>OX578276.1:52114306-53484306 GCA_951217055.1 Gerris lacustris
GAAGTGATACGTATCATCACCGGATAGGCCCAGATTGATTTAGTATACTAAGTTACACAGAAAAGGGACGGGACTATAAACTAAAACGTTATTACAGTTTATAAACGATACGGTAGGTATGATTCATAGGTGAGACGGTCAACGTAGTCTTCAAGTAAGTCGGGTCCACATGTCGTCCAAAGGTGAAACTAGCGTAGGTTTTCCCACGTAGATCTTGGCTGGCTAAGAGTCATGCCCCGATACTTGAAACTGGAAGTGAAAAAGTCTATAAGACACACTTCAATACGTCAACATAAAAAATGAAACTTTAAGACAGAACGTTACTCACCGGTACGATAAGATACGAAAGCTCCAAAGAAGTTTACGTTAGAAAAAGGTCGTGAAGCACATCACCCGGTCAGCGTCTCTACTGGCTTACTAAACGACAAACACCTGTAAGAGATAACTTAGTTGAAAAGCCGATACGTAGAACTAAACCGCTAATAATTCCCTCGCAGTAATTAAAGAGAAAAAGAAGAAAATGAACTTACAGTTGTCAGAAGGTTAGAGAAGTTTTCCTCGAAGCGTCCAAGTGTCACAAGCAACAGGTTGTTCCAAGATTATCCAAGTCCATCACGAACAGGGAAAACTTATTCTCAACGGGAATGAATTCATACGGTAAAACAGATTCCGGAGAATCAGAATAAATCACTGAATATTAAAATAAAAGCTGGCATTTCCAAAGAAACTTGGAAGGATGCCCGGAAAAAAAACTAAGCGTTCATAATGGAGAACCGGTGAGACGAAAGTGTGCGCGTCCAACAACGCTCTCTCCAGCGTAAAAGGTGGCATTGGAAAGCTAAAATAATGGTTGAAAACAAATGAAACGGAAAAGGTCTAGAAAATTAAAGAAAGAGAAGATAAGAATTTAGATGCAAACGGGAATTTCCTAGCTGAAATATAAGAAAAGATATGAGGGAAAGAAAATAAAATATATACGACCTGGTGAAGAAGAATAAAACTGAATATGTCGGACCTGTTCGAAGTAGTTCGTCGGATATTCCGCTAGGTGGCAGCAGGTGATGGGCCCTGAAAAAAAAATCTCACAAAGATCCGAGAGATGGCGCCAGCCTACGGAAGTCGTTCAAACGCGAAAAACAAACTCCAAAAACTTACCACGGTACACACCCCCTCCCAGCGTAGAAAGACTTCTAATCCTCCTCTTCATCCTCGCTGGAAACAGGTTCACGATAGCTCTTCAGTTTGGAGGGGTGCCACTTGCCGGCTCGGCGACCACACTTATCCTCCAAGTCGCAAGTGCCCCCAGCACTGACGGAGATAACGGTAAAAGGCCCTTCAAACTTAGGACATAACTTGGCAGCATGCTTGTCGGCGGCTGATGAGAGTTGGAAGTTATGACATGGGTCTTGAGGAAGAGTTGACACAGTAGTGTCCGATACGGTAAGGGTTGACACAGTAGTGTCCGATACGGTAAGGGTTGACACATGAGTGTCCGGTACGGTAAAGGTTGACACATGAGTGTCCGGTACGGTAAGGGTTGACACATGAGTGTCCGGTACGGTAAAGGTTGTAATGTCCTTAGACGCCTCGTCAAATAACGGCACTTGCAGGAAAGCCCGCTTCAGATCAATTTTCGAAAGGTAAGCGGCCTGCCGTAAACTATCAAGAATAATGGTCATATTGGGCATAGGGTATGAGTCTTTGACAGTTACCTCATTAACCCTGCGGAAATCAATACAGAAACGATACGAACCATCTCCTTTCTTCACCATGACCACCGGGGATGACCAGGCTGCATGGCTGGGCTCAACTAATCCTTCGTTCAGCATCCGGTCCAACTCCGACTGCATGGCATCTAAGACAACAGGAGAATAACGATAAGCTCTTTGTTTAATAGGGGTGGCTGTACCTACATCGATAGCATGGGATATCCGAGTGGTAAGCCCTGGCGACTCGTCTACTAACCTAATGCCTTGCTCGACGATAGTGCTCAAACTCTGTCGCTCCTGGGTACTAAGCTCTCGGATCCCACAAACAAGTACTTCAGGTTGAGCGGTAGGAGGTACTGTTTCGAAACCACTATGTAACAGAAGACGGTAATGACTCTCAGGTGAGTCGTGAAACCACCAGGTGGATGTGCGGGCATTAGTGCACATCCCTGCCTGGGATATAAAATCAATGCCTAAAAGGAACGGTACGGAAAGTGTCGGAAGGTAGTGAAATGGGACTCGGTAATAACGTCCTCCCAGGTTAACAGACATATCGTAAACAACTGCCACACTTGCAGTGTTACTGTCGGCTACCTGGATAGGAAAAGCAGGGATGGACCTAGGTTCTACCTGCAAACCACATTTCTGAAGTCCGAAGTCACCGACGAACGATAAGCACGATCCTGGATCGTACAGGGCAGGGACGGTACTAACACCACTTTCCTGGACGAACGATAATGGGATAAACCATAAGTGGTCCCCCGAATATGAATTAATACTGACTCCAGGAGAGATAGTAGAAGAAAATGATGCACTAGCATCCGGTAAGGTAAGAGGGTTTGACTCCATAGTGGGGTCCGGAACGGTAACGAGCGACGCCCCTGGCGTAGGCTCAACGGTACGAGAAATTAAAACAGAAGGTAGAACTGAATTATTAGAATTAATATCAGATGACAAAGAAGGTATATTTACATTACTATCAGATGACACAGAAGGTGTCGACGGAACGGTAGTAGACACAGAAGGTGTTGACGGAACGGTAGTAGACACAGAAGGTGTTGACGGAACGGGACGAGAGACGGTAGAAATAGGCCTAGTAGGAGGCCGCGGTACGGTATTAACATCAGGATCAAAAACTTCAGGAGTGTGAGCGATCCTAGCCTCAGACTCCCTTAGGGGTTTCCCGGAGAGCAGTTAGGACAACTAACAACTACTACTCCCGGTTTCCCACAACGGTAGCAAAAGCGACGGCGAGGTTCAGGGCAATTGCTAAAGGCATGCGCCCCCTTGCCGCAGTTCCAACATTTGAGAGCCACAGTAACTACCTTCTTCTCCGGAGGCAACTCCCTTGGTGGGCTCTTAGGTTTAGATACATTTTTCCCTGCCGGCTCCTTCCTACTCGGGCGAGGGAGTGGGACAGAAACAGGTTGGCTAGGGGTAGACTGTACGGTAGTTATGCGTGAGGGTTGATGGCTAGAGAAGTTTGGCTTGCCTGAAGGGCTCTGTCTCACTTCGGGCTTAGACCTACTATTACTCTTAGCTACGGGAAGAAGCTCTGCCTTACGACGGCACTCCGTAACATATTCCATCAAATCCCGATAGCTAGGTATTGGTTTGGGACGACTGATGCTCCTCGAACTCAGAGCGAGTCTCAGCGTCAAGATTGTTCAGTGCCAACTGTAAAAGCACAAAGTCGCCTAGGTCAGTTATGCCTAATGACTTCAAGGCGTTGACACTATTCTCATGTACGTTAAGGAATTTTTGTAGTTGGGCGGTAGAAGACTTAGAACTGGTTTGAAAATTTAGGATTTTATCAATATAATTGCTTGCCAAGCGACGCTTGTTATGATAGCGCCATTGACCTATTGTACGACATATAGAAATTAAGATAATAATGGGACTCATAAGGAATCCACACTTTAAAATTGAGTTTGTAAAGAAAAAAAAAATGTAATATTTTATACTAAAAGTGTATCATAATACTTAATAGAGTATTTTTTTGTAAATCGAAAGCAAATAAATGTAGTTTTGAGCTTCTTATAACCCCTCCTGATGGATTTTCAAATCTCAGGCCAAAGAGGCTTCAAGAGCGTGTTTCGGAATATCTTACTGAGGGATTATATTCAGAATTATCTTCCTCAAAATAATCAATTTAATTTTAACCTTTCATTAATCTGGTGTGGAAAGAAGGGGCTGTTTTTTGTTTGTTTGTTTTTTTCGTTTGTAAATACATATTATGCCTACTTAATACAACATATAGGCTCATTTGTACTAATAGTAAAGCTTATCATTGGTTACTCTTCGAGTTTTACCTAACAATCCTTTATAATTAAAGTATTTCTTACTCTGTCTACCATAGTGTATTATGTATTTATACTTTATGCACTACGAAATATATATACGCTTTAACTATAATATATATAACTTGAAACAAGCAATATGGCTGATGCAGCGTCAATTTGTTCTTTTATGAAAAGAGGGAATACTTTTTTGGTAATGACAATTAATAAACACTAATAATAATTATTGGGTCCTTGTGTTTTTCTTTAACTATGAGTGATAGCAAGAACCGAGAACAACTACCTATATTTTACCTAGAAAGCTGAAACTTGCATATATTATGTATAATAATAATAATCAGTCATTAATTTTACCAAAATATTAGTATTAGACGATAAATCAATAAATTTCTGGCGGTAAAATTCAAAATAATTGTAAACAAACTCGACCAGTGATCAGTAGTAGTAGTAAGGTACGGGTAGGATGAACCACTTTTTCGAACCTAGCAATTAGGCCTTCATTCGGGCCCTTTTTACTAGCCCCGTGGTAGAGAGTTTCAGCCACGTCCCACGCTTTTATCTTTAGTGACACTGAGGGTTTTAAAAAAATGATTATCTCCAGTAGGGAGAAAATACACATTTTTATCCATTGCACAGATTTTATTTATTATATTAATAAATAAAAATAATATATTATCACTTTTAATAGAAGATATAAGAGATTCAATATTATAATCAAATAAGAATTGGAATAAAACTCAAATAGAAGGTTATTTAGATGCAGGTTATAAACAAAGATAAACATGGTCGAAAAAGCAGTGACGCCAACCTGATTTCAACAAATTCATTACATTAGCCATTCATTTCCTACTATTTATAAAATAATTAAGTTGCAATCTTAACTTTTTCGCCCTACTTTTACTTTTTCTCCCTACTTTTTGAGTTCAGGGATGAAAAGACTTACTTTAGTCCCTCTAAACTAATTCAAAATCATAACTTTTTCTCCCTACTGGAGATAAAAATTATTTTCTCTTATTTAGTGCATGTTTTATAAAAGGGGGTATTATTAAGTGTTTTTGTAATTAAAATAATATTTATGTTAGCTATAGTGTTTTATTATTTCTTCCCAAAAAGCCTTGCATAAGTTGGTTTAATTATTAACTGTATAATAGATTAAATAAACAATATCGTGAAATAAATTTGTTCATTATATTATTACCTACGGAGGATCCAAGCCCAGCCTTTTTGTAATCACAAATGTGCTTTTCTTTATTGAAAACTTTCTATAGATAATTATAATAAAAATTATGTATAGGGTGGTGTTAGTTTCTATAACGTACATGGTTGTTTTAGAGAATATATTATGTCGATTCAAGGTTTTAATTGTGAAACACGTGTGCGAGGGTTACTACACACTGCTGGCCAACTTTAAAAAACAAAGCCTTTCTCTGTAATCCAAATTTAACGCGATTTCCGTGAATAATAATAATTTCTCCTTTGTTAAAAATCGGGCTTGATCCCGTTTTAATTAATATGTCAAACATATACCAAATGTTTATCACCAGAGTAATAACATTTTTGGCTGCCCGTAAAACATTAAGTATGCGACATACCTTTACAAAAACGTTATTATTAATTATGCTAATTTTAAAAAGTCGTATATCATAGACAAAAGGAACACTGAACAAGGATAAATAAATTAGGAATGGTGACTAATGTCTGTTCAATCATCAATAATATTTTATGCACTTTTGTTCTGTGTATATTTATATAATATATCAAATTTAACTTAGCAATTACTTAATATTTGTGGGGATTTGTCAACGAGAGTTCACGACTTCTTCAGTTGCTTTGTTCACTCAATACACAACTTTTCGAAGTGTGAAATAGAGAATAAAACTCCTTCTCTCTTACTTAGATCCTCCTCCTTATCTGATAAACCTTATATGGTACAACTTTCTGCCGAAGTTCTTTTAAGGAGAATAAAGAAACTCGCCCTAAATAAAATGGTGACCTTTTCTTAAGGCTCTAAGTTGAGAGTTGAGAGAGAAGATTCTAAGGATGAGAGCGAAGTAGGAAAAGGCTTTTTACTTGACTTCAACTAACCAAGCTTACTCAAACCAAATAAATAAGTGGTCAGAGTCTCTGAAAATGATCTCCCCTCGGATAAAAATAGATTAAATTGGGGAACCTGTACTGTTAGGATGATTATGGCATTTTTCTCAGATGCAAAATTAACTCCGGCATATCTTTGATTGTTGTTATATCCTGATAAAGTGAGCCCACCCTAAAACAAGATACTTTAACAATAATCACTCATATCACGTCGCGTCATAATGACATAATGTTTTATCAAGACTATAATTAATGCACATTATAATTAAGTAGGATAGAAGTGTTAATCATTACAAGCTTATTATAATAATAATATATTCTGATATCATATAATTTGTGGTGAACACAAGACACCGCTCCCAAATCCTACTCTTCGATCTCACTACTGGAAAGATATTCAGGGAAAATGCATTACGACGTTTTATTTAGTTAATTTATAATTTTGGTAAATATGCAGTTGAACGCCCACATATTTCTACGTGTCCGATTGACTTCAGGTTTATTTTAATCTGTTCCTTTTTAAGTCAATATAGTTTTTAAAAAATATTTCTCATATCTATTTCCCGTATCCACCAATGTAGATACGGGAAATGTTGGGATCTAGGGGGTTGTCAAGGGTGGAGGATTCACTCAGGATAGCTAAAAACATAACTTGGATCCTCACACACAAATCTCCATAAATAATTGTTTTTTTGTTTAAAAAAAAAAAAAGAAAAAAAAAATCATTTAATTAAACTTGTAAAAATCTCCGTCAGCCATCATAAACAATGATATCAGTGGATAGCATGTGTTACTGATATATTTGGTGATATACTCATGATATATCATTCGACACGAAAGGAAAAGTCATCAGTCTAGTATCAGCGGTAGAATCAAAGCTCTTCAAATCCAAACACCACATTTAATGTAATGTACTTTCGGACAAACAACTTTTTTAAATATTAAAGTGTGATATTCTTTTGTCCCAAAGCATATTGGACTAAATGTCCCTTTGTCTTAATACGTAGTTAGACTAAGGTGTATTAACTTTCCTTTATATTTCCTTTGTCTAAAAAACTATTACGACAAAGGGATATTTAGTCTAATGCACATTAGGACAAAGGAATATCTCATTTTGTATATATAAGTGTGATATTCCTTTATATAATATATAATGTAATATATCCTTTATTCCTAAAATCTATTGGACAGTGGTGTTACTATGGGCCCGCACGGGTTCTCATTGCGGGCGGGCCCCCGGTGCCAGGGTCTCCAAATCTAATTTACCAATGTCGATAGGAGCCCCTTTTAGAGCATAATAAAATTTAATTACTTGGAAACATAGTTCTATACCACTGCCTGGGGGCCCCATTCAGTTCTTTTTTGCTCGTCAATTTTCTTTTTGCGAGGGGCCACAAAAAAGTTCTTGCGGGGGGCCCCAATTCCCTATCTACGCCACTGCTATTGGAGTGAATATCCCTTTGTTTTAATAGGTAGTTAGACGGAAGTATATAGACTACTTTATTTATACCTTTGTCTAAATTTTTGTAAACGCCCATATTTAAAAAAAAAATCCTACTTCAATTTATTTCACAGATTGTTCCATATCAATTTCAACTCAGTATACTATATTTTATACTCAAATTATGCCATACTAGTTGACTTTTTTTTATTCTTTTGCTTCAAAGAAACATGTTTATTCTCATCAGATCATGATTTTGTTTAATTTTCATATACTTGTTTTTGTATTTTTATCAAGTTGGAATTAAAGGTTGTTTTTTCTTTGTCTATTTACAACACCAATATTGTTTTCAAAAAGACGTTCTTAAAAAAAGTGATTTTTAACGATAAAAATTGTTAATAATAATAGCTATTTACGTACCTAGAGCAGTAAAGGCGTTATTACAGGCCGAGGGCGAAGTTTGAAAGCACGAGTGTGTTTAACACCCGAGGCCTGTCGTGGTGCGTACACAATTTTATCGCCTACCACATGTAAACTAATTACTAAACATGCAAACTATTTTGCCGTAATCTTCAAAACAATAAATGCATTAAGGTTACATCGGTACCAAAACAAACCGCAGTTATAAAAATATTGATTGTTATTAATTGAACAGCTGACGCTGAGAACTACTAGCGCTTCCTGCACGCCGCGGCCCGTCCAGGAAGCGGCCGCTTCTCGAACTACTAGCGGTCCTGTAAAGATAAAGCATGCATTTTTACAGGCCCAGGGCTGTAAAATGGAACTTTACCGGCCGCTCAGGATAAGGATGTTTACAAGTGGAGGGCGATAAAAATATTTACTGGTACTGCTCTTGATGTTACCAAGTGTTTTTTAAGGTTTTAGTAACTTATTCTGCATGGGTTCCGTATTAATACAAAAGTGGAATAGGTGTTCACTCAGATCTCATTAATCAATTTTGATTTATTTAATTAATTTTTCATTAATAGTAAACTGAAGCTACATAAGAGTATAATTATTTTTTCTTTGAATTGTTCTTAATTTTTTAATATGTGTACAAATTAAAAATACTTTTCAGTGTATGTGAATTATGTGACGATATATTTGGAAGAAGGAGGATTTGTCCGATGTCAGTATAGTGAGTTGTGGTGATAAACCGATCCCCTAACACTACGAGTCTACCCACGCAATTATATCCCTGTTTACTGTTCGACCACACTGACTCAGCTACCATCATAAACTCCACTACTATATGACATAGAAGTACTAAACCCAACTCACATGAATCGGCTATAAAATCAAATAAATTTTCATAACAAGCCACCCTCATGTGTTGTTTATTCAGAGAAGATATATCCTCGAGATATTCTTTACAAACAGTAGTCAACTTCAGTGTAAATTTTTAAAAAGATTATTTTGACCTTTGGAGAGGCAGATGACCTTCTAGTCAAAGTCATCTCCCTTGTGTGTGTAGAATATAATAATTGTAACAATATTGGATACCACTAATCACTAATCACAAATGTTATTGTACTGATACAACGTTCAGTACTCTCTTCGATCTAAACCATACAGAAATCGAACAGATGCCACTGAAGTGTGTCGTCTATACCTACTCATCAATTATCAACCTAAAATATTGCGAGAGGAGAAGAAGCAAAAGAAACATGATTTCTCTAAAATCTCCTTTATTGGTGGTTTAAATATAAACTGATACACAAATAAATATGAGAGTAATTCGGTTCAATTATCATTACTTGCACTTATCGGTTGCTATAAACAAAAGCGTATGCTAAATTAGTGTGGCACATAGCTTTCTAGCTCCCTATCACTGGAAGAATGTTGACATGAGTGTAAAGAAAGATAGATCTCAAAATTTCAATATTACAAAAAATGAGTAGCTTATGTATCAACGATAAGATGCAATCCGCGCTTGAGGTTGAATGAAATTAATATGTGACAATTTATGCCCCAAATTTTACATCCAATCAAAATAGGACAAGTTGATTTCAAAATATGGGCGTTCAAAAAAATTTAAAGAAGATACCTACATACAAACACGAGCCAAAATTATTTCTTGAAGTCAGAATTTCTGATTTAAGTTAATTTGGGGACTATCAATAATAATTATTATTATAAGTTTATTGATCTTAAACTGTTTTATACAGTTTCTACAAAGTGGGTTGTAATGCATTATTTTACAAATAATGTAATGATAATAAGAAACTCAATAAAAACTAACTTCAATAGTAGACTAAATTTGTTAAATTAGATATCTTGTGGAATTTAAATTCAGTTTCACTATATTATATATACATATATATATATATATATATATATATATATATATATATATATATATATATATATATATATATATATATATATATATATATATATATATATATGTATGTGTATATATATATATATATATATATATATATATATATATATATATATATATATATATATATATATATATATATATATATATATATATATATGTATATGAGAGAGGTAATTCGATATTGTTGACCGTTTTAAACAATTTAAATTTTTAAACAACAATATAAATCTGAGCGTTACTGAAGAGCATGAGTTGGGGATATACCGAGTGAAGGACTGAGTTATAATGAGTCGAAAGGTGATGAATCAGTGTTTAGAACTCATATGAATGGCCTAAGAAATTATCGCTACTTCGGTAAGCTCTAGAAAAAACATACATGTATGCAGAGCTTGAGATGTTTAAATAGAGTAAGTCATAAGATAAGCTATCTATAGATTGCTTTCAGAGAGATAAAAGCTTCATCAATAAAAGATAAAGAGCATCCAATGATATCTGAATGCAAATATTTAAATACGGATGAAAAGAGCTTAGAAGAAAAGCAAAGACAATTATAGTTCATACTATTATTGTTTGGAAAGAGAGAGTTACCTTTTCAGGAGCAAGACAATGGAAAGATGGAGGCAGGTCGGCAGGTATGCCAATAGTTGATGATCCGCACCTTCTGTTTCCCATGGTTACTAATCTATTTTATCTACTTTACCATAACAAAGGGAGAAGGATTGCCATGATGATAAACTTGCTATTTTCAACGGATTAATCCAGCCTATACAATATCAAACAAGCCTTTGTCAGTAAAGTGTCCCACACTCTCTACCTTTCCCAATAAAAAACTAGATTAGAAAGTATCACTAACTTGAGTCTATCTTTTTTCCATAATAGTAAAAACGATAGGATGAGTAAAACATCCTCCGATGTATCGAGAAAGTGACTTATTTAAATCGACCATTGTTTTTTTTTTTCTTATACACCTAATATACATAGACATATATGACGCTTCAAGTAGTGATTTTTCCCAACCTGTACACCAAATTTGATCAAAATCGGTTGAGTCCAGCTATTCAGACTCACTTAGTGAAAACTCTCACTAAATCTTAATCGCCATTTACTTCCAACCAATCCTTTAGTACATTTAATTTATAAGTCTACTAAACTTCCTTCAAATCTATTATTTTAAAGTAGCCAATCTTAGGCCTCTTTCACACGAGGCAACTTAGTTGATTCAACTAGTTGACTAGTTGACTCTCAACTAGTTGACTGCCCGTGTGAAGACTTTTTCAGGCCTCTTTCACACGAGGCAACTTAGTTGATTCAACTTCTCTTCCCAACGGGAGGTCAGTACGATTTTAGGACCCGAGGAAGCAGGAGTACCTACTTCTTGTGCTTGCTCTTCTGCAAGAAGAATAGCAAAAAAATTGGATGTGCGTGAAATTTCACGTAAAATGGTTTCGTTGGTTTTATGAATAGAAAATTAGTTAGTATAAGGGTATAAGGGCACGCAAAAGGTTGATGTTTTTTACAAAATGGCAAGAAAAATGAACTAATTTCCACAAGTGTTATATATGTTTGTAATCTACTCTTCAATACCTTTCATTTGATACCCCACTCAAAATTTAAAGAAAAAAAAAATCGCGTGACATGAATTATCCGCCATTTTAAATTCGAACAGCGGATAATTTTGAGTTCGCTATATTTTTCCAGTGTGCGCATCAAAGCGATCTTTAATACTGGAAAGTTTCAAGTATTTATCTCTTTTAATTCAAAAGTTATTGGAACCGTACAGAGTGACAGACGAAACTATATAAGGGTTTCTTTTCTTTGGTTTTACCAACGAAACCATAAAAAGGAGGAAATCTAGTCGAAGAATGTGGGTTCATCCCTTGTTAAAGTCGGGAAACAGACGCTTTCTCACAATTATACTAAGCCACGAGGATAAATTATTCAATTTAATTGGAAGAGAAAGTAGAATCCATATCGAACAAGTCCAGTTGACTCAACTAAGTTGACTGGTGTGAAGGGCCTAATGCCTTGTAGTGTCTTTTTAGTTGAATCAACTAGTTAGGATGAGAACGTGAGCGGCACATGTGCCTGGCTCCCTAGTTGCCTGGGCGGACGAGTTGACTCGTGTGAAGGGGTTCGGGCGATTCCTTAACATTTGCTACCCCGCAACACTCCTTTTCAACCGCCAGTCAACTAGTTGAATCAACTAAGTTGCCTCGTGTGAAAGAGGCCTTATTGTCGTATAATTTTATAAACATAAGCTAATATTTTCTTTTTAAGTGAAATTTACGCTGTGTTAGTAGCATATAAATGATGTGTCTGAAGCCGAAAGTATCTTAGAGAATTTTAAGAAGACCAACGAATTTAAAATTTGGTCTGTTTTAGTTTATTTTAAATTAATATTCTAAGGTGTCTCCGGTATTTGGAAATCAGAGCTGAAACATTCATGAGCTGCATTCATAATCAAAATATACACAACTTCAATGCGACTGAATCGAGAACTGAATACCTTAATTTGGAAGAAATAATATTCGTTGCGAGGCAACTCTTAGCATAAACAAACTTACTATCACGTTTCATTAAACTTTTTCTCCTAAACCTTCTTAAGCCATTTATATTAGATTTTTATAGGAAAAGCATCTCATATAGTTTACATTTGTATAAAGAAAAATTTCTTTTGTCAATGAGTAACTTTCTCATGTATACATACTACGAAATACGGTAAATGATGAAATATTGTGATTGAATTTTAAGTTTTATTAATTTGTTAACATTTTAAGTAAATATTACAAAGGTACTTCTAATTCTCTCGATGATTTAGCCTAAGATAAAAGGATTTGCAATAATTTTAATTCGCATTTAAAATGACTCCATTTACTATACTTCAATGCCAATACTTCATCATAATGTTTTGGTTCAATTCATTTTTTGAAATGTTAGAGCCAGATTCTAATCATCTAGCTAAAGTAGAGAGTTAAAAAAAGTATTCTGATATTTTTTTTTTTTTTTTTTTTTTTTTCAAAATATTCATCATTTTATTAAGTCGGCTTTAAAAGTGAGTTTTTGTTAATGGTTTAGTTCCTAGTTGTAAAACAAGTAAAATATACATGCCCAACTTTTTCAATAAGGCCATCCTATGCCACGACCGTCTGTCATTTTTTTATTAGATGAGTTCTTCACGTAATCTCTATTTCATGACTCTGAAATCTCTTATAGAAATATTCATAATGTTATGTCATGGTTAATTTTTTTAATAAAAAAAAAAAAAAAAAATGTATTTATTAATTGGTATTTTAAATAAATATAAATATGCGGAGTGATTACCTACAGTTAAAAGAAGATATCTGATCGAAGACAAAAGCCCTACAGCAAAAGTGAGAAATTTTAATTAAAAGTAATGAAGAAGAGAAGGAACTGCAAAAACATAATATACAACGAACAGCCGACAAAAACAAACAGTTCTCTAGACTGAAACACCGGTAATTTAACTTTGCTTTGAGCTAAAAATCAATACGGTTCGAGTTTAAATCGATACTGTTTTATATTATATTCTGTAGATTTCCTAGAAAGGTAAACTTTATACTAAAAAGAACAAGCCGAAGAAGCGAGCGAACCTGGGTGGGGTGGCGTACAAAATTAATTTTCTTAATTAATTTGATATAAAATGATGTTGTTTTTGTGTGTATCACAGAAAATATAAAAATCTAAAAAATAAATTGCAGCAAAGTTCATTGGCATACATATTAATACTTTTTAGTCTACAGGGATAATAATTTAAAAAAAAAAAAAAATGCTAATGCTTCACCCATTGCTTGGCATCATCAGGCTAAAAACAATAATGCTACATTGATAATATTTATCTATTATAGTAAATAATTAAAAAAAAAAAATGTTGTTTCTTTTCATTAAAATACTATATAACTTATAAATACATAAAAATTACATTATTTAAAAAAAAAATTAAATTTGTAAATAAATTTAAAATACAATGGCAATGGTTTACCTTTATCTAAGTATAAAATGTAAAGCGGGTCAGCCTACCTAAACTTTTATCTTATATATTTATATATGATATAGATTTTAAAAACGGGAGCGACTACCCATTATAAGCATTGATATGTTACTAACTACTCTGGTAGAACTCGACTCTTACTAAACAATGCATTATTATCTTAATAATTTTCCCACCAATGAGGACTCCTTGTATAATTCTATAAATGTTGTAAATACGTATTATTGTAACAAAATTTTATTAATTCTAGATAATGTTGTTTTACATTGGATTTTGTTGTACTGTTAAATATTTTCCCATTCTATTTACATTATTTTGTAGACTTCTGAAAATATAATATTGCTAAACATAGATGTTGTGGTAAAGAAGATCAAAAATTCATTTTTATCTATTTTTTAGGGTCCGTAGGCAAAACCAAGGACCTTTATATTTTCCTGCGTGTGTCTGTCTGTCTGTCGCCTGCTGTCACGGCTACACCTTTCATCCGATCACTTTAAAATTTGGCATACATGAGTATAGTAGCTACCCACTCATTTTAAAAATATAGCAACTTAAAAAAAAAATTAAGGGTAAAAAACTTAAGGGTTAAAAAATAATTGTTTTTTCTGGAGACCATGTAGGGTATCATATGAAAGGGGACGTCGAGCTGATTACAAATATATATAATTTTTAGGTAATAACTTTGATAGGGCGAGCGTAGGAGAGTTTGAAGTTGGTGTGAAAAGTCCCCCCCCCCCCTTCTATCTCGCTTATGTAAAGTGTAAAAATTTTACTGAAAACATTCCTGAACATTCTTCGACCAAAAACTAAGATTCCACTTTTTGGAAATTTTGAAAAAAAAAATTGTATTTATTGACAAAATACGTTTCTTTTATAATTATGCTCTTTTGGATGTATTTATATGTTTATAGTCCGGTTCAATGGCAAAAAATACTTTATCAGAAGTTAGTATATATGCGTGTTTTGAGAATATCAGACCCATAGTATAGTTAAAAAAAAGCTACATCAATAGGTACTACTTAAACATTACTGTGTTGACTATACACACTTGACCAGTTTATTTATCTTTTAGTATGTTTTTTAATTCAAACGTGTTTTTAACAGTCTTATAGATTATTTTGGTATAAAAAGGTTAATGATGGATTTGAAAATTCAGATAATTGTTCGGTGAATGAATTTATTGTTTATATATTTATATGTAAAATGGAATTTCTACAGAAGAATATTTTATTTAACTTAAAAATTAAAAAAAAAAATGTCTGCAAATAAAAAAACGGGAAAGGCCGTTGAGCATATATATTATATATGCTCACAGGGAACAGGGGAGGGCAGTTATTGGCAGAAAAAGAATAAAGTTTTGAAATGTAGAAGTTCCATTTTCGACTAAAAAATTAAATTTCCTTATATATGACTGACTAAACAAATATCCTTATATGTCGAGGACTAACACAGAGCTATTTGGAAGTATTTGGATATTTATGATAAGATAAAGAAAACTGGGAGTCACTCACGAATAGTTTTTTTTCCTTTATGTTTCTGACGTATATCTTACGTGTAAGCGCGTTATACATATATACTCACCTGTGTAAACATCCTATAGGCAGCAATATCATATGATATTTTTATGACATTTGTTTGCTTATTTTCTATGAAAGAGAGATAGATTAGCTATTATTATTAAAATAGTACTTACAATCGATGCGTATTGGTTTGCATTACGATATCCAAGTTTACCGCTTTTGTTTTAGCCTAATAGGTCCTTTATTCTCAATCAGGATACAATTATTAGTACTTTACAATTCAGAAAAATGTTTATTATGTTAAAAAACTGTAAACTTGGAGACTTCACTTACAACAACAGCTGCCAAGATATACAAAACTTTAAATTCAATAATCTCCGGTTGCAAGATAAAGACGATTATTTTGTTTCATTCAGGAAACTGTAGCCACTTACCCACCCTTTCTTTCTATATTAATGGAAAATGGGAGGGTAAATAATTTACCCTTTAAAGTGGATTAAAATTGAATCAGGCCAACATGCTGAGCAAAAGCCGTTGCTCGCAAACATTTACAACCAACATAGCTGCCGAAAAATACGCCCTTCTATCAATGAATACAACTACTCATATTAAAATTCTAAACAAAGTTTGATATAATTTCAAGATAAAAAGAACTTTTTATATACTACTTTTTAAATTTTCTGTTGAATGGTATGTAATGGTGATAATATAATTGTTATTGTTATATAATATATAATGTTAGTGAAAAAAAAAAAAAAGAATAGTTCCAAATTTATTTACTTCACATAAATGACAACCATCTAGAGAGCTGATCTTAAACCTATGAAAGGACAAATCTTTGTACAACGGATCTCCCCAACACCAAATCTAAACCGTGCCATCGATACATTTGAAATAATATAAATAATATAATCAACAAATAATATAATCGATATATTTCCTGTTTTACTGTCATTCAATGTTTATCTCTTTATATTTATAAAAATCACAAATTTGAAACCTGTCAAAATGAAGATTGTAAATATAGGACATGGCAAAACAAATAAAATAACTTGCGGATTTTTTCCGAACTAACTTTCCATTTGGCTGAAAACCAATTAAATTCTGCTGAAAGGTGGCTAAAAGTATTAAAATAATGCATTGTCATCGTCTTCTGTGCTATGCTAAAAGTTCAAATGTCTAGCTATTCGGGAAGTTAATTAGAAATCAATTTTATTATTTCAGGATTAAGAAATGGTCGTAGGAAATTTAATTGAAAAAAAAAATGAAAACAATGTTTATATAATCGACTAGTGTCCCAACGACGCCGACGCACCTCGAAATAATTTGTTATTGCTACGGTAAGGCAACCACATTTATTCCAATAAAAGTAAATGTTTGTTTTGATTTGCTGGTCTTTAAATAGATATAATAACGACTTCCGTTACACGACTTCCGTTACATTACTTCAAATTCACTCTGCCGCCGCTAAAGAAGTTTCACTTAAAAAACGTTACACTTGCACGACTCTCGAATCGCAAACTTTGTTACACGATTTCGCTACTTCAAACAAATTCACTCTACCGCCACTAAAGAAGTTTCACTTCAAAACTAATTCACTGTACCGTCGCTAAAGAAGTTTCACTTCAAAAAATCATAAATTTGACATCTGTCAAAATGAAGATCGTAAATATGACACATAAAAACAAATAAAATAACTTGCGGATTTTTTCCGAACTAACTTTCCATAAAGCAAAATTTGCTGAAAACGAATAATTTCTGCTGAAATATGGATAATAGTATTAAAATAATGCATTGTCATCGTCTTCTGAGCTATGCCAAAAGTTTCAAATGTCTAGCTATTCGGGAAGTTAATTAGAAATCGATTGCCAGAATTGTACCGGACAATTAAACAAACAAGAAAGCAAGCTAATAAAAACGTAGTAAAAAATAGCACGAACTTTTGAATATGGAGTTGTTATTTCATATAATATTTTTAATACAGATGTAAACTTGTTCATTTTTACCCCTCAAAATGTTGTTCTGTATTTATTTAGTTAAAAAATGAGTAGAATCATATTTAATGTTCTGGAAAATAAATAACCTATACCCACGCCTTTTTTAATATATAAATACACATACGTTTGCTTTAATTTCTTTTAAGGTCAGTTAGCATACTGGGTTGAAACTTATTAAACCAAGCGTGAGATGATTATTCTCCATTAAAAATTTTAATGGTTATAGTCCAGTCATTTTAGGTTTTCTGTACCAAAAAAAATCGGAGCTTCAATTTTTCTTTATAACTTCATTTTGACGTTCTGAAAAACATGTATAGCCGCTTTAATAGATATTCTAGGACATTTTCTGAAAATAGCTTGCTTCCTATGGCTCCGACACCAATCAAGGTGGTTGTCTATATTAAAGGAAACAAAATACCCACAAAAAGTTTCACTCTTTTTTTTTTTTTCTTTTTGACGTACAATGGACGGTTTACGGATTATAGGACGAAGAATATCTCTGAATATTTAGTATCCGTCGCCGCATCACTTTTTACGATTATCTCGCTTCCTATGGCTTAGAGACAAATTAAGGTGATTTTCAAAAAGTAAGATTATTAAATTTCCCTCAAATAAGGTATCTTTCATTTTTCAACAAACAACAAAGCTTAATATGACTTTCGTAGTATTTGTTTTTGCACGACTTTTAGTATATATATATATATATATATATATATATATATATATATATATATATATATATATATATATATATATATATATATATATATATATATATATATATATATATATATATATATATATATATATTTGGGTGAAATAAAATTTATTTTAAAAAATGTTTAATAAAATTGTTGGATTTTTAACACATACAAAGAGTGACAATCATAGCATAACTATGGAATTTTAGTAAAAAGAACATCCTTAACTATTGACAATAGCCATCTAGGTTAGAGAAAAATGAATATTTTTGCAATAATAGGATGAATCTTCTTCTAGTCAGCCTGAAGATCAGAGAGGGGTCGAAATATCGCAAAAGTGAGCTTCTAATCTTTTCCCTTTAGACCCTACTTTCAATAAGGTTATTAATTAATTATGTGTAATAAATTAATATAAATGGTCTAGCCTGGAGTTGTGATTGTAGACCGGTGAACATCGATACGCCGGCACCGTGCCGGTGGATGATAAGGATAAGAGAAGTAATGCCAGGTTGATGGTTCACTGTCTTGATTCGCCACGGAGTTTGTAAAGGTGCCTATTCACAAGGTACGAGTTTAAATAATTATAGGGAAGCCTCCGTTATTGATTCAGTTTTACATTAATCATTTTAGCGGTTATTAATGTAAATCATTTCAAGATAAAAAGACTTTTTATATACTACGTTTTTATAATTTCTGTATTAACCTTCGAGCGCTCGCGTGGGTGGCATTTACACCGCCTTTTCGAAATCATTGCTATCTTGTCATATGTGTGAATCTTCAGTTTACCAAACCTTTAATTATTCCTTAGTTGGTTATTTTGACACAAGATTTCGGTATTATGTTTTACCCCGGAGGTACATGGCCTTATCTATAGGCCAGTGGCGTATCCAGGGGGGGGGGGGCACAGGGGGCACGTGCCCCCCCCAGACGGGCCCAGACCCGATAGTGTAAAAAAAAAAAAGAAATACGGCGTATTTTTTTTTTTTTTTTAATACATATTTTCACATTCACCTCATATTCAATTTCACCTCAGAAATGCATAAAAGCGCTGTTTTGAGAGGTAATATTTTCAAAATTTTCCCGGACCCCCCGCCATAGATCCCCCCCCAATAATTAACTGCAGACAACGCCCATGACTTACAGTAAGATATTACTGTACTGCAGTAAGCATCAGAATACGTTCTAAAACAGTTATTGTTACTTAGGCGCGGAGATTGTTTATTTTTTATTTTTTTGGGGGGGGGGGGAAGGGGTGCAGCTACTTTGTTGAATAAGGAGTTCCCTTTTCTTGTTTACACTACGACCCCCCCCCCCCCCCCCCCCCCAATCTAAACTGACTTAGAGTGCCCCCTCCAGACCTAGCCGCTGGATACGCCACTGCTATAGGCAGTGTCAAAGAAGACGTAATCAAGGTCAGATAATTTTTCGGTGTTTATTAAACGCTACATTATTATTATTATTATTTTAAAAATTTCATTTTTAATTGTTTAACGTATAATTATTTTATTTTTGATTATAATAAATAAGAAATCATTGAAATTTATAATTCAAATAAATAATAAAAATAAATTTTAATAATGTCAAAAATGTCGTCAGTTTATTTTTTAATAATTATATCTTAATTTTTTAATTAGGTTTTGATTAATTTACCCCTTAATAGCAATGCAGAAGACTGTAACAATATTAAAAAACTGATGGCGGTGTAAATGCCACCACGCGAGATGGCGGCGGTGTAAATGCCGCCACGCGAGTGTTCTTGTATGTACAAGAGGCGCGAGCGCTCGAAGGTTAAATTTGAAACCCGTCAAAATGAAGATTGTAAATATGGGATATGTCAAAACAAATAAAATAACTTGCGGATTTTTTCCGAACTAACTTTCCATACAGCAAAAGTTGCTGAAAACGAATTAAATTCTGGTGAAAGTTGGCTAAAAGTATTAAAATAATGTATTGTCATCGTGTTCTGAGCTATTCTAAAAGTTTCAAATGTCTAGCGACTCAGGAAGTTAGTTAAAAATCGATTGCAAGATTTGTACTGGACAAACAAACAAACAAACAAGAAAGCAAGTTAATAAAAACGTAGTAAAATACATATGCGTTTAATAATACAAGCTCTACTGTTCATGCTATCAATGTTTTGATATCTCTCTATTTATGCTTTTTAGTCATCTATTTAATTCGTTACAATATATATATATATATATATATATATATATATATATATATATATATATATATATATATATATATATATTTATACACAGTAAGGTGATAAGATTAGTTTTAATATATATGTACTATATAACATGTTACATATTAAATACAAAATTTAATCATTGGGTTACAATCCTTCTTTTACACTACTGTTATTAATTGTGAAACAAGTAGAAAGCTAAGGATTGTTTGGGTAAGTTTTATCTAGAATCAATATTTCTTTCGTCATAACTACCTGATTAACTGAGGCCTCAACTCATATTTAAGTTTAACAGAGGGAGCAAGGGTTTTGTACCTTCTATATTACACCCTTCCCTCTCTCCAGAGTGTCTTTGCAAGCCTGGGTTGAAATTGAAAATATCTCTTTATAGCAGGTGCTTACATACTATGGGGCAGCTCTTCCTAAAATATTGAACTTCCTAGCTTTAGGAGTTTGAGCTGGGGTCAAACTCTTAGCTGTATTTAAGATTATAAAAAAGAGTACAGCTAATGCAGTAATTTAATTTTTAGTGGTTTACAAAATATACTATTAGCCCAGGAGATGAGTGCAAATAAGTGTCTAATGTTAGTCAGGCACAAGCTATAATTTTTGTAGAAGTTGATATTTTAGTGTCTTTTAAGAATATGTGGTCGGATAAGTTCGTTTGCGGGACATAGCTTGGCAATAGGTATTTGAAAAAAACAACATAGAGGAGAGCGGACATATCCCGCCACCATAGTCCACCATATAATTATGGTGGACTAGATGATTTTCATGATCCTGAATACAAAATTTGTTAGTAGACCGAAATTCAAGTTGATGTTAGTTTATCGCTTGATATGTGATAATTTTGATTTGGAGTAATATTTAAAGAACTAATCTATCAAGTGACAAACTCAAATCAACTTTATTTTCGTTCTACTAACTAATTTTGTACTCAGGATCATGAAAAACACATTGTCCACCGAAGTGGGCGGGACATGGCTGTTCTCGACAGGTTTGTTATTTTCAAGTGCCAATAATTGCCAAGCTATGTCCCGCAGACAAACTTAGCCAACCACATATTTTTAAAAAGCACCAAAAGATTAATTTATACACATATTTCTATCTTGATATTAGTCAGTTAGTCATACACTTTTTTGCTCGCTATCTTTTGGACTAGAAGAGCCCCGCAGTCTTGAATTAATGTAGCTGATTATGAAAAACCCATTCACTAAAAATGTTTATGTTATGAAGAGAAGCTAATTTTTGAATTTTTAAATTCTAATGCAATTGGTACCGTATTCATGAGCTATATCAAATTGTCATCTTGAATCAACATACCGCATTAAAACATATTTCATTGTAAAGAGGAACCTACAAACAAAGATGATTAGTGGCTGATTCTTAGGTAGAATCTTTTAGGCATTGATATATTTATATATATATATATAAGCGTGAGTACTTTTTATGTATGTTATATATATATATATATATATATATATATATATATATATATATATATATATATATATATATATATATATATATAACATATATATAAAAAGTACTCACGCCAATACTAGCTGGATCTGAAGAGTACAAGAGTGTGATTGTGTAAGGATTCATGAGGATAAGAAGAGAGTGATTTTGTCTTTGAACTCTAAAGATGGAATTTTCAGGAAATACAATGGAAAAAAATACTTGGGTAGAAATAATATCGCTCCAAATAAAAAGAAGGAAACAATATATAGTAAGACGATGTAAAAACCCTACAAAGAGAGCTATTTTAAGAATTCATCTTTTATACATTGTAAGTATCAGTTGAACTCGCGTATAAAATGTTAGATAAAATCAAAAGAATAGAATAACCTCTCTTTAAATGCTCGAGAATTAGTTGAGTAAAAAATAAAAAAAGAGAAGAAGAGTTTCCTTTGAGTTTGTCCTTTTTTAGGGTTTCGTTGGTGAAACCAAATAAAAAGAAACCCTTTAAAAAGAAACTAGACAGACACCCACAGGAGCGTTTCGTTTCTGTGTCTGTCTGTCTGTCTGTCACTCTCTACTGCTCCTATAACTTTTGAATAAAAAGTGATGCAAATATCTCATGTTAACATCTTATGGTAGACCGATGAATATTTCAGGAAAAAATTTGATTTATCTTTTCGTTATTACCGATAATAATTCATATAAAAAATGCCATTTTTCAAAACTGGTCTTATTTTCAACCTTTTTTTTTTTTTTTTGGTTTCTGTATTCTTCATCTTATTTGTATCTATGCGCAAAATTTGGGGAAGAGGAAATGACGGGAAATGGTTCAAAATTGGGGTAATAGGTGTGCGATGAAACTTAAAAAGCAAATAAATTTGACGCCATTTTGTTTTTGTTTTTATTTTTTTTGGTTTCTGTATTCTTTACCTTAGTTGTATCTATGTGCAAAATTTGGGGAAGATTGAATGACGGTAAGTGGTTCAAAATTGGGGTAATAGGTGTGCGATGAAACTTAAAAAGCAAATAAATTTGACGCCATTTTGTTTTTGTTTTTATTTTTTTTGGTTTCTGTATTCTTCACCTTAGTTGTATCTATGTGCAAAATTTGGGGAAGATTGAATGACGGTAAGTGGTTCAAAATTGGGGTAATAGGTGTGCGATGAAACTTAAAAAGCAAAGTAATATAAGACCAGTAAAAAAACATTGTGATCCCCCGGGGGATCGAACCAGGAACCCTCTTGTAACGCGTGGAAATTGTTTAATTTTCTGCTGTTACTAGAAATATGCAAAATGTGCCGTCTACTGGGCCATAGAAAAAATAAGAGTAGCAATTTGATCTCATTAACTGGGAATCCAATACGGCTGATAATTCATGTCACGCGAGAAAAACATTTTTTTTTTTTAAATTTTGAGAGGGTATCGAATGAAAGGTATTAAAGAGTAGATTACAAAAATATATAACACGCATGTTTAAATAGCTTAATTTTACACGCCACTTTGTCAAAAAGCATCAATATTTTACATGCCCCTCCCCTTTTCTAACTAATTTCATCATCACTACACCAATGAAACCCAAGCCATGAATTGACTTTGTTCAATTATGTTCGGGTCAAATCTTGCAACTGAATTTTAAAGCAGTTTTCCTCAACAGATTGAACTGAAATATTGCATACACGTTTAGTTTGGATGACAATAGTTAAGTGACGTCATTCTAAATCCAATATGGTGGACCCCATGATGGTGGACTATTTTTATTTTAAACACGCCCATGATATTGGTATCAAATGAAAGGGTTTGCTGAGAAGAATACGAAAAATAAAATTACTTTACTCTAAATCCAAAATGGTGGATTAGTTATTTTTAAGCACTCCCATAATACGAAAACTAAAATGACTTCATTTTAACTTGGCATAGGTTAGGGATAGTTTAGTGGTGCATTTTCTTCATTTTAGAGCATTTAAATATAAACTCGTTTTTAAAATTTTTTTGCTTCCGAGCTTACCGAAGGTAACGGAAGCTATGTGATCGTTCTGAAGAACGAAAAAATTTTAGATCTCCGATTTAAAAAATTCCAAGACAGAAATCCGTTTCAGACATCAGGGAACATTTTTGGTTCCGTGTCTGTCTGTCGGTCTGTCTGTCGGTCTGTCTGTCGGTCTGTCTGTCGGTCTGTCGGTCTGTCGTTCAATTTTTGCGAACCAACATATCTTAAAAACTACACGTTTAATTTTAATGAAATTTGGGTGGTTGGTCATAATTAGCCCATTGTTGGTCCCATATAAGTTTCAACCTTCTGCGCATATTTGTTTCTCTTCCACATGCGCACAAACATACATTTATTTACACCTATAGCTTCAAAAGTACTTATCTGATTTGAATGAAACTTTTATAGTTTATCGAAAGTAACCCGCAGATCGCCCCAGAATAATTTGAACCGTCTACGCTCTTTAACTTTTGCTAAATTGATACTTTAATTCGTGTAAAAAATCTAAACAATTTTGACAGATTAAAAAAAACCGGGGGAAACAATTAAACCAATTTGACAATAATGACTTGTAAAAGCATAAAATCAATAAAGTACGTGAAAGGATGCGAGGAAGCTAAGTGCCATACCAATTGGCAGTCTATTTTACTATTAATTTATTATGTGAGACTTCACGCACAATCATTTTATTTATATTATTAACATATAATGAGATACTGCGCATTTGATAATAAATATTACAAAGGATAAATGCTAACTTAGGCTAAAAGGAAAAGATGCGGGTGAGAAGGAATGCCCAGGCCTTTTACCAGTAAGAGGTTTGTAACACATTCCCGTAATACCCTGTGGCTCCCATTGTTACCAACCCCTTCTACAAAGAGAAGCTTCTCTATATTTAGAAACGGACTATTTCTTTTGTATAAGATAGTATTCCACTACTCTTTACAAAAGACTTCCTGCCCTTTTGTTGAAGTTTTTCTTGTATCGGTTACGGGTTTGTCTTATCCTTGTCCTCCGACCTTTATTAGAAGTCCATTAGAAAGAGTTTGCCTTTGGAAAAATTTTCTTTAGCAGAGCTACTATGCATAAATACCGACTTTTTTGTGACAAAATATACAATTTACGGTGTGCCACAATCTGAAGACGAAGCTCCGCAAACGTCTAATTATTTGTTTTAAGCGTCTACTTTGAATAATCTGTTAATGTAAGGCAAAAGTCATTTAAATTAATTAATAAATAATAAAACTATTATTTTTTTCTTTTGAAACCTTTCCCATATACATAGTGACTAGTGACCTACCATCCAAATTTCATCAAAATCAGACGATTAGTTTTTAAGATATGGTGGTTCACAAAAATATTGTCAGACAGGCCGACAGTTCAGTTACGAGACCAAAAATGTTTCCTTATCTGAAAAGGATTTCTGTCCTAGAATTTTTGAAACCTGAGATAAAAAAAAAACTTTCATTAGAATGATCAGAATACTTCCGCTACCTTCGGCACGCTTGATGCAATGATTGACGAAGCAAACCTCAATGCACAAGTTTACTTAAATGAATGCTCAACATCTTCCAACCATTTCAACCACCTCTGCTCGACAAAACTTAAGCATATGTACGAATTGATTTACGACATTTCATCATTTCATAATAATTCTCAAAATCGAGGTTCTCAAGTCGCTCAGTTATATCCTCGCTGGAACTCACTTTTTTTCTCCACTCCCAAGCAAAAACAGTTTTGTGATAAGATGCGTCCAGTCATACTTCAATATTGGCAACGAGAACGCCACGCCCCCTCAAAAATACCTTGACTATAATATTTTTGAAAATAATTTTAATCACTTTTATAATTTAAAAACTTAAGGTATTATTTACCACTATAGCTAACAAGATAATACTCGTTATATATGCAACCATCAGGGGAAGTTAGCTTCACTTTTTAAACATTCCATTTGTTTCTATTAATAAACATTTCAATTAATAAATTAAGTAAGTTTCATATTGAAATAATTGCAAGATAAAATTATCTTTTTATATACTACGTTTTGAAATTTTCTGTTGATTAAATAAAAAAATATGTGTGAGGCTCTCACGCATTAGAAGAGAAACTTAAGTTCTAGAATGCATTGTTCTCTTTAATTTTTTGACGAATTGATTATTTCAGGTCGGTTATGGGAAATTTAATAGAAAAAAAAAATTAAAACAATGTTTATATAATATATATCAGCACTCCAGGGGTAAACTGTGTTAAGTCACAAAAGCAAATTTTTCAGTAGAGACATTTTAAGCATTTTTTTTTTGTAATAAAATAATTACAAACAGACCAAGGATAATTTCTATCTTAATGATAGTAATTTATTTTATTACATAAAAAACTGTCCTTGGTCTGTTTGTAATTTTTTTTTATTACAAAAAAATCTTAAAATGTCTCTACTGAAAAATTTGTTTTTAGGGTCCGTAGGCAAAACCAAGGAGCCTTATATTTTCCTGCGTGTGTCTGTCCGTCCGTCCTGTCGCGTGCTCTCACGGCTACACCTTTCGTCCGATCACTTTGAAATTTGGCATGTACGTGCCTTGTACCTACCCACATATTTTAAAAATATAGCGACTTAAAAAAAATATTTTTCAAAAAAATTAGGGTAAAAAAACTTAAGGGTTAAAATATTTTTTTTTTTTTTGACACCGTGAGGGGTATCATATGAAAGGGTACGTCGAGCTGATTACAAAAATATATAATTCTTTGGTTATAACTTTGATTGGGCGAGCGTAGGCAAGTTTGAAGTGGATGTGAAAAGTGCCCCCCCCCCCTTCTATCTCGCTTATGTGAAGTGCAAAAAATTTGAAAAAATTCCTGAACATTCTTCGACCAAAAGTAAAGACACCACTTTTTGGAAATTTCGAAAAAAATATTATTTTATTATTTATTGACAAAATACGTTTTTTTCATAATTATGGTCTTTTCGATGTATTTATATGGTTGTAGTCCGGTAGACCTCGAAATGATTTGTTATTGCTACGCTAAGGCAACCACATTTATTCCAATAAAAATAAATGTTTGTTTTGATTTGCTGGTCTTTAAATAGATATAATAACGACTTCCGTTAGACAACTTCCGTTACATTACTTCAAATTAACTCTACCACCGCTAAAGAAGTTTCTCTTCAAAAAATCTTAAATTTGAAACCCGTCAAAATGAAGATCGTAAATATGGGGCATGTCAAAATAAATAAAATAACTTGCGAATTTTTCTTTGAAATAACTTTCCATACAGAAAAATTTGCTGAAAACTAATTAAATTCTGCTGAAATATGGCTAAAAGTATTAAAATAATGCATTGTCATCGTGTTCTGAGCTAAAAATTTTCAAATGTCTAGCTACTCGGGATGTTAGTTAAAAGTCGATTGGAAGATTTGTAATGGTCAAACAAACAAACGAACAAACAAGAAAGCAAGCTAATGAAAACGTAGTAATAAATTAAGTTTCTTGGGCTGGCTAACCAAAAGCTTGCATGGATAAAACGTAGTATTTGATTTTAAGCTTGACCCATATACGTGCAGCAGTAATAGTTTAAGATAGTCTGTCAGTAAAGTTTTGTTTTTGATTTAGAGTAAAGCGTTTGACTTCGTTAATCCTTAGTTTTAGTAGTAAGTTAAAGCCACTAAACTCGAGGCAATCAGCTAATTCAATATAGCACTAAGAGCCAATGCTTTATACTAATGGATCTACATCAGTAAAGTTCATCCAAACAAATATGTATATATAAATAATTCACGATAAAAAGTTCACTGCTTTGTCTAAACTTCTTCACTTTATCTGTTCTTCTCTTGTTTTATTTGTAACAAACTTTCATCGAGTTTCTCAAGCCTTATTTTGTTTGTATTTATATTGCAAAGTCAGTCCGTGAAAGTTTAAGTGAATATAATAATCAATAGTTTACGCCAATAGTTTGATTGCCAAAAATTTAAATACCAATTTAAGAAAAAGGCAAAAGTATTAAGATTTCGATTTCCTGAATGGTTGGTGGTGGATGTCCCCTAGTAATGCAGGTAGAATGAAATCCTGCCTAAGCTCGCTAGTTGAAATAGCAGAAGGAGGGGAGGTATGCTGGACTGTTAACAATAGTAATTTTACTTTTGAAATGTGTATCCTAATCTTAAGGTGGCAGAGGACACAAATATATGATCGTTTGGAAAGTAAAACTTACCAGGAATCTGCCAGTTCTCGGCTCGTGGAAGATGCTTTGAAATTCAGTGGCCGAACTTCACCGGAGTTACTCGACTTATAGCCAATTAGCTATCGTGCAAGAAACTTAAAATCATCCAGAATCATAAAACTTGTTAGTGGATAGCAAATCAAGATACGGGGTAATTCTTTAGCAGAATAGCGTGTGTGTCGGTCTTAAGGGTGAAGCGATATAGTGAGGTTCTCTGCTGTTTACACACCCACTGGCCGGTCTAGCTGGGAACAGCTCAACCCCTCCAGGCACAGATACCAAGTCAGCCTTACTCTTGTACCAAGCGCAATGATGCGCTAGATTGCAGGAACTAGGTTATAAATTCCTATTATTTCTTACCTTCCAGGCTCGGCCTTAAATTATAAATTAGCTAATAATCCACCATCAGGATTATTTTATTGTATATTTTAATTAAAAGTCCAAAAAAATGTATCTACTCAAACCTGAAACAAATAAAAAAATTTAGCATGCACGAAGCAAAGTTTACTATGAACTTTTTCGGACATTCAAATCATTATTAAATTATTAGGAATATTTCCACTATTATATTATGCATTAGCACGTAATACAATCAGTTTAATGAAAATAGTACGGAAAGTAGCATTTTGCATGCGAGTGTGGAGTTTGCATCAGAGCGATAGCGAGGGTAGTAAAACCACTCGAGCAATGCGAAATGCCGTTTTCGCTCGAGTTGCGTACCGTACTTTATCTACAATTGTTAGACTTTAATAATAAATACAGAAAATAATAATAAACTTCCTGTATGTAAGTTTGTATTTCTCTTTTGATAAAGATTACATTAATTCATTAGTTGTATTTTGTGCGGAATTAATTATTTCGGGAGGCGTATTATTCTCCTCATATTCGGCATAATCACTTAAATCACGCATTGATTTTCACAAAAAAAAATCCCGCCTTAGGGCGGTAAAGAAGAGGAATTCTTCAGAATTTTGAGATGAGCATGCGCAATGAATACAAGTACTTAAAGAATCACTTTCTACGCATCAAAACAGAGATATAATGTTTATATTTCGTTACAATCGTAGATCAAACTATTTTTATTAATCCCCGCTGGGTGTTTACCCAGCATTGCCAGATAAATCAGTACCTGCTTATGTGAATTGATGACTAACTGGATCCTAATATCAATTGAAAGATTTTAGTGTGTAATTAGGATGGAAATTATTGAGAGATACCTAAAGCTTAAGGCATTTTTTATCCTTTAAAGGAACACCGTATAAATTGTCCTAAGAAATATACAATTCTTTGGAGCTAGAATAACTATAAATAAGTAATTGTTAAATAATATTACTAACTATTACATAATAAATTGACTGTATGTTTTTGCGAGTATGATATCGTTAAAAAAGACGTTAATTTTTTTCCTGCTTGGTAATAAATAATTTTACAGTATACTTGCCTAAGAACTTAGTTAGTAATTGGTTTAGAATTAAAAATTATTGGGCCCGTGTTAATTGATTTGCCATTCTTTGATGCACTATAATATTCTACAAAACATTTCAACAAGGCAATGCAATATTACTGTACTGAAGAGGTTTTCATTTAAACCTGTTGTGTCAGTATTAAACCCTATTTGTACTAGCAACCAACTTAATTAAAAACGTAATTTGAACTTTGTCAAGTAATTAGAAATCCAGAGAGTTAAGTAATGAAAGAGTTTAATACAGTTTAACAATTGCACAAATCTAGTTTTTGAACAATTGAATGTGACAAACGGTTTTATTTCTTAAACTTTATACAATAGCTTACATTCACTACATAATTTAAAAGTGAAATAAACTGAGTATATAACTTTCATCTTTGTTTAGAATTTAGAAGTAAATGCAATTAACCGTATGTTATTTAATAATACAGGGTGACTCAAAAAATGTACTCACACTTCGAATGGCGAGAAAAATATTATTTATGAACATAGTGAGTGAAATGGAATAGCTTTGAGTACAGAAGACAAATGTAATTGAAGAATCATGTTCGCAAATGTTCAAATTAATGGTCATTATTGTCCAGACAACGCTGATAACGCGCACCAAGGGATTCGCAAACGCCACGAAACAGGTTATTAGGAATATCGCAACATTGTCTTTCAATTTCCAATTTCAATGCATCAATTGTTCTTGGTTTAGTGCGATAAACTTTGTCTTTGAGATATCCTCACAAAAAGAAGTCCAGAGACGTGAGATCTGGGGAACGCGGAGGGTATTCAATGGCACTCCTTCGCTAATACAAAAAAAGGAGCAATACAATAAAGGCAGCATGTCAGATGTCAGCAACAGTGGAAGTGTGAGTACATTTTATTGAGACACCCTGTATATATTATAATCGTGAATACAACAAAAATAGCGAGACAGCAAATCAATTATTAAAATAGTTTGACAATTAGTGCGGCACATAGCTTCCTTCCGTCCTATTACACGTTGATGTTTGTTTGCGTCCTATTACATAAAACTTTAATAATGGCGCGTATTACACTTGATACGCATGTGGAAAAGAAACCAATATGTGCAGAAGGTTTATTTTACATGGAACCAATAATGGACATTAATATATGCTCCCGAGCTTACAGAAGGTAACCAAAGTGTGATCAAAATTTTGAACATTTTTAATGTTTCCGATTTAAAAAATTCCAAGACAGAAATCCAAAAATATTCCCAGACAAATGTTGTGGGGCATTGCAGACGTCAGGGTCCTGTGTCCGTCTGTATTTGTGGCAGGTCCTGTGAGTTGACAAGATTTTTAATATGTGTCACGCTGTGTTGTGTTTTTAAGACGAGAGTTTTCTGGTTGAGATATTTATTGTGTGTTGTTGCATAAAATATAGGGAGCCAGCGTGACCAAGGGGCTCTAGCCGCTCGTCCAGCTGTCAATAAGTCAAGGCGACTCGAGGTCGTGGGTTCGATCCCGTGCCATGATACTCTGAATTGTATCAATGAATCGTGGACGGAGCAGAGCGACGGACACCCCCTATGGGGCACTCTTCCCCCACTCTTTGATCTGGTCCGATTGATGTGGGTCTGATCCGTGTCATGATGATGTGATGTGTATCTATGGTTCGAGGACGGACCAGGACGAGGGACACCCCCTATGGGGCACTCTTCCCCCACGCTTTGACGCTCGCTTATATAGCTCACTTATGACTACACCATACTCGCTTCGGCAGTACAATGTACAAATGTATGTGTGAAGTAGATGGGACTCTCCACCATGGGGCGTAAAAAGGGCCTAAAAGATGGCCTAATTGCCAGGTTCAAACAAATGGTTCGTCCTACCCATTCTAGTAGGAAGTACTCGATTACTAATACTACTTAAAATATACTATTGTGCTACATACTTGTCCGAATTTAATCAAATTTTGGGGAAGGTAATAATTAGCCCATCGTCGCGGTCCCATATTTTTTCAACCTTCTGCGCACAGTTTCTCTTCCTTCTTGTTAACAAACCTACATAATTTGCACCTATAGTTTATAAAAGTACTCTTCAATGTTTTCAGAAATTTGGAGGGCAATGTAATTACGGATTTTATTGCAAGGATGGCTAGTGCAATACCTACTATAATTGAGGATAAAAGTCACAGATGTCAAAGAAAGCTTTTATAAGATGTACAGTAACCACATTGAAAAGGGTATATAATCTCCTAATACTTAAAGGTTTGCTAAAGATAGAGGAGAATTTTTTTTTTTTACTTAAAAGAATATAAGAAAATGTAGGCGGTAAGCCTAATCTCTCTTTATAAGAAGACAGGACAAGAAAAATATTATTTTTTTATATAAATGTTTAGCCTGCATTAGGCAAAGACTCAATGATGTTACTAATGGAATTTCATATTTTTGTCTTCGTCACATGTATAAAAATATATAAAAAAGAAGTATTGAGTAAGAAAAGTATTGATGAGTTAATCTTTATTCATTTGCTCTATTTTGAGAAAAAATAATAACAATTTTCAGAAAGACTATTTTGCCACTTGAGAGAAATATAGCAGTAAGACAACTAAATATGTTACCTACGTGCCTTGCAACATATGTTGCAGTTCTTTTTTCATCTAGTTAGATAAATTATTACTGTTTTATTTGTTTTGTTTTTTTATTAAAAGCAGCTAATGAAAAGGTGTTATAAGGTGAATATAGTTTGATAACCGGATTGTGGAAGCACAGACAATAGATATATAATTTTTAAACAAAAAAAGAACCAATTTTTAAACTCCTGGTCACTTGAATTTAAAATATTATTTTACATCAAAATACATTCTCTCTATTTATACTAAGCAAAAGAGAAAGTATATAATGTTAATAAAATAATATTTCTTTGATATTTAACTTTGAAAATATGTAAGTATATTCTTTTGTTAAAATAGAATTAATTTTGCTTTTTAACTTTTATTCCCTTTAAAAACTTTTAGTCCTTTTTGAACTTTCATTGAATACTTTTGCCTTTTTTATCAACCATGTATGCACTTTCAAATTATCTCAAAATCACTAACTCTCTGATTAGTATAATTAAATTTATACTAGCGGTAAATTGAATGAAGTCTAATACAATGTTTGAATGAGGATTTATTAAGAGCTCTTTCCTATATAAAGAGAATGTATTGTGATGGTGCAAAAATTCGATTTTGATGGATTTACACGTTTTGCTGTCCCCTGAGTCCAAAAAGTGGTTTTTAAAAAATGCCTGCGTGTTGTCTGTCTGTCGACTGTCTCTGTCTATCGTTCAAATTGGCGAACCAATATATCTTTAAAATTACTTGTCCGTAAATTAAATTTCCGTAATTAAATTTGGATTGTCGTTTGTGCAGACTAGTAGAGGCTAAACTATACTGGGCCGATTTTGACGAAATTTGGCATACATGTCCAGAAAAAGCATACCCCGAGAAAAAAATCAAGGAATGAATTTTAGCTTCAAATTTAGGGACGCTACCCACGTTTTTTAATAGTGAAATTAAAATTATTCGTAGAAAACGATTCCAACGATTTTGATTAAAAAGTTCTAAAATGTCCATGAGTATAGTCCATACGAATCTAACGATATAAGCTGTTTTCCTGGAAAACATCTAATGTCTGAGAAAATAGCTTTAAACGCGTATAGAGGCCAGGTTCGATTCCCCGGAGGAGAAGTTATTTTTGCAATAAATTTTGATTAAATGACGAATAATAACTAAATTTACCTACGAAAACACACAAAATAATAAATGGAAAACACTGGGCCAAGTAATTATGAACTCGTATATAAAGAAAAAAAGAAGATTCTTTTGTAATTTTAATTTCTATGATTTATTTATTGGAAAGTTTAACCTTAATTAGTTCTTACTTATTTTACTACGTTTTTATTAGCTTGTTTTCTTGTTTGTTTATTTGTTTGTTTGTTTGTTTGTTTGTTTGTTTGTCCGGTACAAATCTGGCAATCGATTTCTAACTAACTTCCCGAATAGCTAGACATTTGAAACTTTTAGTATAGCTCAGAACACGATGACAATGCATTATTTTAATACCTTTAGCCATCTTTCAGCAGATATTAATTCGTTTTCAGCAAATTTTGCAGTATGGAAAGTTAGTTCGGAAAAAATCCGCAAGTTATTATATTTGTTTTGACGTATCCCGTATTTTTACGATCTTCATTATTATGACGGGTTTCAAATTTGTAATTTTTTTAAAGAGGTAAACATTGAATGACAGCTAAAAAGAATAAGTAAACAAAGAAATAAATTAATTGACGTATGACAACCAGGTGTGTCTACACTTGTGTACTAGATATCGGTTTATTTTCTCTACATCTGTACTTCTTTACTTGTACTTATTTTTCTTCTCTTACCCTCCCCTACACGGGGCCAAATCGATGGCCACGGTTTAGATTCGGTGTTGGTGAGATCCGTTGTTCAAAGATTTGTCCTTTTATAGGTTTAAGATCAGCTCTCTAGATGGTTGTCATTTGTGTGATGTAAATAAATTCGGAACAATTTATATTTTACTAACATTATATATAACAATAAAAATTATATTATCAACATTACATATTATGATTCAAAAGAAAATTAAAAAACGTAGTATATAAAAAGTTCTTTTTATCTTGTAATTATTGATTATAAGGATTATTTTCATTATTTCATTGAAACATTTACTCGCCATTGACAGTTTTATTTTCTTAATTATAAGTGAATAAATTAATAACTTAAATGTCAAGTATTTTAAGTATGTATATCATTTAGAAAGGCTCACAGATTGGGGTTTTCACGCCTCTTGAAGGCTGCTTCCACACTTTACGAAACGTATCGCTGAGATTATCGGTCAATATTCACAAGAACAAGAGATACCCTCCACATTCTCACCCTTTCCGGTTCCCAGTTGGAAAGTCGAGTTCATCGAGGACGGACCTTGTCAAAGTATCATTCTGTGCTGCTCATTACAATTATGTGCTTATATATATGTAATACTAAAAAAAAACTAAAAAAAAGAAAAAAGGGTACCGCTATTTTGGATCCCACAGGACTGAAAAGAAAGAAAGACTAACCGTTGTTGGAGCAAACATGCAACTGTAGGCGAATGTCGAGAATGTGGAGGGCACTGCAATGAAGACGAGACACCTGACGGGCTTTGACTCGGGTTTGAAATATCGACACCGTAGAGTGTAGAGAGAGAGACAGTAAGACAAGACCCGAATACCTGAATATAGACGAACAAAGGACGAACATTCCCTCCTCACTCTACACTCTTGTTTTTGCCCATTGTAGGGTAGTATCGTCGAGAATGAGTTATCGAGCCACCGTAATACATTTAATAAGGATTTGTACGTTTGTGTGGCTCTTTGGCCCTTTGAAGGGTGAAATAAAGTGGTTATGTATATTCATAAATATTATTATATTAAAAAAAAAAAAAAAAAAAAAAAAAGGATCGAACACGAGGCGGGAAATTATTTATTATATAGAGAGGTATCATTGGCGCAAATTTTACTTCATTTTTTTAGAGAATTATTTATAATCCAGGAGATAGCGTGCAAAAAAGTGGCTGACTAACATCAAGGTAGAATTTTGTGTATTAGTCAATCTTTTTGCGCCTTTTAAGAATATGTGGTCGGCTAGATTCGTATGCGGGACATATCTTGGCAACTCACCAATTATGGTGGACAATATGATTTTCATGATCCTGAGTACAGAATTAGTTAGTAGACCAAACATCAAGTCGATATTATTTTCACACTTCATAGGTTAGTTATTCAAATATTACTAAAAATCAACGTGGTCACCTGTCAAGGGACAAACTAACATCAACAAAACTAATTCTGTACTCAGGATCATGAAAATCACATTGTCCACCATAATTGGTGAGACATGGCCGCTCTCCACCGGTTTGTTTTTTTCAAATGCCTATTGCCAAGTCTCGCAGACGAACTTAGCCGACCATATATTCTTAAAAGGCGCTAAAAGATTTACTTATACACAAAATTCTAGCTTGATGTTAGTCAGACACTTTTTTGCACGCTATCTCCTGGACTATTAGATTTATAGTTTCAAATTTAAAGAAAGAAGAAAGAAGAAAGAAGAAAGAAATGTTTTATTGTTTACACATACGCATAAGTGTTTACAATAGAGTTCGGTTTCCCTTTTTTTTATAATACAACATACCTTTTTTTAACTAATTTACATTTGTTTATCAATACATAAATTTCTAGATATTATTAAACTTTAATATATTATACAAAGCTTCTTTTTTTTAAATAAATATTTATCAATCATACCATTATTTAACAGTTAGAATAAATAATAATAACAAATAAAACCATTTACAATGTACTAAAATTATTTAACAATGTATACTATAATTAAGTATAAAATATAGAAACGATATTATTAACCAAGAAGGTCATTGTACAGGCCAATGAAGAAAAAATAAAAAATAAACAAAAAAATAAATAATTAAATAAAAGTACATACATATATATACATACGACATACATACATACATACACACATACACACGTACATATATACATGCATACACATATATACATATATATACATATACATACACATACATACACATACATATATACATACACACACACATACATACACACATGCATACAAACACACATACACATACATACATTATATTTAATTTAAATTAAAGAATATCTTTTGAATTCAGATAATTAATATCGAAGTAGAACAATCTCTCATTTAACACTTAAGGCAAATTAGCAAATTTTATTACAAGAATAAGTAGAATAAACTAATAAACAGATACTTAATAATAATAAAGAAATAGTAAATAAAATAATATTTTAATATTTTATAATTTTATAACTGACCAGCTTTCATATATTCAATTTTTTCTTTTATTCATTTCCATTTGCTTTTTATGATACGAGTACATCCTTTTAATTATTCATTGTCGATAACTGCTCTTACTTTGAGGGCTTCAACTAAGAACATGTAGAGACAGTTAATATCTTTGAAGTTGGATGGTTGCAATATGTCCATTAGCACATTCTTTGCATTAGATGAATTGGAACAAAATGACTGATCAGTGAAATATTGACTGCGTAGCGAATCATAAGCCGGGCAATCTATAATATAAGTGGCAATGTCCTGATTGACTGACTGACATAGAATCAACGCACAGCAAAATCTGCTTAACCGAGAGACTTGAAATTTTGAGGATATACTGGGTTCATATTATAGGCATCCACTAAGAAAGGATTTTGCGATTTTTTTATTTTTGTACCCAGGGGTACGGGGTACAAATGTCAAAGTGATGAATACTTTTAATGATGCATATCGTTGAAAAGCTCTTTAAAAGTACAGTAATTGTTGTTATGTACAGTTTTGTCATATTTTCATTTAGGAGGGGGTAAAATGGAAAAATATGTATAACTACATCTTATATAAATGAAGAGTGTCTATGAGTGTCTTTTATCTTATATAAATGAAGTGTCTATGAGTGTACTGCTTACATGAGATTATAAAGTTAAAATGTTGGTACACAGGAGTACGGGGTACAAATGTAAAAGTAATTTATAGGTACCCTTTATGATGCATATCGTTGAAAGGCTCTTTAAGAGCTTTACGTACATTAATTGTAATGTACGTTTTTGTCATTATTTTCATTTAGGAGAGGGGTAAAAAGGAAATGTCAACGTGTGTGTGCGCGCGCGCGCGCGAACGGGCGCGTGTGAGTGTTGTTTATTCAAATCTACCTTTTTATTCCGATTTCAATGAAAATTTGCACACTTGACCTTCAAAGCAAGGGGAAAAGGGGAAGGTCACTGACTTCATGCATTTTCGAAATTTTGATTTTGGTACACAGGGGGTACGGGGTAAAAATGTCAATGTAATGAAAACCCTTCACGATGCATTCCGTTGAAAAGCTCTTTAAGAGTGCTGTACAATTATTGTTATGTACATTTAGGGGGGTAAAATGGAAAAATATATCTATATCTATGTATAAAAAACTAATAATTGTTGTGTCTGTACATTTATCCGATTATGATTATGGAGTTGTTTTGATTACATATTTGGTTGAAGTCTAAATTCTCTGCTAAGGGAGCCTCGCCTATTACATTGAGGGTATTTTTAAGTTGGGTGAAACAGTTGAAATCTAATTTATTCGACGGTAATGAATCTAAATGTTTTAACTTTATAAAACATAATTTAGGAAGCCTATTGTTTTCCATTTGTAGAATGCTTTGCCACAAGCTTAACATAGTTTTTACTATAGTCAGTGATACCCTATCTAGTCTGGCCTCCACTCTAATGTAGTGGTCAGGGGTTCTTGGCAGATTTAACAATGTTTTAAAAAATCTTACTTGAGATTTTTCTAATGCTTCCATATAGCGTAAGCCCCAGACTTGCGCCCCGTAGAGAACAGTAGGTTTAAGGATAGCTCCATAAAGTTTGACAACTGTGTCCCAGGAGTCTCCTTTCCCCTTAGCTAATATCTGCCGAATTTTAGCACTAGCTGCTGCACCTCTCGAAAGAAAATAGTTCACTTGTTTTAGAAATTTCATAGACGAGGAGAAGGGTACTCCGAGGTAAATATACTGATCTACATTCTCGATAGGCTTACCTTCCCAAAATAATTTTTTCATTGCTTTCATTTTCCCGTGCTTACGGAAGGGAATAATTTTGGTTTTACTTGTATTTATAGTAAGAGAGTTGTCTTGGCAATAATTATTTAAAATGCTTAATTTTTTGTTTGCGTCTGCCCAGCCTTGAGCTAATACTATTAGGTCGTCAGCGAACATGAGAAGTATAATATCTCTCGCAGAGCCAAGCGAAACTCCTTGGCTCTACGAGAGATATTATACTTCTATATAGTTTCAAATTTCAAAAATGTCTATATTTTTAAAGTTCGGCGGCAGATATCAAAACAAAATTAAGCGAAAATTATGTATCTTATAAAGAGGCAACATTAGGCAAATTTGCAATCGATTTTGAAATTTTTTCTGACTGCAAAATGGGGAAATGACAACACAAATTTATGATTTTATGGGCGGCACAATTACCGTAAATCTCGCATATAATTTGCACTCACAAATAATATGCAGGCTGAATTTAGGCCTGATATCGCTGGAAAATTAAAAATTTGAATATAATATGAACTCTAAAATGATAAAGGTTTTATAATTCAATGTAAATTTGATTGTTACAAGTATAAACACACAATAATTATTTCAGGCGCTTCATTTGATTAATTAAGAGTAAAATAAAATGTAGATATAATGAATTGTAGCAAGTCGTATTATGATCATTCATCAATCACCTGCCTATAATGGCAAGAAGTCAAGTTAGAAAAATCAGTTTGTAATTGTTTTCACTCGCATATATGCAACCCTATTTTAGAAGTTTTCAAAATTGTGCGTATTTTACGCAAGTTTCAAATCTCTAACTTACAAACTGTTAGAGTAATCCGTCAATTTTGTTTGGATGTTAAAATCAATAACAGGCATTGTTGTGTTTTTTTTTTTTCTTTCGGTTAGTAAATTTGTTAATAACTTTCTTTCTACTCAATATTTGTTTATAAAACTAAGCCTATAAACTGCGTAAAATGTTTGTGCAAACCTTTGCGATAAAAGTATACGATTTCGTTCTGCCAGTTTTTCACCTACAAAGTTATACACATGTAAAGTCATACACACTTACATACATGAAAATAATGAAGGCCGGATTCAGTTTCCGGAATGTATGAAATGAAAATGTATCCAAACATTTTGCAATTCAGATCAATGTACAGACAAAACTTTAATTTTATATACACATATAGGAATAGATTTTTGTAATCTAACCTAGTTCTCACAAAAATGTTCATTTTGGACTGATTCAGTTCTTTATTTTATCAATAGGAGTAATTAGAGGTAATAGATAAACTTATTGAATGTAACACAAAAAAAAGAAAATGAAACATAAATACATAAGAGGGAGTGAGAAAGTGAAAACAGTTGTAGATAAGGTTGTGAGAAGAATAATCTATGGAGAGGACGAGGAGCCTGGGAGTGACGATATCGAACATAAACTGATATAGAATATCATGCGTGAATGAACTTTACAAATCTATACAAGAACAATCTCATCTATATCTCTCCCTTCTACTCTTCTCTCTTTACCTCTATAATAGATACTATCTATACAACCTCTATACAAGATTTCTGGCTGCGTAGTTTCCCATAGAAAATAGTAATCTAAAAACAATTGTATTTTTAAAAACTCGATTTGTTTCGTGCGTCATATCTGTTCTTCGTTTTCTCATATAGATAGATTCAACAATATACATAGATGATTCAGGAATATATATTATAGATAGAAAATATTGGGTGGCATAGGTACATTTTTTAAACTTTGATGGTTTGAACACTTTAAAGTGAAACGTTAAAAAAAATAGACTGCCAATTGGTGTGGCACATAGCTTCCTCGCATCCTATCGCGAACTTGATTGATTTTATGATTTCACAAGGTATTATTTTCTTATTTGTTTAATTGTTTCCCCCATTTTCTTAATCTGTTTAAATTGCTTTGATTTTTTACTTGAATTAAAGTATTAATTTAGCAAAAGTTAAAGAGCGCAGACGGTTTAAATTAATCTGGGGCTATCTATGGGTTACTTTCGATAAACTATAAAAGTTTCATACAAATGAGATAAGTACTTTTAACGCTATTGGTGAAAATAAATGTATGTTTGTGCGCATGTGGAAGAGAAACAAATAAGCTCAGAAGGTTGAAACTTATATGGGACCAACAATGAGCTAATTATTGACCTATACCGTACAAACTTCATTAAAATCGGACATGTTTATGATATGTTGGCTCGCATAAATTGAGTGACAGACCGAGAGACTGGCAGACAGACAGGGAACCAAAAACGTTCCCTGATTTCTGAATCGGATTTTTATCTTGAAATTTTTGAAATCGGAGGCATAAAATATTTTAGTTCTTCAGTACAATCACATATCTTTCGTTACCTTCGGTAAGTTTGGAAGAAATTCAGGAAATAGTTTCTAAAAACAATATGTGATTGTGATTAGTATTCAGGGCTGATGATGTCCGTCCCTAGGGGTTGTCACCAAGTAGTGCAAATATGTCATTTTCAGTGCCCGGGCCAGGTTGACCGGCTTTTACAGAATTTTAAGTTTAAAACAAAACTTTTCATTACTTCATAATTTGGAAAAATAACTTCAGAGCAAAATGTATGGATGTTATAGAGGTAGGCACATTATATAACCAAACTATATGAATATAATATATGTATACATGAATAGATATACTTATCCGAGAAACTTGAATGCATTTAAAATGAATCGTAAAAATAGTTTTTTTTATTTCAAGTAGTGTTTGAATTTAGTTATAAATTGCCTTGCACAACGCTGGAGTAGAGAGAAGCTATATAAAAATATTTAAATTTACATACAGTAATGGTAACCTTAATATAAATATAAGAAGCCTCGAGAGAACAGTGGCTTTGTCGAGAGGAACCAGACAAGGAGATATTCCTTCCGCCATAATATTTACGACAATCTTACAAGATGTAGAAAATTATTTGGACTGGAATGGTGAAGAGATTAAGGCCAATGGAATGTGGCTCTAAATTTTAGAGTTCTGCGATGACATAGTTCTTTTTTTCATGGATATATCTCACAACGCTGGAACAGTAGGACTAAAACTCAATATAAGCAAAACAAAAATACCCAGTACGGAGATAAGGTTAAAAGCAGGAAAAGTCAAACGTCTTAACGAATATACGAGTATATACTTTTATATGCAGTATTGAAGAGGTCAGAACGCAGAATAGCTATAGGTTGGAGCAAGTTTAACAAATACAAACTAATCTTTAAGTCTAACGTAGATATATCAAGCAAGAAGAAATTGTGGACCATGTGCGTTCTGCCGACATTAAATTATGGATGCGAGAGTGGGGGACTTCCCAAAAAGTTGTAGAAAAGCTTCGAGTATCGTAAAGAGCGATGGAGAGATCTTATGTTAAAAATATCGAGGAGGGAAAGGAAAAGCAATAAATGGGTGACAGCGAAAACCGGTGTTGAGGCTATTAGTATTAGTCCAGGAAAATAAGGAATAATAGGGAAAATAATTTATAAAGATTTGAAACTTTGTGAAAACACTCTTAAGAGTTGTAGCAGTAAGAAACAGTAAAGTTCCCCCCTCTTGGGTGGGCGTGTCCTCCCTCCCCCCTCCTTAAAGTCCAAAATTTACTTTTTTCAGTTTTTACGCAAAACAGTTTATTTTTTTAAGAGAAGTGTTATTACCAAAAATATTTTTCACATAATTCTGCGCAAAAAAGGTCCTAATCATGTTTGAAGAGAAACATATATGAAGAGGGACGAGCCCACCCAAGAGGGGGGAACTTTACGGTTTCTTACTACTACACCCCTTAAGATGGTTTTCACAAAGTTTCAAAACTTTATAAATTATTTCCTCCACTTGCTGTTTTTTTACTAATTTTCCTAGACTGTATAGGAAAGTTGATTGTAAGACGCAAATGGAACTGGGCAGGACATATAGCCACAGGACATTAAGGATGAGCGGTGGAGTAAGGAACTTCTACACCTCTACAGTGGTACCCAAGAGACGAGGCCAGAGTAAGAGGACGGCCAAAACATGCATGGGACCAAGAGATGAAGTCATTGTTCCGATATAAGGATATTTCTTCGAAGAGTTTAAATAGGAAAAATACTTGAACAAGTGCAAAGAAAATAATATAAGATTTTTAGACGAATTTGCGGAGTCAGTTTTCTAACAGCGAAGTCGAAATTTATTGACATTAAAATAGAAAGTTTTTCTACTAACCTTAACAAAATCTGTCTTCTTTCTCAACTTTTGTGGTGCCGTGTATTAAAGAACCTGAGAAGAAGAGACAATGGCGGCTAACAGCGAAGATTGTACTAAACTGAAGAAGTCTCGAAAAGCATTTAGAAGTTTGTTTATAAAGAATCACAATGCACTGGAGGAACATCTGAAGATGGAGGTGAGTACTGCACAGGTATTGGACCTCTCGGAACTCGAGTCGAGACTTAAATCTATAGTAGACATTGACAGACAGATTTTTTATTTATTATTAAATGACATGACAACTAACGAAACTGAATTAGAGGAGGAAATGGATTCATCAAACGCAGCGATCATAGAATCCTTAAACGGAAAGATTTCCAACTCCCCTCTTTATCTACCTGTGTTAGACTGCTAGCGCTGCTCGAGAATTTGGCGGTTAATATTGTAACTAAATCTTTTACACCATTCAAAAGATTTAGAGCTTCTTAATTCAAAGAAATAAATGAATTAATTATTTTGTCAGTTTATTAGATTCGAACCCGGGAACTTTCGCATTCGGAGCAATCACGCATCTCATACAGCCACTATCTTTTGTTTATTTTACAAAATAGTACAAATGTCTGACAACCAGTATTTGTTTATATTTTAGAATTCGAGGAATGTCAAAAGATAAAAATACAAATTGAAAAATTAGTTGACACTGTCAAATAATAGTATATTATGTTACAAGGCTGTGAAGTGAGTTTTTTCTTTACCGCGGCAATTACATTTACTGTCGAGCGAAGCGAGACAGTAAATATTGCCAAGGTAAAGAAAAAGCACTTCAAAGTCGCGTAGCATATGCTATTTATTCCGAGGTAGCAGACAATGAAAAAAACATTAAATATTAATCACTAATCAATATATAATAATAACAAATATTAGTACATACTTAAGACTTAAAAAAATAAACCTTAAAATGAGGTTACACTATAAGAAAAGATAAATAAAACGCATTGACATCTAGCGGATTTTTATCGTACTAGAAGCATTTCTACAAAGACTGTAGCGGTACTAACGGAAGTTTTGACAACTACCCGCCGTAAAGAAAAAATCTTTTAGTGCCTAGGACGTAAAAGATTTTTTCTTTACAGCTAGGAGTAATGAAAAGATTTTTTAAGTCCACGTAATGAAAAAATGGATTTTAGCTATGTTTTTTAGGCTCTAAAGTTACTACTTCACAGCCTACCACGGAAAAAAATATTTACAGACGTCAAAACCATCAAATTTTGAGAAACAAATGAAACTTCCTAAAATTGAATTACGACAAGTTAACGGGAATTTATTTTCGTGGTTTCCCTTTTGGAGCCAATTCCAACAAATAGACGAAGGTTCATTATTGACGACGGAGACTGAATACCATGTATTCGGACTACGGTAATAACCTTTGTTGGAGCAGACAATTCTTTTAAAATATTAAATTGGGCTGAAATCAAGAATTTTACTTCAGGAAAGCAGATAAAGTGGGTTAATTTGGCTCCTGCCGCACCCTGGTGGGGTGGGTGGTGGGGGAGAATGGTTGGGCTGACCAAAAATTGATAAAGGAAAAATTTAGGAATGGCTTCCCTTACATAAGAAGAACTGACAGCCGTTTTGACTGACTGTGAAAATATGATAAATTCTAGACCTTTGACCTACTTACTGGACGATAAACCCGATTTGGAGCCACTAAGTCCTAAAATGAAATGTACACAAGATTTACTACCAGACGGGACAGCTGATATTGACGTGATTGATGCATGTAGTTTAGACTGAAAAATTAAATATCGACAAACTGTAAGCGGACTCACTAAAACGGAGGTTCCGAACCGAGTACCTAGGACAGCTTAAATTACAGATTAGAAAACAAGAAATGAGAACTGTTAAGGTTATTGAAATTGTGCTCATAGGCACTGAAAATACTAATATGTTGGACTGGCCTTAGCTGTCATAGAAGAGTCACTTCTTGGACAGGACGGACAGGTTCGCTTAGTCCGGCTGAGATCAGCCACAGGACAAGTTTTACGTCCAGTACAGAAAATGTGCCCTCTAGAGTTAAACAGCAACCATGAACTAGAGGGAAATCATTTGTTTTGTTTTGTTGTGGTTACATCTATAATTTATGATGGTTTTTGTTTGCTCCATTTGCGAAGTTTAATTTGAATTTTGAAGACGCCTGAAGAAACCTGGTGTAAACCCCAGGTGTTCCCGGGAGAGAATGTTCCGATTTAAGGATATTTCTTTGAAGAGTTTTAATAGAAAAAATACTTGAACAAGTGCAAAGAAAATAATACAAGACTTTTAGACGAATTTGCGGAGTCTGTTTTTAACTAGCCATTTCGAAATTTGTTGTAATTTAAATAGAACGTTTTTCTAAAAACCTTTATCAAAATCTGTCTCCTTGCTCAACAGTCCTGCTATGGTCAGTTCATTGCTTGCCTCGGCTTCGCCTCGGCAAGCAATGAATAAACGAGGCAGAAATGTTTCCTTTGCTGCCTTGTTGCATACAATATTTTATCTACTTGCGGCAGAAAAATGAAGCTGCTAAAATGTTATCTTTAAATTAATGACTTAGCAAAGAATTGCTCAGCAACGGCAACGGAAGGAATGGAAAAGGATGGGACAGGTGTACCGGGATGAATGGATAGAGACGAAACTTAATATTGTGCGTTAAAAATAAATAATGAAATGAACAAAGAAACGAATAAAAATTAAACTAAAATAAATATATAATTTACAAATAAACAATTTATGAAAAATAGGTAGGTAATAAATAAAATATATCAAAGAGATAAAAATATAAGAAATATAAGAAGAATAATAATAAATAAACAGGTCAAGTGTGTGCTTGTCAGCACACAGCGAGGGTTCGTAGGCAACACTGTCTTGTTTAGGTAGTACCCTATTGATGATGTTTTTTTAAAATGCTAAAAAGCTTACTTTGGACAATCCTTTTCAAAACACATAAACAAACTTTTGATAATAGTTATTTATGTAACTAGGCAGCAAAATGGAATTTTACTGACGAGTGATTAGATTGGCCTCCGAGTCGAAGGCGAGGACAGGCTATGATAATTAACTGCCTCGGCTTCGCCTCGTCAGGTAATTTACCTATTTGACTGCCGAGGCGAAGCCGAGGCAAGCTATGAATAAACGAAGCAGAAATGTTTCCTTTGCTGCCTTGTTGCATACAATATTTTATCTACTTACGGCAGAAAAATGAAGCTGCTAAAATGTTATCTTTATTAATATAACATAGTTAATAACTATTTGTCATATTAATAAAGATAATAACATATGTATTAACTAAAATTAATGTTCAAATAAGAAACTTGGGAATAATAACAATAAGTGAAAAGCAAACTCAATCTATAACAACAAAATACAAAACACACGTTTATAACACAAATAACTTCTAAATGAATAATGCACGCAATATAAAACATTTATTTATATTTTTACTAACAAATTACTAAAAGTATTAAAGATGTCTTCTATCGCTTAAAAGAAAAGAAGTAACTAGGATGAATCAAGAAAAGTAGCTAGTCTAATCTAGAATGACTTAAATAATAAAAATAATATGGATGTTCAATGTTTACATGACGCTACAGTATAGTCAGTGACTCTACTTTTGATGAGGTGCCTCAGCAAATAGCTGATACCAATTATAAAAATTAAATTGAATTTATGTAAAATATTTAATATTGAAAAGAAAGGTAATAAAGAGGCATTATTATTATAGTGTTTGAATTTAGTTATAAAAATGGGATACATTAAGTTGTGGTTGTTCATTGAAAAATATATGAGTTGAATGAAAAGGGATGAATGAATGAAAAGTGATTTTTTTTTTTAAACTTGGTTCAATAGGTCGCGTATCCTTGATTTTTTGTTTTGTATTTGTACCACCTTGATACAGGGTTATCGTAGTTTGAAAAGATCACGGACTCGTCTGGGATTCTACTCTGACATCGTTATCTACAAGAGACAGTTCGAGAAACAAGATGGAATGAATGGACCGAGCAGCGAATGAGAGGACAAAAGGAGTTGGTACAATGGTATCAGAGACAGGAACGGTCCAAAACGGGGGTTGATGGAGTGGGGTAAACTTGGTTCTGTCAAGTGGTGCTTTCGTGCACTTATCGTCACCGTTTTGAAAAGGCGACATGGTTAATCGATCGTCGATCTTGGAAGAGCTATCGATATTGACAGAGATGGTTGGTAGTGGTAGGTAGAGGGGATGGGAGTGTAGGGGTGGGAGTAAACTGGCCGCTGCAACAAGATAGTCACCTATTAACACTCGACCGGTTAGTTTCACTGGAATCAGTGTCCGTTCAGGCTGACGCGCCACAGCCGCGCAAATCGGCTCCTTAAAGCCGTCCGTGTCTTCCCTCTGTGCCCGGATTCTCCTAACCTTTTCAGCATTCCTCTCTTCTTGGTCACTTTCAAAATAGCACATATTTAGCTAGAATAATTTCCCCAGTTATATATTAAAACCCCATCACCAGTACTATAGAATATCAAAAATAAAAAATCACTTCTTATCATTTATTTTAATTAATTAGTTCAAGATAGTTCGTCTCTCAAAAAAAGTACCTGTAATAAAAATGATCTGAATCCTAATATATTTGGTTGCAAAAAGTGCTCAAAATTAATTTGTTACCACAATTCCTCATATAAATTAAGTAACAAAAAAAAGTTACATAGGTTTTTTTTAGTTTTAAAAAAGCTTTTATTAAGATTTGTCTTGTTTTATTTTTATAATTGTCCTGATTTCATTTTTGATGAGATTTTTTAGAAATTTGGTATTGACATATTTGTTTTAATATTGGGACATCTTAATGTTGATGTGTTGTATTGATAGCTGACCCTAGTTTTGTCAGGAGTAGTGGAGGTATGTCTGACAAAGGTAAGGACGGCTGGGATCGGGCACGTGCTCGGAGGATGTTAGGTATTCGAAGAAGTTCATTTCTTCTGTGGTTATACTGTTTGGGCTATGTTGCTTATCTTGTCACTGGAGGTGCTGTATTTGCTGCTCTCGAAGCACCGGCTGAAGCACAGCTTGCCACCCAACTTAAGCAAACACGACGCGCTTTTCTTCAAAATAACAAATGCGTATCAGGTCAATATTATTATTATCTTATTAGCTATATACACTTTTAAAATATTGCTACTTGATTAAGATCAGTACTTGATCAGTAAATCTGCAGATAATTGATTAGGTTTTTTTTTTTTGGGGGGGGGGGTATCACTCATATGTTTTGTTTGGCAAAGGGATATAAACTCTCAAGCACAATTTTACCAAGCGACCCTCGACCGTACGGTTCACTGCAGAATAGCCGAAATTGGACTAAAGTTTCTTAAACTTCTTTTAAACTTTAAATATAATGTATTAACTGCTTTAGTTAAGTTTATCTATAAATTCTATGTATAGTAGTATACATTATTATCAAAAATCGAAACCACTCTGCATTAATACATTTGTTTTTCATTCCACTCTTCTAGTTTTATATATATCTATGTGTGTTTTAATTATTCCCTCTCATTTATCTCGGTTGGATCATCTAAGTTTTTGCAGAAAAGAGTTTCTATCCCTGCAATTCATCAGCTTGTTTGCTAAGAGCACTAAGCTAATTGCATTTGAATCAAGAAGTCTTTAGATGTATTATATGTTTTTCTCTTTTAGTATACATACTTTTTTAACTATATTTCCCATCCTTAGCTCAGGCTCATTTTAAATATTAATCTTTATTTAAGACATTATTATTATCAAAATATTAATTGTAGATAATATATTTCAAACTCAAAAATTTTAAATTGTAGTTTCTTATCATGGTTATCAAATTTTGATTAGGTACATGGACTTCTACAGATTGCCTCGTCATTAGTACAATTTTATATATATATATATATTGTCCTTATCAATCCAAGTTATAAAATATATACAGTCTGCCGTTTTTGCTGACTCTGAATTTTGTTTCAAAATGGTGTCAGTTCAAACTGACGTGGTAGATGGAAATTTTGACTAGGTACATGGACTTCTACAAATTGCTTCGTCATAAGTACACAATTTTTTTATGCTGTCCTTATCAATCCAAGTTATAAAGAATTTACAGTCTGTATTATTATTATCAAAATATGAATTGTAGATAATATATTTCAAACTCAAAAATTTCAAATTTTAAATTGTAGTTTCTTATCATGGTTATCAAATTTTGATTAGGTACATGGACTTCTACAGATTGCCTCGTCATTAGTACAATTTTTTTTATATATATATTTTCCTTATCAATCCAAGTTATAAAATATATACAGTCTGCCGTTTTGCTGACACTGAATTTTGTTACAAAATGGTGTAATTTCAAACTTTTAACCATAACGTAGGTTTTGTTCAAATGATTACTTCATTTCTGCAAACTAAGCTTATCAGAGCTCATATATTTTTAGCCTACAATATTCCTAGACTATTTAATCGGTCCGTCAAACACGAATAATAAGTGCTCGAGGCTCACAACGCACCTAAATATAGAGTTAAAATTAATTTATTGATTTATCCTTGTGGAGTGATTTTTTGGAACATATTTATGCCACATTTTCACTTAAATCGGACCAGCAGTTTAGGCTCCATGTGTCTGCACAGACTACAGATGACAGACAGACTTTTTTAAATTAAGAAAGCTTCCAAACTTCGCTAAAAAGAATTAAATTTGTATTTTGGTTCTTTCTGGGTAATCTCTTTTTGAAAATCGGAGTGAAAAACAATTATCTAGTAATCTAGTCAACTGAACATAACTATGAATATATTGTGAATTGAACAAACTACACACTAGCTGAACTTTCTTGCAAATAAAAATAATTTGGAACTAATAGGACTCTAGCTCAGTGATCCGACTTGATCCGGTAAGGATAGAAAGAAACATACTTTTTAGAGCAGTTGTGAAGACATAATTATTTTCTTTTTTATTTAGTTATTTATATATTTATGTTAATTTTTTCATTTGCACAGTATACTTATATCGACGTGCTGAAACGCGGCAACACTTTATTTTGAGATTTTCAGAAACAAATTAATTAAAGATATTAATAATTAAAATGTCATAAAAAGTTCTTTAGATTCATTTAAATAATGAATATACAATTTCGTCACACCTCTAATCAACTAGCACCTCTAAATGAAATTAAATGCTTAATAAAAAAAAATAAAACAAAATTGTTGTTGTTATAACATTATTAGTTTTTTTCAATCGTTAAAATAATTTTTAAAACCATAAAAAGTTGTGCGTCCGGTCAGTTCTTGTCATGCAAGTAATTATCAGAATTATCAGCACATTTATGTAGTGTAGGCGTCCGATAACATTATTATCTGAGGTAAACTGTGATATGGCGCTTTAAATCATCATAAATTAAAATAAATTACTTGGTCTTCTTCGTACCAATTAATTATTCAAAATATTCATTCAATAATATAAACATATAAATAACACTTCATAATTCTCTTCACAAAGATCATAATTGTAACTTGTTTTTCTTCAGTTATAATATAATTCAGGTATTTATTAATAATAAAAATGTTTGATCTTATTTTTTTTTACAACAATATGTTATTAAGAATAAAGAAAGACGTCTCTTTACTAAAGTAACTTTATTTTACAAAGCTGGCTTTCAACCACTTGTGATCATTTTCAGTGTACATTACACATCAAATCGATGAATTACTAAAACACATGTATTTTTGTAATCGATGGATTTGTAATGTCATGCACTGAAGATGGCCACTAGTAGTTGAAAACCAATACAAATCCATCGATTACAAAAATGCATATGTTTTAGTATGTATAGTAGTGTATGTATGTATAGTTTTAGTAATTCATCGATTTGTTGTGTCATATACACTGAAAATGACCACAAGTGGTTGAAAGCCGGCTTTGTAAATAAAGTTACTTTAGTGAAGAGACGTCTTTCTACATTCTTTTATCAGTGACTCCACTGCTTATCTAGAAAATGAATACTACCATTATATTAGCTGAATGAACGAGTATTCAACATCTCTACCCTAGAATTAAAATTAGGTAGAGTAGAATTAACATTAACTCAAATCAAAAGAATTAGAATAATAAGACATAATTTCTTGTTTCTTTTACGCTCTAAATCGAATTTGGGGTATTTTGAAAACAAATCCCGTTAGTCGATAAGAATTATCACTGTTTTTAGTAGTTTTTCCTTATCTTTGTCATTTACTCAACTCTGAAAGAGAATGGCTGTAAAAACAACAATGATACACAAGTAATTGTGAAAGGAATGTTTTCTAATTATAGAATTTTTATACCCCTTAAGTTAAATTTTGTAGAAAAAAATGCGTTTCAGACATCAGGAAACGTTTTTGGTTTCGTGTCTTTTAGTCCTTTAGTCCGACAACATTTGCCGTATCACTCCATGCCTCAAAAAATAATTATATTGTTGTAATTAAGTGCGTATACGTTACGTCCAATTCACCTCTCAAATATTATAGTTCAGTCAAAAATTCTTCGAAAAATTACCGATGCTCCTTACTATGTTTCCAACCTTACTCTCCATGAAGACCGGAACGTTCCTTTTGTCCGAAATCTATCCGAATCCCGATATCGAAAGTTCCACGAATCCTTATCCTATCATCCTAATCCTCTTGCCGTTGAGAGTTACAGTACAACTCATGACCTCTCAACATATTCCAGGTAACCCTCCAAGACGTCTGAAGAAGCAGTGGCCTAGGGATCTACTCTCATAGAATATTATTATTGCAGTCTATTATTATTATCTATTTCTTAAATCTTATATACACTATTAATTTACTTTATCATTACTTACATATTTTTTAATATAATTATTTTACTGTATAAATCGCCAGGAAGTGTAGTCACTGGACTACTTCTTCTTCATGTTGCTCCCGCTATGTTAAACAATAACATCATTATCACTTGTTACAATGAAATTATGTGTAGTTGTGTTATTCAATAAAAATTTAAAAAAAAAAAAAAAAAAAAATACAATTTTAACCTTCTGCGCATATTTATTTTTAATTTAATATTGAATAAAAATAAATATGGCTTCAATAGAAATCGAAACAGGTCCTAACAATTACACTGCAAGGGTCGTATTTTTTTAGGGTCCGTAGGCAAACCAAGGACCCTTATATTTTTCTGCGTGTGTCTGTCCGTCCGTCTTGTCGCCTGCTCTCACGGCTACACCTTTCGTCCGATCTCTTTGAAATTTGGCATGTATGTGTCTTGTACCTACCCACATATTTTAAAAATACAGCGACTTAAAAAAAAAAAAAAAAAAAAAAAAAATTAGGGTAAAAAAACTTAAGGGTTAACATTTTTTTTTTTTTTTTTTTTTCGACACCGTGAGGGGTATCATATGAAAGGGTACGTCGAGCTGATTACAAAATTATATAATTCTTTGGTTATAACTTTGATAGGGCGAGCGTAGGCAAGTTTGAAGCGGCTGTGAAACGTGCCCCCCCCCCCCCTCTCTATCTCGCTTATGTGAAGTGCAAAAAATCTGAAATAATTCCTGAACATTCTTGGACCAAAAGTAAAGATACCACTTTTTGGAAATTTGGGAAAAAATATTATTTTATTTTTTATTGACAAAATACATTTATTTATAATTATCGTCTTTTCTATGTATTTATATGGTTGTAGTCCGGATCAGTGGCAAACAAATACTTTATCGGAAGTTTGTTTATGTGTTTTGAGAATATCAGACCCATAGGATAGTTCAAAGAAGCTTTTTAGCATTTTAAAAAACACCATCAATGGGGAAGTACTTAAACTATACAGTGTGGCCTACGGACCCTCGATGTGTGCTGACTAGCACACACTTGACCTGTTTATTTAATGCTCACAGGCTGTTTTTTTTTAAAAAAATGTATATTTTGAATCTCATAAATCTTAAAACCCAATAGGAACCCAATTATTCGTTCAACGATAGGATAGGATAAAGCTATGTGCCACATAAATTGGTAGAATATTTAATCTTATAGGTTTATGTAAATGATAATAACAAGTAGTATAAGTGTGAAAACATGATGTTAGTCTGAAATTTGAGGAATTCGTTAAGATCTATTGCAAGAATGGTCCTTTTACTTTATCAACTTCTTTGGAAAATTGAAAATCTTTAATCGAAATAGTTATTTATGCACCTAGGGAATAATGTAAGATATTATTTCCCGCGTGACTGAGTTGATTCCTGAGGCAAAGCCAAAGGAATCAAAGCAACTAAATCCCGAGGCGAAGCCGAGGGTATTAGGATTAGGTATCTTAATTCCCGAGGCGAAGCCGAGGGATTAATGCCAATTAGCTCCCGAGGCGTAGCCGAGGGAAATAATTATAACAAGGGAATAATAATGCATTATTCTCGAGGTACATACAAAATTTTATCTCCAGAAAAAGCGCTGTATAAGATTTAATCAATAAAGAAAACATTTGTATTTATATAAATTATTTAAAACAATTAATAATTACTTTTAAAGTAATAAAAAAGAAAGTTCAACGAAAGCTAAACAAAAGTAAACAAAGCATCGTAGAATGATTCGCAATACAGCTGGGAGTTTGAAAGCAGTGCTGCCAACCTGAATTTAATCAATTCACTATATTTGCCATTCATTCTCTACTATTTACAAAATAATTAGGTTGGCGAACGTGGATTATAATCCCGTTTTTACATTATTTCCCTGTTTTCACATTATTTCCCCGTTTTTAAGAACGGGGATGAAAATACCAACATTATTACCTATAAACTAGCCCTGAAAAGTTACTTTTCGTCCCTATTGGAGATAAATAATATTATCCTGCTTGAAACACAATTTTTTCCCTTTAAAAAAATGTGTAAAATAGCATTTTTTTAAGCGAATGTGATCTGTAACACATTTATATTACACTCAATTAGTCTTCTTACAGCTAAAGTTTTATCACTTGTTATCTTTTGTTTGGGATTAATAATATGAAGTAAAGAGTATTATGACACTAAAATATTATATTCGTGGACAAACTATCCATAATTTATTTGATTATTCTTCATCGCCGTAACTTTTGTTCCTTAACTTTCTAATAACTTTCAACAATTAATAATAGTTAGTGTTAGTTCAAAGTTGTCCATTATACTATAATATGTTAATAATAATTCACTCAATTTCAGGACTAACTTCTCTGGTCATTATTGTCCATATATCGATTAATTTCATCAAACAAATTAGTTACTTATGAATGAAAGATGTAATATAGATAACTTAAAAAGGTTTTTTTGATTTATTCATTTCTTTTACTTATACGTACGTGATTAACTTGGTAACATATTATATCCCTTTGTTTCCTAGTAAACTAGGAAGAGCTTTATTCGTGTTCGATTCCTCGGGGGGGGGGGGGGGGGGGGCACAATGTTTTTTATCGGTAATAACAAAACGTTGAAATAATTATTTTTGGTAATTTTCATCACCCCACCATAAGGTATTAGCATGAATTATTTCATAATTTTAGGACTAGGCGTTATAGGGTGGTTCGGGAAGGGACATTTGGGTGAAATTTTGGAATCATCGCAATATTGGAGGTAAAAACCACAGTAGTCATAAATAGTCAGATATATTTTAATCTACTCTTCAGAAGCTTTCATTTGATACCCATCTCAAAATTCAAAAAAAATAAAAATTTAGCCTCACTGCGCATGTGCGTACACAAAATGTGCAATTTTTAAATATTTAAATACCGGCCCGATAATATCATCGTCCCAACATTAGGTATTAGCATGAATTATTTCATAATTTTAGGACTAGCCGTTATAGAGTGATTGGGGGGGGGGGTCTTTTTTATGGTGAAATTTTAGTGATAAAAACGCATTATTGGCGGTAAAAAGCACAGTAGTCATAATTGGTCATATATATTATTTGTAATCTACTCTTTAGCAGCATTCATTTGATACCCATCTCTAAAAATAAAAAAATATAAAAATTTGAGCATTGCACATTTATGCGTATACATTAAATGTTTAACTTCTTAATTTTTTTCCTATCTGTGGATCAAAACGTTAGGCAAGTATTTTAAATTTCATATCTCTAGCGTGAACGGTTCTGTGGATGTATAAACGAAAGTAAGACGGACAGACAGACACATCACCCTCGGCATAAGGGTTTCGAGGATGATCTACGAAACCCTAAAAATAAATGTGGCCCCGCTGTAAAATGAAACAAGGCAAACATGTATACTTAAAATTCCCTGTGGGGTCATATTATTTTTCTGACAATCTTTAAAGCTCGTATCATAAAATTTTAGTAATTTCTATGTATATTAAAATCCCATTATAGTTTATTTTATATACTTTTGTGACTATTCGTCCAATAATGAGGCCCAAGGAAGTTATTTTTGAAACTAACTAGCAGACATTTTACATATTAAATAAAATATGCGTTTTGGCACTTCAATTCTAATCTTAGTTGCCAATCTAAGGTGAGAGGTACATAATTAATTAATATAAAATTGTTTTTGGAACTTTGGGCCAAAGGTGTATATAAAGTTAGAAATTAATATGTCGTTCAACTTTCCTCAAGCAATACGAATATATGCTTCAGACATCCAGAAACAATTTTGGTCTCGTGTCTGTCTGTCAATAAGTCTATTTTCCGACATTTATGCGAACCCTGGAAGGTTAACCCTAGAAAGCTAACCTGGAGTCAAAATGACTCCCATTTTTTTTAAAACTACGAATGCACGGTGTCTGTAAAACACAGAACTCCCACATCTCAGCTATGCTATCTCCCACCCTTGAATGACCCTTCTACACTTCTATCAGTTCCACATTCAGATTCTAAAGAGGACATATCGTTTGTTTTTCAGCAGTCACGGAGTCATTTTGACTCCTGTTTAGTCTTACACGTAAATTTTTTGTAGGTCATTTTGACGCAGAATAGTATTTTTTAGAATAGTATGTCGTGTTATTGTTTATTTGGTCATTTCAAATTTTATAAATTAGACATTATATAACTTTTAATTCAATAATTATTTCAAATTAAAGGTAATATAATTGTAATTTATTCATTTATAAGTATAAATTGTTATATTTTTTTGTCTTAATATATCTAAATTATATAAAGTTAATAGAATATGAATATAGTCAAACAATGGCGAAAAAATACAATGATCCAAACGACATTTATCGCTTGATGAAGGAAATGACCGATTCAGATACCGATTATGAAAAAGAGCGTATTTGACAATAATGGTGACGGTTGTAATTTGGACCCTGATTTGAATATAGAAAATGCCTTTTTTGATCCCAGCAGCGATGATGAGGAAAATAATAAATTAATTGAAACAATTTACGAAATAGAAAAACCAAAGGAAAGGAAAGAAAAAAGCTACATAAAATAAAGTAAATAAAACCTCTTCGGTAGATAACAATACCGGATATGAAAAAGTAGTGCAGTTTGAAAAACCGGAATTAAAAGGAAAAAATTGTTTTTTATGGCAAACACAGCACCCAAGTGTCCCATCAACTAGCACTAAAACGTGTTAAAAAAATATTGTACATATTAGGCCTTTATATTTTAATAAAACTGGGTATAATAGATTAGGGAGTCAATATGACTCAAGGTTAGTCTTAAGAGGTTAAAAAATATGGTTAGCGTTCTAGGGTTAAGTAAACTACTTAAAACTATTATAACAACCATGATGGACGCTCTTCATTATTTACCCAATTTTGTCGCGATACAGGGCAAATACCAGGGTCCTTTGCTGGGATTGAACCTGGATTTCTTGCTTCCAAAGCTTGAATTCCCTTAAAATCGATCGATGGTTTATATTTCCATTAACTTAATAAGGGTGAAGCCGAAGCCGTACGTCATCAGATATTCAATTAAGAGACGTCTATGAGTTAGGTAAGCCATGGCTTGTTGAGTAAATTTCCATTTTTAATGATAATGCATTAATTATTATTTTTTAATGATAATAGATCAAATATCTACATCTTATCTCTCCTTACTACAACAGTTCACTACAGGTTATCCATGTGTAGATTAATTTAACATATGTTTCGAGTATCCGCGTTAGATATTGAGATATCTATTTAGCTTAATTACAAACCTAATTGCTATTCTTTTATCTTAATATGTAATTTTGTGCTAGTGCTAAATCTAAAAAAGTTCTTTTAAAAAGTTTATTAGTTTTGATTGGAAGGAACTCTAGAACATTTAGCTATAATCATGTATTACTAAATTGTGAAGATTTTAAGGTAAATTAATTTGTGCAACTTGCTAAATAAACTTTTAAATAAATACAATGTTAAGTTTTAAGACTAACGAATCATTTTACGGAAGTAGTAGTTTTTAATCTATCAGCGTTCGCAAACATGTTGATGAATAGACCTACTACTAGAGAGACACGAAACCTAAAATGTTGATACATAATGACAGTCAGAAGAAACCTAATATGTTCCTTGGTGACGCGAAGTTTGATTGAGGACATTTTGATTTAGGACAGAAACAATTAACTCTTTTTTCAGATGATAATAATACTTCCGTTACCTTCGGTAAGCTCGGGAGCCATAGTGTTGACATAAATAATTGACTGCTTCTATAGCATTTAGTCTTATCTATAACATGTGAAAGAAAGATAATAATTTGTTAATCATAAGAAACACCAGAAAATTAAAAATAATTGAGTTCAACTTAATTAGGATTAATTGGTGCCCTTATTAAGTCCATCATTTTTTTATCCCTCTTGATAACCTGAATATATAATCAAACATTATTTTCACCAATTATCTTGCCAACACTCAAATTATGTTAGATTTTTTTAGTATTGTGGTGAACTTTTTTTTTTCGTTGTGCTTGATTATTAGATAATATTTATTTATTTCTTCCTTATGTAGATAATACATAAACCAGTGTGGGCTTTTGTGCCATTTTCTCATAAAGCCCCCTTCCCCTCATAAAAAAAAAAAATAGGAAGCTTAAAATCGGCACCCTTATAGTCAAGGGCATGAGAATGTGCCTAATGGAACTAGATTTTCGATTTTATCTTTGGAGTGGAATTGTGGTCATTTTGAATGTTCAAAAATGTTAATAAATCATAAGAAATACCATATTCTTATGATTTATTAACATTTTACATTGATGAGATTAAACTTTGTACAAATGTCAAATATAACATGAAGGTAAATGTATTTATGTTTCGTACAAATAAAACTTGTCTATCCCAAATGGTGAACATTTAGAATATTAACAATTTTTTTGTAAATAATTTAATTGGAATATTAAATTGGAAACTCTAACTTGAAGATGAATTGATTTAATATGGAGGCCATTCTGTCTGGCTTTGTAGGGACAAGTGGTTTTTTTGTTTCCCAATTCTTCTGTTAAAGAATTTGACTGTGAATTTATTTCACAGGCGAATCCGGGCGCACCAGCTAGTCATTATATAAATGATAAAATCCAACAGTTTAATTTGTGTGTTATAGGGTAGGTTATAGGCAAAGGTCCAAACATTTTGTTTCAGGGCTAATTTTGAGCATTTGCTTCCTTTTAATAATTTCTAAATGCCCTGTGAATTTTGACCAACAATCCATCTAACCATCTCCCATCGCTCATTTCTCCAAAAGTTTCTCAACATTTCTGGAGCACCATTTTACCAAAATTATGATTTGCGGACGTTCATCCCATGTGGTATTAATTAATTAATTATTCAAGAAAGTGATATTCTTCATAAAAGAACATGTATATTGAACGATAAAGAAAACATATTAGGTACAGTATAAAGTATCGTAGATGGAGAAACCTCTTTTAATTAATCCTTTCTTTTCATCCAGGACCTGCTGGGTTAAGGGCGCAAACAATATTTCTTTCTCTTGTACATTCTAAAAATTAGAAACTAGTTCTTTTACTAGAAGTAACTAACATAAATTAATCTTTAGATTAAACTTTTTAAATGGGAAAAGAGTCCGCATTAGGAAATTTGTCCCATTCAGTGTGTGGATCTTTGTCCCATTCAGTGCGCGGATCTTTGCCCTATTTTATCAAATCATATAAATATAGTAACATATCGAAGGTAACTACATACGAAGGTAAAACAAGTGTCTATTTCGACACTACTTTAGCACCACTTTGGTACAACTTTATCAAAAATACGAATATTGATTTATAATAATTAATAATAAACTGCTAAAATTCTATAAATGTTAGAATTGAAAATAAAAAAATAAACTTACCTCATGTAAGAAACAAGGTTATCTTGATTTCGTTTGTACTGTTGCCAAGAAGGCAACAGTACAAACGAAATCAAGATAACCTTACAGGAGCAATGCCTCAACGTAAGGAATGAGTGTTGCCAGTCTCACTCCAAAAAGTAGTTTCCCTCCCATTTTTAAAGCTGTGCGGACATTTACCCCATGTAGACCTTTGCCCTCGGCCTACCCTATATTTATATGAAACTAAAATTTTGCAAAAATTACAAAAAACAATTTTGGAATGATTTTACAAATATGTATATGTGATCCTCGAGAATTAACTTTTACCTGCTTCATTTTATTTTATTTATTTGAATTATGTAAATGTTCAAATGTCAGGGGTTGGAGTCGACTAAACCAGTTTGTAATTTAGCTGAAAAATATGAATTATACAAAAAAAAGAATTTAAAAAAAAAAAAAAATGGAGGATTTAGTTTATGTCTTTAGATGTGTTTAAAATAAAATATTTCTTTAGTCTCTGGTACACACTACATACATATATATATATATATAAAATGTTACGTAACATAAATCTGGATAAATATTTAGAATGTGAACCTTTTATTAAATATAAAGTATAAAGGCCAAGCGGTGTTAATATTAATTACAATAAATAAAAAATTACAAACTGAAAACTTTATTTTAATACACGGAATTCTCCCAATTGCAGACTATATTGTCAAGCTATTTTACTACAAATTTATTTTATAAAGGTAGCCAGTTTTCCCTCTACCGATTTATAAACTTAGCTTTTCTAGAAAGCCATTAGTAGCGATGACATTTCTTCGCTTATTTCTTATCAACAGAAAGCGTCCAATAAGTTCTAGCTCTGCACCCTGTATGTAATTGGGTCATTAAGCTTCAAGTCAGATATTTCGATAGTTTATTTATTTATTTATTCCTTGGGTTTTTTTTCTACGTATTTGATTACATTTTTTGAATTTCATTCAAATGTAATTTGAATCTTAAATAAAACGATTTCATAAATATACCTATAATAACAGCATTATTGTACTTTTACCTCGTTTATTAGATTAGATTTAAGGAAAAACTAATTTTTGATACAGCTGAAAAATCAAATGATCACTAAATTAATATAACTGATCGAAGAAATTTCAATTACATCTAATGACTCTAATCTATAAACCTATTATCAAAAACTTTTTATTGAGATCAATTTTAATAAGAATAATAATAAGAATTTAAAAACAACAAAAAAGAATTTAAATGTTTCAATGATAAATATTGCTTAAATCTGTAAAATGTATATTCATTCAAAACTTGACTGCTAATTAATATTCTTTTTTTAATCATAAAATATACTTTGATTCTTTTTCTGTATGCAAATTACTACACTTTCCCTTCAGAAAGAGCAGGTATTTTGCTAGGTATTGGTGGCTATGCTTCTTATTATCATGTAGGCGTAAATTAAATGTAATGCCTAAACAGTTTTGTTTCCAAAGCCTTCTAGTAACGTATTAATAGCAGCCTATAGGAAGGCTTCAAAATGTTATTAATATATATATATATATATATTTTTTTTTTTTTTTTTTAAAAAAACAAAAAAAAACACTGAAGTATTAAGCAATTGATTTCAATAAAATTGTCTAAGAACCTAAACATACAACTCGTTGCTGAAAAAGAAAATAAAATAAAGCGTTTAAAAGTAGTAGTATCTACTAAATAATATTAAAAATTAATACAATTTTATTATTTTCTAGCTATTTTCTGATATACATATATATGTATATATATATATATATATATATATATATATATATATATATATATATATATATATATATATATATATATATATATATATATATATATATATATATATATATATATATATATATATATATATATATATATATATATATAGATATATATATATATAGATATATATATATATATATATATATATATATATATATATATATATATATATATATACTTTAGTACTCATACATTTTGTTGTGAACTAAACTTTTTGATATATATATACCTATACATCTATTTTTCCAAGTTAGGTAGTGATAAAGAGGTTTTGTTTGAACTGTGAAAGTTTTGATAAGGTTAAAATAATAATATCAGAAGAGATAAAAAGTTTTGTTATAGAAACTTTTTCTTGAGATCTAATTTAAACTGCCGTTTTTTGAAGTATCTTGAAACATGATCATAAATAAGATTTCAGGTAAATTTACATAATTATTAACTATTATATATTTATTAAAACAATTTAAAAGATTCCTTTTCTTTTAGCGATTTTTCGAAGAAAATTAAGCTATTGCAATGGCTTCAAAATTTGTGTAATGCGCAATTTGAAAATTTCTCCAGGGAAATCCGTTTTAGACCATTCTGAATCGATTCCTAAAATTTAACACTTTTTTATGTATGTATGTAACTATGTATATTGTATATATGTATGTATGTATGTATGTATGTATGTATGTATATATAGTATATATATATATATATATATATATATATATATATATATATATATATATATATATATATGTGTGTGTGTGTGTGTGTGTGTGTGTGTCACTCCAGACGATATCTCCCCTTAGGATGAACTTAAAAATGTCAAACAAATTTTAAAATGTCAATAATATTAAAAGAAAGGATGAGTTCGTTGGCCAGAATTTTTGGAGTTCAATTAGGGGTCAAATTTTGACAATTTAGGGTCAAAAGTAGCATAAAAACGTGTTTTTTCCATTTTTCCCCTCTTACATGGAAATGTGACAAAAGTGTACATAACAACAATTACTGTACTCTTAAAGAGCTTTCCAACGACATGCATCTTGAAACGTAAGTACTATTTTGACTTTTGTACACCCGTACCCCCGTGTAACAATTTTTTTTTTTTCACCCATCCAAATTCTAATTCAAAATTGTCCTATATTATCATAAGCCAATAATACGCAGATTTCTTTGAAAATTCGCTCATTACGTCATGGTGCATGACTGGACTTTTTTTTATTTTCAATATTTTTATTAAAAAAAGTAAAAGGACTCTGACATAATACATTTGCAAACGTTTCAATATAGCAAACAGCAATATTATGTTGAAACACAAAGGAAATGGTAGAGTATTGACTTTATTAATATTATTAGTTTAATTGAACTGGACCTTATGCAACACCAGAATGACATTATTTAATCAATTATAACATTGACCTTTACATTTGATACCCACTAAACTTAACAATAATCAATAATAATGTTGTGTCACTAATGGAAACTAGACAATTTATAATAAATTAAGTGTTATTTAGCATTAATAGTTATTTAGCTTATTCGCATCCTATTACTGGTATAATGAAATGGTTTTTACAATATAAGTGTTACTAAAAATAGGATGTCAGCATTAATAACTTCATACAAATAATGTGACCCCACTAAGAATTAAATAGTTATTTATGCACCTAGGGAGCAAATTAAGTCATTATTCCCTGAGCGAAAAAGTTGGTTCTTGAGGCGAAGCCGAAGGAACCATGGTCTCTAAATCCCGAGGCGAAGCCGAGGGAATAACTCTAATTAGCTCCCGAGGTGCAGCCGAGGGATATAATTATCGTGAGGGGAATAATGGCACTTTACTCACGAGGTACATACAATATTTTATCTCCAGTAGGCAGAAAATACACATTTTCGTCCATTTCACAGTTTTTATTTATTATTTTAATAAATAACAATAATTATTAGCACTTTTAATAGCAGATATAAGAGATGCAATATTAAAAAGTCCAGTCATGCACCATGACTTAATGAGCGAATTTTCAAAGAAATCTGCGGATTATTAGCTTATGATAATATAGGAAAATTTTGGTTTAGAATTTGCATGGGTGAAAAAAAAATTTGGTACACAGGGGTACGAGGTACAAAAGTCAAAATCGTATTTACCCTTCAAGATGCATGTCGTTGGAAAGCTCTTTAAGAGTACAGTAATTGTTGTTATGTACACTTTTATCATATTTTCACATAAAAGGGGGGTAAAATGGAAAAAACACGTTTTTTGACCCTAAATGGTCAAAATTTGACCCCTAAATGAACTCCAAAAATTCTGGCCAACGAACTCATCCTTTCTTTTGATATTATTGACATTTTAAAATTTGTTTGAAATTTTTAAGTGCATGCTAAGGGGAGATATCGTCTGGAGTGACACATATATACATACATATATACATACATATATACATACATATATACATTCATACATAAAAAAAAGTGTTAAATTTTAGGAATCGATTCAGAATGGTCTAAAATGGATTTCCATGGAAAAAATGTTCAAAAATTCGCATTACAAAAATGTTGAAGCCATTGCAATAGCGTAATTTTCTTTGAAAATTCGCTAAAACAAATATGAATTGGAATTAAACTCAAATAGAAGGTTATTTAGATGCAGGTTATAAAAAAAGATAAACATGGTCGAAAAAGCAGTGTCGCCAACTTGATTTCAACAACTTCATTACATTAGCCATTCATTTTCTATACTATTTATAAAATAATTAAGTTGCAATCTTTACTTTTTCGCCCTACTTTTACTTTTTCTCCCAACTTTTTGAGTTCAGGGATGAAATGACTTACTTTAGTCCCTCTAAACTAATTCAAAATCATAACTTTTTCTCTCTACTGGAGATAAAATAATTTTTTGAACCTCTTTTGATTTCCATCGGGAACACATTTTTTTTTTTTTCACATTTATTATTTATTCAATAATAAATGTTCCCCGAGGGATGAAATTAATCGGCGAACTACTAATATTAGACTTTCTATTTATTGTAATTTTCTGGGAAACTATATTTTTCAGGGAAAGCGAATTACATATTTATTAGGCATTTACACTGATACCTTAGGAGATTTTGTAATCAGCTATGATTTTTTGTGTAAGTTAATCTATTTTTGCCCTTTAAGAATATGTGGTCGGTTAAGTTCTGCTGCGGGACATAACTTGGCCATTATCTGTTTAAAAAATTGGCGGACAATTTGATTTTCATAATCAAAATTACAAAATTAGTTAGTTGACCAAAAATCAAGTTGATGTTAGCTTGTCACTAGTTCGATGACTATTTTGAATTTAAGAAATATTTTACTACGTTTTTATTATTTGCTTGCTTTCTTGTTTGTTTGTCTGGTACAAATCTGGCAATCGATTTGAAACTTTTAGCATAGCTCAGAACACGATGACAATGCATTATTTTAATACTTTTAGCCATCTTTCAGCAGAATATAATTGGTTTTCAGCAAATTTTGCTATATGAAAAGTTAGTTCGGAAAAAATCCGCAAGTTATTTTATTTGTTTGGCCATGTCCCATATTTACAATCTTCATTTTGACGGGTTTCAAATTTGTGATTTTTATAAATAAGAGATAAACATTGAATGACAGCAAAACAGGAAATATATCGATTATATTATTTATCGATTATATTATTTCAAATATATCGATGGCACGGTTTAGATTTGGTGTTGGCGAGATCCGCTGTACAAAGATTTGTCCTTTTATAGGTTTAAGATCAGCTCTCTAGATGGTTGTCATTTATGTGAAGTAAATAAATTTGGAACTTTTTTTTTTTTTACTAACATAATGTATTATATAACAATAACAATTATATTATCAACATTGCATACGATTCAACAGAAAATTTAAAAACGTAGTATATAAAAAGATCTTTTTATCTTGAAATTTTAATATCTAAGCTATCAAACGGCAAACTAACACGAACTTGATTTTTGGTCTACTATTGTTGTTATTTTATAATGAAAATCACTCTGTCCGAAAAAAGAGGTGGGACATGGCCGCTCTCCACAGGTCTGTTCTTTTTAACAGCCTTTGGCTAAGCTGTGTCCTGCTGACGAACTTAGCCGATCATATGTTTTTAAAGGGTATCAACAGATTAAATTATACATACATTTCTAGCTTGATATTAGTCAGTCACTTTTATGCTCGCTATCTCCTGGAATACGATTACATTTCTAAATTATTTAAACAAAATCGTCTGAACCATTAAGAATATTTATTTCCACAATTTTTCAGTGAATTGTGTGACGCCGCCCCCAATTGTATATCAAATATATTAATTATTTCTCAATTTTACCTTTGGACATTATTTTTCTGAACACGTATTATAAAAAGAATATTGAAAAAAAAGTCTCTCCATAAAAATATATTTAATAATTTTCAAAGCTGCTGTCACCACTATAGGGCTCTCATCAGTGCCGAAAAGTAAAACATTGTATGAAAAATTTGAAAAGATGATAGTGTAGTGAATCATGCCAAACCAGCATGATCGAACAGTATAAGACGAAATTCATCTCTTGTGTCTTATACTAGATGCCGTTTGGCATTAATCACTACAAAGCCATCTTATCAATTTTTTAATTAACATTTTTCACTTTTCGGCACTGATGATGGCTCAACCAACCACTATAGGTTGAAAGCTGCTTTGAAAATTATTAAATATATTTTTACGTGGAGATACTATTCTTTCAATATATTATGATGACCTCCACTAACGCTAATTTCTCTTCGTATGTGAAAATAAAAATCCTAAGTCAAAGGGACATTTACCAATTCCACATTACCAATATATTGGCAAATTTAATGTTGTAGAATTCAACGCATAAAATAACTCAGTTTTATTACTACAACCTTTTGCCTTGAAAGAAATAATCTTTTTAGATTATTTAGATAATAAATTCTAAAATTTATTAATTAATTTGAATAATGAGTCATTTATACCACTCGTAACTATTTCTCTTATATATTTGTAATTCGTTTATTAGTATTTATCAAAAATAGTTTTATATCTGTTGATAGCTGAAATATAGCAAACATATTGGAATGATTTTGAAGGAATAAAACGAAAAACATCAAACTGTAAAATAGTTTACTTATTGTATCATATATAAATATAATATATTTATTATATATATATATATATATATATATATATATATATATATATATATATATATATATATATATATATATATATATATATATGTGTGTGTGTGTGTGTGTGTGTGCGTGTAATGAATTTTTAATGGTCGCTTCAAGACCTTATTACAATAAAAAATTAATTACACTATACAATTATGGTAAAGAGCATACATTTATTGTGTGATTTTGAATAACCATCGATTATTCTAATTTCATCTCTGCATTATTACTAATAAAATTACTAATATTTAAATTAATACCATATCTTATAACTGCATATTATTTGGCAGATAACAGGAGCTCCAACCAAAAATGGGCGACGTTCTTTAATTTTACTCAAAGAATAATTGGTACTATTGTGACTTCCGAATAATTATAATTCATTCAATTAAAATTAATAATATTAGGTGTATTTTTTTTTATTTTCTTAATAAATATATATATATATATATATATATAAATGTGGTATACAATTTAGCAAAAGTATTATGGTAGCAATATAATTCTATTTTAAGATTTGAAATAATTTACATTTCTTTCGCCTTTCTTATGTCCAGACAGTCAGAACTTTTGTTAACATAACTAGTTTTAATGTAATTAGATAGTAGATCTAGGGTTGGTGGAGTCGTACCTAGAGGTAAAATAAAAATTAACTTGAGCTCTAAATTTGGGGATTGTGCTTCTTCAAAAGGCAATGAAAAACCATTAAACTGTCCCGATATTTTTTATTTGGAAAGAAATGTAAATTAGTCCATTTAAGTAGCAATAATCAATCTTTTTTCTGGGAGAAATATAAGTAAAGAAATTATTTTGTTTTTGTACATTTTTGTTTGTGATATTTCGTCTACCGACTGTGTGCAAGGGTCTAAACTAATACTTACATTGTATAGTTTTTTTTAAACTTGTACACATATATCTACGTATTAAGTTGAACCATATCCAGGCTCAAACTCGAGAAATTAATTTTAAAATTTAGGGTTAAATAAACAAGTGTGTGCTAGTCAGCACACAGCGAGGGTCTTTAGGCCACCACACTGTATAGTTTAAGTAGTGCCCTACTGATGGTGTTTTTAAAATGCTAAAAAGCTTAATTTGAACAATCCTATGGGTCTGATATTCTTAAAACACATAAACAAACTTCCGATGAAGTATTTTTTTGCCACTGAACCGGACTACAACTATATAGATACATCGAAATGACCATAATTTTAAAAAAAAAAAACGTATTTTTTCAATAAAAAATAAAATAATTTTTTTTTCGAAATTTCCTAAAAGTGGTATCTTTACTTTTGGTCGAAGAATGTTCAGGAATTTTTTTCAGATTTTTTGCACTTCACAGAAGTGAGATAGAGGGGGGGGGGACACGTTTCACACCCACTTCAAACTCGCCTACGCTCGCCCTATCAAAGTTATAACCAAAGAATTATATATTTTTGTAATCAGCTCGACGTACCCTTTCATATGATACCCCTCACGGTGTCGAAAAATATGTGGGTAGGTACAAGACATATACAATACATGCCAAATTTCAAAGTGACCGGATGAAAGGTGTAGCCGTGAGAGCAGGCGACCGGACGGACGGACAGACACACGCAGGAAAATATAAGAGTCCTTGGTTTTGCCCACGGACCCTAAAAATATTCATCTCGAAAAAGCACTCCACAAAAATCCTCAAGAATGTGGACAATATAAAAATAGCCTTCCAATTAGTCTGGCGCATAGCATTTTCTTATTCTATCACGTGTAGTTTATTGATGTTGATGTTCAAAAATGTTCCCTGACATCTGAAATAGATTTCTGCCTTGCAATATTTGAAATCGAAGACATAAAAACTTTTCGTTCTTTAGTACAATAAATTAGCTTCTGTTGCCGTCGGTAAGCTCGGAAGCAATATAATAGAATGGGGGACAATCAAAATAAAAAATAAACTAGAATTGGAACAGTCAAAGTATAAAAATGTATGTTATTGTATTTCTGACCTGTCTAGGAAACATTTTTTTTTCTCTTCAGGGTAGAAAAGTCATTTAGTGGTGAATTCATGGATAGGAGAAAGGAGAAGGGTAAAAGGATATAATAAGGCGTGTAAAGTTCAGATCCGAGATCCGAGGAAGCATGACCTTGGTTCTAGCTTGCCTGGAAGCTGTTATATAACAAGCTCCCACGTGGTCACCCTGCCGTTGTAACTATAACAAGCTAAAGTCATGAACGCCTTCAGCACAGGGCTTTACTACATCTAGTCTTAGTATCAGTATAACTCTCTTTAGATAACAATATCCTCCTTATTCACAACTTGGCTAAAACTGTTTGCTCTTCAAAATTTAAACTCAATGACCTTTTCAAAATAACTCGTCTAAACTTGGCATTACCACGAAATTAATTCCAACTTTAGATAAGCAATGAATAACTTGACGGGTATAATTATTCAAAAATCGCTACTACAGGAAAACACCACTCAATATGATAAAGTATGATTCATATCCCTGCTGTAAAGTTATCGATGTTCTATGTTTTTAAAGAATAAAATGCACATGTTATTATAAGCAGTAAAAGTTGGTACATATATTATCAATGTTATTTTAAGGAGTTTATGAAACCATGAAATATGATAATTATTTTGTTTCTGAGCTTACAGAAAGTAACGGTTACATTTTGATCAATTTTGTAGAACCAAATTTATTCTAGAAATATTCGTGACTGACTGTTCATTATTATTTTGCTTCCGAGCTTACCGAAGGTAACGGAAGCTACGTGATCGTTCTGAAGAACGAAAATATTTTATATCTCCGATTTCAAAAATTCCAAGACAGAAATCCGTTTCAGACATCAGGGAACATTTTTGGTCCCGTGTCTGTCTGTCGGTAGGTCTGTCACTCAATTTTTGCGAACCACTTTATCTTAAAAACTACTTGTCCGATTTTAATGGAATTTAGTTAGTATGTAATACTTATCCCATTGTTGGTCCCATATAAATTTTCAACCATCTGCGCATTTAAATCGTGCTAAATTAATATGTGAATATGCTATAATGCCGCATGACTAACTGACTCACTGACGGAAATTAATGTTGACCCACTTCCAGAAGAGCTAGAGACTTGCGGTTTGCGCCATTCGACGCGTAACGTCCATATTGTGAACCAAAATGATTATAAAAAGTAGTACCCTTTTCCCTCTCCTTCCCCCCTTAAAAAAAAATAAAAAAGGCCGACATTTTGTGTGCTGTTTTGGGGGCTTATTGCGGTTAAACGGTAAGTCGAATTGGAAAACGGATAGCACCAGCGGTAACTGAGTTTAAAAGATCTACAACTTTGGTCTTATGACTTTTTGTCGTATCATCATCGGTTGTGCCTTAGATAGTAATAATTTTGGTTTTATTTTTTTCCATTTTTGACTTTGAATGGCCGTAGTTTCTATAATAGTTGACCGATTTTATTTCTGATTGAGGCGCTTGAATCTCACACTAATGCTCTTTAAATTGATTATATTTTATTTCATTAGATCATCCTATTCGCTGAGAACATGAGAGTAAACTTTTTCCCGTGTGCCGTGTAACGTGACCACTTTTTTATATTGTGTCGTATATCATTTAAAAGGCCTTGATATGTACATTAAAGCTATTTTATTGGGTTATTTTTAAAAAAATGTTGTACACGTACTTTTGTACCGATTTTAATTTGGTTGTAGGTTAAAGGGTTTAAATAATTTTTGGTTATTAGGTTTTTTATTTATATTTATTTATTAGTTTAATTAATGCCCTTCTGTATTGTTTGTTTTTTAAAAATATAATTTTGGAACCTCAAAGTACAGGGGTACAAATGTCAAAGTTAATCTTTTATAATATGATGTATATCGTTGAAAAGCTCTTAAATAGAAGATCAATTTTTGTTACGTTCTATATATTGTTATTTCTAGTTTTGAGTGGGTAAAATTAAAAAAAGATTTTTTTTTTTTTTTTTTAAAGACAATAATGGTTTGTAAAAGTATAAAATCAATAAAGTACGAGAACAGGATGCGAGGAAGTTATGTGCCACACCAATTGGCAGTCTATTTTCAAACGCCCGTATTTTTTAAATAACTTCCAATTCCTATTTTAATTAAATTTAGAGTCTTTCAAAGTTAGCCCATTGTTGGTCCGATAATTAATTTCAAATTTCCAGCACCCATCTCTTTCACTTGCGCACAAACTTGTTTTTATTAGGTGTTATCTTATCTAATTTACTTATCTGATTTTAAATAAATTATGATGGTTTGTCGAATTAAGCCGACAGATGGTCTTACATAAATTTCAACCTTCTACACACATTTAATATTGCTAAATGAATACTTTGATATTTATATTATATTATATTCCCGTAAAAAAAACAAAAAACAATGATGACTAATTTAAAATAAAATAAAAAAATTTGACAATAATGGGCCAATAAAGTGAAGTACACGAAGAAGCTTAGTGCCACACAAATTGTCAGACTATTTTATTTTTTATTTAAATATGTCTAAATTATTATTTTTTTGTATTTTAATTAATAAAACTTTCAAATTTATATTGAAGGAGTATACACGGATAAAATTATAATATAGAACCATCTGAGTTATTACCTTCGACAAATCATCTGAATTTCTTTAAAATCAGATGTATACTTTTAAAGATATAGCCGTAAATAAATTTATGTTTGTGCATATGTTAAAAACCAATAAGCATAATTATAGCTAACTACTTCCAAATTATGACCTATCATCCAAATTTCATTAAAATCGGGCACAAGTAGTTTTTAAGGTATGTTAGTTCGCAAAAATGACAACAAAATTTAGTAGCAAGGCTTGCGTTGTTACTGATCACTTTCTTTACCTGTAAGTTCAATAACATTATTTTATTGTAATGCTATATAGGATACTATTATTTGGATACTAATATAATATAGAGTAGATTATTTAAAGTCGTAAGAGCTAAACATAAATTAATTTAATCACTTTGTGGTCTTTAAGTACGAAGTACGTCAAGCTCTAGGGACTCTCGCATGTGTGCATAATTAAATATTTCACATTGTTTTGAATCTTTATTCGAGTATGTGTCTGGTGATAGAGTATAGATAAGGAAAAAATTAAATCCACTTCCTTATTATCATCATACGCCAATATAACAATTAAGGCACGTCATATAGTAATTTTCAAAGATAATGGTTATTGATTACTTTCGCTTTATAATGTTTAAAGTGAAGAGTTTTGATCTTCATTTTTTTATATTATTTGTTTCATCGTGTTATGTTTTGAGGGTACAATGTTTTACAAACGAAATATTGAATTATTATAAGATAGCTTATTGTTATAATGCATGAAATAATATAATGTCAGTATTGATATGTGTAGTTGTTCAGTTTTTAACTACCAGAAAATATCGTATATTTAGAATGCCTTACTTTTTAATAAGTTAGTCTGTTAAATTCTTTTTGTTTAGAAATAATATAGTTTACGGTTGGATTTTTTACAACTATTTTTTAATAATATAATTAAAGCTGTCTGCATTAGAGGGAAAAAGCTTTACTTTTCCCCCTAATACAGGATGAAAAAAAGCTTTACTTTTTCCCCTAATACGGGGGGGGGAAGCTTTACTTTTCCCCCCTTGATTTCATCATATTAAATACAATGCCGCATTTTAAGTTTAATTAAAACCATGAAGTGGAATTTCATTGTAGGGCTTTGTTTTATTGCAGATAAAATAAATTAAAAATTTTATAAACGGTAATAATTTATAATAATATTCCTTCATTGTATTGTTTATAATTTAAACTGCAATTAAGCCTTTGTTTGATACGTACATTTGAGGATTGTATTATAAAAATATGAATAATGTGAAACAAGAATGTATTAAAGAGCTTTCAAATCTATTTATATTGTTGGTTTTATTAAATTCAACAAGCTTACCGCTTTTAAGTATACAAATATTTATTTTACAAAAGCTAATCTTTCTTTATGTTTGCTCTACCTGAACTACCTGTTCTTTGAATAGGATATTAATGTTTGTTCTAACTGAACTACCTGTTCTTTGAATAGGATTTTTGTACTACCAAATCTACATGCTCTTTGAATAGGATATTTATTTATTTTCCTTTGCGAGAATTCTTAGTTTTTGACGTACTTAAAGACCGTAAAGTAATAAAATCAAGGGAAGCGCTTTGTTATTACAGTTACTTTTAATATTCCACATATTATTCTATATAATTAGAGATAATTTTTAATGGAGAGAGGTCTGGATTCGACTCGTTGCCTGGGAGGGATTATTTTTACTGTACATTTTTATAAACATACAATGACAATTAAACTTAACTAAAAACAAGTAAGGCGCGCTTTGCGTAAGTACGTAGGCGATAATCGCCGATTTCTTTACGCTTAAGTTAAAATTAAAATGTATAAAATTTTAATGGGTGCATATTCTTTTTCTACACTTCAAGACCTTTAAATTGATGACATGTTATGGTGACTAAAACATTTTTTTAGTCGCCCGCCATATTGGACGCCATCTTGAAAATATTAAGTTTGAAAACTCCAAAACGTGCACAGTTGTCAGAAATTCCGAGATGCACCTGTGTGCTGAGTTTCATGTTCCTAGCTATAGTAGTTTATGAATTAAAACATGCCAACGGACAGACAGACAGACAGACCCGTTATATATGGTTGCTTTTTGTACTTCGTACAGAAACCTAAATCATAATACATACTAACTATTATGAAAATAAGAAATTTTTGCATGAGTACCTAGTATCGGATAGATTTTATTCTCCATTATATTGTGACGGCAAAATTAAATTTTGAAATTTAGCTGAATCTACTCGTTATAAATAAAATATATTCGTACAACACATTACATTTTATTTCTTCCGAACTTACCGAAGGTAACGAAAGCTTTGTGATAATTTTGATGAACGAAGTTATGACTTATTTATATGAACTCGACAACTTAAAAACATAAATATTTTGCTGGTATGTCAAATATTCATCTAAACTTATTATTTTATTACCCTTATACCCTTTGTCATTCGTTATAATTAAACATTTTATGAGTTTAAATAGGAAAGCATGTCATTCGCAGAATAATCCTGGTTTTTATGTTTCTCTTTATGCCTCTGTTTAGGGGTATATTGAGATTTGTCGGACTTTATATTGCTCTGACGCACGACAAAGGGTTAGCAAAAAATACCATTCATTTTCATCAGATGATTCATTTATGTTTGTTTCTTCTTTTTACTCGTTTGTTACTTTTAATAAATCAAACAATCCTCTTCATTACAAATTATATATTTTCCTTGTTGATATTAATGATGTCATATTGCTTTTATCTTGGGACCCCGATTTATTTTGTTATTCTTAAGGACATATATTGTTGCTTTCAATAAAATTTTGGTTATTTTAAATGTGTGTACTACCTAAACTACCTTTTTCTTGAATAGGATATTTATGTTTCTAAAGCCTGAACTACTGTTTTTTTGTTGTTTTTTTAAATAGGATACTTATGTTTGTACTGTACACCTGTTCTTTGAATAGGATAGTATGTGAATAGGATTTTAAAAAAATAAAAATAATAATAATATTTCCCTTAAAAATGTTTAATATTAATAAATATAATTTGAAACATCTGCCATTAGAATGGCACGTAGCTTCCTCAAGTCGTATTACTAAGTAAAAAATGAAGTATGTATGTATAGTATATGTATATGGTATATGTATATTGAGAGAAATATGAGTTTGAATAAAAGAACATAGCTTGTGCTCGCATGCACTAAAGAAAGCAATGTGCTCAGATGAAAATTGTTATGGGACCATATGAGGGCTAATTTTGATATACAAACTTATGTAACTCCGCTAGATATATGAATATGGTTATTTGGATCTGTTTCGATTTCTGGCAGTATCGGACGGATAAGGCTCTCCAGCGAACTTACCCTGAGCATTAGTAATAGGAACATGTATACCAAATATCAACTAAATCGGTCAACTTTTACTCACGTTATTGAAATTGGACACGTAAACAAAAAGACAGAGTGCATATTTTGTAGAAGGTAAAATTAATATGGTAGTATAATTTATACACCAAAATTTCTTCATAATTGGTTTAGTTCTTTTAAACATATTGGTGTTAATAAAAAATAGACTGCCAATTGGTGTGGCACATAGCTTCCTCGCATCTTATCCACGTACTGTATTGGTTTTATGCTTTTTTTACAAGCCATTATTGCCTAATTTGTTTAATTGTTTCTCTGTTTTTTTAATCTGTCCAAATTGTTTTCAAAATAAAACGGTACATTATTATTTAAGTTATGACTAAACCCAAATAATAGTAACAATATACAACACATATACAAACAAATTGAAATATGTGTTTGTGTATCTAGAAACTAAATTTCAATAATTAAAATATACGAGTAAATAATCGGACGTGTAGCTTTTAAGTAATTTCATTCAAATCGGACGAGAAATTTTTAAGAGACTAGTAAGTTTTAGCGAAAATAATGTCAGCCAAATCGAACGATTGAGAGGCAAGAAACTAGAAATGTTCTTTGATGTCGGAACTCTGTATTTCTGTTAATTTTGAATTTGGAGACAAAAAATGTATGTTCTTTAGAATGACCACAATCCTTCCGTTATCACCTGCATCCTCGGTAGAAAAAAAATGTTTGTTCTTTAGAATAACCACAATCCTTCCGTTACCACCGACAACCACGGTAGAAAAAATGTTTGTTCTTTAGAATGACCACAATCCTTCCGTTATCACCGACAACCACGGTAGAAAAAAATGTTTGTTCTTTAGAATGACCACAATCCTTCCGTTATCACCGACAACCACGGTAGAAAAAAATGTTTGTTCTTTAGAATGACCACAATCCTTCCGTTATCACCTGCATCCTCGGTAGAAAATAATGTTTGTTCTTTAGAATGACCACAATCCTTCCGTTATCACCTGCATCCTCGGTAGAAAATAATGTTTGTTCTTTAGAATGACCACAATCCTTCCGTTATCACCTGCATCCTCGGTAGAAAATAATGTTTGTTCTTTAGAATGACCACAATCCTTCCGTTATCACCGACAACCACGGTAGAAAAAAATGTTTGTTCTTTAGAATGACCACAATCCTTCCGTTATCACCGACAACCACGGTAGAAAAAAATGTTTGTTCTTTAGAATGACCACAATCCTTCCGTTATTACCGGCAACCACGGTAGAAAAAAATTGTTATTTCAATTATTTATTAAACGCATATATTTATTAAACTTATGACTAACAGACCGAATCACGTCATTCCTAGGTTTTTATTTAGTGTATCTTAGCTGCTGATTCACATCTGTGTTTTGAGGAAGATAAGGCAAAATGTATACTAAGGGATCGTTGATCATCTTTAAAAGGATAGTAGAGCAAAGGCTATTACTCCCATCTAATGATGGAGAGGACTCATGTTCACCACCTGGAAATGGGACTGATAATAATTGTAGGTCAGACTGTCTTTACAAACATAAACCAAGAATTAAGGCGAGTTAGTGGCTAGATAAACCTGATATTACGACTTCTTTTATTTCTTGTTTACAGAATGTCAATATAATTTAGACTATAATATAGCTTATAATTAAATACTAAGTTAAAATGATAAGTTTATGTATCTAATGTTTAATTAATATATCTGTGTATCTATCTAGATCAAATATGTTGTGTTGAGAGATAGGTTTACACATAAAATAAAGTGAAATTCATTTCTATAAATTACCCTGTATTTCGGATATTCAAGGTGAAAAACTATCTTGATAAATAATTCAATTAAATCCAGGAAATGCTTTTTTATGAATTATCATCAGAATTAGTATTTTTTATGATAAAATAAGTTGAGACAGATTTGTAGATCAAATATGTTGTATTGAGACTGGTTAACTCATAAAATAAAACGCAAATTAATAGTGTGATTTATTTCGATCATTGTGCGTCGAGTATATAAATAATAAATCGTCTGAAAATTAAAAGGGAAGACGAAATTTTAACACATAATGTGGTGTGTGATTCCCTTTTATTAGTTATATTTTGTTTTTTACCCATCAAAATAAAATGTATTAAATAACGCAACAAGATTTTATAAATCGAGCAATTATTTATTAATTTGTTTTGTTATGAATGTGTAATTATAATAAAATTATATACAAATGTATGGGAAACAATTGAATAAAATAACAAGTACAATCCTCTTCAAATTCGTTTGATAACAGACATGAAAAACATTTAAAAATTTTATTCATTTGGTACATACTCATTTTACAATTTAATAGATAATAATAAAAGCTTATCAATAAACAATATAAACGTAAATTGACAAGATACGCACTCGGCGATCTTTCGGCGGGGAAGTACGGTGGTCCTGATATGGACTGGCTCCTGGAAAGAGGAAACTAACGGTGATCCGTGACTCTTGGCGTTCTGGCCAGGACTTACTCCACTGATACTAACAGGCGTAACAATTCTGACGATACCGGCACAAAACCGTGGTCCTGAAAAGGACCGATTGGTATGGTAGACTCGTCAGTGCTTTATCCCGTGCAATGAGCCGACCGTGGCTTGCTCGCTTACTGAAAAATCTCTGGCTTCTCATGGGCCCTCTTCCTCTATTATTGATGTATTACTCACGTCTAATCACCGACGAGACTAAGCTTATATAGAGGTCGACTTTGCGGCACACGTGAAGGAAACAAGATGACCGACCGCACGGTATCAGCATGTAAGGGAGATTATACTAATATTTTTATTTATATAAAGTTCGTTGCAAGATTTAAGTTTATCCAGACAAAAAAGTTATATCTTTTGAGTATTATTAATTAAAAATTAGTCAGAAAATTAATTGAAAGTGTAAAGCAGATTTTATCAAAAAATGATTCGTTATAAATAAAAGATATATTTGTTTATTGGTATGTATTAGATTTTAATTAAAAGCAATACTTTTCCTACTATTTGATAGATAATAATAAAAGCTTATCAACAAACAATATTTACGTCTAGGTAGTGAGGAAAAGTAATAAATATCTTAAGCCACAATTCCATGATATAATTTTTTTTAAGACTGTCAAAAATATATATTTTATTAATAATAATTATAAACTGTCAATTAATTTATTCATATATGTATTCCAGGTATACATATATGCAGGGGAGTTTTCAATATCAGTGGACTATTGTGTGCATGTAAAAGATTGTTTTCGGATATTAGTTTTAGGATTGTTTTGAGTTTGCAGATATTGGCTGAGCATGGAATGTCAGTTCTGAGCATATAATTACTTGATGTGAATAATCGAATTAAACCTCGACTTCTAAAGGAGCATCCCTACCTTAATTTAAATGTATTCCCTATTGTAAATGAATGATTTTAAAATCTGTATGAAAATATCTGATACGAATTAGTTTCTCTTCCCGTATGGAAGAGAAACGTAAATATAAGTCATCGTTCCCTCTAGAAAATCAGGACTATTCTCACGGATTGATTTATTAATTCTGTTGTGCTAGTGATATGAGAAAGCTGGTATTATTATAGCTGACAGTTAAACCGAGTCATTGTTATTGAAAGCCCTACTATTTGACATGCTATTAGTCGTATCATACTCCAGTGTGCTATTGGGTTAAGGAAGATTAGTTGGTGGCTGTGAGCTACAGGTGTCAGATAATATTGAAAGCTGTGAAAGGCAAGCGACAACTAGATTTGACTGTGACGAAAAATGTCATGGAACAAACTTAGCTTCATATTCACTTAAAACTCTCATACTCACAGCTAAGCTCAGTACAATAGCTTCCCTCTCTCCTATCTAACGCTTCCATTCTCTTCTTCCAGTCGCAATGTCACCAATAACTTAATAATACCTATTCAATGCACTTCAAAAACCTCTTATTGTAGCATAAGCAATCTTAAGGATTTTCACACTATATAATTCCTTTAAAAGAATGTAGTGAACCCATAACCATTAATCATATGAACATAAATTATCTCTAAATTTCCTCTCTTTATTTAACTCCACGTAAATTAAAACTGGGTTTTTAAACAGCTTTGAGCCTTCATCAGGCCATCATCAGTGCCAATTGAGGGAGAAATTGAGTTAAATAAATTAAGTAAGACTCTTTGTCTCGTTGACTTTGAGTTTTACGTCGATCTCTGACATAGAATAGACTCACCTTTCACTAATTAATTTTTATTAATGTGTTAAAAAATTTCTTCTTCAATCGGCACTGATGATGACCTTATGAAGGCTGAAAGCTGCCTTGTTTAATAAACCAGTTTCAATTTACGTGGTGAGAAAATTTATTTTATTCCATTAAAATTACCTCCTTAGACGCTCCTATATCTAACTTAACGACATATTTTAGATCTATACTTTAGATATAGCCATAGAAGAAGCATCCTTTTATATAATTATATATTTCAAACCATTATATAAATTAATAAACAATAAGAGAGATAGACGGATCAAAATTCCCTCCGTCCTCAAGGATCAAACGACAAATTCCAAATACTTTAAATCAGGTCTCTTACCTTGAACTAAGACTGTGAAATGATTTGCACCTGTCCAAATTGATAGGCATATTATCCCAAAAACTAGTTAACTCAGTGTCTTCAAATGAAGGTCCCCTATAGCTCTTTAATACCGCGTCTACGCTTTTCACGCAGGAGGTCCATGTTCGATTCCTGCCTCCAGTAGTGGGCCTTAAATATTATTTTTCTTTCTTAAATTTTTTAGAAACATTTTTATTCCTTGTCTAACCAACATATTGTAAGTGGCCTACAAGATTTAATGTTAATAAATACCCTTTAAATTAAGTATATTCGCAAAATTAACCGATACCTCAAATGAGACTGCAACACACCTCTGCTGATTCCTGGACGGCTTTTAAGCTGCCTAAGCTTTTAGGAAAACATAACCTTTCTTTTACTAAATCCTATAACTTACTTCTCTAAAATATAATATGTAAATGCTTGGATACATAATTATAAAAAAAAGTTTATTTTTATTGACACATGCCCATATACTGTGATCGCTCGTAGTACTGTGACAGTTAGTAATTATATAAAAAGTCATTTTTCCCCCCTTTTTTCCTTTATAAAAGCGTGTTTTTATTATTATTATTTTTTAAATGTAATATTATTTAAACATTTCCTTCTAAAAGCTATATTTCTCCCTTTACTTCAGGATTCTTTAGCCTATAACATCAACAATATTATTTATTATTCATTCTTAGTAGATCGCATTATAAATCCTTATAACTATGCTATTTAAAATCCAAGAAAGGTTTTCATGTAAAAATACACTTACCAACATAGCAGCAATACTACTTGTATTATGCATACTCGTGTATAATAAACAAAAACGTGCGAGGAAACAAAAATCTGAAACTTATGTAAAATCATACGACGGATTTTACAATTTTATATTCTTATGAGGAGAATACAAGATATTTTAATGGTGGGAAGGTTTATTGACTATTTTGTTATGCTATACAAATGCAGTGTATTTCTCTCCATCACTACATTGAGAAGGGAAACATCGCGACAAAATGCCTTTTGAAATAGACCTATAAAATTCTTGAAGCAGATATAGGAAAGGAATAAAAACAAAGAATATAGGAATCAGGAAAAAGTCTAAATGTAGCTTAATTGTTAATAATCAGAATTTTATCCATAAATAGTCATCTTCAGCCGGTGCCAGTAAAATGGTGGAGAGGAAGCACTTTTCATCTTGTCTTTGGTCACGAAAAAATAATTATAATGAGCAATGAAGTTTTGCTTTACTTTAAAAAGATATATTTTTTATTTTAATTCAAGTAATATCAGCTTACCCATTAAATAATGTAAATTTGTTAAAGGATGTAGAATTAGTTAAGAGTTAATGATTATTATTAAAGAAATTACAAGATAAAAAGAATGTTTTATATACCACGTTTTTAAATTTTCTGTTGACTAAATAAAAAATCATAAATTTAAACCCGTCAAAATAAAGATTGTAAATATGGGTCCTGTCAAAACCAATAAAAAAACATGCGGATTTTTTCCGAACTAACTTTCCATTCAGCTAAATTTTCTGAAAACGAATTAAATTCTGCTGAAAGATGGCTAAAATTATAAAATAATGCATTATCATCGTGTTCTCTGAGCTATTCTAAAAGTTTCAAATGTCTAGCTACTCGGGATGTTAGTCAAAAGTCGATTGCAAGATTTGTACAGGACAAAGAAACAAACAAACAAGAAAGCAAGCTAATAAAAACGTAGTAAAAAACTCATGAAAAAGACATATTATGTTCATACATACAGACATGAAAAAAGTTAAGACTGTTTTTGGTTTTCTACACGTATGAAAGAAAGAGTTTTTAAAAAAATGAATATCATTTTTATTAATGTACAGATAAAAGTATGATTTCATGTACATGAATGTTCATAAGTATCTTACTGAGGATATTTAAAAAATTGATCCAAACTTTAACCCTAATTCATTATGTATTAAACTAAAGTAAAAAAAATCTTACCACATAATATCCATTTGTGTTTAGCCAATAAGATAACTAGGCCCCCTGAATTATTTTTAACTATGTTTGGGGATTTGTTTGAAGATTTAAACAACGAAAACAACTTAAATAGTTTTACTCCTAAACTCACTTAATTTTAATTAATATAGAGAGGAACTTATTACTTAATTTTGTCTTGTATAAGAATAATTAGTATAATAATTTTCTTTAATCTTTCATGACATGCTAGTTAAAATTATTTAATTTTAAACATTTTATAAATACTTCTGAAGCACCAATTATATCAGATTATTATCGAAAGTGCCGTACAAGTTGTTAGTTCGTTTACTTAATAATTTAGTTAATGAAAATGACACTAGAGTTTCGTACTTACAAAATTAATTTTAATGCGACCGCCGATATTTTTATTTGTTAAAGTTTAAACTTTTGATATACCAACGATGTCAAATTGATCTTACTTATTGACGTACTTTTTCCTTATCTTACCTAAAATTTAATATTAATATTCTTTAAATAAATACTCAAAGTTCTCATCGAAATTGGTTTGAGTGGGTATAATGAAATTAGCACTTCTCCAATGAATTGAGTAAGAGAGAGTAAGAAGGTAAAAGTGAGTCAATATATAATAATGTCGGCACTTTTATAGAAAAGGGCCCCCCAATTCTTTTTAATCAAATATTCCTTCTGACAACCGAATACTTACTTTTTTTTATGTAAAAGTGTGGTATTCCTTTGTCCCCAAGCATATCGGACTGAAAATCCCTTTGTCTTAATAGGTAGTTAGACTAAGGGGTATAAACTCTTCTATATAAAAAATAAAAAGGGGACCCTTTTTGTATAAGAGTACCATAATGTCAATATATATAATGTATGTACATTAAAATTGTTGGTTTTTAGTTTATTAATTATTAACTAAGTACAAACAAATACCGTAAATTTTCATGAAGAGTATGTTATTTAACTTGCAAATTTGATATCTTATTTATTCTAGTTCTCAGTATATCGTTATAATGAGGTATCTATATTATAGGAACAGGATGAATAGGGGAAAAGATTGTTAAGGGAATTTCATTATTGCAAACTCTTGTTGTTTTTGAGTAACATAAAATGGGGATGATGAGGGATAGAACTAATTATGTTGCTTTTCATATCCAGCCTCTCCCCTTATTGTATTCATTTTATTCCAATAATTAAGAGTTTTAGAGTTCTCGTTTAATTCAGATATTTTCTGCAACCTCTTATCTGTTATTCGTTCAATTCTTCAATAAATATGGGTCGAATTTTTTAACCTTTCCAAAAACAAAAGGGATTAGAATGAGCCCAAATGATGTTAATTAAATAAACTGTGGAGTAGCTCAGCTATACACTTCTTTCCTTTTTATATATTTGTAGTTTATTTAGTTTCTAAAACTTAAAAAAAATAGACTGTCAATTAGTGTGGCACATAGCTTCCTCGCATCCTATCATGTATTTTATTGTTATAATGTTTATTGTGTAAAAAATATGAATAGTTTTAGCGATCATTAACACTTTATAGCGGTGTCGCTGTTGGTTTTACTGAAAAATTGTATTTGAAAAAAATGTTTGTCTCATTTAATAGATAAAGTTAGATTTTTATTTCGACCTAAAATTCCAATTTTAAATTTGAAGTTCACGTTTACGCGAGCGTTGCTCGTGAACGCTTGGACGGATAACGTTGTCCACCGAACTCGTCCTAGGCATTGGTAAAATGAACATGCCTACCAAATTTCATCAAAATCGGTTGACATTTACTCAAGTTATCGTCGCACGTTTCATAATTCGCGGACACACAGACCGACAGGCCGACAGACAGACAGACAGACACGAGACCAAAAATGATCCCTGATGTCTGAAACGGATTTCTGTCTTGGAATTTTTAAAATCGGAGGCATAAAAGTTTTTCGTTCTCAAAAGTGAACACAATGCTTCCGTTACCTTCGGTAAGCTCGGAAGCAATACGGTAAAAATAACTAGCCAAATAAATAAGCAGTTACAATTAGGTTTTTATGAGCAGATTGAAGGACTCGAATCAATGAAAGATTCCTGGATAGTAAAAACATAGTTGAGTGAATAAAGAGCTTAAGGCTGATATAGCTTGAGAATCAAATCGAAGATGACAGAAATGAGAGAAAATGATAGATTCCCCAATAGATGGCACAAGCATAGAAAAGGCCAAATGCTGGAAGCAGTTGGTTAAATAAAGGGCAGATGATAAAACAAGAAGGCAGGCAAATCTTCCGATGACAAGAAAAAGCCCAGGTCTACTGTAGACCCGAAGCATGTTGAGAGCAGTAAATTAGTAGTTTTGTGAAATAGACCTCCCTTCCAAAATAAATCCGTCCGAGACCAACTTTCTCATATTTTTAAAAACTGTATTTAAATTCCATAATATCTCATTTAATTGATTTATGCTTCCAAGCTTACAGAAGGTAACGGAAACCATGTGATTGTTCTGAATAATGACATTTTTTAAAAACAAATCCAAGACAGAAATTCATTTCACGTATCGGAGGAACATTTTTGGTCTGTCGCTCAATTTTTGCGAACCAACATACCTTAAAAACTATTCATCCGATTTTAATAAAATTTAAAATTGTAGGCCATAATTAGCCCCTTGTTGGTCTAATATAAGTTTCATCCTTCTGCGCCCATTTTTTCTAGGTATTTGGCATACTATTTTAAAAATATTTAGCCCATTACTGTGGTACTGAGCTTCCTCATGCCCTATTTTATATTCATTTTAATGATTTTATGCTTCTTCAACCATTTTTTTGTCAAATTTATTTAATTTTCCCCCCGTTTTTTAAATCCTTCAAAATTGTTTTGATTTTTTTACTTGACTTAAAGTATTAATTTAGCAAAACGTAAAGAGCGTATACGATTGACATTAATTTGGTGGCTATCTCCAGGCTACTTTCGACAAACCATCTAAATTTCATAAAAAACAGATTAGTACTTTTGAAGATATATACGTGGAAATAAATGTATGTATGTACGCATGTGGAAGATAAAAAAATAGCAAAAAAGGTTGAAAAACTACTTACATTTACGTATTTTACTACTTGTTGATAACGTAATAAATTTATTTAGTAACACTGATATCCTGAAAAAAAAAAAAAATAAATAAATAAAAAGTCCAGTCATGCACCATGACTTAATGAGCGAATTTTCAAAGAAATCTGCGTTTTATTGGCTTATGATAATATAGGAAAATTTTGGTTTAGAATTTGCTCGGGTGAAAAAAAAAATTGGTACACAGGGGTACGGGGTACAAAAGTCAAAATAGTATTTACCCTTCAAGATGCATGTCGTTGCAAAGCTCTTTAAGAGTACAGTAATTGTTGTTATTTACACTTTTATCATATTTTCACATAAAAGGGGGGTAAAATGGAAAAAACACGTTTTTTGACCCTATATGGTCAAAATTTGACCCCTAAATGGACTCCAAAAATTCTGGCCAACGAACTCATCCTTTCTTTTGATATTATTGACATTTTAAAATTTGTTTGAAATTTTTAAGTGCATTCTAAGGGGAGATATCGTCTGGAGTGACACATATATACATATATACATACATATATACATACATATATACATACATACATAAAAAAAAGTGTTAAATTTTAGGAATCGATTCAGAATGGTCTAAAACGGATTTCCATGGAAAAATTTTTCAAAAATTCGCATTACAAAAATTTTGAAGCCATTGCAATAGCGTAATTTTCTTTGAAAATTCGCTAATAAATAAAAAAAATGAAATGTTTCTCATTTTACATCACTTTATACTCATATGATCATTCGTAATCATGTGAAGCGAGAATTACATTATCTGCCACAGTAAATGACAGATAATTTTTGGTTTTGTTTGATTTGATTTTTAGTTTTCTTTCCTGTAAAATGTAAACATAATAACGGCACGAATTTCTAACTGAAAAGAACGACGTATAGAAAAATTGTGTAAAGTAATTCAATAAGCCCCCCCCCCCCCCCCCCCGTGCCCTACGTGCTTCGCTTAGTCCGTTCTTTTCGAAGAAAATTGTGGTAGAGAAGTTAATACTAACATTCATTTGCCAAGTCAACTGTGAAGTTGCGTTTTTATGTACAATTGCTTCGTCGCTCTCTTCTATTAGACCGCCAAAGCAATTGTGCGTTGCATGAAAGAATTTATGCTTACATCACACAGGGATAAATCGTACGTGCTTGGTGACCTAATCTTTAGAGTTTTGAACACCTGAATATAATACAAAAAATGGCAGTACCGTTGCTAGTTTATTCTTTATTGTGATGGAATATTGTTGAAGAGATATGTTTAATGTTGTTTTTTTTCTTTTATTTCTTCACAAAAAAATCAAATATCTTTAACTTTTGGTCAATTGACAAGGTCTAAAATCTCCGTGTGCAGGTGTATCTAACAATCCCGCCTACGGCCATTACCATTGTGACAATATCAGTTGAAGGCTCTTATTGATGTCAGCCTGTTTTGGTTCACAAAGACCTTTTGTCAGCATGTCAGTTTCCATATCTTAGGTTGGTCGATTTCATTCCACGTGTCCATTACACATTTCATCTCTAATGAAGTTTTCTATTATGTTAATTGTTTCGATTTGAAACTTTTCATAATGTAGGTGGAAAGTTTTTTAGAGGTCTGGAGAGTTTTGTAAATTTAAATGTTATATACAAAAGACCATCTAGCTTCTGCAATTGCAATGTAGTTATGTTATTTTGATGTCCTTGTTCTCTTTCATGATGTTTTCTGTATCAATGCATATTGCATATAGAATAGTACATTACGCATCGAGTGCGGAAAGTAGCATTTTGCATGCGAGTGTGGAGTTTGCACCCGAGCGACAGCGAGGGCAGTAAAACCACACGAGCAATGCAAAATGCCGTGTTCCCACGAGTTGCGTACCGTACTTTATCTACGATTGTTAGATTTAAATAATAAATATAGAAAAAATAAACTTGCTGTATGTAAGTTCGTATATCTCTCTCTTGATAAAGATGGCATTAATTCTTGAGTTGTATTTTTTGCCGAATTAATTATTTCTGGAGGAGTATTATTCTCCACATTTTCGTCAAAGTCACTTGATTCACTCATTTTTTTTTTCCACTAAAAACTCGATATAAACAGTTACTTTAATAAAAGAACAGCAAATTAATTTTGTTAAATGTAAACAAACGGTAATCGTGCGTAAATCTGAAGAATTCCTCTTCTTTACCGCGCCAGCGTGGTAAAGAAGAGGAATTCTTCAGAACTATAGACGTGCATGCGCAATGAATACAAGTACGTAAAGAATCACTTTCTACGCATCTAAACAGAGATACAATGTTTATATTTCGTATCAATCGTAGATAAAAGTTTATTAATCATGAGAGAAAATTAAAAGGGTTAAAGATGGTGTGTTACTTTGTATATTTTTAGCTTATAAGATTATTTATATTTATTATAACATGAACCTTCATGCCCTTGGAAGTACCAAACCATTAAGCCAAAAATATATTATATTTGATGTGCATTCACATACAGATGTTTTTACGTAATAAATAAGAATCTAAATTACAGCAATCTAAATCTTACGAAGATGACTATTTTGATAGATGATGCTTCTTTACTATTACTGCAATAGGGGACGTAGTTGTTACTTTGAGACAAACCCTGACTGCTCGAACTACATTAGTATTTGTTTTAAAAAGCGATCAGTAGGTCTTTTATCATAAATATACAGTTATAATGTGCCTGAAAAGGTAAAGATTACGCAGTTGATTAATTCGTAGTTATTGTTATTATTGTCTTCGTACTGCATCACACCTGATTACCCTAACCAATCCTTAATAATAAAGTGATACACATTGGGAACGAACTTTTAATTACACTAAGTTATCTAATTGATGATCATTCAGTAAGAAACAAGCTTTAGCTGGACAATAACTAATATAGTAGTGTCCTTATTAGCTATATTGTTCAGCTTCATCGATTTTTTGGTGAAATAATTTTTTAGTACATTTTATTAAATATTATATTATAACAATATACATATTTGCGACAGTATAGCCTTTCAAAATCTTTCTATCATTAGGTTACACTTTAATAACGATTTCATCCAAAATGGAACTGGACTACTGTCTAATCTTAGATGTATAAACAGACGTACGATAAAAAATTACCTTGAATATGTAGAACATTCCACGCTTAATTCAAGATTAAACCTGACATCTCTCACTAACATTTTGAGTGGGAGTATTGAATAAAACTTTATAAAATGCGGTGGTTTTGATAGACCAATCTTTTTCCTAATTATTATTATTTCACGTTCTTGGCTTTGTGTCAAATGCACTAAATTACTTCTCTCGCCTGACTCAAAAAATAATATCTGTCACATTTGCAATTAGGTTTTTATTTTAGAAACATTTGATTAAAATAATAATGCTTTTTGGAGATTAATTTAGTGTTTTAAAATAAATAAATAAATTTTCGGGAATTCCATGAAATTAAATGAATAGTTATTAATCAAAATGACAACCACGCTTAACTAAAGCTACGTACACACAGGATTGAAAAATAGTTTATAGTTTGTACTATAGTTATAGTAAACTGGCATATATGTTCAGTTCACATAAGCTCTAGTTATAGCCAGCAATACGCAAAATGTTACTATGTATCCTATAGTCGAACTATACGCTATACAGAAATATTACTACACAGTGTGACCACACGAGAAGGAATCAAAACTAGACGTGTAGTAATTTTTTAGGGTTGCTATAGTTAAATTTTGAAATTTTAATATTTATAACCTTCACATTTATTGTTTAAACCAATGCCTCAGTAACCTCTACTAGTAAACCGCTAGTAGTAACGATAAGGAAAAATAACGTAGAAAAACCGCCAGAGCTATCAACTATACACTATTCATTTTTGTTGAATAGTGATAGATTGGTGATTGATTGGTGTAGCTACAAGTTTTCGTGTAATCTATAAAGAGGGTGTTCACAGGGGGATAGTTTTCTACTATAATACTATAACTAAAAAAACTATACGAATATTTTTAGCCTATACGAAACAGTCACACAGCTATATCAACACTATAGTAAAACTATTATACTAGTTTTCCATCCCGTGTGTACGTATAGCTTAAGTTTAATGAATCAATAAGTAGTTCTTATGTATTGCAAAAGACAACTCAGATTTAAGTCTTACAGTATGACAGTAACTAAAATTGAACTGTCATTTGTAATAATATGTATAAAATAGTCTGAGTGTTATTAGTGTGCCACATTGTTTCCTCGTGTTTTATTATTGGATGAGTGGCACATAGGAATTTAAAGAGTGAGCTGTTTCAAATTCCAAATGGGCTCGAGCGTATTTTTTAAATATTTAAAGTGCGCAATGATAGTTAAATTTAATATGATTTCATTTGTTAGATATTTTTGAGAAACCCATGACTTTTTTTTAAAATTAGTGTGAGTACTTTTAAAGATTAATAGAAAAATGTTCTTTAAAATTTTCACAATGGTTTCGTTACCTTCAGTAAGCTCGGAAGCAAAATTGGTTCTTTTATTTTTATCTGTTTTAAGAATTGCCCTTTCTGACTAATTTATAAAAAAAAAAAAAAAAAAAAAAAAAGTTATGACTAAACCCAAGTACAAGAAACAATATACAATACATATACAAACAAATTGAAATATGTGTTTGTGTATCTAGAAACTAAATTTCAATCATTAAAATATACGAGTGAATAAGCCTAGAAAAGTTTTACCTTTCAAGGATAGTCGGATCTCGAATCCGTTGAAAACTTTTAATTGAATAAATTTTCTTCCTGAGTAATTTAGACTAGGTAGGAAAAGAAAATAAATTAATTTTAATAGAAAAAAAAACTAAACGAAAAAAGTTAAACTAACTGTTGTAAGATTTTCTTTACGCCCACAAATTGAACTTAGCATACATTTCAATTTGGCTTCAATCTAATTATGAAATCCTAAATGGAATATTGACAAATAGATATTAAAGGGTAGTGAAATGGCCACCTTTCATGCATCTATTTAATTTTACCTGTTAATTAATATAACGTTTATGACCCTCTCTTATAGAGATAGATTTAACATTTTATTTGACCTCAAAAGACATCATTATTGTAATTAATTAAAAATTTTAATATTCATAACATTGCACTATTGTAATTAACAAAAAAAAAATTTAGATTTATTGGTTTTAACAAAATCAAAACTATTGTTAAGTATTTATTTGTATTGTGATTATTTAATTATTTTTTAAAAAATGGAATGTTTATGCATTATTAATTAACTTATATTTATTTTTTTTTATTTTAGAATAATTAAATTATTGAAAATGGCCTTTAAAAAGGGTCGAAACGTCTCATAATGAAGAATCCGTTAATTAATGTAAACGAAGGCTACTTTAGAGGGCACATTTGAATTTTTAGTGCTCATGCACTAAAAATCAAAACAGTAAAATTCCATTGTCAGTCAGTTTATCTATTACTGATAAGAACCGTTTACTAAATGATAAGCTTAAAAAATAGGTGATCATTATTTATATTTACTAAAGATAACTAATTTAAATAATCCATTGTGGCGTCGTCAACAAGCCAATATCGTGTTAGTGAATCAATGTCGATCTATAATAGCGATTTAATATATTTTTTGCAGTAAACTAAAGGCAATATGTTACCAGAGATGATTAATTCTTTATGCATGATCGCACAAAATTACACATTCGTTTCATCCCCACGCTGGCAAACTCAACTTTTTTGGAGAGCAAAAATAAACTGAGATACCAAAAAAAAATCGGGTTTTGCAGTTAATTTGTTGGTCATATCTGTGAATAAACTTAAGTGTCACCATTTTTACAATTTGTGTGCTTATTAATTTTCATTTTTAGGGGGGGGGGGGGGTATATAAATAAACAATAATAATCTGTGCCTAAACCCCATTAGATCCTTTAGCCTGGGGCTGACCTGACGCCTGACAGCTTACTGTCTGTTCATGCCATTAGAAGTTTTTTATTCAGTCTTTTAAACTTCGCTTTTCCTTTTAATTTTACATTGCCTTTTTATATGAAGCCTAATTTAATTCATAAGCTCTTTACATCTCATAGTTTTCTTTATATTTGTATCAGTGGTTGTTATAAATTTCCTTTAAACTCGATGTTTGAGAGTTAAGAATCGGCAGCTTATGTTTTTGATCTTGAGTCCATAGTTGATGTTACCTCTCCCACATTCGGAGTGCCTACTCGTGTGCCTATTCAGAGTTGTGCCAGTAGCATCACTTCTCCCGGCCGTTGGTCTAACACCATGATATCCGTCAACGACATATCACTGGTCTAACACCATGATATCCGTCAACTACAGATCACTGGTCTAACACCATGATATCCTTTAATGACGCATCACTGGTCTAACACCATGATATCCGTTAACGACGTATCACCATCGTGACCTCCAATCATCATCCTTCATCCTCTTACCGATCAAACTGATTTGGTACACCAACCTGCCAAACTCAAGTACCGCTTTCTTCTATTATATTTATTCAACCGCGACTCGACTCGCGGAGCGTTTCGCGTACCGTCGGTTCATTTTTTGCCTTCATGCCAATTTTCCTCTCAAACACCCTTCAATCTTAATTCTCTCATTAAAAATATATATAATTTTATTTCAATTATTATTTTGCTTCCGAGCTTACCGAAGGTAACGGAAGCATTGTGTTCACTTTTGAGAAGGAAAAAGTTTTATGTTTCCGATTTTAAAAATTCCTAGACAGAAATGCGTTTCAGACATCAGGGAACATTTTTGGTTACGTGTCTGTCTGTCTGTCTGTCGGTCTGTGTGTCCGTAAATCGTGAAACGTGCGACGATAACTTGAGTAAATGTCGACCGATTTTGATGAAATTCGGTAGACATGTTCATTTTACCAATGCCCAGAACGAGTACGTTGGACAACGTTATCCGTTCAAGCGTTCACGCGCAACGCTCGCGTAAACGTGAACTTCAAATTTAAAATTGAATTTTTAGGTCGGGAAGAAAATCAAATTTCATCTATTCAATGAGACAAACATTTTTTTCAAATACAATTTTTTAGTAAAACCAATAGCCACACCGCTATGAAGTGTTAAAAATCGCTAAAACTATTAATAGTTTTTACTCAATAAAGTAATATAACAATAAAGTACATGATAGAATGCGAGGAAGCTATGTGCCACACTAATTGGCAGTCTATTTTTCTTGTTTACATAAAGTGACTGAAACAAATTTATTTTATAAACATTTGTAAACTTATTTTGTTAACAATGCCCTTCCAATTCTTGTGAATTTATTTCTTTCATTTTATTCACCTAAATTATGAAAGATCACTATGTATTTCATTTTATTTTTTGAACTAGCAGTTTAAACTAAGAAGTTTATTTTGTAACTTAGTCTTAACGGAAGTTAAGTTCTGCAAGGGCGCAATCTCCTTATCTTAACACCCTGTGACATGGGGTCAGAAACTGACCATGTTATCAGCAGCATAATGGATTTTAAAACCGACCGATGCCAGTTCAGTAATGGGCGTTAGAATCTTATTATGTCATTCCTTTGTCTTGTCATATCTTTTTTCTTGTCAATTTGGGGATAAACTAATATAAAGGTTTGGTTGATGAAATATATTATTGATTAATAGCTTGACGCACACAGGGACGGCCCGAATCCGCCCGGAAAGGAAAAACAGACTGGATAAAGAAAGCGGATTCCATCAGTTTCAGGCCTCTGGCCGGAATACTTTGCGTCGTACTTGCGTTATTTTTGGTTTGGCAATATAATTATATTAATATATTACAAATTATATTTTACTAGAGATAAATAATTTTTATTTAGTTTTAAATAAAAATATTGGTCATTGATAATACTTGGAATATTTTTTCAAAAGCTTTAATACAATATTAATACCTTGGCCGTGTATACTTCATTTGTTTAATCATTTTTAATCTTCCCTCCGAAGTATACAAAAAAAAATATTATCAAATGTATTATTTAATTTTATGAAAAGAAAAAATCGTAAGTTTAATTATATGATGTTAATAACATTTTCTCTTCTTCCTAATCCAATTAAGTTTTCCAAGTAAAGTTTAATATTTTTTCATTATTCTTATATATTTTATAGAAGTATTTGTTCGCTTCGTTCTTCTTATAAAAAAATGTTTTCTGTTTATATTCTTTTCTTTTATTCTTAATAACATCAAAGGAACCAAAAATAAATGCTAAAAATATAATTTATTATTATTCTATTTCTTCAGTTAAATTGTCTTCCATACAGTTTGACTACATTATTTGTAGATCAATTCTTTGTTAAGTCCCGACTGTCAGATAAAGAGAAAGTATGACGACGGAATACTTTACTGCCCTGATCAATAGAGCTGCTTTATTCGATTTATTTATTCAAACGAAAGGCCTATCCAGCTATTTTCCAAAAGGGCGTTTGATTCGATTTCGACCACCGCCTAACCATATCAACGAGTCTCTTTTTATTTTCACTAAAAGATAAACTTACACTTTCTTACATTTTACTTTTTTATGCAATTTCAAAACTGTTCGTCGCCGGTTACATGTTAGTTTTAATACAGTTGGTTATTTTGGTTCTATGAATCATCCTATCATTGTATGTTTTGCTTCCGAGTATAGATAAGGTAACGGAAGAACGATTTTATTCTTCGCACGAGTGCACAACTTTTACCATAAAAACATATTTTTAAAACTATAGTTATCTAGGATTTTTGTGGGTCGTTGAAGGGTTTTTGAATAAAATTTTTCTTTCACACCTTTGTCATTAACGTTTGGCTATATTTCGCCCCTCTCCTAGGCATAGACATGCCTGAAAACATTAATTTATACATTTTTTTCAGATTGTTTGGTAACATTAAACATTGATTATATAAGTAAAGGCTAATATTACATTGTAACAAAAAAAACATAATAGGACGAACTTTATAACAATAATAAAAGAAACATACCGGGTTTGCGATGTTGTTTTACATTTTTATATATAGGTAAAATGTGGGTTAGATTCTCTAACTATGTAGTTAGATTCGTCGATCCGAACAACTCTCACACTGTCTACCATACTGTTTTACATTAACACATTTAACAATAACAGAATTAACAATAAAAATAAAATATATCACAGAAATGAGAAGATAACATTCGTTGTCAATATGGTAACTTATGGTAACCTAGGTTGAAACCTACCCAGTGTTATAATTTTACATATCAAAAAACTAGAATAATTTTTATATATAGGAGAGAAGGAGATTTGTTGGAATAAAAGTCCGATAGATGTAGTTATGTTTTTATTTTCAAAGCTTTCGCTCAGGGAGCCTGAGCTTCATCAGTGATCTACAAATAAGAATTAGAAACTAATAACAATTGAAAAATATAAAAATATATATATAAATATGAGAAATATAAATGTAATAACGTTAGTACTGAAAAAAAACATACCAAATAAGGTGTAACAATAGTATAAACTCTAAAATTGACAGCATACTGTAGAGCACGTAATTATAGTTATTATAAATTATAACATAATTTAACAATTTATCAAGAAATATGAAAAATACTTGAAAAAACGGTATAATTTTAAAAAATGTTAGATTACACATAATGTCTATTGAGGTGAATGAGTAAGGTGTGGAAAAACAGGTAGACTAAATAGGTAAGGAAAGTGGAGGGGATTTACTGGGGTTTTACTCCCGGGAGGTTAAGGAACTAGAGGAAAGACCAAGTGCCGGTGGGATTAAGATCTAAAGGATCAAAGGGAAAACAATAACGGGTAAAAAATAACGAGAAAGGAAGCAATCCTTTATGTTATAAACATAAAGTGAACTATTTATTTTTATTAATATTGGATATAATATTTGCATAAATATTACTTAATTTATTGGTGTCTTGTTTCAAGTTAATGTTGTTCGTGTTAGATTTTATGTATAACATTTCAAGTGTAAGTCGTTTTTGGTGGTGTTTTTCAGTGTGTAAGATATTATAGTTATCTGTGTCTAACGTGTGTTTATTATTGTGTGCGTGTTCTGAAATGGCTGTGTTAGTGTTGTTGTTAGAGATGTCTTTAATATGTTGATGGAATCTGTTTTTTGAATTGTTGTGAAGTTTCACCTATATATGTGGCAGGACAATTTTTACAATTAATTTGGTATACAACATTACTTTGTTGTATAGGAGGAATGGGATCTTTGAGTTTAGAGTATAAAAAGGATTTTAAAGTTGTGGAATTTTTTTGGGCTATTTTAATATTATTATAAGGTTGAAACAGTTTTTTAATTTGTTCAGTGGTGTGTTTTATATAAGGTAGGGTGTAGTATTTGGCTAATACGGGAGGGGCAGCATTAAGGGAGTTGTTATTATTATTATTATTATTATTATTATTATTATTAAAATTATTGGTTTGTGTGGTGTTTAAATTGTTATTATTATTGGTGTATTGCTTCCTTTCTCGTTATTTTTTACCCGTTATTGTTTTCCCTTTGATCCTTTAGATCTTAATCCCACCGGCACTTGGTCTTTCCTCTAGTTCCTTAACCTCCCGGGAGTAAAACCCCAGTAAATCCCCTCCAATTTCCCTACCTATTTAGTCTACCTGTTTTTCCACACCTTACTCATTCACCTCAATAGACATTATGTGTAATCTAACATTTTTTAAAATTATACCGTTTTTTCAAGTATTTTTCATATTTCTTGATAAATTGTTAAATTATGTTATAATTTATAATAACTATAATTACGTGCTCTACAGTATGCTGTCAATTTTAGAGTTTATACTATTGTTACACCTTATTTGGTATGTTTTTTTTCAGTACTAACGTTATTACATTTATATTTCTCATATTTATATATATATTTTTATATTTTTCAATTGTTATTAGTTTCTAATTCTTATTTGTAGATCACTGATGAAGCTCAGGCTCCCTGAGCGAAAGCTTTGAAAATAAAAACATAACTACATCTATCGGACTTTTATTCCAACAAATCTCCTTCTCTCCTATATATACTACAAGTCCACAAAATACCCTTTCAATTTTTATATATATTTTTATTTTTTTCCCTATCTAATTGCTATTTTAATTTGTTAGAGGAATGATTATTATTATTTTACTATTTCAATTATTTTTATATGATATTCTATTTTTGGGTTTTGGCGGGAGTTATGATTTGGTTTTGGGATTTTTGTTTTTATGTTTAGAACAATAATAATAAAGCCTTTTATTTGTTTTGTGAAAATTTTTACAAAAATATAATATATAAATGGTTCTTAGTAAAAAAGAAAAACAAAGAACATAAATTATAATATTACCTTGACTTTATAAACATATCTATAAAAGATTTTTATTTTTTTATTTTTTTTTTTAATTATTTATTTATTTATTTTATTTAACAATTAATAATCCGTATATATATAAATATATATAATCTATTTATATATAATAGATACCTACAAATGATACGTACATACATACACATACATACATACCCTTTTACATATGTCTAGAATAGCTGAATTTGTTTATGTCTTTTGTATCAGATTTATAATTCATGGTATTGTTTGTCATGGCTATGTAGGTAAATGAAACAGACCACATAGTTATCTAATTTTAATCAATTATAAACAGTAGTCGAGGGTTAGTCCATAGATGCTATATCATATTCAGCTCAATTTTCTGAACAGATTGCGTCCTTTCTTGCTTGAACTTTATTTCATACTGATAGAACGCAATAAATCAATCTCAAATAATTATTATATCTGCCAAGAACTTTGGTTTTGATCATTTGATCCATGGCTTGTCCTCTATACAAGTTGTTCCTGAACTGATATATGTATGCATGTTTAATCATTCGCATTTAATCCTCCAATCTTGGCTTAATTATTGTTCTAGACCCTCTAATCCTGTTTAGCTATATCATAGGTGCCCTAGTCGTGATCTGTTTATCAACATTCGTCATTTTAATCTTTAGTAATCATACTAAACCTTCCTCTTCAATGCAAGTAATCATATGAATCCTCCCATTCATGACTAACTCAATTAAGCTTCGTTGAATCACTCTGGCTTTCACAATAATGCCTTGATCATTTTCTGAATCACAGCTCTGCTGCCTCTTTAAAGAAAAACGTATTCTGTTATAATTCTTCGGTCCTATTCTCTTATCTTAGTCTTCTAAAACACCCGCAAGTAGCATTATGGCAAAGGTAGTGGGGAATCTATTAGAAGCTCTTTATTCATTCCATTACCTTCTTTATTTATGCGGCAACTACTGAAGAGCGATAAGTTATATCTTCAGATATTTCAATTACCTTTCAGCTATTTTCTTTGTAAAAATATTAGGGATGTGATCAAAATGAGTCTTGTAAAATTGAGGTGTTCTATATCAATAATTTGACTTCTTAACTATCCATTTTTCAGCTCTATAATATTTAGAGCCTTACTATTTCCATTAATCTCAAGTGAATCTTGCTCCAAAAACGCATTAAGTATTCAGACTTATTTTAATACAACTATTTTAACAACCTAATAATAATATATTGTCTGTTGTATGGAATTTAACAAACAAAAGCTTCTTGTCGACATTGCTTAAACAATGGTATCAGCTAGGTACTATCATGAGCAAAATAGAATAAGTTGATTATAAAAAGAAAAATTAAAAAAAAAAAAAAAAAAAAAAAAAAAAAAAAAGCTTTTATTCGCATTCTTCTCAGCAAACCATTTCATTTGATACCCATATCATGGGCGTGCTTAAAAAATAATTAGTCCACCATCTTGAACTGCCCACCAAATTGAATTTAGAATGAATTCACTTAGCTAACTATGCATTGTCGCATCCAAACTAAACATATATGCAAAATTTCAATTCAATCGGTTGAGTATAACTGCTTTAAAATTCAGTTGCAAGATTTGACCCGAACATACATTCATACATACATAAACATACATACATACATTCACACATACATTGCAAGTTAAATAAAAAGCTTGTAAAAGTGAGAAAAGAACTCAAGGAGAATTGAAGTCTATATGTACCAGTATTAAATCTTTTCTTCACTGGGCCCGTATCAAAGGGTTTCAAATCAAACTAGCTTCGATGGTTGACTGTACTATATTTCATAAATACCTAATGGCAAACAAGATTTTTTATTCATTTTATGGAGAAAAAAAGTAGTTTAAAGAGTCTTAATGTCTTTTCAAAGAGAAATTTACGAAATCAACCATGATATTACTTTTTTATCAATTTTATTTCATTTTATTCCTCGTGCATTTGTGTTTGTGTTCTTAAAATTAATCTTAGTTGAAAAGACTCAATAGTGGGCGAATGCAGTTTAATTTTATTATTCGTTTCTCTCTTACCATAAACACTTTTTTTTTTTTACTACTTATCTAATTTTAATCAAATATAAACAGTAGTTAAGGGTTAGTCCATAGATGCTATCATATTCAGTTCAATCTTCTGGGCAAATTGCGCCCTTTCGCGCTTATTCTTTATAAACTATTTTATAAGTACTTTATAAGTATTGTTTTTATAAAGAATAACATTTTTATCAAATCCAAATTAAAATTGAATCTTTGGGACTCACTGTATAAGAAAATATCCTGGGGAAAATCTCGTTTTCAAAATATTAAATTAAAATAAAATATTTATTTTATCTGCAACCACTAGAGCTGAAAATATAAAGAATTGCTATGATAAACTAGATCCTCTTCCCACTCTTATTCTTTATCTCTGAATCTAACCAGCTGGTTAAAGGAAAAACATTTTAGCGAATTCTAACCTCCACTTTAGGTTAAAAAATAAGAGCATATAAAGTAATGTGATTCCTTTGGAAATTAAAAGTGTGGTTGTTCAAACCTCTTTTTAATGGTCTTATATTATTTTGCTTTGTAAGTTTCATCGCAAACCTATTAGCCCAAATTTGAACCACTTCCCGTCCTTCAATCTTCCCCAAATTTGCACATGGTGCACATGGAAACAATTTAGGTAATGAATACAGAATCCAAAAAAAATAAAAGTTGAAAATAAGGCCAGTTTTTAAAAATGGTATTTTTATATTTATTATTATTTCCAGTGAATTGTATGCAGATGGTTGGAATTAATATCTGACGACCACCTGTGACTTACAACAAAACAACAAAATATTAATGAATTTTGATTTAGGATTTAAACCACTGGTGTTGGGTAAAAAGGGCTTAAGTCAGGAAATATGAAGTTTTCAGGGCGATTTACCAAACTTTTCAAAAATCATTATATATCCTGTCTAAGTATTTTTTATTTCTTGAATCACTATACTATCTTAACAGTGACTATTCATTTTAGTGAAATTCAATATTTAAATAAATATTATTAATTTATTTATTTCAGGCCTACTTAAGCCCATTAGACTTGAAGCTAGGGTACTTTAAGTCCTTATGATCATAACTTAAGCCCTTTTTACCCAACACCAGTGAAGATCAAAACTATTTTGATAGATTCAAATAAAAATTAAATAAATTAGATGAGTTGTAAAATCATAGCACCATTTAAGGATACGGAACAAAACGCGAGGACGTAATGTACCACGCAAATTAACAGACTTTTTCATATTAGATTATTAATTAATTTGTAATAAATTTATTTTCATAAAGTAAAATTATATTTTATATTTATACGTTATTTGCAATTATAAACTTCTTTTATGAATATTATTTGTTGATACATACCTTCAAAAATTAGGGTAGTTTACTCTTGATAATGTTTTAACATTTTTAATAAACTGAACACCCTGTACACATAATCTTTTCAGAGTTTTACGAACAAGTGAGGGTTTTTATAAAGAACACAATTTCTTTAGAATCCAAAATAAAATCGAGTCTTGAGTAAAATTGGGACACACTGTATAAGTAAATATCCAGGGGAAAATCTTTTTTTTAAATGATTAAATTAAAATAAACGTGACCCGTTGGAAATCGAAACAGGTCTGTTCAATACCCAGCGGGCTCAAATAATCTTTAATAATAAATTAATTAAATAAAATATGTATGTGATAATATAGTTTTGTCCGAGTTTTCCAAACTGATTTTAATTTAATAAATTAATATTTTATTTTTATAATAATCCAAGAACAATATAAAGAATATTGGCAGCCGTAAACTTCTTTCTTGTATTTTAATTTACCTTCTTTATAATTACGAGTAGTTTTTATTCTATTAAAAAAAAGTTATACTTCATTAACATAAGACAATTTTATTATAATAATAAAAAAGGTCTATCCTATAAATCATAATTATATTAAATTTATATCCTTCTTTCCAGCTCCACACATTTTATTTTATCATATTTTATTTTTATTATATTTATTTATTTTTTATTTGATCTATATTATTAGTTTATTGTTATTGTTAGCAAACTTTTTCATGATATAAAATATAATTACACTGAATTTGTTAAAAAATATTTTACTTAATAATATTGAAAGGAATGCAAGGCACTGTAGAGCCAATCATTCACCTAAATTAAACTATTAAAAGAAGACAGAAAAATATCAAAACAAACCGGAGAGGAATCTATGGCTTTGACCTGACGCGTAAATGGATTTTCTAAGTATGATACATGGAATATGAAGGGGAAGGAGCAAGATTTGGTAGAAGTAAGAAACCTAAATGCCCCCGTAGTGAGTTTAACTAAATCAAAAATGAAAGGACTAGGGTGTAAACAGCTTGATGATGGCTTCGTCCTTTCCTGCTACAGAGTTTACCTTTGATAGAGCTCGTGCAGGAGTTGCTTGTCTTGTGCACAAAGATCACACAAGAATAATTAAAAACTCGGTATACGTTAATGAGCGACGTATGGATCTTACCCTGTAACAAGATGGCAACTGCAAACCTTCAACAGTAACTGTGGCATGTGGACCAAACGAAGACGATTTAGTAGAGGCGAAGGACATCTTCGAGAAGCTACAAAGTGTTGTCAATGACAATGACATCAATAATAATGTGATTATAGAGGGAGACCATAATGTAAGAGTAGGGGATGACATACGAGGATATCCAAAAGTCTTGAGGAGATATGGAGAACCTGAAAGAAACACAAATGGAGAAAGGTTGCTCCAGTTCTGTATGACAATTCTGCTAGTTCTGCTCAAACACTATGTACCCTTATAAGAACATCCATACCTAGTATACTAGGGAGGTCTATTCGTGAACCGAAAGAGACATAATTGACTAAATCCTTGACAAACTTCAAGACACTCCCAAGTTTAGAGATGTAGAATAAAACGAGGACCTGAAATTGGTAGTGATCCCTACTTACTGGTAATGACCAAAGCAATGGGTCGGAAACCCAAACCAAGAAAGAAAAGAAAGTGAAAGATAAAATACATCATATACAAAAATTAAGTCGATTATTTCTGTAAATGAAATCTTGTACGTCCTTCGAGTAAAAATCAATAATTGTACCCCAGCGATAATTAACTCCCTCGGCTCAGCCTTGGAAGTTAACATTATGGTTCCCTCGACTTCGCGTCAGGAACCGACTTCATCGCTCAGAGTACGATGTCTTGCTTTACTCCCTTGGTGCGTAAATAACTATAATGCTCCATGAGAGAATTGGCAATGAAATTCTTTGGCAATGAATTCTGTATAATTCTTCCCTTTATCTCATCCATTCGGCATTGTTCATGCCGTTAACTATTTTTTTGTTTATTATTAAAATGCATCTACATATTTTAATAATTGAAATATTTGTTGTTGTTAGCTTATTGTTTATTTTCAGAAAAAAAAAAAATAAAATTGATACAAATATTTTATTTGTAGGTAATTATTATTGTAGAATTGCATGATGAAACAATATTTACTATTTACTCATTTGTGGAAATTCTGATCCACTTTAATAAATACTTAATATTTGTTGATACCATCAAAAATCAGGGTAATTTACTCTTGGTAATTTTTTAAAGTTTTCAAGAAGCGAATCACCCTGCACACCAAATAAAGAAAATAATATCATTACTAGAGGTTTAAGAACAAGCATGAGTTTTTATAAAGAATGGTTTTTTTCTAAAAAAAAAAAAAAAAGAAATAGTATATATATATATATATATATATATATATATATATATATATATATATATATATATATATATATATATATATATATATATATTCATATTTTTGGAAAAAAATCATTGAATCAATAGGCAATGAAGGCTGAATTGGCACCAGCTACGTCAATGAGAAGTGAATCATTTCAAAACTCAAAAGCAGATAAGTGAGTGTATAAAAACGTTTTAAACCTCTTATCTCTTATCTTAATTGTCTCAATTAACCCTAAGAAGCTTATCTATACGTCGATCTTACTTACAGTTTTTGAATTACTGTTATTTTCACCCCCTCAGCTTTCTTATCTAGGACCATTACCCTAGCTATAGAGTGGAGCTAGAGCTCTTTCTAGACAATTTGAGCTACGCCTATGACTATGACCCATCTCCTTGCAGTGTTTCGCTATTATTGGTCTTCGAACACAAGAAAACAATTATACCAAATTTCATCGAAATCGGACCAGTATTTTAGGCTCCACACGTTGACCAGATGACAAACGTTTTTAGGGTAGGCAAAACCAAGGACCCTTATATTTTCCTGCGTGTGTCTGTCCGTCCGTCCGGTCACCTGCTCTCACGGCTACACCTTTCGTCCGATCACTTTGAAATTTGGCTTGAAATTGGCTTTTATGTGGCTTGTACCTACCCACATATTTTAAAAATATAGTGACTTAAAAAAAATATTTTTCAAAAAAATTAGGGTAAAAAAAACTTAAGGGTTAAATTTTTTTTTTTTTTTTTTTTTTACACCGCGAGGGGTATCATATGAAAGGGAACGTCGAGCGAATTACAAAAATATATTATATAAATATGATTACAAATATATATATTCTTTGGTTATAACTTTGATAGGGCGAGCGTAGGCGAGTTTGAAGCGGGTGTGAAACGTGTGCCCCCCCCCCCCCTCTATCTCGCTTATGTGAAGTGCAAAAAATCTGAAAAAATTCCTGAACATTTTTGGACCAAAAGTAAAGATACCACTTTTTGGAAATTTCGAAAAAAATATTGTTTTATTTCTTAATAATTATGGTCATTTCGCTGTATTTATATGGTTGTAGTCCGGTTCAGTGGCAAAAAAATACTTTATCGGAAGTTTGTTTATGTGTTTTGAGAATATCAAACCCATAGGATAGTTCAAAGTAAGCTTTTTAGTATTTTAAAAAACACCATCAATAGGGTACTACTTAACTATACAGTGTGGTGGCCTACAGAACCTCGCTGTGTGCTGACTAGCACACACTTGTTATATAGCACACACCTGCACTTTTTGAACTCAAAGTTACTGAAAATGTGTAAATCCATCAAAATCGAATTTCAGTTTGCATGCGGTAACGTAATAAGATTTACTTTCTCATATAATGAGGCAGTATTGTGATGGCGCGAAAATTCAATTAATGAGATTTTGATGGGTTTACAAGTTTGAGGTCCCATGAGTACAAAAAAGTGGTTTTAAAATATGTCTGTCTGTCATCTGTGCAGACGAGTGGAGCCTAAACTACTCGGCTTAGTTTGACGAAATTTGGCTAACACTTTCAGAAAAATCATACCCCGAGACAAAATCGAGAAATTAATTTTAGCTCCAAACTTGGGGGCGCTCCCTCACAAAAACTCTGAAAAAACGTGAAAATCATTTCTCGTAGACGGTTCCAACGATTTTGACTTTTAATTTACATGTATTTATAGTATTTTAATAAGAATTAATAATTGTTTAATTGCAGATGACGAGCTAGAAGCGCTAATTGAAGATGTCGTAAAAGCAAGTAACAGAGGGGTCTCAGCTGCTCAGAATGTCTCTGGTGAACCAAACTGGAGCTTTGGACAGTCGCTCTTCTTTTCAAGTACCGTCGTTACTACTATAGGTAAACATACTTACATTTAACTTAGAATAGATATTTAAGTCTAACCAACCCCATATGACCATAATTGGTTTTGATATTAAGAACATGCACTTAAATTTGTAACTATTCTACTAAATACTTTTACCTTATAAATAAATATTTGTACTTACTAAATAATTTTGATTACATAGTAGTATATAGGAATATATATATATATATATATATATATATATATATATATATATATATATATATATATATATATATATATATATATATAGGAATATAGTTATAAAATTTAGTATAATATGCAGATAAGATAAAAAGACCTATAGGTTTCAAAACTAAATATACCTTTTCAGAATTTTTTTTTCTTCCAATCTTAAGCTGGCCATACTCGTTGAAATATATCTAGAAGTTATACCGCAACGAGTATGACCGCCTTTATAGTAGGTATCGGGAGAATTGTGATCATTTTGACAACGAAGTCTCTTTTATACCTACAAATCCAAAAATTAAAAAATATGCTTCAAACATCACAGAAAATTGTCGTGTGTGTCTGTTGGTACGTCTATCCTTCAATATTTTTCGGATCAACCATATTGAGTATACCTGTCCGAATTTTGAAGTCCAAACTTCTTTAGGGCCGATTTGACGATCCGTACCCTGACGTCTGGTACTTTTCCCGAGGGTAAGCCAACGTACAGACCATTATTTACTTATAAGCATATTACTTCCTACCGCCCATGTGTATAACCTAATTATAAGTAGCACTTATATTTTGAAATCTATTTCATTACGTACTACACTAATTGACAAACATTTGCTGTATTTTATACTCATGTGGCCATTTGTCCAGTCCTAGGACGTCAGGAAACAATGTGCAACACTAATTGAAGACTTTGTGACCATATGTCCACTATGTCCAGTCATGGCAATTCAGGAAGTTGTGTTTCACTCTATTCAATTGGCAGACGTTATTTTTAGTATATTGCTTTTGAAATGGCTTAAGTTAAACAATGACATAATCATGAATTTTGTAAGGTAATTATTATTGCAGGTCAGTTGACATTAAAATCTTAACTTTAAGTTTTAATTTTGATAATTTCTACGTTTAAAATTTTTATTTATTTTTTTATAAGCGTGTTGAAAAAGAGTGAATCGGAAGGGTAGCCTATTCATCCCACTCGTGAATGCTTTTCACTTCTATCCACTGAAAGGAAATAATGGTCGTTGATGAAAATCAAATAATCTTTCAAAGAAGAATAATAATACTAAAAAAAAATTGCCAGTGGCTGTAGCTATTCAATTTTTGGATTTTTTTTTTTTTTTTTTACAGAAAAGCCCGATTAGGCATTCAAATATCCTTGAATTTATAACGCGAAAGCTGAATAAAGTGAAAACTTAGCCTCCTTTTCTTGGCTTAAATATTTTTAATAGAATTTTTACTGAGTTGGAAAAATTACTATTGTATAAAACTAAATATTATTTACATTCAAGTTTTTAAAATCGAAATTGGGTTAAAGGATAAAATTAGAGATGTTATTAGTAATTGTTGGGCTTCCATAGCCCTTGCATTTAAATAAAAGGCTATTTCTTGTTCTGTTCATCTTAGTTTAAAAAAAAATACGTGCGGGTGTCGTAGGACACCAGTTAGGAACGAAGTTCCTTACGCTTTTCATTAAATATAAATTATAAAATCACACTGCTAAGTTTTACGATACTAACTACTTATAAGTACATGGCGGAGTTAGAAAAGAGACAAAATTAAATTTGTCAGTTGAAATTAATATAGGACGAACTGAGGGCTACTTTAGGAGAACCATCAGTATTTCTTTAAAATCGGATTAATCCTTTTAATTCCTATATCATTTTTCATTCGTTAGTAATAAAAAATTTGTGGCCATGTGAAAGAGAAAGGAATTGGCGCAGAAAGTTAAATTAATATAGTTCTATAACAAAGTTACTTCTCATCCCAACTTCATCAAAATCTGACTAGTAGATTTTTGGATATGGTGGCAAATATTTGGTTCTTCAGAATAATTACCATGTTTCTTTAAATCAAATTATAATTATTATTTACTACGGGAAACAGACAGTGAAAAATACACTCCCGCGCCGGGATTTGAACCACGGGTCTCCTGTATTTCCAGTACAGATGCTCTGGCCAACTAAGCTACGCAGGAGAATGATTTTAAACTGCCGTAATCGATAACTAGTCCCGAATCCAAGCTTTCAATATTCATATACATTTAGACAGTCAATATTTATGACATTAGAACTAAACCGAGAATTAACGCTTATAATTATAAAGTACTCAATTAGTACCTGTACCTTGTACAATCAATTCGAAATTCAATTTTAAGTTTTTGGTAGTTTTCATACTACGGAAAGTTTAAATTTTAATATAAATCAAATTATAATTATTATTTACTATGGGAAACAGACAGTGAGAAATACACTCCCGAGCCGGGATTTGAACCAAGGGTCTCCTGTATTTCCAGTACAGATGCTCTGGCCAACTAAGCTACGCAGGAGAATGATTTTAAACTGCCGTAATCGATAACTAGTTCCGAATCCAAGCTTTCAATATTCATATACATTTTATTAGTAATAAAAAATGTTTGGTCATGTGAAAGAGAAAGGAATTGGCGCAGGAAGTTAAATTAATATAGTTCTATAACCAAGTTACTTCTCATCCCAACTTCATCAAAATCTGACTAGTAGATTTTTGGGTATGGTGGCAAATATTTGGTTCTTCAGAATAATTACAATGTTTCTGTTATCTTCGGTTCTAATTGATTTTTGTTTTTTTGTTTTTTTTTTTTGTTTTTTTACTTTAATATAGATTAAAGTTGAGAGTTAGGATGTTTATAAACAGAAATGCCAAATTATTTCAAATTTGTTTTAGAACAGCAAAGACTTAAAAGGGTAAGTTAAAGTTTTTAGGGTTGTTTTCTAGTTTTATGTAAATTCCAGCATAAGCAATTAATATAAATGGTAATCAGAATTTAATTAATTATTTTTCGCAACTTTAGGTTTAAAGGCAACACTAATCTGTTCAAGGCTGTAACAAAGCCAAGTTAAATCGACTCGGTCATTTTATCAAGTTTGTTACTAGTTTGAAGGATTACTTCATTTAAACTGTTAGAAACTTGATAGACTGAAGTCAGCGGCCGAAGTTTATTTAGTCGGTCTTGTAGGCTGCTTCTAGTGGAGGGTAAAACAACTGCCAGTGCTAATAGCTCTATCCTGCTTCGGTCCGTGCGGTTAGAAGCTATGAAGTGCTCAGCTATTTTGGCAGATAGGTCACCTATGCTCCAACATTCCCTTATTACACCCTGCTATATTAAGCTCAATCCAGTCGCCATGGTGGAACGTGGGATTACCAAGAATTCCTCCCTTTTTTCCTCTCACTTTTCCTTGAAAATAGCAAAATATTACGTTAGGATATTGTGATAGAATTCAACATTCCTTTACATTTACAGCTATATAACATTGTATACAAATTAAATATAGTTTGCCTATTAGTGTGCCACATAGCTTCCTCTGGTCCTATAATTGGTAAAATGGTCAAATAAGATATAGATCTGGAACTAGATATTTCCCGAGAAAACGACTTACATGATTTGATTTGAATGAACAACGTTTTAGAATTGTTTAAATCAAAATCCTAGTAACCGTTATCGAGATTATACGGAGTTTTGAGACGGGGTTGGTGCCTCCAAATAAAAAGTTCCAATTTACCAAATTTCATCGAAATCGGCCCAGTAGTTTAGGCTCTATCCGTCTAAACTGACTACTGACGACAAACTAACATTTAAAAAAAAATTATATATTTATATATATAGAGGCCCGTGGTTCAAATCCCGGCGCTGGAGTGTATTTTTCTCTGTCTGTTTCTCGTAGTTAATAATAATTATAATTTGATTTAAATTAAAATTTAATCGTTCCGTAGTATGAATATTAACAAAATTGTAAAAAAATAAACAGGTCAAGTGTGTGCTAGTCAGCACACAGCGAGGGTCCGTAGACCACACTATATAGTGTTTAACTGTAAAGTGTATAAACAGTGTTTTTTTTAAAATGCTAAAAAGCTTACTTTCAACCATTCTAAGGGTCTGATATTCTCAAAACACACTCTGATAAAGTATTTTTTAGCCACTGAACCAGACTACAACCATATAAATACATCGAAAATACCATAATTATAAAAAAAACGTATTTTGTCAATAAAAAATAAAATAATATTTTTTTCGAAATTTCCAAAAAGTGGTATCTTTACTTTTGGTCGAAGAATGTTCAGGAATTTTTCAGATTTTTTGCACTTCACATAAGCGAGATAGAGGGGGGGGGCACGTTTCACACCCACTTTAAACTTGCCTTCGCTCGCCCTATCAAAGTTATATCCAAAGAATTATATATTTTTGTAATCAGCTCGACGTTCCCTTTCATATGATACCCCTCACGGTGTCGAAAAAAAATTAAAAAAATTTAACCCTTAAGTTTTTTTACCCTAATTTCTTTGAAAAATATTTTTTTTAAGTCGCTATATTTTTAAAATATGTGGGTCGGTACAAGACATGAGATCTGATCGGACGAAAGGTGTAGCCGTGAGAGCACGCGAGAGGACGGACGGACAGACACACGCAGGAAAATATAAGGGTCCTTGGTTTTGCCTACGGATAATTATTATAAGAAATAAGAATAAAAAAATAACAAAAAAAAAAATAATAGTAATTCATTTAATTTAATTTCATACAAATATAAGAATATTCACAGAGGTATTTTCAAAGTATGAAATCTACTATATGGCACAGAAAACACTGCTTAAATTTTTATTTTTAACAGCACACTAGGCAAAATATGGAATGTAAAAATACAAAATTTGAAAGTAGGCTGAGGGTTTTAAAATTTTGTATTCTTACTCAGTTTTTCTGTCTGAACAACTTTTTTAAATAACATTTTGTCGTTTCTCCTAGAGAAAAAATTTACTAGTGAAAAAATAACTTTTTTGTAAATTTCCAAAACATTACTTGATTTTTCGAAACTAAAATTATGACATAAATTAGTTTCCATCCAAGCAGGGCTGAACCCTAGAAGATGAAATTTCAATTAAAAAATGTTTACTCTTTTTCACCTATTCATGTGTCGATCCGGGGGCACACTGTATTTATTGTAATGAAAATAGTAGTAAGATGAAAAAGCAATAAAAAATATGCCTACAACTTAATTTTCCATATTGTGCTACCCTAAAAAAAGGGTATAATATATTTATATTTATACCAGGAAGTAGATTAGAAGAAGAAGGTTCTCCAGGTGAGTAATAAAGTACAAGGATGTGTTACGTATTAGACAAGGAGGATGGAACGGTGTGAGGCAAAGTAAAGTCAAGTATAGGAGACTTGGGGACGGCTCCTGACACCCAGCACTCAATCAAAAAGCAGCTCCAGACTTCACTCACACCCTTACAACCCGCCTCCAGTTTATTAATTTAGCCACCCGGACCACCCCCACGAGAGGGTATTGAAGTGACTAATGAACAAGTCGATCCTAATCAACGTCACAAACATAGCTTTAAAACAATCCTTTAGAAAACATCTGTTTCAAATAGACCTACAAACAAAAGAGGTGACAATATTTGTCACACACCCTACTTTTCAATTAGTCATTTCATTATCAGTTAACAAAAACTTAGTTATAATGATGTTTGTATTTTATAAAGCCCTTTTCCTTTATTATCAAAGATAGCTCTTTTTTTAATTATATTCTTAATTATTAGTTATTTGAAGGACAGTTACTGACAGGGAACTTTTAATTGACTGGTGCCATATAATCATACTGTGTATGTATTTTGAATAAAATTAATAAGAAAATATACAGGGTGGTTCAAAAGTCTCCCCCCCCCCTCTTAACTTTTTAACGGTTTGCCATAAATTAATGAAACTTGGGGGATCTCTACCATGCAAAGAGAAGTTTGTTTTCATGCAATCACCCACTAGGGGCAACCACCCACTTTGCCCCCAGGCCACCCAACTTCAAAATTTCAAATTGGAATGTATATTTTTGATAGCATATTTGGATTCTACAGTGAAAAATAATAAACTTTTACTTAAAACTATTTTTTCTATCTCCAATATTTTGCCCCCTACAGGGGGGCAAAGATAGCGAAATAACCCATCCGAAATAGTAAAAAAATAACACTTAAATTGTTATAAAATCTAAACAGTTAGAAATAAAGTAATGGAACTTGGGGGATCTGTACCATGTAAAGGGAAGTGTGTAATCATCCACTCGCGTACTAGGGGCAACCACCATTTTGCCCCCAGGCGCAGTAATCTACCATTTTTATACCTTTGCCCCCCTATAGGGGGAAAAATATTGGAGATAGAAAAAAAAAAATAGAAGTAAAATATTTCTATTTTTTACCGTAGAACCTAAATCTGCTATCAAAAATATACATTCAAGGTTAAAATTTTGAAGTTAGGTGGTCTGGGGACAAAATGGGAGGTTGCCCCTACTGCGCGATTGCATGAAAACAAACTTCCCTTTACATGGTAAAGATCCCCTAAGTTTCATTAATTTATCTCTAACCGTTTAGATTTTACAACGTATTATCGGAAGGGTTATTTTGCTATCTTTGCCCCCCTGTAGGGGGCAAAATATTGGAGATAGAAAAAATAGTTTCAAGTAAAAGTTTATTATTTTTCACTGTAGAATCCAAATATGCTATCAAAAATATACACTCCAATTTGAAATTTTGAAGTTGTGTGGCCTGGGGGCAAAGTGGGTGGTTGCCCCAAGTGGGTGATTACATGAAAACAAACTTTCCTTTGCATGGTAGAGATCCCCCAAGTTTCATTAATTTATCTCAAACCGTTCAAAAGTTAAGAGGGGGGGGGGAGACTTTTGGACCACCCTGTATAATATAATAATAAGAAAAATATAATAAAAACAAAAATATAAATAAGCTCAAACAACTAACTTAGTTTGTACAATATTATTTGTGGACAAGGCAAAAAGCTTCCAGGAAACTCCTCCAAACGTGATGAAAACTAGAGTAAATTCGTCAATTAATATCACGTTTCAAATATTATTATTATTATTGGCATTTTGTTGGGTTTTTTTTATTACGAGTATATAAAAGAATAACTGAGATGTCTTGCTTACCCCAAAAAAAATATTTTAGTTCACAATTAATTTAGAAGTTTTCGAATTGAAAATTATTATCTTCTAATATATCTCTATAGTGCATATATATATATATTAAAAGAAAAAACCTTTATCTCCAGTAGGAAGAAAAAGTAAAAGTAGGGCGAAAAAGTAAAGTAGGGTGAAAAAGAAGGATTGCTAACTTAATTAATTTATAAATAGTAGAGAATGAATGGCTAATGTAGTGAGGTTGTAGAAATCAGGTTGGCCATACTGCTTTTTCCCCGCAGGATTTTTTTTGTGTTTAACTACAATTCTTATTTGTTACTGGTCTTTATATTACTTTGCTTTGTAAGTTTCATCGCACATTTCCGTTTCCCCAATTTTGAACCACCTCCCGTGATTCAATCTTCCCCAAATTTTGCACATAGATACAACTAAGGTGAAGAATACAGAAACCAAAATAAAAAAAATAAAAATAAAAAAATGGCGTCAAATTTATTTGCTTTTTAAGTTTCATCGCACACCTATTACCCTAATTTTGAACCACTTACCGTCATTCAATCTTCCCCAAATTTTGCACATAGATACAACTAAGGTGAAGAATACAGAAACCAAAATAAAATAAAAAAATAAAAAAAATGGCGTCAAATTTATTTGCTTTTTAAGTTTCATCGCACACCTATTACCCCAATTTTGAACCACTTACCGTGATTCAATCTTCCCCAAATTTTGCACATAGATGCAACTAAAGTGAAGAATACAGAAACAAAAAAAAAAAAAAAAAAAAAAAAAAAAAAAAAAAAAAAAAAAATGTTAAAAATAAGTCCAGTTTTGAAAAATGGCATTTTTATATTAATTATTTTTAATATTGAATCTCTTATATCTGCTATTGAAAGTGCTAACAATTATTGTTATTTATTAAAATAATAAATAAAAACTGTGCAATGGATGAAAATGTGTATTTTCTCCCTACTGGAGATAAAATATTGTATGTACCTCGGGAGTAAAGTGCTATAATTCCCCACGCGATACGCCGGCTACGCCTCGGGATTTAGGGTTCATGGTTCCTTCGGCTTCGCTTCAAGAACCAACTTAGTCGCTCAGGGAATAATAGCTTACTTTACTCCCTAGGTGCATAAATAACTAGTTTTGCAATAAAGGTTATTAGCAACACTCATATTTGGAAATCAACCTCACTGTATTTTATTTCGAATTCATCCAGTGATAACACGCGAGGAAACTATGTACCACAGTAATAGGCAGACTTTTTTTGGTTTTATTTCCGTAGTCATTTAGAGATTAGAATTTGAATAAGTTTAAAAAGACTATAAAGTTACTCTTTATTTCTGTTTCTCGTACAACATTTTTGATTTACATATAATATAAAGGAATTCAATTATATCTAACATTTTCTTTATTTCGACCAATACTTTATTCGGGCCTCTAGAAATGTAGGGCTCAGTAGCATGAAACCTTACAAATTCAGACTAAAACCTACTCATAAACTTTCCATCCCAACGTACCATCTTGTCATAAATCACTTGAAGCTTGAAGTAGAGGATATCCATTAATAACGAACTACATGGGGAAACATACATAGAGAAAATTTGCTGGCGTGAAGAGAATCATAGAGTACCTAATTTCAAAGTGAAGTTACTTTTTAGAGGCAATAGGCAATTCAAAAGAAGGGAAATAGAACCCATAGGAATAGGTAAATAGGAGGCTAAATGGATGGATAGACTAAAATAGAATAGCTTTTGAGGCAAGAGGTTGGAAACTAACCATGTGCAAGCAAAGAGAAGTTTGTATATTCGTTATAAATATGAAAATAATACTGAAAAGTAAGCATAATAATATAGTCTCAAAGTAAAGGTAGTGTGAATGTAAACCTGATGAAAGCAAGAGTTTAAAATTGAATGAGTAAACCCGATGAGGTTTCTTTTCATTCAGATAAAAATGAAATATTTATTACAAGATAAAATAATATATGCTACAAGTGCAAACAATGTTATTAAACATATTGTAATATAAGAGGGTATATAAAAAATATATATATTTAAATATAATATAAACTGATCTATCTGCACGAACACAATTTAAGTATAAGTTTAAGTACATACTACAGTTTAGGTATTAAGGTTATATACAATTTGAGTGAAAGTAAATGGTTCAATCCAATGTCAGCCCCTATTAGTGTAAAAGTAAACATATCCACAACCACACGCATAAATTATGACCCTTTTACTGTGTATGAATTAGGAGAGGGACTAAAATAAGATGGTAATTGCCAAAAATAAATTGTAGAAATCTTGTTCTGAATATTCTTCAAAGGATACTTCATACTTGTATCTGGAAAAATTTATTATTTATTTATTCTACTTTTTAAATGCTTGCAAAATTAATTTGGCTATAAGTAATAGATTACAAATTAATCACATGGATAACATGAGAAGAGAGGAAATTCAGAGAATTCTTGTCGTGCATTACAGCTCAGTAAATCGGTTGACAACTATGGTAGTAGGTCTCGAGGTCAACGCCTCGACCCAACCAACGGGGTGGTTGGTCAGGGATATGGAGGGATCCCATGGATTTGACTAAGGGATTAGGATGGTCATTTATGGTCTCATGGAATTTTATATAGTGGGAAGAAGCTAGGTCATGAACAAAAGGAATTTTAAGATCGTGGTGAATTATGTTAAAAACATTTATGATAAGGAATCTATGACTGAAGAGATTGCAGTCTATAAGAATTTGATGGCTTGGTGCTACCCCAGAGCCCAATTCCATTGGTCTAAATGGGTTTAAAAATTAAATTATAAATTAGGATCTTATTATAAAGGGATAGGAGGGATCTTTGGTCGAGGAGTTTCATTTGTTTTTATCCTCCATTTTCACAACCAAAGTTCTTAATTATAAATTTCACCAAAAACTTGAATCATTAGACGCATATTTGTTTAGACTTATTTTAAAAAATTATATAAAAAATATTTATATTTATTTCATCTGTAAACCTAAAATATTATGATAATTGTCTTCCGTTGTATAGCAGAAGTATTCCTTAAGGTTTAATGAAAATAAAATGTTTTATTGTATATAAGTCATGATTTATTGATATTTAATTTATAAAATGAATTGTGCTCATTCAATGTATTAAATTAAATTCAAAAACTATTTAATAAAAACAACTGTACACTACAATGTATACCTGAACATTGAATATGTAATTGAAGGCGGGCTGATCGGCATTATGTTAAAAGGTTAACGCAACTCCATTAGAGTCTCTACCACACTTCAATTTGTAAAGATTGTGTACAGAAATTCAACGAAATAAGTTCAAAGACTATGTTGTTAGGTGAATTTGTAATGTAAGCAACTTTATAAATATAATGCTCCTAATACTATAAATATAATGCTCCTTTTACAATCAATTTTTAAGCTTATCGGCTTTTTCATTTTGAAAGAAATATTAACAACCTTTTAAAACTAAGGGTTAACTAATTAAGTATAATTTTACCTTCTCTGCCTTTTTTGGATAATCTCATTAGGCTAAGTTGTATCGCAAAACGAAAAAATGTTTTCTACACAGACTGAAATTGTGACAGTTCTCAATCTTGACCTTGCTACGCCATTATCTAGCTCACTAGATTTTTCGAAGTGACTTATATGGTTTTATTGGTGTAGTTCAATATATTCAAATATAATATATGTATGCAAAATTCTGTCGAGGTATGTTTGATAGTTTAGGCTCCACTGTTATTCACAGACCACAGGTGACAAACAGATGCCCTTTATAAATCTTTAGTTTCGATTCAGGGGACATTAAAACGTGTTGATCCATGTAGAAAAACCAAGATCGAATTTGGGGCCATAGCTATACTTTCTCCCTATGCATAGGTAGAAATATTTTTAATTAGCCTAGTTCAAATGGCATAGTCTTAAGTGGAAATCTCTTGTAATATCTTAGTTCTTTCTTGGCTATGAAAAAGAATACAAGATCTCAGACAATGATTCAATCTACCTTTTCTTAAGCATGGATACCATTTTCTTTACCTTCTACTTTTAGACTTCATGCGGTTCTTTACCTTACTTGATAAGGAAAGACTAATTATATTATTGCAAAACTAAATTGTTAGAATTGTATTTGCATATTTAATTAAGCCTTCAAGTAAGAATCTACAATAGAAGAACTTAGTTGAAAATATACATATTCATGAACGAAATTTGAAATTATAATTCGGTCAGCGTACATTCTCTTTATAGCAGGTGTTCTAAAGCCTATTTTATCTTATATTTTATAATTAAACCTATATATATATATATATATATATATATATATATATATATATATATATATATAAATATATATAAATATATATATATATATATATATATATATATATATATATATATATATATATATATATATATATACACAAGAACTGCTATTTTACAGTAAAAAAAATCATTTTGTTTAAAAAAAAAAAAAAAGAAGTTAAATAGATCTTTTAAATTGCACGACATAAAAATATGAGATCTTTTTAAAATCATTAAAAAATAATAATAAAATCTAGTGGTAATAATTAAAAAATATAAACACGATATTAATTATCGATATACAAGATTGATTGATATTGTATAGCTAAATCTTGAAATTTTGTTTACACTTTGGTGTAAACGAAATTTTAGGAATTTATTTCCAGTCAAAACTGTAACAATGTTTAAGATAATTTTGTTGTATAAGTAAAGTTTCATTAATTAATAACCACATAAAATATAATACTATACATACATTTGAATGATAGCATAAAATATTTTTTAACCACTCTGTTGTGTCGAAATCTTTTCTTTTACCTCTTTTACACCGAAGGTAACGGAAAGCATTGTGATCATTCTAAATATCGAAATTTTAATATGTTTGTCTGGTCTGTCGTTGAACAAATTTGATAAACCACTACATCTTAAAAACTACTAGTCCAATTTTTATTAAAATATGGATGGTTGGTCATAATTAGCCTATTGTCAGTCCCATTTGTTGTCCTCTCCCTTATGCGAACTATTGTTTTTTTTTGTTTGTTTTTTGTTATTTACACCTATTTTGAAGAAATTTAGATGTTTTGTCGAAAGTATCCCACAGATGTTTTTCATTTTAGTGAATATGAGTAGAATAAATATGACCATGATGGAAATCAAAATATGTTTTTTTTAAATAAATAAACAAGTCTTGGTAGAAACAACATTTTTTTTTATTCTGCTATACAAAAACAAATTATTATAGAAATAACTTCGTTCGCACATAGAGTCATTTGAGAACCGAAGTATAAAAAGTGAATTACAGAGTAGTTATGTTTAGAAATGCGTTTGAAAAATAGGAGGATAATCGGAAGGAATTTATAGAAAACATCCATTATGTTCTGCTGTCCACCCCCTGTATTGAGGCACGGATTCAGGTCTTGAATAAGGGTCCAAGGTAAGGGTTTAGAGATAAGGATGTTGGTCTTCTACTTTAAACAAAAATGTTGACAAAAGAATGGTGGAGAAGCGATAACATTTTTTATATACACTGTTTGTCTTATCTTATAAAAAAATAGCCTATTTGTTTCTACCCTCTTTCCCTATGATAGATGTTCTGTGAGCCCTTCGGCCGTTATAATTTATTACTATCGGTCTAGACCTTCCAGAGAAAAGTTTAAACATCGAAACATAAACAAAATTTGTTTTCCCATTGATTTATTATAATAATTTATCATAAATTGCTTTAAATTTACTTATGAATGTACTTTAATGAAAATTTAATTTCAGAAATTCAACAACGGCGTCCACTGACAGCTAAGTGAGGTTAGTTTAGATTACTAGATTTAATGTGATCTAATCTAAAAATTAGAAAATAATATTATATTAAAAAAATAATAATAATAAGAACACGCTTTTACAAAACATGCACTAAAAAGGAAAAAAATCATTTTTATTATAGCTACAATACTAAGAGTAATCTAGTAATCTCAGTATATTATGCGTATATGTCACTAAAGATAGAAGTGTGGGGCTACATTTAAATAAACAGGTCAAGTGTGTGCTAGTCAGTCACAGCAAGGGTCCGTAGGCAACCCTGTATAGTTTTAAGTAGAACCCTATTGATGGTGTTTTTTAAAATGCTAAAAAGCTGACTTTGAACTATCCTATGGATCTGATATTCTCAAAACACATAAACAAACTTCTGATAAAGTATTTTTTTTCCACTGAACCGGACTACAACCATATAAATACATTATAAAAAAAACGTATTTTGTCAATACGCGAGATAGAGGGGGGGGGGGCACGTTTCACACCCAATTGAAACTTGCCTACGCTCGCCCTATCAAAGTTATAACCAAAGAATTATATATTTTTGTAATCAGCTTGACGTACCCTTTCATATGATACCCCTCACGATGTCGAAAAAAAAAATATAAAAAAATTAACCCTTAAGCTTTTTTACTCTGATCTTTTTAAAAAATATTTTTTTAAGTCGCTATATTTTCAAAATATGTGGGTTGGTACAAGACATATACATGCCAAATTTCAAAGTGATCGGACGAAAGGTGTGGCCACGAGAGCAGGCGACCGGACGGACGGACAGACACACGCAGGATAATATAAGGGTCCTAAAAAGAGATCAAAGAAAATTAAGTTTAATAACTAAGCAAAAAATTAAGAACATAAAGGTGGGTTCACAGCTAGTGGATACTTAATTGCGGAGGGCTATATAGATAACAGTATATCTTCGGGGAGCCGCCGTGGCGGAGGACGGAGTCGCTGTTTCTCTCCCCTCGAGTTTCGGAAGGTCAGGTTATAAACAAAGCCAATTATAACATCGTGTTTTCAACTTTAATTTAGTTCTCTTGCTAAAAAGACACTTATATATTGACTTTCATTATACAGGGTGTTTGGTCGAAGATGTAACAAACGAGAAGGGTAGATTCTACCCTTCATTTGCAACAAAGAACACTATATATACCATGGGTCAATTCTCAATAGTTTTGCCACAATAATTTTTATAAATAATTTAATAAAGGTACAACCATTTTACACTAAAAAATCACTAAAAATACACTAAAATAATGATCATAGAGCTGATTAAGAGGTACCGTTGAAAAGAGGAGAAAATTTCAGTTTAAAAAAAGTCTATTTTACATGTCTTAAAGGGGCAAAACATATGCCTAAATTTCATTTTATTGTTAATTGTATTAAAAAATTTAAATTTATTTTTGATTGAGCTTGTAATTATGCCAAAACCGCTTGTGCTACACTTTGCCAAATTGCAGTAAAATTTCTCCATTTATTCCTCTTCAGTTTAAGTACCCTAACACCATCAGTTAATATGTAGTTTTTTTGAGCTATGATTGAGTTTCTGTAAAAAAAAAACTGCCGTCAAATGGCGCGGCGTATAGAGACCACCTTACGCGTTACTACGAGGAGACAGTTTTGAATTTTATAATTACCCTAATAAGTGTGATGAATAAGAGGATTTTTTTAAACATTTCATTAAAGAGGACTGCAGACCTTACTGTCATTGGTCAATCTTAATTGACCTATGGATAGGTTTACCATACGTCCGGATTTCGTCTGGACAGTCCGGATTTGAAACATCTGTCCGGTTTTGGGTCCGGATTTAAGAATTGTCTGGATTTTACTTAGATGAATGGAAAACGCAGCAAAAGCGATGATAGGGTCTATTTGGACGCCTGAAAGAGGAAGAGCACCTCTGTAATAAAAGAGTTTCTTATGTTCTTATGAGCTTGTTATTTGCTTTAATATTAAAGCAAATTCTATAATGACATGCTCAGAATTTCGCAACCAACTCAGAAATGAGTATACAAGCCTTTTCTAAGGATAATTAGATCATCTAAAAAGTAAGTAAAAAACCCTGGACCCAGCAAAGACAAGCAAAAGTTAAATATGATATTAATATATAAATATTAACAAATATTACATAAATAAATATATAACGTAATTATATAATATTTGAAACTTATTTATTTTCCCAATTTCACAATTAAAATTATATAGGGATAATATATATATATATTTCTGGACAAAAAATCCTCTTATTCATCTCACTTAGGGTAATTATAAAAAATAAGATAGTCTCCTCGCAGTAACGTGTAAGGTGGTCTGTACGCCATTTGACGGTAGTTTTTTTTACAGAAACTCAATCATAGCTCAAAGAAATTACATATTAACTGATGATGTTAGGGTACTTATATTAGATATAAGAGCGTTTATGGAGTTCTTCTTAAAGGAATAATAAAAATCGTCTCTCCACGTAAATTTAAACGGAGGGTCTCATGTCGATCTCCGACATGGTATAGGCTGACCTCTCAATAATCTTTTTCTAATTTTTCCATGTAACTCTTTTCTTTCTCAATCGGCACTGATGGTGGCCTTATGAAGGCTGAAAGCTGCTTTGTTAAATAAACCAGTTTAAATTTACGTGGAGAGACGATTTCTGTTATTCCTTTAGGGTACCTTAAACTGAAGGGAAATAAATGGAGAAGTTTTACTGAAGTTTAGCAAACTGTAGCACATGCCGTTTTAACATAATTACAGGCTCAATCAAAAATAAATTTTAATTTTTTTAAATAAAATTAACAAAAAATGAAATTTAGGACCCCCTTTAAGACATGTAAAATAGACTTTTTTTAAACTGAAATTTTCTCCTCTTTCCAACGGTACCTCTTATTCAGCTCTATAATCATTATTTTAGGAGCAGCGATCGAGTTTTTTAGAGTGAAATAGTTGTACCTTGAAAAATAACAAAAAAAAATTATTGTGGCGAAACTATTGAGAATTGACCCATGGTATATAGTGTTTTTTGTTGCAAATGAAGGGTAGAATCTACCCTCTTCGTTTGTTAGATCTTCGACCAAACACTATAAATAAGAAATAAGGTATATAATAAAATAATGTAGGAACAGATTATAATAAACACAGCTATCAAAAACACAGACACAATACGCAGATAAAGATAAAACACTGATAAAAAACGTAGATAAACACAGATATAATAAAAATAATGTAGGAACAGATACAATATATTATAATAATCGAATATATTATAATAAACCAATTTAAATATTATATAATATAAACACAGAAGGGAAACAAGCAGAGGACGAAGTTATACGGGTTTAGCGGCACCGCTAAAAAGTTGGTTTGGAACCAACTTTCTGCAGCGCCGCTAAAGCGGTTCTATAGATGAATCTCTTGGGGCCAGTGGCGTAAGTATGAGTATGGGTACGCACGGGCCCGCATTGTGGGGGGGGGGGCCCCACCGCCAGAGGGCCCCCAAATCAACGACGAGGGGGGCCCCAGTTCTAAATGCAAAAGGTTTGAACCCACCTTTAGATGGGTGAAAAATAAATAATATTTTCTTTAAATAAAATAAAAACACGCTTTTATACAACATATTATACGGTATTTTTTTAATATATATTATTTTTTCGAATACATTGTAATGCCATAATAGCGTAGAGACTTTAAACTACACTTAGACTACCTAAGAATGTAATATTCCAATGCTGATTTTTCCGCAACTAGCATTTTTTGCCGGATTCATTAACAGTAGCACTTATGCAGCTTTTTAAAATAAGTAGGTTGTTAATATTTATGGACATATTGCTTATTTTTTTCCTTTATCTTTATTAAATGTTTACAGAAGTGCTCATAGCATAAAATCAGTATTTATCTGTTAACCTTGAGAGAAAGTATAATAAAGGGTTTGGACAATGTAGTTTACAGCACTCTTTTACTTTGTTACCCGTATATTTATTTTGAAATTATGTATACAAAAGTTTAATATTCCTTAGCACTTCCTTAGATTGTTACTCCCCTTATAAAAAAAACAGAGGGGAGTAACAATCTAAAGAAGGTGTATGGAATGTTCTTCATTAGACTGTTACTTCTCTTATCAAAACAAAAGTGGAATATTCCTTTGTCCCAAAGTACATTGGACTAAACATCCCTTTTTCTTTATAGTTATGTAGACAAAGTAATTTTTATTCTAAAACAACATAGGGGAGTAACAATCTAAAGAAGTACCTGTTCCTTTATCCAATAATGTACATTGGACTAAATATCCCTCTGTCTTTATAGTTATTAACTTTTTTACCCATCCTACTTTTCAACATTTTATGGATGTCAATATAGGTGGGTAACAAATTAAAACAGACGTATGGGTGCGCTTCTTTTACTATTACTTTGTTACCCAAAATTTTCTTTTCTATTACGGTGGGCAACAAAGTGAAAGAGTACCATGTTTCCAACACCCTAAAATTGTAATTTTTTACAGTGACTATTAGATACTTAGTAATTAGTCTTAAGAAAGTACGGGTACACTGTAGTAGAGACACATCTAGCTAGATGAGTTTAGTTGTTTGTCTACAATACACTGATTTTTATCATCACTTAATTATCACTGCCTGGGATTAATTCCAGCTAAATTCTCTATTTAGTGTGTACACTATAAACTTTCATCCGTTCTACGATTATCTTTTAAATATCGCTTATTCTCTTTGTAAATGTCTGTTCGATATCGACTTGTTTGAATAATAATGACTCATGCTTCTATTAGTCAATTAAAACGAGAGAAGTTAGAAAATAATCTGCCTATCAGTGTCACACATAGCTTGCGTCCTATCGCCTACGTTAATGATTATTTGTTGGATTTCTGAAATATTTCAATTCGGAGACAAAAAGAAAGTTCTCTTTTTACAATATATATATATATATATATATATATATATATATATATATATATATATATATATATATATATATATATATATATATATATTATATTACTTTAATTTTATAGTTCTTTATCATTATGTTTAAAGGTTGTCCTGTCAATGTCTGGCAATCGAGTTTGGTTGTTTAAGATTTATAAGCTATACTAACCTGCATTACTATCTAATAATTCTGGTTTCAGTATCCTATTTATTCCAAGCTTAGAGCAACTTTAGTGGTTTTCTTGAACATTGTTTTATAAATTAATGATATTTATATTTTAGCTGTACTACAGTATTATCACGCTTTATAATTTCTTCTACACTTGTAATCACAGTTAAAAAAAATTGTTTATAACTTCCAGGCTTAATTACTTAAAATATGTTTATAGATAAAATTTTACAATTAGTTTTAAATAATTATTTTCAATAAGTATAAGGAAAATTCTTTATTTTAAAATGTTATTGATACGTTTTGGGAAAACATATAATCTAAACCAAAACACTTATGTATAAAAATAAGCCAAATCCCACGTAAAAAGTTGTGCGATCATAGGTTTAGCCAACTACTCCCCTGACCAAGTAAGTTCTGCTAGGTCTAATATATCCAGTACAAATAAGTGATGTCGTCTCTCTATCCCCTCTCTCTATTCTCTGTCCCCCACAAACTCAAACATTTTCTTTCCTAAATCACTCTACACGTTTAAATTTTAAACATATTCTGACTTGGCAACTATAAGCAGCACAAATAGGTTTAACAGTTTGTTGTTATTTAATTTGTTTGTTGTTAGTTTATATTATGATCTTTTCCTAAAAAAAAACTTTGTATCCTGGGATGCGTAATTGTCAAGTCAGAAAATGTTTTTAAAACTAGAAAATTGTTTCATTATTTATGTAATAATTGTTGTATTGTTTTTGTCAATAATGATCAAGTTATATGTAATTTGTTATTTAATTTTTTAAAATAAGTTCTTAAATCTAGACACCCGCTAATAGAGGCAATTGTTTTAAGTACCAACGTAAGAAACCTTTTATCAAATATAATTGACTGAGGATGACTCTACTATGAGCCGAAACGTTTCACCTGAATGAAATAAGGTTTTTTTCTTTAATTAATTACACCTTACCAGCCATCACTACGTCTAATTCATTTTTCCTTTATTTGAACATTAAACTCTACCTATATTCAACATTTCTTGGATTGCTAGAAGTCTCTTAGAATTATGTCAATAGATCAGTGACAAAACATTTTGGCTCATATATCTTATGAAGTAGGTAGAGGGTGGAATTTTTATTTCTAGTTCAGTTTGTAATGTACTCAAATTTAAAATGAATTGTATACATCTAAGTACCTTTAATAAGATAGAGGGGGTTCCAAAATGCCTTGAGTTGGTCCCAGTAAAGGATGGTTCGGCTGTGCTCGACTTGGCCAGGGCACTGCCGTGCCCCCAGATAAATACGCATATGGAATATGTTTGATTAAATCTCCCTAATTATTTAATTAAATGATTAAACATCCGAGGAAACCGAAGAAGTTGTCACAATATAATCAGTAATTGAAAAATCTCGTTTGTCTTTAATGATTCATCTCCGTTACTCTCCGCCTCAGTAGTCATAGGAGACAACTGGTCGAGTCACTTCAAATTCGCCAGTTCTAGGGAAAGTAGTAATATGTTGACAGCATTTGATAATAATTCTTGGTAGCCTTACTTGTTTATTTTTTATAAATATATATTATGTGATAAAATAGATCATGTTGACCGAAGTTTAAAATTATAGCCAGGTGATAACGATATATAATCAATCACGCCTTGACTAGTGACTGATCAAGTATCAGGTTGCAGATAACTGATCTTTTGTCCGTGTAATAACTTTTTTATTTTTTAAGTTTAAAGAGACGAGGAAAATAGTATATAAATATTTCACAATAATATAAATCCTTACTTATGATAAGCTTAGTGAAGTATTAACAAAAATTAGCTGTCTATACGTGTTTATTCACTCGCGCTAATACTTGTGATATTACTAGGGCTTTGTTCTTCCCGCTAAAACTACGTGTATACTTTGTTCAAGCATGAGGAAGATGTGTATCACCTGTTCACAAACAAGCTTCTATATATTTTAATCTAAACGATATAATACGTGTCCAAAATAATCCTGCTTCACATCTTCGCTTGCGCAAGGCGCAAGGTATTCTCGAATTTAGGCATTGAACATTTTTACACTTAACCTTAAATTTTAGGTTAAAGGTTGAAATGAAAGTGCCCACTGCACTAAAGCTCGATTTTATTTATCCACCTAATCTGTAGACCAACGCTTGCTAGTGTGCTTTCTCTGTGTATACAGGGTGGGCAAAATAAAACGCACTTTTTGAACACTTATAGCTCGGCTTCTGTAATATATAGAGATATGGAGTTTGCGGGGTCTGAAAACTACATTCTTCTACTTTAAAAAACTATTAGGTGAAAGCCATGCAATGACGGTTTGAAATAGGGTCTTAAAAATGTCGTTGTCCGGATAGTAATCGTTGTTTTGTATAATAGTTTTGATAGAATAAATTACCATATAGTGCCCCCCCCCCCCCCCCCCCCCCTTGTGTTCTTTGTAGGTAAGCGGGAGGAGTCCCTCAGTGTTATAACTTTTATAACAAACATTGAAGATGCATTAAGCGCAATGTTGCCTGAAATTGAAGATCATATTATGCCAAATTGCACGTTTATGGAAGATGGGGCCCCGTCCCATCGCTCCTTGCAAACAATTCGATACTTGCAAGAAAATTGCCCAGACTTCAGGCAACGTTGTGCTTAATGCATCTTCAATGTTTGTTATAACACTAAGGGGCTCCTCCCACTTACCTACAAAGAACCCCATATCTCTATCTCTTACAGAAGCTGAGCTATAAGTGTTCAAAAAAATGAAGTTTTTTTTGCCCACCCTGTATATTGTTTTCCAATAGCTCTAGTTAGAAAAAAAGTCTCTCGTATTATTTTATTTTTTTATTTTAATGATGTCTTCTACTTACCTCCTCTAACCTAGATTAGTCCTATCGATAAATTTAGCTTAATTTCCTAATCCAATTTCTAACGAGTTTACCTATAAGATGTTCTTAAAATTAAAATTATGATTTCAGGTTACGGTCACGTGACGCCACTGTCCAAAGGTGGGAAAGTATTCTGCATGGTATACGCCATGGTCGGTATCCCTCTGACCCTTATACTGCTGACAGCTCTAGTAGAGAGGTTAATGCTTCCAACTACCCTGTTTCTTCAGGTACTCAACTCTAGACTTGGTCACCTCTACCAACCTCTTACCATCAGGCTTCTTCATCTCGCGATAATAACCACTGTCCTGGTCTCTCTCTTCCTTCTAATTCCAGCGGCAGCCTTTGCTTACCTAGAGCCAGACTGGGACTACCTTGACTCACTCTACTACTGCTTTATATCACTAACTACTGTCGGCCTTGGGGACTACATTCCTGGAGACTATCCTAATCAACCTTACAGGCCTCTCTACAAAGTGGCCACAACAGGTAAACTGTTTAGTTTTTATTCTTTTGATAATAATTTTGATAAGCAAAAAAGATGGACCTTAGTTTTATGAGGACCACTTAATTTTCCGAAATTAATAAAATGCATAATACTTCATTCTATCCATCCATCTGTGCTGTTGCTTGTTTAACTATTTATATTTTAAGGTTTTATCAACCAAATAAAGCGATCAAAATTAGCAGATAAAATTATTTAGAATACTGTTGATAATAATATATATAATCACTGTTAAGGGAGCTGTTCATAATGGGACTCATAAGGAACATCAAATCTTGCATCATGCAAACTAACGCCATATTGGAAAATGGTGGGGCAAAGAACGGATTTTTTTCAAATTGTCTTATTAATTCTCACCGTTGTGAGGTAAATTATTGTAGTCACATTTTATCAATTACAGGAGAGCAATTAAAACGAAAATTTGAACAGCTTTTCTTCAAAATATAAAAAAATATGTGAATATTGATTATCTCTTTTACTAACAAAGGGGCAACAGTGCTTAACCACAATTATCTGTCAGCGTAATGTAAATGTAGTGCAAAACACAAAAGTGACTTTATAATTTACCTTTGATAATTTTATCCTCTGAGGTACAGAATTATGCCTTGTAAATTTCTCTAAAAATGTTGTTTTGTCTAAATTTGCCTAAGAACTTCACCCACGCCGAAATTAAGACACAAAGTATTGCTTATAAATATGGTAATTTTAAATCATTTCCTTCGATTCAATTAGCCTAATGTGATTTTAAGACTTTTTAATTCAAATAGAAGAGGTTTCTGCAATTGTATCAAAGTTTATAACACAAAGATGGTCACCTATAAATCTAAAACAGTGACATTTTACAGAGGAAATGTAGATGAAAATAAATCAAACATTCGTCTGATAAATGTCAAATTTGTATATAATTATGTATCATCTGGGATGTAATAGATTCAAATAGTTTGGTTTCCCAAACATAGTCTAAACTTGTTATTAAATATCTATTAATCTCTCTGTATAATAAATTAACCATAATATATTTAATTAAAGAGGGTAAACCATAGAAATACAATCACTTGACAGAGATTTAACTGTTCATTAGGGGAATTCAGCAATTGACTAAATGATCAATTAGTAGACAGACATTGTGGATATAATTGACATATGAGACTTGCCTTTGATCGGTAATGCTTTTGTAATCAAAATAGCTCATTTATGGAAACAAGCACACTGTCGAGTATTTACTAGAACCTTCAGGGTGTAAGTAATCATGATTGTCTAACCCCTAAGAATAATAATCCTCTATGCTCTTTTTAATTATTTTTTACCCCTTTTCGATTTAATACGTGATTATCACAAAGTTACTTGGTTATCTGTGGTTCAGGCCAGGTGCAAATTGCGAGCAGGGCAGGGCAGTTTTTGGGCATGGCATAACGTATTATACGCAGTTTCTGTGTTAGACCCTCAAGTGTGGTGCAGGCCTCGTGCGGGCCTAGTTCTGCACTGACATGCTCTGCGTCTCAAATCGCGAAACCTCGTATATTTATGGAAATGAGCACACTGTCAAAAATTTACTAGAACCTTTAGGGTATTTCTTTGATTCACAAAAACTGTCCTGCACTGCGACGTCTGCGGCCTGTGTCTCAATATGCGCCTGGCTTTAATCTTCGAATATTTTTGTGCAAAATATTTAGATGTTTAATGGAGAGCCGGCGTGGCTTAAATTACTTACCACGTCTGCTCAGCCATCACTGAATCGAGGCGGAAATTGTGGGTTCGAACCATCGTCGTGATGCTCTGATTTATATGGCTCACTAATGATCACATTATACTCGCATTGGCGGTACAGGTACAATGTACAGCGGTATGATGTATAAAACTATAAAGTGGCAGGACTCTCTTCCACAAGGCTAGTAAAATTGGACTAGAAGAAGGCCTAATTGCTTGGTTTGAACAAGTGGTTCGCCCTACCTATCTAGTACTTGTGAGTACTAGGACCTTACTGCTACTACTACTACTACTACTCGTACTAGATGTTTAACGACGACACTTTGGAGGGGATGAGAGCTAATAAAATAGTATTGCTTCCGAGCTTACCAACAGTAACAGTGTGATCGTTCAGAAGATCGAACATATTTTTGGTTCCATTTTTGTCAGTCTGATGGTCTGTCTAATGTTTTTGCGAACCAACATGTCACAAAACTACTCCTCCGATTTTTATGAAATCTGGATAGAATGGAAGGTCGTAATTGTTTGCTGTTGTTGATCCAATATGTTTCAACTCTTTTCTCTCAATGGTTTCTCTTCCACTTGCGCCTATTTTTTTTTATTAACACCTATATCTGTAAAAGTACTTATAAGATTTTTTCAAAATTGGATGGCTTGTCGATTGTAGGCCACAGATGGTCTCAAAAAATAATTTGCTAAATGTATACGTTTATTCATGTAAAAAATCAAAACAATTGACAGATTTAAAGAAAAAGAAAGTCGGCCAGCTAGTGTGCCACATAGCTCCTAAAGGAATTTTGATGGTTTGTTGAAAGTAGCCCACAGATATGTTCCAATTTTAATTTTAACTGTAATTTAAAAATAAATGTGACCCCACTTGCAATCGAAAAAACTTTCTTTGTTTTATTATTACCTTCATTTTTAAAAGTACTCATCTAATTTTAAAGAAATTTGAAAAAGAAAGTCCAAAAAAGACCTACTAAGATTCATTGAGAATGTCTCAACTTTTTATTTTTCAAATCAAACATATTTTGTCACTGGAGTTATTATTCGTTACTTTCATTTCACGGGTCTTTTCTGTTATCCAATTAGAACCTGCCGACCTCGAGACCTTCGAGACCTGTTTGAACAAATTCTAACGGACATTGTATCATAAAGGCTTCTAGGTCAACGAACTTAGAGTGTTATTGTTTTTTTATTAAAAAATATGAGTTTATTATAATAAATTGTGAGTTTTTTAACCTTTCACATTCTACATTCTACACAGTTGTCTGCTAAGGCAGACAGCCATAAAAGTTGAAGGGTGCAACCCAGTTTACGCGAAAACGCGCCCGGTAGAAATGGGGGGGGGGGGGGGTAACAGAAAAGACCCCATTTCACTTATAGTCCCATGTTAATTTTAACTGTCAACTTAAATTTAGTATTGCTTAATAATTAGTGTAATCCTACTGGAATTAAAAACATTAAAATCTCATGGGACCATTCGCCCAATAATACAACGTGAGAAAGCTATGTGACACACTAAATTGGCCGACTATTTTAAACTTGTATGCCGCTGAAGACTAAACTACCTAAGTAATTTAAGCGATAGAAATAAATACAAATTATTATAATAATAGACTACATTATTATATTAATACCATCCATAAGTATTATTATCACAATTAGATCTCCCTTTTTTAATACTTATTTGAGCACAAGAACTTATTGAAGGATTATTTATAAGGATTTATTGTAGACACGGATGGTCATTCCATTATTGGTGAAAGCTCGATTATATATTATTAGAGCCAAGCTACAAGTTAAGCGAAGGTAGTCAATAGTTTATTTTAAAGATCATTCGTTAGTTGCAGAAACTGAACGAAGTTATTTCTCATCAGATATCCGTGTTGTTAATATTATGAAGCCACTTAAGGGTTTATCTTTTGTCACATTTCTTTAGTATAACTCACTAAACGAGTTTTTGTTCGCTAAATATATAATACCTACTAAGGTTCTTTGAGAATGTCTTAACTTTTTACTTTATCATATAAAGAGAAAGTATTACGATGGCGCACAAATTTGATTTTGAGATTTTTATGGATTTACACGTTTTGAGGTCCCTTAAGTCCAAACAAGTGTTTCTTTAAAAAAATTCTTGTCTGTCGTCTGTCTCTACAGACGCCAGAAGCCTAAACTACTGGGCTGATTTTTACGAAATTTGGCATATAATTTTAGAAAAAAACACCCTGACCCAGAGGCAAAATGGAGAAATGAATTTTAGCTCAAACTTTGGTGACACTACCCCCAAAACCTCTGAAAATATTATTTGTCGGAAACGGTTCCTCCGAATTTGATTAAATTTAATCCATTTAAATACAAATCAAACGATATAAGCCGGTTTTCCCGGGAAATATCCAATTCCTGAGATAATAGCTTTAAACGCAGACGGAGAGAGGTCGGGTTCGATTCCCCGACGAGGAGAAGTTATTTTTATGATAAATTTTGATGAAATGTTTAATAATAATTAAATGTACCTACGAAAACATGAAAACTAATAAACGGAAAACACTGGGCTAAGTAATTATGAACTCTCCGTATATGAGAAAGTTTGTCTGAGTTGTCTCGGACCGATTTTTTAATACTTATTGAACATAAGAACTTATTGAAGAGTAATGTATAAGGATTTATTATAGACACGGATGGTAATTCCATTATAGCTGGAAGTTTATAAGCTACAAGCTACAAGTTAATATAAGGTAGTCAATAGTTGTGTTTTTTTTTTTTTTTAAATAAAGAATATTGTAACTATTATGAAGCCAGTTAAGAATTAATCTTTTGGCACACTTCTTCAGTATAACTCACTAAACGAGTTTATATTCACTATTCACTAAATATAAAATACCTACTATTAGGTTCTTTGAGAATGTCTCAACTTTTTATTTTTTAAATCAAACATATATTTCGCTACTTGAGTTATTATTCGTTACTATAAATATATTCGTTACTTTCATTTCATTTCATATTATAAATTTGGAGGTGTATAAAAAATTATACACAAAAAGGAAGTTTCACCTTTACACTGAATATGTCCCTTGTGGATTACCTTGTGCTTGTGAAGTGCTGCTTGTTATGAAGGTTTGCAAAGAGAAGGGCAGTCACAGTTACCTCTTAATACTCTCCCTCTCTAAAACCTAATTAGTAATGGTAAAACCTCTTTTGTATTCTCCAAAATATAACGCTTGGTAGATAGCCTCTACATTTAAAGAACACTCTTCAACTTCGTTCCTTTAGACACGAAAACAAGATTATTTTATTATACACACACACACACGCATAATATACATATATATATATATTGCTTCGGAGCTTACCAAAGATTAAAGAATTAGTCTTGTCTCCGAATTCAATAATTCCAACACAAATATCGAGAACATTTTTGGTTTTACGTTTGTTGTCTGTCGTTCAAAATTTTCGAGAACCATCTTAACTTTAAATCCAGTAATCCGATTTTAATGAATTGTAGGTGGAGGTGGTCACAATAAGCCCATTGTTGGTTCCATATTAATTTGAATATGAAAAAATATAAGATTTGCCCCACTGGAAATTTTATACATATTAATTTATGTATTTTATTATTGTTTTTTTCAGGATACTTATTAGTCGGTCTAACTTTCATGATGCTGACGCTAACTATATTTTACGAAATCCCAGAATTGAACGTCGGCCTACTCTTTCTTATGAAATCAGACGAAAAGACCCTGGACCCGGAGAAGGTGCGTCTTCAGCCTAGCCAAGGTCCTAAGTACACTCAATCTGGCGGTGCTGTCTTCCCACAGGTCTGCTCACCCGTTCAGCAGTCACCTGAAATGTATAACCACTGTCAAGATGCGGCAAAAGACTTTACTCCTAGTCCTGACGACGATGAGGATATGACTCCAGTCCATGCCAGACCTTGAAACTCAGACCTGATCAGCAATTTCAATACTTATTATGTTGGGCACTATTCTGTTTTAACGTCATTGACAAATGATTTCTTCTGGCACACTTATTCAAGCTTGGGAATTATAATGAATTCCATGCTTGAATATACTTAAGGAGAAGATTTATATCCAGTGTACATAAGGTACAAAAAGTAATGTGAAATGGATTTTCAAACATTTGTATAATATCTAACGACTAATGACTCTGCCAAGCTCGAAAATATTCCAAGGCAATTAAATGGACCACATTGTCATTTCTTTAAAAATAAAATTTGTTTGTCAATTTTAAAAATTAAATAAACATATAATTATGTATCTGTAAGACTGTCCACTTTAAGTTGATAAAGAAGAAATTATATGAGAGTATAATTATTAACAATGTAAAAGTGAAATTATGTTTTCCGATCGTATTATGTTTATAATTCTAATATAAAAGAAAATACGAGTATCCTTGGACTATGTTACCTCATACTATTTTTCATTAAAAATAATATTTAAACTTGTAAATATTCAAATGTATTACCTTCACATTCATGTAAGCAAGCATATTGCAAAAGGTCGGTAAAGTTTGCAAACAAATATTTACCATACTACTTTACATTTTTATCTATTCATTTTTTGGATGGTCTAAAACTTATATTTTTATTTTAATATTTAAATTTATTCCTGCTCTAATGGGATAACTTTAAGTAATCTGTAAGCTGGATTAATTATTTTTGTTCAGTTTAAAACTGATTTGAATATCATTTAAATCAGCATTAATCGTTCCGTGTAATATGTATAGAGACTATATAAAAAAAATATACATTGTAATATTTAATCACCTAGAACTCTTATTTTTTTATTTTTTTAAGTGATGTCATTTTTATTTATTTATATTGAATTAATAATGGTAAATTGATTATCATATTGGTAACAGATAAAAGAATTTAGTTTCACATATTTTCCAACTATCTTAAATAATATGGATTTAAAGAAACTAATAAATTATTAAAGCAGCTTTTGGCCTTTATTGATGAAGAATAATATTTATTAGAATTCAATTCTAGACTTAAGGCCCCCATACACGATCAAACATTTTGCGCAAACCTGATGTCGGCCAAATTTAGGTCGTGCACATCAAACATCATGTTTGCGCAAACATCAAACAACCCCATACACGGTCAAAATGTTTGCGCAAAATGTTTATTATATTGTATGGGGGCCTTTAGTAAGACTCTAGTTCTTCGTCAATCGACAATGATGATAGCCTTATGAAAAACGATAGCAACTTTGATAATAAACAAGTATTATTTTATGATGGAAGACAGTTTCTTTAAATCCGAGAAGATGATCTCTCCATTAACGTTGTAATTTTTAGAGTATCTTAAATTGCTTAATTATTAAATGCTAAATATCTCATAAAAATGCAACAATTTTGCATGATTTTTTTGGGTCCTTAGTCTGCGACAAGAACCCTTATAAATATCCATTCTGTCTTTCGATCTGCTTGCACCATACCCAATAACTTTTAACAGGTAAAACGTAAAAACATGTAATTTTACACACATTTTAATCTTATGAAGGCTGACCTGAAAAAAAACACCTCCTCTCTAAACCCACCTAAAAAATGTTGGCAATAACCGAAAATTGATTATACATCGTTCAAAAGCTATCAAAGATAACAATTTTTTACGTCCTCGCCAAAGGTAACGGAAGGATTGTGATCATTTTGAAGAACACATTTTTTTATGTCTTCAAATTAAAATGTTCCTGGAGAAATCTGTTGTTGGAAGTAGCCAACAATGGAGGAGGTTAACGATGAATTACACCCCACTCCCCCTTATATCCCTTTATTATCCCTCCTCCCCTTTATATTCAATGAAACTGAGTTGGAAGTCATTGATCTAGACCGAATAAATCATATAATTTTATCAGGGTTTGTTAATTGTTACCAGTGGACATTAAAATTACATTTTCATTCAAATACTTTATATTTTATTTACGTTATTGTTTTGTTTTTTTTCTTTCACAAGTTGAGAAAATTTTGTTGTTGTAGCTATTATTTTTTTTAAAACTTTACATTGGTGCTTATATATTTAAGATACCTTCTTTTATAAACTTTTTTTAAAAATTTAATTTTAATGAAATTATTTAATATAAATATAAATATATAATACATATATATAAATACAAATAACTAATAATCTATTAAGGCCCATTGTTTTATAAGTTATTTCCTGTAAAACTTATCACGAGCAAGGTAAACTATAATTCCTATGACGTCCATATAAAAATAATTACCCAATTTATTCAAGTATAACATTTCACATTATTTAAAATAATTCAAAAATTATATATACATACTTAAATGACTTCAAGAATATAAATAATTTAAAATTATAATTAGAGATATTACAAAAAATGACTGTTTTAAGAGGGAATTTAAAAGTGATAAACATTTCTGAGACCGCTCGACCATTGTATTTAAAATTGTTATTTTTTCTGTTTAAAGCTTAAATTTTTAAGATTTATTAAGATTTTGTGCCAGTTTTGTTTTATTTATTTGTAAAAGACCACTAAACTAAAAGTATGACTGAGGTGATCATTACAGTTTGCGCTTCATGAGTTGTGACTTTTGACAGTGCAGGAAAATCCGAAAAATTTGGGTGGGGAGCCAATGAGAGGTCAGGAATTTGAATTCGAGAAGGTTGAGCCAACTAGGCAAACAAAAATGTCACTAGCCCCACCCCTTCCACAGGCCTAGTGGCTTTATTTTTTTCAAATTTAATCTGAGTGTCAAAAGTCACAACTTGTAACGTGCATGCTGTAGTATGGAGCATGCTTTAACTAGAGTGGAAGAGTTTTCATGAAGAAATACAATTCGAAACTAGAAAAAGCTATTTCAAATAGCAATGCCTTCATCTCAAAACGTCTAATATTACCTGTTAATATTTGTAAGCATTGTACTCATTCTGAAAAAGCTTTTTTTTCTTCTTTTTTTTTAGGTTTTAGGCACAAATACATTTCAAACAAAGGAGTACATTTATAGTCTCATGACTGTCTCAAACATTTTTGCAAACCAACATATTTAAAAATGCTAGTCCGATTTAAATGACATTTAGATGGAACTTCTAAATTAGCCAACCAAAGGTCTCATATGCCTTCGCCCATTGCTTCCTCTCTTGCAATCTCACACGATTCTATTTTAACTAAACCTATATTTTTAAAGGTACTCATCTGATTTTTGATGAAATTTGGTGGTTTGTTGAAATACCCCATTTATAGTCCCATATTAATTGCGATTCCGCTGGAAATCAAAACAGGTTTAAAAAATATACTTTGCAATTTCCATTAGGGTTACATAACTTTTATATGGAATTTTTTGAATGATAATATCCTAAGTTTTTAGTAGTTTCCACATTTTTAAATTTTATTTTATATGCTTACTCTTGCAATCATTTTGACCAATGATAGTAAGCAAGGAAGCTATGTGCTACAATAATTAGCAGTTCATCTTAACTCTTTCAGATTTCCTAAAGATCAACTTTTTAACGTTAATATTTAAAGTATAAAAATATTGTTTCAATCTATAATCATATTTAGATAATAAACATTACAATGTCTTAAATACAGCTATTGTGGCAACCCAAATAAATGTTCATCACTCACTCGGGCCTTCTTATAAAAACAGTCTATTAATAAATTAAGTAGCTTTGTACAAAGCAGTCAATATACTGTAATTTTTGTTAATATTATTTCTGTGAGATATAAGCATAACAAATACTTTAAATATGTGACTTTGAATGTAACTTGAAAATATGTATATTTTGGGGGAAAAAAAGAAAAAAAGAAGTTTGCGACCATTTTAAAGCTGTGGAGAGGGTTTTTCACTATGTGTATTTTTGTGATAACCAGATAATGTATTACTTATCAAAATGATTATTTTATAAAAAAAAGATATATAAATATAAATAATTTAGAAAGAGCATACATATATATATATATATACAAAAATAATAATTACAAAAAAAAACTTGAAGTTCTATTTTCTCTGTATATCATATCAAAAGTATAGTTATATTTTAAAAAAGTTAATAGCTTATCAAAACTAAATTGACTATTTTATGATAAATTAATGGAATTAATACATATTTTTTAATTGATCAAAATTTTAAGCATTCATCTATGAAAAGTTCAGATATTATGTGACTTGTAACCAGGTGCGAGCGGATTTTTATTTTTATTATAAATAGAGACATTGTTGTATATATTGTAATAATATTTACATAATTTTTAATTTAAATAGAATTCTTTATCTTGGTTATGTTTTTACACCTTTTTCGTCATCTTAGAAAGAATAAGTTCATGTTATAGCTTAGGTGTTGAACTATAACATCATCTGCACTCAGAACTCATCTAAGAGACACTATGCTGAGGTATCCGAAATTTAAATATTTTTCACTTTATGAGTGTACTATTACAATGTATTATCATGCAATAAAAGACTTTAGTATAATATTTTTTACAGTAAAATATATTCTCTCATACTGATTATCAGTTGAGGGATAGTACTTTTACAGATAAATATAACAATTCTGCAGTTAAGAGTAACTGATTGTAGTTTTGGCCATAAAAATATACTCTTTAGTGGTAAAAGTTTACTCTTTTGCCACAAAAGATTTTAATTTTGCAGTGAAAGATTATTATTTTGTTGTAAAAGATCTTATACAAAGAAAATATTAAAATGCATTGTTAATTTTATTTCTTTTAGTTTAAATGAGCAATTGATTTGATTGTTTAGGGCTTAATTACAAGTGCTAAAAGCTTATCTTAGATAATTAGGATTATGTTTATTGCTGAAGATGTGTTGATTTAACCGTAACTAAGTTTTTATTCGTGAACCTTATTGTGAAAATATTAGAAGTTATATTAACTATATTTGTGGACCTCATGCAAGACGATCGATGAAGAAGAAAAGCTTAGAAGGGGGGAAATTGCAATTAAAGAAACTTAGTCAAGACCGAAAAAAAAAAAAAAAAAAAAAAAATCTGACAACAAATTCACTACAATTTTTCACAAAATTATGAGGAATGAGTTCTAGTTACTGAGAAAGTTATTATTTATTTAGTAAGAAATCTTGGAGCAGAAGATTCAATGTTGTCACACATAATGCTGCAACATCTCTTACAGTATTGAGAACTGTAGTTTAGTTTTTTCATTGTCAAAGTTTTACCTCAAGAGATCTTCACTTCAATTTCTTCCTGATTCGTTTTAACTTCCCAATCCACGAGAGAAAGTTTAAAAGTAGTTATTGAACAAGAAGCTAAGGCACCTACAGCACCTCAGAGAAACTTATAAAAAAGGTTTCCATCCATTGAAACAAATGAGGGATGGGAAAACGAAAGTTTTTAGCAAGTGGTGACAGAACATTCTCATCCTACCCTTAATTTATTTTAGAAATTCTGGATGTAACATTTTTTATTCCTTTATCGTTTCTAATAAAAAATTATAAACCTTCTCACAATTTAATTCAAATTGAATTAGGTTCATTCCTGTCACTGCTAGTTTTTACACTTACAGGATAGCTGTTAAATCTCATGAAAGAAAAGCAAGTTTCAGTTGTTAATATTCATTTTTACCTATTTAGCTTAAAAGCCTACTAATAATATCACCTATTCTATCTATCCACCACTGTTAACATCTTTAGCAAAGAAATGTGAAGCAAAAGTCTATTTTACAGATTATAAACAAAATAATTATTATAGAGCACTAATCAGTAAATTTTTCAAGACTTCTTCAAACTTAATATGTACAATATTTTTTAACACGTTTTAGTGCTAGTTGAAGGGGCACTTGGGTGGTTTGTTTCCCATAAAAAAACAATTTTTTCCTTTTAATTCCGGGTTTTCAATCTGGACTACTATTACATATCCGGTATTGTCATCTACTGGAGTGGTTTTGTTTACTTTTTTTTATGTAACTTTTTTCTTTCCTTTCCTTTGGTTTTTCTATTTCGTATATCATTTTCCTCATCATCGCTGATGGGATCAAAAAAGGCATTTTCTATTTTCAAATCAGGGTCCAAATCACAAGCGTCACCATTATTGTCGAATACGCTCTTTTTCATAATCGGTATCTGAATCGGTCATTTCCTTCATCAAGTGGTAAATGTCGTTTAGATCATTGTATTTTTTCTCCATTATTTGACTATATTCATATTCTATTAACTTTATATAATTTAGACATATAACGAAAAAAAAAATATAACAATTTATACTTATAAATGAATAAATTACAATTATATTACCTTTAATTTGAAATAATTATTGAATTAAAAGTTATATAATATTAAATTTATAAGATTTAAAATGCCAAAATAAAGAATAACACGACATACTATTCTAAAAAATACTATTCTGCGTCAAAATGACCAACAAAAAATTTACGTGTAAGACTAAACAGGAGTCAAAATGACTCCGTGACTGCAGAAAAACAAACGATATGTCCTCTTTAGAATCTGAATGTGAAACTGATAGAAGTGTAGAAGGGTCATTCAAGGGTGGGAGATAGCATAGCTAAGATGTGGGAGTTCTGTGTTTTACAGACACCGTGCATTCGTAGTTGAAAAAAAAATGGAAGTCAGTTTGACTCCAGGTTAGCTTTCTAGGGTTAAGGCTCTACCGCTCTTTGAGGTTAGAAAAATCATTAAAATGAATATTTAATTGGTTCTAAGCAAGATATCGAAAATCTAAGTACAGGCTTCATTCCAAATTTTAATTCTGCACAATTTGAGCCCTATTTCAATTCCCTTCTACAATAAATACTACAACTATTTCAATACAACAAGTTTTATCGTAGTATTGAAATGGCGCCTGTACTATTTATAATAGAAATTTGAAATGGGCTCAAATTGTGCAGAATTAAAATTGGGAATGAAGCCTGTACTTAGATTTTTGATATCTTGCTTAGAACCAATAAAATTTTAATTTTATTGTTTTTTCTAACCTCAAAGGGTGGTAGAGCCTTAAACATTGAAGCCATGTTGCCTTGGCTTTAAAATCCAATAGTTATGTATCTGTAATACAGGTACCTTCAAAGCTTCAATATCAAATATCAATTCATCTCATCATTGCCTGTCATATCTCAACTAGAAAACACTCACAATTCCAAGTATTCTTAACTCTCATTTTTAATTTAAAAAAAAATTAAATAAAGGAAAAGTATACAAAAGGTTAATAAAAAATCTAAAAATCACAAAACATTTCATTTTTATTTTTTTAAAAATAAAATTACCAAAAATATTTTTTAAAATACCACAAAAATTAGACCTCCTTTGAATTATACACATCAATCCAACATAATTTATAATGTCACAATAAATAAATTAATTACTTAGATCAAATAAAATGTATATATGTACAACAGAGAACAGTAAATTATAAAGTTTATAGATAAACAATAACATTTTATTATAAAATTAAAGAAAAGTAATGATTGGAATTTACTTTAATGATTTTTTTAAAATATGTCTATACTGAAGATTTGAATAAGTGATTGAACGCTGATTCAATGAAATTTGACTTATTAAAATTATTCAATGTTTTCATCCATATATACTCATTTGTGTGTGACATATTAACATATTTTATCGGGACAAAAAGGTTTAAAATAACATTTTCTACCACAGAACTGTATCAGTAGACATAATAATATAATCTGTTTATGGTATCATAATTTAATTAAGAGGCCTAAAATAATAGTAGTTTGAACAATATATAAATAAATAATATAATTTATATATTTTAATTACAATTTGACACATAAAAAAAAAGAAGTTTGTTCCAACCACACTGACAACTGTCCATGAGATCGTCATGAGCAAGTGAAATGCATAAATGCCGTGCGCTAGCTTTTATGCATGATGGATTCCGCGGTCAGATCTATGCATAATGAACCCAGTTTGGTTGGAACAAACCTAACAATTAAAAATAACTAATTGGTGACTAGAATACAACTACAGGACTCCCCCAAAATAAGGTTATACATTTGCAGTTTATTATAGTTTTTTTTTAATTCTTACAATTAATTGGATCATCTTTTAATTATTATTAAAAACAAAAAATTAAAATATTAAACTGGCATATAATTTTATTATAATGAGTTTAAAATCAATACTAAAACCCTAAATGATATGAGATGATAAAGAGCAAGAAAGAACACAACAATTTTTAGTTAGCAAAATTTAAAAAATAAAATGTATAATAAGTATTATAATTCCATGTTCAATCTAATTCCATGATTTTATTTATTAAAGTTAATACAACATTTATAATTTTAAAATTAAAATTTTTATTCTATTATTCAAGAGACAATTGGAAGACTTTATAGTTAAAAGAGTTGCCATTGGAAGAAACACTTTTAAACTTTTCATACAAACTCTTTCTATTCAGTAGTATTATTATTATAAATAAATCAAAATAGATTTAAACAAAGGTAATTAGGAAAAATATTGACCTATCTGTAAAAATTAGAAACAAAAGTGAGATAATTATTGTATACTACACTACTGGGAGTAACCACCAATTTATCAGATTATAACCATCTTATTAGATGCAACCTATTAGATTAGAAATAACTTATTAAATTAGAACCAAACTATTAGATTAGAACCAGAACCAATCTCTTATATTAGAACCAACCTGTTAGATTAGAAACAGCCTATTAAATTAGAACCAAACTATTAGATTAGAAACAGCTTATTAAATTAGAACCAACCTGTTAGATTAGAAACAGCCTATTAAATTAGAACCAAACTATTAGATTAGAAACAGCTTATTAAATTAGAACCAACCTGTTAGATTAGAAACAGCCTATTAAATTAGAACCAACCTGTTACATTAGAAACAGCCTATAATTAGAACCAAACTATTAGATTAGAAACAGCTTATTAAATTAGAACCAACCTGTTAGATTAGAGTAGAATCAACCTAATAGATCATTCTAGAATATTAATTAGCTAAACTTTGATTAATTAAACATTACTTGGATGTAGCCAACATCCAAATTACATATATTAAGGAACTATGTGTTGAAAAATACAACAAAATAAATAATAATACATTTTTTTAATATTTAAATGCCAAGTAGTTATTTTCTATATTTCCTTCATTTTATGGGGACTTAAGGCTTGAATTAATGTATTTCAATTTTAAGGAATAAAGAAATACGAAATACTATAAAATGTCATATATCTAAAATATAGTAGCTATACTTTCTCTTTAAAAATATACTAACAAGGTTGAATGTTGAATGAAATGTATCTGTAAGTACCCTCTTAACTATGAATTATTCAAAAGCAAAGCTTATCATGTGTTGCCATGATTTAAGTTGGGATGGGCCTAGCTAATCACATATCAACCACAAGTAAACTTTATAGGGTAGATTTCCAAGACTAAATAAATCTAATAAATCAAAATCTCCCAAAGGAGACTATGTTAAGAGATTATGTGAATCCTGATATTCAGTAGCAAATTATTCTTATCACAAGCAACTCCCTTGAGAATGATTCCTGTAATGGGTATGAAACGTTGGGATTAACAATGTTAGAGTTAACTTGCCTAAAATTTAAGATTATTCTTTTAGTTTAATCAACTAGTTAATAATATTTTACATAGTAATGGACTATTTTCAAACTGTTCATTTTCAATATTTAACAGAAGAAATTGTGGGGGAAAAAAATGGTTTCTTATTACCCTGAATGGTTTGTACGTAAGAGTTGGATTGTTAAATCCATTTTTACCAAGAGGGTAAGTTTACTTACATTAGATAATCTATTATAGCCATCAATGGTTACATAAATTATACATAATTATAAAAAATCACCTCCTAGGGGTACTAAATTAGTAAAAAAAAATATAGCACCAATAAAATGATAATACCAGTGTTAACCTCCGTTTCATAGAAGTATATAAAAAAAATAGGCATTTTAATAATGAAAAACCATTTGAGAATGGTTTTACAAATAAAATATAAATAAAAGTATGTCTTTATTTCGATTGAACACAGTATGCTGACTTTCAGATCATTGAATAAAAAAAACTACCACACCTTTGATAAAAATACAGATATTTTTTTAAAAAATCTAATTTATATTTAACTTAATTTTTTCAAGGGTTTCCTTTAAAAAGATCTTTTAATCTTCTCAAATTAAAAAAATATTTATTTAATACCAAATGCAACATTAGATACCTTCCACAGCAAATAGTTGATTATAGTAATTTGTAAATAAATTAAAGGACATAGAGCCCTTGATTAGGAACATTAAGAGAACTTAAAGGGTAAACTTAATCAAATAAATACCCTGCTATTCCGAACAGTACAAAATAATATTCTGAGTAACTTTCTTAATCTATCAGATGATTTATACACAAAGCCACGGATGATTCAATATTTCAGAGGCTTCAATCCTTTCTTTAGGATCGTACTTGAGTAACTGAGAAATAAGGTCTGATGCAGATTCATCGACACATTCCGGATAATTAATAGTACCTTTGTGGATCTTTTTCAACATGAATTTAATGTCTTTAGAAAGGAATGGAATTTCTCCGCAAAGTAGTTCATATATTATAATTCCTAAGCTCCAGATATCGACTTTACAATTGTACTCTTTCTTCTCTAACATTTCAGGTGCTACATAATTAGATGAATCACATTGTTCTCGTAGAGAAATCGAACAACCTACCGCCCATCCAAAATTGAATAGTTTAGCATTTCCAAAGACATCTAAAAGCACGTTATCAGGTTTAACATATCTATGAACAATTTTAAGGGAATGTAAGTAACTAAGAGCATCAGCTAATTGGTAAGTGAATTTGATGGTAAGAACAGGTTTGACTCTACCTTCTTTCTGATTTTCTCGGTAAGCAGTTAAAGTCCCCCCAGGAATATATTCCATTAACAGGTACCAATTAACCGAATCTTCAAATAAAGTAAGAAATCTTACAATATTTGGATGAGATAACTTAGAATGAATAAGAATTTCTCTTTGAAAATTGTCTTCCATTTCATTCTTAATCGTTAACTCTTTGTCTATTGATTTTAAAGCTAAAATAAAATCGGATTTCTTTTCCTTAACAAGGAACACTGTGCTGAATGTTCCTGATCCTAGTCTACCACCGAATTCAAAATCTTCTAATTTGAACCTAAATGTATCTCCAGGCGGCCGTGATGCAATGGCCATCTGCATCTTTTCAACTAGGCCAATAACTTTAGGTCGGTGATTCGGAGCTATCGATACGGCATCAGTAATAAGATTACATCTTTCTAAGGCCGCAAGTTCAGGATCAAGAGGTAATCTTCTTCTTTCCATAATTCACCTAAAATCAAATAAGCAATTTTAAATGCTATTCAAAGGGATTATACTTCCAACAATATTATAATTATACAGAAGAAACAAATCTGATTTTTTCTAAAAAAAAAAAAAAAAAAAAAAAAAAAAACCACAGTAGCAACTATTTTTTTTTTTTATAAGTTTTGTGACATCTCAGTAAATTTGTAGCCTGGTAAAGGAAAAAAAATTTTGAAGCGTGATTTGTTTGTTTACGAAATGAGACCACATGGATTGATAAAAAAACACCTATTTCCATTATCAAATCAACCTTTATTTTTAAATGACTAAAATTATGTATATTTGGTAATGGTTTTCATATCATTCATTTTTAATTCATAACTCATATCATTCGTAGATTTCGTTAGGCATTTTTTTATTTTTTTTTTTAACTAGCTACAAATGAAAAAATAATCTAGAACAGTTCAGTTATTAATTATAGTAGAACAGGCATGGGTAACCTTTTTTTTATTGGAGCCGATTTGCCATTCTTCCTCCAAGCCTCGGGCTGGATAAAATATCAATTTAAAAACACAGCTTTTTAGGGCCTGTAGGCAAATTTGAGGATTGAGGGTTGTCTGTCTGTAGTAAAAGCACAAGTATCTCCAAAAGTACTAAACACAAACATTTGAAACTTCGCAGAGTTGTTATGTGTAATAAACAACCCAAACACAGAAAAATATAGAGAAGCCCCAAAAAATCATCCCTAAATACAACGGGTCAAAGTTTAGGGGGTTGAACATTTTTTTAACGGTAATGAATCATGTGGGGTCTTGAATGAAAGAGGAGGATGCCTTGAGTACAATAATATAATTGGTCTTGATCTGTTACAATTCATATTTGTGCCAAAAATCTTTTAAATAAATCATTTTTCATTTCCCCCCTCGACAGAATTAACAAATCACAAAAAAAAAAAAAAAAAAAAAAAACCATAAAAACAAGCTTTAAATCATGCACTAAAAAGAACATATTTTTTTTAGAGGTAGTTCTACTCTAAGCAAAGTCAAATTCAAAGTTCAATTTGTAAATATATATTTTTTTAATAGTAATCATATTAATTTTATACCAACCTCTGAGACATAAACTTAATTTTGAAGAGCAGTCCAAAAGTTGAAATAAATAAATTTGGTAAGTAGACAGTGCTGAGCTGCACAAATCACTATCCACCTCAAAAGTTAGAGCTTATTTCTTCAATAACTAAAAAATAAAACAAGAATGAATTATTTTCGGACATTAATTCAGTAGGAAAGATTTTAGAAAGTGAGAGGCCTATTCTACTCAGTAGCTCCCATTTAACTTAAGATGCTGTGGAGCACCAATCATGGTTACCCCCTACCCCATGGGTTAAACCTGGACTGGTTAAATGACAAGGGAATGCAAAAGCAATACAATACTTGACACTTTAATCATTCAGCCAAATATATTTTTAATAATTTGGTGAAATACAACCTAAAAATGATTGGGAAGGTGAAGAAGTTAATGCTGTGTAAGAAAAAAATGCAACAAGGTTCCTCTAAAAGTTAATATCATTCTTTTTTTTCCCTAGAGCTTTAAGATATTTTTGCATTTTACTTAACCAAAGAGAGATTGAAGTAATAAAACAGATAAGTTAGGCAGAGCTGATACAAATATAAAAGAATTTCATAAACCTATCTATCTATTGTAATTACTGAGATCTAGATCATTAGGAAAAAAGGCTCTAGTAAACAGCAAAGACTTACAGTTTCAAAAAAATTTAAGGTATTTAAAATCTTCTTGGAATGTGAAGTTTTAGAGTTAAAAAGTTTAACTTATAAAAAAAAGATATGCTGTAAGTTCATTGGGTCTTGATAGATAAAAAATAAACACGCATTACGAACAATCTGTTTATTAAACATCAAGAAAATACAATTCAAAGAACAAGAATCAAAAATCACATGCACATGGTCGAACTTGACAACGTCTATGTTTTTATTTCCATCACCACTCTTAAGTGGATATCCTTTACAATGCTATGAATGATTAGAAACTCTTGTCAAGTAAACATGGCAGGGAACTGATGGACAATACCACCCAGTCGATTATTCTCGCTCTTATACTGGACAGTGTCGCTCACCGCTCTGTCACCCATCACTCGTATTGTACCCGAGCCTTATTGGTTAAAATTTGGTTTATTTTTAAATTCTAATTCAAAAACAAAATAAAAAGTATCGAAGTTTATGTTGAAAGAACAGATGACAAGAATGATACAGAAACAAGACAAAAAGTAGGGAGATTCTCATAACATATAGTTCTATGGACGTAGTTTTAGTTTGGGAGAATTAAAAAATATAATAAACTATCTACCAATAACCTTCAATACATTTAATTTTGAATACAAGCAATAGCCAGAGAGTAAGTAATGTTATTTTATTATGGCTCATTTCAATTAAAAACTTCTAATATTAATTTTTCCAATGTTAAAATATGAAAGGCTTAACTACCAATTAAAAGGAAACTTAGTGTATGTTTCGCTAAAAAGGTAAGAAACATTGTAAACACCTAGTAGCTAATGTATCAATTCATACGGCTAAACTCGGCAATACTGCTCCCCTTCCGTGTAATCGATGTCTTTCAAAGTTTTACAGTTGGCTTCGATATATCAATTCATCCCTTCCATTCGTATATAATAATATATGAATATAATAATTATATATGTATGGTTTGTTCATAGGAGAGTTGATATCCCTTTGTCAAAAATACGTTGGAGTGAAAAGGGGTACACTATTGCCGAGTTTAGCCCCGATTTTTACCAATTCAGACATACAACTAATATGGAGAATTGAGCTACTCCTTTTACTTCAAATAGTTGCTGCTCAGAAAGCAGGTAAATGACATCAGTCAGAAATAAACAACTTAACATCAGGTCAGACATCATGCTCATGACAACAGTTTAGAAAAAACAACTTAAAAGAATAAAGCTAGTTAAAGTTAACTACAGTTAACAAGCCTATACCACTTTCACAATAATAGTTGTGTACTTAATAGTCCTAAGAAGTTTGGCAAACTTCATAATACTACGATTCCAATGCTTCATTCAATGCAAACACTGAAAATTCGATATTTAATTTAAATCGGACTGGAGCATAAGGATCCTTAAACTGTTTTATGTTTCTTGAAAAGAGAGGGTAGTACCTCCAGATTAAGAGAGAAAGTTTACAAAGCTCACCTACATTATGGTCATAAATAGCAAGCCACTCTTTAATCCATCATTGGAAAATTATATTTACTCTTTCAAGATGCAATCAAATGGGACAACGAAGTAAGATTCACTGGGTCAGTAAAAGAGAAAGGCATAAACAGTCTTTAAAACCTTACTAATAATTCCTCAAATAATTAATCGATAACATTTCATAAAATATCCTTCAAAACACAAATAGTAGTAATTTATTTTGTTAATAACTTACAAAATATTTTATCAGTAGCTACCGTTATAACAACCGCTTGCTATATCACAACAAAACAAAAAATACTGCACAAAATAATACTACTAATCGTTAACTAATATTAAATATAAAATTCATGTTACACAAGTTAAAACACTAAAACATCATAATATTAATAGTAAAAATACTTCTAATTTAACATACACTACTATTGAACGAAGAGATTCCACGAAAACTTTTTTGAATTTTGCTTTACGTACTTGTTTTTGTTTTCATTTTCAAAAAACAGTGACCAACTTATGAAACATAAAAAAACAAACGAGAACACTTCATTAAAAAATAAAAGTTGTTTAATTTTATTTAATTATAAAATTAATTTAAAAAATAATTCATCTAAACTTATAATTAAATTTTATATGGAGGTTTTAAGAAATAATTATTAAAAAACCACAAACTGATTTCGATGAAGTGACACACATGGCATGGTATCGTGGCTAAACTGTTCGACTAGGTTAGTCTTTTTTGTTTCGATTGCGTGTGTATGTTCGGTGGCTGTTCGGTATAATTTCATTTTGTATTTATTAAAATGGTTGGGTATAGCAATAAGGTAAGGCATTTTTTCGTAGCAACTGTCATTTTATTGTATTTCTTTATTTATTAAGTTTATCGTTTCAATAATTATGTATTTTCATTTTCCAAATATTTGTAGACTTCGATGTCGGTACAAGGTGGATGTCATTTCCACGTGGTACCAGTTTCAGGACTTGTTTTACTTTAATAAACATGTGTATTATTTAAACAGCTATTTTTAATTACTATTGTCTCTATAATTTTAATTACCAAGTTAATAGATTGTTATTACTAGGAAAATAAGTATATTTGATCGAAGGTGGTGTTCGCAATGAGGTCCTGGTTGACACTAACCTCCTATCTTGTCTCCATTGCCGTGGAGAGTAACTTTTTTTGAGACTCGAATACCGTATCGTCTTCTTTGTATCACGACTGTATATTTAACCATTTTTAGTCACTCCGTTGTGAATAGCTGTCGGAATTACGATTTAAGCCCAAATTCAACAAGCCGTAGTTATTATCATTTCAAGTTATTAGCTCTGGTAGTAATGTTGATGACCCCAACAAAATATTCAATTTTGTCCCGATTGTAAACGAATTGCATATTCATTTTATTTTTTTAGAGATATAAAGTTAATGATAGTGTTTGAAACCTGTTAAACATAAATGATCATGACACTTAAAATGTGTGTCTGAACTCTCCAAATATCTTGATTGCTACCACTTGCTATTTATAAATGATAATTTTCTGACATTTCCAGCTAATTATTTTTAATATAGATTATATTATCTAGTAATGTACAATTTATCTAGAGTAAAATTTAATCCATGTAAAGCCATGCTTGGAATTAAAAAATTTTACATTTTTATACCCCCACATTCTTTTTGCCCTCGTCCCTTTCTTACTGAGTTTTCAAGTATTAATTTTAATCCCTTGAATATTCAGGGAACAGCTTTAGAATACTGTTATTAAGCCCTCAAAACATGTTTTTATTCTATTCTTAAGGGATGTAATCACTCGTATGTTTAAAAAATTAAAGACGAAGTGGGGCTGAACTACAGTGTACGGTGCCCCTTCTGATAACATGTTATCTCACTATCGACCTTTTTCGAGACTTCATATATCTTGTGCGATAAACTCTTTTGTACTTCGTTTTGGATCTCTACCTGGTCTATATGCAGGAGGGTTTTTTTTCTTCAGAAAATAAGCGGACAACCGCGAAGTGGTGCGGAGCGGCGATAGAAAAGTCTAGGGCAAAAAAAATGGGGTGTTATATTTGACAGCTATTTTTTTTAGTTTAAAGAGTGTTTTTCGTCTAATTTAGATTTACAAGTATGTCCTTAATTTACTTTTTGGGGACCATGCCCAATATCTATTATTAGACTTTAGGATATTATCACCTCTTTACATTAAATAAATAATATTCCTTTTTGCTAATAACTTTTGGACATAAAAAGATCACTTGTGAAGTGGCACTTATCAGAAAGGACCACATGTTCTACTGTTTAGTTTTATAAATACCCGTGTATCAGTTAATCTGGGTTGTAAGTTATTTTTATAAGGGAAATATAAGTATAAAGGATGTCATTACTTCTAAACACAGGAATGATTACATAATTTAAGCCATAACAGTACATTTTGGTATTACATACAAGTGTAGTGGTACTATTTATTACCCACTATAACCCTAAATCTTGTTAAATAATAACCTGTGCATGGCGGCCTGCCAGAGGGCTTTTACTTCTAGATGACACTAGGTCTTCGAGTTTATACTTCAACTGTATTATTGGCACCTGGGTTCCAGGGTTGATGCCACAGAAACGGACTTGCATATGCTAGAATATCCTAGGAGAGCAAATTTGAGTATTTGCTAGCCTAAGGTCTATTTTTGCTTTTCTGGGATATTTTAATTACACCACTTCAATTATGTAGCTACCTATTTATATCACAAAAAATGGGAAATGCCGGAGTTAAGAATTGCCATGCCATGTACTTACAATGTTCATGAGCTAAAGGTTGAGGTTTTATTGCTGCTAATCTCAAAATTATGCTTATTTTACTAATCCCTGGACTTATAACATTCACAAGTTTTCAAGCTAAACACAGTAGAAATCCCTCAAATTATAATAATACAAAAATACAAATCCTTACATTGATTGTAATATATCCTTTAAACTAAACGTGTTTTTTATTTTCTGTTTAGCCCATCATCATAGATGGTAAAGGCCACTTACTCGGTCGTTTGGCAGCTATTGTAGCCAAGGCAGCTCTGAAAGGTACCAGGATTGTCGTTGTCAGGTGTGAATCTATCAACATATCCGGTAACTTCTTTAGGTGAGTTTAATCCTCTTCATATTCACAGTAGTACATTTTATTTAAATTATTCAAACATATTTGTGAAGTCTTGATGTATTTAACAGGATATAAATTGATACAATCTGCTGGACTTTTTAGTCAATTGTAAAACTTGGATTTAAAAATAAATGTTTACTTAATGTGTTCAGAACAACTAAACTGTACTTTAATTCATTGTAGTATCGTACGATACTATAAAGCCTCGTCACACGAGAGAGAACAACAGAGAAACGAGCCAAGCTACTGTCTCTTTGCAGGCGCCGAACGAACAAACTATGTTCAGCACCCTGATCCCGTTTTTGTCGGTTTTTTGACAAAACAAATCTTAGGGATCTTCGGTTCGTCCTGTTGGTAGTGTGGATGGCACACTAACGAGCCGGGAAGCAGTTAGCCTTATTTAACCTTCTCTAATAATATTATCAATTACTTATATATAAACAAAACCAATATTATTACACCTTTTATTAATTTTTTAATTCATCGTTTTTTTAAATTTTATTTTTACCTTGTTTCGTAAATAGTTGTTTAAATTCGTATTCATTAAACTAATATTTCTTGAAAACAGAAGGCAAGTGTTCGGCAGTTTGTTGTGGATCGTGCTGATTTCAGCTTTTCCCATGTTTGGCTCAAGGCGTTTAAGTTGACACTATAACTCCGAACCAAGCATGCTCGGCTCGTTTCCTGTGTTCTGTTCGGCAGTCTGGATGAAGCTTAACCCTTTCAGGACGAATGCCGTGATATTACGCTAAACCGGGACTACATCCTAGGCCGAATGCCGTGATATCACGAAGCACCGGGACTGCCTTACAGGGCCGAATGCCGTGATATGTCGCCGTGCACTTTTCATACTGTTTTATCATTTTATGAATTTCTGGGTTGCAAAATGAAACATTCAAAGATATCTTGTAATAGTTTAGGATGTAATAAAGATGTTTAGCAAGATTCGATTGTATTTGGGTTGGCCGTTTTTAATTTATTGATATACATATATAGCGTATAGACTAAATCAGTTATTTTTTTCAACTCTTAATTTTTTTTACAAATAACAGAATTATGACGCTATTTTCGGAACTAGAGGATGTTTGAAAGTTTTTACTTTTACCCAGAAGGTGTCTTATCTATTCAATTATTTTATCTTTGTCATTTTAGAGCTATCTTCAGGGTTTAGCGAGAGGGTGTCAGCCTTGAAGACACCTCTGACCCTCTCGCCCGATAAGTCTAGTACTTTCGTCGATTCCCTTCGTATTTTTCGTTATCTGCTTTGCCCTTACACTTATCTCAAAATATACAATCTTGGTTATTATAAAAACAAAAACGTATTCAGTCCGTATTTGACTTACACGTGCAATTATCTGTGTCAAAAAATTACGCAATATAATCGCAACTAATCGGTAACTATTGTTTGTTTGATTTAGACTTGTTTTTTTTTTTTGTTTTTTTAATTTATTTATTCTTTTTATTTACCCGACTTGTTTATTTTTGATTTCATTGCTAAATTATTGTTTTGCTTCCGAGCTTAACAAAGGTAACGGCGGCTACGTGATCGTTCTAAAGAACGAAACATTTTTAGGTCTCCAATTTCAAAAAAGAAATCCGTTTCAGACATTTTTTTTAATTCATTTGTTCACAGGGTTTTTTCAATAAAATAATTTATTTTCAAATAAATGGCTATGTGTATAGAAATTAAATAAAGTAAATTTAAAATAAATAATATATGAATGAACATATTACGCATTTATTATAACGCGCCCCCGCTTACAAAGAAGCATACTATGCTATATATGTATAAGCATAAATTATACAATTTTAATAGTAAAAGAAAACCAATGATTCACTTTTTCTCTCGTATAATGTATTTACAAAAAATACTTTTTAAAAATAATAATGAATTAATAAAAATACGAACAGGTAATTTGTATATATATATCGAAATAAATCAATGCGAAAGAAATATTTCTATAAAAAAAAACATTCAACATAATGGTACATTAATACAGATTATAAAAATATAATTGGATAATTTATAGAGTATGTAAAAATATAATAAATAGAGAATGATTAATAAAAGATCTAGTGAATGCATAGTAGACGCGAGGTAGAAAAGTATTCAGTCCAGGGATAGAACTACCTGTTCCTCCCGTACCGTCCCCACAACTACACAGTCTCTTACCAACTTCGTACTGAAAGGGTTAATGAATGAAGTGATTGCTAAATGCTAGGAAGGCTGTCCTTATGTTTTTGATTGAACTAACTTTTACTTTTATATTACCGTTAAAATTTAATCAATCATTAAATTATATTAAGCTTCAATATTAATACTAATTTTATTTTTTGTTTTACAGGAGTAAACTTAAATATCTATCTTTCTTGCGTAAAAGATGTAACATCAACCCTGCCAGAGGTCCATTCCATCAGAGAGCTCCTAGCAAGATTTTGCACAGAGCTATCAGAGGTAAAAACATATGTTTATTATTATTTTATTTTTTTTCTTAAATAAATTTTAATAAGCATAATATTTGGTACTAAGCCAACATTAAGCAGTGGTATCAAGCCTTTCAATCATAATTTTATTTATTAGAGGGACTATGAAATATAGAATACGACGTTCTTATTAATTTACCTTGATTTTGATAATATGAGTACTGAATGACATTTCAACTAATTATAGTTCATTTATAACATTTTGTTTATTTTTATTACATTATGTAAGTGAAGTCTACTGGTGATGGCTCCCTCTTTGATTTGTTTTACTATTTATACTGATAGACCCTGAATTTAAGTACATTGATAATTTCTTCTTTGTGTGGCTCATAAACTAACACAAAAAACTCTTATCATTGAGTTAAGTTTGAACTCAGTCTTCAGCCTGATTTTTTTTTTTTTTTTTGTTCACTTTTCTTCTGTCAACCTTACCTACTTCTTGATTTCATCATGTGATTTTAATATTAAAGATTAATTCTTTAACGCTAATTTTGAATTATTTATAACAGGGTGACACTTTAAATACTAAAATTATTCCTTTGTAGGTATGGTTCCCCACAAAATTGAGCGTGGAAAGTCCGCTCTCAGGAGGATCAAGCTGTACGAAGGTATCCCTCCCCCATATGACAAGAGGAAGCGCATGGTTGTACCTTCTGCTATGCGTATCATCTGTTTAAAACCTGGCCGTGCCTACTGTCTTCTTGGCAGGCTATCCCACGAAGTCGGCTGGAAATACAAGGATGTTGTAACCACCCTGGAAGCTAAGAGGAGACTTAGGGCTTACACTTCCATTAGAAAGAGGAACCAACTCAAGGTATTTTTTTTGTTTTACTATTCATATTATAATGTTATCTAAATCAAATTATTTTTATTTCAAGATTATTCTTCTTTATCAAATAGAAACTTTTATACATTTAAATAACAAAGGATATGAGTGGGTATATGATGTTTGGACTCCTTTCTTTTACTCTTTTGGAAAGAACCTTATATAATTAAATGTCACTATCTAATGTGCTTTTAATTATAATTTAATTATAAGAATCATCTAATCATTTCAGTGGTATTAAGATGTATTTTTTTTTTTTTTTACAAGTGAAACTTGTAAATACATTTTTTTTAAAGTTGAAGGAGGACCTAAAACTATAGTTCTGGAGATAGCATGCAAAAATGTGTCTCACCTAACATCAAGCTAGAATTTGGTGTCTTTTAAGAATATGTGATCGGCTAAGTCGTCTGTGGGACATAGCTTAGCAATAGGCATTTGAAAAAAACAAATCGCTGGAGAGCGGCCATCCCCGCCCTTTATGGTGGACAGTGTGATTTTCATGATCCTGAGAACAAAATTAGTTAGTGGACCAAATATTAAGTTAATTAGTTTGTCTCTTGATAGGTGACCACTTTGATTTTGAGTAATATTTAAATAACTAACCTATTAAGTACAAATTACCATTAACTTGATATTTGGTCCACTAACTAATTTTGTACTCAGGATCATGAAAATCACACTGTCCACCATAAAGGACGGGGCATGGCTGCTCTCCAGCATTTTTTTTTTTTTTTTTTTTTTTTTTTTTTTTTTTTTTTTTTTTTTTTTTTTAATGCCTATTGCCAAGCTATGTCCCACAGACAAACTTAGCCGACCACATATTCCTAAAAGGTACCAAAAGATTTACTTATACACAAAATTTTAGCTTGATGTTAGTCATACACTTTTTTTCACACAATCTCCTGGACTACTACTCCACATTCTATGTATTACACTTATAATAGCAAAGAAGGTTTACTTTTTTTATTGGTTTGATCCATAGTTCATTATTATGTGAGATTCATAAAATGTATAAGATATTTTATAATTTAAATGTATTTGTTACAGAAAATAACTAAGGAAGCTGGATTGAAGGTCGCTAAGGCTGCAGCTCCATTCACCCAAGTTATTCAGAGTTTTGGCTACCGATAAATAATCATGAATAAACTTAAGTTTTTATTACAATAACTTTTATTTCTGATTCCTTCACCTTGTGTTTTTTATAAGACCTAATAAAACGTATTTTATTTTCTTGTTAACTGTGCTTCAATGACTATTCCTACATGTCTACGAAAAAAATTGAAGAAACGTTTTAAACCTTTTTTACTATTTAATATATTGCAAGAGAATAAATGTAAAATAAATCATCTCTAAACCTCTTTAGAAAGAAATAACTATATTACTGAACATAAGAAAGATATTCAAATAATGACAACTCTGAACCAAGAAAATAGCTTATTTTTTAAGTAAAAATAATTATTAGAAGAGAGACTGATTGTGACATTAAACTGTTCACAGTAATTAAAATGAAGCACTGTTAGTCACTTGAGTTGTGCAAATTATTACATGGCTTTGATTATAGAGAAATTATTTTCTGTTTTTTATTTGAGGGGCTATCTGAGAAGGTTGAACAAAAAGAAATAACATATTTCTTTATTTTTATACAGTTGACTTACTTGTAAGTTGAATTTTTCTTTTGAAAGTTATTGTAACAATGTAAATAAATAATATTTCTGAAATAAATGTGTTTTCTTCTCTTGTTTAGGATTAAAATACAAATTAACCTTGACTTACAAAAAAAAAAAAACAAAAAAAAACTATTAATTTTATTGATAATACCTATATATTTAATATTTGCATATGTTCTCATATTTAATTAATTTAAAACATTTATTTCATTAATTTACAATATTTTAGAGGAAGATCAAGATTTTTCTTATTTTGTGCGTATATTACAAAAAGAAAAAATGTAAATTAGATTTATTAAGTTGTGGAAATTATATAAATTTGTTAGTCAAGGTTTGACAGGACTTGAAATTGATGGTTAATTAAAGCCCCATGTAGGTTTTCTACCAATAATTGATGGTTTATTAAAGATAATTAAAGTGCCATGTAGGTTTTCTACCAATAATTGATGGCTTATTATAAAGATAATTAAAGCCCCATGTAGGTTTTCTACCAATTATACAATAATTGATGGCTTATTAAAGATAATTAAAGTGCCATGTAGGTTTTCTACCAATAATTGAAGGCTTATTAAAGTGCCATGTAGGTTTTCTACCAATAATTGATGGCTTATTAACGTGCCATGTAGGTTTTCTACCAATAATTAGAACCTATAAACCCCTCTATTTTTTATTTACATTTTTGCTTTAGAACATACTGAAGGTAATGGAAGCTGTGTTTATTCTGAAGAACTAACATTTTTGTCTCTAAATTTTACAAATTCTTAGACACAAATCTGTTTCAGACATCAGGGAACTTTTTGATCCCGTATCTGTTTGTCCACAAATTTTGCAAACCAACTGTCTTGAAAACTGCTTTTCTGATTTTAATTTTTAGATAATTTAATAACATTTTAGATCATAATTAGTACATTGTTGGTCCCTTATAAGTTTCAATCTTCTGTGTCCATTTGTTACTACTCATCTGATTTATGATTAATAAACTATATGGTTTTGTGGAAAGTAGCCCACAGATAGCCCCAGATTAATTTCAGCCACCTGCAAACAATAAATATTTCTAAATTGTTACTTAAATTATAGTAAGAAAAGGACTAGTCATGCACCATGACTTAATGAGCTAATTTTCAGAGAAATCTGCGTATTATTGGCTTATGATAATATAGGAAAATTTTGGTTTAGAATTTGGATGGGTGCAAAAGAAATTTTGTACACAGGGTACAAAAGTCAAAATAGTATTTACCCTTCTAGATGCATGTCGTTGGAAAGCTCTTTAAGAGTACAGTTATTGTTGTTATGTACACTTTTGTCATATTTTCATAAAAGAGGGCGGTAAAATGGAATAAACATGTTTTTATTTTATGCTATTTTTGACCCTAAATTGTCCAAGTTTAACCCTTTAACGAATTCCAAAAATGTTGGCCAACGAACTCATCCTTTCTTTTGATATTATTGACATTTTAAAATTTGTTTGGATTTTTTTAAAGTGTATCCTAGCGTGAGATATTGTCTGGAGTGACACATATATACATAAAAAATGTTAAATTTCAGGAATCGATTAAGAATGGTCTAAAACGGATTTTCATGGAGAAAATTTTCAAAAATTTGCATTACAAAATTTTTGAAGCCATTGCAATAGCTTAATTTTCTTTGAAATTTCGTTAAAAACCAAAAATATTTTGGCATATTTATAAAGGGGGGGGGGGGTACATTTTAAGAAATTACGGAATAATAGATTGTAAAAGCACACACGTACAACCTGTGTATCACAAAGTATACACAATATGATGCGAGGAAGCTATCTATATATCAACATCTCAGAAATGCTGCCGAGCTTAATGAAGGTAACAGAAGCTATGATTGTGAAAATATTGTCCAATTTTAAAAATTCCAAGACATCTGTTTGAGACATCAGGGAACATTTTTGTCCTACGCCTGTCGTTCAATTTTTGCAAACCAACATATCTTTCAGAACTAGTTGTCCGATTTTAATGAAATTTGTATGGTATAAAGTTTCAACCCCTTTTGTTTATCTTCGCACAATTGTACATTTATTTTCACCTACATCTTCAAATGTACTCATCTGATTTTTAAGAAATGAGGATGGTTTGATGAAAGTAGCCTGCAGATAGCCCCAATTAATTTCAATCACCTGTGCACATTAAATATTGCTGTATTGATACTTTTATTTGTGTAAAAAAGCAAAACAATTTTGACTGATTTTTAAAAAAAGGGGAAAATAATTTAATAAATTAGACAGTGGGTTGTAAAAGCATAACATCAATAAAGTATGTGGTCCGAGTCGGATACAAAGAACTTTTGTGGTCAGCATTTTTTTTTTTTTTTTTTTTTTTTTACTTGGATAAAGTAAAAATGCAGCAATATTTAAAGATTGGAAAAAGGGTCTGAAAGACTTGGAAGCGTATTCCTTATCAGGATTAGTATGTATATTCTAACATACCTACGTAGATAAGAGGACATCAATTGATTTTTAATAATTAAGATTTAATTTTTATTCTAAAATATTCGCTTTTCTTTGATACTCAGATTATCCGACCTTTTTAGTGTTCCGACCATGCTCCGTAGGTGACGGATATGAGGGGTTCTACTGTAGTTAGTACATTGCATGCTTTTTTTCCCCCCGAAGGTTGGGATATAATATTACAACAACAGAATGAGTAATTCAGTTATTTATTATTTAGAGACATTACAAGTTTTGGATTTTTCCCATAATTTTTATACAACTATTAACCAATTTCAACTTTATAACCTACTTCCAAGTTGCAACTAGGCATAAATTATTTTATTTTGTGTTAGTATTAAAAACCAGAGCATTGGTTTAGCTCTCTCACAAACAGAAATCAAGGTCATTATTTTTATATACCTGGCGATGGTTTGAATCCCATGGAGGAAGGACATGCTTTACGCTAACTTGTATGAGCATATCGTGTGGAGAGGCATCCCCCGCCCTTGCTCAATGGACCCACCTACCGTGGTCTATGTCTTGGGTTAAGAAAAACAACAGTAAAATGCATGTGTTCAGCTAGGTTAATTCTGTTGAACCTCCCTAACGAAAATCTCTACATAACAAATTATTTTATGTCCTCACAAATTCTCCTAGTAATAGTGTTTCTATAGAACAAAAATAATATCTCTACAATGAACAAAATTAATAGAAATAAGGGTAAAGAATCCAACTGACAAACTTCCTGTGAATTAATATAGGTATAGTGTTTTTGCATTCCCTTATTTTCTTGAAGTCTCTTGCTCTAGCACTCTTACAAAAATAATTTTGCGTATTTTACCTTCTATTATATATAGTATATAAAAAAAAAAAAATCCATTATTAATTATGTAGTTTGTCGAATAGGAATCATCTTTGCGCAGAATTTGTTTATATAGCCCTTTTAAACTTTTTACGGCATAATTTACTCACCCCACAAATGTCTAAAAAGAAATCATCACTTTCAGGAATAAAGAAGAAAGAAGTATCCTATCAATATGAAATCGCTGCTAGTTCAGTGGTGTCTACAATTTTGAAAAACCGGGATTCAATATTCAAACTATTAGAAACAAGTGGAGATTTAAAAAAATGATCTTGAGGCTTCAAGTATGAAGACTTAGATGAAGCAGTTCTCCAATGAGCGGAAATGGTATGGAATAAAATCTTCCTCTTTCAGAACAACTCATTTTTTCTCTAAAAAAAAATATAAAAAAATCAATGTAACAAAATTTTGTGTAGCATTTTTTTTTTCTGAAACCATCAATTTCAATTTTGTTGTATGGAGGTCCGACTGTATTTATAAAAACAGTGAACAAGGCATTATTTCAAATATTATTAAAAGTATTTGAGAGATTAAGGCTGATCGGCCACCAGAAGCTGAGCGGAGCGGAGTGTAGTTGAGTCCAAGGGGTGTGGCAACCGAAAGCGGAGTGGAGTCGAGCTGACTGTAGCGGAGTCTAGCTGGTTACGCTCTGTTTTCGTGAACTAAGCTAGAATCCGAGGATTCTGAAACCAAGTTTTCTCTTGCAGCTTGTGTCACATCACCAGCTTATAAGACAGAGTGGGAAATTTTTTATCTTAGAAAAAGGGATGACTTCGGGGAATTTCACACCTTTTTTCATAATCTAAACCAAACAGTTTAGGACTATTTCCTTATGAATAGCCCTTAGTTTAATGAACTTCTCAATAAGATAAGAGATGATATAACGGGATGTGATACAAACAATCGGAGAGCCGTAACAGCCGAATTAAAACCCTTCTTTTTAAATACGCCAACACTGATTACTTTTTTTATACTTTATTTATTTTCCTCCTTCACATTATATAATTGAATGAGAGATTTGATGGCTAATAAGGTAGAGAAAATAAAGAAAATCACTATTTCATTTGAGAAACGTTTCGACCAATTATTAATGTCATCTTCACTCTTGTTTTATTCAAAAATTCAAACAAACATGTATAACATTAATTCAAGGTAATTATAATGATTCATTATAAATTTTTACATTCCTTCTAATCCCACTGAAATCACGTTTTAATTAAGAACCACTGTATAATAAGATGAATCTCCTCGATGAATAGTTGTTAGTTGTTATGAAGATCACATAATACAGCTTTTTGATAATTGTCTTTGTATATATTTTTTAGAATGTTATAAATTGTTACTAGTTTTGTTTAATGTTTTAATTTATATTTAATCATATTAACATTTACTGGTTATTTCGATGTCGGTATGTTATACCAATGTTAAACTTTTTAATTTTAGACCCTCTCTTATGGAGATAGTATATTATATAATGAAACAATAATGACGTATGTAAGTATATTTTTTTACTGAATGCAAATCTTAATTGAAACTTGATTTAAGTGGGATTAGAAGTATATGTCAAAATTTATAATGAATAATTATAATTACTTTAATTTAATGTTATATATTATACTTGTTTGAATTTTAGAATAACACAAGACTGAAGATGACATTAATAATTGGTCAAAACGTTTCTCAAATGAAATAGTGATTTTCTACACTTTATTAGCCATCTAATCTCTTGATCATTTATCTACAAGAGTGTATTAATCAATTAATAAAAAGTTTATTCATTTAATTTTTTAATAATATTATTGTTTTGGGTGGAGAGGGAAGCGGAGTCAGCTTTCAAAACGGACCGACTAAGCAGAGTCGAGATGCGTCGCTAGACTCAGCTCAACTCCGCTTCGCAACCGGTGGCCACTTACATTTAAAACAATGGGATTCGATTTCACAAGCGGAGTCAACTCCGCTCCGCTCAGCTTCTGGTGGCCGATCAGCCTAAAAAGAAATAAAGGCCCCCATACTCTGTCAAAATGTTTGCGCAAACATTTTGACCGTGTATGGGGCTGTTTGCGCAAACATGATGTATGGCATGTATACGGCCTAAATTTCCCGACATCAGGTTTGTGCAAAATGTTTGATCATGTATGGGGCTCGTGTTGGGGCTTAAGCAAATATAAATTTTGACGAGAGGTTAATACAAATAACACAAAAATATTGTCACCCCAATTTTACATTAATAAACATACGCGTTACGACATTTATATATAATAAGTAATAGTAAGTGAAAGTCTACTACTTATTAATATAAAATTGTGGTGACAGTATTATTACTTTTATTAACCTCCCTGGTCATAGTTATGAAGTGGTACCACAAAATCTCAGACAAACAACCAATCAAGTGTGTATTGATTTAATTTTAGAAGTAGCTTCCATTGAACATGGTGTGCAGGCTTCTGAGGTACAACTTTTCATAACAATCTTGTGTTTCCAAAGAAGTCCTCTTCATTGTTTAATAATATTATGGGTAAAGTTAAAAAATCGGTCCAAGACAACTAAGACAAACTTTCTCATAAAGAACTTCATAATTACTTAGCCCAGTGTTTTCCATTCATTAGTATTCGTAGGTACATTAAATTATTATTGAACATTTTATCCAAATTTATTATAAAAATACTTTTCCTTGGCGGAGAATCGAACCCGGCTTCTCTCTGTTCACGTTCAAAGCTATTTTATCAGGAACTAGATTTTTCCCGGGAAAATGGCATATATCATTAGATTCCGACTACATTTTAAACATTTTTAATCAATATCGTTAAAACTGTTTTCGAGAAATTTTATTTTTTTCATAGCTCTTGTGAGTTTTTATTTGGAGCTAAAATACATTTCTCGATTTGGTCTCGGGGTATGATTTTTCTAAACATGTATGCCAAATTTTGTCAAAAGCAGCACAGTAGTTTAGGCTGCAAGCATCTGCACAGTGCATAGACAGACACTTTTTAAAACCACTTTTTCTGACTCAGGGTACCTCAAAACATGTAAATCCATCAAAATCGATTTTTCGCGCCATCACAATACTTTCTCTTTATGTAAGATGAAACTGAGTAAATGATTTTGAGTAATCTTTATTTTCAAATAGTAACTGTTTCTATATTTGGATCATTTTTTTTTTTTTAACAGCCCGTTGACACTCACTTTCGTAAGCAAAGGCCTCCCCGTGAGCGGGGGTAATGGTTATCTATTTGGATCATGATATCCAAAAATTAAATATTTTTATAACAACAAGTATAAGTATATCTAAAGGATCTAAATTCTTCAACAATAACTATTTGTTGTACAAGCATATGTATATATTAATTATAACCCCCAACGTTCCTCAGTATTAGATTCTAATAAACTGTTAAATTAAAATAATTATTTACACTGGCAAACATGGCTTAAGAAATACTTGTCAGCCTTTGTGTAAAGTTGATCACAGGTGTTTTATGTTCAAAATCGAGAATTGTGGGAAAAAGTAAGAAGACAAAAGTTTTAAAAACAAATATTATTTACAAAATACAAAATAATACAAGATTAAAATGAAGAAAGGTTAAGTTCTTCAACAATGTCTTCTTCATTATCATTCTCTTCCTCGTTATCGTTCTTCTCCGGTTCACTCTCTTCAGATGATTCTAGTTTGATACTGTCATTCTCCGAGTGTTCAAACTCTTCATCGGAGAGTTTAGGTTTCTTTGCCTCATCAAATTCTTCCTCGCCTTCTTCTATAGGTCCACAGAGTAGCTTAGATATCTCCTGGTCTGATTCGTCATCTGAAGGGAAGAGAACAGTTGGACCATCTGCATTAGGCTTCCTCTTCAAATCCTTCCTTATAGTAAAAATTGGCTCTTCATCCTTTATTTTCAAATCTTTTGCTTCTTCCTTCTTAGGCCTCTTCATTTTATTAGCTTGATTCCACTGATCCCAGAATTTCTCAAAAGGTAATCCTTTAAGTCGAACATTAGCTTCAAATGCTTTAATCTTGTCTATTTCTGATAAATTAAAGGCCAATTTATTCCTTTCGTTAGATATGAATCTAGCATTTTCTTCTATTTTAGATAATAGTGGTTTAAATTTAGCAGCATACTTTGAAACTTTGGCTGTTTTAGTAAAATTTCTCAGTTCCACAACGACAGGTACTATCATGTCTGGGAAACTAATAGAGCTGCAGTGGGTATAACAAGTGTCTAAAAGTATTTGATAAATATTATCAACCACTGCATCTGTGAAAGCACTTTCTGTCATGGCTCCTTTGGACAGCCTTAAAACACAAGTAAGATCAAAAGGTTTCATGGAAGCTTTTTTATGTTTCATATTCAAATTGACAGCAGAAAAAGTTTCCAAAGCATAAGGCAATATAGGAATATAAGTATCTGTTTTCCTACTTAGTTTTATCAGCATATTTAAACAATGGAATCTGAGAGGAATATACTGTGCAGTTGGGATTAGTTTTATACAACCGATAATAATTGTAACTAAGGGATAACTCAGTTGATTTAACTGTTCTTTCTGACAACACAAGAGCTCTACCCAAAGATGTAATGAATTAATATACTGCCAATTATAGACAGTCTGAAAACGCTCTTTCTTCCTAAGAGTAACAGCATTGCGGAGATGAATGGCAAGTTGCCTTATGTAAAGAAAAGCATGCTGATATGATAAAGTGGGATTTATTGTAAAAAGATCGGCTAAAGAGCGCCTCATAAAATTAATCTGTGGAAGTGTGTTAGCTGAAACAAATTTTGTATTCTTTACATATGAAATATACAAGAGTTTTAATGCCGAATCAAGTAAGCTGCTTTTGGAATCTGAGAAACATGTTGTTAACCTCAGAATACAGAGATAAGCTAAAACTCTCACACTTTCTTCTCCACTACTCCATAGAGAAGACATAAGTTTTAGACAGGTCCTGCTTAATTTATTAAAACATACCACAAGGTAACAAATACCATGCAAGTGTTTCAATAGCACACTTATAATATGATTAGAGGTAACTCCACTTAACAACTTCAAAAGGTCTGATAAGTAAGTTTGAACCGTGTTACGTATTTTTACCCACTTTTTTGATTTTTGAGGAAGTTTGTTGTTTTTAGGGAGCTTCAAAAACTTAGTTACAGCTGTCTCTATATGCATAATGCACAATTCAATCACAGCATTGAAAACAGAGCTTCCTTCTACTTTATACTCAGGGGATTCTTCCCCTTTCACTCTAGCAAGAGCAGCATTGAATGCTTTGGCGACTGTAACAATATTTTCTAATGAAGGTTCATTTATCAAATTCTCCTTCCATTTTTTTAGCAATGCAAATGTAATGACCTTACCAGAAGTCTTAGGTTTACCGTCCTCAGGCTCAAAGTCACTCTCTTCGCTGTCAGCTTCCAACTTATCAGGTGGTTGGTGCAATTTTTCGTCATCACCTTCACTGTCACTATCGGTGGCGAACTGAAGTAATTTTTTGTCGTTTTCTCGTAAGAACTGATAAAATTCCGGGTCGGTATCCTTGAGCTTGGTCAATGACTTCTTATGCTGCACGAATTCATCGCCATCTAATTCTTCGTCGCTGCTATTTTCACCTTCCATGTTATCCTCGTCCTCAACATCTGATTCGCTGTTTTCCTCGTTGTCAGCATCGGAATCGTCCATCTCAAGTTCATCATCTGATTCCACGGTATCGTCTAAAGTAGGGGTTGGGTCTTCGTTAATATCAGAATCAGAAAACCTGTCTTCATCACTCTCTGGTTCCGGTACACTTTTACTTTTACCAGCAGACTTCTTAACCACATTGCCCACAAACTTTTTCTTTGGAATAATTTTAACTCCAGCCTTCTTCTTCATATTTATAATATAGGAAAATACGACGGTCGAAGGGCAAAATCTATAAGAAAAACTCAAAAACACACCTAACTACCAAATATCAACTAAACAACGTGCCAAACTTTATAACCCTTGGGTTAACATTTTTTAACCTTCCTCAGCCTCAGCAGTGTTGATCGCCACATTTCAATAAAATAATATCACTAAAGGCAGAATTTAAATATAACAAATCTATTATTTAAATATGCTTGTAGCATGAAACAAATTAGGATGACGTTTGCTTTGAGCTTTACATGCTTTCTAAACAAGTACTTTATAACATAAAACAATCTAATAAGGAAGACAGGAGAAAATTAATACAATTTTCTTCCCTTTCACTTGACCATCTTGACAGACCTTGAACTAATTCATCAGATATTTTTAACAAGTTTTGTATACATTTAGGCGTTACATAGGCGTACAATGTTTAAACTGAATGTAATATTTATAAGTTCAAAAGTATAAAATAAACGATCACTGATGCGTGAAGTAATGTTTTTAGTTACAAAATTCGTTAAAACGGATTCAGAAGAGTAATGGGATTTCCCGCTTTTTTTGAACCGTGCAGTTGGTAATCTTGTAAACACCAAACATGCATCCCTTCCCAGTATACGTTCTACGATTTTGATGTCCTTGTGCTAGAATTCTTTTAATTTTTAACAAAACAATATTCAGTTTTTATAAAATGAAAATCAAATAATCATGGTTAGGTCCAGTTTCCCTGGAAAACCTGCGAAGTATTTCACGAGGAAAAAATGTTCGTCGAGTGTAAACAATCTTGATGTCGAAGGTTTCACTGTCGCTGAAGAACTCGTTAAATCTTTGGGTGTATTTGAATCGTTATTTCAAGAATCAGACGAGGTAAGTTTATTTATCAGTCGTTTTAACATCGTTAGATTTGGTTTATGTCAACGATTTTAGTCATTCTTTTGAGATCTATAACCTGTCTCATTCCTGCCGTTATAACCTTACTCTCTTCTTCATTTTAGGAGACTTCTTTTTTGGGCTTTTCAAATGCTGACATAAATAGATCGAGAAAAAGAGCTGGTTTAAAGAATCTTTTGAGACCTAATAAAGCCCGTACTGACAATAAAGTAAAGAAACTTGTGAAAAAGGATATCGACTCGGCTGAGGTTTCAAAGCCAGAAGATGCGTCAAATGATAGTGCTGTAGAAACTCAAATTCAGTCTTCGAGTTGTCCTGTTGAAGACGATGCTAAAACAGAGTGCGCCTCTGTCAGAGATAATGTCGATAACAAGGACGGAGAGTCCACGTCTTGCTCGACTAACGCTCTCTCTGGCAAGTTTGTGTTGCCTTCTCGGAGTGCTCACTCCTCTAGGGTTATCAAACCTAATAAACGTTTCTTTCCAAACGAACAGAATTCTGTTGTTCAGAAGAAATCAAGGACTGATTGCTTGACTGCTCATTCCTCAGATATTTTAAATAGTCAAGGTTCTTCCCCAGGTAAGAGTAAAATGGATCACGATACTACTTTGTCACCCTCTTCAAAAGTTATTTTGAGGAAGCCCAAGTTGAATTTGAAATCTGAACCGTTTCCTACTTTCGATGGTCCTTTTTCTTCTTCAAGCTCTTCTTCGTTAGGTGCTCAAGGTATGTGCTCCAACAATTAGTATTCATTCAACTAAACTAAATTTTACTTTTAAACCTGATTTACTCAAAACTGCTACTTCTAGTACTGATATAATGTAGGAAGCTAATGAGAAGTTAAGATTACCTGCCATTTCAGATGGTCCAACTGACCTTTTCTGTAGGCATACATTTTGAGGTGTCTGATATTCGTATTGGACTGTATTACTTCTAAAAATTGCTAATATTTTAATGTAAAGTTATAATAATCCCACTGCAATCCTTTTTACCCTTTTGCTTTTGTTTACTTCTTTTATCAATATGTTTACATTGTATCACCCACTCCTAAAAGGTAATCTCTTATGTTATCAATGGATGTATTGTTAAGAAGTATATAAGTGTATTGTTTATCATAAATAGTTGTTATATTAACTTTAAACAAACGGATGTCACACTCCATCCTTTTAAACACAAATTAGCTGACCTTGTTCTGTCACAGTACATTGCATTGTATTTTATAAATGTTACAAAAGCCCTTGGATTTTATAAAAACCTAGGTAGTGTAAAGTCATGATGACATTATTTTTTATATTGACTAGGTTATTCATAATTTAGGGTAAATAATTGACATTGACAGAGGTTGGTTTTTCTTTAAAAAAATGAAGTGGTCATCTTTACTTTTTAATTTTTAGTACGTGCCTACATTTTATTTTTAATGGCTGTAATAATGTCTCATTTCCTTTTTTGTTATTAATAATTTATCATTGAAGCAATTATACTCACTCATTACTTTAATATATATTATATATTATGAAATACATGTATTAATATATAACTTTAATGTGTATAATGTATATTAGATTTTTTAAATTTAGATCATAATTATATCCATTTACTTTAAATTTATATTTGAGGAGCTTATTTCTAAAACTACTCTTTCTAAATTTAATAACGTTGATAACCACACCGTCATTCATTAGACAAAAATTATGGAAATATCTTTTTTTTACAGTCATAGCCTATTGAAAGGTGTTTTCCTTGTAATTTTCTAGGTCCTTTTTACACCAATTAATTTTTTATCAATCAGAATTTAGGAAAGCAAGTTTCACAACTACTGAATCGTTGGGAAACCCTATTCGTGCCTCCCAGCTAGCATCTTTTAACCCTTGCTTTTTCTTCTCTGTAGCTTTTGATTTTTCAATATAAATATAGTTCTTGTTGTTGCTATACTATATCGGTAAAGATTATTGCAAAAACAGATAAAGTAATCATGAATTATTTAAATCTATTTAACTATCTATTTAATATTGTTCTTCATATTGATGGATTTAGTGAGACCTGATGTATCAAAGCAAGACTTTACTACTGACAGACTTTATCAGTAGAAGAAACATTTACGATTTACTAACTACTAAAATGAGTAATGATTTTGTACAGACAAACCTTTTAAGAAAACAGACTTTTTGAATTAGATTGTAATATATTTGTCTTGATACTGATTTTCTTGACGAAAATGTTGTTATTGTTATACTTTTTTTACTATTAGTATTGTTTTTTGACACTCAGGTTGGCCAACCTATGTGAGGGAAAAAATAAAGCCACTAGGTCTGTGGGAGGGGTGGGACAGCATCATTTGTTTGTCAACAAAAGAAGAAGGTTATTTTACTCCTTTAACAAATCGCCATCTTTTCACTTGATTTTTCCACGTAGATTTTCACTTCTTATTTGCGAATAAGTTTTGAAATTTAATGTTAGAGTTTATTTCCTTTATAGAATCATTAAATGTATTATTAAATGTTGGCAATAAAATTTTATTTAAAGTGTAGGCTTAAAACTACTTAGATGAAGAATAAATTTACCAAATAGACGATGAATTATAACAAAAAAAAATTGTAAGAACCTTTGTTGATCATTAATTTAGTTGAGGTTTACATTTTAATGTATTAAATTCTTTTACAGTGTAAAAAAGTTCGGCAACTATACAATAAACCCTATTTATACTCACTCATTACGTTAATATATATTATATATTTAAATACCTTTTGTGTTTATGTATAGCTGAATTTGTTATTAATGGTAAAGTAGAGTCTCGCTAATTTAGGTTTGACGGGACCGGACCCAGTCCGGATTACCGAAAGTCCGGATTAAACGGAATCAGTTATAAAATGTCTGTAAAACATGCTTTAGTAGCGTATAACTATTAAAATCGAGTTTTTTACCGTAAAAATAACTTCTATTCCATGCAGTCTCCAAAACATGCTTGTACATTGTAGGTCCACTATTTAAGTTAAGAGCTGTTCTGTTACCAGTCCGAATATCAAATTAATTAAAATAAAATGACAATCTATTACACAGGTGGCAGGTATAGAAGGGACTTCCTGAGAAACAGGCTGTGTTCTGATATGAAATTCGAGGAGCGATAATCATTTCACAAAAAGTTGAGACAGACATTGGCGGCTTGGCAAAATTTCATGAAACTGCATTGAGCCCCCGCTGTATGTTTCTTAAAACCCTCTCCCCATCTCACATATAATTGTATTTCCTGGAATTAACTACCTTTATATCTTCCACCCTACATTTCTATGGAACCAAAAGAGATTTATCGATGTTCTTACTTATTCCTAATTATTATTTATCTTTTTATTTTTTTTTAAATTGGGTAGTCCTCGTGTTAGAACGTTGGAATATACACCTATAAACTATACTATGAACAATTTTATAAATTTTAATTGACAATAAAAGCAGAAACTCCAATTATCTTAACAATTCATAAATCTGAACAGACCCTGGTTCCAATTTGTACATATTATACAGGATTATACAGATGATAATAATTAATAATAATTATGCAGATGTATTAATTTTTCTGTTCATACTGCATATTTTTTATTCTTTCGTACATGATTTACGTTAACGATTTCAGAGTTTATTAATTTAGAAAATGTAAAGATTCAAGCGGTGGAGGTTATAAAGTCTTGGGATGGTTACCCTTAGGTCCGCGCCCCTCCACTAGAGATATTTTTATTTGCCTAGTTGGCCCGACCTTCTTGAATTCAAAATCCAGCGCTCTAATTGCTCCCTCCACATTTCTTCAATTTTCCGGCACTGTCATAAATCAATACTAATTGTAAAAAGAATATAGTATGGTTAATTTTAATTTCTTAAAATAGACCAGAATATTGTTTTTCAATATTTACTGTTTGATTGACCATTGTTGTTGATAACGTCAATAGTATAAAAGTTATTGTTGTAGACTACGCTGCGACTTTTTAGCATACTCTGTATTGTTCAGCAATCTAACTACTCTAAATCAAGCTTTTGGTTTATGAAGAAATTTGCCCAAGGGTAGTTAGTTGTAATAGTAAGAAAAAACTCCCTAAAGAAATCTTAAAATAATGGAGCAGTCTTGGCCATCTTCAGTAAAAAGAAACATAAAGAAGTCTTACGAGAGACACATGTTATTCCTTTAATATCTCTTATGTAGCAGTATAGGGTCTTAATAATTTTACTACTACAAATTTGAAATTCAGCTATCCATGTGCGGACTATTTTATCCTACACAAAACATTTCTTTTATGAAATTGAATTTAAAATGAAACTTCTTTATTCTAATATATTGAAAATGTATTATACATGTTTTTTTTTTACATTTCACTTGTTATTATATTATTAATTGATTCATTGCTTATTTCAGATTATAAGAATCATCGAAGACCCTCGACTAAAGTTGTATGTGGTGTTTGTGGAACAGTGCGACTTTATAAAAACCTTCAACATGCGAGAAAGTTTGGTATTTTCAGCTGTGAACTCTGTCGCAAGTTTATTGTTAAAATTTTAAAATTGGACCGAGAAGGTAGTCTTCAACAGTACACCTGTGCTTCTGGAAATGGTATTTCTTTCAGTTTAATGTTTAACTAATTATAAACAATTGCTCCATTAGTTATGTACACAGCTGTCTGTTATGTTTTCTATTTAATTCTCTTTTTACAGTGTTATAACATGATTTATATAACCTTCTCAATAATTCAATGTTAGCACTGTTATATGTGAAGTGAATTAATGTCTTATCCACAAATGGGATTGTTTAAGTAAATTTAAATTTAATTTTTTATAATCATATAGTAGGCAAGGCACTATTAAAGGTTGCAGGTTGTAGTAGTCAAGGAGATAGCGTGCAAAAAAACGTCTGACTAACATCAAGCTAGAATTTTGTGTATAAGTAAATCTTATTGTGCCTTTTCAGAATAAGTGGTTGGCTAAATTCGTCTGTGGGACATAGCTTGGCAATAGGCATTTGAAAAAAAAACAGACTGTTGGGGAGCGGCCCTTTTTTGTGGACAATGTGATTTTCATGATCCTGAGTACGAAGTTGACAGGAAATTGAAAAATCAATTTGATTGTAGTTTGTTACTTAATAGGTGACCTCTTTTAAGTTTTTTTGATTTGGAGTTATATTTGACTAGCAAATCCTATTAAGTGACAAACTACCATCAACTTGATTTTTGTCCACCATAATTGATGAGACATGGCGGCTCTCCACCGGTTTGTTTTTTCAAACGCCTATTGCCTAGCCATGTCCCACAGATGAACTTAGCCGACGACATATTCTTAAAAGGCGCTAAAAGATTGACTTGTATACAAAATTTGGCACTTTTATAGAAAAGGGCCCCCCATTTTTTTTAATCTAATTAACCTTCTGACAGCCGAATACACACTTCTTTTTTTATGCATAAGTCTGATATTCCTTTGTCCCAAAGCATATTGGACTGAATATCCCTTTGTCTTAATAGGTAGTTAGACTAAGGGATATAAACTCTTCTGTATAAAAAACAAAAAGGAGGGCCCTTTTCTATAAGAGTACCCAAAATTCTAGCTTGTTGTTAGTCGAACACTTTTTTGCACGCTATCTACTGGACTAATCTTTTTTACTTTTCCTCACTACCTATAGTAGGAAAAGTATTGTTTTCACCAACAACTTTTTTTTCGAGATTTCAACGGAATTATCCGTTTTAGGTGTTTTTAAGACCTCCTGAGTGGTTTTCAGTATGACGTCTGTATGAATGTGTGTATGTATGTTTGTATGTAGGTGTGTTATCATCGTAGCGCCCAAGGTATTTAACCTAGAGAGTTGAAACTTGGCAGAAAAATCAGTCCTTATCTGTAGTGGTTCCGCCCTGAAAATCAACATTTTTCGCCATCTTGAACCCAGTTTGCTGTCAGCAAAAATTAAAAAAAAATCGTAATAAATCGAAAATGGTCCTGATCGAGTTGACATTTGGCACGAATGTACCTCTCTGTATGACAAACAAGCCTACCAAATTTCATTTTGATATTGGCCACCATTTTGAAGTTATCAATTTTTGAATTTTGAAACTTTGACTGTTAATAATACCGAAAGTGTAAATAGTTTTTGACGTATAGGATATCGTTGGAACCGGAAACAATTAAGGAACAAATATAAAAAAAAACCTGACGAAATTCCATTAATTAGTTTAAAAGTTATAAGCGAATATAATTATTTATTACTGCGATAATTTTGATGACATCAAAGTTTGTTTACCTTTGTCAAAATACCGCCAAACTTCAAATAATTAAATAAAATATAGGTATTATAAATAAGGTTTTTTTGAAGAATGATAATAAATCAGTTAGTTCAGAACGGTCACCCATTGTCCAATTAGACTGACCACGTCCAATGCTGCTTCCTCCTGCTGCGAAGCAGCATGAGAGGCCACTTTAGTGAGGAAAAGTTCCGAGGTTCCCCATACCCATTTTTTTTTTATCATTAATTATGGAGTAGTCTTAGGAAAATGTATAAACTGATTGATATTTATAAAACTAAATTTTGACTTTGGTATCCTAATTGGACCATTTCATGTTAATTTAAGTTAAATATTTATTTACAGAGGAATGCTTAGTAAAATAAAATGCAATTTTATTTTTAGGGAGTGTGAATCTTATCTTGAATGTGAATTTAACTTGTAGTTTACTGATTTTAAAATTGATATTTCAGGAACTTGTCAAATTAGGCAATCTGCTCTAGAAGTAAATACATTTCCAACGGTGAATAAGAAGTTAACAAGCAGATCCAGTGTGTCAGAAAGGTGCCAGGCATGTTGGCTTTACCTGTCTCTTCGATCCTTCAGGCTTCCTAAGGAGTCCATGCTTCGGCTAAATCGATATCTCCCCAACTCATTTGCTGGAAAACTTGATTATATTAAGAATCAACCCTCTACTGTAAGAGTTTTTGCTGTAACAATTTTCTTTTGATGATAATTTTTACTACGGGAAACAGACAGTGAAAAATCCATTTTTAATATAATTTGATTTAAATTAAAATTTAAACTTTCCGTAGTATGAAAACTACCAAAAACTTAAAATTGAATTATAATTTTTAAATGTAATTCAAAATTTAAACAATACAATTTGTGAGTAATGTGGCCTCAACTGAAACACATATTTTATTATTATACTTTTTATAGGCCAGTGGAGGAGGAGGGGGATGGTATGCAGGAGCAGAAAACATTGGTTCTGGGTCTTCAGCATTAACTTGTGTAACATCGAAAAGACCTGTGAAGAATAAAATAACAAGTATGTATTAACTTATTTTTATTTTTAATTTTTATATAATATCTTGTACTTCCTGGTCAATACAACATTTGGTTATTGCCCACACTCTACTGCTACTGCTCTACTGTACATTGTCTACCTTGGTCCAAAAAATATATTTATATTTAACTATATTTTGAAATATGTGATTGGTGATAGAAGAATCATTTATTGCTTTAGTAATAAATAAATGACCCTTCCATCGTCCTTTGAGATCTTGGTGCTACGTCTAAATCATCAGCATATGGTTTATGTGATTAAATTTCCCAAGTAACATTATAAAGAATTAATGTCACCACATTTGCATATTACTGGTAAACTTTTAACATTTAGGATGTCCATTTGATCTGACTGAGTCCCTTAAACCCTTATGCTACTTCTTACTTTGTTCATTATCATCTTCACTAGTTTTTCAGGAATTCCCAATGTATGGCTGTATCAATGTTTGCCAGTAATTAAATGTTGTGTCCTGTGTCTTCTTCTGTTAATGATCAATTTTTTCTATTTCAGAACAAGTGCCGAGTAAGAAAACTGAAGTAAAGAACTTTGAAAATGTTAATCGTGGTCCTAGAATCAAACATGTTTGCCGCTCCGCTCTTCAGGTTCTTGGACAAACTCCAGCGACATTCTCCGATAAAAAAACAACTAAAGGTTGGATTATTATGTTTAATTTTTAATTTTTACGTGTATAAAAATAATAGAAATATTTATATAAATATGATTGGCCATTTTTAGTATTATGACCGTCATTTTTTTTTTTTTTTTTTTTTTTTTTTTTTTTTTTTTTTTCATTGCTAAGGTAGAATCAGAATTTAAGTTCTGTTAATTTCTACATGCAAGATAAAAAAAAAAAAAAAAATGACCAATTAGGACTGTCACAATAAAAATAAGTGTATAATTTTTTTTTTCTTTTTAAAAAAACTTTTTTTCTTTTAAATCCTAATGATGACTTCCAATGACACTCCAATTTCTGACTTATTTATGATTTCAGTTGCAGACGAGTTGCAGAAAGATAAGAAGTCAAAGTCAGACAAGTCTAATCCGGCCTCTAAAAGCAGTACCAAGTAATATATATATAATTTTATTTAATTTACTTATGTAAATTTCATGATAAATTGTTGAATTGTTCCTTGTAGTTTTAAATTCTTTAGTGGTTGGGTCTTTAAGGAAAAGGCTCTTATGACTCATTTTGTCTTGAATTTTATTTTATTTGAATTTTTCAATACTCTTTACTTTATTTTGCTTTCTTATCTTTACAATGCTTTTTACTTTACCAATCATAATGTTGTTTATATCTCTAAACTTGAAGCTAATAAATTCAGCCAATTATTGTGGCACATAGTTTCTTTCCTAAATAAAAATATTCGTTGAAACACTAACTTATTTTATCATTGAAATCTCTAGGGTAATGTATAAATAATTATTGTAATGTATAATTTCAAGTTTAATTATTTACTATAAATTATGTTTTCTTAGGTCTAGAAGTAATAGTATCGAATCTTTAGTTGAACAAGCCCTAGAAGCTAGTCCTGCTGAATCTTTAGATGACGAGAGCGATCTGAATTCAGGCCAACCTGTGGTATGTAAAACATTGTATGCTGTATTGTTCAGTAACCTATTGTGGTCTAAGCACTTAATTGCCTTTTAAAAATTGGTGTAAACTGTTATGTGGGCCAATCTCATTTAAATTGGCCATTTTAACATTCTGGGGATCAATATTTTGAGATAAATCAAATTGCCTAATTATTTTGGATTATGCTTACCCTTCTAACAATCCTGTTTATACAAATCCTGAACCTTCCTAATTTTTTAATATGTTATCACTATCACCATAGAAAGTAAGGTACTGGAAGTAAGGAAACTGGTGGTTTTATGGCTCATTCTGGGCATTAGAAATATTATCCAGCTTATGTAATAAATATTCTTGTATACAACAAACTAAATTGGGCCCTTAAACGCTTTAAAACTTCCCACCATGTCATATCAGAATGATTTTGAATTGATAGCCATTCATGTGAAGACCCCCATTTAGCTCTTTTGAATGAATCAAATAGTCAATTTTTTGGCCCTTTTCAATATCAATTTTGTCACAAACTGTATTCTCTAAAAAGAACCAGTAATTTTAAGTTTTTCACTTGAGTCTGTCAGCTCCCTACTCCTCAACAGTTTGTTTTTTTAAAATTTCTCTTTCTTGATTCAAGATAATTGAAGCGAGCTTCCTACATTCAATAAAATATGCTCCGTGTCTGTGCGTCTAAAACGTACGAAGATAACTTGAGTAAAAGTTGACCGATTTTGATGAAATTTGGTACACATGTTCATTTTACCAATACTCAGAATGAGTTCGTTGGACAACGTTGTCTGCCCAAGCGTTCGCACGCAACACTTTCGTAAACGTGCGCATTAAAATTCGAATTTTAGGACGGGGAAAAATTCTAACTTTATATTTGACGAGACAAACATTTTTTAATAAAATTAACAGTGACACTGCTATGAATTAATTAAGATCGTTAAAACTATTAAAGCGGGCCTAAACGGTTAAAGTAGAGAAAACAACCTTTTTACCGATTTCTTACGTTGTAACGTAACAATTTTAATATAACTTTATATAGATCTTCTAAAGTACAATTGAAACAGGCAAGTAAAATTTCAACTTGATACAAGCAGAAGTTTTTGCGTTGTGAAGTGATACATTTATTCTAATTATTTAAAAGCTACTGCGGGTGGTTGAGATTCTAGAAGTGAAGGTTTATCTGGGTAAGCTTTGTACCAAGTACCCCACTCTACCTCACTCTACCCTCTTCCACTTATCTTCAACTATGACATTCATCATGATTAATAATTCCTTAATATAAATATTCAGTATTTTATTGCAATACGCTCGCTTCAATGATAGAGCCACGCGATGCCTAGTTAATTAAATTAAATTAGATAATTAATTAAAATGACCCTTGCCTCTTACAAACATTTGAATTGTATGTCTCACCTGTGTATGATAATATCATTTAACTTATAAATACTTTGTTTTTCAGGCTCGGATGCTGCAAGATTTGGGTAGATGTAACAATGAACTTCTCGACTGGGCAGAAGGTCTAGGAGGAAGTGGACAGCCTAGAGCCAGAGTTACTCTTGACTATTGGCAACCTTATGATCCAGATGAAGCTTTGCTTACTGGATTCCCAATTTTGGCACCTCATCCGCTTTGTGTGCCAGCAGTCTGCTTCTTATGTGGCAGTGGTGGCCAACACAAGGTAACATATTTGTATTAGTCTTATATAAATAAATAAATCTTTATTTCTATCATCCTTTAACTAAGAAATGTCAACTATGAAAATGTATTACTGTTACAGCTTCTTCATTGTGTAATTTGCTGTGAACCTTACCACTCTTTCTGCGTGCCTAATTTCCGCTTCATCAAGGAGCCTAGTTCAGAAATCACATCTAAATGGGTCTGTCCAAAATGCACCCACTGTTCTGTGTGTTCAGAGCTTGGAGGTACTCAGCAGTCATGCAATAAGTGTCAAAAATCTTACCATGCATTCTGTCTTCCTAGTAGTGCTCGTTTTAACTCTACAGAAGCAATATGGGTGAGCACACTCTGCAATGATTAATATTTTAAGTTTTTATAATGATACCACAGTGCTAATATTTAATAACATATTATTGGTTTAATGCAGTTACATAAATCTGTCCCCCAAATCAATATTTTGGTTTGATGGCTTAAAAGAAGTACAATGATACAGCTTCTAAATGTCAATTTTTTTTTAATACTTAAGTAAATTTATGCATTAAAGTCAACAGATATATCTTTATTTTGTCTTGATTTAGGGAAATGTATCCTACTAATTTTCAATTCTTTATTTTGGTTGTTGGAATTTTTATTTATTTGGTTTTTCCTTCTAGACTTGTCCTGCTTGTCTCAGTTGCAAAAGTTGTAATGGATCTACAGTTGAACTTTTTCTTGGGAACATACCATTGTGTAAGCCTTGCTTCAGGCAAAGAAAAAGAGGCAACTTTTGTCCTCTTTGTCAACGATGTTACGATGAAAATGATTATTCGTCGAAGGTAAGATTCACCTTTTTTAATATTTATTTAAAACTCATTGCTACTGCAGTAAATAAACTCGAATATCTACTTACTATTACATTTTTAGGTAAATATTATTTGTTACACAACCATGTAATAAACTTTATTTGATCAAAATAGCAAAACTTTTTTTTTTAAAAAAATGTGGTTTTAAAACAAGAATTTAAAAAATAATGCTCAAATAATAATTTCTTGCATATGCTTTTACTACTGGTATTATTATCTTAAAGGTTGTTTATAAGGGAAATGGGGAGATATATGAGACTGATGAGGTTCTGATAATGATTATTAGTGTGACTTGGAAACACAATTCTATTAAATTGGCTTTATTGACTTTCAAAGCTTAAATGTGAAAGTTGTAAATCTTTGTGAAGACAGAGTCTTAACTCCGTTAAATGTTTTGTTTTCTTTTTAATGCACAAACATCATATGTGTTGTGGTGTGTTATTCTATAAATTCTTTTGTTGTATTAATTAAGTTTACCATTAGATTATTACAAAAATAGTTTGATTTAATACTATAAATAACTTTGAGTTAATTGTTGATAGATGATGGAGTGTGGGAAGTGCAAATGTTGGGTTCATGCAGATTGTGAAGGTCTTTCAGAGGAGAAGTACCAAATTTTAAGTTACCTTCCTCCTCATATTGAATTTATTTGCAGGTATTGTTTACATTACTCTGTAAAATAAATTTGTTAACTTAAGTTAATTAGTTTTAGTATTTGAAGTAGATTTTATAATATATAGTATATCATGGTATTAAATATGTTTATTGTTCTTTATGATGCCTTTCATCTTTGTTTATTTATTTATTTTTAATTTAAATTGTTGTGTTTTATTCACAGAGTTTGCTGTGCTAACCCACCTTCAGAATGGTCTCTTGCAGTTGAAGAAGAATTAAAAGCGGGTTACCTTAAAGTTTTTAAAATACTTACAAAAAATCGTGCCATTTGTTCCATGATCAAATCAACTCCTATAAAGAAGAATTGTGCCCACTGTACAGGTATCCAAATCAGACCTGTTCCATTGCGTGATCTATCCCCTTCTGGAGTAAAGTCAGTTGAATGTAACAAGAGATCTGAATTATTTTCTAGCATTCCAACTTCTGACAATGAAGATAAAATTTCAGGTTCAGGTTTACTCTCTCCCAAAATGACTAAAGATGATGAAGATGGTTTGGAGATAGTTAAAAGTGGATTTCTTGGACTTGTTGACAAAGCTCCAGAAAGCAACAGAACAGGGAAAATTATCAGAAGTAGTAGTCAACCTCATTTAGAATCGAAATATGGAATTGAAACCAAAGTAGTCGGTGTGGTTTGCTCTAAATTTGAACTTCCTAGTGAGCAAAAATCTAAGCTACAGCGCTTGTCTTTTGAAAATCCAGATTCACTTATAACCAACAAATGTCTCTGTAAAAGTAATGATGTTTCCAAGTCCTCCTTGACTTTATTATCTATTAAAAAGAAAGCAACTTCCAGTGAATATATGTCTGTTGCTGATTTTCATAAAGATGTAGAAAAAGCAATCAGTGAACTTTGTGTTTCTGATTTGAGAAAAGCTTATTTGAAGGCCCTGAAACTTGCGTTTCCTTGGTTTCAAGTAGATGTTTTCACCACTTCATTACTTAGTGAATCTCCACAAAAAGTTTTTGTTAGTCAAATTATGGAAAGTAAAAGTGAAGTCAGTACCCCAATGAAACCAAAAGTCGTTGAATCTTTTGAAGTTTCTTCTAGAAAAGCTGATTTCAAGGTAGTGTTTGATGACAAGAGAATGTGTGTTTTTTGCAAATCTATTGGTGAAGGTGTCAGCTGGAAAGAGGAAAGGTTATTATATTGTGGAAACAGTGAGTGGGTTCATGCAAACTGTGCTCTGTGGTCCAGTGAAGTATTTGAAGAAATCGATGGGTCTTTACAGAACGTCCAAAGTGCCATTTCACGGTCACGCCATTTGCGGTGCTCTGTTTGTAGCCAGAAGGGTGCTAGTGTTGGCTGCTGCGCCAAGACTTGCTCTATGGCCTTTCACTTTCCATGTGCTGTGGATTCAAATTGCATCTTATTAGAAACTAAGGAAGTCTATTGTAAAACTCACAAGCATTTGTCTGAGACTAAAGAATTGCAAAAAGATTTTTTGATTTCAAGATCTATATACGTTGAATTAGATAGAAGAAAAAAGAAGGATATCCCCAAAGATTGGGCAAAGCTATTGGTGGGCACTCTTTTTATTGATAGCTTCGGAGAAATTTGTCCAGAAGTATCTGACAAAACAGAATTTATCTTACCAGTGGATTTTTCTTGTTCTCGGTTGTTCTGGTCATCTAGAGAACCTTTGAAACTGATTAAGTATTGTATAAAGACAAAGCTAATCAAGTCAGAAGTTGAATACTGCCCTGAGAATGATATTAATTACACTATTGATCATTCTTTGGACTTCACTCCGCCACCTTCCCCTATAGAAGATTTTTCCAGAAAAAATAAAATAGTTGATGATAAGGATGTCAGGGCTGTTCTCAACCAGCTTATTGAAACTGTATGTGTTAAAGAAGAAGAGAACAATCTAGCTGACCAGCAAGGTCCTGATCTTTTGCCACCTGAAATCAAAGATGCGATATTTGAAGATTTGCCTCATGATCTGTTGGCTGGAATTTGTATGCAAGATATTTTCCCAAAAATGTTGAATTGTGATTATTTCATGTCAGGCGAAGCTAGTAACAGAACAGATAGGTTTGATCCTCATTCTAGTAGAAACAGCCCTGTTGAGGAAATCGAAAGAAATCAAATGAATGAAACACTTGCAAAAAGATCAGCTGAGGATTCCTATAAAAACAAGTACAGTAGTTTTCCCAGAGTTGATGAGAGAAAACAGGTTAATCTCCAGTGCAGGCTTAGAAGTTCAGTTAACATTTCTGGTTTGGAAAAATGTTCTGGTAGAAATGTTCAAGAGCTAACTATTAAACCTGCTAAAGGGGGTTGGAAGAAAGGAGAAATTATCCAAGTAGATGGACAGTTTGATTCCAGTGAAAGTGATCTTGAAGACCCTAGTGATAACGAAGGAAATAAATCTTTAGGACACAATTATACCGAATCTAGGGATAAGCCGGTGAAATGTACTAGATGTCATAGAACGTACCGTTCTAATTTAGGGTTTACTAGGCACCTTCCAAGTTGTACTGTAGAGAGCTCTTGCAGTGACAGTGAGTCAAGTGAAGATGGTAAATCGTCTAAAGAGAGTTACTCCGACACTACTGACATTATGGCTTCTGAGGAAACTACCACTTGTGAGGAAAAGGAAGAAAGAGAAGTAGAAATCACTTATAATTGTCAAATTGTAAATGGTACTACTGAACAGACTATATCAGTTGAGGAGGTGACAAATACAAGTTCTGAGTGTATAGAAGTTGTTCAGAATGCCAGTAACTTGGAGTACAGTGTTGGAATGGTTGATGGTAATTACACTGTTAAACAGATTCATGACTGTCAATTAGTTCAGGGATTTCAGCCTGCTCAAGCGGGTACATCACACACCCAAACTCTTGTCATTCAACAAATTCCAGAACAAGTAAGCTATGTTAACCAATTCCCAACAATACAGCAAGCTCCTAGCATCCAATATGTTCAGGAACAACCTCCTATTATCACTACAAGTCAATTTTTACCTGGATACCAAATTCAGTCTCCTATTACTCATCAGACAGTAGTTCAAAATGTTCCTACTATGCTTGGAACAGTTGTTGCCAATCACCAGCCAATGATACTGACAAATCAAAGTGCTTTGAGCTCCTATGCTTCGTCGCCCACTGCATTAGTTATAGCCAATCAACCAGTGTTTGTAAATATGGAAACCGTTGTTAGTAATACTATCATGTCTTCCAGTCAGTTGATTTCATCTTCTTCAGTTTCTGGCATTCTTGAGACCAATAGTTATTCTACTACCACTCAAGTTTACCATTCTACCAAGCCCCCGGTCGAAATTCCTCAGAGCTATGTGGTGGTTAATGGCACTCCTCAGGTTATAAATAATCACAATCCTTGCACAGCTCAAGTCACTCAAACAGCAGGCATTTTGCAGCCCGCTAATACTAACCCTTGGGCTACAAATTATCAGGTGAACTATCAAGAGTATAAAATGGACAAAAACGTTACTTTTCCGGCTCTTTCAAAAGAAATTTTATGTGAAGATAAAAGGATGAATTGTAAATCAACTATTCTTGCTCAAGAACCAGTAATGTTAGATCCTTTAGGCATTCACGAAAAAATTATTCCTTACAATAAATTAAATATGAGTTTGAGCAGCAATTCCAATACTAAATGCATTGAAACAGGACAGCCATGCACTTCCAAAATTGCAGTCCCTCCTCTAGTTAATAAAATCAAACCTAATCAAGTAAAGAAAGTAGATCTACCAGAATCATCTGCTGTCGGTAAAGAGAAACCTCAGCAAGCAGTTGCACCTGTTGTTGTTAGAAATATTTCTCCATATTTAACTAAAAAGCCAACTCCAAATCTAGTATCTAATTCTTATAGAAATAGCAGATTGAATAGGCCACAATCAATCCTAAACAAGTCTGAAGCCATCCAGACTGACATGAATTCTCACACTAAGGCTGATTCACCTGTATTATTGAATAAAGACATTAAAAAGCCATTAGACAATAGCTCTATTTTAGCCAAATTAACCTATCCTGAAAAACCTCTTTTACCTGAAAAACCTAATCTTCCTCAGAAACCTGTTCTACCTGAAAAACCACTTGTATCTGATAAACCACTTCTTTCAAATAAACCTCATCTCCCTAGTAAACCTCTTCTACCTAATAACACTAAACCTCCTGAAAAATTAGATTACCCTGAAAACACTAAAATTCAAATTGGATGTAAAAATGGTTTTGAACCCAAGCTAAAAGATATCTATTCTTTGCCCAAAAATGACAAGATTAAGACTCCAAATAAACATGAAGTTGGTGTGGATGTTAAGAAGGAAATTGTTAGTACAGAGAAGAAGGGTCCAATTGAAATTGGTGCTATGGTGAAAGTCACTTCCAGTAAACCCAATGGAGTCTCCAAGCAGAAAGCGGAAACTAGCTCAGGTCCTAAAATCTCATATGAAATTACTTCTGAAGACGGTTTCGCTTACACAACTCATGACATTGTAGATGCATGGAACAAAGTTTTTGTTAAAGTTCAAGAAGCAAGAGTCAGTAAAGGGCTTGAACCTCTTCCACAGAACCCTTATATGAATGAAAATATGGCTCTAAAAGGTCTTATGGGCTTAGGAAGCAATAGTGTCAAGTTTATTTTAGAGCAGCTTCCAGGAGCAAGTCGTTGCATGAAGTACGCTCCTGCATTTCACAAGAGGCAGATGTCAGTGGCAGAAAAACTCATGATGAGCTACAGGGAAAACAGGTCCGGTTGTGCCCGATCTGAACCACTGACAAAGGGGCCAAAATCATATGACATGTTCAATTGGCTGGCATCAAGGCATAGGCGGCCACCTAATCTTCTAGATCCTGATGCAGATGTTACTAACGGAAACAGGTATGTGTTCTACCATCATTTCATTATAATATATATCTATTATTTTTAGAATTTCTTGTTCCGAAGAACTTTAAAACAATTATTTAATGTAGTGAATGTTTTTTTTAATGTTATTATTTCTGTACTTTCAGTCGCAGAGGCAATCTTAATTTACCGATGGCTATGAGATTCAGGCATTTAAAGGAGACTTCCAAGAAGTCAGTAGGTGTTTTTAGATCTGATATCCATGGGCGTGGCCTTTTCTGTTTGAGAAACATTGACAATGGTGAAATGATCATTGAATATGCTGGAGAGGTAATTATTTATTGTCCCTTTTGAATAATATGTAATTATTTTTCCCTTTGTTTCTTTAGGGTCATGATACCGTTTATTTTTATCCGTGACAAATGTATAACCTTATTTGTTGTTTTTCAGTTAATAAGATCCTCTTTGACTGACACAAGAGAGAGGTACTACACAGCCCGAGGGATGGGCTGTTATATGTTCAGAATTGATGATAAGTATGTAGTAGATGCAACTATGAAAGGCAATGCTGCTCGCTTCATCAATCACTCTTGTGAGGTAAAATTACATATTTTTTAAATTATTTTTGAACTAATGAAGGATACTTTTGCGATAAAGAGGCATATTGTGTTCATGAGTTACCTCATTTTAACATTTCCTCTCTTGGAAGTGGGTTTTATTGTTGTATATATTGTTCTATGCTATTTTCTTTATATAATGCCTATATAGTTGTTTATTTATACTTATATTTTATAAAGTATAAAATTATACATTACATTTATCAGAATTGCAAAATTTATGGATTCTTTATTTTGTTGTGAAAACCAAAATCAGCCTATTTTTTTCCATGTGTCTAAACACACATCAGACTTTATAGGTGCAAAACTGGCTAAACAAAATCTTATTTATTTTTATACAGATGTTTGCTCTAACATGTGAGGTATGTTAGAAGGTTTCTTTCATGAATAAAATGACGAGTAGAACCAGAGATATTCATTACTTGGTGGATCTATATGCCAAATTTCCCCAATGAGAAAAGTAGATAATTAAATATTTATGTACATGGTTGCTATACAGCGTGGTATGGCATCCCAGTTGCACACTGTTGAGTCTTCCTATCCCCCCCCCCCTTCTGTCTGACTGTCTAGGATTCACTCTCTTGTTATATTTACATTTGAACTGTTTATATTGTCATTGGTTTTATTTATTTTCTAGTTGGTCTTCTTTTATGTTTAATTCTAAATTATTTTGCCTTAATTTACTATTTATTATTTCTCACTTAATTTTGCAATGGTTATTTATCTTACTTAATAATAACATAAAGGAATTATTGCATGTAATAATTGAACTTTAAACTGTTATTCACAAGGTATTTTATTGTTTTTTAATAATGCATTGAATGATGGGTAATGTAGTCCTGCTTAGTTTTTATGAAGGCTTTGGAAACCCAACTATTTTGGCATTTTCTTTAATTTCCTGGCCCATATAATAATGCTATATATTAGCACTAAAAAATAAAGCCTCTGATTCACTTGCATAAACCCTGCATGGGGGGAAGCAGTGGCGTCCACAGGGAGGGCCCTGGGTGTGTGTGTACACTAAATCAGCACAATTGCTGGCCCGGCCAGGATTTTTGCCGATAGAATTAAAAACATAATATTAAATTTGGATGCATACACAATATCAGCCCGGACAGCAGCAGGGCCTGGGTTTTTCCCAATAGTATTAAAAGCATTGAATTTAATTAGGACGTACCACTTGTCCTGCCCCAGTCAGCCCTGATCGGGGAAAAAGATAGGATAAAGGAGTGAAGTGGATTCCATTAGTACATTCTTTCTGTCGCAAAACATTTCATTCAAGGCAAGATTATATTGTACAACACCACATGGGTTCTTTTGTCTTTGGCAATTCTATGGTGAGGAAAGATTGATTGGGCCCGTCAACTTGGGACTTGTGTTTATGTGTAAGTGGGAAAACAAAGGCAAAATAAATATATGGGTCAGACATATTCGGGCCAAACATTTTAATATACATTGATATACTAATTTTAAATTCAAAAACTCAAAAAATATTCAGAAAACATTTGATTTCAAATTTTCCATTTTAAAAGACCTAACAAATGGTTTATTCTGTTTTGAAGTAATAATTTAGTTTCTGAGAGAATTCATGGTGAGAAATTCTTTTTTTTATAGAAATTTTGCACTCTTGTATATTTTCCGGGTCCAAGTTTTTTTGCAGTTTGGACCACCTTTTTTACTTACATTTCATTGTATTGTATTGATCACAATAAGTAATTTAAAACCTAATACTTGATAGCTTATGTTTTTATAAAGTTTTACATTCTCTAGGTAATTTTTATAAGTGTGGTATTTGGTGCGCAGCGCTTTGTTCAGTTAAGGATAGGGTTTTTTTCCAAAAATATTTGTCGTATTATAGCGTTTACACCCTGTGTTAATAAAAAATAGTGAAAGTTATAATGTCTAGTTAATCCTGGTTAGCATAAGGATTTTAAAGGTAATCAAACCAATCCTCATATATCTCATATTCTATTGTAAAGCACGGGAATCCAGCTGGTGCATTAAATTCTCTTCATTGCATTGATACTACTGTAAAGTAAGCAATCATTATGCAACTTAAATTGTAAGAACCCAAAATATTTTATCTTTAGACTTGATCTTGTTGTGCAATCTTTTAATATCTGTTCAATTGTATGCAAAGTGTGTTCATTATATTAACAATAACAAATTTACTAAAATTACTATGATTAATATCAGAGTCTGTTTTTATTATTCTAGTAATATATTATTGGTTTTTTTTTAGCCTAACTGTTACTCTCGGATTATTGAAATCCTTGGTAAGAAACACATCTTGATATTTGCCCTGCGTAGAATCAAGCAAGGAGAAGAACTTACCTACGACTACAAATTTCCTCTTGAAGACGATAAAATCTCCTGTCACTGTCTATCCAAGAAATGTCGCAAGTATTTAAATTAAGCTTCTCCTTCCCTTAATTCCCTCTATTTTCCCCCCACGACAAAAATTATGTGATTGAATTTGATAGTCTCTTTGTTTTTGATTTATTATTTGTTATAGTCAATTTATTTTTTTAATGTTGTGCATATCGAGTCCTATTAATGTATAAAATATTATTTTTTTGTTCATAATTTTTTTGTGTAGAGACAAGTTTTGATTGTAGTTTTTAAACTTCTACGCTATAAAACTAATCATAAAATAACAGAAAGAAAGCAAAAACAAAACAAAAAAAAAAAAAACCATTTTATTATAATGTAATTTGAAAAATAACAAGTGTGCTAATTGAGTGCATTTACCTGCTAGATAAATTTGTAAACAAATTTAATGTATACAATACTTATTGGTTGTATTATTCTGGTAAAACTTTTTTTTTATTTTCTACAAGAAATATTTTTTCTTTCTTTTCTTCTGATATATGTTGGTTTATATTTTCTTTGGTATTATTTGTACGGGTTTATTTTCTATGGTAAAATATTTTGCTTTTTAAACGTTTATTAGTTTGGATCCATACTTAAAGATTCCTTTGATTTTATTATCATAAAATCAAGTATTAAACTGTTAAACATAATTCTTCTCTTTTTTGCTAATTGAATTGTTAGTTTTAATCAAATTAACATTTTTTTTTTTTTTTTCATATAGTTTTAAAATGTTAAGCCCGTTATAATCAGCTTTTGTTAACTTTACAATGTATATTAAATTTAATAGATATTGTTAATTAATTAATTTTATTTCATATCAAATGTTAACTGGATGTTGTATATACTTGCTGTATGTCGAATATCATTGTCAATTTCTATTCTTGGTTTGTATAATTGATGTTATTTGGTTGAGAAGAGAAAATTTTTCACTATAAATTATTTAGTTTTTCAGCTCAAGAAGTAATTTAGTGTTACTTAATCCGGTGTGTCAATTTCCGAGCTTATAGTCATCTTGGCAATCTAGATTTCAATAAAGACCACAATAATGAAGTTTGTGAAATCATTTCATTTTGACTTCTTAAAACTTATTCATGGGCTTTTTAGGATCATAATATTTTACATTGTTTGAGGAGGACTCAGGGTCTGAGATGCTTAAATTCTCTTACTAAAACCAAATTCCTATCTCTCCTGAGACATGTCCACACTTTGATTTATGTTTCAATATACCGTATTGCAGCGAATATAAGACACCCTCGAATATAAAACGCATCCCGATTTTCAAACTAAAAATTTGGGAAAAACATTAATGTATCGAATATAAAAACACTCAGTTTCAAAGGGAAAATCTTCCGTTCTTTTTTTTAACAACTTGTTTAGACCTTAAATTTAGGCAGTCCTACCAGGGATATCGTTGGAAGTTTGTTTTCTTTATTTAGATGTAAGACAGACGCTGGTAGAGAAATATCAATGTTAAATTTTGAAAATAAAATGTTTAATCTAAATCATCAGAAATTTAACACGTTTAAATTCCTGAAAATTAAGGAAAGGAGAGCCCAACAATGATATCCGGCAAAATTCCGAGAATTGGAAATAAAAAGTAAAAACAAGATCTCAGCAGTATTTTTGAAAGAGAAGTAGAAAAAAGGTTGTTAGATCTCTTACACTAGAAATTCATCCATTATTAGACGCATCTCGATTTTCGTTATGCAAAAACGGGGGAAAAGTATCTTATATTTGAAGCACTGCAAAATATCTATTTGCTGGCTCCTCTAACTTGTAAATTATTAAGCATTTAAATTTTGGCAAGGAGTCTACATCACTGGAGGTATTACAAAAACAAAAAGCAGGTATGGCAAAAACCTGTGGTCTTTACCAAAATATCTGGATTTATATGTCAAAAATACTAGACTTAAAATAAGTTATTAGATTTAATCACTTATCATTGCTCTAAAAAAGTTTGAACTTTAAATGTAACTACTATTTTCAACAATTTACCATAATATCAATTGTACAAAATGATACTACAAATGATCAAAATATTTTTTTTTATTTAGTTTCATTCATATATTTAATGTAAACTTTATATATCTTAATGTTTGTAAAATTTGAGAAGTAATATCCTTTTTGTTTATTTGTTCATTGTGACATGCCTTAACATTACAGCCCTGAGAGTAGTCTTATTTAGAGTGTAAAATGTTTGCCTGAATTTTATTTTCAATCAGAAGAAATAAATAATTAATTTTGTTTAAGAAAAGGTAAATTTAATTGCCAATTTTTTTTAATATATTGTAATTATGCGGAAAGAGGTCTATTCCACTCAACATGTTTACTGTGTTATACATTTCCTCTTAGATTAATAGCTTCATTCAAGTTTCACATAGTTCTTCCACCTTTGCGTAGGTCCTACTTTTAGGATATATATTATTCTGGTAAAGATTAAATTTTCTTTCTCCAAATAACAATTAATATTCCCTACTTCCTTAATATTCCTATTTCCAATACTTTCCTGTCTTGTTTCGGATTTACAAAAGTTGTAAACTGTTTCTTTCCTATTGAATTATACTTAGATACTTAAATGTTCAGAACAAAAATGCTCTATAATACTCTTTATAACTATCAAAAATATACAACCTAATTAGAGCTTTTTTCCCTTTAAATATATTATAAATTGTTGATATAAATTGTTTTTACTGGGACCACATCATCGAAACATTTTTCCTTATAATTTGCTCCATTATCTTTTCTAAATAAACGTTCCCACTCAAGTTATTAGATATTTTGATTAACGCTTCTACCATTCCCTAATTACCTTTCACCGATAAAAATTGTTTTTACCCTCATGTAGTCTCATTCACAATTAGCAGAAACTAAACTCCTCTCAATTAAAAAAGCATTCTATAATAGGTTTGTTCCAACCACACTTCAAACTGGTTTGGAACTGTCCGACGCATGCGCATCGTACCACATTTGAACGTTTTTTGCTAATGCACATGCGTCGTACAGTTTGAGGTATGGTTGGAACAAACCTAATATAGTTTTCTGATTATAACATTATCTGATCATTTACCTTGTATTCATATATGATTATTTTAACTATTGAAACTTATATTTTAGCAAATAATTGCATGAACCATTCCAAAACTCATTCTTTAAGGAAATATTTGTCACATATTTTATACTTTTTTTTAAAGATGGTTATAAATATGTGGATTACTTCAAATAACAATTTAACCTCATTTTAATTTGTACGTACATCTTCTTACGAAATGTACTTTTGAATGCATTGAAATAGTTTTTTTTTATTTGATTGTTAAAGCAGTATAACATTCTTATATATTTATATTGTCACTTAAATACTTATTGTTTGAACAGAATAATTAATAGTTATATTTATCAGAATTAAATTTAATGAATAATTGTATATTATGCTAAGCTTTTTTTCCCTTACTTAATATTTATTATTAAATACAAATAACATAATCATGGTCAAATTTTAATTAAGCTTATAATTTAATGTTTTGTTAATTACTACTTATAATTTGTTTTAGTTTTTAATATATTTCGGTAATAAATTTTATTTTTTGTTTTTTAAAAAAGAAGTTATTTATTAAGCCTATCATTTTAAAATCAAATTGAGAGCCCATGTATCCATGTTTAATAATTCTTAGCTTCTCATGTGTCTTATTGAAAATTATTTTACATAGAATAAAAACACTGTTCCTCTAATTCTTAGCAAAATGGATAGCAAAATTCAAATCTGAAATTTATTTTTTCTGTAAATTAATTTTTATTCTTTTTTGCAAGTTTTATCCATTAGAAATATCCACCTCAGATTATCAAGACATTAAAAAATTGAAGTAATAATAATATAAAATAAAATAGAAGAATGCTTTGGTAGATTTTATTTAGGTTTGTCAATGCACTGTAGATACCCTATTAATGACATTTTAAATATTAAAAATCCTTAACTTATATACGTGTCAGAATTATTAATTTAAAAAAATTAAACGTGGCATTATGTCTTCACTATCACAGTTTATGAAAGAAAAAATTAATATATGGGCATCTATTAACTTTTAAAATTGTAAATTTATTTAAATTTATTATTACTGTGTATTTGATTTTTAATATAACTTAAAATAAGATTTATTACTCACTGTTTTAAGAATCGTTAACATTAATATATTTTAAATGTAATTCTACATTGAGCTAATTATGATTAAAATATTTTGCTACTTATAATATCTTCAGGTCAGTTCGATCAATTTTTTACACGTTTTTTTTTCTTATATAAAAAAAACACCAAAGAACAAAGTTTTATATTATTATAATCATGTTAATAAAATAAATATAATTTGTAAATATAAAGAAACATATACTAATATGTCTAGTTTTTTGTCAAGCTCTAATTGCTTTTTGATTAATTGTAATTGTATTTTTTTTCTTTTTTGTTTAAATCAAGTCAGTTTTTTTGTTTTCTTTACTGTGTAAATTTGTTGTACTTACTTGTATTATAATGAAAGAAATAGTCTATAGCCTATTAATTTTTAATTGTTACCTAGTAGTTACATTATTTTTATTGTTTTATTATTTTTCTTTTATTTTAAGTATTTTGTACTTCTTTGGTACCTGACTGATTAAAGTTAAGTTGCCTTTATAATTCTAACGCCCCTACATTTTTTTTTCATTATTTTATTTTTTATAATAATATTATTATTGTTTTTTTTTTTTGTTTTTTTTTTTGCTGATATTAGAGTGAAATATATTGCTCAGTGATCTGTTGTTTTATAATTTTTTTTTATATTTTTTTTTTTAAATATAGTTACTAATACTGTTATATTAAGCTATATGACTAACAGTTACTACTATATATTTATTTCAGCTTCAATGTTCTCACTTTCTTTTTATTAGTAACTGAAAATTAAATTACCATAAGTGAATACTATTAATTGTTTGCTTCTATTGTTATGTAAATTATTAAACAGTCAAATAGAACATATTCTTTTAATTGGACAGTATGGAATTTAGTTACTAACTAAAGAAGAGGGAAAAAAATGTTAGTCAAATCCACAACCAGGAGGCAGAAAGTCCTCCCTACTACATAAAAGTATTTTAAGAATGCCCTTTTCACTTGATTCAGATATATACTTTTTAAAGATTCGCACCTGTCAACAAATTATTGAGTGTCTTCTATATTAGGCCACTCAATTAATTTTTATGTAAACCAGAATGCTTTTTTGGCATAGAAAAGACAATCCTGTCAATAGATTAAGAGTTTTTCTCTATGTATATTTTTAAAGCTTAAACATCTTTTTTTAAAAAAGGTCATCTTCAGTTATTTTAAAAATATGTAGCTGCATAAAGCTTTTTAACAATGTGGTGTCAACCTGTCAATAGTTCATAGTAAAGTTTTCCTCACTTAATTTATTAAGGGTAGCTGTATAAAGCTTCAAACAATGTGCTCTTTATAAAGCAACATCAATTGTTTGCCTTTTTTAAGATTTACCCTCTTGATTGGGCATTTAGTTCCCCACTTATGATAGGTTTTGTTTTCAGTGACTGGACCTTATTAGATTAAAAAAATCTCTGATTCTTTACATTACTCTATACTAAGTGGCTCCAACGTACGGCTAGTGGGCTGAATCTGGCCCTTAAGACTTTATGTGGTGCGCCATGCTCTGTCCTTGGTTAGCCTCTATAAGTCTGTCTTTTAATTTGGTGGATTGTCTCTTAGTAAATCTCGGCAAAGACATTGATCGCCATTTAACACTAGTTTAAGTTTAAGCCTAAGTAGGGAGACATTTTTTGTAATCATCATAACTACAGTGTTTAATTTTGCTAGACTTGTTTTATTAGCATTAGGCCATATCAACTTTTGATCGTAACTCATTTTTTTAACATTATATTAAGTATGTATAGTTTGATAAAAAATATTGAAATTTCTTCATTATTATATCTACTTCATCCGGCTTGCCCTTTGACTATCCTATCCAGATTTGGCCCTTCAACTAAAAAAGTTGGTGAACCTTGCTCAATACCACAATCTCTTGGTTATTAGCAAGGTCTTTGAATTAGTTATATTCATGGATTAAGTGAAAAGGTAAAAAAAAAATCAACTACTTAACTCAGTGAAAACCCCTAACCAGCTATCAAATTATTTGTGGAAAATCTTTCTGTCTTGCTTAAATCATCTCCTCTTTTATAGCATTTATAACGTTAACTCTTGTTTACAGTCCTACTCGCTAAATTATCCTCTAACTAGTTTAAAATTTAATTCTAAAGAATAAGTTCAATTTGTATTTTTAAAACTAATCATTTTTTAAAAAAATTGTTTGTAAAATAATTTTGAGGTCATTGCACACTTAATTGTTATAAACGTCTCCTTTGTGCATTATAGACAACCAGTACTTTTAATTATTTTGTTCTGTTGACAAATTTACAATAGTCTTTACATAAAATATGGCTTTTTACCATGTTAAGGAATTTCAATTGGAAGCATTTAACAAATAAACAAACTAATGTTGGTCACATAGCCTAATTACTCCAATTAACACAATCAATTAAATCTGATCAATTTTCATTTTTTAATGCCAGTAATTTTAGTTGTTATTGTTTTTATTATATTTAATATTGTCGATAATGCTTCCTACTGTGAAATTATAACTATAGAATAAATTAACTTTTTTCTTTTTTTTCAAATCAATGTTTTTCTGAAGTATAATTTGTGTATATCTATATAAATTTTAACACTATGGATCCAAAATCCTTTTTTTTTTTAAAGATAATCAAATAAATATATTTCTATTAAGAATTGTAATCATGATTTTAACTAAATGTAATTAAATCAATTATATAGTTTATTAAAAGCATAAAATTACGTTCTTTTTAAGGTCTATTAGGAAGGGGTTTTTTTTATTTTTGAGCGTATTATTTTGTTTATTATTCGTTTTTTGTCGCTTAATATCTTAGGTGCTCTGGCCTCTAAATGTGAATTAAATATGCTGAATCTAATCTAAAATATGTTTTGTTTAATCAAATCTTAGCTTGATGTCTTATCAAAGCTTTAGCCAGAACTAATTATTGTTTTTCATTGCTACGATTCATATTGCTTCTTCTTTCCTCTCCATCCATGTTTGGTAATCTTATTTTGTGTTAATTTTAAGGCCTGATAATGACGTAAGTGTTGATATTTTTCCCTTTACCTATAATTATTGTTCTATTCAATGTTTAAAAAAATAACAATGTATTTGAGTGATGATGTCATATTGGAGGATTGATATAATGGTCTAACAAACTATAAACTTTATTTTTAACATTTTTTAAAAAATAAAATTTTTGTTTACAAAAAAAAATGTTTGTGAATATTAGTTATTAATATAATTGATATTCTTAAAAAAAAAATTATTGAATCTAGTTAAGCATAAATAAATACATTGAGTTAGCTAAGTAGAGGATTAAAGCTAGCTGAAATTATTAAATATATATATATATTTTTTTTTAATTGTTATTATAATTGATTATCAAATAAAGTTCAACTTTTTTACCTCTTAATTAATTTTATCCATTATTTGTTGCTTGTTTTCTGCTAACACATCTTATTTTAGATTCTTGTAAAACTCCAAATCTCCTAATCATATTTATTTTACTTAAGTTATTTGCTAATTATAATGTGCTCTTTTAATTCACGTACCATTTCTCTTCCATTTAGTCTTCATTTACATTTTAAAATAGCTACTGATCATTTTAATATTTATTACTAATGTGATTATTATAGTGAAAAGTTATTAATTTATGTCATTTATTTTATTGTTATAACATTTAATATTTATTTTCTTTATAAATAATTTTTGTTAGAGAACTATATTTAGATCTTTTAATTAATTAAATATAACTAATTAATCTAATAATTAAAATCCTATAAAATAATCCCTTTTTTTATTAATAATTCTATTATAACTATTTTTATAATTGATTACCATTTAAACTTTTTTAGAAAGCTAACCAACAAACTAAACAACCATGTAAAATTCAATTATAAAATCTTCAATTTAAAAAAAAAAAAGAAAAAAAAGCATACTCTTTTTCTTATTATTATCTTTTATATTCATCCTATTTATAATTAATTTATGTAGATATTCTTGATAATTTTTAGGTTTTGGGAACAAAACGTAGGGAAATATCACTTGTTAGATGATACTCTTGACTGAAGGTTTATTGTAGAAGAAAATATTCTCTAAGAGTTATTTATGAGCAATATGTAGAGTCTTCCTTATCAAATGAAGAATTTTCTTCTTGCACAGAGTTAGATTATCCTTTTATAGGATTATTCTTTTGAAATTAAATGATAATGTTATCAGGATATATATTTATTTTTGTGGATCGTAGAGGCAGAGTTCTGGCTAGGTTTTGTATAGGTATTTTTTTAATATAATAAATAACACAAATCTTTTAAAAACATTGTTTTTGTTAATGTCTTGTTTTTTTTTGTATAATATTTTTTGTGTGTGGTTATAGTTAGTTTTTTATTATTTAATTTTTTGTGTGATTTTTTTAAGAATGATTTTTTTTCTAGTTTGTTACTACTGATACAAAGTATTTATTTCTGTATGATTTATTCTATTACATATATCTGTAATTGTAAATATTTAAATGCTATAAAAAAAATAACCTTCCTCCCTTTTTTTAGTTGTTATTTTCTACTCTAAATGATCTTGCGGTGAGACAATTTGAAATCATTATCAAGTTATTGTAAACGTAGAATTAAGGTTGATCTGTGATAATTTATTTAAAATTAATATTGGCTTTAGAAAAGGATTTCAAAAATCTGTGATGTGATGTTCAATTTACGATACTTGTTTTGTTGTTCAAATTGTCTAAAATATATATATAAATATATATATAAATAAATATATAATATAATAAATATATTCATGTAATAAAACATCACAATTGTAATAATTTATTTGATATATTATGTGCCTGACTAAATGACTAGTTTTTTATGATAGTAATAAAATATATTTCTTTATAATATATCGTAATATATTTGTGCTGTCGGAATAGGAAGTGTCAATGCTTTTATAATACACAAAATTTTTCAGGTGCACCATATTTTATTATGAACCATATACCATCAGCCTTATGTCACAACTGTTTCTATAGTGTTTGTATTATTATTTTATTTATAAAGTTACAAAACAAGTCAGCATAGCAAATAAAAGGTTGTTTTATTTTTGTTTATTGAATTTGTATAAGCAATGTTTTTTTTTTCTCTTAATTGTTTGTCAGTGGCACTTAATATTGATGAATTAAAACAGCAAAATATATTCCTAAATGTGTTTTCTATCACTGTTCCCGTTTATCTCCTTCATTTTTTTAAGATTGTGAAATAAATGAATGAATGAATGGTATTTATTTATTAAAATAATAATTTATCAATGATTTTGATTGTTTACTTTTTAAAATTCTGGTATGTCATTAAGTGGAGATCCCCTGAATTGCTTCTGTTTTAGTTTGCATTGCAGGGAGTCCTTGTTCGATTCCCGAGATTTAGTGGGGGGGAGGGGTCTTAACTTAGGTGTTAACACAGTATCATGAAATAAATAGTTAACTGCACACTAGAAGGGGGCCTGAGCATAATAGGAGAGCAGTTCGCTCTCCTATCAATAAAATTAAACTTCACAGTTGCAACTTGGAATGGTGAACACATGTTTTACCATCAATGTCATATAAATGGGTAGCTGCTTATGTAAAGTGGTTAACTGGTTGTGTATGTCAATTGTAGGGTTTATACAGCTGATGAAGAGACACACTAACGCCCACTGCCATTTAATATATATTTGTTTTAGCCCTTGGATGGCTTAGGCCCTCCATGGGCTGTTGGGCCACAGAGTTAGTTAGTTTACTCACTAGAAATGGTGTCCAGTGGTTGTGGAATTCCATAGAGTACAGCTAATGGGAGTTGACATGCTGACTGTGTAGTATAAAGCCATTTGGTTACCCAAGCCTCCCTTAGACTCATGCACTGCAATTATTATTATTGTGCCATTAAGTATTTAATTGCATAGAAACTATTAGAGTAAATATAATTTTAGTTTTTTTATATATTTAAATTGATCAAAATATAACATGACTAAAGGAAAAATGTAGAATTGATGGGAAGATGTTACAAGAATTCAATAACTTCAACCCTGGAACCAAAATTCTAAAACCGATGATGGTTAAAAAAGTTGTTTGTCTCATTAAATAGATGAAGTAAGAATTTTTCCTGTCTTAAAATTCCAATTTTAAATTTGAAGCTTACGTTTATGCGAGCGTTGTGCGTGAACGCTTGGGTGGATACATTATTAAACGAACTCAACCTGGCATTGGTAAAAAAAACATGTGTACCAAATTTCAACTCACTCAGTCTTGATCTTTTACTCAAGTTATCGTCATCGGTAGATTATGGATTATGGACGCTTATGGTTTTGTGACTGTGATTTTGGTCGTTGTTTTCGGATTCACTTCCGGGCTCCAGAACGTGCCATAAGGAGCTTCGTTCCAAAAATTACATTTTATACATAGGTACGCACAGAGCTGGATTTACATATTTGGTGGCCAGGGGCCCAAGAAAAATTGCCGCTCCCCCCCCCCAAATATTGTGACACTTTTGTAATTCCTATAAAAAAAGTTTTGTCCTATAAAACATATGAACTAATGTTTGTTCATTTTTAACCTGATTTATTTTAATATTATTTAAATAATGTTCCACTATTATTACAGGACTAGGCTAAAACCAAATCAAACCATATACAAATTTTGTAAAATAAAAACGTTTTTGAATGAAAAAAAAATTTCAAGCACACAGTATTTATATACAAGTTTTATTTTAAAATTAGTCATAATTTAACAGTAACTTCTTTTGTAGGAAATAACAAGTGAAAGTGTAGTTATAAAATAATTTAAAGAAAGGGCCAGTCATGCACCATGACTTAATGAGCGAATTTTCAAAGAAATCTGTGTATTATTGCCTTATGATAATACAGGAAAATTTTGGTTAAGAATTTGGATGGGTGAAAAAAAAATTGGTACACAGGGGTTCCGGGTACAAAAGTCAAAATAGTATATACCCTTTAAGATGCATGTCGTTGGAAAGCTCTAAGAGTACAGTAATTGTTGTTATGTACACTTTTGTCATATTTTCATATAAGAGGGGGGTTAAATGGAAAAAATACGTTTTATGCTATTTTTGAACCTAAATTGTAAAAATTTGACCCCTAAATGGACTCCAAAAATTCTGGCCAACGAACTCAGCCTTTCTTTTGATATTATTGACATTTTAAAATTTGTTTGGGTTTTTTAAGTGCATCCTAGGGTGAGACATCGTCTTGAGTGACGGATACATATATACATACAAAAGAAAAAGTGTTAAATTTCAGGAATCGATTAAGAATGGTATGATTTCCATGGAGAAAATTTTCAAAAATTTGCATTTAAAAAATTTTTAAGCCATTGCAATAGCTTAATTTTCTTCGAAAATTCGCTTAAAAAGAAAAGTAATTGAATACCTTAGTTGAGAAATCTGTTAATTTAGATTTCTTACGTCTTGCTTTAACATTTAGGAAAGTCATTTATGACATTTAAATTCAAGTTATAGTCCAGTTATTTTAGTCATAAATATGGCTTCTGATCCAAAAAATTCGAAGCTTCAATTTTTTATTTTTTGATCACAGCATTTTGACATTCTGAAAAGCACGACTTTTTGCGTATTTTTTTGTAAATATCTCGCTTCCTCTAGCTCGGAGACCAATTGACTATCAGATTAAAATTGAAGATTATAAAATTTCACACATGAAACATTTATTTATTTTTACTTAGAACGAACCTTTTGGATAATAAAGTGCTCCAAAGTTTCCGCACAAGACGTAAAAAATAATTTTATTACATAGATATTTGTCAATTAACGTTGGCGGAGCTGAAGGGTTTGCTTGAAGATAATGCTCCTACCGATGCGACAATACAAGCAAAATTGATTGAAAAGTATGGCAAGAATATTGTTATTACGATTCAGTGTTATCAGCGATACTGCGGAAGTCTTCTCTTATAATTGCTGCATCAGCTTCAACTATTCGTGGACGTTCTTCTTCTTGATTCAATTTTTTATTTTCATACCAAGCGTTAGAAAGAATAGTCGCAGGAGTATTGGGGAAGCTAAGCATCGTCATTTTTTTGGTTTCATTGATATAACAATACTGTTGCCATACTTTCTAACCAATATTGCTTCTATTGTCGCATCCGTAGGAGCATCATCTTCAAGTAAAACCTTCCATGTAAAACATAGACAATTATCTATGTAAAAAAATTTTTTGTACGTCTCGTGCGGAAACTTTGGAGCACTTTATTATCCAAAAGGTTCGTTCTACGTAAAAAATAAACATCATGTTTCATGTGTGAAAATTTATAATCTTCAATTTTGATCTGATCGTCAATTGGTCTCCGAGCTAAAGGAAGCGAGATGTTTACATAAATACCTATGACTATTATTACCTATAACCTATTTTACCTATAACTATTACATAAAGATATTACATAAATATATTAGGTACGTAAAAAGTCTTGCAAAAACAAACACTACTCAAGTTATAATAAGCTAGGTTTTAGCTAAACCGTTCGTTGTACGTAAAAAATGAAAGATAGATTTTCTGTGGGAAATTTAATAATCTATTTTTTTAATTATCACCTTAATTTGTCTCCGAGCCTTAGGAAGCGAGATATTCATAAAAATACGTAAAAAGTGGTGCGGCAATGGATACTAGATATTCATAGATATTCTTCGCCCTATATTCCGTAAACCGTCTATTGCACGTAAAAAATTAATGAGTTTTTTTGTGGGAAATGTTGTTATCTTTAATTTTGATAACCACCTTGATTGGTGTCGGAGCGATAGGAAGCGAGATATTAGCAAAATACCGAATTTGTTGACCTTTGCCCTTGAATACCAATTAACGCGACCACGATCTCATTGCCGATTTTCAATATGTTTTTCAGAACGTCAAAATGAAGTGATCAAAAAACATATTGATGCTCCGAATTTTTTGGAACAGAAAACCTAAAATGACTGGACTATCAAGAAAGCAAAATAAAAGTATTTTTTATGCAGTTAATAATTATGTAATGTTAATATTATAAACTGCTGACTGCTGGGAATTCTTTAAATTGTTTAAAAACATAGTTTTATGTCCGTTTTTACCTTTAAAGATTACGTTGTATAAAAATAGAGTAAAGTTGGCCTAAACTGTAGTTCTAACTGGTGTACGTACACGTACGTGAATAACTAGCGGCGACGAGTTATAAATCACTAACCGTTCTATGCCCAAAATCTAAAATCCACTTAAACACCAATAAATAAAAACTTATGCCTACTGACCTGCACTTGCGCTCATACTCAACTGTACAATTAGTATATAAAAGTTCAATTAGTAAATAAATATTATACTTTTTGTTCACAAGATTCATATAGTAATGTCCAATATAAAAAAAAATATGTTATATAATTTTTGTTTTATTTTTCTTTCTGCCGCCTTTTGCCACCTTCGAAAATTTGCCGCCAGGGGCCCGGGCCCCCATGGCCCCTGCGTAAATCCAGCCCTGGGTACGCACAACATATTCTAAAACTTGGAAATTCTAAAAATTAACTGGAAGAATAAAATGTACCTCAAGTCCAGATCGATTTTTTTAACTTGTCCTTTACAAGGGCATCGAGATTCCTTATTCTTGTAATTTCTACCCTAGCATTCCTTGAGGAACTAGTTTTTTCTACAAATCCACCCTCCAAGAATTATTTTTCTTCAGCCAGCTTAAGATTTAGTTAAAATATATTTCGTATTAGCTGTTTTTGTTTACAATATACGATTATTAACAATACCTCTTGCTACAAGGAACAATCTCTAATTAACAATACCTTTATCCTAAGGCTTAAATTCCGTCATGCTGTACTTTGTCGTTTTTCTTATTGCTGTCAGCATTAAGAAAAAAATCGCACTGGGGTAAACTTTTTACTTATGAAGAGCACTTATGAACTTGGTTAAATTTTCTATATTTTTCTTATAATGCAATTTTTTAAAATATTTGTTTATTTGCACTTGACTTTATAAATAAAGAAGAATTTGGAGCAGCCGATTGTGGCTTTTGCGCCCACCAGGCGCAAAAGCGTGATGTTAACTAATACTGCGTCCCAGAATGTTGAAATTTTAACTTCAACCAAATTTAATCAAGTTTCGAAGGTTTTGCCAGATCTCAGAAAAATCCTGGTTCGACGAAATGTAAGTTAAATGTCCTTCATAGAAATATAAATATTACAAACGTATCTTGACTCATTTCATGTTGAAAAAAAACCTCGTATTATTTATAATAAATATAATTATTTTTATCTTAATCTCTTACATAACCATATTCTTATAATTTTTTACTCTTAGAGTTTTCTTAATTATACAATGTATGATACGTCAAAGTAAAAAACTTACTAGAAAGAGTGCATTAAGGTAGCTAACCTTAGATTATAAAACAGGTATTAGTACAGGAAAAATAGGGTTTTAAAAATGACAAAATTTGTACATTCATGAAACTTTGCTCATAACTTCATATTGCCAGTGGAAATGAAAATCTGCAGAGTCCGTCAAAATTTAGGGGGTGGAACATCCCCCCAGGGGGGCGGGAAGGTGGAATTTTTTTATTACAAGCGCTCAAAATTAGGTAATAAGAAATAAAGTTGGATAAGGGGGCAAAAGTACACTTTTATTAGGAATTTCTGACCTTAAGCCACACTCTATTTATTTTTCCATAGATTTTTGACTCCCCCTTCCAAATTTTTCATTCCTCTATTCACCCCCAACCCTTAGACTCCCCCCCCCCCCAAAAAAAAAACCTCTCCCAAAAAGAAAAAAATTCAGTTGTTGCTATATACCTCGTAAACTATGCGTGGTTCGATGTTATTTTTTTATACTAGTTTTTCAGTGCAATCAATTTACAACAATTTAAGTCCACCTGCAACTCTTTACGTCCTATTGTTACCAAGATGTGGCACTTTAAAAGTTGATAATTTTTTTAAAAAAATGGAATTTTTATGTTTTGCTTCCGTTTCGGGGTGAATATCGGCGTAACCTACGAGAAAAGTCATAAGGAATGAAGTTGTAGTGAAGATAATTGGCTTCTTTTTATGTCCAACTACAACTCTGTACGTTTAGTAGTTACCGAGATATGACCCTGCAAAAATTGGCCGTTTCCCAAAAAATGGAAAATTTAAGTATTGTTCTCGTTTCGGGGCGAATATCGGCGGTCATAAGCAATTAAGTTGTAGTAAATTTAATTGGCTTTTATTCAAGCACGAAATGAAGCCTGTAGACAAAATATTTCTCTTGCAGTTGTAAAAAAAAACAAAAAATGGGAATTTGTTTTTTTAAGAGATAAACCAAAACCACTTCAGTCCAGTCAAATTAGGATATAACTTAGCAAAAAATCCCAGTTTTGGAAAGTGGCTTAATATGTTCGTAAGACTTACCTGTCTAACGCACTAACGGTCCCCGAGAGGGGGGGGGGTGGCAATAGGTGTTATTTTGCTTTTTACCAAATATCTCGAAAAGTATTGACATTAGGCCAATTATGGTTATGTACACATTTGTTTTTCATTAAATTTCAAATAAAAATGGTCCTTTTTTGAGTTACAAGCGCACAAAATTAGGTGATAAAAAATAAAGTAGGATTAGGGGACAAAAAACTCTTTCTCTCCCCCTGGGGGAGGGGGGGGGGGGGGTGTGTTCCACCCCCTAAATTTTGATGGATTCTGCAGATTTTCTGGCTTAAGGTCAGAAATCCCTAATAAAAGAGTTCTTTTGCCCCTTTATCCAACTTTATTTTTTATTACCTAATTTTGAGCGCTTGTAACTCAAAGCTGAAAATAACTTGGAGCTGAAAATTAATGGTAAACGACTATTTTTATTGGAAATGTAATGAAGAACAAATTTGTAAATTACCATAATTCACCTGTCAATACTTTTCGAGATATTTGGAAAAAAGCAAAAACTCCCCCCTCCCCGCCCCCACTGGGGGGGTGTTCCACCCCCTAAATTTTGACGGACTCTGCAGATTTTCATTTCCACTGCCAATATGAAGGTATGAGCTAAGTTTCATGAATGTACAAATTTTGTCATTTATTTAGTGCATTTTGGGTCTATTTTACCTGTACTATAATAATAATATAATAATATATTTTATTTGTTTATAAAACTTACAAGTTTTATACAAAGGGGTTCGCTCATGTCTAAATACATAATACTAAATATAACAAAAAAATTACATTTCTATAAGACAAATAGAAATAATAATAATATACAATAATTAATGGCAGAAATGTGATAATAAGTGAGAGTAGAATATTACAATATAGAGTGTGTTGTGGGGTAAGTAATACAGTGATGTATGATTTGTTTTACAGATGGTTGACTATTCATTGTGAATAAATGACCTTACTTTCAACATGTTGAGTGTAAAAAAGTAAATTTTCTTTATAAGATATTTCTTTGTAGTGCCTAATATGGACGTTATTTTAGTTTGCTCTTCCCATTGAGAGGATAACAGTTCTCTAGGGAGGAACGCTTCTCTCTGTGCTTTATAAATGGGGCATCTCAAAAATATGTGCTCAATGGTCTCCCTTTCCATCCTGTTACAGACTGTGCAAAGTTGATCGGTTTTGATTTGATACAAAATGCCTCTTATTGTTATTTTAATTGTGTCCTGTCCACTTGTCCTTAGTTGTGCTAGTACTTTCTGTTGGTTGTACGTAATTTTGTTGTCTAGTGTCAGGTAGTTCACATCTTGATGGTGAAATGTATTTAATATTTTATAAAGTCTACAGTAGGATGAATTGTTGATTCTGTCTAGGTCTGTCTGTTTGAGATATAAGGAGTACGTCTCAACTAACTTGTTAATCTTACTACGATTTATAGTTGTATCAAAGATAGTATCAGCCAGTTCGTCTATTGTATTTAGAATCCCTTTTACTTGGCTAATCCAATTGTATTTGATTATGTTTCCAGGCGTGGAATCTAGATACATTAGGCGCTTCATACTAACTTTGACTAAATTTTCGTCGTCAAGCGAGTGTATATGGTTTTACCTGTACTATATTGAAAAGGAAGAAAAATTAAACATTGCATTAAATTAAAACAGAATGAAATATTAAGGGAAATTAAAACCAATAAATGGAATACAAAATACATGATGGTTATTGAGTGACTTTAAACTTAACTTTAGTGCAAGTGAAAGGAAGCAAAAAGGCAAGGAAAGAGGAGGAGGAGGAGGGGGCAGAGGGGCTGTAAGAGGATTAGGACAAAAAGAACAGAGGGAAAATGGCAATATACCTGCTATGGTCACCAACAAAATACACTTTGAATTAAGTTTGTAGATTATCTAAAGAAGGCAGCATTAGAACAGCCGAATGTTTTAATACAATCATACATATTATTATATTTTTAAGAGTAAATGTTAAATAAAAACGAATGCACGCTTTCAAAATAAAAATAATGTATATATTGTGTTGACATTTGACATCAACCTTGTCCTCAAAGTTAACTTTTGTTTTTGTTTAATGTATTTTTATTATATTAAATAATCAGATTTGTCTCAAGACAGAATTAGTCCTCTTTTAAACTATTAATAGGTTATGGGCCCAGCACGCTTCGCACATGCAAGCAATATACGGACAGTTTCTAGTTTTACTACGGGAGAGTAAGTTTCATGATAGTCAAAGCCTTCCTTTTGCGAGAAACCTTTCGCAACTAAACTTACCCTTGATTTTGTTAAGTCTAGGCTGTTAGACGAATATAATAAAAGGAAAAATTTAGAGTCTGATGAGACGTTAGGTTCTACTTCAGAGAATGTTTTTGCGGGCAAGAGGAATGTTACCAAAAAGGTACCTAGGTGTAAATCATGTTCGAAATTAGGGCATTATCAACATCAGTGTTGGAGCAGGAATGCTAACAAATATCCTGAAAAACGGGGTAGTGCACACATGAACTCTCGTCACTCTGACGGAGATTCAGGTGGAGATTCGTTTATAGCATTCCCCCAAGGTCCCAAAGAAATGAACAATTCAGTATCACTTGTATCTGATAAAAATAGTGAAATAATGTTTTATGTTGACAGTGGATGTACTGATCACATGGTAAATCAGGAAAAATATTTAAGTAATGTTAGGGAACTTAAAGATCCTATAATTGTATCGGTAGCGAAAAATGACGTATTTTTGAAAGCTACAAAAATAGGTGACATTAAAGTTTACTATAAATTAAATAATGAAAATAAAAAAGGGACCATAAGAAATGTTTTGTTTATTCCAAATTTAAAATTTAACTTGTTTTCAGTTAAGCGACTTGAAGAAGGAAATAAGTCAATACTTTTCAAAAATGGTAAAGTAACCGTTAGTAATGCAAAAGGGGAAATAATTACTATAGGCAAAAGAGAAGGTAATCTGTATGTTTTACGTTTCTTACATCGTAATAACTATAGCAGTTCTATTTCTAATGCTAGTATCAAACCCAATGCTTTAGATGTATGGCATCTACGTTATGGCCATTTAAATCACAAATATCTCCTTGAGTTATCCAAAAATAATTTAGTTAGAGGGATCCCCGCACTACCAAATAATTATAACAATAAATTCACAGTATGCGAAGGCTGTGTGATGGGCAAACAGAATAAACTTCCATACAATAAAAATCACGAAGTCAGGTCTAACAAGCCACTTCAATTGATTCATAGCGATGTTTGGGGCAAAGTCAAGCCTCAAACTTACGATGGTAAACAATATTTTGTGTCATTTATTGATGACTACACTCACTTTTCAAAAGTCTACTTAATGGCTAATAGAAGTGAAGTCGTCGATCATTTTAAAGATTATTGTTCATCAGCGTCCACACATTTTGGTTTTAACATACAAAAATTACGTTGCGATAATGCTCTAGAATATAAGAGTCATGAAATGCAACAGTATTGTATCAAAAACGGAATAACAGTAGAATTTACTTGTCCGTATTCTAGCACTCAAAACTGCATAGCAGAAAGATTTAATAGAACGATTCTTGACAAAGCCAGATCAATGCTTTATGGCAGTGGTACTCCAAAAATTTTGTGGGGTGAAGCTATATTAGCAGCAACATATTTACTCAATAGGAGTCCTACCCAAGCATTGAAAAACAAAGTGCCAGCAGAACTCTGGTATGGCAAAAAGCCTAATGTTAGTAGGCTGCGTATTTTTGGTTGTAAGGCTTATGTCCATATACCGTTACAATTAAGATCAAAACTTGATCCAAAAAGTGCTAGTGCTATTATGGTCGGTTACTCACATTTGGGTTACAAGTTATGGAATTTTGAAAAACAAAAAATAATTAGGTCCAGAGATGTTGTGTTTGATGAAAACTCTTTTAGTGAAACAACTGATAAATCAAAAGGTGTGAATGAAAATATTAATAATGAAAGTGTGAATGATAAAATAAAATTTGAATTAGATAATATCGAAAATTCGGGAAATGAATCTGACGATAAGTCTGAATGTAAAGTTGAATTACGTAGAAGTCAAAGGCCGACTAAACCGCCAGACCGGTATCAAGCTGGATTCAACTGCTCTACCGCCCTTGCTTTAGCCCTATCAGCAGAAAGTTATGTTGAAGATTTGCCGAAGAATCTGTCTGACCTAGAAGGGCGAGCCGATAAACATCTGTGGTTAGAGGCAGTAAACAAAGAATTAAAATCCTTAGAGGATAATAAAACGTGGGTTTTAACCTATCCGCAACCTAGCAGTAATATTGTAAGTTCAAAGTGGGTATTTAAAATTAAACGTGACGTTGACGGAAACGTATCAAAATACAAGGCTAGGTTAGTTGCGAAAGGTTTCTCGCAAAAGGAAGGCTTTGACTATCATGAAACTTACTCTCCCGTAGTAAAACTAGAAACTGTCCGTATATTGCTTGCATGTGCGAATCAGTTTAATATGACAATCCACCAGATGGATTTTGAGACTGCTTTCCTTAATGGTATACTAGAAGAAACGGTCTATATGAAAGTCCCAGAGGGACTTATAGTTAGTGAAAAAGATAAAGGAAAGGTGTGTAAATTAGTTAAGTCACTGTACTGATTTAAACAGGCACCACGCACCTGGAATATAAGATTTAATAATTTTGTAACATAAACTTAAATTCAAGAGAGTGATCAGAGAGTGATTGCTGTCTTTATGTGAGAGAGTGGAATGATTCTTTGTTTATAATAGCTGTGTTTGTAGACGACTTGTTATTAATTTGTAAAAATGTTGAAACTATTAATGAAGTTAAAGCGGAATTTACTAAAGAGTTCAGAATGACCGATATGGGTGAAGTAACTAGTTTTTTAGGTATTAAAATTGAAAGAGATTGGCAATTAGGAACTTTAAAAATCTCCCAGTCACATTATATTCAAAAACTTTTAGAACGATTTGAAATGAATAATTGTAAACCTAAGTCTACACCAGTTGAGGAAAAATTAAATAATTATTTGTCCACCCTTAACGATAGCTGTAACAAAATGACAGATAAACCTTATCGAGAATTAGTTGGATGTATTATGTACCTTATGCTTGCATCGAGACCAGACCTAAGCTTTGCGATGAATTTGTTTAGCAGATATCAATCCAACCCAAAAGAAGATCATTGGAATCATTTGAAACATGTTCTTAGATATCTAAAAGGAACATCAGACGTTGGGCTTATGTTTAAAAGAAACCATGAAGCGGCTCCACTAGTCGTCTATGCAGACTCGGACTGGGCCAGTGATGTGTCAGATAGAAAATCAACAACTGGATACCTGTGCAAAGTCTTCGGCTGCACCGTCAATTGGGCGACAAAGAAACAGACTACTGTCTCGTTATCAAGTACAGAAGCCGAATACATCGCCATGGCGTCTGCTACTTGTGAGTGTTTATGGATTCAGAAGGTCCTGACGGAGCTTCAAGTAGATAACGTTATCCCGACTACTATATATGAAGACAATCAGTCCGCCATCGCCATAGCAAACAATCCTAAAGACCATCAGCGAATGAAGCATATAGACGTGAAGTACAACTTCATCAGGGAAAAAGTTCAGCAAGGTATAATATCCTTACCACACATTGCTTCCTCGGACCAACCAGCGGATCTACTGACTAAGGCTCTGTCTCCTACAAAATTTCTACAGTTAAGAAGTTTACTAGGATGCAAGTTTGAGAGGGGGTGTTGACATTTGACATCAACCTTGTCCTCAAAGTTAACTTGTGTTTTTGTTTAATGTATTTTTATTATATTAAATAATCAGATTTGTCTCAAGACAGAATTAGTCCTCTTTTAAACTATTAATATATTGTATGGATAAGAAGTATTTATCATCTGTGTGCCAATTAATGCGCTGTATAAAATACGATCGTTTTGGTTATTGAACTAACCACCTCTTATATGATTACTCGTTGCCACACATTGGATAAAAATTCAGTCGAGGACCTTATCTCATGACTCCTCCTTAATTAGAGTCAGTGCTAGCTCTAGGGGCGGGCAAGCCGAATGGCACGCAACTCAGGAGGGCGCCGGGCGCCATCGTTAGCTTTTTTTGCAAATTTGAAAAAATACGAAGAGTTTGAAAGCGCGAGACAGCGCAGCGCCGCAATTAAAATGAATTTGTAAAGTCCATACTCATTGGCAGCTGTCATACAGCTCCTTGTTATTCTATCCTACTCTAATTTCTCTAATCCTTCTAATTTATTGTTGAAGAGCCCTATGTGCCAAATATTGGTGCGTCTGCAGAGGTAGTAGGTGATGAGATAAGTCAAACTAATCTTATTATAATCTCGGAAGGTTCATCTTATGCGGATATAGATAGGCACTTGGTCTTTTATGACATTTCCGTTAGGGATGTCATAATAGAAAAATGGCCAGAACTAGTGGTTGGGCCTGATTCCAGGTTTCCGCAAGAGGCCACAAACAAAAATCGTCACCGTTTCGGTCTTTCATTAAACTAGAATTCTTTCTAACAAAGAAACTGTTGGCAGAAGATGGCTTTGGCTTCAGTATTCCAAATTATCTGTTTTTTGTTTTGCAAACTTTTGACACGTCTCCTAAGGCAAAATTAAGTAGCTAAGGATTAAAGAACTATTGTAACATAATGGAGGATAATTTATTTATTTATTTCAATATATTGGAGAATATTTTAAAAGTAACCAGACTTCGAATGGACACTTTATTTCATTTCGGAAGTGGCTTGATGCAGAAAAAACGCACTTTAGCTTGAATTGACGCTAAACAGCAACTAAATGTACTATTGTCATTAAGTCATTACTAATATAACTATTGTCATTTATAAAAAAAAAAAAAAAGCTTTTGTGATTGTGATCCTCAGACTGTTAGATTCTGTAAAAAATAGACATTCATGGGGTTTAGTCAAGCGTTTAGCTTTTAGGTAAGTTGGGTCTAGTTAAGAGCGAATATTTTGGGTCGAGTGCGATCCAAAGATACTAATGATCATTAAGGTGGAATAAAATAATTTGCTAACTCGGAGGAAAAGTTAAATCGGTTATACTTGAAAAATTTAGAGCTGCAAAGTTTTTTTGATCATCCTCGACTGCACTTCTCATACCGAACAAATGTCTTTCGGCCTTAAACTCAATTGGTATTCTTAAAAATGCTCCTACTCGCCGAAAAAAGATGTTTGACCACGAGGCACGGGACACTGTTCTCATTGGTCCCGAACAGTCATCAAAAACTAGGGTATTCTATTACTATTATTATTATTATTATTAGATACTGCCATCGTCTCTATACAAGAGAGGGGTTCCTAATGACTGGATATTTTGTTGAGTCGTTATCGTGCAAATAACTTTCCCCTAATTAGCGGCCTTTACACTTGGGTGCTTTCCTGCAGGATAGAGCAACAAACGGGAAAGAGCGCCAGTGTAAAGGCGGCACTGGAGTGAGGGATTACGCGTGCACAGAGACGCACGAAGGTCTCCTTGTCTCCTTAGTCTATAGGCGACAGCGAGCTTTACCACAGGCCTGCCGTGTTCTTTAAATTTACCCCCACTGTGCCCCCTAAAACTTTACATCTGACGACCACTCCACGCTCCGAGGATTGCGTGTGGGATTCCTCTTTACACACGCGTTCTTTCCGTCGCGCCATCATGGGGCACGCTTTCGTCTGGGAAAGCGCGTTATCACTTTTTTAGCTACCAAATCTTTCCCACAGGATTACTTGGACGGTTTTACTCGAGCGCAATCCTTCACGATTCAAGCACGCAGGAAAGAACGTATGTCTAAAGGCCGCTAATTGCTTTGAATTGTTGTATTACAACTCATATAATATTTAAACCTTATGAAAAGCCATAATTATTTTTTATGGAATATGTACTGAATTTCGCATTCCCCTTTTGTTATTACATATTAATGAAAACATCCGAAATAGTTAGTTTGCAGTAAGGCCAGGCTTATAAAGAAAACTTGAATGGAATTAGTAAGGTTTCGTATGAGATTTCCGAACAAACAGTTACCAACATAGAACATCATTATGAAATGCTTATTGCTAGTTTATGAGGTGATATATTTGTTGATTGGCTTAAACCAGGGTCCAGATGTTGTATCTACTCTCCCCTAGATAAGAACTAAATCGCTTTACTCTTCTAAATAAGCTGAGCTTTCACCAATACGTGAAATGTATAAAATTACCAGTTCAAATTTCTGCAAATATCTTCTATAAAATACGAGAAATTAAAAACAAAACTGTAAAAAACATAAATATAACCTAATTAGACGTAACCCACCTATATCCACGTTTCTACGTCGTTTGTATACGTATTGTTTAAACTCAATTATGAAAGCATACGACATTTTGAAATGACGTTAAAATTAAAGTATATCACGACAATCAAAAATACGTCTATTTAAACTCTCTAATATTTCTTGTGTGTTTTACTTTAAGTAGAAAGAGAGAAAAAACTACTAAGTTCTAACCTTTCATTTTAATTGTTCCGGGATTGTTACTTAGATGCGGTTTTATTAATATTTATCAAACTGAACCACTGCTGTCCGTGAAGGGTAGGCCTGCAAAGCCAAAGGGTATATACTACTTGAAATTTATATTTTGCTTGACAAATTGGTAGGTATTTAAGTGGAATTTAAAAATATATAATAAGAATAATTTTTGAGAAATAATATTTTTGTACGACTTTTCAGAGATATTAGGAGGCATCGCCCTTTTTAAATTTTTGGTGGGTTTAAGGTCCTCAGTCCAAAAAACTCGTTTTCAAAAACTGTCTGGCTTTCGTCTGTAAAGACGCGTGGAGCCACTACTGGGCTGATTTTGATGAAATTCGGCATAAATGTTCAGAAAAACCATACCTTAAGGTGGAATCAAGAAATTTCGAGAAATAGCTTTACACCCAAAACCTCATTTCTTGAAATCTGTTCTGACGATTTTAATCAACATAAATTCAATTGCAACAGGCGAGAGGTTGGGTTCATTTCCACGCCAGTGAGGAATTATTTTATAGTATTCTTTGGTAAAATAGTGAATAATAATTAAATGTAATTTTGATAACCCGAAACAACTAATAAATGGTAAACACTCGACGAAAAAATTATGGGAAAAGTGAGTACGAGTTGTTTCATTAACAGATTTTTTAATTGATTAATATCAATTATTATAAAGAGTATTTCTAAAATTGTAAAATTTACTATTTTATTAAGTTTTCCAAATATTTAACACTTTAAAATAACATTTTAATTTTAATAAAAAATTATCAGTCGCCATTACTGAGCAAAAAAATCAATCGATTAGAGTGACTTGTTATTGAAGGGTATTAATATATATTAAACGTAAATTTTAACTGCCGAATTTCATTTAAATCGGGCCAGCCGTAATCAATTGATACTCCATTAAACATACAGCCAAAAATTGTCTTCTTTTTAGCTTAACCGTTTTACAACGACGTGAAACGGGGCAAAAAATAAAATAAAAGACCACTCCCTAATTCGAGATATGTACAGAGAGCAGTAACATTATTTTTTTTTTTTTTATTTAAAAAATCGTTTTATTATGTAGATTAAAGTATACTTTTTTATTCTCATTTTAAATGTAGAAATCATTCCAGAGTTTTAGAAAACTTTACAAATTTTTAACCGTAACTTTGTATTATTATTCATACATTTTTTTGAGGCTGCTTTTCCTCCCATTTTATTCTCTTTTATTTATTTTTTTATTATATTTCTGATGGATGTAGAAAATAATGAACCCAACATTAAAAGAAGAAGATTGTTGGGAAGTGGAGTTAAGAGTTAGTAAAAGGCCGTGTTTTTTATATTTTAAAAATAATGCGGTAGTTAGAGGGTGGGTAGCTTGTTGAAAAAGTTTATATTGTTTGCGGGAAGGCGGGAAGGGGATGGAGTTGTTTTTAAAAGAGGAGAAATGGCCCGGAGGCGGAGGAGGGCTGTAGCTTGTCCAGGACGGCAGATTGTGCCTTGTAAATCGGCCAGCAGCTTCCACAATCTCTCCCCTAAGTCCCCTCAAGTGATTCTAGCACCTCCTACATCGCATATGTCGGTATTGTCCAGTTGTTATTCTCTAATGAGACAGTAACTAGTGACTAGTCTCGTATTAGAAGGGAACATTTTTGTCACATTTTACCCAACACCTTCATTAAACTCTAGTTTGGCATTGAACTTAGGGGATAATAGAAGTGAGTAGTATTAACAACTTATTTTATGTCTAATATAATGTGATCGTTTCAACAACAAAAGAATTTAGATGAAATAACTGTTTTACTGAATAAAAAATAAAGAAGTTCAACTTTACACAACAATAATTAGTTGATAACAATTTAACATTTTAATAATTAGGCATCAATCATTGAAGCAAGCAAATTGCAATAAATATTGAATATAAACAAAATGTAGTTATCGACGAATGTCATGTACTACGTTCACAGAGTTTTGGAAATGGTTTTGAAAACGATCCGCTAGTTCAATACGCTGTGTGAACGGAGATCGACGGATCGTATCGGTTTAGATCCGCTCCACCAAAAATACGTTACTACGTTCACACATCGTTTTGGAAACGGTTTTGAAAACGATCCGCTAGTTCAAAACGCTGTACGAACGGAGATCGACGGATCGTATCGGTTTAGATCCGATCCACCAAAAATACGTGATCGGAACGGGGGATCGAATTCAAAACGCTCGTGTGAACAGGTCGTGGAGGGGATTGAGGTTTCAGGTTATTATACTCTTTTCCACTTTTTAAGTTCTTTGTTTATGTGAGCTTCCGTTTCTTTTTTTTAACTGCAAAAACGTTTTTAAAAAAAAGTTAAAACTATAAAGAACCTGTAAAAACTTTTAATAACTTGTAAATAAAATGTAAAAATTCGCGGACATATTGGGTAACAAGAAAGAAGGTTATACTCGTGACGTCACCGTTACGAGGTTTCGAAAACAAATATTTCGATCACCTGTATTTTTTGTTGTAAGAACGCGTATCGTTTTGAAAACGAATTGGATCCGAAACGCTTTCAAAACGACGTGTGAACGTAGTACGTGATTGGAACGGGGGATCGAATTCAAAACGCTCGTATGAACAGGTCGTGGAGGGGATCGAGATATCAGGTTATTTTACTCTTTTCCACTTTTCAAGTTCTTTGTTTTCGTGAGCTTCCGTTTCTTTTTTTTAAACTCCAAAAATGTTGTTAAACAAAAGTTAATACTATAAAGAACCTGTAAAAACTTTTAATAACTTGTAAATAAAATATATAAATACGCGGACATATTAGGTATCAACAAAGAAGGTTTTACTCGTGACGTCACCGTTATGAAATATCGAAAACAAATATTTTGATCACCTGTAACTTTTGTTGTATGAACGCGAATCGTTTTGAAAACGAATTGGATCCGAAACGCTTTCAAAACGATGTGTGAACGTAGTAATGGATGTGAATAAGTGCAAGAGGGTATTGCAGTAACTTCTGTAAATTATTGATTAACTTATATGAATTCACTTCTATAGTAAGATTCTTAACCGTCTTCGACCCTCAGTACCTTGTCAACTATTATTATAAATGTATCGCTTCATTACATAAAAACATCTTCTCTTATCAAGGAGAAATTTGACATGCTTTCTTTAATTGTACTTCAGACGATGTATAATGAAGTTTTATTCAAATCAATAAGTTGGGACATAAGCTATATTTTTATAAACGTTGTTTTCGCTTGTTTAAAATTTTAGACTTGCTTTAATAGTTTTAATGATCTTTATCACTTCATAGCGGTTCGATGTTGATTTTACTAAAAAACAATATTTGCCCCATGTTATAATTGACTTATCTGAATAATGTTTGCCGCATCGGATTAATGAGCGTAGAATTTTCACGTTCTAAATTTTCAATTTTAAATCCAAAGCTAAAATTTAGTTTACGCGAGTGTTGCGCGCTAAAGCTTGGACGGATAACGCTGCCTTACTAATTATTCCTGAGCATTAGTAAATGGAACATGTATACCAAATTTCAATTTGATCGGTCAACTTTTACTTTAGTTACTGACAGATAGACTGACAAATAGACAGACACGTAGTAAACGTTAATGACAGACAGACAAGGTGCATATTTTGTTGAATGTTGAATGTAAGAAGCTCTCTTCAATTAAGTTCTAAGACATAACTATCAAAGCCGAAAATATAACAATAATAATTACAAGATAAAAAAAACATTTTATATACTACGCTTTAAAATTTTCTGTTGACTTAATAAAAAATCATAAATTCGAAACCCAAAATGAAGATTGTAAATATGGGTTATGTCAAAACAAATAAAAAAAACTTTTATTTGTTTTATTTGCGAATTTTTTCCGATCTAACTTTCCATGTAGCAAAATTTGCTGCAAACAAATTAAATTCTGCTGAAAGATGGCTAAAAGTATTAAAATAATTCATTGTCATCGTGTTCTGAGCTATTCTAAAAGTTTCAAATGTCTTGCTACTCGGGATATTAGTTAAAAGTCGATTGCAAGATTTGTACTGGACAAACAAACAAACAAACAAGAATGCAAGCTAATAAAAACGTAGTAAAATAATATAATTGCTCACACATTTAAATCATCATAAAAAATAAAGAAAAACCTTGTTTAAGACAAGTCAATCTCTAAAAAAATAGATTTATATTCGTGAAAGCGTAGTATAAGGTGTATATAGGTTTTATAAGGTAGATATCAAACCAAAAGATGCAAATGTAGACAAAAGGGGAAGCAACGAACGGTGGATATCAAAGAATGTTTTACATCCTTTTTTCCATCAAATTCAGCGGATTTATTTTATGTCATTCAATTTGTTTTGCGATTTATGCTCTGTGTTTCATTCTTTTGGAACATTTCATTTTGTCTATAAATTTGTATGTGTGCTTAGTTAACAAGACCTTTTTGGTCTCATTCGAAATTGATATTAAAAAAAACAAACTTGTTTTTTTCTATATTTGCTGATGAATCATTCACACAACAAATGAAATCATGGGAAATCTACAATCTACCAAGCTCATTAAATGATTAGTTTCTATAAGGTTATTTGATTAAGTTGATGTCAGTTGTGTGCAGGCAATTATTAAATAACAAATTGTGGGTAAGTCTTCAAAGGCAGAAGTTGTTATAAATGAAGACGATAGTATCAGTGAGAATATCTTTTTCTTATTCCTGATATATCATTGTATATTTGAGAATTCAACATCAGTAATTTTCGGATTAGGTGATTTTTTTTTTTTGTTAAAGAATGTTATTTCAATTGGTGTTTGAAAGAGATAACTGCAGCTGGAGAGGGATCCAGTTTAAAGGGAGGTTAGCTTTGATAAAATGATTGGTTTGAGCCTTGCTTTGTACTTAGAATGGGTGAGCTGATGAAGGCAAGGGGAGGTTGGGGGTGTGTTCTAAAATACAAACGGTTATGAAACAGTTGAGAGAGATAAGGCCGGTTGTTGTAATGTGTCGAGGCCCGTTTGAATATGAAACGCTTTCTCCGCCTGGCTAGTTAGTTAGGTCGTTTTGTCAAGTGGGAGGCGGGGACGAGGTTTGCCGCTGAAACAGAGTCATAACACCCAAGTTCTCTCTGTAATCAAAATCCTTCAATTCCTCTTTCACTCCCATACTTAAAAAGTATTTCAACTAAAATTCACTCTTACACTTTCTAACTCCTTTTACACTAATTCGCTGTTATAAATTTGTTGAAGTTGAAGTCAAATTTATTTTACTTGAAGAATAAAATAAAACTGGTTTATAAATAGATAATTATTTGGTTGTAAATGACCTGAGTTGTCCTACAACCAAATTTCCTTGGACTTTAATATGAAATTTAAACGATAATAATACCTAATTAACAATACAAAACAAAACTTAATTAAAGATTTTTACACTCACTTCGACTATTCTATGAGGTTAGCCTGAACATGAAGGGTTTAGCTTCCGGCGTTTCACATCCTTGTTATAAGTGCATCTTCAGTTAAAAACTCAGTAGTCCATAAAATTATTATTATTTATTGATCGCCCTTAGCGATATCAATGGTGAAACGTCTCGACTAAAAATCACTTTATAACTTTATATGAATTCGTGTTTATTATGTCAAGTTGGGATTTGCAGACCAGTTTTATCACCCTGTTCATTATCTCTTGACGCATGGTCCCCAAACATGTGCATCGTTTAAGTTCATATGTTAACTTCTTTTGAGGAGCGGTGGGTAGGATAAAGTGGGCTCGCAGGCCCCAGGTTGGATACTATACCCCTGAAAATGTAAGTAGACATATAAGTCGGAGTCTAACTAATAACTCCATTTTAGGTTTCTGTACAAAGTACAAAAAGAAACCTTATATAACGACTCTGTCTGTCCGTTGGTGTCTGTCCGTTGCTTGTTTATATTTTTATCTCACATTAGGGCAACTCCTCTATACCTTTGGATCATCAGCAAATGACAAGTTGCAGATGTTGAATAGTGTATTTATAAATCAATTGATGATCAATTAATCAATGGTTATGGGTATGACAAAATGTATATTCTTATGGTATATGAGTAATAAAAATAGTTTAATTGAGGTAAGGAATTTTGAAAAGAGGTAAAATGCTCTAAAGAAAGCACATAGTTAATCGTGTCACACATATTTATAGCCGCTGCACTCAATTCATAATTAGTTAAATCCAAATTACATTATTAATTACTACTTAATTATTACATATTACTATTACTATAATACAAATTAATGTCAATATAAATATATAATATACTAGCCTTATTCTTACAACCGGCGCGGGGCTCATGCCTTAATAGTTTTGTTTCCAAAGTTTTATACATTTTTAAAAATAGTAATAAATAACAATGCTTAAAAAAAATATATAGGTAAATGAGAAAATATGTGTAGTCCAATTAGACTGGGAAGTCAATGAACAATCATCAACCATTGGGGCATTAATTTAATTACCAGTCTCTTCTCTCAATACGGTAATTGCACCGGTAAATATTTAATGACTAGTTCTAGGATAAATTAATAAAATCATAAATACTCAATCACTAAAACTATTTAAACAAATACAAAAACTTACAGCTTGTCATATTCTACACAATAATAAACGTCGTAAAAACCAATTACAATGGGAAGTCATTGAACAATCATTAACCATGATGGTACATTAATTTTACCAGTCTCTTCTCTCAATACGGGAGTTACTCCAGTAAATATTTATTAACTCTTTATAGAGCAATAGTGTAAGAATTAAGCACCCCAAGCACAAATCAAATCGGTCAATAATTGTGGACGTCATAAGAGAAAATTTAAAAAAATAAAGAAAAAAAAGCTCTATTTCAGGTAGAAACGATAGAGATACAAGTTGAGGTAAAAAAGTAATTGGACCAAACTCGTAGATATTTTAAAATATTTTGTTTTAACTTTTCGGATTTTTCCGGTCGGTTTGTGCCAATTTCCGACCAAACGCAAAAAACCGTGAGTCTCTAGGTGGTCTAGAAGTACCCAAACATTTTAATTATCGAGTCAGTGGTTTTGTCACTTTATATATCCCAACAAAAACACTTATGTGAAAAAATAAGCCATGTCTCGCGTAAAAAGTTCATAGGTGTAGCCAAGTTTCCCCCGTCCAAGTAAGTTCTACTGGGTCTGATTTATCCAGTACAAGTAAATTATGTGACTGCCCCCACTCTCTATTCTTTGCCTCTCACAAACTCAAACATTTTCTTTTCCATATTAATCTACATGTTTTAATTAAAAAACTTTTCTGCTACGCAGCCCAAAGAAGCTATAATAGATGCAGCGTCTTATACAATTTTTACCCTCGTGCTGCGACTCTTAAATTAAAAAATTAAAATTTAATATTTGATTAATTGAAGTTTAATAAGTTTGTGCTGCGTATTTGCCAAGTCAAAAAATTATTTCACTTTTGATGTCACCTTTGATCCAATGGTAGTGGAGTTGCCATAATGTGAGTCAAAAGTATAAAAATGGAGTTATTAGTTAGACTCCGACTTATAAGTCTACTTACATTTTCAGGGTCTCCAATCTAGGGCCCGTAAACCTATTTTATCTGGCCCATCGCGCCTCAATACAGTGGCGGATCCAGGACCTAATTTCGGGGGGGGCAATCCATCCAACACCGAGGGGTTTTTGGGGTATGAAATACCCCTCAAGAAAAAGAGGGGTCCGGGGGAAAAATGTATAAATGTTGAATAGAAATTGGTGTTTTACTCTTAACAAACTTAAGAAAAATCATACATTTAAAGTAAATACGGCTCAAAATCTTTCGAATAACTAAATTTAATCACAATGGTATGGTAAAGATTCATGAAACAAACTAGAAACTGCTATAAGACCGCTGAGAGGATTTCCGGGCCCCTGGGCAAGTTTGCATTAGGGTCCCTTCGAACAAATAACGGTGGGGGTTCGGGGGCCCTCCCCCGGACAATTTTTTAAAATTTAAGTGCAAAAAGATGAGTTTTAAGGGTTTCTGGGGGCAAGTTTGTCCTTACAGGAAAAGATGTTTGGTGGGGACGAATTTCGGAGTTTAACTAAGATGGGTTAAAAAAAATAAATAATTAAGTTGTTTTGAAGCTGATAAGTTTCATTAAAAAATCTTATTTTACACTTAGTATAATATAAAATAAAACATAATATAAATTGTTTGCTAAAATAATGAGATTAAGAGTAAGCAAATAAAAATAGTTAAATAACACATTTTATTTTTAAAAAAATGCCTTACAAGTAAAAATGTAAAAGTTATTAATATCAGATTGTTAATATGATTATGATTTATCTCTCAGTTTCTCTCCTGTAAATTAACATTGACCATATTGAATAAGATGAAAACATCACAAAAATCTGAGTAACTAAATGAAACACAAGAATTCAAAATTCTATACTCATGACACATTAGGAATAATTTTAAGTTCATTACATTCAGTGGAGTAGCTAAGGCATAGGCAGGGGGCTCCTCGCCAAAACAAAAATGAAAAATAATTGCGTTTAGAACTGAATGGGCCCCCTGACAATGGCGTAGAAGTATTATTCCATGTTAGATTTTATCATATGCTCTAAAGGGTTCCCATCGACATTGGTACAAACATATGTTTCATGTTTTTTTTGGATTTAGGGCCCATAGTCACGCCACTGATAACAATATCCTCCTTGCCTTTTTGGCCGCCCGCCCTCCTGAGGCACGGGCCCCCAAGGGACCTGGGCCTCTGGGAAATTGCCCCCTCTTCCCCCCCCCCCCCCCGTTTGTTGAGAAAATGCAACATATGCATTTTCTCAAGCGTGGATCTTGTTGTTACCTGTTTTATAGTGTACGTGTACATATTATCAGGACATGCAAAAGAATTTTGTATATTATTGTCTCTCGGGGGGGGCACTTGCCCCCATTGCCCCCCCCTTGGATCCGCCACTGCCTCAATAGAAGTTAAACAATGCAGTGTTATAAGTTCTCCATAATCAAATTAATTTTTTTTATTATTGAGGTTTTCTTGGCCAAAATGGAAAGCTTGTCTGGATTGTGAAGTCTGATGGCTGAGTGTTTCTTACTTTATACGGCCCGCTTTAGACCATTCAATCAAGATTTGGTCCTTCAATCAAAAAGTTTGGTGATCTCTGAGTTAGAGGTATAATATTTGTAGTTTCCGAGCTTACCGAAGAAAACGGAAGCTACTCATTCCGAGGAGCGAAATTTTTTATCTCTCCGGTTTCAAAAATTCCAAGACAGAAATCCGTTTCAGGCATCTTTTTTTATTGATTAACACAACTACATAAATTACAATGTTAATTTAACATTGCAAAAAAAAAATTAAATTAACATCTAAATTAACATTACAATGTTAATTTAGATCTTAGGTAGGTCATAATTAGTCCATTGTTTGTGCCATATAAGTTTTAACCTTCTGCGCCCATTTATTTCTTTTCCACATGCACACACATATTTAACATAAATATTTATTTACACCTATATCTTATCAAAAGCACTCATCTGTTTTTTTTTATAAAATTTGGATGGTTTGTCCATAAGCCTGCAGATAGCCCCAGATTAATTTTAACCGACAACGCTGTTTAAATTTTGCTAAATTGATACTATAATTTTTGTAAAAAATAACAACAATTTTGACAGATTTAAAAAACAGGGGGAACTTTAGATAAATTTGACAATAATAGGTTGCAAAAGCTTAAAATTATTATAGTATACGAAATAGGACGCAAGGAAGCTATATGCCACTCTAATTGCCAGACTATTTTATTTGATTATTGCATCTACAATACATTATTGTTATAAGTAATGCAGATGTAGGAATAGGTATGTGACTTGAAAACGACGTTATGTAAGGAATTATCCAGTGATAGCACTTACTGAATTGATGCAAAATTTATTTTTTTGTGAGATGTAAGATAGTTAAAATAAATATAAATAATTTAGTTGTCTAAAATTTTACGTGGCCACTGGTTGAGGCGTCTAGCAGGATTGTCAGGAATGCATTGGGAAAACAGGCTGTGGACTAGAGGATTAAAATAGTTGGAAAGGGAATTGTTGAAGGATTTGTATCTGGAAATGGCTAATTCACGGACAAGGGTACTTTGAGGTCATTAGATTGGATTCGATAGGAATTCAAAGGCTTGGTGCAACCACAGAGTTCCATATGTCCATATTGGTTTTATTATTGTGTTGTAGATTAGTATGTATTTTGTTTTACATAGTGAGTTAAGATGTGTTGGGTGAATCTGCGTGTAACAGTTTATAGCGTGTATTGCATGCTTCACGTTTATGTTTAGTGTGATGTGCCCATGTTTAACGACGATTTAAGTATACCCCATTTACCAGACGGAACTGGAATGAGGGATGAGGGGTTCACACATACTGCGCCTTAAAGCGTGAGGTCATGAGAGACCTTTTCGTTTTGTTATTTTTTTGATCCGCCATTTCTTAAACCGGGTTTTCAGGAGTGTAAGGTGCATTGGACATGGTTGAGGTTGTTAGTAGAGATTTGAGTGAGATAGGATGCACATATCTGTAACACATAACTGTTGTAGGATACTGGGGAAAGTTGGAAGTGTAGATGGAGTTAAGGATAGGACCAAAAATGTTACTTTGGGACACCCCTGCTTTTATTTGAAAGATGGATGAAGTCGTGGGAATGAATATCCAGGAAGGATTATAGGATAAGATAATGGGTGAAAGGAAGGATACTTTTAAGCTTACGAAGTAAGCTGACATGCCGTACCCTATCAAAAGCATAGGCCTTGTGACACTATCAATGTCAAGTGTCACTCATTTTTAGTATTGTTTTGACTTGATGTGAGATTCAGTTTTCAAATATAGTTTTTAAGTTAATCTTATAACGGTTCTAAGGACGGTGATACAAAAGTCCGGAAACGGCTTAATATCTCCGGTTATAATTGAGATATTAAGTTCCGGTTTGCGGGTATCTTTATCATTAATAAAAGACACCTTTTTTGGTGGGTAATTATTTTTTCCGCCTTATTGGGTTCAATTTTTAAATTTTAAATTGGAACACCCATAAAGTGATTTATTTTTGGAAAGGTCTTAAAAATAGAAAACATTTGCCGCAAACTCGAGCTTTCTATCTGCTCCCGTTCCAAAATGGTGGACACTCAAAGTTTAAATATTTACTCTTTCTTATTTTCAATAGTTTAGTTAAATGTAAAAAATTTGTCCGAGAAAACTCAGACTAACTTTGTCATATAATCTCGGCCCCAGATTCCAGAGAACATAGTTAGTTATCATGTCAGTTTCCGAGATATTGATGAAAATAAATCTGATATTGTTGAAAATCAAAAACGAAAAGTAAACAACCACCTGTTGAACACATTTTAAACAATATGAATTTACTAAGCATCACGTAGGTTTATCATTGAAGTGAGCTTAATGCAATACATATTTAATATTAAATTCATGTTTCCTGGGGTCTGGGACGGAGATTATAATATGAGAAAGTTAGTCTGAGTTGTCTCGGACAAATTTTTGTTATATCTAACTAAACTATTAAAAATAAGAAAAAAGAGTAATTTTTTAAACTTTGAATGTCCGCCATTTTGGAACAGGAGTAGATAGAAAGCTCGGGTTTGAGAGCCAAATGTTGTCTTTCTATAAGACCTTTCCAAAAAGGTATCACTTAATGCGTTCCAATTTAAAATTTCAAAGTTGAATCCAATATGGCGGAAAAAAATGATAACCCACTGTTTAGGCCAAGCTTATTTTTCTTTATAATTTTATTTAGTATAATTAATTTAGTCTACAGATTTTAGATTCTACGATTCAAGGGCCTAATTTAGTTAACCTAATTAAGAAGCCATCAGTCTGATCCCAGGAAATGACTCTTGTACCTGGTTCTACTGAGAAGAGTCATCAACTAAATTCAATTAGATTCATTTCGGATTAGAGATTCAACTTAACGCTTAATTCAATTATCGTTAGCTGCTACTTGGCTTAACTCTCTTCTTTCCTTCAGTGTGCCTTCAGACCTCAAGGTGTTAACATCGCCCACCTTGCAGGTTAACCTAGAAAGTCGCTACTGAACTTTCACGGTGTTTCTCTAAATCCAGTCTTCTGGTCACTTTCCTCACCACTTTTCATCTGGATTGCTGCTAGCAGTGCTGAGCGGAAGGACGCAGCTGATCCTCTCCCACCTTTTCCAGTCTGCTCATCATCTTTTCTACCCTCGGCCACATCTCGCCACCACAACCTGGTTTTCTTTAATTATCATTTAATATTTAACTCATGTACCTCAACTAACCCTACTAACCATAATTTCTTATACATTCATGTTTTGCATTTTAAAGTCAATTTCTTATTATTTCAATTATATTGCTTAATTTATTTTTTTGTTTTATTTAATTTACCCAGTGAATAATTCTCCTTTTAATTTACTTAGTTCACTATTTTCCTTTAATATATTTTTCCCCCGACCTGGGGGTGGTCCTTTGTATTTACGCACCTATGGAACAAGGAAGGAATTGAGTTGTAAAAGAGTTTACACTCCATCCGCCTTGACACCCACCAAAAAAGTAGTCTTTTATAAATGATGAAGATACCCGGTAAACCGTTACTTAATATCTCAATTATAACCGGAGATATTAAGCCGTTATTCAATATATATGTTAGGTAAAGGACTGCTTTTCTTTGAACCTGTTGAAGGTATATAGGAATAAGTAATTAAATCATCATGTTTCATACATCGGAGGAGTGGAATGGAAACACATCAGAAAAGGGGATATTTGTTGAGGATATGCGTCTTCTATCACTTTTTGGGAGTGATTGGGTTTGTGGTATAATATCAAAATAAAAATACCAAAAAGGTATGAAAAACTATCGTTTAATCACTAAAACAATATTAACAAAGTTTTATTTACACAATTAATCTACAGTTAATAATTACAAACTAATAATATGTCTACTGATTCTGGAAAAAGTTAATATTTACAAATTCTAAACTAACATATTGTATAGGATTTTAAATTAATATACATATTTTTTTAAAATGAAATCATGTTTAGTCAATATAAAATAGTAATCTACAGAATTATAAGTCAAAATTGCACATCATACTTATATATTATATTATATCTTAGACTAGGACTAGAAAGACAATTTAAATCAGTACTACAATTATTAAAAATATGAAATAATAAATATATTTGTATTACGATAATCGAAAAGATGAAAAGAAGAGATTCAGTGAGTCTTGTTTTTAATTTATCCGAAATCATAATATTATAAATCAAAATATAGATTCGCCGGATAAGCCCCTTTCATAAATTAGGTAAATCTTAACGTTTTGAGTTAAAAAAAAATTGTTTTTTGGAGATTTGTTAGTTTTTCCAAGACTGAATGGAGAAGGTGATTATACCAACCCAATAAATAAATTTCCTAGATCAATCTCTTTGATAGATTCTAGTAATCGGGACTTATTTGAAGATGCAGATTTCAGGATAATCCTCCAACGTATGATAACGACTCATCAAGAAACAAGAAAGAGGCGTAGTTCAATACAACAACGTCTTCTTCTTCTATTAATAGAAGACAGTGGCGTAACTATGGGCCCCCAAATCAACGACGAGGGGCCCCCAGTTAGTAAACGCAAGAGGTATTTTTTTTTTTTTGCTCATCAATTTTGTTTGGCGAGAGGCCCCCAAAAAGTATTTGCGGGGGGGGGGGGGGGCCCAATGCCCTAGCTACGCCACTGATAGAAGATAAATATCTTTTTATTTTTTTTGTTTAAAAAAGTATAAAATATTTCATTTTTGCTTAGTAAAATTATTAAAAAATTGAAATCTTCTTTAATAAATTGTTTTCTCCCTTCTTTAGATAAAATCTTGTACGTACCTCGGGATTTGTAAAAAAAAAAAATCAATTATACCCCAGCGATAATTAACTCCCTCGCCTCCGTCTCGGGAATTAACAGTATGGTTAATTTCATCAGTTAGGGTACTTACTTTACTCCCTTGGTGCGCAAATAATTATAAGATCTTTGTGGAAAATGTATTCTAAAAGTTTACATTATCTTGTAACCAATTATAAAATTATTACGATAATTATATTGTAACAAAATAAGAAATCGACAGAACTGATGTAGAGAAATTAAACCATCTAAACGAAAAAAACTTACGCTATTTCAAGAATGCTGTAGAAAAATTCTTTCGCTACATAGAAATATCTAGGATAAAGAACACGTATTGCATACATCATATTGACCACAGTTATAATTTATATTTTTATATAATTAAAAATATAAACTTTAAGGTTTTCCAAGTCTGGTTGTAGATCAGATACATAAAATATCCAAACATATTTTCATAAATACATTTAGAATTTATCAATTTATAATTTATAGACTTTTAAAAATTAATTTAGATCAATTCATCTTGCAAAAACTAATTTATAAAATACCCAATTGGTTGAAGAGGGCATAAATATTGCCAACATTGGTTTTATTTAATACAAATCAAATAACGTTGAAAACTTAGTTTAATTTATTAACTTTTAATGTTGTGAGAACGTTTATTTACTGTATTTTTTCCCCTATAGAATCTATGCCAATAAATGGCTTAATTATTATTAACATTTTAAATTACCTATATTAGTTATATAATTTTACACACATATATTTATTTCTTGCACATTCAAATTATTTTTAATCTACATTCATAACTTTTCTTACAAGTGCAAATTTAAATTATATTTTGAATTAGTTTTATTATCAATATGCTTGTCTTTAATTAATATTTCATATCGATTCAATATCGAAGTGGGTTTTTTGATTATTTTTATTAAAAAGTAATCTTATAAAGGATATCCTGGTACGTAGGTGACGTACCTGAAGATTGCTGCTGCCTGGGATAGGAAACAAGGTGATGGCTGGAATAGTCGGCTAGGGTAGCAATCAGAGTTTTTAAATAATTGGTGTTGCCAATGCCTCATAACAATAAGGATAATCTTATAGAGGACATCCTGGTACGTAGGTGACGTTCCTGAAGATTGCTGCTGCCTGGGATAGGAAGCAAGGTGAGGGCTGGAATGGTTGACTGGGGCAGCAATCAGAGGCTCCTTGGTTGGGTACATCCTTCTCTACTAAAGCTTGCTGTCTTAATTGCTCAAGCCTCAACTGATTTTGCCTCTTCCATTTCGTCCTATTAATTATTAAACAAAAAATTAAAAATTGTTAAGAATAAGATTTTAACTATAAATTCAAAATTACATAAAAATCAGTTAAGTAATTTAGGCTTAACGCTTCTACAGAGACCACGGGAAGAATTAAAATACAGCCAGCCAATTAGTGTGTCATACAGTTTCCTCGCATCTTATCGCGTACTTTAATGATGTATTGCTTTTACCACCTATTATTGTCTAATTTATTGAATCTCCCCTTTGTTAATTTGTCAAAATTGTTTTGTTTTTCACATGATTAATAGTGCAGTGAAACTAGATCAAAAATTGTCCAAACCCAAACATACAAAAAAAAAAGTTCTACCTCACGCCACATTGTTCTATACCCTCCTCGTAGTAAGTGGTAATAATTTCAAGATAAAAAGACTTTTTATATACTACGTTTTTAAATTTTCTGTTGAATCGTATGAAATGTTTTTAATATAATTGTTATTGTTATATAATATATAATGTTAGGGGGAAAAAAAAAATAGTTCCGAATTTATTTACTTCACATAAATGACAACCATCTAGAGAGCTGATCTTAAACCTATAAAAGGACAAATCTTTGTGCAACGGATCTCCCCAACACCCATCGATATATTTGAAATAATATAAATAATATAACGGATAAATAATATAATCGATATATTTCCTGTTTTGCTGTCATTCAATGTTTATCTCTTATTTATTAAAATCACAAATTTGAAACCCGTCAAAAATAAGATTGCGTAAATATGGGACATGGTAAAACAAATAAAATAATTTGCGGATTTTTTCCAAACTAACTTTCCATACTGCAAAATTTGCTGAAAACCAATTAAATTCTGCTGAAAGATGGCTAAAAGTATTAAAATAATGCATTGTCATCGTGTTCTGAGCTATGCTAAAAGTTTCAAATGTCTAGCTATTCGGAAAGTTAGTTAGAAATCGATTGCCAGATTTGTACCGGACAAACAAACAAACAAACAAACAAACAAACAAGAAAGCAAGCTAATAAAAACGTAGTAAAAAGTTGCACGGCCTAGAGCGTCGGGTGTGTTAAATCGTTTTTCGCAAATATCTCGAAAACTATAAGGTTTAGCGCTAACTTTGATATTTACAAAATTAATGTACATGAAATTGTAAACAAAAATAGCCTTATGCATTTTTGTGCTAAAGTATACGGTAACGGAGGTATGTAGGGGTATAAATATCAATATTTCAAATTTTGAAAAAAATGCAAAATTGTCGCACTATAATTTCATCTGCGTTCAATTACAACTACGAAGGCTGCTGCTCCTGATCCTGAGGAATTACTTAAACTCATTCTTTGAGCTTGCAAGGAGAGGTGTGTGCAAAACCGTGAGTGTCGAAGGAGTGGCTTGAAATACTCAAGCATGTGCATATATAGCTCGGGACATGGGTGCATGAAGAGATTCACTATGTATAGACGATGACATCGATGAAGATGATCCTCAAAGTGAAAAGAAGTTTGAAGATTGAGCTTTGAGATTTAAAGCGTTTTATTTTTTATTTCCACATAACCTCTCCAGGGAGGGATGCTATATCTTGATGCTATTGATTGCTAATACTTTTTAATATGAAATATACATAACATATAATTCACTTTTCTATTTTTAAACATGATTCTATATATTTTTCTTTCGTCGAATGGCCAAGACTTGTTTTTAGAAGTGGTTTAGATTCATTTCTTAAAAATACAATTTTCCATTTTTTTGTTGTTTTTTTACGATTGCAACAGAACTATTTTGTCTACAGGCTTCATTTTGTCCTTGTATAAAAGCCAAATAAATGTACTACAACTTCGTTTCATATGACTTTTCTCGTAGGTGAGAGGTTTTATATTCGACCCGAAACGAAAGCGATACCATAATTTCCATTTTTTTTGGAAAAACTGTCACTTTTTGAAGAGTCATATCTCGGCAACTATTGGACGTACAGAGTCAAAAGGAAGAGATGTAATGGAAGCCAATTAAATTTACTACCATTCTATACATATGATGTTTTTGTAGGTGAGCGGTTTTATGCCGATATTTAGCCCGAAACGAGAGCAATACTTAAAATTTTTATTTTTTAAAAAATTGACAATTTTTGACGTCTCATATCTCGGAAGATATTATAGTTGTGCAGAGCTGAAGTTGCGTTTATGCTGCTGCAAATTTACTTAACTTTAAAAATAGTAAACGACTAATAGTGAAAAACTCATAGTTTACGGGTTATATGGCAAAAACTAAAAAAAAGTCCTAATTTTTTTTAGTTTTTCAGGTATTTGCACAGGACGGCTCATACTACCCTAACTACAATAAAAACATATTTCCAAAATGTTTCAAGAAAACTGGAAAATAGCAATATTTTTACCTCTCCATATAACTCCGTAAGCGTTTACTTCAGCACAAAAATGCATAAGGCCATTTTTGTTCTAATTTTATGTAGATTAATTTTCTATAATACAAAGTTAGCGCTATACCTCTTAGTTTGCGAGATATTGGTGAAAAACGATTTAACATACCCATTTACCCCTCTTATCACCCCCACTCCCCGTCAAACCCGACGCTACATGTCGGGCAACTTTTTATCATTCACTACGAGGAGGGTATAGAACAATTTGGCGTGAGGTAGAACTCTTTTTTTTGGATGTTTGGGTTGGAGCCTAATTTTACTGCACTATAAATAATTTAATAATGTGAGTAGACGGTTGAAATTAATATAGGACTACCTGTGGGCTAGATTTGACAAACCATTCCAATTTCTTAAAAAAAAAACAAAAAAAAACAGATGAATACTTTTAAAGATGTAGGTAAGTGTCAATTGGAACAGCAGTTTCAGTGGCGTACCAAAGTCTTGTGGCACCCGGGACGAGTTATTATTTTGTCACCTCCTCAGAAATGATGTTGGGGTGTTTTTGTTTTTCTTTCTGCCACACCCCTTAAAGCTCGTGGCACCAGGGGCGGCCCGCCCCCGAGCAGTTTTTAAAATATTTTACGATACATATATTATTTGTTACCCAGTCCATTAAACATTTAACTTATTAATCGTTTTTTAAACAATTAATTTAAAAAATGAATACATATTTAACTATAGAAGTTGTTTTTGTGGAAAAAAATCTAGATTATCTTGTTGTTCTGTGGAAAATCTAGATTTTTGGAAAATCACGATAATTGTGAATATCGATAAGATTTTTAATAATAATTAAATGTAACAAAGACAACCCAAAAATAACTAATAGTTGATAATAACATTGGATGAATGAATTATGTACTCGCATATTATGTTTATATTCAATTTATTATTTTTGTTTGTAATATATTTTTTCAAATTGCTTATTTGATTAATTATTAGGTGGGTGTTTTTTTTTCGAGCTTACCCAAGGTGCAATGTGATCATGTTATGAAGAGCATTTATTTCCTATAAACACCAAATAAAATATTCATCCAATAGAAGATATTTGGATAGGTTTTTTAATGTAGCCCACAGATGAAGTCCCATATTAATTTCAACCCCCAAAATTTAATATTGTTTAAAAAAAGTGTGATAAACTGATAATATATTCCATATTTTGAAGTATTATGCTCAATTTTAATATTTGTGAGGGTTAATTTAAAATTGAAAAAATTCATTCGAATCTATAATAACTGTAATGACCTACTTAATTACAACTTTCTTTAATATCTTGTTATCAACATTAGCCCTCATTAATACACCCCACTTTTGCAATTTATTGAAAATAAAACAAAAATCCAGAAGAGTATTATTTAAAACTGGGGTTTTATCCAATTCAATTCCACTTCGGATATGAGATTTTTTTTTTTTTTTTTCGTAAGACCTTTTGTAATTATTTAAAGCGTATAACTTCGAATACTTCATTGCATTATGTATTTAATTTAAACTGAATAAATATACAAAATGAAAGATAAGGAAAATGCAAAAATTGATATCTAGATAAAAAGATTATTCATCAGGATGTAATCAGAAGTTACTAATTAATTAACTTAATAAGTATATTTTTTCGATAAAATTATTGCGAAATCTTTTTTCAATTAATTTGATTCACTCTCAGTTCCTAATTTATTCAAATTTTCGATGATTTAATTTATTTATACTTCGGAGAAAATTTACCTTTTACTATAATATACATTATTTAATTGCAAAATGGGAATATAATAATAATCAAATAAACATTTCTGAAGCACCTATATTTTATAACTTTAGCCACTTTAGCCTCTCCATGGGTCAGCCTCTGTTTGGATTATATATACCGTTTTAATTCTAATTTAAGACGCACTCTTTTTCATGATATTGAGAGCGCAAAAATGGTGTGCGTCTTAAATTCGAAAACAAAAGAAATATGTTATAAATCTGTACTAATTGAAGTATACCATGAACGTACCTTCTATTTTGGTACCAAGTTTTGACTTGTGTCTCGGAGAGATTGAGTGCGTCAGCTACGTCACTTCTGTCAGCCACACTAAGGTACTTTTGACAGCGAAATTTCCTCTCGAGATAAGCAAGTTGTGCGTGAGTAAAGGCTGTCCTCCGTCTTCTGGGCTTCCTACTTCCTCCACTCTCATCCTTCCTCGTGTTATCATCTTTCTTATCACTGTCTTCCTCTTCTCCTAAAACATATAAATCTATAACGTTTAAGTCTTAAGAAAGCATAAATATTACCTAAGTAGGAAATAAATATGTATGAATTTGAGATAAGGAATGATGATTGTATATAAAAGTAACAAATATTTACAATTAAAGATGAATGGGAAAAAGAAAGATAGAAATCTTCTCACATGCAGACATTGAGAAATTGAATCAATCATATTTGTAACTAATGGTCTTCTTAGATTTTATAATTCTGCTGCATTTGTATTTTAATCGAATAAACTCCAAATATCGAATAGAGGCAAATAAAATATCATTTTAAATATATGTTTCTAGTGTTTTTTGTCGTATTTAAGTTATTTAATAATTTATTTAAATAAATATTTATATTGTACTGAAATATATTAATGTTGTTTCCTTAGCTTAGTACATAATAAAAAATAATTTTGAGGTTCGTCGTCGGAACATACTCGATTATATTTAATTTATATATTTATTTTTATATTAATTTATTTAAGTAATTTTGACCGCCAATGTCGGCTGCCTTGCGGTGTGCGTTTACGGTGTGGAATTCACTAAGGATCGCTAGCGACTGAGATTATGAAATGGCTAAGCGATCAGCTACATTTTTTAAGTTTTACAAGTTGAAAAGCAGAATTGAGGATAAGATGAATGAACAAAGGAACTAAGGTAGGTACTATACCACAGCTCTGACAGAACGTTTATTATTTTGTTAACGTGACGCCTATACTGTAATTGAATGTATTATATGACACGCGTCATTATACCTTGGTAATAATGACTTTTTGAACTACCACGCCCCCGGTTATACAAATGTAAATATAGAATTAGACAATAATAATAGGAGGAGGGGAGAAGCAATCGTTTCATGACATATCGGGAAATAAAGAGTGGCAGAGGAGAGCACAATAGCTTAAATAGGGGAAGATTTTGAGTGTAGTCAAGTTAGTAGGGCGGTGCTTCCAGTCTCGTCCATTACCGAGCTAAAGCCTCCTTCTCTTATTCATACAATATTCATGAAGATACCCTCCCGGAGTACTTGTACAGCTGAATGGAGCTCTCCCCATGGTCGGTTCGTTAGCGACCGATATACATTGCTCGGTTAATTTGGAAACGTTCCCTTCCTAATCATAACTAGAAATATAACGTAGAAAGTTATCTCCCTACTTCTAACCTCTCCCGTATAACTCCTTAAACACGAGCAGGCGTTTTTTCACATCTCGAAAACTGAAGGAGACGCTCAAAATGGAGTTTATTGTAGAGAAAGAGAAAAATCTCATTAAAGCACCTCCTTCCATGATGGGACCTCGTTAATTCAAACATCCTCTCTCTAACTCCGAGTTAATAACCATGCACTGGCTAAAAACCCATGTGCAACTTATTCCTCAATTACACATTCCATCTCTAACATAATCTACACGTATAAACATTAAATTACACTTTAAAAAAATATACTCGGCGAAATTATGAAATCTTAATGACGAGAGGCATTCATTTTTAAAATTATTCTCAACCAAGAAATCGCGTGAAAAACACTCTATATCTAAATCTAAGCTAAGAAAAGGAAATAGTTAAAAAAGAAATGATATATTTTTCAAAATGAACTATTAATTTATTTCAAAGTATGCAGCAAATCTCTTAAAACAAATTAAAATCGTAGGTAAAAATGTAATATATAGATTTTTTTCTATTTTAACTTAAGGATAAGTTAGTTGTAACTCATAAATTGAAAAGGAATTATTTACAACTCATTAATTGTAAAGGAATTAGTTGCAACTCATTAATTGTAAAGAAATTAGTTGTAACTCATTAATTGTAAAGGAATTAGTTGCAACTCATTAATTGTAAAGGAATTAGTTGCAACTCATTAATTTTAAAGGAATTAGCTAGTTAGCTAGGTAGCATCTCACTATCTATATCTATAAAATTAAAGTTTTGTCTGTACATTGGTCAGAATTGAAATTTTTTGGGATACTTTTTCATTTTATACATTCCAAAAACCGAATCCGGCCTTAACTTTTTTCGTGTATGTATGTGTGTCTGTCGCCCCAGTCAGACTTTATAGGCGCAAAACTGGTTAAATGAAATCGATTATTTTTTTCAAAGGTGAGCGCAAACATGTTACGCAATTTGTAGGCTTGGTTTCATCTAAAAATATTGAGTAGAACCAAATTTATTAACAATTTTATAAAAAAAAAGTATATAAAACATAAACTAAAAAAAGTAGGTTGACCCACCGTAAGGAAATCCCACAGACTCGCTAATCAAAATGTTTGGATACTTCTACACCACCTAGAGACTCGGGGTTTTTTGCGTTTGGTCGGAAATTGGCCCAAACCGACTGGAAAAATCCGAAAAGTAAAAAAAATATATTATATTACACCTATTATTGTTATTATTATTATAACAACTATAATAATAGATGAATTTATAAAAATAATTTTATACTTTAATTACTTTATAAATCTCTCAAATTGTCAACATAGTCTTATAAATATGTATGTAATTTTATTTGTGAATAAAAAACACTATAGTATGTTTTTTTGGGGTCTGTAGGGTTTGTTGTATGTAATATATTATTTAGAATATTTTCTACATTTTTTTTTTTTTCAAAAATTTCTTTAAAAAATAGACACCAAACGGTAGCGAGGTACCTAACGTGGTAAAAACTGTACCAATGCAAATGGAACACAATAAAACAATTTTTGCTTAAAAAATCGTGAATTAAGTATGTTTTGAAAATTTGGTTTCTCTCTAAATGAAATATTTAATTATTCATGGATTTCAATCTAAGGCCTTAAGGGTATTAAATAATAAATTTTAATAATAATCATGCAAGGACCAATAATTTGAAACTTCGTAGATAAAAAAAAACGAAATAAATATTATTCCAAAAGTTATAGGTTTTTTGCTTTCTCATATAAAGATAAAATATTGTGATGGCGCGAAATTTGATTTTGAGATTTGATGGATTAACACGTTTTGAGGTCCCCTGGGTCCAAAACAGTGGTTGTCTAACGTCTATGTAGACGCGTGGAGCCTAATCAGGTCTGATTTTGACAAAATTTGGCATACATGATTAGACAAATCATACCCCAACAAAACCTCTGAAAGAACGTGAAAAAAAGGCACTTTTTTACTTTAGCACCCCCCTTGGTTCTAAACAATAGTCTGCCCTACAAAAGTCTCAAAGGTTTGTGTGTTTGTCTCCCATGAGACATTGAAACCTGGGACAGTTTTATATTTAATATTCCTTTATCTTAATAGTTGATTAGACTAAGGGATATGATCACAATTATATACATAAAGTGTGATACTCCTTTGTCTCAAGGTACATTCCAATAAATATCCCTTTGTCTTAGTAGTAATTTAGACTAAGGAATATATGCTACTCTGCATATGTTCCTTTGTCTACATAACTATCATAGGCGTCGTCAGCAGTGAATTATTGGGGGGGACACATTCCGGGAGGGGGGTCCGGGGGCCCTCCCCCGGAAAATTTTGAAAATAAGTCCTCTCAAAACAGCGTTTTTATGCATCTCTTAGGTGAAATTTGATTTTAATACTTTGTAGAAAGTAAACTTACGGTGTAGTTCGTTTGGACACAAGTATTTTTATAAAAAATTTAATACCAACTTAAAAATAGTAATTGTAACATAATAAAAGCTGTGCACCTAACCATTGTATATAGATTAAATAGATCAGTCAATAGCTATTATGCAATATTAATTAAAATCTATAATACATTTTGTCATTTAATCAATAGTTATGAAAAACATTTTTTTCTTAGGGTGGTCATAATATATAGTTTAGTCCAAAACAGAACATTGGGTAATAGAGCTATTTCAGCTCCTAGGCGAAGGTGGGGGGAATCTGGGGGCCCTAGGAAATGTTTGGGAATTTTAATCAAAATTTTGAATTCCTTAGTAAAAGTTTTCTCTTTTGACATCAATTGGTAAATCTGCACTATTTGGCCTACCTATATTTCGTACTGTCCAATTTAGTTCTCTTTTTTTAAACTGTTCCTTTTTACAGAATTTGCCTTTTTTACAGTATGTCTGTTCATTGAAAAACGATTCCGGTTGTAGTATCTCGATAAATTCAGTATTTTCTTTTTATTAAAAATACACAAAGTGTCTCGTTTTCAAGGATAATGATGGAAGGTTAAGGTTAGGTTAGGTCAAAAAGTACTAAAATTAACCTAAACTAACCATAACCTTCCATAATTTTCCCTAAAATTAAAAAAAAACCAAGATTGAATTAATTGAGGTGCTACAACCGATATCATTTTTAGGGTTTCGAGGTCATCCTAGAAACCCATATGCTTTTGGTAATTCATCCTTCCGTCCGTTGTATCTTGGATCATATCTCCCTACCTATTGTAACTAGAGATTTGAAATGGTGTAGAAGTTAAACTTTTTGTCCAAAAACAGGAAAAATGTTGCTAACTTCACAACTCGAAATTTCTTTGATTAGCGGGTAATTGCGAGCTGATCGCAACATATTTATTTTTTGTAATTTTTGAGTGGGGTATCATTGTAAAGAAATTGAAATGTATATTACAAATATATATCGTGTTTCTGAAATGGCGGCATTTTTACTCCTGAAATTACCAAACCAAAACCCCCCTAAAAAATCCCCCGCTACCCCATAAGAAAAGGCCCACAAAATGAGGAAAAAATAGATAAATATACTTCTTTTTGGACCAAAGATATTTCCGGGAGTTATTATAAAAAATTCAATTTTTAGAGATTTTTAGGTGGCCCTAACTTTGGTGACCCAAAATTATTATAAATTATTATTTTTTGTAATTTTTGAGTAGGGTATCACAGTAAAGGTATTGAAATGCAGATTAGAAATATATATTGTGTTTCCAAAATGGCAGCCATTTCACCCACAAAATTACAAAAAATAAAACCCAAAACTGCCCCATCCTCTCCTTGCTACCCTATTATGAATTTTTAGGTGGCCTTAAAAATGGTGACCCAATTTTTCTATTTTTTTTATTGGTGTAACATTTTAAAGATATTGAAATGCAGATCACAAATATTCATCGCGATTGCTAAATGGCGGCCATTTCACCTCTAAAAGAACCAAATACGTACATACCTAAGATGCTAAAGGATAATAAGCACAACTTGTTCCTTTAAAGTGCATTTTTAAGGAACTTTATACATATTTTAGTAAAAAAAATGTAGAAAGTATGAATTTCTATGACCGAGAAAACCCTTTAGGTAGCTTGCTGATGGCAAGTGCATGACGGGATTTTTTGTAATATAAAAAGGAACAGTTTGATAAATAGACTGCCAATTGGTGTGGCACATAGTTTCCTTGCATCCTATCACGTACGATATTGATTTTATGCGTTTACAAGCTATTATTATTGTCTAATATGTTTAGTTGTTTTCCCGTTTTTTAATCTGCCAGAATTTTTTTGAGTTTTTACATGAATTCAAATATCAATTCAGCAAAAGTTAAAGCACTGTTGTTAGTGATGACGGTTAAAATTAATCTGGGGCTCTCTGAGGGTTACTTTCAATAAACTATAAATATTTTATACAACTAAGTTGGTGCGCTTGTGGAAAAGAAACCAATGGGCGCAAAAAGTTGAAACTTATATATGGGACCAACAATGAGCTAATTTTGTCCTACGCATATAACAAGTTCATTAAAATCGGACGAGAAGTTTTTAAGATATGCTGGAGCGCAAACATTGAGCGACAGACCGACCCAAACATTTTCTCTGATGTCTGAAACGGTTTTCTGTCTTGGAATTTTTGAAATCGCAGACATAAAATATTTTCGTTCTTCGGATCGATCACATAGCTTCTTCGGTAAGCTCGGAAGCAAAACCGAATTAAATTGGACGTTTAGAAATAGGTGGGGCATATATATGCAGATTTACCCCACACAATAAATAACATATTCGTCATCATTTTGAAAAGAGGGAGGGCAGGGCCGGATATTCAATTTTCAGGCCCCCCCGCGAAAAACTTCAATGGGCCCCCAACCTACCCAGGCCAGGTCCTATTCGGGGGGGAGGGAGTTTACTGGTTAGTGCCCCGTAGAATGGGAGTCCTACACTATCGGTGAGCCTCGTGATGGCCAAAGAAAGTAAGAAAACTACACACTACAACCTAATTACACGCAACGCATTCATTCTTCATCTCAAATTTGCTTTTGAACTACCTCGCCGAATTAGAAAGAGGTAATCGTCTCAAAAAAAATAAAGATTATTCCTAATTAGGTTTTTAGGGTATTAATAATTCCAAAGTCAATCTGTTTTTGGCTATATTTCACCTCCTTTGAGGCATTTTCAGGCCTGAAAGAAGATTTCAGTGGCGTATCCAGGGGGGGGGACATCCCCCCCCTTTATATTTTATTCTTTTATAAAATATAAAAGATATTTTGAACTTTTTTTAGGTTAAATTCTTTATTACATCTCAAATATTGGGGGGGACGCGTCCCCCTCGTCCCCCCCGGCGACGACGCCCGTGATAACTATTAACACAAAGGGATATAGGGGGGTGCTAAAGTAAAAAAGTACCAAAAAAAAATTCTCCATAACGTTTTCGACGATTTTGAATAAACAAATTACAAAATGTAGTCCATTTATAAATAAAAATCTAACGATACAATCAGTTTTCCCGGGGAAAATATAGTTTAATGCTTTAAACGTGGACGGAGAGAGAGGCCGGGTTCGATTCCCCGCCAAGGAGAAGATATTTTTAAAATATATTCTATTTTTTATAATATATTTTGATAAAATATTGAATAATTATTTAATGTAACTACGGATGTAGATGTAACTACTTAATGGAATACACCGGGCTAAGTAATTATAAACTTGCTATGTGAAAACGTTTGTCTGAGTTGCCTCAGACCGATTATTTTAGTAAATGAGACTTACGCATTAGAAGTGAAACTTAAGTTATAGAAACAGTTGATTTTATACATTGTCTCTGTGCATTTGTTGAAGATTTTATTATTTCAGGATTAAGAAACGGCTATGTGGAATTTAATTGAAAAATAAAATATTTTTCATTACATTTTAGTGAATAATTAAGAAAAAAATATGAAAACACCATTTATATATTATATTATTATAATGTATATAATATAACGCTTATATACCAATAGTCCCCAGGCCACCATAAGAAGTGAGTCGCTGATTGATAAAGTTTTCTTACCTTATGGAATCGCTTATTTATGCCGTGACCACCGATGAATTGGGTATATGACAACTGGGCGCTGGGCCATTACTTTTTTTTGACATGCCAAACATGCTCTTCTACGGGAACATTGAAAAGAGATAGATAAAGTTTTGATTTTCACAGGATCGTTAAATTAAATTATTTAAAAAACAGTGGTACAGGTGGCCACCGATACGAGTGGGCCGTTCTTTTTTCAACATCCCCGCAGAGTGAAATGTTTGGGGCGGTGGACGGGGTGTCCACCGCCGTCCACGTTTGGGGTAAAAAACCATATTTTTATGCTATTATTGCGGTTTTTCCATTTTACCCCTCTCTCTCATATGAAAATATGACAAAATTGTACATAACAACAATTACTGCACTCTTAAAGAGCTTTCCAATGACATGAATCTTGAAGGGTACATACTATTTTGTCTTTTGTATCCCGTACCCTTGTGTACCAAATTATTTTTAACACCCATCCAAAGTCTAAATTAAAATTTTCGTATATTATCATAAGCCAATAATACGTTTAGATTTCTTTGAAAATTGGCTCGTTAAATCATGGTGCATAACTGGTCTTTTTTCATAAATTGGTGTTCAGCACCCCCAAAAATATAAAATAAACCACTAAAATCAATTATACCATAACTTTCCACTTCGAGCCCATTTTGCGCACCATTTGACTAGACTAAAAGGAGAGATACGAACTGAACCCAAAAACGACTGGATTTAAGCTGGGACATCCAGCTCTTCCAGGGATGTATATATTGATTTATAAAAATAAATTTACCTTATTTTTACTGATCACAACACATGCATCTTGTCTTATGTCGAACCGTCAGGAGTGCTTCCGTAAAACGCGTTAATATATAACTGGTAGTATATAATTTGTTTTATTTGGATGGATAAAAAAAAATCAATAATTACATTCAAATTAAACTATTCTCCATTCCATAAGGTATGAGTGTATGCGTTTTTGCTTTTATTAATTAAAAATTCAAACAATATCAGTGTTACATATAATATAATATTTAACACTTAATAATAACTATTTAGTGTGTGCAATATTAATTAAACAATAAAAGTGTGGTCTAATTTTGACACCTACCATCTAAATTTATTAAAATCGGACAAATACTTTTTAAGATATTATGTTATATGGTAGTTCGTCGACAGTTGTTACGAGACCAAAAATGTTCCTTGATGCCTAAAAAACGTATTTATTTTAAAGAAATTTTGAACGTCGTTCTTTAGAACGATCGCAACGCATCCGTATTATCTTCGGCACGCTTAATAGTAAAATATTAAAAAAATAAAAAAATAAACATTAAATATTAAATATTTAAATTATTACATATTTGATTAATTGGTACAAATTTTAATTAAAGTTAATAATTATTCAAATTAATGTAAATAAAAGTAATAGATTTATTCTAACTACTCTTATGCGATACGTAAATGATTCCTTATGATCACATATTAATTAAATAAACAATACACATAAAAATCAATGAAATATAAAATTTAGGTGACGAACATATTCAGATGGTGACCTTACATTATATTTTTATAATATCTTAACACCATATTTTACGCTATATTATGTCGTCATTAGTGGAATCTGTATTATATAAAAGACTGACTAATTCCCAAGATTCGTCTGAACATATCGATGATTGACAGTCCATCCAGTGACAGGTCTTCTTCATAGACACCATAAACCGAAGACCTGCATCCCGAATTTTCCGATAGTTTTGTATTTATTCGCACTAGAAACCTCCCTATTCTTGCAACTGAGTAAATTCATCCATCTACTTCTATAATATACATACATTAATTTATTTATTTGTTACTAATCCCAATACTATTTATATTTTTCTTTTTCTCACTGCAAGGTTAATAAACTTATAATTGTATTCGTACACATAAAAATGATAATTATTATTACTTTTTCACGATTTAATAGATAAATAATTTATAAGATCACTACAAACGAGAGCATTTAATAATAGATGAATCATTTTACCTTTACCAGATTACTACACGACACATAACTGCTTAATAGACAAATAATTTTACTAGATTTCTACACGACACATAACTGCTTTTAATAATAGACAAATAATTTTACTAGATTTCTACACGAGACATAACTGCTTTTAATAATAGACAAATAATTTTACCAGATTACTACACGAGACATAACTGCTTTTAATAATAGACAAATAATTTTACCAGATTTCTACACGCGAAACTTGAGACTGCTAATAGATGAATAATTTACCGCAGATTACTATACACGAGACATAACTGCTTTTAATAATAGACAAATAATTTTACCAGATTACTACTCGAGACATGACTGCTTTTAATAATAGACAAATAATTTTACCAGATTACTATACGAGACATAACAGCATTTAACAATAGATAAATAATTTTACCAGATTACTACACAAGACATAACTGCTTCAGATGAATAATTTTACCAGATTTTACTATGTACTATAGAAAACTGGATTTTAATAGTCCATAAGTATCATTAATATTTACCATATTTTTCATTCTAAATTATTGAAAAAATTGAGTAGTTCACTCTATACTTATTGTCAGTGTTGCCCGACTGACATAACATAATTAACGTAGAAAATCAAGGGAACTTGATTTTACAAAAATCGTGAATTGCGTACATACATAATACCATCCGCAATTGCATTTTACAATAATCGTGTAACATTATATATAAACACACACGCTCATATGTAATATAATGTAATATATATGTATAATTTTCCTTAGAATATTAAATGGAATTTGTAAAGAAAGATTGGTTGTTTATGTACAAGATATATCAACAAGGTATAAATAGTAAACATTAATTCTATAAGGATATATAAATATTATCTAATCATTCTATTTTCTGTTTCTTTTTAGACAATTAAAATTAGCTAAAAAATTAAACACAGTCGAAATTAAAATGACATAACCTGATTAAGATCGAGATTTGGTAAAACATATAGACAGCTCTGTAATGAAATAAATAAATAAATCTTTAAAACCATATACTATATTCAATAAAACGTTAATCCGTTATATTGCACCAACACTGTAATTAAGTATTTTGACTAATTTTTGCCATTGTTAATTGCATGGGCGTAGCCAGGGTTGCCTTTAGGGGGGGGCTAATTTTTTTGTATATATATATATATATATATATATATATATATATATATATATATATATATATATATATATATATATATATGTGTGTGTGTATGTGTGTGTGTGTGTGTGTGTGTGGTGTATGTAAAACCAAAAAAGTGTTTTCCTTAAAAATGAATACGAGTCTAACAGTACCATTATTAATATTTTTAAAATGATTTATTTTAATTAAAAAAATACTCAATAGAACTATTAATTATAGGGGAAAAAATTGTTTATTGGAAATAGATTTTTTTTAGGAAAACTTGCTGTTTAAATCCACTCTTAATGTAAAATTGTTCACCTTAAGATTGGACAGAGAGTATTTGAAGCGACGTTAGCGTTTCCTATGAGATATTGTCTGAACTACTACATCTCTAATTTTAAATTTTAAATAAATAGTAATTAATTGTTTTTTAAGAATCAAATTAGTCCAGTCAAATGGTAGTTTGAAGTGGAAAGTTCTGGTGTAATTGATTTTAGTGGTTTATTTTATGTTTTGCGGGGGGTGCTGAACACGAATCTGAAGTTGTCCAACAACACCCCCCCCCTCCAAATATGAGAAATCGTCAAACACAATTTATTTGTGGTTTTCCACTTATAAATTGCAAAGCAATCAATTCACGCAAAAAGAGGTCCAGTAGTAAATGAGAAAATAACCTTCAATCTATGTCTATAACATTTTTTTGTAAGTCATATGGTTTTCACGGAAATGGGAGTTGAAACATCGGTAATTTATGAAAAACAAACAGTTATGCACCATGATTTAACGAGCCAATTTTCAAAGAAATCTACATATTATTGGCTTATGATAATATACGAAAATTTTGGTTTAGAATTTGGATGAGTGTTAAAAATAATTTGGTACACAGGGGTACGGGGTACAAAAGACAAAATATTATATACCCTTCAAGATGCATGTCATTGGAAAGCTGTTTATGAGTACACTTATTGTTGTTATGTGCACTTTTGTCATATTTTTATATTAGAGGGGGGTAAAAGGGAAAAAAAACATATTTTTATGCTATTATTGCGTTTTTTGCATTTTATATACATGACAAAATTGTATTTTATAATATGACAAAATTGTACATAACAACAATTACTGTACTCTTAAAGAGCTTTCCAATGACATGAATCTTGAAGGGTACATACTATTTTGTCTTTTGTACCCCGTACCCCTGTGTACCAAGTTATTTTTAACAATTATCCAAATTCTAAACTAAAATTTTCGTATATTATCATAAGCCAATAATACGTAGATTTCTTTGAAATTTGGCTCGTTAAATCATGGGGCTTAACTGGTCTTTTTTCATAAATTTCCGATTTTCCCGATATTTCAACTCCCATTTCCGTGAAAACCATATGACGTACAAAAAAATAATATAGACATAAATTGAAGGTTATTTTCTCATCTATATTTTACTACTATACCATTTTTTGCGTGAATGGATTGCTTTACAAGTTATATAACCACAAAAAAAAAAAAATGTTTTTAACGATTTCTCATATTTGCGGGGGGAAATTTGGTTGGACAACTTCAGATTCGTGTTCACCACCCCCAAAAACATAAAATACACCACTAAAATCAATTATACCAGAACTTTCCACTTCGAGCCCATTTTGTGCACCATTTCTAATGACTGGACTAAATATGCAGAACCATACTGAGTTTTATTGCAAAACCATAACCAAATAAAAATAGTAGGGTATCTAACAGTCCAATCAATAAATAAATAAAATAGTCTTCCTTGCGAAAGGTTGGGTATCTGTAATTTTTAAAATCTTATTCTACAATTTTCCAAATTAATTAATATTAATTATTCGATAGTTAAAAACTATTCTAATGACTGCTACTAACTATTTTAATTAAATTTAATTCATATATTAAAGTAAAACTGTAGATTAAAACCCTAAAAACAAGAAAATATTTAATTAAAAACTTGATCTAAAATGTATATATTGTAACCTTTCATTCAAAATAAACAATAGATAATAGTCAGGAAGAAATTCGTCCCACTAAAAAGTTCTGACCATGCGCAGTTGTAATTTTATGTAGATTTTTTTCCCAAGTTCTATAGACTATAGACGACACTTTTTTACCCAGGAGGTATATGTACTTAGAGCTCCATCCCTATTTTATAGATCCTTGACCTAAACGGATTGATAACTTTACTTACTTCAATTCTTCTTCTTCATCTTCTTTTTTAACGCCAAAAAAGGCCCCGGGCCCCCTGTGCCCCCCCCCCCCCCCCCAATGGGTTCGCCACTGGCTGAGAGAAGGGAAACATAATTATTTTCCAGCTTCTTTTCTTATCATAGGAATCTTTTTTATCAAAGCAATGCTAACCAAACCAGTGCAGCCACGCCACAGCTGTAGTAACTTAACAACTAAAACGAGATTTACATTTTTTTACCTGAAGACCCCCTCTAGCCATAAAATAAATTTGTATAATAATAATAATATATATATATTATTATTATTATTATACAGAATTATTTTTACTTTTTATTTATTTATTTTTTATTTTAACCTGTATATGTATAATAATCGTAATTTTTTTAGAGAGTTGAGCCGGCCTAGGGGGGGGGCCATGGCCCCCCCCTGCCCCCCCCTGGCTACGCCCATGGTTAATTGCAATTGTTATTCCTAATTATCGAAATGTTTATTTAAAAAAATTTCGTTTTTACATAATATATTATACATCATGTTAAGTGATTAATTGATTTTGATAATTTAGAAATAAAGACTGAGGATGACCTTAAAAAGGTTCGAAAAATCTCTAGCAAAAATGGATACCTTATCATCCATCCACCTTAGTAACGATTCAATTTTAAAAGGTGTTTTCAAAGTAATTTATAAGTACATATTTAATTAGAATGTTATGTAAAATAAACGTGAGAAAAATTGGTCTAAATTAACAATTTACAATTTATGAAAAATATTATAAACTGGTTCATTTTTACAATTATTTTTTGTTGTAGTGTAGTTTAATGTATTATTAAGAATACATTAATTTTTAAAAATTTTAAATAAATTTATTCATGAAACAATACCTGGTATTCTGGTATACTCTATAATGGCCCAAGTTGTTGAAGCCAACCTTCCTTATCTGCCTGTGGTGATAGGATAGAAGAAAAGAAAATAATAATAAAGTGAAAGCTATAAAAGAGATAAACTTACGTTCATTGTTGTTGATGACATCGCCAATTAAGTCTTTGATGAGAAATGACGAAGGTTTGCTTGCTTCTCCGGCCATATGGAAGTAATAACTCAATATAAGAGACATCATTTACCAGATTAAAAACATTTTTTGAGATTGTCTTATAATTTTAATAGAAGGATAAATTATTTTATTTTATTTATCTTACGATTCAACAAATATTTGGGAGAAAGTATAGAAAAATTTAAAAAAGAGGTATCGAGAATTTAAAGTTACAGAAAATAAAACGCGAAATCAGTTTTGCAGTGAAAACGTCTTTAGGCGAGAACAGTGTGTGTACATTAAGGGCTAAAGAGTAGGAGTAAAGCAGTAAAACGGAGAGATTTCGAAATGTTTAGGTAGAAGGGTGGGGGTAGGGGGTGAGGTTTGCACTAATGGAGACGACCGAGTTCTAGGGGTGAGTTTGAAGCGATCTCATTGGTTACTCACTCCACCCTCCGACCAATAACGGCGCAGCACCCCTTTCATAGGACCAATGAGGTTTGAGCATCCCTTGTTATGAATAGAAACGACAGAATGAGTGATTAGCGGCCGCTAACTCTAGTCTAATTGCCCGAGACTCCGGCTAATTTATCGAGCACTTTGGTTGCACAAAAGACTCCTCGTTATCTCGTATAACTACCGACAAGCCAAATTAGAAACTTCACCGTTCACTTAGAGTAAAATCAACGTACCTATAGTTAAGCGTTAATCCACTAGCTTGAGTCGACTCTACTCTCTAATAATATGATAGCTATAATTCACTTTATTTACCACATCTTCTCAACTTTAACCGATAATATTTACTTCAACATTACGAGCAAATATACATTTTAACAATTTAAACTATTGATTTAACGTCTTTACAAGTAACTCAAGTATAAGAAAGGGAAACATCCAAACTTCTTGAGCCTCTTACTATTTCATAATTGTGATGGACGATGCGCTAAAAAACTATTCATAAGTAAAGAGATCGCTTGAAAATTGGAAGCTTAACTTTGTAGTAGTAATTAACCTACTTGTATAAGCGGAAGGCTTCTCCTTTAAGCTGACTATACCCGCAGAACATGCTTAATCAATTATCCATGGTGTAGGGTTTGAGATTAGCCGGATTTAAGTCTATATCTACTATGATTATCGCCACAGAGAAAAGAAATAATACCATTGGAGCAGCAGTTCAAATACTTAGGCCATGGGTGTGTGGATATTAAGAAATAACAATCTCGAACAAGAGCATGTCGCTAGAATAGCTAGGACAATAAGGGAAGGATATTATAATAGGAAATAAATAGTAAATTAGTATTAAGCAAAGGCAAAGTAAAATTATGTAGTATTCAAATTGAACTAAACAATTATTTGGTGTACGTTATATGGACGAGCGGGAAGTTTATGTATACGCAATCTTCGAGTTCAATACTCAATAAAAATCACACTTATTTTAATATAAAATTCTATAAATGAAAGTAAAATAATACTTCAGTTCCAAAGTTCTCTATTAGAGAGCGCTAATAGAGAATTTGTTTAATTTGTTAAAATAATTTGAATTGTCGGTTTTTAGGGTTTCGTTGGTAAAACCAAAAAAAGAAACCCTTATTCTATATAGCCTTGAGAGGGGCAAAGAACCAAATTTTTGCGGATTTTTAACTTTTCCTTTATTTGTCCATTAATCTCTACCTATGCGAGTATATACTACATTTAAAGTTTCTAGGATTGCTAGGAGTGCTTTAGAATTATGATGAGTCAATAATATATCAGTGACAAAATTATATGAAGTATCTTTAATAAGATAATAGAGGGGGGTCCAATGTGCCTTGAATTGGTTTCAGTAAAGGATGGTACGGCTGTGCTGGACTTGCGGGGGCACGAACATTTGTGAATATATGAGTTATGAGTTATTTTTCTTTATTTTCATCTAAAATTAATCCAATTTTTGTTAACTTTTCTTTACTAATTTTAGGCATTACGTTAATAGGACAAATAACAATGGTGCCATTAATGCACAACTAACCAGTTGGTTGGTGTAGTAGTGTAGTGTGAGTGAAAGGATATCAGTTTTGAAGGGTAGTGGCTGGCCCATGCGTAGGTGGTATTGTATAATTGGAAATGGATAGCAGTTTTGAGAGAGAGGGGTTGTTGCTGGCCGGTAGTTGGACGGTATAGTGTGGCTGGACGGTTAAGTGTGAATGAATATCAGTTTTTAGGGTTGTGGCCGGCCCGTGGTTCGACGTGACGCTCAAGGTTGAGCTAGCCGGTTGTTGGACGGTATGGTATGGTGTGGATTGCTGGACGGTTAAGTGTGAATGAATATCAGTTTTTAGGGTTGTGGCCGGCCCGTGGTTCGACGTGACGCTCAAGGTTGAGCTAGCCGGTTGTTGGACGGTATGGTATGGTGTGGATTGCTGGACGGTTAAGTGTGAATGAATATCAGTTTTTAGGGTTGTGGCCGGCCCGTGGTTCGACGTGACGCTCAAGGTTGAGCTAGCCGGTTGTTGGACGGTATGGTATGGTGTGGATTGCTGGACGGTTAAGTGTGAATGAATATCAGTTTTTAGGGTTGTGGCCGGCCCGTGGTTCGACGTGACGCTCAAGGTTATGCTAGCCGGTTGTTGGACGGTATGGTATGGTGTGGATGGCAGGACGGTTAAGGGTTAAGTGTGAATTAATTGCAGTTTTTAGGGTTGTGGCTGGCTGGTGGTTGGAAATTACGTTTGTATTAACCTATTTCGGGTTATAGCGGGTAAAACCAGAAGGAATCAGGTAACAGCCAAATCTTGCCAGAGCTGTTCAAACTTGTCAAATATAGATTAAAGGTAAACTTAATGTTCTGTAAAAACCACAACTTTCTATCTACCTTTTTACTTTTTACCTATAAATCATTTAACGAGAGTAATGATACCAGTTTAGAAGCTGAAACATATTTTGTACGATAATGTTTGTTCCAATTTCCTCCGGGAAAGCGTCTTTATTATGGTATAATTTATTTATTTTAATCAAACTTCCAAATCCTTGGTTAAGGAATAATTTTTAAAACCTTTTGTAACTAACGGGCCTTAGAACGTGTGAATCCATAAATATCTCAATTCAATAGAATTATGGATCAGAGCATCTGGAATATAAAATCTAAAATTATGATTCGGGAACCATATCTTAAATCATAAATAAACGTTCTTGTCATTTTTACTTTCTCATATAAAGAGAAAGTATTGTGATGGCGCGAAAATTCGATTTTCATATTTTGATGGATTTACACGTTTTAAGGTCTCCTGAGTCCAAAAAAGTGGTTTTTAAAAAATGTCTATCTGTCTGTCGTCTGTCTGTCTGTCTTTGCAGACGCCTGGAGGCTATACTACTGGGCCGATTTTGACAAATTTTGTATAAACGTAGCCATACTGACTATACTACAGTAGCCATTCTGACTACTGAAGAACTAAGGTTAGTTTCCCTAAGTAACATTCAACTCATCATCTGTGGGTCAATCAGTCTGCACAGTGGACAAAGTTTTATTATACCGAAACGCCAATTCCATGGTCCCGGATGTTAAGTTATTCGGGTTTTATTTAATTTCTCCCGAATGAAACTAATGCATATTAACAAAGCTTAACATTTCAAAGTTGTTAGTTTTGTGTGTTAATTAACATAAAATGTAAAAAATTACGTGGTTAACAGCAGTATGAATAAAACAAAGAGGAGATAGATGGTTCTGTATATCCCGTATATTTAATCTTCTTTTTTGAATGTAGGTTTATTTATTAACTTAAAATAATTTTATCCAAATTATTCATCTTGATATGGCTATATTTTGTCTCACTCCAGGTCATAATCTTAATCATTAAGAAATCTTTATAATAACTTTTTATAAATTGCCGATAAATTTGACACAATTTAGTTGGTTTCGTCAATTTTTACTTTTCCTCACCTTCTCCGAAGGTATGTAGGAAAAGTATTGTTTTCACCCAAAAAATCCGAAATCGAGATTTTAACGAGATTTTAATTATTCGTTTTGGGTGTTTTTAAGCCACTCACACGATCCAAGTTGACTTGGACCAAATCAGTTTTGACGCTACTTGGATTGTGTAAACTGGTTATCAAAGTCAACTTGGACATCCAAGTTGAGTTGGACGTTATTTGATCTAAGAAGACTTGGATGAGGTCAACCATATGATTATGATAAGAAAGCTGTCAAAATTGAGATAGACGTGAAAAGTGACGGATTTGTTTATAAAAAGGTTATTGACAGCATTTATTTCTTTTAAATTTTTGTTTTTATTCCTTTTTCTCCAAATGATTTTTTGACAAGTTTCCCTACTTGGACCAAGTATACTTAGATCGTGAAAACACTGCATCAAAAACTCATTTTTACTTTGACCAAGTGGATTTGATCCAAGTTACTTGGTCCAAAGTCCAAGTCAACTTGGATCGTGTAGCCGCGCCTTTATTAGCTGGATGTCAGTCTGTCTGTCTGTGCGTCTGACTGTGCTTTTGTCTGTCTGTCTGTGTCACGCATAACTCCCACAGCTCACAAGCTAGAGAGTTGGAACTTGGCAGAAAAATCAGTCTTTACAGGTAGTGGTGTTGCCAAGAAAACCAACATTTTCCGGCATCTTGAACCCAGTTTGCTGATTCAGAAAAATCTTAAAATATCGAAAATGGTCCTGATCGAGTTGAAATTTGGCACGAATGTGCCTCTCTGTATGACAAACAAGATACAATATAAAAAACCCCGATGAAATTCCAGTAATTAGTTTAAAAGTTATAACGAATATAATTATTAATAAGTGTTTCTTGATATTTATTAATATGTTGATACTTAAGTTTGTTTACATCTGTCAAAATACAGCCAAAATTCAAATAATTAAAAAAAAATAAAAATAAAGTATAATTCATTTTTGAAAAATGATAATGAGGAGGAGACTTGCACTTTAGTAGCCTCCTATGACAGGAAAACTTGTATTAAATTATTTTAAGTTACCCTAAATCGACCCACATTAAAAAAATAAGTAAAGAGGTGAGAGTCTTTTTACTATCATAGAAATTAACTCTTCAAGGAAATAACCCAAACATTCCTACAAGTTACGTTTTTATCTGAAGGACTAACATCCTCATTTTTGTAGCTTTTCATGGTTGAATTATCACTTTTTATAATAACTCTAAAAATTATAAATATATTCGCTTCCCTTTCTACACCATAACATCACTCATTATAATGTCCATTGTTGGTCCCATGACTGCCATATAAGTTACAACCTTCAATTCCGATTTATTTCTCTTCTACATTATCACTTTTTATAATAACTTTAAAAACTATATATATTCGCATTGAACATTTTGGGTTCTGATTCTGTATGTCGGTCTTTCTGTTGGTCTGACTGTCGCTCAATTTTGACGAACCAACATATCTTAAAAACCACTTGTCCGATTTTATTGAAATTTGAATGTATGATCATAATGTCAATTTTGGTCTCATGACTCCCATATAAGTTACAACCTTCGGCGCTGATTTGTTTCTCTTCTACATGCGAACAAACATACATTTATTTAAACTCGCATATCTTCAAAAGTATCTACTCATCTGCTTTTTATAAAATTTGCATGGTTTGTCAAAAGTAGTCCTAAATTAAATGTAACCATCTATGCTTTTTAAATTATGCTAAATTGATAATTTAATTCATGTAAAAAACAAAACAATTTGATACATATTTAAAAAAAGGGGAGGGGGGGGATAAATAAATTTGATAAAAATAGATTGTAAAAGCATAGAATCATTAAAGTATCCCTAATAGGACGGAAGGAAGCTAGTATATTCACCACACTAATTGGCTAAATATTTATAGTGAACTTTTAATATTGCGTAGTTATGCTCTTTACAAATGAGGTGTCTGTTCACAAACTTTATATTATTTTCTTTTTTTTAAAAAAAAAGTAAGGAGAAAAGCTTTGAATAAAGCGAAGCATGTTAGAAAAAGTATGAAATTACTGGTTCTTATAGAGGAGGCACGGGTTAGGTACAGAAAGAGAAGATAAAAGTGGTTGGTTGAAGAAGGAGGGGTTAAGCACTGAGGGTTAGTCTAATCACCGAGTACTCAAGGAGGCCTTCTCTCCATAGAGCACTGGGTTTGTCTCACGTCATGGGTTCCTTCTCTAATGACTCCTCTAGAAACAAACATGGAGGATTTTACTCGCTCCTCCGGGCTACTACTTCCCTTGATCTATCCCTGTTCTCTTTTAGACTCCTTTACAGTCAAATATTCACTTCCCGGCCCCGGCCACTACATCACCCACATTAAAATGGTTCTGACAAAAAAGGAAATGAGAAAATACGTCATCTCTCATTATGTTGGATCTTTTTCACTGTAAGAGGCTGTTTTCATAATGGCTGAACTTTACTCTTGTGGTTTTTTTAGCGGGGTCTGTATGCTGCATCAATAAAGAGTGTTTTTCGTAAAGTATAGTTTAATAAACTGTGTTATATATTGAAATTTTAACAGTGGTAAAATGTCCTGTGGTGAGTGAGCATAAGAGCAAGTAATCCTTCAATCAGAATTAGCATTCTCTGAGACAATACGCTTTTAATTTCTCTATTAAAACCAGAGTAGTTGTTCATTTCATTAATAATTCAAAATACTCCAGAAAAGAAAAAGAAGGTAAACCCAATTATTGAGGCATCTGCTTTTAAAGGTAACGGAAAGCGTTGCACCCTCTGCAAAAGTAGCTGAAGGAAACGTCTATAACGAGGAAGCTATGTGCCACACAAAGTTGCTCACCATTTTTCTCTTGCCCCCTTATTAATTGATTTATTTATTAATAGTCTGGCAATTAGCGTGGCACACATATCTTCCTCACGTCATATTAAGAAGTGTTTACCAATGGGATGGAATTACGATACTCAAAGGATTTTAAGAAAATCAAAGTTTCACACTCGAGCGAATGTTTAGTTTGTTAACCAGATATATACATAAAAATTAAGATTTTATAATTGTCATCAGTAGTAGTAGTTACCTAGTACTTCCTACTAGACGGGTAGGACGAACCACTTGTTCGAACCTCGCAATCAGGCCTACAGTGGACCCATTTTACTTCCCCGTGGTGGAGAGTTCCAGCTACTTCACACATCATACATTTGTACATTGTACTGCCGAAGCGAGTATGGTGTGGTCATTAGTAAGCTATATGAGCGTGCTTCAAAGTGTGGGGGAAGAGGACCCCTCAGGGGGTCCCCTCGCCCTGCTCCGACCTCGAACCATAGATACAGATCACATCTCATGACACGGATCGAACCCTGCTCGCCCTGCTCCGTCCGCGATTCATAGATGCATTCAGTGTATCACGGCCCGGGATCGAACCCACGACCTCGAGTTGCCTCGACTCAGTGATAGCTGCCCGGTGTCTTTGCCACCTCGGCCACCCTGGCTCCCCCATATTATAGTCATAGCAAATTTAGGGATTGATTTTCAAATTTTAACTTCCATTCAAACTCTAAAGAGGCATGAGATATACCTAGTTAAGATCGACTATCGTGACGAACTTTTTAAGTAACTGTACATGCTAAAGTCTTGTTGAAGTTTTAAGTTGGCTTTGAAGGCTAAGGGCTAAGAGTCAGTCTTACAGAGGATGAAACATTTGGGTTATCCACATTTCAAATTATTATACTCAGGTCACAATGGAATTTTATACTCAGGTGAGAAATTGAACACATTTACAAAAGGTTTACATTTAGCGTTTTTATTAGACAGACTCCAATTTCAAACAAGAATGGATTCTTTGGATCAAAATATACAATGAACAAATATAATCAAGATATATGATTGTTCTCCTTACTATGAAATCAATACCTAATAGTTGTAGATAACATTAAATTGCAGATAACATAGTTGTAGACAACATTAATGTATAAACAAATAGTTGTAGATAACATTAATGTTTTATTTATTTTACAAATAATTTACTTATTAGGTGACTTTTTTTCACATAGAAGTAGTTATACAAAATCCTATTTCAAAGTAAATTACGCTAAGCCGAGGAAATTGAGTTTGTTCAATCATTGCAATACTTGTCTCCTATATTCTTGCAATAGTGGAGTTAGGATTTGAATCATAGGTTTATCAGTACCTATACATTGAGCTTTAGATTGCAGCAATGAATACTCTTGTTGGAACGATTTGATTTAAATCAATAGATGTTTCCAACGATAACATTAGATGAATAGCAGTTTGTTTCAATTGAAAGCTTTAGAGGGGATTGTAAGGGATTAGAGCTGTGTATCACAGAGAAGGCTAAATAGCCTTGCCTGTAATGCCTCTATCTGCGGCTTGAAAAGGGGAACGCTCTCAGGTGAAATTGGCCACTTAATGAAAGCGATTGTTTGAAGCCGTTTGTATAAAACCCCCTGGAGCTGTAAGCTACCCTCCTCTCTCAGATTCAAATCATCTTCTTGAATAAACCATCAGGGATGCGGCGCTTTCCAAAGCCGATTCCTCTAATCGGCATCATCAAGCCACTTCATAAACAGGAGCTACCCCTGACTCCGACCGCAGCCCTCCTCCCTGGTTAAGTCTGTATTTACATATCTCATAACCATTCAAAACATCTCCCATCTTCTCCATTATACCCCCTGAGAAACATCTAAATATAAAAAAAAAAACATTCTAAGAATAAATCCTAATACACTTTCTTCGAGACTAAATTGAAATTATATACTTTTATTACAGCTCGCAAACCGTTCTTTAATGTTTAACTCCTAACGACTCGTTTTACATAAATTCAAACTTTGTGTGAACTCGTTAAGATTGATAACTTCTGTGGAATTGCAAAATCAAATGATAAAATTGGCACTGTTAGAATAACAAATAAGTTCTACATATTCATATATGAATATCTAAATATTATAAATAATAATTAATATAAAAATGCCATTTTTCAAAACTGGTCTTATTTTCAACCTTTTTTTTTTTTTTTTTTTTTTTTTTTTTTGGTTTCTGTATTCTTTACCTTAGTTGTATCTATGTGCAAAATTTGGGAAGATTGAATGACGGTAAGTGGTTCAAAATTGGGGTAACACGCACACCTGTATGAAACTTAAAAAGTTAAAAAACAAATAAAATTAACGCCATTTTTTGGGGGGGGGGGGGGGTTCTGTATTCTTCACCTTAGTTGTATCTATGTGCAAAATTTGGGGAAGATTGAATCATGGTAAGTGGTTCAAAATTGGGGTAATAGGGGTGCGATGAAACTTGAAAACCAAATAAATTTGACGCCATTTTTTTATTTTATTTTTTATTTTTTTGGTTTCTGTATTCTTCACCTTAGTTGTATCTATGTGCAAAATTGAGGAAAGATTGAATGACGGTAAGTGGTTCAAAATTGGGGTAATAGGTGTGCGATGAAACTTGAAAAGCAAATAAATTTGACGCCATTTCTTTTTTTTTTTTTTCTTTGGTTCCTGTATTGTTCACCTAAGTTGTATCTATGTGCAAAATTTGAGGAAGATTGAATCACGGGAAGTGGTTCAAAATTGGGGAAAGGGAAATGTGCGATGAAACTTACAAAGCAAAGTAATATAAGACCAGTAAAAATATAAAAAAAACAATGTCACAACTCTTTTGAATCCAATAACAATTATTCGATATAATAAAAACAATCAAGATATTTTTGAACTCTTTCTTTTGTGCAGCAGTTTGCCCCTAAAATGCAGGGATACTTTTTAATATTTATATATATTATTCCTTTATATTTTTAAAGAAAAAAATGCTATTGACTTTTAGGATGAATACATTGAAACAGATAATCTCTGGTCGTGATCTTTTTGTACATAATTTTTGCAACGATTAAAGATTTGTGCCGCTAGTGTTTATTTAAGAATTATTTAAATTTAATTTTGAAATAAGCAAGGTTTTCTGATTTTCCTCTACAACGGCAACTACGTTTTCAGGTCTAGAAATAATAAAATTTGATTTTTTTTGCTAGAAATGCGATTTCAATTAAATTGCAATATACTAATACCGTGCTACTTCATTTTCAAAAGCAAAACTAAGTAATTATACCATTATAACAGGACATATTATCAGCCGATGGACTAATAGATTTTAAAAAAAACTCTAATGCAATTAAATTCGTAGGGAGAGTTATTAGATGAGACAAGGGTAAGTTAAAAAATTTTTTTGGTAGCATATTGTAACATTTTTTCAACCTGCCCCAACCAATGTTCGATATATTTTTTTGACTTGACTCATACATCACACAAGTATAAGCCACTAGAAGTGCCCCTATAATTTTGCTTTGTTCAGGTTAAACTATCTAAAGCAATGTTATGTAATGCTTTAAAATTAATGTTCTTAAAATACGAAATTATTTGAAATAAATATCTCAAATAAATTCATCATTTTATGTTTTTACTTCAACCTAAGTTTATATTTATATAAATGGTTTATATGCAATGATAACCACTTAGTTGAATGAATCGGATAGTATTTATTTTTCTTAACTTGCCGCATAAAATTTTCAACCACCGTAATTTATTTTATTAAACATACCTAATTCATTTTGGAGTTATAAAAATATAAAATAGAATGCCAATTAGTGTGGCACATAGCTTCCTCGCATCGTACTTAATTGATTTTATGCTTTTACAAGCCACAAGCCATTATTGTCTAATTTATTTAATCGTTTTTTATTATCAACATTGTTTTGATTTTACATGAATTTAAGTATTAATTATGCAAAAGTTAAAGAACGCAGACGGTTGAAATTAATCTAGAATTTTCATAAAAATCATATGAGTATTTTTGAAGATATAGGTGTAAATAAATGTATGTTTGCGCGCATGTTGAAGAGAAACATATGGACGCAGAAGGTTGAAACTCATATGGCACCAAAAATGCGCTAATTTTGACCTACCATAAAAATTGCATTAAAATTTTACTAATAGTTTTTAAGATATGTTGGTTCGCAAAAATTGAGCGACAGACAGCCCCGGAACCAAACATGTTCCCTGAAGTCTGAAACGGATTTCTGTCATGGAATTTTTGAAATCGGAGATACGAGTATAACAAATTTTCGTTCCTCAGAACGATCACATAGCATCCATTACCTTTAGTAAGCTCGGAAGCAATAGTATGAAAAAATTGTTTCAACTTGTCACCTTTCAGTTTATTTGACATCGACTTGGGCTTATAAATTTTTAAAAAAAGTTGAAATTAATTCTTACGATACTACATATGTATACGAGTATATGAACATCCAACCAAGAAGCTGAAAACAGTCATTTTAAATCCTGCACTAAATTTACCGTTACCGACTTAAAACTTTTCCCGACTAGGTTTCTAACCAGTCTCTGTAGTTTGAGTTAATTGCCCTTGCTTGTTTTCATGTCCGACATGTATGGCTTAGTGAAAATAATATGAAACTAGCAATCATTTGCTATGCATTGGCACCTTTGGATGAAAAACTATTGGATAGCTTTGAAAGAGTTGAAATGCAGTATAACTGTAAAAATGCTGCTGCCTGGGCAGTAACATTTTTACTGATTTTACTGCCTAGACCAAGACAGTAAAATTCTGATCACAGAAATCAGTCCAATAATGTCTCATTTTGCTGAAAATGGAGTACCTACTCTTTTACCATCATAAGTTACATTTTGTTGAAGTGGCTAAGACTGATCAGTAAAATTCATATAGTAGTTATTTTGGTTCGTAAAAACCGATCAAATTTATTTGTTTAATTTAAATATTGACATATTCATCTTACATTTTAATTTTTACGATCTGGTTTGGTTTAAGAAAGGCTAAAAAAACTTATGTAAAACAAACGAAGTACTAATTGGCCTAACTGGTGGTATGCAGTGCATAAATGAATGGCAGATTGGCCTAAGTGGAAGAATACTGTATTATTTATCAAGGTGTAATATATTCAGCAAGGCGTGCTGCTGAATCAAATACCGAGGTAATGGCGGCTAACAGGTACAAGTTGTCTAAATAAATATTCATAAACAGGCTTAACTGACTCGACTTCATGTTCCAAGTGCTTAGTGCTTGCTAAGTCCTGGGTCTCAGGCGTGATGAAGCATCCTATAACTCTTTAACAAGAATGCTCTTCAATACCAACTTTCTTTTCTACAAGAGCTCTTTATCGATTTGGTATTATTTATAATGTACCAACATTGCATAATTCATAGCTTTTTATGAATTATTCAATTTTTTATTTCCTTAAACCTAAAAAAGAAAAAAAGAAAGTTTTCTATAAAAGTCGAGAATCAAAATATTCTTGACTTTAGACTTAATTTTTGTCTAGATAATTTTTTTCTAGATATTTATTTTTTTAAGTAATTTTTACAATTGTTGTCCCTTGCTTACTGATTTTAATAGTTACCGATTACGAAATAAATATAAATATACAGTAAGAAATCAACATATTTTTACTGGTGTTTTTCTTATATTATATCATACAATATTCGATTTGTATTAATATACGTTTTCTCATTCAATTCGAATACATCAATTTTTTCTACTGAATATAGCGATATTAAATGGTGGTAAGATTTTTATCATGATATATAAATCGTAGACTTTTTAAAAGAACATGAATGTTTAAAGTCTAGATATGATGGGAGTTAAGACTAAATAGAACCTCTAAAAAGTAATATTTATAACAATCACTTATAAATGGCTGCGGCTATATCATTGAAAAACAAAAATGAACACATGTCGGTTTCCAAAATGAATCTATTTAATGTGTTAAGCCTAGTATAGGCATGCGGTGATCGCTAGCAACAGTTGTTAGCATGTGTAATTTTAAAACGTCAGCATTGTTAAAATGGCATGATATCTAAAAATTGCTAACGGTTTCTTGTCTCCAAGTTTTTATTTCGAATTTACTAATTCCAGCCAGATAACTGAGCCGCGTTTAAATTTCAAGCTCTACTTTTGCATACAGTAATCAATAATGGTGTAAGCTATTGTAATTTTAATGTAATATGTAACCCAATAATGATATATAATTTCTTGACCTAATTAAAAAAAAAATATAATAATAATACAAATTAATTATATCCCGTTACATGTGTTCAACATTATCTACGTGTCTAAACACAAGTATCTTAAACGAATTAAATAAAAATGGTTCTACAAGTTGTCGCTAGCATTTTAGTAAATTCGTAAACATGTAGAACCATTTACTTTGTTTAAGATAATCATGTTTAGACACGTTGATAATGTTGATAACATGTAACTGGATATAATTAATTATTTTTTATTTTATCATTATTGTGTTACATTATACATTAAAATTACAACAGCTTAATACCAATAATTACTGATTACTGGATACAAAACTAGAGCTTGAACGCGGCTCAGTTGTGTTAGATTTAATTTAGTGGCTTGATTAATTTAAAAATTAAAATTAATATTAAATTAATAACTATTACGTACATTAAAAATAACTATTTTTTTAAAATGAATTAATCCTTTTATTTTTACTATTGTTAATTAACTAGATTTCTTATTTGTTTGATTGTTCTATCATATTGCTGATATTTATTTGTTCATTACTTTTATTATGTTTAAATTTATATTATTTGTGAAGGATAATAGCCAATGTACCAAGACTCTTTCATATTTTTCACAACTATATATAAGCTCTCTTGTTCGTATAGTCAGACGGTTAAAGATTTTAGGAGTTACTGTGCTAGCGAGTTCTGAGGTAGATTAGTGTAAGTCGGGGTTTTAAAAAATGTATCAATTTTAAGAAAAATGTAATAATACCTGTTAATAATAATTGTGAAGCTGTAAATACTGGAAATTCTTGGAAAAGTTGTTCAGTAGAATACAGTATTCGATCGTCATATCAAAGAGGAGCTAAATTCGATGGAAAGAAAGAAATGGATGGAAGAAGGCCCCCAGGCAATACGAGTAATGTCATAGCATAGGATATAAGTGATTGCACTATGCCATAATAAATTTGCTTTAGTAATGTAATGGTTAAAAATAATATAAAAAGTTTAAAATTTTCTTTTAAAGTGAGTTAGTAAGTAGTGATCAAAGTATACGAAGCATGGGACAATCAATCAGTTTATTTTAATATATAAAAGCAGATGATTTATATTCTATACTTGTGAACCTTTTTAAACTGATTATAGAACTACCTTTTTCTTGAGCTTCCACATTGTAAAAAATGTATAAAAATTTCAATAGATATGAACTCAAAGATATAAGGGTTGTAATGAAATAATACTTCATTGTTATTTCTCCAATGATTGGGTGTTTGAGATTTCAAGTACATTTTATTAGGGCATGGACCAAGCAGGAGGGTCATCTGCAGTAAGTATAAGTGTTAACAATAAGACAATAGTATCAGTTACATAGACCAAGTGTAACATCTGCCCACCTTGAAACCCTTTTAATTCATATCAGACATGGATTAGATCTAAGTCTTACAGTAACATAAATTTGCACCTGCCTTTTTGACTTTTACTTTTAATAAACCTACTACACCCTATGTATTGTTCTTCCCACTTGAATTAACCTTTCAACAACTTCTATTAGGGGATAAAGAATGATAATGAGTATAAAGACTTAAGTGTTATACTGAAGGTATATTATAAGTGCATAGAAACCACACACTATTATTCTAAACTCAATTGTATTATTGATGAATAAAAGAAATATATATTTCATGTATAAAAAAGGATTAATAAATTAGTACATATTAAAGGTAAATGCTAATATTTAATATATGAGCAAATATAATTCCTTCTGTTTTATTAATTTTGTTTAATTCAATTGTTTATTTAGCATTTGCTATAATCAGCGTTCTTGCATGGATAAGTAAGATTGGAAGTATATGTATTGTCTTCTTCACCTATTATTAGTACTTATGTAGTTTATCTTTTGATGTCTAACTTCACAGTAAATTTAATATAGTTTCAACAGCAGCTAAGTATAAACCTGAATTACAATTGTGTATTAGAGTCTGTTCTGTGAGCTAATGATGGATTAGAATGCATGAGGACATAAGGTTGTTCATTTATATTATATTTAAGATTTGTTATCGCTTGAAAATTTAAACAAGCCATCTGCAATTTACGTCTTTTAATCTTTAAATAGCTCTTGCTAGCACCGACGGGAATTTGTAAACTCAATATTAATTTCAAATATCTTTATTAACTCGTTAGCTTTTTTCCTAACAAAAGACTGGTCTTATAATTAAATTCCGTTTACATGTCCTTATTCAATTTACCTTAATTCGACGAATTAAATTGAATTAGATGTCCATTTTAATCAATTAAAATTGTCCTCAATGGAGGAGCGTGATAAAATGCGTGATCTAATATTCTATTTTTCAAAATCTATAGGACTGATAATCTGAAAGAAGATCAATCTGATAGTCATTCTAAAAGAAAATAACATTTGGCCTCACGTAGCGTCTGCATACAATGGACATCGTGCCATTGGAGTTACGTACCACAAGGAGTTATACTGGAGTAGAAAATCTAAATTATAACTTCATACCGAAGTATTATACTTTATGAAAAGACTCAGTGTTTTTATTTTTATTCAAAATGATGATAAGCAGCAAGCAAGGAGTAGCAAGCAGTTAATAATTGTATACCTATTTTAGTTTGTTTCTAAAATTGTTTGAGAATTTTCTAGTACCGCCACTTCCATGGTTGTTATTTGGATCCATCCAGTGGCGTATACGGGGGGGAGGGCACAGGGGAAACGTGCCCCCCCCCCCCCCTCCCCAGAACCAATAGTAAAAAAAAGATACCGTCGTATTTTTTACATTCACCTCATATTCAATTACACCTCAGAAATGCATAAAAGCTCCATTTTGAGAGGTCATATTTTCAAAATTTTCCGGGAGGGGGGGGGGGCGGACCCCCACCATAGATCCCCCCCCCCATAGTTAACTGCAGACGACGCCCATGACTTACAGTAAGATATTGTGCAATAAGCAATATGCAATAAGCATCAGTATACCATTTTCTAACCAATACGTTCTAAAAAACAGTTATGTTGTTACTTGGGTGCGGAGATTTTTTTTTAAATTCGACGATGTTTAAGTTGTAGGATTATTTCAGATTTTTCATTAGGTAAGAATGTTTATCTTGTTAGTTTTTTAAAATCCATGTTTTTTATTGTTAAAATATTGGTTAAAACCAGAGGTTGTCAATAAAATGTTTCTGTTGTAGGCTTGAGAATGACCCACACAAAGGGTTGAAATATAGCTAAGAGGTGGTTAGAGAAGGTAGTTAGATGGTGTGAAGAAGGTTGTTTTGAATTTATCCCTAAAGTGACCCACCTATAAACCACATATGAGATTTTTTTTGCTTTATTAGTTGTACATTTTTTTTCGGGGGGGGGGGGGGGGGGGGGCAACTGCTTAGTTTAATAAGTAGTCCCCCCTCCCCCCAATCTAAACTCACTTAGAATGTGCCCCCTCCAGACCTATAGCCGCTGGATACGCCACTGGATCCATCTATTAAGGAGAAGGAAATATGGGTTAAAATTAAACTTCATATTTTGACGCAAAAACCTTTACTTATTACATATATCTATGAAAAACTTCATATAAATACATATATCATATATATTTAAAAAAGTCTGTAATCGAATAGACAGATTAAGTAATATACAGAAGTAACAATTTGTAGAAGTAGACTGTATGTTAAATATAAATTTGTATTGATAACTCAGAAAAATAGAAATTGAAATACATTTGTATCGATGATTGAAATTGATATTAAAAGGTTACACTAATTATGAAACAAATAATCCTGGAATAACAATGTTGGGTAATTGTGGGCAATGCCTGTTTTGTAATCAATAATATCCCTGATGCTTAATTATCATTGTCGTTCAGTTCCCACTGGTAGACACGCGGTTCGGATATATGGTGGAAGAAGAACACTCTTTTCCACTAAAACGAATCCTACCCTTCTTTTATATCGAATAAAAAAAATAATATATATATATAAAAAAAAAAAAATCAGTAATCAGTAGGTGGGTCGTTCGGATTTCGTCATTCCACCAATTTCCCTAGTATGGGGTAACTCTGTGTAAAGTCAAGTGCTTCTTCCTATTGAAGGAAGAGACTTCAATAAGGTCTCAGGGAGAAGGGCGGGTCGGAATCCAGAACTGCACGAGCGTTATTAGGGGGGGGTGTGTTGTAAAAAGGAATTACAAAGGACAAGGGGCGCGCTTGTAACGAGCAACTCAGGTATTATGAAGAGAACGGCTTGATACGGGGGGTCCCCACCGACCCAAGACAACGGCTTTCCCAGTTTAACAAACTGCACGTACAATGTGAAATGAGAGGAAAAAAACAATCGGAAATCAAAATAATAGAAAATACTGGGCTTTATGCAAAACAAACCACCTTTCTCATAGAATGAGTTTGAAAACGTTTGCTATTGTAATGTGACGCGTGTCCATACTAATAGACCAAATATATTCGACTGTCGATTTCCTACACCGAGAAATCTATTGTTCTTGTAATTTTATGGATAATCGTTTTTATGCCTTAAAATAAAAGGAGTTCACACTATAGAATAAGTTGATTGTTGAATAAATGCTTTTTTTAAAATGCTATTTCTTCTATTTATAATTGGATAATCTATTATTAACCTTACTTTATGACAAGCGTGTATGAATATGTTCAAATTTTCAAACTAATTAATCAATACCACGTTCATGATAAATGTTTTTTTTAAATTTGACTTGACTAATAAACAACAAAAATAAAAATCTGCTCATAATAGTTATTTCCTATTTTTAGATTTAAGTTCGGGATTCAAAATCCCTGGTGCTCATGTTATTATTTTTTGTTAAATGCAAAAATTGTGTGGATATAATGAAGCCTTCCTTCAATTTTTATAGGGTCCGAAGCCAAAAACAAGAACCCTTGTAAATTCTTGACCTTGTCTTTGTGACTGTAACACACCTGACACCGAAAGTAACCAACACAAGTGATATATATGATATCTCAATCTATTGCCTACGGACCCTTTGTGTGAGCTGAAAGCACATATATGCCCAATTTATTTACTTTCTCATATTATACATAGCATATGTAAAGAAGAAGTATTGTGATGGCGCGAAAGTTCTGATGGAAATTTTGAGACTTTGATTGATTTACACATTTTGAGGTCCCCTGAGTCCAAAAAGTGGTTCAATAAAGTGGTTTAAAAAATGTGAGTCGTCTGTGCAGACGTGTGGAGCCTAAACTACTTGGCCAGGCCAACTTCGATTAAATTTGGCCCACAGTTTCAGAAAGATCATACACCGAGGCGAAATCTAGAAATGAATTTGAGCTCCAAATATTATGAAGTTAAATTAATGTAAATAGATTTTCTAATGCCTCCAGAAAATATTAGTGAATCATATCCTCTGTCGTGAAATAACCAATGTTTTGACTGAGTGAATATGGTTGTTCATTATAATAGTTCCATCCAACTCTCGCATATGTTAAAAAAGAAGGACAATAGACAGATCAAATCGAACACGGATCCCTCCATTTACATAACATTGTTACAATAACTGAAGTACTTTCTGTTTTTTAATTAAACATAATTTCCTCCACCAAGTTTATTATTTATAATGATTTTAAAATTCCAAAATAGTTCAATTAGAGCGTTAGACTATCCATGATTAATGATTATGATTAGAGAGGTTATAGTAGAAAGTAATACAACAATATTGTCACCACAATTTTATATTAAAATTGACAAACGCGTTTCGACGTACAATATCATCGTGTGGGTGTTAACTTAGTTAGAATGAATTCTGTATTAAGCTAACTATTTTACAAACTTTTATGAAAAACTAGCACTACAAGGTGGGGGTAGACTAGGGCTGTGAGGATAGCTAGAAGGATTAAGGAAGGAACAAGGTAAGGGATTTGGAGTTGAGATCCAAGGCGGAATTCAGTAAAGGTATAACATTTTTGTTTTTTTCAACTGCTTATAACTAAACAATAATTTCTTATATTACTATTCCTAAAATGCCTTACAACCACCAGACATTATTAAAAAAATAAATAAATAAATAAATAAATATATATATATATATATATATATATATATATATATATATATATATATATATATATATATATATATATATATATATATATATATATATATATATATATATATATATATATATATATATATATATATATATATATATATATATATATATATATATATATATATATATATATATATATATATATATACATGTATATAGATTAGATTTTCCATTAAAACATGCTATATTTGTGTCTTGGATAGCTCTTTGAATTTCCAAGTTTTCTAACAGGCCCAATTTCCTATTTATCACTAGCGTAGAAGTTTTTATATCAGCATCAGCATCAAATGCCCATCACAGGTTTCTAGAACATGGTTGGCAAAACTAGATACGTTTACATGTTTTTGATGTCTGTCATTCGATATTTTCTAACTTTAGACCAATGTACCCAAAGAAAACAGAAAACAACCTAACTCAAAAACACCTATTAAATTGGTTGTTTTTTTATTATAAGTTATAATCGAACTACAAAATATTCTGCCAATTTGTGTGGCACATGGTTAGAGTCGACATAAACTTTGGCCTTTAGATATCCCCATAAGATAAAATCACACAGGCTGAAGTTGGGCGAGCGTGGCGGCCATGGAGTGACACCATTCCGGGAAATCACATGACGGAGAAAAATTTGACGGACGCGATCCATGGTGCAGTGGCTCCATTTTGTTGGAACCATAATATGTGGTCAGTATCCATTTCGGTATCCTTTGAATAGGGGATGAAGAAATCGGATTCCCTGACGAGATGTTAGAAAATGTGATGCGGATCTTCACCGCTAGGAATGTGTAAATCGAGGATGTCATTTATCGGACATTATCTTCCACACTTGAAAATTTGACTTATGTCCAATAAACATCCACATGTTTGCTACAAAATTTGCTTTATTTCAATCTCCTAGCTCTAGTATTTAGCACATGGTAACCATTTAAAATGTGGTCATCCGCGCTGCGCCACCCTGTATAACTTTTTGAGAGTTGTTGCAAACATAATCCAGACTTTACCGGTGCAATTTTCTACATAATCTTGTCTGAGATAAAGCCTGAAAATTTCCTAAACAAGTTCTGCAAACAGTTATGTTGTATAGCCTCGATATGTCAACATCAGGTAAAACTTCAGACACCTTTTACAAAGCTTGAAGAGAAATGGTTTTAATTTCATGAGATCTTTTTGAAAAAAAGGAGAGGTCCAAGTACAAATTAATAAGATCGCCAAATCTTTTTTCCATAACATGAATAGGCTGTGTCAACAAATAAGTAAAACACTTCTACCTTGATCTGCTTTTGACGGTTAAGGACAAAACACAAATTGACATATTGTTAGGGATACATGACCGATGACCGGGACATCGGGACGTGTCCCGGTGACCGGTGGGCCAGGCCGGGTCTGCTGTCACCCGAAGCCTGACAGTTTGCTCAATCTTTCTTCCGCTTCATCCTCGTTCCTTAAAAATTCATCACGTTCGCATGTCTTCCTTTAGAAGTACATTCATCTATATTTGAACTTCATCCATCTATATTTGAATTATCACTATTGAAATGGACACGTAATCTCTAAACGCCATTGTTTACATTTACACCTAGTGATCCTACCCGGCAATCCCTACTTAAGTGTCCAAATTTTAAATTAACCCAGCAAAGTTTTTTTATTTCTTACGACGCCATTCTTTTGCTCCCTTGTCATCTTTTTTGCTATATTATAATTTCTCGATTCGTGTTCAGCCTGACAGTAGCAGCACTTATTAATGGTAAACAGTACATACAATCTAGTATTTTTTGCAAAGCTGAACACGATCCAGCCATGCTCTTAGTTTAACCGCAATATCACAGCTGCGAACTTATTATTTGTGATACCCAGTGATTCTAACGAGAGTAGATGTGGCTTAAGACGACCATACAAACTTGCAAGGTTATTCTTGTCTGTCAAACCTGGCGCATTTAGTAGAATTAGTTTTAAAAGCTCACGTACATAGACTTCAAGATAAGTCCTCTCTCCCAAACCGTGATTTGATAGCTTTTATTGCTTTCGCATAGTTCTCTGCAATAGGAGGATAGCCCTTATTTAATTGTTGCTTACAGCAAATATATCCTCAGGCCTGTTTAATTTTCATGCTCCGTTGAAAACTATGACCAAAATGGCAAATTTGATATAAAATCACCAAAATAATTTTGATTGAATTAGTGTGATTTTGAAAAGTTAGGGGGTGTGATTTGAGTTATTGTTATACAGAGAGTAGATTGTATAGTCTAGGTGCGATGAAAGATGCATGGTTGGTTGTTCTACGGGTTGGATAAATATGATTTACATAGTAATAGTTAGCTAAATTCTTCCTCGCCAATTTGACATAAATAAATTAAAAAATCCCTCCATTTCTAACACTAAAATTAAAAAAAATACGGGGAGGAAAGAAGCAAATAAGAATAGTATATTATGTTACAAGGCTGTGAAGTGAGTTTTTTCTTTACCGCGGCAATTACATTTACTGTCGAGCGAAGCGAGACAGTAAATATTGCCAAGGTAAAGAAAAAACACTTCACAGTCGCGTAGCATATGCTATTTTTTCCGAGGTAGCAGACAATGAAAAAACATTAAATATTAATCACTAATCAATATATAATAATAACAAATATTAGTACATACTTAAGACTTGAAAAAAGAAACCTTAAAAAGAGGTTACACTATAAGAAAAGATAAATAAAACGAATTGACATCTAGCGGATTTTAATCGTACTAAAAGCATTTCTACAAAGACTGCAGCGTTACTAACGGAAGTTTTGACAACTACCCGGCGGAAAATAAAAATCTTTTAGTTCCTAGGACGTAAAAGATTTTTTCTTTACAGCTAGGAGTAATGAAAAGATTTTTTAAGTCTACGTAATGAAAAAATGGATTTTAGCTATGTTTTTTAGGCTCTAAAGTTACTATTTCACAGCCTACCACGGAAAAAAGTTATTTTCAACGCAATAACAACTATTTCAAAGGAAAAGAAATGAAAGCAAATCACAAAAATCTGTCGATATTATTAAAGCTAGAGTACATATTGAAAATACATTTCTTGTCAATTTGTACTCTGGTTTTATACAATTCATGGTACAATATATAATACATACAATAGGTGTAGTCAAAGGCACAAAGAAATCCATAAATTCAAAGGCAGCTATCAAGAGGTTGAACTATAAAAAAACCTTTGCTTGAATTGTCCACTCCTTATTGGTCCACCCTTTAGAGTAGGGTTCTATGATATAGACCTCGTTAGCACGAGAGATTTTCTTTTTGACCACCAATAATAGAAATCGTATTACAAGCAGAGCATTTTTATCAAAGAATATATTTTTCTCTGATCTTTCATTCAATAAATATATTTAATTTATTATTGTTGAAATTTTATACATTGACTTTCTTGTCCTCTTTTTTATAAAACAAAATTAAATATAAGAATTGTAACTTTTGTACACAAAATATTAATTTTAGTTACAAATATCTCCTATATTTGAGCTATATAAAAGGGCGTCCTTTGTACTAATACAAATTAGAGCTCCTTTACACTAAAGTATTTTTAGCTAAAGAGGTTCTAGCGAGCGCAGCCTAGGAATGAGTTGCAGTTTAAACAGGACGTAGAGGACACTAGCAATGGCTGCCCTTCACCCTCCCTAAACTATTTAAGGTAGCCCTACTCGATTAGTATGAAAACCTTCCATGCACTCAGGTTTAATTAGGTATGCTAAATGGAGAACTATTTAGCATGCCAAATTGATTCGACTCTCTATACATCTACAGACCACAGGCTGCTTCCCGATTCTCTTCTTTACTCTTCATACATATAAGTTCTTATTTATATGCTCTTTGTTTGTCCTTTAAATATATAATTTATATATTTTTTTTAAGGCATGGAATTTAACAAAATGTTATATATGTACTTAATGATACTGAATTAAAATACAATAATTTATTATTTTATTTATTTATTAGTATATATAATATTTAAAAAGTATTCAACTTGTATTCAATAGTAATGAATCGTTTATACCACTTGTTGAAAGAAATCAAACAACAATTATAAAATATAAGTTTATTTGTCGATACCACAATTTTTAATTTATTATAAATCAGACCGGTTTCAGCCAGGTAAAATAATTTATAAAAATAAATGACGGCTCTATTCAGTGACTTGTATTTTTCTAGACTTGTATTCAATAGGTTTACATCTTGTTTTCGAATTTCAACGAAATCAGATTTTTATTATAATCTATATCTCAAACACTAGATTTTTCTCGGAAAACTATTTTTATACGGTTTATTCGTAATTAAATAGACTAAATATAGCGTCCTACCTTATGTCCATGTAAAAATACTACTTGCTAATTTATCAATGAAGCTTTCGGCTTAAATAAGCTTTTTTACTTCAGCGGCTCCAACTCCAACATCCTGCAATTTTTCGATCAATTGAAATCCTACTTTGTTCTTCTCTTCATGAGCACCAGAACTATCTTCTCTCTTAGCGGCACTTTTTTTGAAGATGTAGTTGGATTGTTGGAAATCTGTTAGAGAACCTTTTGTTAAAGCAACCTAAGAGAGGACACAAACATGATGTTCCTCTTTGTCTTGCTTTTTCTTAGCCATATTTTCTTCTCCAAGCTCTTGTCAGGTCCCAACTCCTAGATCTAGATTGATATTTACCCTATCCATATTGATCGTCCTTCACTCTTTACCCTATCCATATTGATCACATTGATCGTCTTTCAGTTTGTGCAGACTCTGCTGAATTTTATAACGCTTCTATTCCTATTCATTATTCCTGTATTGAACCAGTCTTTCAATTCCAATGGAATTCTTTAGTTAGTCAAAGGAATCTTAAAATTCTTCAACATATTGGAGAACAAATTCAATTTGAATTCAACACAAAGATTTTCTCGTAAAGCTTTTTCATCACGTTTGATCTGATTTTTCCCATAAGTGGGAAAAATCTCTTTTTTAGGTTCTCTTTTTCCAGAGACATCTATAGGTACATTATCCGACATTCTTATAACTGAGTGAAGTCTAGGAAAATTAATTATTACAATGGACAAAGTAGCCTCTTTTACAAAAGTGAATATAATAAAATTCATTGAAAATAAATCAGACTTATGAAAGCCTGCCTAACTTCGCCGGGCACTTTACTGACGGCTCTCCGGAGTTCTTCCGCGGATAGGGTAGGAGTGGACGGAGGTGTTAATGTCCAATAGGTTATAGCTATCGCGTTTTTTACCGTTGATTTGTAGACAAGAACGATCAAAATTATTACAGAATAAATAACGATAAAGCGTGACCTGAAGGTAAGAAATATGTTATATTAACAAAGTACAAACATTATTGGTAAAGGGTCCTTTTCAGGACCAACATAAACAATTCGAATTTTAACTAAAAGCTAGGTTTAACTAGAAGACACACTTAGCATATAGTGCGTGAACTTATAAGAAAATATCTAACACACAAGATATTACATACATATATTATTTCATTTTTTGTTTTTGGAAACTAAAATAGGAAATCCAAAAAACTTAAAAAGAATAATTAAACGTAAACTTGTGTTGTGTTTAATTTAAATTTTACTTTTAAGAGATAATAGAGGACAGAAGTGGGCTTGTAATGTTGGCAACTCTGTACGTCAACTGTGTTCGCTCTAGAATCCAAACAAACTTCTTATTTACGTTTCGCTTACAGGGTTCTTATTCAATTTAGTTCTATTTTTAATATTTGTCTTTAATTTTTTAAATATTTTTTAAAGAAATTGAATACTTCTTTGTTTCATCTCAGTCAAATTCTTTCTATTTTAATGTATTATATATGTATTATATTATTAGAAATATATTAGAAGTATTAGAAATATATTAGATAAAAAAGATAGATAAAAAATATACACCATAAATAATTAAATAATCATAAGGACTTGACTAGAGCACATAGGTTTTCAACTTTGTTTGGATTCTGAAGAAGGTTGCTGTATTCGTTATGTTATCGGTTAAGGTTACTGTTCTTTTGTGGTCTATTGGGTGCAATAATTCTTCAATCGACATAACATTAGTGACTGTGACAATAAAACTGCTTTAAACTGTTATGGCTTCCAATAGTGCGTGATTAGAAAGTCCATCCAAGGCCCCTATACAAAGTGAGAGTGATTATGTAGTCTCTCCGATTTAGCATAATTGGACCTTACTTTTTCCGAGAAAATGGACGCCCTGTCAACTCACTGTGCTTTTTTGATGCCTGTATTGAGAAGAAATCGGATTACCCTCGATTGGGTTTGGTCTCATCTGGAAGGGGCTACTTGCTATACCTAAAGTGATCCCATGGCATTTTTAGGAGGGGAAATTTTCAGGGCATCTCATTTCATTACGTAGAGATGTGGAATTGTAGAGCTGTCCTCGATCTCCGGATGTTACACTGGGTAATTATTGCTTATGGGGGTATCTAAAAACTCGTGTTTACATTGAAAACGTATGAGCTCTTGAAGGTCTAGAAATTCGTACACTACCACGACGGAAAGGTTTATAGATAATATAATGTGTCTACCCGCCTGCAACAATGTCTGGACAAAAACGGTTGCCATTTAGTACATAGATGACTTCATATTTCACACCTAAATTCATTTTGTTTGTACATTTCTCAAATGGCATAGTAAATTTAGTCTTTGGAAACAATAAAATTGTCACGTTGTCCTATTGAGAGAAGCGACTAATTGAAAATTTAAGTACATGGTTGCTATACTGCAAGGTATGGCTCTCCACTTCCCAGTCTCTGATTCTACCTGTACAAACTGTTTTTTAATCTTCGAGATGGGTATCAAATCAAAGCTACTATGAAGTGTAAATTACATACATGTATACAATTTTATGAGTATTTAGCTATCTACCGCTAATATTGCATTTTTAGCGCCAAAATTGCAAACAAAAAAATCCCCTAAGCAAGGTAGGACTTTGAAGCAAGTAGGACTTCTACACTCTAGAAGAAGTCAAAAACGTGACATGTCGTGTCGCAAGTCGCAAGGAAGAAACCTTAGTATTACCAAAAGAACCAAAAGATGAAACAGTTCTGCTAGAGATGTGAACGCCAAAGTAACTGAAACTGCGAACACCATATCATTATTTTATAATGTTAATAATTATTAAGTTTATTTTTGAAGCAGGTTTTTTTTTAAATAAAACCAACTTTAATAAAAAAAAAGGGGAAGGATAATAATTTGTTTTCTGTAGTTAAAGTTGTTTTTTTAACGTGGAAGTTCCCTTCTATCTCTTTTTATGTTTTAGATTGGAGGGAGGGAGGGGGGAGCGAACCATCTCCAATCTTTTTACAAATTTTTTTCACATGGCAACCTTTTTTCTCAGAATAAATGCGAAATGTTTGTCTGCATTTTATTCGGGGATTTATTTTTTAAAAGATGCTCTCTTGATTTTTTTTTTTTTATTTTGCATCTCTTTTCCCCTGTGGCGTTCTCTTACAGGAGAAGGAGTGGGGTGGAGTACAAGTGGAGGTTAAAAGAAGCATCTAGGTGAAGTGAACTGGCCGGAAAGTGGAGTAGAAAGAGGGGAGGTTTTTAGGTACCAGTAACGGATGAAAAATACGAAAGCACAGGGCTCCTCTCATTGGTCGCTTTGAGCTTTTTCTCGGTAACGCTCTGCTAACGATCCTAAAAGAGGAGGTGGAGGAACACCCAAACAGAAAAAAAGAAAAAAACCAGAAGAGATCTGAACTGAAAAGCATGAAAAAACCCTCGGGTAAATAGGAGTCAGACCTAAAGCATTTGAAAGCATAAAAAAAAGTTTTTATTCAGATAAATAAACCTTGGGGATTTTATAAAAAGGAGTGGAGTTTTTACCTTACTGTTGGGGGATAATGAGCTAGGAAATCGGATGGAAGGGAAGCACCTCAATACTCGCCTCAGCTAACACCAATAGCCTCCTCTCTCTGTAAACTCAACAAAATATTATAAAGACCTTTACAAATTATAATAAAAAAAACTTCTTCTTTAAATATATATATAATATACAAAAACAAAAATACAAAAATATCTTTATATTTTATTTAAGGTGCTCCTATTAAGACTTAAATAATTTTGTTACCTGTTTTCGATCTTATTTCACCCAGAGATTCTCTATCAGAAGAAAGATTATAAATGCTTAAAGTTATTTATTTTTTTTTTTTTTATCATATATTTTAATTAATAAATAAACTCCTTCAATTTCTCTTTTAAAGTGTAAAATTACTTATTAAATATAATTTAATTACTTTTTTCCATTTAAATGGGTTAAAAAAATGAAAAAAAGGAAATCTTCTTAGCTGTATAATATTCAAGTAAATATAATTTAATTTGTAAGAATTAAAACAAAAAGTGTAGAGTAAAATGTTAAATATTTTGCATTCATGTTTATTTTCTCAAATGTATATTTTAATTGGTTATTTCAAGAAAATTATGTTCACGCCTGAAAAATACATATATAACTTTTGTTGATGACCTTCTAACAGATATTTAAGATTGAAAATTTTAATAGGAATATTGGCTTTAACTGGTTTAAATTAACTTTACCAATAAAAAATAATTTGCATGATCGTAAACATGTGGTACCGCATATTTGCAGTTATACCAGACTGAAAAGTACCTATATATAGTCACTTGTTATACCCTAATTAATCTGAGGGCCGATTATGTATCTTTTTTTATACAGATCCAAACATTGACGTATTTGAAGCTTGAGGTATATATTTTAAATTGTTAGTTTATATCATAGCGAGTCTGTAAAGTGACGCCAGCGCTATTTGTGGCCAAATATCGAACAACGCCAAGTAAGGTTTATTTTTGTAGTTGGTATTTTGTCGTTAGTTATTGTTGTTTTTTTTTAAAAAAAAAAAAAAAAAAAAAAAAAAAGGAAACAATATTATAGTCGAAGTAGAAATATAATAGAATATATTTAGCGAAAAAACACCCTTGACAAACGATAAGTCCAATAAAAGTTATTTCAACTGTCTGAAAACGAAAATGACCTCTGGAGTTGTAGTACATCAAAAACAAAATAACTTTATCTACGATTGATACGAAATATAAACATTGCATCTCTGTTTAGATGCGTGGAAAGTGATTCTTTACGTACTTGTATTCATTGCGCATGCGCGTTCCATAATTCCTCTTTTTTCCGCCCTAGTGCAGTAAAAAAGAAGAATTCTTCACCTTAACGCACGATTAGCGAGTTTGTTTACATTTAAACAAACAAATTTGCTTTTTGTTTAATTAAAGTAACTGTTTATATCGAGTTTTTATTATTTATTTATTTGTTTATTTTAGGCGCAGAGCTACATGGTTAATAGCACCTATACAAGATATATATATAAATGTTAGTCTTTAAAATATGATAATTTCAACCATACTGATTACAGTCATATCGAGTTTTTAGTGAAAAACAATTATTGATTTATTTCATTATGCCGAAAATGAGGAATAATACGCCTCACGAAATAATTAATTCGGCAAAAAATACAACAAATGAATTAATGCCATCTTTATCAAAAGAGAAATACGAACTTACACACAGGAAGTTTATTAAATATTTTTTCTGTATTTATTATTAAAATCCACAATCGTAGATAAAGTACAGTACGCAACTCGTGCGAAAACTGCATTTTGCTTTGTTCATGTGGTTTTACTACCCTCGCTGTCGCACCTGGAGCCTAAACTACTGGGCCGATTTTGACGAAATGTGGCATACTTGTTCAGAAAAATCATACCCCGAGGAGAAATTAATTTTACCTTCAAATTTGGGGGCGCTACTCCTTAAAAACTATGAAAAAAGATTTCTCGAAAACGGTTCCGACGATTTTGATTAAAATATTCTAAAATGTAGTGCATTTAAATACGAATGTTATGGAATACTATAAATGGAATTTTATAAATACGAAATTTATTTTGTTTTTTTATCATAAAATAATGTTTTTTGTTGCAATTTATAACAAATCTTATGTGTATCCTGAAATATGAGATGACAAAAATATTTGGTCATCTTGGAGGGGGGGGGGGGGGCCTTAAAAAAAATCTTGCACACGGGCCTCAGCAGGTCTAGTTCCGTCTGGCTGTCGCTCAGGTGCAAACTCCACACTCGCATGCAAAATGCTACTTTCCGCACTAGACGCGTAATGTACTATTTTGTAGTTTAACAACTGAAGTTATTGATTCACATTGACAAGGCTGCGAGCGCGTCTTCATTACAAAATTTGTTTGTATCAACAATTGGTATGGGAGGTTTCAAAGTTACAGAATCGAAGGACTTAAGTAAAGTAAATGCAAATAAATAACAATTGGAGATTGGAAGAAGAGAAACATTTTATTTAATAAATAACAATAAATAAAATTATGCAGTGCATTGTTCAAATAAAATAATAATGTTTAATAAACTTGTTCGTACTCCCCAATTTATAAGTATTAGTGATTGATGACCGATTACCCTACAGCGATTACCGAATTATTTATTAAATAATTTGAACAAACTTCATTTTCATTGTCATTTTCACAAACTAATAAAATTACAACTTTCTCATAAACATAGAAATATTTAAGTTGTAATATAACAAAAATAAGGGCACTGACCAAAAATTAAAGCTAAAAATTAATTTTTCTTAAAAATTAATTAACTGTGAGTAAGTCGAGTATGTCCTATTTTCAACCTGCAAAGTACTGTCTCTTCCTGTTTTTTCCTACATGAGGAGGTCCAGTCAACTAGCAAAGGTTTTATGCGTCGTAGTTTGTTATTACAAAGTACGACAAGTCTGTTGCCATTTCTCTTTGATTTTTGTGTCTCTTTGATATAGGTGTATATAAGTGTATGTTGGTGTGCATGTGGAAGATAAATGAATGGGCGAAAAGGTTAAAACTTATATGGGGACAAAATTGGGTTAACTGCGTAACCTACCATTTAAATTTCATAAAAGTCAGACAAGCAGTTTTTAAGGTATGTTGATTTGCAAAAATTGAGCTACAGACAAACCGAAAGTCAAACCAACAGACAGACGAAACCGATTTTATTAATATATTTATTTTATACATTAAGTATATACATTTTTTTATTTATTTAAATTTATACATTAAGTACATAAATATTATTTTTATTTAAATGTATTCTACTTATTTTTATTTGGATGTACTTCATTACTATTATTTGTTAAGAATCTAAACCCAACAATACCATTTTAATATTATACTGCAATTAAAATACTATATCTTAATATTATACTTACTTACTGTAAATACATTATACTTCTTCTCCGATGAACTTTCTCAGTGGCTCTTCAAAGAAAATAAGTCATTAGATCGTTTTAGTTAAATATGAAAATAGTTAGGGAGCAGAGGTAGTTTAAATAATTTCAACACATACAATTAATAAAACTGAATCATTTATTTATTTTGATTTACTGCAGTGGATTAGTTTAGGAAGAAAAACTATTGATATGTGGACGGTAATTAGAAATGTTTGATAGGATCACCAAGAAATAGTTAACTCGTGACGAGGTATCTAGTAGGCAAAACCGTAGTGCTTAGCTCCATAAGCATAAGGATAGGAGTTGTAAGCGTAGTCTGATCCATAGCTGTAAGGGTAGGCGGCGTAGTTACGAGCGGAGTTGTAGTAGGTGCTGGGCTGGTGGGTGTAGGGCATGTAGGACTTGTAAGCGGGCTGAACGTAGTTCCTTACAGCAGGCTGGATGAAGGATCTAGCCATGTTGTACTGGGGGTAGTTGTAGTTGTAGTTGTAAGGGTAAGCGTTGCCACTGTACATCTGGGGGTAAGCCTGGTTGTATTTGTAGTTGTAAGGGTAGGCGGCGTAGTTGGAGGCATAAGGGTGAGCGTAGCCTGAGGCATAAGGATAGGTAGCGTAGTTATCAGCATATCCATAGGGATACTGACCTCCAACAATAACTTCCTTCTTGGTCCTTTCCTTGTCCTCCTCGCACATGGCTACAGCCACGGCACAAGCTACTACGAACTGAAACAAAAGACATTCATTTAAAATATTTAATAAATAATTTATTCAAACAATATTTTTAAATTCTTAATAAGAACGAGGAGGGAAAGAGAAGAAGAGGTAAGTTCAGGGAGGGTATGGCTCCAAACTAAGACAAAGGTTATTATCAAGAGATGAACTGGGGTAAAATTCCTAGCAGAGAATAGGAAGAGGTTGCTCTATTGTCTATTGGAGTCAAAGATATCTAATCAAAATATTTCTAATATCTTAAATTAAAATTAATGTTTATTTAAACTTAAATCTCAGTTGTGTTTTTTTAATGCGTAAACATTAGGATAGAAAATATAAAAAAATAAAAAATAGAAAATATATTAAATAAGTAAATAACATATTATACATTTGAAATAAAGCAACAATTATTTTATAATTTTCAACTCTAATCTGTATTGTAGGTTACTAGTTACTGATTACTATGGTTTCTGGTTAAAATAAAATGTTCATTAATATGCAGCACATAATATTTAGGTTTGCATAGATATTTTTTAGATAGTCTAATTTCGTGATAGGCTATTTGAAAATTAAAAGAAATAGATATTAAACTTACCAAAACTTTAAGAGGAGACATGTTTAGGTGTTGATCTGTCTTATTTCCCTTACAGAAATGGATAACTTAACATCTGCCCTGCTACCAGTATTTATACTCAAATTTTTCCATATTCTCCCTCCATTTGGATCAATGTCAAAAAAACTCAACAAAGGATAAAACGAATAAGGATTCCACAAACCAAACAAAAAAAAGTAAAGGAAGAATAAATGTTTAAAAAAAGAAATGATAATTTAAAGGAAACAAACAGTTGTTAAAATGTCAAAATTCTCAGTTTAACGAGAGTTAATCTGCATGGAAACGAGGATGATTATTTCGAAGATGACCTTACGATGTCCACTCATGAGACTGGACGACAAGAAAACGGGTAAAAGTTTGTCCTCGAATTATATAATTCAAGTTCAAAACGACATAACTCCGCGGATAAGCACTTTCAGTCCTCACAATTAACAGTGGCCTTCATAACTTCTTCGGTCAGCTTTATCTTAATAGGTTTTTTTATACTGAACTGACCACTGGTTGTGCCAGAGAAGGCCTACAACAAAGGGGTTTAATATTTAAAAATAACTCGACATTGGAAGCAAATTTTTAAGTCTTCTTATACATAATTTTTTATTATTTAAAAATTGTTACAAGTATTGTAGCAATTACATACTCAATTTTAATTAAAAATTGAATATAAATTTGTATATTTGAAGTAAAGCATATTTGTTATCTTTATTTTTTAAAAAATATAGAAAGCATGTTTCATCAAATAAATAATTTGTGTTAGATAAATAATTATGTAAAATGTAACATTAAAGTGCATGTCATGCCAAGTTGTTAAATAAGATTTTAATTCCATAAAAAGAATGCATTCTTGTGTCTTTTTCCTTCCTTTTCATATCATTAATTCTTTACCGAAATGTAGAATGAGCGTTTAAATAATAATAATAATAATAATATATTTATATTTAATTATTTAATAATATATATTTCCACCATACAAAAAACAAACAAATAGAAATAATACATAAATATTAAAATAATTGATGAGGGCCCTAAGTAAGTGTTAAACACCTAGAGAGAGGGCCCCGTCTCTAATATTACTTCACACTTTTATCTTGTTTATTTCTTAACACTAATATATAATAAAACACGACAGTAAAAATGCATATTTTAAAACAAATAACAATAATTAAACAAAAATAAAACTGTTATAATGCTTACCTTTTCAAATATTAATTTACTAATATTAGAAATAAGTGTGGTTATTAGAATTAATTTGCACCTTATTTATTTATTTATTTTTGTTTTTTGATTCATTCTTTATTACTTATTTTTATGGTCTTTTATAGTTTTTTGGTTTGAGTTATAGTGGTTCTAATTAATATTTCTTTTTTATTTCATTTGTTTATTAAATTAATAATTTATATTTATTTGATATCTTTCTATAAATAATACACACCCATACATAAATACGTATATACAAAATGCACATATATACGCTTCACTTAATATGTTTATTAATTATATCTGATTTAATAAATATTCTTTAATTTTTTTTTTTTTGAACGTATTGAAATTATGAATATTTTTAAGATAGGCTGGAAGTCTGTTGAATAGTTGAGGTGCTCTGTACATAGCATGTAAATGGATCACATTACATTTTAAATGGATTGTAATTAGATTATAGCAGTTTGAGCATTATGGTATATTGCAGGACGGTGATTTATTTAATCTATAAACCTAAGTTTAAAATCCGAAACGAATTAACTTTTACTTAATTTGTCTTTGTATATCCAAAGCGATAAAAATATACTAATTACACTGGTGGCGTTTTTTAACTGATGCATTAATTAATGCATTATGTATAATGTTTTCTGAATCTAACAAAAGAACATTGGAGATAACGTATATTTTTATGTTATTCAGAATTATCGATACATTCGGTAAGCTCGGAAGCAAAATAATAGCATTTTCGTAAATATATTAATTTAACGTGGTTAGTTTGTTAATTGTAAATATGTATACTACTGATTTTCTTATATTAAAGTAAATCTTTGTGTTCCTTTAAACCCCAGTGCTCTTTTTAAACGTGCACAGGAGTGAACTATGTAGTAAAAGATATTCGGAGGTTTTTTGTATCCATATAGTTATAGTCCAGGAGATAGCGTGCAAAAAAGTGTCTGACTTAACATCTAGCAATCAAGCTATAAAATTTAGTGTATGTATAATTTTTTCCATGTCCACAACGAATATGTGGGCGGCAAAGTTGGACATAGCTTGCCATCAAGCTGTTAAAGTGATATACAAATTACCATGTTTATAACTAACTAACATCAAGCAATCTTTTTTATTTTATTCGTGTTTTAATGCATTAAAATTAATGATATTAATTGTTCACCAGAAAACATTGGACATGGCTCGTGTCCACCACTTTAAAATAGTAGTAGTTTTACCTATCAAGTGACTAACATCAACTTGATTTTTGGTCAACTGACTAATTTTATACTCAGGATTATGAAAATTATATTGTCCACCAAAATGAACGGGATATGGCCTCTCTCCATCGGTCTGAACATGACTAAATAAAATATTATTTTTACTGACTAACATCAAGCCAATTTTTTTCTTATTGCATTCGAAATATAATTTAGAATCTATATATAAGTATAAGTGTCCACTATATTTGATGGGATGATAATCCACTAGAGCGAAATACTGCTATTTAATTTTTAAATCAAGAAGAAATAATATTTAAACTTCAAAGATTATTAATGCAACAGCATTACAGCTTAAAACCTGTCCTCATGGGCGTATCCAGGGGGGCAAGGGGGGGGGGGCAGCTGCCCCCCCCCCCCCCCCCTTCCAAGATGGTCCAAAAAATTGGTCTGATAAATCAAACAAAACTTTCTTAATTATTGATACTGTATTTAAATTCCATAATACCTCCTTTTATTGATTTATTTTTAAACATACTTAAAACTGATCAATAGGTGTGGTTGCTTTCTTTTTTGTTTTCCATCATAAAAAAAAAAAATTATTTGCATCAATATCTCAAAAACTAGATTTTCCCCGGGAAAAATCTAGTTTTCATGAGAGTTTTTATGGGTAATCCCAAATTTAAATCTTGAGTTTGCCTCAGGATATGATTTTTCTGAATATTTGTACCAAATTTCATCTAAAATGTCTTATTAGTTTAGGACCTACAACCTTTATTTGGAACTTAAGGATAGGATTCTAATCTATTCAATGAGACAAACGTTTTTTGAAGAGGCCCTCAATATAATTAGCGCCTAATCGTCTTGCTTGTGACAATATGAGTTTCTGGAATAATCTCATCCCTCTCGCCTTATTTCATGACACTGCGGGAATATTCCAGAATCCAGAAGCGCTATTTACCATGTATTATGTTTGGTTGGAGTCAGTGCAATTATTACTTTTGAAGTGGCCCGAGTAGAGAAAATTCTGTTTATTGCCATCTATACCTTTCCTTGTTTCTTCTATACCGTTCTCAATTTTTTTTGCACTTCCGTTTTCAGCTTTATAGAGCTTGAAGGTCTTAATGCAATGATTATTAGACCTAGACCCTGATAAGTGTGTGGGGTTAGGCTTCGACGGATGTCCCACCATGTCTAGGATAGAAGGAGGTGTGCAGGCGGTCTTGCGGCAGAAGTGCAAAAAAGCCTTCTACTTCCATTGCTCCTCTCACAGGCTTAACCTTGCCGTGAACGACTTAAAATCCCAGATATTCGAAACTGCTCTTTGTATTATTTATACCTCTAATTTTCTGGTGGTCTATCTCGTCCCACACAAATGTTTGGGTGCGCCTCGGCCAGTGAAATGCTTTCTTAAGCTTTATAACAAGCTAAGTACGTTTTTTATATTCCTGCGTGCCCAAATCTTTGAGCAATCATTTAATGAAGGGTTGACGAAGGAATCGTTTAGAGTTAATATCGGATCGAGGTTATCAGACGGCTCTAACGAATATGACGAACACTTTAACGGCCACCACGGATGACCTACTTCTAAAGTCGTTCACAGTATTTAAATGGAGGCCGGAAGAATAAAAAATTTTTTCTCCTAAATTCTTAATTAGTTTATTTTTTATACTTTTGTTTCAGGAGCCTGAATGAAAAATCACACCCTTAGTTTTAGCAGTATTTACTTCCAAGTCGTTGAATTGATAATAATCGGATAAGCCATGTCTTGAGCATATATGCAGGTAAGAGCAAAAAGAGAACCAAGTTGGCTGCATAGAACAGCGTCATTAATTTTTGTTACACCCATACGCTAATGCCAGAGTCTGTTTGAAGAATGTTGTGATTTCCACTTAAGTACTGCAAAAAATACCAACTGGGATAAAGGGTAATCACCCTGTGAATACCGTTTATAGACCTTCGTTCACCACAATCAGTTCGTTCGCTCGCATCTAGAACCACTTTTTCGGCTCATATATTCAAATTATCTTTTACACTCATATCCAAGTTAAATAAATTCTTTAACGTTCATAAATTCGTTAATTGGATCAAAAGCCAGCTTGAATTCGACTAAAGTACAGAAGACTTTTCACCCTTTCTAGGGTTTCGTAGATCCTTCTCGAAACCCTTATGCCGAGGGTGATTATGTTTGTCTCTCCGTCGCTCTTTGGTTCATATCTCTCGAACCGTTAAGGGTAAATTTGAAATTCTGAATTAACTTTTTGACTTTGACCCACACATAGGGAAAATATAGAGAAGATAATTTCTAATATGAGCATGCTCAATACGCAAAAATGTGGTAAAATCAAATATTTTAATTTTTTTTAATTTTCGAGTGGGATATCAAATGAAAGCTCCTGAAGAGAAGGTAACAAATATAAATATGCTTTATAAATGTTGCATTCTTTATTGGTTTTATGAGTTAAAATATACCCCCCCCCCCCCAAAAAAAATACCCTATTATAGTGCGATGAAAAGTTACCGAAAAAATTAATTTACCTTGTTGTCATTACTGATAAAAAACATTGTGATCCCTCGGGGGATCGAACCTGGGACCCTTAATGTTTCGGGTCTTCCGTTTAAATTTGTTTATATTTTTTTATTTTCATATAGAGCAGGATGGGAAAATAAAAAAATGTTATTTCATAATATAATAACGTATATAATATGCTATTTGCTTAATAATCTACGAAACCCTAAAACATAGTTGGATGCAAGTACTTCACTCTGATTTTTTTAAGTCGCATATTGATAGCCACTTATTAAATAAGAATATTATCTTGGCAACCTCGACCTTGTTTGAACCCTGCCTGCTTCTCACAGTGGCGTACACAGCCCCTGGGAGCACACCCCTGAAATGATTACGTAACTTGGACCCGCAACAAATTAAAAAACTTACAAACACAGTCATGACCACGACAGTGTCATTCGAATTTACTGTAAATTTTTGCCTATGAAATCAAATACATTGAATTGAATTTTGAGTACGTAAACATTAGACGGGCTAGGGTCGGCCCGAAGTTTTGGAATGGAATTAAATAAGTACATTGAATTATATTGAGGAGCATATCAGCCTTTATGCCACTAACTTAATTTTCGGTTATTTTCCAAATTTTATATCTTCCTCAAATTTTAACTGATTTTGTTGTATGAACAGTCATAAGTCTATTGTAGAAAAACATATGTATGAAAAGATATAATTCAACACATTAGTGTGAGCACTGGCTATATTTCGCCCCCCTCCGGGGCATAATCATGCCTACAACATCATAAAGTATTTTTTTAACACTCCGTATACAATACATATAGATTAACATTAAAATATAATAAGTATTAATATAACTTCATTAAGAAATCGACAACTAATAACAAATAAAATTAAATTTGTTATTAGTTGTCGATTTCTTAATGAAGTTATATTAATACTTATTATATTTTAATGTTAATCTATATGTATTGTATACGGAGTGTTAAAAAAATACTTTATGATGTTGTAGGCATGATTATGCCCCGGAGGGGGGCGAAATATAGCCAGTGCTCACACTAATGTGTTGAATTATATCTTTTCACCCTAATTGACCCAACAGAAGAAAAAAGTATTGAAGAAATAGGGACAACAAACTACTTATGAACATATGTATGGATATAATAGTATTATATAATATAATCGTTTACAAATAACTACCTTTACCACTCAACGTGGCAGCTATTTATAAAAGAAAGTTTTACATGCTCTTTATATACTCGTATGTATAGTAGACACTTCAAATTTGCATGCAGTGTGTAAATTTAAAATAATCCTAGCAGATAAAAATGACTACATCCTACATATTAATGCTACATCTGTTATGAAGCTGCAATATTATAAAAGTTATGGATTATTAGTATTTTTTAAATCAGTCTCACTCAATATTGAAAATTGTAAAATAGCATTTAATAAAGAACATAGTTTCGTTAATATTTTAATTTTATCATTATTGCCAGATTGTTCTTAAAATTTTATTTGAAAAGAACAGATGTTATTTTTGCCCTTGAGTTGGATCCGATGTAACTGACCTTTACTCGAGTGACCACGAAAAACTGAGTAATATAAAATTTTTAAATGACTTTTATCTATTATTTTTATCACATTCTACATCCTTAAATTTATTTTTTCTAGAATAAGGAGAAGATAATCCGTAACTAAACGTTTTATATTTTTTATTTTACTGCTAAATAAAAGAATATGTATATCGTAAACCTGTCCAATTATAATTTCCACATAGTACATTATTCTTTTTTTCTCTTTTTCTTATACGATCAAATCCTCTTTCAATTCATTCTTCATTAGGTTCCTTTTTGACATGGATCCAAAAAAACTATGAAAGAGAGGGGAGGAGAATAAAGAAAAATATTTGAGTATAAATACTGGTAGTGGGGCAGATGTTAAGTTATCCATTTCTGTAAGGGAAATAAGACAGATCAACACCTCAACATGTCTCCTCTTAAAGTTTTGGTAAGTTTGACTTAATTTAATTATTAGTTCAAATTTAGTGAACTCTACATATAAACAATACATGTTTCTTAAGATAATCTATTTACACTGATTAACACAACATTACATAGATTTGTTCAAATTATGACTAGAGTAATCATAAGAAATATGCGGAAAGTCAGTTCAATAAATGAATATATTTTGTTTCAGTTCGTAGTAGCTTGTGCCGTGGCTGTAGCCATGTGCGAGGAGGACAAGGAAAGGACCAAGAAGGAAGTAGTTGTTGGAGGTCAGTATCCCTATGGATATGCTGATAACTACGCTGCCTATCCTTATGCCTCAGGCTACGCTCACCCTTATGCCTCCAACTACGCCGCCTACCCTTACAACTACAAATACAACCAGGCTTACCCCCAGATGTACAGTGGCAACGCTTACCCTTACAACTACAACTACAACTACCCCCAGTACAACATGGCTAGATCCTTCATCCAGCCTGCTGTAAGGAACTACGTTCAGCCCGCTTACAAGTCCTACATGCCCTACACCCACCAGCCCAGCACCTACTACAACTCCGCCCGTAACTACGCCGCCTACCCTTACAGCTATGGATCAGACTACGCTTACAACTCCTACCCTTATGCTTATGGAGCTAAGCACTACGGTTTTGCCTACTAGATACCTCGTCACGAGTTAACTATTTCTCAGTGATCCTACCAAATAATAATAATTACCGTCCACATATCAATAGTTTTTCTTCCTAAACTAATCCACTGCAGTAAATCAAAATAAATGATCAATTATTATTAATTGTATGTTTTCAAGTTATTCAAACTACCTTTACCACCTAATTGATAATCATTTATAGCAATCTAAAGTATATTAGTTTTTTTAAAGCATCACCGGAGGAAAGCTCAAATAATGACAGTAAAAATGCTATTGAGTAAATTAATATCGTTACTTTACAAAATTATTTCATACTTCCGATTTATAATAATATATCGAAGTATTTATAGGTATATGTATGTCGTATGTATTACGTATAATGCTTTGAAGTTTAAAAAATTCATAAATAGATTAAACTAAATATATATATTTCATTGCTTTTTAGTGTATGAACTAAAATTATTTAGAACTACATATTATACTTACATTTTATTGTCTACGACTGGTATAAATTAATGGTTTAGTAAAAAATCGTATAGAGCTCATTAGATATATGTTCTTAATTACATTGTATTTGACCATTTCAGTCTTCTCAGCTATAATAACTAATTAATTTACACTTAAATTATGTAGGCTGTTAGGCAGTTTCTGTGGGATGCCCAAATGCCTAGAAGGGGAGACGATGGACGATAGAGTTTGCCTAATGAAAGCACGGCTAGGTAACCATTTAATTCGGATAGGTATTTTCTATAAAAATGAAAGTAAAAAGAGAAAACTTAATTCTCTATGATAAATATTTTCAAAGTGAAACAAGATTACGGATAAAGTACAATATTTTAAATTGACTTCATTACAAATATCCCCTCTCGGTGTTCACCTATAATCGCGATATAAAGGGTAGTTACTTAAGTGACGAAGTGTATAGTCGATTGCGAATGCCAATTGTACGGTTTATACAGCTGAGTGACAAGCCAACCCCATCTCATCCATTACATAAATAGTTATATAAACTTTAGTAGATAGGCCTAAACTTTTCACGAGCTGTTGTGCCACAGAATATTTAATTATTATTATGATTATGATATGAAGAAGCTAGCGACTCACTGATGATCACACCATGATCGCTTCGGGCACATTGTACAGAGGTGTGTGGAATGGCTGGAACCCTCTACCACGGGGCTAGTAAAATGGTTTTCAATAAGAATAATTGCTAGGTTCGCACAAGTGGTTCATCCTACCCATCTAGTACTAGTACTAGGACCTACAACTACTACTATGATCTGAAGTGCATAATAGTATTTGTAAAATAAGGGACGCATTAAGAAGACACGAGTAGCGGAAAACATCCAGGCGCCGCCCTTGGTCTGGAATATATTTTCTTGGAAGGTTACGATATTGAAAATATCGAAGACAAACGAAAGTACCACTTATATATAACAAAATGTAGAATAATTAAACCTCATAAGAAGAAAAGACAGCGTCTTACCTGCTTTTGGTCTGTGGCAGTATATTCTCTCTTCAGAAGTTAGTAGTGAAAAATGTTGAATTATTTATCAGAACTGCTTTAATAACCTAATTCCGGTTAAAAAGTACCTATGGCTAAAGGTACCTACAAATATAAAACATACAAAGAACGCATGCTTGCATACAAAATGGGGGAAACGTAAATTGCACCACTTTTTTCAAAGAAAGAGAAGTAAATCAAAGTATGTAAATTGCACCACTCCTGTTTAAAACGAAGTAGATCAAATCATGTAAATTGCACCACTACCTCTTGAGACAAAGTAAGTAAAATAGTGTAAATTGCACCACATTTTTGCACAATAGGGCATATGTAAATTGCACCATTTTTTTAAGATGAGGTAAGTCAAACAATGTAAATTGCACCACTTTTGAAACAATGAAAGTTCTTCTTCTCCTTCTTAGTTCTTCATAAGGTGGGTACACACTAGGCCAACGAATGACCAACCAATGACCAACGGGCGTGTGGTCGAATCTTGGTCGTAACACTTGGCGTTGGTTCATCTCGGCTACACCAAAAGATATTGGAAACATAGGGTTTAGGCTTAGGCTAAGGGGCTAAGGGATTCGGTACGGTTCGGGTAGGAAGGGATCCAACTTTCAGTTGGTTTCGTGAGTTGAATGTAGGTCTAACTACAACCGCTCTATATTTTACTTCACCTTATTATACAAAACATTTTAGATTATCTTTCAACGCCATGTATTTTGCTAGAAGAAGAAGCTAAGCAAAAAAAAATCGAAAAAAGTGGTCCGATCGAATTGAAATTTGCCACGAATGTACCTCTATGTATGACAAACGAATCCACTAAATTTTGTTTTGATATTGGCCGCCATTTTGAAGTTATCGATTTTTTAATTATGAAACTTTTACGGTTAAGTATACCGAAAGTATAAATACGTTGACGTATAGCATATCGTTAGAACCGGTAAAAAATAAGGAACAACTATAAAAAAAAGTGGCCTACGAAGTGAGGAAAAGTTCCGAGGTACCCCGTACACGATGTTTTATCCTTATAATTAAAAATGGTGCAATTTACATTCCTTTTATACCTCGTAAAATCTTGTTTTTTTCTCATAATTTAAAAATGGTGCAGTTTACGTTTTCCTAACACGGGCTTTATCGATGGTATTTCAGAAAAGAGGTTGAAAGGAATTGGTGCAATTTACATAGTTTGACCTACCTCGTTGTGGAAGGCAGTGGTGCAATTTACACTATTTTTCTTACCTCGTTTTTAGAAGTAGTGGTGCAATTTACACTGTTTTTCTTACTTCGTAAAATATTCTTTTTTATTTCTGCTAAAAAAAATGGTGCAATTTACGTATACCCACAAAATGTAACGTAGAAAAATGTTTGACTTTAGATCTTTTGTGGTTTTGCCTGTAGTATCACTTTCAATTTCTATAATAAAGGTAAAATATTCAAAAGTTTAATGTCTTCATTTTCTTGGACGATCATCTGATCAATTATTATTGAAGCCAGTTCTTCCTCTATGTCATCATTGTTTATACTAATCTCAGAAACATTTAGGCAATGCAAACAGCAATTCTTACAAGTAATATAGTAACGCAAATCAGCCTCTCTGCAGCTACAGACCTTTTGCATATCCTTAAATTGTCAAAAAATAGTCTTCAGCAACGAATCTAGTACCTACAGCGTTTTTGTTGTTTTAATTGGAGTCAGCCCTTACCTGCCTCTCGTTCAGCTCCAATACATAGGGTTCTTCCCCTGCCAATCCATGATTGGAATTGAATTGATGATATGCGCGTAATGTGTAAGGGTTACCATAATTTATGAAGGCCAAATCCAGACAGAGGGAACTCCGGAGGGGGGGGGAGGGGTTAGAGGAAAAATTGCAAAAAAAAAAAAATATATATGTATATTATATACCTATATATTTTTTTGTGAAATTGGGAAGATAAATAAGTTACAAATATATAATTATTTCGTTATATATAAAAATATTTGATAATATTTATTTATTACTCTTATTAATACTTATTTATTAATATCATATTCAACTTTAGCTAGTATCTTCTACTCCATCATACTTTTCAGATGAACTAATTTTCCTTAGAAAAGGCTTGTAATTTTTGATTTTGTCGTGAAATTTTGAGCATTTCATAATAGAATTTGATTTAATATTAAAAATCTCTTTTACAACTGACAGAGATATTCTTCCTCTTTCAGGCATCTAAATAAACCCCATCATTGAAAAAATACGTTCAGTGGGGGCCGAAGTACCAGGGAGACACATGGCGAATTCTACTATTTTAAATATATTAACTAGATGTGCAATGGAGTTGTCTTCTTGCAATATTGAGCAGAGCGTGCATTTTAATCTTAAACAATAACCGTTTTTATTTATAAACAGCTGAAATCGGATCAAAAATAGTAATATTTAAAATGTTTAATTAAAAAGCATTTTTTCCTGCTTTTCTATTTTATTAAGAGGCGGGTTAAATGAAAATATGACAAAAATAAACATAACAACAATAACTGTACTCTTAAAGAACTTTACAACGACATGCATCATGAAGGGCATATACTATTTTAACTTATGTATCCCGTACCCTGTACCCCTGTGTACCAATTTGGACCATTTCAGATTTATACCTTCCTGTAATTGGTCACTATGACCTGCCAAATTTTGTGCGGATCGGTTCAGCCGTTCAGAACGAGTATGTGTCCAACTAAATGCCAAGTAGTATAAGAGCTTCGCTTCGCTCAGCTAAAAAAAGATACTTTTCTTCTATAAAATGCTTCAAATATTTATTTCTATTTCTCATGTGTTTTTGGGTTTTTCTTCTTTTGGTAGGGAAGCCCATTTAGCTTTCTGATTTATCTTAAAATCCGTACATTTCTCAAATCCGGACGCAAAACCGGACAGATGTTTCAAATCCGGACGTATGGTAACCCTAGTAATGTGTTATACCTGGATGTACTACAACAGTACTACCATTGAGGCTCAGTATTTCGGTAACAATGCAGTTTAGAAAAACTGTTATTGTAAAGTATATTGTGCGGTAAACTTTGGGCTCAACAAAGAAAATCAAAGACATTTTTTTATAAGACGCATTAGTATTAGTAAAGAGCTACCGTGTAAAAACCAAAAAATTAACACAATTTTGTTTGTAAAATACATAAGCGCGTAAAATTGGAAAACATGGATTTTTTTAATAATAGCCTAAGTACAATCAACAAGACCAAAATCCAAAACTACATGACCTTTTGCTAGGTAACCTTCCTCTTTCCAAAATCTGGTCACTGGGGCTTTTATACATAAACTGCTTAAGATCCAAACAGACCAATCAGTGATCGTGATCAATATTGTCTGGATTAGGAATAAACCAAGTGTCTAGAGTTGAAATGATGCAGAATATAAGTAAACAGTGTGATCAATTATAAATAGTTAGTGTAGCACATAGCTTCCTTGTGATCTATGGCGCATACTTCAATGATATTATGCTTTTACAACCCATAATTGTCAAATTTATTTAATTTCCCCCCTTTTTTAAGCTAACCTTCTTTGATTTTGCTTTCGAGCTTCCCAAAGCTATGTGATAGTTCTGAAGAACGAACATTTTTTGTCTCCGATTTCAAAAATTCTAAGAAAGAAATCCGATTCAGACATCAGGGAAAATTTTGGGTTCTGTGTCTGTCTGTCGGTCTGCCTCTCTGTCTGTCGCTCAATTTTACGAACCAACATAATATCTTAAAAACTACTCGTTTTCCATAATGAAATTTGGATGGAAGGTCAAAATTATCCCATAGAAGTTTCAACCACTTATTTACTTCATACTTATTTTTATACATACCTATATCAGTACTCATCTGATTTTTATGAAATTTTGATGGTTCGTCGAAAGTAGCCCAGGATATTTTCAACCGTCTGCGTTCTTTAAATTTTGCTAAATTGATACTTTAATACATGTAAAAAATCAAAACAATTTTGACAGATTAAAAAAACGGCGGATAAATTAAATAAACTGGATAGTAATAGGTTTTAAAAGCATAAAATCATTAACTATTACGAATCACTCGAGTAAGCTATACGTATCTATTTCAGTTCTATGTGCCACACTAATTGGTAAAGTATTTTTCCATTCGACTCGTCTTTAATAATTATTTAATATAGTAACATAAAAACCAGATGTCCTCAATGAAAATGTCTTATAATTTCCCTCCAAAAGCCTTCAATCCCTCTGACGTTATTTTCACTATCAAACAACACTGCAAAATTTCTGCGTATCACAATTTAGTTGATGGTTCTATTTATAGGCTCAAAGCTAACTGTAAAAAGTTAGTAAGTTTTAATAAATACTCCACATATTATACGATAACTAAGTCATTATTGAATCCTATACCAATATTTCTTTTAAAAAAATACTGTTGGGATAAGCGGGTTATTATTATTTATCTATTTATTTTGCTTCCGAGTCTACCAAGGTAGCAAAAGTATTGTGTTCACTTTTGGGAGGTGAAAATTTGAGGTGATTTTGATGAATCTTTCAGAAATTACGTAGGTTAAGTCTTTGATGGTCCCTTATGAATTTCTTTGCTCAAGGATTAGGTAGCCTCCTCGCAGACGCAAACGTAAGTTCCTCCAAACATCTATTTCTCGCGACCAAACTTCGCTCAAATTCGAAGGATAGTTGATGATCAATTGTATGATGATGCCATATAAATTTCAGCATGATCGGATCAGTCGAAGCCACTGCGCATGCGCAAATTTAAAAATTCCGAACATCAATTTCTCTAGGTCTGTCGCACTGATTTTGCCCAGAAGTGGCTGAAGTTACGGACTTTCCCATAAATAATAGCATGATTTTTTTTCTTTGAAGAAGCTAAGTGCCACACTAATTGGCAGTCAATGTTTGATTGTTAAATTTCTAATTTTGAAATCTGCGATGTTACAATGTATTTAGATGTTGATTATTATCATTTTAAAAAGAATAACGCGATAAATATGGTTGCTAGATCGTAATATTGAATAATATATTTGAGTATTAGTGTAGACTTGACGTACTTTTTATTTGTCAAATTAAAACGGTAATGTATTTATTCCAAAATAAATTTAAATATTTAATTCATAACCAATGTATCCTACGCTCTGACTATCACAAAGGGCCTCCTCGACACCGATTTGGAGGGGCACACTGGCACTCGATTTGTCCCAGGACAAATCGAGAAAAAAAAAATCGAGAAATTTCCCTACACATTATAAAGTATATTTAATTTACCGTACTAACTACTCAACAAATTGATATAGTTAAAAATAGGCTTCGAACCACTATGATGGCAAACTAAGTAGGTAATTATCTTTTGAGGATATTATTAGCAAATTCGTCGTAATAAAATGTACCTATAGGAGTGTGACATAATATCAAGCCATGCCTCTGGCCAGGGCCGCCGAGAGGATTTCTGGGCCCCTGGGCAAGTTAGCTTCTGGGCCCCTTTGAACAAATAACGGCGGGGGTCCTTTTTATTATTATTTTATTTTTTAAAATTTAAGTGTAAAACGATGAGTTTTAAGACTTTTTATAGGGCAAGTTTGTCCTTACAGAAAAATAAGTTTGGTGGGGACGAATTTTGAAGTTTAACTAAGATGGGGCTAAAATAAAATAAAAAATGTGTTGTTTTGTAGCTGGTTAGTTTCATTAAAAACCTTCTTTCACACTTTGTATAATACATAATATAAAATAAAACATTATATAAAAATAATGTAAATAGTTTGCTAAAATAGTGAGATTAAGAGTATACAAATCAAAATAGTTAAGTAACACATTTTATTTTAAAAAATTGCATTTAAGTGAAAATGTAAGAGTTATTAATATGATTTGTCGGCCAGTTTCCTGTAAATTAACATTTACAATATTGAATAAGATGAAAACATCACAAAAATCTAAGTAACTAAATGAACTATCATTAGACAAATAATCACTCAATAAAAGTGACTACTTTTGACCAATCATCTGAATTTCTTTTAAATCTTATGTGATGACTGTTCAAGATACAGAGGGCTAATACACATAATTGTGTGAATAGCAATCAGACCAACAATGGGCTTAATATGGTCTAACATTTCAATTTAATTACTATCAGATGTGTGGTTTTTAAGATATTGAAGTACAAGAATTCAAACTTCCGTACTCATGGCACTTTAGGACTTAGGAATAATAATTTTAAGTTCAACACAATTAGTGGCGTAGCTAGAGCATTGGGGGCCCCTTGCCAAAATAAGTTGATGAGCAAAAAAAAAAAAAAAAAAAATACATTTGCGTTTAGAACTGAATGGGGCTCCCTGACAATGGTGTAGAAGTATATTTCAAAGTTAGATTTTATTTTGCTCTAAAGGTGCCCCCATCGACATTGGTACAAAAAGATATTCATATTTTACGATTTTGGTAGTATTCATACTACGGAACGATTAAATTTTAATTTAAATCAAATTATAATTATTATTAACTACGGGAAACAGACAGAGAAAAATAGACTCCAGCGCTGGAGTCTATTTTTCTCTGTCTGTTTCCCGTAGTTAATATAATTATAATTTGATTTATATACAAAAAGATAGTAGTTTCATTTTTTTTTTTTTTTTTTTTTGTATATGGCACCGGGGGCCCGCCCACAATTCGAGCCCATAGTTACGTCACCGATCACTATATCCTTCTTGCTTTTTAGTTGTAAAAAAAAACCAGGGCTGCCCAGGAGGCTAGGGCCCCTATGACATAGCTTTTAGGGTGTACCAGAAGAACTTGCAATAGTCATATTTAAGTTTTAATTCCTTAAAATTTCCCCGATGAAAACAATACCCACTTTGCAAATACACGTATCTAGGGATAAAATGAGATTGTTCACATAATATTACTTACTTAAAGTTCAAAGTTAAAGTTAAAAGTTAAGTAAAGTTAAAGTTCAAAGACAGGATTTTTTTAACCTTGAGTTTTGCGTTAATTTAATTGACCTTAGTCCGAGAGGCTGTTGAACTCACATATTAAATAGAAACTAATAATTTTTTTTAGAGTTATTAATGGACTTTCTAATAATTAATTAATTCCATTATAAACCAGACAAACAAATGTCCAGATTATATTATTTATTTATCGTTATAAGAACAAATTTAAATGTAGGTGTAATTCTACTATTTAGTTTACTCTAGTTCATCTGTTTACAATATCATTTAATTATAAAGATTTTTCATTTATTCAAATAATTGTTTTCTTTTTTCTTATTTAAACCCGATTCTTTTTACTTTTCTTGTTTATTGGATTGGTAACTTCTTTTGATTTCGATACAGTCTTCGTCAGAATTTTTTTGACATCGATCCAAAATTTGAGGAGTAGGGAGAAGAATAAAGAAAAATATTTGAGTATAAATACAGGTAGCGGGGCAGATGTTAAGTTATCCATTTCTGTAAGGGAAATAAGACAGATCAACACCTCAACATGTCTCCTCTTAAAGTTTTGGTAAGATTGAAATCCTTTTTTTAAAATATTTTCTCAAGTGGCAATTACTTTAAATAATCAATAAGGAATAGAATAATTTCAGTCCGGAATAATATTAATTAATTATTACTCAGGTTTTGAAACCAAAATATTATTTTTATTGATATATGATACCAGTACCAACCATATGGTTATAAAAATATTCTGGGGAGATGCAAGATGTGGTTAGAGACGGATAGAGGTAAAAAGAAAATTATTCTCAAATATTCTTGGGAGATGCTAGAGCATTGGCTTAACTTGACAAATATTCTAGAGGAAACTATATTCCTACCCCTCTCATAGTAAGGGGGAAGAATTCCCTTAAGCTTTAACATATTTTTCTTGAGAGGTCTAATTTTATTCTAGGCTTGGAAAGCTCTCCATGGACTTCCCATGCTGTCTAATAATAGACAAGCGTTTGTAAAAATTTAAATCTTAAAAACTAATAAAAAATTTAGATAAAATAATTTAAATAATCTTGCTTCCTGTTGAAAATATTTGACTAAACTGTATTCTATTATTCCACAAAATATATAAAACTAATTTTAGTTTGTCTTCTTCTTTTATTATAAAACAAAAAAAAAGGGGGGGGGGCACGTAAATATTGAAGCTTTTCGGCAAATAACCTAATACCTTTCATTTGATCCCCATTCAAAATTTCACTTTTATTTTTTGCGTGACAAATTATCCGCTAGATTGGATTCCCAGTTAATCAGAACAAATTGCTTTCTTATTTTTTCATGGCCCAGCAGACCACCCATTTTGCATATTTATATTTTTAGCAACAGTAGAAATATAGTTTTAGGGGGGGGGGGATTTTAGGGCAAGCAAAATTTTGATGTTTTTTGACAAAATGGCATAAAAAAAATTAAACACAATCCACAAGTGTTTTATATTTTTGTAATCTATTTCTGTAATCTCTTCAACACCTTTCATTTGATACCCCTCTCAAAATTAAAAAAAAAAATTATCACGAGACATGAATTATCCGCCATTTTGAATTTGAATAGCTGATAATTTTGAGTTCGCTATATTTTTCCTGTGTGTGCGTCAAAACCATCTTTAATGCTGCAAAGTTTCATGTTTTTATCTCTTTTGATTTAAAAGTAATTGGAACCGTAGAGAGTGACAGACAAACACAGGAACGAAACTATGAATAAGGGTTTCTGTTTTTGGTTTACCAGCGAAACCCTAATAAAGTTATTAATTTGGTTCAGTCCTAACATAAAAGTGAATTTTAACAAGATATTTGAATAGGTGATATTAATGTCTTTTGTTTCAGTTCGTAGTAGCTTGTGCCGTGGCTGTAGCCATGTGCGAGGAGGACAAGGAAAGGACCAAGAAGGAAGTTATGGTTGGAGGTCAGTATCCCTATGGATATGCTGATAACTATGCTGCCTATCCTTATGCCTCAGGCTACGCTCACCCCTATGCCTCCAACTACGCCGCCTACCCTTACAACTACAAATACAACCAGGCTTACCCCCAGATGTACAGTGCCAACGCTTACCCTTACAACTACAACTACAACTATCCCCAGTACAACATGGCCGCCAGGTCCTCCATGCATTCTACTGTAAAGAACTACGTTCAGCCCGCCTACAATTCCTACATGCCCTACACCCACCAGCCCAGCACCTACTACAACTCCGCTCGTAACTACGCCGCCTACCCTTACAGCTATGGATCAGACTACGCATACGACTCCTATCCTTATGCTTATGGAGCTAACCATTATGGTCTTGCCTACTAGACACTCAGTCCAACTGCCAGCAATCCTATCAAACAATTCTAATTACCATACACGAATCAATAGTATTTCTTCCTAATTAAATCAATTCAGCAGTTTATTATATATGCAAATAAATGGTTAATTATTACTTAGTGTATGTCTCAAATTGATTTAGATTTCCTAATATACTTTTTTTATATCCTTCGATTTAAAATAAATTTAAATATTGGAATTTCAATCCACAGTAATATATTAATTATTACAAGTACTTAGGTACTGTAAACAGAATTTTAGTTTTATTGATATACCAACCACATTGTTAAAAAATATTCACAAATATTCAGAGAAGATGCTAGATTTTTACTCCCTTCTAAGTAACCAGAGTTAAAAGCTAGGTGATGCCTCTCTACAGGATTTGTCAGTTCAGAGCTCTTCGATTGTGCTAGTAATAATTTTGAATAATGGTTCCAAATTGTCTTAAAGATTTACTTTCTTCGTTCTTTTCAAAAATACATTTGATATCAAATTTTAGAATCAAATAATGAAATATTTACAAGTATCTCAGTAATCTTTGCAGTAAAATTAGACCAATGTTGAAAGAATGTCTACACGTAAGCAAGGTAAAATAAACAAAATCTTAACAAAATCGAATAAGATAAAAATACTTTTACGCTTATTTCTATTAATAAATGCGCTCCATCAAAAACCCTTATCCACATTACCAGACTTAATAGTCTCGGAGACAAGCAGTCTGGTGTTAGATTAAATTGAGTGTTGATGCAGTTCTGTCCGACCAAAATGTAAAAGTTATTTGACAAAATCTGGTGATATGACCCATGGGCCCTTGGCCCTTCATGGGCTCTCGGGCCACAGAATTAGTAAGTTAGATTATCCGGAGGGACAACCCATCGCACTCAAGATTTCCTCCTCCTTCTGGGTTCTGATTGGGTATATGTCAGTATATAATAAGTATAACCTTGTCCGATCATATCCTCCCAGCAACCAGGCTTTCAGCTTACTTCTTCTTTCTATAGATTTTTTTTTTTTTCTCAATGTCACAAGCAACTCAAAAGAAGATTATGGAGGAGCTACTTGAATTGTACAAAGAAACTCAAGGCTTATGAAACACGAAGAGCAAGTAAATGAGTCAGTAAAGCAATCTTCCATTATTCTAAAAAAAAGTGTGAAAATCAACTTCATTTACCAATGGTCTTGATGTTTTTCATCATTCAGAGGTTGGCCCCTTTACACCTAAATAATATAATCCATATAAATACCTTCTTAATTGAGATAAATGTAATTTTATCTGATAAAGTTAAATGTAATACAACCAATAATAGGAAAAATTAATTGACTTAGAAATTCTGAGTGCTACAGAAAAACCACCAACTTTTTAGAACAGACAGCTGAATTTTATATACACTGAATCAAATATGAATGACATTTTTGAGTAACAGAAACAATAAATTTCATATTGTGTTTTGTACTTATAGCATTAAATTTAAAAAAAAAAAAAACATATAACTAGAAGTCAAGCTTGAATTGGTTAACAGTTGTTTTAAAGGTTAGGTTCATTTAAGTATCAATAATACCAAATAAGTTGCTTTCCCAAGAAATATCTACATCAAGATAATAACTCACAAAGATAGAGATTATGGACAATTATTGTGATCATAATTACAATTATTGAGATTGTGCCCCTTCTGACAAACCTGTGTAACTGTGTTTCGTCAATTTTTCAGGAGAGCCAAAATGATCCCCTTAAAAATGAAGATAAATAAACATAGACACTACAAATCCATGTTATCATATCATGGTGGTAAATGAGTTAGTTCATTTACAGATATAACATAACAAGCTATTAAACAGCAAAAACCTTTTTTTTTGGTATCCAAGTTTTTTTTCAAAATGGTTTAGACATTTTGTAAAAATTGACAAAAACTTATTTTCGCCAGAGCGGGGACGAGTATGACCTAGAGGCTGCCGGCAAAATAAGGACAGTTGCAAGTATATAAAAAATCAGTTCAACAAATTTGAATAAAACAACTTCCTTATTTACATAGTGATACTGAATTTATATCCCATAATATCTAATTTAAACAGTGTTTAACAGGTTTGTATTTTGTTTACGACTTCCAGCTAAATCAGTTTTATTTTCACCAATACCTTGAAAACTAGATTTTTCCCTGAAAAACCGTTACATAATTAAATTCATACAGTCAGCATACCAGGAAAATGAGCAAAGTAGTAACAATATTTTGTCAAAAGTTGACATTTCATTAGCATTAGGTCCAAATGTCCTTCTTCGCCTTTTAAAAATCCTCCTGTCTATTAAGTTTAAAGAATATCTAGAAACAAGGTCACTATTTACTTTTAAGTCCAAATTGCATATTTACAGTCAAAGAAGATCCGGCAAGTGCAATTAGAGGATTTTACTGCTGTCATTAGGTAAATTATTACAGGGGGGAGGGGGACAAAAATCAACCTAGTCTACTTGGTGGATTCTAGTCTTCAATATAGAAAATAAGTGCAATAAGCTTCATCACCCACTAAGCCCTTCTGTGTATCAAACTTGTAATAAATCTCAATTTTATCAATAAAAATAATAATTAATATAATAATTAAATTAGCTAAAATCATAAAGTAATCTGGCTTTTACGCAATGTATTTTTTAGGGTATGAGTATCGTCTCAGTCATCAGATATGAATGTAATATGCAATGTATTATAGCAGAAAAATGTATGCTTACAATATTTAAAATTTATGAATCTGCTGCCCCTAATAATGGAAATTGCTATTGCTGGTCAGAGTTGGATGGCACAAGAGGACGCACCTCCTTAACTTGCCCTTAGCAATTACTCAAGTGACTATTTCTCACATAAACATTGGAAGGCAATAAATATGCAAATGTGTAAAGGAAAGAAAACATCTTGATGTTATAGAGCAATAATTTCTGGAAAGTGGTCATAACTACATGCAGGTTGATTCAATGCGCAATAGAGGCAGCAAAAAAGTATGTTCCAGTTTCTACAATGCAAGACAGGCAGGCTTTTTATACTAGATAGGTCAAAAAGAAATCGAAATTAACACAGAGATACTCTGTTTGAAGGAGATAGAGTTACTGATTTCTTTCTTTTGAAAGTACTGTAGTGATCATACATAAGATAAAAAAACAAAGATTGTAAACTGGCTACAATTAAAAAAGTTTTAAATTTTCTAATATTATGAGCATAATTCCAATTACAAATTTATCTGTTTTGGGCAAAGGAAAGCTGCCATTATGATTTGCCTAAACTATAAAAAAAGAGTTCAGAAAAAAAGATCTACTGACATGAAATTCCAGAAGAGTGCCATTCATGGTAGAAAAATTCACTATTGTGCATTAAAGCTGGAAAAAATTCTAGATCCTTCCAGAAATTTTATTTTTGTTACTGTTTGGTCTTAAGGTAAAATAAAACGCTCCCTTTTGCAATGTTTCGACCCCTCCTTGGGTCATTCTCAAGCTGACTGACTAGAAGATTACACTACATTGAATTTTTTAAATCAAATTGAAAAAAAATGTGAAACTTATTGAATAGTCTGATTTTCGTCAAACTTTCTGCATTTAGATAATGTTTATTACATTTAAAGATAGTGTGTACAAATTTATTTCTTGTTAATTTCTATCATTTTTTTCATCCTACGTTTTCCTGGTTCTTTCACTGTCCACTCTAAACTTTCAAATGTAACTTTCACTGTCAAATTTAAACAATACAAGGAACCAACTACTCTACTTATTTTTGCTTCCGAGCTTACCAAGGTAACGGAAGCTAAGTGATAGTTCTGATTCTGAAGAGCGAAAATATAATGTCTCCGATTTCAAAAATTCCCAGACAGAAATCTGTTTCAGACATCAGGGAACAATTTTTGGTTCCGTGTCTGTCGCTCAATTTTTGTGAACCAACATATCTTAAAAACTAAACCCCCAATTTTAATGAAATTTGAATGGTAGGTCATAATTAGCCCTTTGTTATTCTCATATAAGTTTCAACTTTCTGCGCTCATTTGTTTCTCTTCCACATGCGCACAAACATATATTTATTTACACCTATAACTTCAAAAATACTTATCTGATTGTAGTAAAACTTTTATAGTTTATCGAAAGTAACCAGCAGATAGCCCCAGATTAATATGAACCGTATGTGCTCTTTTAATTTTGCATACTTGATACTTTAATTAATGTAAAAAATCAAAACTTTTTGACAGATTAAAAAAACATGGGACACAATTAAACAAAAAATTACAATAATGGCTTGTAAAAGTATACAATCAAAAAATACGTGATAAGATGCGAGGAAGCTACGTGCCACACCAATTGGCAGTCTATTTATTTTTGTGATGTGAACGTTTTGTGAAGTTTATTTTTATTAAGAAAAAAACTTCAGTTAGGTATTAGTTTCATTTGAAATAGTTTTACTTCTTTAAAGTTTAATAATTTTATTTCATGTTCTTATGTTACTTTAATTAATTTGTTTTCTTTTTATCTGGGGGCACAGTCCTCCAGTTCTTTACTGAAACCACCTCAAGGTATTTTGGACCCCCATCTATTATCTTATTAAAGATACTTAGTCATAAAAGTAATTTTAAATTAGAGTTCATTACAAACTAAGCCAGACATACAAATGTCACAACTCTAACCCATTTTTTTTTTTTTTTTTTTATAACCGAGGGGAGCTTAATCCCGAAGACATAGACCCTTATGTGGGTCCTTTGAACAAACTCGGGTTGCAGAAGGTGCTCCCTCTATTAATCTGTGATGCCTTGACAGAATGCTAACACCTTGTTGATGGATATATCTTTTAGTTTCCTTATCGGAGGGAGCCAGGGACACCCCCTGAGGGGTTCTCTTCCCCCACAATGTCTAGTGGGTTCGATCCGTGTCATGAGATGTGATCTGTATCTATGGTTCGAGGTCGGAGTAGGGCGAGGGGACCCCCTGAGGGGTCCTCTTCCCCCACACTTTGAAGCACGCTCATATAGCTTACTAATGACCACATCATACTCGCTTCGGCGGTACAATGTACAAATGTATGATGTCTGAAGTAGCTGGAACTCTCCACCACGGGGAAGTAAAATGGGTCCACTGTAGGCCTAATTGCGAGGATCGAACAAGTGGTTCGTCCTACCCGCCTAGTAGGAAGTACTAGGTAACTACTACTACTACTACTACTTCCTTATCGGAATGGTTGCCTCCCCGAAGGTAAGCCATCTGTGATTTAGCAGCTCGGGGCAGAGGCAAATTAGATGTAAAGGAGTTCCTTCATCCTCCCCGCACAGTCTACAGATTGATTCATTTGCCAGTCCAAGTAGCTGCAGGTGCCTGCTTAGTCTGCAGTGACCTGTTAAGAAGCCCGTCACTGTGTGGCATGATTTCTTGTTTAGACTCAGTATGCTACTTGTGAGTCTTGAAGAAGGTCCATTTATAAATAGTTTGGATTGTCTCATTACGGGTAACTTATCCCAGGTTTCCTGAAATTCTCTAAAGAGGGAGTTTTTCAGCGCAGTTTTTAAGATGCACCTAGAGATGCCCACAATGGGTTCTGGAGCCAAGGGGGTTGAGCCAGAGCCCTGTCTCGCTAGACGATCTGCCTGTTCATTGCCCTCGATTCCTTTGTGTCCTGGAACCCAAAGCAGCAGTACCTTGTTCGTTTCATAAATAGCTACTAGTGTTTGTTTACATTCTGAGACTAGTTTGGAGATGCATTTGGGTGACATCAGTGCTCTGATTGCTGCCTGCCTGTCAGAACAGATATATATGTCTACTTAGGTTTTGCCTGTCACTCATGATGGTCTGAGTACAGACAAGAATAGCATAGATTTCTGCTTGAAACACGGTTGCATATTTTCCAAGACTTATGCTATTCTCATACCTGGGGTCTGTGCAGTAGATCCCAGCTCCTGACAAGTCCTCCATACGAGATCCATCCGTGTACCATACTTCTTTTCCTGTAATAGGAATGTTTGTCTGGTTGTCCTCCCATTCCTCTAAGGTAGGAAAGAAAGAGCTCCAAGAGTTCTTAAACTGCCAAGTGGCAGTGCAATAATCCTTACTCATTAATGCAGTGGGGCATCTCTCTATTAATAGATCCCACACTCTTTCATGACCTCTGTGGCTGTTATAACTCTGCCACATTCCAGTGCAGTGAAGTTGATAAGAGACAAACATAGCCTCATATCGAATGTACAGGTCTAGTGGGGTAAGTCCCACCAGTACCTCCAAAGCTAGGGTCGGTGCTGTCCTCATCGCTCCTAGGATTCTCACGCTGTCCTCTGAAGATGCTCCAGTTGCTTCTTTGTAGTGGACAGTAGTACTCTCGGCCACCAGACAACACAGGCATAAGATAGAAATGGTCAGGCCATGGCCGTGTATATCCAGTGTATGACTTTAGGCTTGAGACCCCATGAGGGGCCCATAGCTCTCCTGCACACCCAGAAAGCGGCGAAGATTTGTTGAGTTTGCTTTCCAAGTGTCTAGCCCAGGTAAGTTTTTTATCTAAGATGACTCCAAGGTACTTACCTATGTTCAACAGCTCCAGACTTTTTCCTCCCAGATAATGAGTCCTTTAATTTAATTAATTTCCTTTTCCTTGTGAAAGGGATCACAACAGTTTTTCCTGGGTTCACTCCCAGACTGTTTCTCTTACACCATTTTTCTATGATGGCCAGAGCTCTCTGTGCGAGATCGAAGACGGTACCTACAATTTTCCACTAATTTGAACCGTAACATCATCGGCGAAGGCCAGAGTATAGAAGCCCTCCCCTGCCAGACAATTAATAAGATCATCTGCAACTAGGCACCAAAGTAAGGGTGACAAAACTCCCCCTTGGGAGCACCCTCTCTTGACTACTGATTTAACGCTTACATTATTTCTCTGTGCCTCAGCTATCCTAAGAGCCAGCATAGAATGGATCCAGTCTGTCACCACTTGGTTAATACCATGATCCATGCGGCTTGACATATCCTATCGACTGGGACGCAATTGAATGCTCCTTCTATGTCTAAAAACTGACCCAAAGCCAAAGAATGGTTGTTTAGGGCTACTTCTATCTTCCTGACAAGGTAATGAAGGGCTGCTTCACAAGATTTCCCCGCTTGATATGCATGCTGTCTCCTGCTCAGTATGTGGGGTATTTCATCTCTAATATACCAATCTACCAATCTCTCCTAAGTCTTCAGTAAGAAGGAAGTGTGACTAATAAGTCGATAAGACTTGGCTAGTGTGAAATCTGGCTTTCCCTGTTCAGGAATGAAGACTACTCTTACTTCTCTCCAACTTCTAGGAATTGTTCTATAAATTTGACAGATCCTCAGGATCTTTGCTAGATCCCTATGAATCAAATTCAAGACTTCCTGTAGCATTCAGGGCCTAATTTCGTCAACAACCAAAGCTGTTGACAGCCCATTTAACTTTGCTATTAGTAAAAATGGAATTGGCTATATACCTATCCTCCACCGTAGGGACAGCTCGATTCTGATGCCAAATACCACTGCCATCTGTGAATTCACAGTCCGCCAAGTGAGACTTCATTAGATGTCTGATTGCTTCTTCTTCGCTGCCTTGACTAGTGGGGAAGGGTGGGATTTCTCCTCCTCCGATTCAAGGACGTTCTCCTGGGGGCCTTCTTGCCGGCCTCCCTTCCTGGCATTGAGGATTCCTTCTCATCCTCCCTGGTCTGTTTCGAGTAGGTTTAGTTGCCTACACCTATGATCTCACAACTTTTTGTGCAAGACTTGGCTTATTTTATAACATAAGCTTTTTTGTTGGGATTATTACTCTACTGATAAAAACAAAAGCAAAACCTTTTGCTATTAGCTATTTTTACTGAGAAAACATAATTAAAGCAGAGTTATTTAAACACACCTGTTTGATATTCTTCCAATTAAAATCCACTAAGTCCACTTTTCCATGGTCTTGAGGTAAAAATGTATGTTTTTGGGAAATTAATTACATGTGTACGGCTTTAGGTGAATTGTGCCATTAAATATGCAGCATGATAAATTAAATTAAATTTAATTTAATACATACAGGGTGGTCCAAAAGTCTCTCCCCCCCCCGCCTCTTAACTTTTGAACGATTTGAGATAAATTAATGAAACTTGGGAAATCCGTACCATGTAAAGGGAAGTTTGTTTTCATGCAATAGCGGACTAGGGGCAACCACCCACTTTGCCCCCAGATCACCCAACTTCAAAATTTCAAATTGGAGTATATTTTTGATAGCATATTTGGATTCTATGGTGAAAAATAATAAGATTTTACTTGAAACTTTTTTCTACCTCCAATATTTTGCCCCCTATAGGGGAGCAAAGATAGCAAATTAACCCTTCCGAAACTACATTGTAAAATCTAAACGGATAGAGATAAATTAATGTAACTTAGGGGATCCGTACCCTGTAAAGGGAAGTTTATTTTCATGCTATCGTGCACAAGGGGCAACCACCCATTTTGCCCCCAGGACTCCAGGACACTTAAATTCAAAATTCAAAGTGTCAATATAAGTATTTTAAAAAAAAGGATGGAAATAAGATGAATGTGAGTAATATACTGTAAAGCATAGTTTTTTAGAATTTTTGTAGTAACATAGAATTAATCCTAAAGGTGCATGTTTGTTTCTAGATGGGGTTTCTTAGCCAAGGGATGAAAAGTGTTGAAACACTTAATTAGATTTATGTTAAAACTGGCCTTTCTGATAAAAACCCGACAAAATAATGACCTTTATATACAGGTAAGAAAAGGTTTCCAAGACCTTTATTACCAATCGAATTATAATGTTCAAGTACACAATAAGTTAAATGAGATGATGATTGTGACACAATAAGTTACATGATTGTAATGTCATTGTTTTAGATGCTTTAAAATGACCATACAGGGTCGAAATATAGCATAAGTGACAGAATGAGATAGATAAGTGTATGAAAAAAAAAAGTTCATCCCGATGGACCCGCAACCTTAGATAACATTAAAGTTTTTATTTTATTTTTAAAGCAGGGGGTTCCTAAATTGAGCCGAAAGGGGGTAACCCGGACACATAGACCACGTAGGCAGGTCCATTCTGTGAAACTGGGGAGAGGGGATATCGGCAACTTCACCCATTCACTTGTATGATCATCGGTGAGCATCATGTCTTTGGAATCCCTCCATGGGATTCCAATCATCACCAAGGATACTGAAAATGACTTTGGTTTCAGAAAAGTTTTAGGGAGTAAGCCAGTCAGCTAAGCAGGCCTCTTATAATTAAAGTGTAGAGTGAGAACGGTTTTATAAACTACTAAACAATCTTAACCACATTTAAAAAGGAGAATAATTAGACATAATTTTAAAAAATAATTTTTAATGTTTTATTATGAAATGTGTACAAACACAAAGATTTGTTTAATTTTATGGAGAAAATGGCTTTTTGTGTACAGATCTAATAAAATTAAAATAATTCTCATAAAAAAAATATAACTTTATTGAAGTGTTTTTTAAAAACATTATCAACTCAACATTTAAGCTGGCACATAACTGCATACAAAGTCAGAATTTCAATATAACATAAAAAAACTAAATATTTCATTAAATTGTAAATTATAATATGCACAATAACATTACATAATTAAATATATACTCTATTTTTTTTTCAAAACATCTTTCAAATGCATAATGAGTCCATACTTAATGTAAAAAAATAAATAAACCAAATTAATTGTATAATTAATTAATATTAATACATATTTTATTTAAACATAAACTTTTAAAACAGAACTAACTCAGATTTCACTAATAATTCACTCAGATATTTATAATGTTAAAAGTGGTCAAAGTTTTCAAACTAAATATAAAATCTGCCACCAGGGCCTTTTTACAAAATAAGGAAAATGGTATTCTAAAACAAGATTATGCTTTCGGAGATTTTGGGTCTTATAAAACTAATGTATACGGTGGTAAAAATAAAATAAGGAAAAATTAAAAAGTTAATTACAGAATTAAAACAAATAAGACGAATTCAGTAAAACATATTATAGTACAGTAAAAAAAAAGAAGAAAAATTGTCTATGTTAGGAGATTCACAACATCCAGTCTTTCTATGCGACCACAAATTTGTTAAAATTTAAACAAATCTTCACTAAAAACCAGCTTAAATAATGAGTTCACAATTCATGATCGGAAAAAAAGTTAACAAAATTTAATATTTTAAATTAATTATCAGAATTCCAATAGAAAGAGAAGATAAATTTTATTTAAAAAAATTAAAAACAGCTATCTATTTATAAAATAAAGATCTAAAAATTACAAAGAAATAATAATAATGATAATAATATAAAAATAATAATAAAATAAAATAAAAATTAAATTATTTTTTATAATTAACATATAAATTTGTAAAAAAAAGTCATGAATTTCATGAGTATATAGTTACATCAGAAAAAGAAATATTCTGAAAAAAAAATTAAAACAAAATTTACAAAAGGCTTCGTCAGATTCAATAAAACATTTTTTTCATATAAATATATTTGTTTATTTTCTATTTTTTTTTTTGTCCAATGAAAGAATTTATTTCAATGAAATATAAGATTCTATCCCTTGAAAGATTTATCAGCTTAATAGATCATTTTTATTTCAGGTAAATGCAAAAATATTTATTTGGCACAAAATTAATTAAGTAATTTAATAACAGTATAATATTGTTGGGAAAAAATAAATGATTACTTTTTCAATTCATGCTATATACTTTATTGGATGATCATAGCAATTTACTTAACTCTGTATAAATAAATTTATAGAAATTTTAATTTTACTTTTATTTTTAAAAGCAAATAAAATATTAAGTTTTGAAAATCAATGTTTATTTAATGAAAATATATTTCAGTTGATTTTAGTGCATAGAATTCATGCACTATCTAAAAAAACAAGGTTTACAAGTATCTAATAAACTGATCATTCCATCAAGAGATAGACAGTATTAATCATTTCTAGCATTTAATAAAATTCTAACCTTATATAATTCAATTATAAAAAGAATACTTAAAATTAAAATATTATATAAAATCTATTTACAGCATATGTATAACAGAGAATATATATATTTATAAATACACGTTAACACCCGGCCCAAGACAGACTGGTGTTCTTAACAAATCAGTGCACTTTGACCCATCGATCAAACAATAGGTACACTTAACAATAATTTTAACAGTACAATTAAAAATTAAAAAATAAATTTATAAATCTTTGTACAATTTCCACAATTTATATATACAGACTATAGCATTTAATATTTAACTGTACACTTTTGTTTCGAATAAAAAAATAATAATAATATAAAATTATAAGAGGCATATCATTATTTTAGGAGTCCCCCGAACAAGAAAACTAATTTCATAAAAATAAATACAACGCTCAATAAAATAAAACATTCGAAAGAACTGTAAAGAATGAAGGCACAATAATTTCAGACGTTTAGAAATAAAACCGAGTAATGGACAGTAAAGTATACACACACTCGACTCCGACACAATTTGAATATCACGAGATCTCATTTTATAAAAAAAAATAAAAACTAATCCTAGGATAACCTAAGTATATCACAAGAATTAACTATGAGAGAACTAAAGTTATATGTAAATGGCGTCATGTTGTTTGTTGTTATTGGGACTTGAGATGCCCTCAGACCAGTCTGAATTGGAGTGGGGAGAGGAAGAGGACCAGTGCCAAGGAGACTCGGGGGAAGGTGTGGGGAAGGATTCGGGAGGGTGAGGTGTATCGGAGGGAGGTGTCAGGTAATGGTAGTATTGTGTAGGTGCTTGCTGCGGCTGACTCTGCTGAGGCACTCCAGGGAACAGAGAATGCACATTATATGGCAGGTCAAATAGAGCGGCTTGAGTTGCCGTCCTTAGTGCCTGCATGTGAGTAGGGGATGTTGGTAGTGACGGCCTACATTTGGTAGGTGACATGGTCACACTGTGAGGAGGTGACACTTCCTCAAACCCAACTCCACTGTACTGGTAATCCACCAGGTTAACCCCGGTAGCTTTCAGACAGTCCTCGTAAGTTGGGGGACCACCAACCAGCCCGTTGCCAGGTCCTCCAAAGCCCAGCTCGTTGTCTCCGTCTTTTTTCTTCTTGACACTGGGTTTTCTACGGACAGCAGACACTTCTCCACCTTCTGGGCTACTGGGACCTGTCTTAGGCCTCTTCTTACTGCCCTTGCCCTTGCCTCCGCCAAGCCCTCCCCCCATTACAGTAGGGTGACTCAGAAGCTGGGCATGACTTGGGGATCCTGAAAAAAAAAAAAAAAATATCCATTAAGCAAATGAATTTAAACATGGAAGTCCGTAGGACATTTCACTACATAAATAGACAAATAACATTTTCATAAACAAAAGTTATGAAGTGATTCCCTATGGTATATAGCCAACAACAATTATAAATCAATAAGAGAAATACTTAAAATGATTTTGAAATAATATAACAATAAATAAGAATGTTTCTCACCAAGTAATTGTCCAGCAGAATTAGGAACTACTGAAAGCATTTGAGGCGACCGAGGGATATGCTCGTCAAGAAGCCTGACAATGTCTGTATGTAGTCTCTCACTTGCTACATCCCTTGGTAACCTGTCCATGTGATCAGTTATTTCACGGTTTGCAAAATTATCTAACAGAGTTTTGCAAGCCTCGAAACTTCCTTCTCTCGCTGCAAGGAACAGAGGAGTCTCGTCCTAAAAAAATACAAGAAAAGTTTGAAAATTAAATTTTATATCGTCATAACATATATAACAAGTTATAATTTTCAACAATTGACATGGTATAAACTATATGGATGTAGTACCTTATCGTCTTGTGCATCCCTATTGGCAGCATGTGATAAGAGTATGTTGACAGCATCTACATTGTTAACAGCTGCAGCCCAGTGTAAAGCAGTTTTTCCTGAGTTGTCTGCAGCATTAATGTCTGCATCTGCATTAATAAGATCTTCAACCATGCCCTCTATTGCCAGTCTGGCAGCAAGGATTAGAGGTGTGGTTCCATCGTGCATTCGAGCATTTAGGTTGGTAGCTCTGTTCCTCAACAATATCTGTAAAAAATACCAATGCAAGTTAGTATGAACCGTATTAATAATTAGCTACAAAAATATTCCCAAGATTAAACCCATACATATTATCAAAGGCAGAAATACAATAATGCAGGTTAACATTTGTAATAAAAATATATACTTTTTTTTTTTTTAAATATTAATACAAACATATCACTCTTGACAGGAGCAATATTACCATATCCATTTTTATGGAAATTATAGATCTAGTAAAAGAAAAAAAGAAAAAATTACTAATAAATAAATAAAAGCCATTTATTGCAATAACACACTTCATAATACAAATTGAAAATTAAAAATATATACATTTACTTGCAAATCGGCATTTAGCCCTGGAAAAAATTACTATAGAAAGAAATTTAATTTAATTTTATACCGTTCCTTCTCAAAAATAGGGACAATTATTATGTACAAGTGGTCTCGACCAGTCAATTTTGACGTAAGGAAAAAATATCCCAACATAATCCACAATAAAATATAATGTACATATTATGTATGTAAAAATCCATAGTTATTTTAAACTACATAGTTCATTTAATTATTTTACTGGTATTTGTGCAAGAAACGTATAAAATTACATAAATAGTATTCATTGGTAAAAAAAAGACACAACAACATATTATCATGAAACACAACATTGCTCTTTTAATTAGACTTGTGTGTTGATGGAGATCATTAAAGGTCATTAACTTGTTTGAAAGGATGAAATTAAATTGGAGGTAAGTCGAGAAAAAATTGTATTATATTTTCATAAAAATTACCTGAAAAACTCCCATAGCATCTGCTGCTACAGCAGCATGTAGAGGAGATCTTCCTGTATTGTCCTGGAAATTAGCATCCGCTCCAGCATCGAGCAATCTTTTAGCAGCATCAGCACGTGCATATCTATAATGCATTAGAAAATAATTAAACATTTATTAGAATAGGGAAATCTACCACTAATACTTATTCCAAAAAAAAAAAAAATGATTCTTCAATTTTAGGTATTTTTTTTTTTTTTTTTTTTTTTTAAATCTAGGGTGGTATTTTATAAATTAAGAGAAATTATTGTTTTAAATCAAATTATAATTATTATTAACTACGGGAAACAGACAGTGAAAAATACACTCCAGCGCCGGGAGTGTATTTTTCACTGTCTGTTTCCCGTAGTTAATAATAATTATAATTTGATTTAAATTAAAATTTAACTTTCCGTAGTATGAAAACTACCAAAAACTTAAAAATTGAGAAATTATTGATTCATTCAGAATAGAAAATGGTATTACATACACATCACAGGGAACAAAACTGATTTTTAAATTTTTCTTTTACTTAATTTATTTAGGTTTAAAACTACAACTATGTTTATATACAAGTTAAACTGGATATTTTCAGATAAGTACGTAACTTTTGGGTAGAGAAGTAATACATTCATAAAAATAGATGAAAAAGCTGCATGGCGTATGAGCTAGTTGAAGTCTCTTGACACCCCTACTCCACTACTCTCTATTCCACTCATTATCTTCAACTAAGTCACTTATCATGGTGAACTATTTCTATAATATTTAATGAGAAAGCCACGCATTGACTCAGTGGGATCAAGAAAAGAGTTAATTCTGATAGTACAAGTTGGGCAACCTGTTTGAGAGGACAAATAAAGCCACTAAGCCTATTTCGAGAGGGCCTTATACTCCTCTGCCAGTGTAATTTTTGTTTGCCTTGTTGGCCTGACCTTCTAGATGTAAAAATCTCGAGCTCTCATTGGCTCCTCCCCCCTCCCGCCTATATTTTTCTATTTTTTCATGCTGACAGAATTAATTCTATTCATGAGCCTACAATAGGAAATACACTTATAAAATGTAGGTTTATCAGGCCAGATATTTAATGTAACTAGACTATCATATTCATACCTCGCAGCTAGGTGAAGGGACGTTTCTCCAGTTTTATCCATAGTAGCATTGAGTTCAGCCCCCTGAGCAACAAGATCTGCAATAACAGCAGCTGTAGCATCTTCTTCTTCTTCCTCTCCAGTATCCAAACCACCACCGCCTTTCATTGCAGCTACCATAAGTGGTGTCATGCCACAAGGGCCCCGTATATCCACATGAGTAGACTCCTGTTAAAACAAAAACAATTATTAATTATCTTATTACAATAATCTATATTATGTATATAAAATCCAAATACCACTAACTGATTGGCTCATCACAAAATTTCTGGAACCACTAGAACTATTACCAAAAAAGATTGTAGATTGTTTCTCTTATCCCCTAGATGATTGCTTAAAAATCTTTTAACTATTATTCATATTGATTCATGAAGCCAGCTACATACATAGTTTGTTTAATAAGTATCGGGACTAATTTTTTCTGCCAATGTAAATTGGTGGAAGGTGTTCTCTATGGGTAGAATCGGTGATAGGAGGATGTCATATTATAAGCTAGGAGACCCATCTCAGCTGTCTCTGACCCTTTGTAGAATGGAGTTTGAGCCCAAAGTGAAAGTGTGTTAAATGCTCCTGTCAAGCAACATTGTGCCATCAAATTTTGTGTTAAACTGAACAAATCCACTATAAAGATTTTTTATATTATTCGTGAGGCTTACAAGGAAGAAGCCAGGTCCAGAGCGTGTGTTCTTGAGAGCCATAAAAAATTCAAAATGACCTGGAACACCCTCCTCAACCAAAAAAAAATTGGCCAAATCCAAGAGTAAAATTAATGCTAATTGCATCTTTACAGCGAGTTTGTACCTGCTGGACAAACAGTAAACGGTAAATTTTATGCAGAAGTGCTGAAGGAAGATCACTGATACCTGGATGCTCCATCACGACAATACACTCCGTAACACTCTAATTGTGAGAGAGACTATGGCCAAACACAAAAACACTGCCTCATTCCCTACACTCCAAATTTGACTCCCCCTGACTTCTTTTTGTTCCATCAGGTTAAAATAAGCCTGAAAAGACACAATTTTGGGATGATTGAGGTGGACAAAGCGCCTCGGCAGGGTTTCTGAAGAGCCTTGAGGTTGCTGAATTCCAGGGGGCGTGAACAATGGAAAAAACCCAGACAGGAGTGCATTGATGCAGAAGATTTATATTTTTAAAAATATTAACAAATTGTAAATATCTATATCCTTAAAAAATGTATCTTTATAAATTAAGTCCCGATACTTATTGAACAAACTATGTACATAAAAAATTTGATATGATGATATTTTCACAATCGATTGGAAGTAAACTTCTTTTTATGGCAAAAACAGTTTAGTAAGGGTTTATCAGTAGGCCAATTTTATTCAAGACGATGGCCATATGTGTTTTTCAAACTAAGTCCCCTCACATACATATTATCACAACTTCTTTTAAACGCTAAATGCATGGTATGGTGATATCTATAATGATATTGATGTCTTTCAAGAAGGGATTTTCTAAAATTTTATCTCTAAGAGGGAACGACTAGAAACAAAAATATCAATCAGCCCAAACTGATCTTTTGGAGCTGGGAAATTAATGCTTGGGAAAGATAAGCCTTTTCCTTTTTTTTAGGATGTAAGCACCCATTAATAGAATAAACTAAACAATCACAAAATGATAGTAAATTCTAAGGAGCTAAAACATACCATGCTGGGAGGAGTAAGGATGGCATTCTTATTGTCAGTGAGTTGATGGGACCAGATGTCATCATATTCTGTGATGGCAGTTTGATCTGAAGAGTATCCGTTGTCTCGAGCTCTTTTAGCAGGAGGAAGTTCAGATTCGTCATCAGACCAGTGTGGATGTGCAACTCCCCCAGACGACACTTCTATTCCAGCCTTGCCAAGATGTCTCATCTCTTGGCCGTCAGGACCTCTTCTCCTGGATCTCCTTCTATTGCTACTTCTGCAATGTCAAAGTAGAATCATATGATATTATATTTAAATACTAAGTTAAAATAAGTAATCAAAGAATGAAAAGTGTCTTACTATCCATAACACAACTATCATTTAGACAAGGTAATCAATAATAAAAATGAGCTGAAAAAATAAGACAGTTTAGGAAACTTACGTTGTTGTTCGTAAGAACCCTTCAGGGAACCAAGTTGAGCCATGGGCCTTCTTTCTCTGTGCAGTGACTAATACCCCAAGAAGAAGTAAGATTAGAGTAACAGAGACTATTCCTATAAGGAAAAATTTGCCTGGAGCTGGAGTATCAATATCATCTGGAATTAGGTTTGAAACACCCTCGACACGGTAAATTGGGAATGCAGGGGAAAGTGAATGCGATTGAGCAGTAGCAGCAAGATAAACAGCAGCCTGAAAAAAAAGTAATTTTAACTTTAATAGAGTCTAAAAGTAGTTTATTTTTGTTAATTTTGTCAAAGTTGTTTTGTAATTTAATTCAAGACAACTTATCAAATAGGACACGTACCTCAGATGCCGAATTAAAACATTCTTCACCAGGATTATTTACACATCTTCGATTGTCAATTTCAAGGTAAGCAATAACACCTGAAGTTGAAGCTTCTCCGTTCGACAGAGTCCATGGGTAAATCATTTCTCGCCCATCCTTCATTTGTACTCTAACAGCAGCCCTTAATTGACGACCAAGCTAGAATAAACAACCACATTATAATTAAATTAAGAAATCTATAAAATTTATTCAATTGTTAATCGCAAATAGTCATTAAAAAAAACAGTTAATTAGTTTACTTACATCTCTTAGGAAAGGAACAATATTGTTCTTGAAGAGCTGTATATCCATTAGTAGAACAATTGAGATAGCACCAGTAGCTAGTTTAGGCGGTGCATCCTCACAGTCCATTCCATCCCAGTTACATTCAGCGTTGTTGCACCCAATATCGCAGTATCCATTAGCATAATGCTTTTGGCAATAGCCGTCATAAAGAGGACTGGAATTTAACATAGATTAATTATTAAAAATGTTTATTTGAAATTAAAAATAAATATTTTCCAGAATATTATATTAACAAGTCCACACAACTAAACTCGAAAATTGAAACATAAATTACTAATCAAGTGATTTGCATAGGGGAAAAATACTTACTTGCAAGGGTTTAACAAATTTTCACAATCTCTTCCATCAAACAGACATTGTGGATTGTTGCATTCCTCATTGCATACATTGTTTTTGAATGCTCTGTAACAATGCAGTGGATGTGAGCAATTTCTCCATGGATCGAGACCTAAAAAGAAGAGAAAAAACAAATATGTATAGCATATTACATATAAAATTTATTGTACTATTGCATATAATAAATTTTTAGAGGGGGAAAAAATTACATTTTGATTGATGAGTTGAAAACTATGAGACTTACCTAACGAGCAGTCATAGTTATCGAAACCGCAAGCAAGAGTGTTACACTCATCGTCGCATTTCCTATTACCAGCTTTAGCAGCACACTTGTTAATTTCACACTTTTCTCTTTCACGTTGATACTCTAAATCTGCATCCGATATTCTAGTTGGAACCTAAAAAAGAAGAAGAAATTATCAATTAGAATTACATATAAATTTTAAGAAGTAAAATACAAATAAACATTTTTTAAGAACATTTTCTTTGCCAACGATTAATGTTAAATTTTCAAATCAAGACATGAGAGAAGCAATGAATAATTAATATCTTTAGTATTTAAACTAACACTAGAAACAAGATCTCTTCCAAGGCCTCCTCTAAAGTTGATATCGAAGATGGCACAGTTCTTTCCTTTCCATTTAGGCGGGCAGTAGCAGGCATAGTCACCAACTCGGTCTTGGCAGGAGCCATCATGCAAACAGGGCTGAGATATGCATTCATTATACGTATCCAATTCACAATGAGTTCCACCAGAACCTATAATTAAAGAAGTATTATTATATACCACCTCCAATATTAAGGAATATAGTCAATCAAACAAGGTTCATGATGAATACAAAAGAAGATCCAAGATAAAATAATAAAAATTTGCTAATTACCTGCAGGGCAGTCACATATGTATCCTGATTCGTCAGTTCTACATTTTCCATTATTTTGACAAGGATTGGAAGCACAATCAAAACCATAGTATTCACAGTTGGGTCCAGAAAATCCTTCTTGACAGATACAAGAATGTCCAGCTTCTAAAGCTGTACAAAGACCTCCATTCTGACATGGAGCACTCTCACAGAAGTTAACCTAAGAAGAAAAATCAAAAAATTACATGATTTGTACCTTTTTAATACTAAATTTATAGGGATACATATTCTAAAATTATCTATAAAAGAAAATTCTAAGTAAGAACTATTTTGTAAATATGAATCCTATTTGTTGATGAGAATGACTTGAGAATATTTGTTGTTACAGCATAATCAATTATATAAGGCCATTATTAGCAAAATACAAGAGAAATAATTAAATACTGACCAATTTAATTGGAAATATTGGTAAGCACCGTTGAACAATGATCAGTTGAAAACATGATTTTTTAAATATAATATATTTTTAAAAATTCATAAAATTTAATATTGGATAATGTGATCAATTTTATTTTGAGTTTCATTTAATATGAATAAGTTCCACCTAATCTCAAGTTAAATTATTTAATTAATGAAATTATACCTTGATTTCACAGTGCCTTCCCATATATCCAGCCTTGCAGTTGCAATGATAATTATTGACTAGTTGAACACAGTCCTGTGTTCCAGGACCAGCACAAGGGTTGGACAAACATTCATTGATATCTCCTTCACATCGAGGTCCGACAAAGCCAGGAGGGCATCCACATTCGAATCCACCAACCCTGTCTAAGCAGGTACCGTTGTTATGGCAAGCTCCAACAACACAGTCGTCAATATTGATCTCACAAATTATTCCAAGAGTACCTGTAAATAGAATACAAAGATTACAGTTAAAAAATAAAAATTATGTCATTTTTTTTTTTTTTTTTTTTTTACGTGCTGATCAACAATTTAGTTAATAATAAAACAAAAATCAGATAAGCATACCATGTGGACAGGAGCAGCTGAAGTGATTGATAAGGTCATGGCAAGTACCACCATTCTGACAAGGGTTGGGTGAGCAGTCATCTACATTAAGTTCACAATTTTGACCTTGAAAGCCTCTAGCACAGAGGCACAGATAAGAGCCCACCATGTCTTGACATGTAGCACCATTTTGGCAAGGCCCTGAATCACATTCATTGATCTCAACAGAACAGTAACTACCAGTGTAACCTTCCAAGCAATGACATCTGTGGCTATTTCCAATATCTTCACATGTACCATTGTGACAGAGACGGTTTCGGCTTACACCTATTAATGAAATAAGTTTAGTTAAATTATGTGATCCTCACCAATTAGTACATCTAAACTAAAATATAATCCCAAGTGAACATTTTAAAAAAGTCATTTAAATAAATACCTTTTCTAATAGCAGCATCATTACATGACACCATTTGTACATCGCAAACCTTGCCAGTCCACCCAGGAGCACAAACACACTGATACATATTCTCCCTCTGCTTGCACTGAGCACCATTTTCACAAGGTTCAGTTGCACACCAGTCTACATATGACTCACAGTGCTTGCCAGTAAAGCCATAAGGACAGTGGCAGGTGTAATCTTTAATAAGATCATTGCAAGTAGCACCGTTAGAGCAAGGGGAAGAATCGCATTTATTGATCCTAGTTTGACAATTTGATCCAGTGTATCTAAAAATAAACAATAAATTTAAAAAAGGAATGTACTTTATAAATTTTTAACGATATATATGTAATATATTACGTAAATAAATAAAAAAAATAACAAATCTAAATGGTTACCCTGGTCTGCAATTGCAGGTGTAAGAGTTGATACCATCAATACAGGTTCCACTATTCATACATGATGAATCAGTACAGTCTTGATCATTGGTTTGGCAGTTAATTCCCGAGAAGCCAAGAGGGCATGTGCATGTGTATGAATCAACATATTGAGTGCAGGTTGCTCCATTTTGGCATGGTTGGGAGAGGCACTCATCAATGTCAATTTCACAGTTCTTGCCTCCAAAACCATCCACACAAACACAAGTGTAAGCTCCGATTCCATCAAGACAACTTCCACCATTCTGGCATGGGACTGCAAATAATTAAATATAAATTAATTTAATAAAATTACATATCATATTACATTTTAAACTTATATAATGTACATATAATATCATGTAGAAAAATATATAAGAGAAAAACTTACATGAAGCACAGTCATCAGTATTGATCAGGCAGTCAGGACCTTCATAGCCTGTAGTGCACATACATTGGTAAGAGCCAGGAGTGTTACGGCATGAAGCACCATTTCGACAAGGAGCAGAAAGTGAACATTCATCCACATCCTCATGGCATAGGCGACCAGTATAACCAAGAGAACACTCACAAGCAAAAGTTTCATAATTTGAAGATGGACTGCATTTAGCACTATGCTGACATCTGTGAAAAGTAATATAATATTATTATAAGTTAAAAAGTTTCTAATAACTAGTAACTCTTAAGACAAATCATTTTGTGCCTGTCTAAAGAAAAAAAATACAGGTTTCATGTAAATATTTTGAAATGAATACATATAGATAAAGTTTCTTACTTGTTAGGGTTACAAGGATCCAACTTTTCTAGGCAGATTCGTCCAGTGTAAGGTAGTTCACAAACACACTTATAGGCATTGACAAGATCAATGCATGTGCCCCCATGTCTACAAGGGTTCGATGCACAGTCATCAATATTTGTTTCACAGTTAGAGCCAGAATAACCAGCATGACAGTCACAGCTGTAACCATTCAGGTGGTCTCTGCAAATGCCTCCATGTTGGCATGGGTTAGAAAGACATTCATCAATGTTGGTCTCACATCTTTTACCTACAACAAAAGATTATTTTAATATATTATTTGAGTTAGGACACATAAACACTTTGATAGGAACAATCCACATGATAAGAAAAAAATTTAAAGAATAAAAAAAAATATATATTCAATATTTTAGAAATAAATTACCTCCATAACCAGGCAAGCAATGGCAGATGAATTGATTAAGGCCGTCTTCACAAGTACCACCGTTGATGCATGGGTTAGAAGCACATTCATCAACATCACTAAGACAACGAGCATCATAATAGCCTCTTGGACAATCACATTTAAATCCATTTACAAGATCAATACAGCGGCCTCCGTTAGCACATGGATTAGATGCACATTCATTGATGTTTTGCTCACAGTGCAAGCCAGCAAACCCAGGAAGACATTCACAGCTGTACCTGCAACGGGTCAAACAAAGTTATTTTATAAAAATATAGTACCAGATTCAGGACAATTAACTTGTAGGAATAATATACATAAAAGCTCAATACAAGACAGTATCAATGAAAGTATCTGACTATAAGAAGCAGACATACCAGAAGAAATATATTATTAATTAACAATTTACAAAAAAAAAAAAAAAATGAAAACTAAAAAGAAACAAGAGTATTAAACAGATAAATAAAAAATGTACAAACCTGTTGATTCCATCAATGCACTTGGCACCATTTCTGCAAGGATTCGAGTAGCATTCATTGACATTGTTTTCACAATTGGGACCTGATGTTCCAGGTCGACACCGACATTGATAGCCATTGATAAGATCTTCGCAATGTCCTTCAAATTGGCATGGAGAGGAAGCACATTCGTTGATTTGGGTTTGGCAAAGGTATCCTGTATAGCCTGGCTGGCAGGAGCAGATAAAGGAGTTTTCACCATCAATGCACTCCCCTCGATGACAGGGCGAGGACTGACAATCATTGATGTTTGTTTCACAATTCACACCTAAAACAACAAGTTGTCATTAAGTTTCAAAAAATAGTTGTTCGTGAAGTCTCACGTAAAAAGGGTTTCGTTGGTATCCTTAACATAAATCTAGTTATATTAAGGAGGGAGGGGGGGATGCAAATGTTTGATGCTTTTTGGTAAAAGGCGTGGAAATTAAACAATTAACACGTGATATACATTTTTGTAATCTACTCTTTAAAGCTTTACTTTGTTACCCCATACAAAATTTCAAAAAAATATTTTTTTTTTGCGGAGGGAATTAGCCGCCATATTGGATTCCCAGTTAATCAGTTAAAATTGCTATTCTAATTTTTCCTATGGTCCAGCAAACCTCTTGGCATATTTTTTATACTTCTAGTAACTGCAGAAAATTAAACAATTTTCACGTGTTACAGAGGAAGAGGCTCCTGGTTCAATCCCCCGGGGGGTCACAATGGATTTTATCAGTAATAACTAAAAGGTACATATTCATGTACCTGAGGTACACATTCAAGGAAATATTCATCGGTATAAGCGTGATCCACCATAGGATATAAGCGTGAATTATTTCAAAATTTTAAGATTGGCCGTTATAGGGTAGTTGGTGGGGAACATTTGTATTTTTGTATATTTTGATTTATAAATACAATAAAAATAAAATTTAAACAAATGTTTTTATATTATTGTAATCTACTCTTCAATACCTTTTATTTGATACTCCACAGACATTTTTTTTTTTTTTTTTTTTCGAAGGACATGAATTATCCGCCATCTTAGACTCCCGGTAAATCAGATCAAATTGCAAATCTTATTTTTTCTATGGCCCACCAGACCGCACATTTTGCATATTTTTCTATAATTTTAGTAAGAGCGGAAATACGATTTCTTTTTTTTGGGGGGGGGGCACGCAAAATTTCGATGTTTTTTGATAAAATTGCGCCGAAAATTAAATACATTCCCTAAGTGGTATATATATTTGTAATCTACTCTTCAATACCTTTCATTTGATACCCCACACAACATTTTTAAAATATATTTTTTTCGAAGGATATGAATTATCCGCCATCTTGGATTCCCAGTAAATCAGATCAAATTGTTAATCTTATTTTTTCTATGGCCCACCAGACAGCACATTTTGCATATTTTTCTATATTTTTAGTAAGAGCGGAAATACGATTTTAGGGACACGCAAATTATTATTTTTTTATTATTTTTATATTTTTGTAATCTACTCTTCAATACCTTTCATTTGAAATCCTACTCAAAATTTTATAAAAATATTTTTTTCACGTGACATGAGTTATCCGCCATTTTGGATTTTAACGGCTGATAATATTGAGTTCGCTATATTTTTCCTGTGTGTGCGTCAAAACGATCTTTAATACTGCAAAGTTTCATATTTATATCTTTATTATTCAGAAGTTATTGGAACCGTACAGAAAGACAGACAGACACATAACGAAACTATAAGGGTTTCTTTTTTTGGTTTTACCAACGAAACCCTAAAAACAGAGTTTTTAATAATGCGAAATTTAAGAATAAAATAATAATGAAAAGTTAGTAGCCTTTTACCTGTGAAGCCTGGAGGACATTCACATGTGTAGCCAGCGATGGAATCCTTGCAAGTAGCACCATTTCGGCAAGGGCTACTAATGCAATCGTCAATATTGGTCTGACACCTAGTTCCAGTAAACCCAATAGGACAAGTGCACTTGAATCCGTTAATTAAGTCATTGCAGATTCCATTGTTCAAGCAAGGGTTGATTTGGCATTCATCAATGTCGATTTCACACTGAGTACCAGTAAAACCTGTAACAGAAATATTCCAGTGATTAGTAATCTAAAGTTAACTAAGACCTTCTAAAAGCTCCAGATTATAACTTGAGTTAAATTGCATGATTGAAGTAGTAAAGTAATAAGCCAGTGCGTAAATTAAATCATTGGCTTCTTTGCCAACAGCAAATGTTCAGAATTTCTCACTGATTGCAATAACACTAATAAGATAAGGCGAATTCTTTTGAAAGTCACAATTTTTATTTAAACCCCCACAAAAACGAGTGACACTTAAGAAACAGGATTTTATATTAAAGAAATACGGGAATCTTTTAGATGGGTGAATAAATTTATTTACCTATCTAAAAGATTCCCGTATTTTGTACATTAAATTGTATATATGCAAGAACAAGTAATATTAAAAATAAACTATAAAATTTAATTTAACGAGACCTTTAAAAAATGGATTAATAACTTTAGAAGGGAAATGTAGAAGAAATGTATGGTGATTTGTTGAAGGCCAACAAGGTGCTGGCTCATTTGAGTAAGGTAGGATATTTAGTGATGTAATAAAGGTGCTTCAAGCTGGTAATACGAGAAAATACAACATGTTTCTCTGAGTCTCATTAGATAGTGGTTTGCGAGGGGATTTCACATGTAAAGGTTAACCGAGAAGGCAGGTATAAAAGATAAAAATCTAATTATGTTAAGAATGGCAAAAGAATAATAGGGAAGGAAGGAAAGACTAGGACCTGAGGCAATTAATAAAACACCAGGACTATAAGAGAAGGGGCGAAGACAGTGCAAAGAAATAGGGAAAAGAAATACAGAGAAGAATAAAAAGAAGATTCACGTTATCGAGGTGGTCGAGCAAAGGGCTCAATAACGAGGAGACCACAAGACCAAAACTCCAGAGAACCTCGAGAAAAATGGAAGAAGGAGCGAGTGAAGCGATGTATATATATACTACAGAGTGAGTTAACAGATAGTCTCATTGTTAGGGTTTCACGAGAAGAGGACCATTCTTCGAGTGGTGTACCCCAGGAGAGAGTCCCGAACCCATATAGAATGTATCGGCGCACTCCTCAGCCTCAGAGCTGGGGGACCTTGGTCTTAGACTAGGAGCCTCTTAAAAACCTTTTCTAACTTTAATATAACTAACCGTACACTCATACCGTACCAAAGAACAAAGCCGCTCTTCTAGCACGGTTACTCAAGAGACCATTCACTACGCCGGAATATTTACTCTTAAGTCCTTCGTCCCAGCATAACATTTGGAAAGAATCATGAAGAACTAATGGTAATAAAGATACTCTCATCATAAAGCATTCGAGAAGTTTTACATTGTAACACATTAAATTAGACGGCAATTCAAAAAGTAAATCATGAAATAGTTTACTTAAAAAAAATAAAGCTAAACGTATGTCTTTAGAAACACGAAAAGAAAACAACCAACCATAACACTAAAAAACAGTAAACAGTAATAATAGAATCTAATTAAATTGATAGAATTAGCATAATCCAGTTCGAAATAAAACTAAGAAAACAATACAAAATTCGTTGTATAAGTTTTCAAAAAGCTATGCTTACATGCAGCAACATTACTTCTTTTAAGGTTAAATTTTTGGCGCATTAAGAAAGCGAGATATAGGGATATATTTTTGACGTTTCATGGTTTATTGTAACTCCCCGCACAAACCTCTTACGGATATTGAGCTCAATAAGTCGATACATTTTTGAAACCGAGGAACTAAGAAGTAGTAAAAACTTAAGAGAATCCTCTTAGAAGAGATTATTGGATTTCTGTGAAAGAATCCAAGTTGGGAAGGAATGTTTTGGGTAGATTTTTCTAATAAAAAAAAAAAAAAAAAAAAAAAAAAAAAAAAAAAAAATGAAATGAGGAGAGGGCGAGGGTTATAGCCTGGGGCGGTTCGTGGCGGAGGCGGGACTTCGGCATCGTCTTCGTGAGCCAATACGAGTACAGCCCCCGGCAAGCACGGACAAACAGACAGCACCCCGACAAAATGCCAAACCATTACCAAACTACACGATACCGGTCCCAACCCCGCCTAGACAACAACAGAAATTAGAGGGTTCTTTACTTCTTTATGCCATTAAACCCCGGGCTCGCGATTCTGGTGATAATAAAACAAAACAAGTGAAGTACGTATTGTGTAGAGAAAAAGGTCTTTGATTCCATCACTCGGGCACAAACAGACGATAAAACCTAATAGAGAATGAGTGGGAGTTATCATTTGAAATGGGTCTTTTAATCTTACTATTTAAAATGATTACGAAATGTTGAAAATGCTCCGGGATTTAGTAACACGCTATTTTGAAGTTTGTGATCATGACAGAAGACTTAGGCGGAATAACAGAACAAATACATTTAGCATTGATTTAATATTAACAAACTAACGAATAAGTCAAGGTACATTGAGCAACACTAATCTACTACTATTATAAATACTATCAATATTCTATAATAATATAGTCATAAGATCTTCTTAACAAATAATTGATTACATTGACCCAAATTTAAACATCAGATCGCTCAAAAAAAGCTATTTTGAAGAACAATATTGTTTGAAGTGAAAAAAATAAAGGGGTTTTTTCTCAAGAAATCTTTGAGTTTCAAGCTTAAGGGCAAGAAGTAAAAATAAATGGACAATTAGATTTCACGTATAGCGGTTTTCCAATAGAAGAAGAGGGAAAGAAAAGGATGAAGATACTCTTCTTCAAGCTAATAGTGAATAATTCAGTCGGCCAAGTTTAAGGGAAATGTCACGCCTGTGTTCTTCCACCGTGCAGCAATTGCCTCTTCTTCTTTCGGCTACGATTTAATGCAATTTGTCCCCGTTAAACACTAGTCAACTAAATTTCCTCACCCAATCGGTGACAAATAGCCGCAATTCTTTTGTAACTTTGAATTCAGTTAGAGAAAAAAAAGTTAAATAAGAATCATAAGATATATTATAATATTAACAGAGTAATCTTTATTATATTCTTTTTAATTACACGTCAAAAGAAATTTCGTAATTTTTTAGTAATTCAACAGATGGTTTGGAAGTATCCCAGAAAAATATTTAATAACAACAATCACACAAAACAGGAACTGTTTCTTTTTCTAGTTTTTACTCCCTCTTCAACGACGAAGTTAAATAAGTAGATAGAACGTTAAAAAAATCATATAGAACATCTGATGCGTCTATCTGGAAGGAGGGAGAGTTTCTTATACGAATGGAAGGATAAGGCAGCTTAACCGAGGGACAAAAAATCGGATTACGCAAGAATGTTGAAAGAAAAGCAGGGGATGGACAGCAGATGTTAAAGGAACGTTGATCCGAAGAAGACGAGCTGCCAGATGTACGTTTGAGTATGTCAAGTCCCAAGATAATAACAATTAAAATTCTTTTAAACGCAAGGCACAGTAAAGAAAAACTTAAAGCTGCCCGCCGTGAATAAGCTAAGCATGGACTTCTGGATACTTAGAAGTAACCAACACTAATAAATATAAGTGGTGGTATTACGGTAAACGATCAGCTATTTTCTTTCTTCACATGTGCTACTGCGATATTAAGATATAAAAAGATAATTGCTCACAGTAAAAAGAAAACTTAAGGGGAAGAAATAATTTATTATTGAGATGGAGAATATTACGGGGTAGGATTTAATAGAAATTTCCCTAAAAGAGTAAAGCTCGTAAGGGAAATCTACTTACAATACCCAGGGCACTGTAATGGAGTTCAAATAGATAGAGCCAAGAAAAAGCAAAGTAAGATTCGAACCATTTATAGAAAACAACCGCGTTTGTAAAAAGCACGATAAAATAAAATATCTTGAAATGAAAACCTTGATCTAAGCTAGTGGATGTTTTATTCCAAACAAATATAATGTAAAATAGAGTTAGGTGTTTTTATAAAAAGAATAATGGCTACATTTCCGCTCAAGTTTTCTTTAACAATAGAGCTCGCCGTTAAATTAATAATAGAAAATCGGTCGTTTCTACAAGTCTACGCCGCGGAATAATACACAAGGGATCATTTTTCTTATAAACCATTACAGGAACAAAGATTATGACGGAAGGATTAATTATCGTGGAGTTTCAGGTGGGGAGAACTAGAAAGGATCGAGGAGAATTTATTACTAATAGTACACCGAGTGAAGGGTAGGGAGACATTAGCTCCCTGACCGCAAGAAATGCTGTGTGACAGAGACCGAAGTGAAGAGACGGCGAGCCATCAGGAGCCTCAAGAGAACAAGGAACGGAGCAAAAGTTCACAAGACAGGACTCCACCCCGGGGTCCCTGAGATACTGATCTCGGCCTAGAGTTAACGGACACACTCGTGTGTCATCCGGCACTCATACAACACCCAACCTTGGGATATTAACTCGTCTCGACACCGTCCCACCATTTTATGTAACAATGGCTGCCCGCAGTCGTATACCTCTGATTTTGACCGCACTCCACTCAGCCGCAACAGCAAAAAAAATACAAGAAAAAAATAAGATCGCTTCGATCGAAAGAGTGAAGATAGAATTTCAATGAGAATAGGGAAACATGATAAGTCCAATGAGAATTTTCACATATACCGGAATACATCAAACTGACAAGGATTTCACAACCTGTTGAGAACTCAAGACCAAGCGACCTTCAGTCGATATTTCTTCCAGTCTCTATTAATAGCAATAACAAACATTGAAATCTGCTAACTTAAGACGCAAACAATGTTATGTCTTCAATTAGTAAGACTTATTAAGCTACAGAGAATAACATACTAATAAATCTAACTAATATTAAAGCTACAACAAATAATACAATTTAGTCCAGTCAATGAATGCTCAAAAGGGGGTGTAGAGGGAAATGGAAGGAACACAATTTTTGACTTTGGGACTGTGTTTGGACTAGTTAGGAGGTAAACATACTAAAAGTCCCCACTCCTAGGAGGTGAGCGGGGGGAGGGGGGGCACGTAGATGGTCCCTATTTTCGGTTTTTCACTTATATCTTGGAAACTATGTGACCTAGCAATAAGACTATTCTATATAAAATTAAAGCTGACAAAATGGGCCACAAGATTGATTATAAACATTTTTTCGCTATCTCACATAGTTTTTGAGATATCCAAGCTCGAATTTCGCCAATTTTTAAAAAAATCATTTTTGCCTTACATTTTTTTCCTTATTTGACTAGCCAACTCTTCGGCCCTTTGTCCTGCAAAACATTTATGAGAAAGAAAGTTATAGAGCATTAAATTTTCTTCAAGAATATATATAATATTACTATTTTATCTCTATCCGTTCAAAAGTTAGAGCAATTTTAACTTTATGGTTAATTTAGAAATTTTGCAGAAAAACTTAACTTTCGTATTTTCAGCTATACCACAGCTCTTACTCTATATTCTACATTTAAACCAATTTATACTATCTTATATTTATGAATAGTATGTACTGTATATATATGTGGCACATAAAGAAATGATATACATTCACATGTACAGGTACATATCACGGGCGTACTCAATGTGTACATTGTATAATGTACTTTCAATAGGTATATAATATATTATATTATGTAGTCTTTGGAGCGAATGTGCACTTAATATAATATACATGTTATATATATTAACTGTACATTCGTTCCACAAAAGCATTGAGGGTAGGGTGTTTCCAGAATCAACAACACTTTGTACATTTTTGTACATTGTAATGGTTTTTTAACTGACCTTCAAAAGAAAAAAATGGAATTTCTTGACGGTAAGATCGTATCATCACCTATTCAATGGGATGAACATTTTTTTCTTTAAATAAAATTGTTTAGTAAAACCAACATCGACACCACTATGAATTAATAAAGATCGTTAAAATTCTTAAAGCGGACCTAAATGTTTAAAGTAGAGAAAACAACGTTTTTACTAATATCTTACGTTCTAACGAACTTTAATAAAACTTTATATACATCGTCTAAAGTTCAATTAAAAGAGGCATGAAAAATTTTAACTTGAAGCAAACCCTAGTTTTTACATGATGAAGTGATACATGCTATAATAGTTGAAAAGGAGATATGTGGTTAGTAGAATAATAGTAATAATGCAGGGTGGTACCCTTACTACTACTGCCTCTCTCTGTACTACTTTCACACGCTATAACTATTAACTCATCATGATTTATTTTGATCTATTTTTTCAATATTCAATACATATTTATTACTATACGCTCACTTCAATGATAGTCACGCGATGCCTAGTATTAAATAGTTTAAGTGAGTGTGAGTGTCTGTCGGCTGTATGCTCTTGCAATCTCATTGCATACATATACAGAATAGTAGTAGAATAACACACACATGTACATGTACACATGTATTCAACTTGTATAGCGACTAGCACATACACACTTGTTCCCCCCACACTCTTTCTGTCGCTGTTGATTTGAAAATTGATTTGCAATTTGAATTAGACCCTTTTCCTTTGGCCTTCTTCAATGAGGGTGGGATGAGGAAATCGACAACGTCAGTTCTCTACAATCAACTCAATGTGACAACCAAAGATGTAATAGAAGGAGGACTTCTCATCCACAAAGTTATTTGGCATAAAGGTTCCACGAAATCTGCTATTTGTGATGGGTACGCCAATTTGTTGAACTGTCACTATCGGGGACGGAGTTTGAGTAGTGTTTGATGGGTACTCGAGCTCATCATCAAGTACTAAGGTCGCTGAGCAGCAAAGGCGGTACTGGCTCAGCAAGACAGCTGACATACATTTCGATCAGGAGACAGTCATAAATGTGAAGCAGGAAGACTCTGTCTAACATCTAAAACAAAAGTCGGCTGCTGATAAATATGGTGAAAGTCACACTATAGGCACTTGGAGTCAGAACCCTTCAAGCACAGAACGACGCAGACGTCCTCAATGTAGTCACGGCTGTGGAGTTGTCCCACACCTCCGCTGTTACTCGCTCACCGTTGTTACTGGTGAGGATGTCGACCTAATAGTCCTGTTGATGGCCAATTCACCTGGTGACCAGGACATAATTTGCGTCAAGCCTGGACGTGGAAACATAAAACCGCCACTGTTTTCTACTCATGAGCTTCAGACCCAGGGACTGCGAGATATACTATTTGTAGACGCCTTCACTGGGTGCGACCACCTCAGCAGCCTTCCGAAGAAGTAAACTGGGATTTATCAAACTGTATTTGAAGTCTCCAGACGTCCAGGGAGCTGCTGCAGTTTTCTCAGACCTTTCCTCCACCAAGGATGATACAGAGAAAGCTGGGAAATAGTGTTTTTTGATGTGGTATGGGGCCCCACCTAGGGAGAAATCTCTGTACGCTTACCGTTACCACTCTTAAATCGGTAGCCAATATAAAAGCGGACACCTCACGCCTCCCCCCAACTGAGGGGGCTGCAAAACAACATTCACTGCGGCCAAATGTGGTTGGGACATGAGCTGCCTCCTCAGATGTATGGGTGGAAGCTAACCACCATAAAGGCCTAACCCCGGTGCACAGAAAGCAACATGCTGAACCAGATGAAATAATAAAAAAAAAAATTTCAGTGCACAAAGGATTGTGCCACCACCAAATAAGGCATCTCTTAAGTGTTCCCCTGCCGACCAAAACTGCCAGGGGAACTTTCTTAGTGGAGGCTCTCTCTTGGACAATGAGGATGAAGAACTCGTCATCGATTAGATATCACCTTTCTTGATAGATGAAGAAGAAAACAAAGCAGAACACATCCCAGGGCCAAGTGTCCATGACGAGCCAGGACCGTCCCACCCCGAGAGAGCCAGGAATTGATAACAATTAAAGGTGCAAATATATTATTTAATTAAATGTAACAGTTAAAAACATAAAAATGTACAAATTGTTGTTGATTCTGGAAACACCCTACCCTCAATGCTTTTGTGGAACGAATGTACAGTTAATATATAACATGTATATTATATTAAGTGCACATTCGCTCCAAAGACTACATAATATAATATATTATATACCTATTGAAAGTACATTATACAATGTACACATTGAGTACGCCCGTGATATGTACCTGTACATGTGAATGTATATCATTTCTTTATGTGCCACATATATATACAGTACATACTATTCATAAATATAAGATAGTATAAATTGGTTTAAATGTAGAATATAGAGTAAGAGCTGTGGTATAGCTGAAAATACGAAAGTTAAGTTTTTCTGCAAAATTTCTAAATTAACCATAAAGTTAAAATTGCTCTAACTTTTGAACGGATAGAGATAAAATAGTAATATTATATATATTCTTGAAGAAAATTTAATGCTCTATAACTTTCTTTCTCATAAATGTTTTGCAGGACAAAGGGCCGAAGAGTTGGCTAGTCAAATAAGGAAAAAAATGTAAGGCAAAAATGATTTTTTTAAAAATTGGCGAAATTCGAGCTTGGATATCTCAAAAACTATGTGAGATAGCGAAAAAATGTTTATAATCAATCTTGTGGCCCATTTTGTCAGCTTTAATTTTATATAGAATAGTCTTATCGCTAGGTCACATAGTTTCCAAGATATAAGTGAAAAACCGAAAATAGGGACCATCTACGTGCCCCCCCTCCCCCCGCTCACCTCCTAGGAGTGGGGACTTTTAGTATGTTTACCTCCTAACTAGTCCAAACACAGTCCCAAAGTCAAAAATTGTGTTCCTTCCATTTCCCTCTATAATCATTTATTGACTGGACTAATTTTATTTTAAGGAAATTACTAATTATTATTTAATAAGACTAGAGGTATACTATAACTAAGGCTTCCGCGGGAAGACCTATAACCGATAACTTCACTATTAGACTAGAGGTAGTTAAGATATAAAATTAAATAAAAACAAATTAAAAGTTTAATTTAAAATTAGTAATATTGTTAAAAATAAGCCACCAATAAAATGATTAAAAAATGGGTTTTGGGAAATGATCTAAAATTAGTTGCCCCATTAGGTAAATTTTTTGACTTGTTTAGTTAAAGGGGTTGGCAATGTTCTATGAAGAGTCGCTGCTACCAGGAAATACCTGGGATAGTGGGCTGATGGGCGATGATCAGTAAAACATATGCGAAGACACGCACGGCAATAGCTCACCACATGCAGGCATGCAATGCACAAAGACTTATGGAACTCTTAAACACTGCAGGATGAACTTTGCACGTCATATTTAAAGCCTGTAAATATAATTTTATGAATAGTCTGTTCGTAAAATTTAATCTATAGATTGGGTTCGAAATCACGGCAAATACTGAAGAATCACTGATAACGATCCATACTCATAAACGTGGTAGGTAGAGAAATGTAGAAGGAAATAAATATTAGACAATCGAGTAGACAAGTGAAATTTACAATAAGTCGTTCGAAGAATGGAAAAAGCTATTGAGTGAAACAACTCTTCATTCCGGGTACAACAAGAGTGTCGGAAAGATTTAAACCGGTGTAATTCTCACAAGATAAACGAAGCCTTTAGAAGTTGGATCACACTGCTGGAACAACTACAGTTAAATAAAGAAACCTGAGAATAATAAATTGCAGAGAAAAACCGAAGAACTTAAAAGAATAGAAACATATAAACACTTTACACACAATAAAATTTATAACCTACACGTCTCCTTTATCGGTGTTGGTTCTCTATTGAAATTCACATCCTCCCACAGTTGATAATTTCATCGGGAGAAGAGAGCTTAAAGGTGAAATACGGCGGCAATTAAAAATGCTTTCATTGGACGAGCGAGAATTGTAAATTTCATTATGTAGTAAGGCGACCATTAAAGGTGTGACACACGAGGGTGCATTGTTTCCTATAACGGGGCCAAGGGAGAAATAAAACTTAGTGGAAGTAATGTACTGTACACTCGAAGCTTTGAAAAATATATGTTGAAAAAAAAACAACAACAACGTAAGGTTCGGTTTAGATTGGGGATGCCTTGAGCAAAGATTAATAGGTATAGAGTCAGGGAACAATACAGCGGAAAGTTGAAGCATAAGCAAATCCTCTCGCTGTAAGTAAAAAAAAAAAACTAGAATAAGTCTCAGCTTAAACAATCAAACAATAATGTCGATTTAATTGAAATTGATTTTACCGACATCAGCAATATTTTCTTTAATTGGGCTCTTTCTAAAATTTGCTGAGGAGAAAAAGCTACATCTACAATTATATGCAAATATTAAAACATTTATTAATATAATTTCTTCTATTCCTATATCAACATAGTCCAATATATTTAAAATACAAAAAGTATAATAATAAAAATAATCTCATTCCAAATATATCCACTACATTATAATAACCGATAAATGTCGGCTTTTTAAGGTTATTTTTTGTTATGGTTTTAATATAAAAGCTGGTAAAATATAAATGTTCTATTTAAAAATAATACAGAACAGATGTTTTGTATAGAAACAAAAGCATTCGCTATTTCCAATTACTGTGAGATGTGAAAATGTGAAAGAGCTAATCTGCAGTGAGATTTGAACATGATGAGCTCAGCTTGGTCGTCCTGGGATGGATCGGTGACGCCCACAAACAGAGATTAATATCTAATGAGGATCACGTTTAATCAAATTTTTCCTCGTTGCGGCCAAGACAATGGACCGTTCTAGGGGTTGATGATCTCTAAGGATTATTTCCATCTTTCTTCCAGAGGTTTATCCTGGAAGAGCTAGATATTATTCCCAAGTTTCTTACGGTGTGTGTTTGTGTCCTTGGTTAAGATAAGCCACTCCTGGGGTCAGGCCCGAGACACAATGGTCCGTCCTTAGAAGAATACTAATGCTCGGATCGACTCAGGACGCCTCCACGTACATTATACCTCAGCCTTGTCCTAGAGTCCAGTTTTTCTGCGAGACAACGCACTAAAAGAGTCATCCACGTGGTGTTCAGTACTTCCACCCGTTTGTTTCACTTTGTTCCCACGGCAAAAAAATACAGAAAGCCGCACTTATTTCAGATCGACACACATATAGAGCACTTCAAATCAATATTTTATTGTAATTCTTATTTTTTGCAGGTTGTTTTCCAACCCTTTGAGTGGATACTAGAACGAACTACACTACAACCTTGATGTCTAACCTAGAATGATAAATTTCTCATAATTAATGTTCTTTTCTTTCAGTAAAATACGTCAGAAAATCTGTAAATATCGTCTGGTAATAAATAAAATATGTTAAGTATTTGTGACGTTAAAAGGTATTAGATGTAAAAGATGTACAAATCAATCGATAATCAAGGCAATTATTGGTGGCGAAGAGAAACCAAATAAGTAAAGAAGTAATGAATTGGACGCTAACTGCATAACATAATAAATACAAGTCGGGAATTTTAGATATCTTAAGTCGGAGAACTAATTATGATCGCAGGACTTGTAGCTGCTACCTGTCATTCAAGCCGTAACATAATTGGATATATATGAAGTTGAAGCACCCCTGCGAGGAATTTTGAGATAAATCCAATGAGAAGAGGAATATAAATTAACAATCTGTTTTATTTTTAGCATTGAAGATAGCGATGATTTTTGTGAGTTCAACATTCATTTGTTTTATTAATAATTAGGAAAAGCTCTCGAGGCTCCCAATATTGTTGGAAGAAGAGTCCTATAGATTTATATGAAATCAATAGATCGACGACAAGACGACTGACAGTGGATGGATCCGAAATATTTTTCAACACGAATACAAAACATCTAAGGTTATAGTTCGAACTTCTTCGAAGTAACACGATTATGAAAAACGCAGTAAGAAAAAAATCTTAATGTAAGGAAGACCGCACAAGTTCTTGCTACCTATTAAGAAAAGGCTACCACAAGCTCCAGGTATAATACTTGTGACCTTTTTCCACCTCGGCCACAGGGATTCCTGGACGGGATATACTATCCTGATGTGAAGGAACCTTCCCACCTATACTCTCAAAAGAATTCTGCTCTAGAAAAACCTTCTAATGACTGTACGGTAATGGTTCTTCGTATTCTCTTCATCTAATGACAAGAATTCTTCTTTCTGAGAGAGAAGTGAAATGATACGGTAACATTTAGGATCATCATAACTGTTCACTTATAGTTTGGACACTGGAAGAACAACTTCGCAGCTTTACCAGTGTTCCATCACATCACACAATAACCTATGATTTCTAGATTATTTTAAACAATAAAAAATATGGTATAAATCTGTAATAATATTTATCTACTTATAAAACAGGATTTGTACGGGAATATGTGGATTATCCTTGGTAGTTAGAATCGTGCATTTATAATATCATACATATGAAATAAGATATTTTAGGATTAATTCAGTATCATATATTAAGGATTTAGTATTACTATACCCTACTTCAATTTATAAGGTCCTGATGTCTGATGTGTCAGGCACTTCTCTCTGATTTATCGTTCAGTTAATTATTATTTATTTAATCAAACTACACTTATGCTAATCAAAGAAGTATCTAATGTGCGAGGAAGGATTGTCATAGTTAGTAAGATTAATTTTCCCCTTTCAGTGAAATGTATACTCAATAAGAATAAATAATCAACAAGAAAAGACGAATCTTGATAATCAGTAATCATCTATTATTTAACACAATTAAACTGATTAAGCATTCCTTTACCCATTGTTATTTAGTGAATTTAATCCATATTGGTTTGTGTGTGGTAAAGAAAGAGGTCTATGGTTCGATTCCCGGCGGTAGAGTGTATTTTTATCAGTATGTTTTATTTTCTCTTGAATAATATTATTATGATTTGAATCTCTAGGCATGGATTCCCATTAATTTTATCTCTTGAGTTTATCTTTTTTTTTATTCCTAAGATTCTTTTTAAGTCATAAAAATATGAGGATTACTATAAAAATATGAAGTTTATAGAGGTCGTTTAAACTAACCAATGTTCGCCACAGACAAAAACATAAAAAGAAAAAATATCAAAATACTTCGACTTTAAAAGCACTCAAAAAATCTAAAATTAAAATGTATATATGTCTGGAAGGTATGTTGAAATGTTGGTTTTTTAGAACTCAAGATGATAATTAAGACTTCATCAGAAGGCAAAAGGTTAACATATATATATAATATTCTAAAAAAAAATAACTAAATAAATAAAAGGAAAGTTATCTACGTTGATTTAATTTCATATTTCAAAAAAAGTTGGAAATTTTTTTTTTCGTGTGAAAGAAGTTTACACTGAAATAACTCAAGTTGAAGATCTCTTAGATAAGTAGAAGAAGAGGCTGTGAAACATTCTATTCTGTGAGACCCCATAAACAGATTTATAAAAAAATAAATAAACTGTACAATCTGATATGCTTGCTGAAGAAGAAATAAAATAAGTATAAATATGTTTAGGACAAAAGTCAATAAACTACATTAACATGAATTAACATTGACAAGTCATCCTTTTTTAAGGTAACTTTTGATTTTGTAACTCTATCATCCCTTTTATGACTTAATATCGGCATAGCATAAGGTAAAGCAAGGACTGAAGCTTATTTTTTTCGCTATTATTTTTTACATTAATCCTCTTCCCAGTGCAAATTTAATTGATATTATTAGACTATCTATACAGACTGCAGTCGTTAGCAATAATAGCTCCTTGATTTCATTTAACTCACTTATATAGGGAATAAAATTCAAAGTGAAATATTAGGAATAATGTAACATTAAATTTATATAATTATTTTACATAATATTTTCGTTTGATATAGATAAAGAGGACTTAATTATACTTGGTTATAGGATCAATGTTGGAACTTTTTTTCATTTTTTTCATTTATTTTAATTCATGACAATGAACATGATGAGAAAAGAAGTAAATTTCTACGGGATGTGTACAATTCATTTATAATCAAGGTGAGGGCTAAAAGACTATTAGTTATTCTAAAGTTAATCAAGTCAAAGAATAATTCAGCAAGTCTGGAAGAGTCCAGTTCGGCCGTTCTATTTTGCATCTGAAAGCTCGCAGCCAGTGCGTTGCATTCACCGCAACACGCTTGAATAATCACGTGAATTCCTTTATATTTAAAAGTGCAGTCAACAAGGCAATTATTTAAATGTATTTAATCTGAAAGGTTAAACCTTCAATTACACGACAGATATCATCAATTTATTCAATACAGAGAATTAATTCGTCCGTTTTTAAATACTCCAAAAACTTCTTTATGTTTTATTGTATTTTTTTTAAGCTCTACAATATTTTTAAGTTCACAAATAATATTTTTAATTACAGCTAAAAAAGATTTAAAAAAATAGTCAAAGATCTAATTGATTATTACCTATTTCACTTCTGCAATAATTCTATTTTTGTACTAATTATGTACAGTACGTATTATGAAGTAAATTTTAATATAGTCATAATTGTCTTTAATACATCATATTACTCCTTGTGAACTGAGCTAATAAATAACATAAATAACATAAAAAAGTCAACGAAGATCAAATACTTAACAAATAAAATACAAATTACAAATTTTTTGTTGATTAACTTTTACTTATTTCATAGAACTCCAATTTTGATAACACCCATTAAGGAGATTTATTTATTTCGATATGAATGGTCAGTTCTTTTTAGCTTCAAGCACTGCGTGCTATACTACTTTCTACACTAATATCTAATTAAAATAAAATAATAACCTTGTACTTATTTACACTGATGGAAAAGCTCAGTTTAAATATTACGGAGTTATATTAGATAGTAATATGTACATATTTTTTTTTAAATGACAACTAAAATGACGTCACAATTAATTTATAATTCAATTTAGCTTCTCATTTATAGATATAAAATAGTGGATTTATAACAAAATTTTAAATATATTTTCTAGAGTATTAATTTCAATATTAATAATTTTAAATCAATTGATCTTTTTAAATCTTGTAAATATTTATGGGGGAAATAAATCCAGTTTAAAAAAAGTTGCAAATCTCAACCATATGAGCAGGAGTAAAACAATTGAGAATGTGGGAGTGTTAAACGTCAGCATCAGTCTTTATTAACTGCTTTAATATTAGGTATAAATTATTATTTTCTTATAAAGAATGGGAAAAAGTAAAGGTAATAAGTAAAGGTCATGGAGTGTATGCAAATGTCAGAGAATGGTGATTGAAAATAAGTAAAAACTAAACCAACTTCAAGAGATGTAATTATATTAATGATAAATGTACAGTACATGTTAGAATAAAGTATATTTATTACCTGCTTAAGTAACTACATGTGTTACCAATGATTATAAATAAGTTCTCAAGTTGAGGTGAGAACAGTAAAAATAAAGAACGTGACAGACTTTACAATAACAACAAAAATCTAAAAAAAAGATTAGCAGCGAGGACATATTTCGTAACTAGGTAAACAATAAATGTTTCATTCGGATTCAAACAATACTTCTTAAAGAATATGAATTATTATTAAATATTATTTATCAACGTTTACACTTTTAAGAGATTTTAAATTACTAAATAAAAAGTTTAAGTTACCTGGCATGCAGACGCATCGAAAAGTTCCTGGGTCGTCCAGACATGAGCCGTCGTTTTGACAAGGATGAGATTCGCATTCGTTGACGTTAGTTTCACACCTTGGACCGGTGAATCCTTGAGTGCAATTACACATGAAAGAACCAGGTGTATTAACACATACTCCGTCATGTTCGCACGGCGATCCTATAAAACAAAAAACAGTTACGTTAGTTAAAGTTTCAATTTGAAATATATATTCCACGGAAATCCGTTTGTATGTAATATATTTGTGTTTAGATAATATATTCGACTGAGGATGACTCTGATTGAGTCAAAACGTCTCATTTAACATATAGTAATGGTTCTTATTTAAGGAAAAAAAAAAAACCTTCCCACACCTTAAACATCCATCTGATCTTCCTATCATGGAAATCCGTTTTAGACCTTTCTGGATCGATTCCTAAAATTCAACCCTTTTTTTTATGTATGTATGTATGTATATACGTATATATGTATATATATATATATTTTTTATGTATTATACGTATACATATATATATATATATATATATATATATATATATATATATATATATATATATATATATATATATATATATATACATGTTATTGAGACAGTTTCGGATTTAAACAAACAATAATTTACCTTTTATTTTAATAAATATAAAAAAATTTAGCACGGATTAATAGCAATAATTATTAAAAAGAAGGTGTATAAACCATCTTTGTGGTAAATTTAAAATGACTGTTTACACCACAAAATAAATAATTGTATAATATTTGGCTTAGTGCAATTTTGAACAAGTGGAAATTGGTGCGCTCTTAAGGCGTTAAAGTAAAAGTACATAAGTGGGATTTCCCACATTCTCAAAAAAGTACTTAAAAAAGCTTCTTCATTTATATATTTATATCCTAAATGAATTGATTAATTTTAATTCGATCCTAGCATACTGTGAGAGAATAACTGACTTTATTAAAGTGCTACTGTTGAGCAATGTAGTTTAAAAAATGATGTTATTAATTATCTTGCAAAAAAGCTTAGATTTCAAGAAACTCTTGTAGATTGTAAAAAGAACAACTAATAACGACAATATAATGCCTGCTTGATACTATTATTAATACAGGTGGTAAACGAAGCATGACCGTGTATGCGAGCACGCATTCCTCAAGCTAGAACTTAATTGCAACCACAGCTAAAGTTAGAGGAAGTTTTAACAGATTCTGGTTCTAATAACTTTTGTTTAAAAAACAAAATAATATAAAACACAGTTAACTGGCTGTTAAAAATAAATAAACGTTGGAAATATTAACACAATTTATTCGTTTCAACTATAGTAAAAAAAGAAGAAAAAAAAATAAAACAAAACAGCTAATATGTCTGGCGTATCATCTGGTTTATGTAAGGTCAAAGGTAATTTATATATGAGCATCCTATGGGAACTAAATCAATTATAGATTTTAAAGAACAAAGATTTTTCACTGTATCATTAGGGCAAATATTTCTTTTTTTTCGAAGAATGGTCCTCTGTTTATTTTCATTTATACTTTGTTATCTTTGCTGTTTTACTTTTTTTTAAACAAGGGATATAGTTAAAAGAATGACAAGGGGGGCGGACGGTATTCGGGGTGGCAGGACAAAGATGTGAAGTATGCATGGGGAGGGTTTCTCCATGTGAATAAAGTCTGAGGAACAAGGAAACACGATGAGGAAAGAAGACGATACGAGGCGAGACACCACAGAGCTGAGCGAGATGGAGAGAGGTTGACAACCGAGCTAAGACCTCAACACGGCTCCGGAATACCAATCAGCTTCTACATGGACAGGGCCAAACCTCTACTGGAGACAACCACAACCTTCCAAAACCAACAGAATTAAGGAAGCAAATTCCAAGTATGAATGCCTCTCCAATTATTCCATACAGCGAAACTTCAACATCTAAGAATACTAACAAAAAGCGTAATAGCAAAAAGTCTTCTTGCATAACCATCAGCGTCACCAAATTCTTTCAAAATCAACAACACCGAATAGAAGTCTTAAACATGTTCACTGTACAAAAAAACCAACTCATTTAAAGTGCATTAATATTTTTCTTACAATTATTTATGCTTCAATAAACAATCAATCAACATAATGAGCTATAATGAAAAGCTAGAGGAGTAAATAGCCCTATCACAGATTAAATTAAAGGCGATGATTTTAAAACTAAAAGCTTTGAAATTGTAACTGCAGCAATATAATAATGTCAAATGCACTGCCAAATTTGGAGAAGAATCAGTCATCTTCCGACTCGATCAGATAAAAGCTTAAAAAATCAGCCGACCTCTAAACCACCCAGCCTGCATCCAAATTTGGAAAGAGGTTTTTAGTTGACCTGAAAAGAGGAACAGGACTTCTTCGGTTTCACATGATTTCTCGACTCATCAACAAGATCAGTCCAAAAGAGGGCTCTCTTGTCCTCGTTAAAATAATGAAAAGATCATAAAGGTAAGAAAAATCATTTATTAAAAAATTAAATATAAATTGTAGAACGATTCTTAATTTCACAGTGACATTCAAAAAATCGAAAGATTCTTAATAAGTTGTATCGCAACAAGATTTCGGGAGATGATGGAATATATAATTGGATTCTGGAATAGAGGTGAGAAATAAATCGACTTAGGGAGATGCAACAGTGATAAATTACAAACGAAATAACGTATTTACATTTTTAACTTATTTGTCCAAACTGTTACGAAGCAAACAAACCTGTTTCGTACAAATAACTAATATGAAAAAAATAAATTACTCTTCTTGTCAGTAGCTTTTTAACTTATACATTTTTTTTTAACTTAGTAAATATACTAATTTTACATGTCTAACAACAAGTTTACTTACAGATTTTCTGTGTGGGGATAAAGATAAAAATAAATTAAGCGTACATTAGAAGAGAAGTTACACAAGTCCAATTAAAAAAAAGACTTAATATTGCTAGAAAAAAACGCATAAACCAAAATCTATTTAGTAATTAAAGTTTAGAAGATATTTAAAGAAACGACTTAGAAAATAGGACAACTCATAAAAATGTCATCGAACACTAAATAAGGGTTTGCTAATGAAGGCCGCAATTATATTATCTTATAACATCAAGATTAAAAGTTGATACTTCTATAAAATGTAAATAAATTTATTTGACAATTATTAGAAACTGGAATCAATAATTACATTATTTTAACATTAGATAGATAATATTTTAAGGTAGTTGATTCAAGGGGGGTCAACACCAAGCGGATCTTGGCGCGTATCCGGTTATATTTATAGTTAAATGAATAATAATAGGATAATTCTCACTGTTGAACGTTTTCTTGTGATTTAACAAAACCATTTTAAACAGTTCAATTTTCGCTGTTGTTCATAGTTACTTTATTAAATTCAAAATCAATGCATCAAAAAAATACGTGTGGTGTCGTGGGACACCCGGTAGGAACGAAGTTCCTTACGCTTTTCATTAAATATAAATTATAAAATCGCTGTAATAACTACGTATACATGGTGGAGTTAGAAAAGAGACAAAATTAAAAGTAACTAACTATTTGTACTAGCGGAGTTAAGGCAAAATTAAATGAAAATCTTTTTATTATCTTTGAAGCGAGCGTCTTTCAATAAATAATGTATTGAATATTGAGAAAAAATGTAATGATAAATTTATAGTTATAGCAGATGGTTGTAGAACGAAAAAGAACTGTCCTCCCAGGCCCTGTCGGCATATTACTCCAATTAAATATTAAAATAAAAAATATAAATCATTAACTCACAAAAACTTCTGCTTGTACCACGTTGAAATGTTACATGCTTGTTTCAATTGTACTCTAGGTGATGTATACAAAGTTTCATTTAAATCTTTACGTTAGAACGTAAGATATCGGTAAAAAGTTTTCTTTATTTTAATCGGTTTGGTCCGCTTTAATAAATTTAGCGATCCTTATCACTTCATACTTCATAGTAGTGTCGGTGTTCGTTTTACTAAAAAAAATTATTTAAAAAAGTTGTTTGTCTCATTAAATAGAAGAAGTTAGAATTTTTTCACGTCCAAAAATTCCAATTTTAAATTCGAAGCTTACGTTTACGCGAGCGTTGCGCGTGAACGCTTGGCCGGATAACGTTGTCCAACGAACTTGTCCCTAACATTGGTAAAATGAACATGTGTACCAAATTTCAACTAAGTCGGTCATCTTTTACACAAGTTATCGCCATCGGTAGATTTCGTGACGGTGATTTTGTGACTGTTATTTTGTGACGGTGATTTTGGTCGTTTTTTTCGGATTCACTCCCGGGCTCCAGAACGTGCCATAAGGAACTTCGTTCCAAAAAAAAAAAAAAAAGTTAATGCATTGACAGTATTAAGTTTAAGTTATGATCTTTCCCTGATTTCTTTGATTCTTTTGATTAATATCTTTTGAAGACATCTTTAAAGAACTTTCATTTGTCCTTTCATATATTCCCAAATATCGACCAAACAATAAATTTTTAAAGATTAATGATAAATATACATTAAAACATTCAAGAGTTTTGAATTTACAAAATATAAAATTTATCTTGAGAATATATTACGCAGAATTGAACAATGTTAATAATTTTAGACCAAAAGCTTCGGAAGACTAAATCACTATGTTGTAATGATATACAATTAAAAATTGCAACCAAATAAATAATGTTAACCCACATTAAAAACTAATGTGAGAATTAAAACTGTAAAATAAATCTTAAGGGAATTTATTTTTTAAAAAATATTAAAATTAAAGTAATTTTTAACGATTTAAAAAATATTTTACGAGTTAAAGTTACATAATAGTTTATTATATTTATCTTTTCTTCCCCATGAGATAATAAATCTAATTAAAATAAATCTATGGAGGTAATAGATGTGAAGCAAAATATGTAATTGGATTTTGCTATAAGCATAAACTTCTCTTAGGCAAAAATATCATCATCACAATCTTATAGTAAAAGTCTTCAACCATATTTAGTAAAGGACCAATGTGAATCTTCATTCTAAATTTATGACTACGGCCGAATTTATTAACCTTTAATATTAAATAAAAAAAAGAGAAGGGAAAAATAATAAATACAACATAAAAAAATTGCAGTTAAATAATGCAGTCGAATAATGCAAGTTGCAACGATGGATAGGTTCAAGATAATTTTTCATTTGACTTTCCTTAGTTCATTTATAGAAAGTAAAATTGAATTTAATATTTAAAGTAAGCAAATATATAGAGGACCTCTTTGAATAAATTTAACACATGGAAAAAAACACATTTAAATAAATAAAAATTGAATGAATTCAATTCGGAAAAAAATTATATAGATTTATGACGTGTTAAAATTGATTTTAATTGGGCTTTTGAATAAAATTCATAATTTGTAATGCTAAAAGAAACGACACTTTAATATAACAGATGATTTACTTGACAATTGCGAATTTATGATACCTACTAAGTTTAAAAGTTACATTGATGTAACAAAAAAAGGTCTCGATATTTAAATTTTATAAATAAAACATCTAATTGTATTTATTTATAACCTGAAGTGTATTAGCGAAGTTTATTGAATGAAGTTCATTAATCGTTTGTTCATTGGCTATTCGAAAACTGATTGATGTATAGTAAATCAGGTATCATTACGCTGGTCATTGATTTTAAGGAATATTCAACTTATTAACATTTTTTGTGTATAGTATAGTAAAAATATAAATTGTGGTGTATCCTTATGTGGTCAGTTAAAATGGTTTTGATAAAGCATATTCTCTTTTTTATAAAAAAATATTATTTTTGCTCTTTGCATTTTGTTCATGAAGCATAGAGCTCTAAAGCATTGCAATTGAAAAAAAATCGGTCCGAGACAACTCAGACAAACTTTCTCATATACGAGTTCATAATTACTTAGCTCAGAGTTAGTTACCCATTAATTAGTTTTCGCATGTAAATTTAATTATTATTGAACATTTCATCAAAATGTATCATAATAATAACTTCTCCTGGGCGAGGAATCGAACCCGGGCTCTCTCCGTCCGCGTTTTAAGCTATTTTCTCAGGAACTAGATTTTTCCCGGGAAAACGTTGGATTCGTATCTAAATTGGCTACGTTTTAGAATTTTTTAATCAAAATAGTCGGAACCTTTTTCGAGAAATATTTTTTTTCACGTTTTTTCAGAGTTTTTGGTGGGTAGCTCCCCCAAATTTGGAGCTAAAATTCATTTCTCGATTTCGCCTCGGGGTATGATTTTTCTTTACATGTATGCCAAATTTCGTCAAAATCGTCCAAGTAGTTTAGGCTCCAGGTGTCAGCACAGACGACAGACACACATTTTTCAAAAACCAGTTTTTTTTTTAAACCATTTGGACTCAGGGGACCTCAAAACGTGTAAATCCATCAAAATCTCAAAATAGAACTTTCGTGCCATCACAATAATTTCTTTTTATATGAGAAAGTAAAAAAAAACTTAAGTTTAAAAACAAACAACAAAACAATACAAGTTGACGAACGTCATCTCACTCAGAACTTCAAACTAAGTAAGAACTAGGTAATTATCGACTGAAGAATCTAAAGTAAATCTAATTTATAAACTAAGATTAATCAAATTTTAGTCTTTGTGTTTTTAATGATTATAATTCCATTAAAAATGGTTCTTTTAAGTAGTAAAGAGCTAGAATTAAAGTTGCTGTACTAATGAGAAAAGCTCGTCCTATAATAGTAAACGCAAAACTTGAATTTTTTCTAAAAGTAATACAGTTTTATATTTCAATATAAGCAACTTATAAAAGAAGTTAAAGAATGCTTAATACGTTTTGAAATACACTTCAACTATACACAATTTTGTCTTTTAAACTAGAGTAAATTAAAAAAGGGGTAAAAACACACATAAAAACTAATAGCCTCTTCTATTCAGTGATATTGTAAGACTTGAAATCTCCTTATTAATGACAGACGGAAACACATGCGACTAATAACCTTCTGTTTATATATATAGATAGAAAAAAAAACTATTTCAAAGAATCTCGTAGAGACAAAAATTTAAAAAAAATAAACTCTTTAAATGGGGTTTTTATTAAGTCGGATGAAGTACAATGATAATTATCTGCCTTTAATAGTTATAAAGGATAAAGTCAAGACATGTAGAAGAAGAAAGAAAAAAAACAAAACAGGTTTATATATAATATCATCATGGGAACACTTTCAAAGCGTTTAAAAAAATAACACCATGCATAATAAAAAAAAAGTGAGAGAAAAAAAAAAAAACTATGTAGAAATATAGTGATGAATAAGAAATGTGAGTCTAGAATGACAAATAGACCTTAGAGTCCAGAGTCGTATAGTGGGAGGTGTGAAGTGTTGTAGACCTAGCCAGTTCCTCTGATGTCCTTTAGAACTGACAGCTAATACATGTATCTGGTAGGGGTGACGTCCAACAAGAATGAATAGAATTGCATTCATTTAGTGTTTAGATAGGGCAAAGAATGGGCCCATTAACTACAAATTCTTTAGCCTTCAAGTCACACCATCAAGAGAACAATGTTACTCTTATAAACACCATTACATAAATCACTCAAATCTTTTCTACTCTAGAATGCTTAACGAATTCAAACTAACAATAACTATATCAGGAAAGAAGTTTCAAATATACCTATGTAATATTTTTGTTTCTCTTTTATTTAATGTGCGCTGGCGGTTGAAGTTAATTTGGGGCTATAAATAAATATTTGCGCGCATGTGAAAGACAAACTATTGGGCGCAAAAGGTTGTAACTTTGGGGCCCAACAATGGACTAATTATGACATACCACTCAAATTTATTATAAACCAGACGAGTAGTTTTAAAGATGTGTTGGTTCACAAAAATTGTGGACAGACCGACATGCACGGGATCAAAAATGTTCTCTGAGGTCTGAAACGGATTTCTGCCTTAGAATTTTTACTTTCTCATATAAAGAGAAAGTATTGTGATGGCGCGAAAATTCGATTTTGAGATTTTGATGGATTTACACGTTTTGAGGTCCCCTGAGTCCAAAAAAGTGGTTTTTAAAAAATGTCTGTCTGTCGTCTGTCGTCTGTCGTCTGTCTGTGCAGACGCCTGGAGCCTAAACTACAGGGCCGATTTTGACGAAATTTTGCATACATGTTCAGAAAAATCATACCCCGAGGCGAAATCGAGAAATGAATTTTAGCTCTAAATTTAGGGGCGCCACCCCCAAAAAACTCTGAAAAAACGTGAAAAAAAAATTATTTCTCGAAAACGGTTCCGACGATTTTGATTAAAAAATTCTAAAATGTAGTGAATATAAATACGAATCTAACGATATAAGCCGTTTTCCCAGGAAAAATCTAGTTCCTGAGAAAATAGCTTAAAACGCGGACGGAGAGAGCCCGGGTTCGATTCCCCGTCCTGGAGAAGTTATTTTTATGGTAAATTTTGATATATTTTTAAACGATCCTACGAAAACTAATAAATGGAAAACATTGGCTAAGTAATTATGAACTCGTATATGAGAAAGTTTGTCTGAGTTGTCTCGGACCGATTTTTGAATTAGGAAACATAAAAAAACGTTCGTTCTGATGAACGATCACGCATAGCTTCTGTTATCTTTGGTAAGCTCGGCAAAAACAACTAAATATTACCTTCTAAACGAGATTTATAAAATTAATGGACACAACAATATATAACATTATATACAGTTCAAAAATATCTAACTTGAAGTAACATCGGCTTTTATTACCTCAGGGCAATTAAATTTATAGCAACTTTAAGGAGAAAAGATATGAAAATACGAGTCCCCTGGGAGTCGAGAGGAAAGGAACAATTACATTAGTTTTACGGCCTGTGCTAAAGATGACAGAGGCTCGGAACCGAAACTAAGAGGCCCTTTCCATTAGGTAACAACTTTGTAATTATAGGTACCTCATGGGACTTCAATAAATATATAGAAACTTGGTTCCCAGGAAATGCTTTAAAAGCACCTTTAAAACACTTTGAGAGCCGTGGCATCCCTTTTAGCGCCTACCTGGTAACTAGAGAGACAGGACTCGGGAGCAGGGCTAGGGGGCAGTCGCGCTTTTTATTACAACATCTCATGTCCTTAATGGAGGCTCAAATTTTTCCGACGCCAAGTCTTTATTGCTTAAAATTATAGCAATGTGACGATAAAGAGGAATTTAAAAGAAGTGAACGCATAATCGCTAACTAAAAACAACTATCCATTTTGGATAGGATAAAAGCTTGAGCATCCAAAGTAACAAATAGTTGCATCATTGTGTACGATGCAATACGTAATTGTAAAAGTATAAATGCGATGAATATTTACATTTTTATAGCATCAATTTACCGAAGAGGAGTACTAGAATTGTTTTCAGTGCCGCTAACGATGGTGTATTAGAACGAAGTACTAGTGAATTCGTAAAGAGTTATGAAGCAGTAGAGAAGAGCTTACGGAGTCTTGACATTAGTTATCATAATTTCATTATTCAGAACTTTTACGGAGAATATACCGCGCTTCAACCGCTCAAAAAATAGTTTTGTTACTAAGACGATAGTTCGTTTAAAGGTAGATAGCAGAATGATTTAGGAGCACATGTACAAGCATGATTTCCTTTGCTCGGTTCATGAATACGAGGGTTAAACTAGATTCCACGATGAGAGCCGACCAGAAGTAATAGAATTGCTGATTTCAGAAGTCGAGCTCTTTGTGTTATTGAGAAAGGTTACGTGTTAACAATCCTGGTACTTTTCCTTCGAAGTAAGAATCATCTCGGAATAGCATTATAGATGTCCAACAGAGAGCTGTTTACAATTCAACTAGTCGGGATTCAGTCTACTGATCTTGCAAGTCTAGCCTTTAACTTGGTGACACATGCTGTATAACTAAAGACTATATTTTTGCGCAAAACCAGATCAAACAAACATAACTATATCATACGTATTTTTCCGTAATATTTTATCTTTAATCATACTAACGACTAAAAAAGAGCAGATCAGGTCTGCATATTTAAAATATTATCTACAAAAATTATGCAATTTATGAAAGTTAAAAATAATAAGAGACATAGTTGGACGTTAAATTCTAAGAATATAATTTTATATCTTTTCTGAATATGTACTCCTGTAGTGGCCTCTAAAATATATTATGATTATTGGGGTAAATTATAGACAGGCTAGGAGTTTGAGTTACTGTAATTCTGTATTATTGCAATTACACGCTTCTCGATTACTAGAATCCTTAAAAGCAGGGTTCTCTGGTAAAGATGCACAAATAATGTTTACACATACTTCTTACAAACTTGAGACGGTTTACGTCTAAACATATCGCGGAAAAGTGGGGTATGAAGTACCGCTTAGTTGGGTACGTAAGGGTTAAAGAACTTATGAATAACAAATTTAGAGGCCAGTATATTATATACTTAATAATTTAATTGTTGTTTGACATTAAGACGCAAAATTGTATAATTTCAATCTTTTAAAACAGGCAAAAGTAATAATAGGTTAAGCAACTAATAAACTTAAATGATAAGTGTACGAAGGTTCGTGGACTCTGGTATTGACCCTCCAGGGCCGTTGGTTTATTAAAAGAAGCCACACGACTAATAAGAAGAGAGGGGAGATTTGGCCGGACATCCTATACCAGGAGAGAAACAATAGCCTGTGTTCCCACGGCAAATTGGGGCTTGGGACGGAGGAAGAGATATCTGACTTCCTATCCCGGGATGGACTCTATCACTGCCCTGGAGACATGTGTACCCACAAAATATGTCTACTCGACCGGCGTCATCTACATTAGATAACGGCCAAAGATAATAACCAACCCAGATTATAATGGAATTTACCCTCAATAATAAAATATATATATTTTTTTAAAAAGTTCTATTTATAGCACACTCTATTTTAGCATAACTCATTTTACAGCCTTAAAATTTGTTTAAGACTGCAGACGAAGAAGTAAATAAATTACTTTTGAATAAATATATTATGGATTATACAAATATTTAGAATGAAGTCATGCTGTATTATCTTATGAGAGAAATAAAATAAAAACACGATACACAATAAATAAGGCCCAAGGTTCGGCTGGAAATGTAGCCTGGAGGATTGACTAGATTTATTCTTATAATCCTACTCGGTTCTCTACATGAAGTAATTCTTCTAAGATGATACCACAATCTTAGCCGCGGGCTACCTGGAAACTTTGTAACAGGCGCATACAATCGCTAACCCCGGCACTATATTTCAGTGCGAATTTACTAGTTAAAAGTCGAATGATTTCTTTACAAGTAAAAATAAAGTGATCGTTAAAAATTAAACCTATAGTACATTACTAAAGCTGAAATAGACTATTGCAAAATGAGTCTATTAAATAAGGTTCTTAAAACGTGTCATGTCATGTGTAAGTCACAGTAAGTGAAACACTCGAGTGTAGTTGAACATCAAATCCGATGTGAAAAGTTGTTAAAACAGCACCATACTCAGAAGAACATTATGAACCATTCAAAAGGGCAACATAAAAGACGCTTGCAGCAGTCGCTTTTCAATAAAAAAACACTATAAAGAGTGACGTTTAATATTTAACTTCAATGCTTAACGAGAAGATAAACAAGCACCATATGCGGGTAGTGCTCAAGCTTATAGAAGACAACAGATATGGTTACAGGGTGTGAGGTGTCAAGCAAGGTAAGGCTCGACCACCGTACGTGGACATACAAGCCAGTTAGCTGCAAGTGATAAATATCGGAGTTGATGCAGGAGAGGAGGGACGGTGGTCGTCGTGGGGCGTCAGAGACGTCAATTAGAGGGACACCTTCACGTGTGGTCCTGCGGGCAGGGGCATCACGTCCTCACAATACTCTCATTACCTCTGGTACTTCCATATACCCGACTCAACTACACACTCCCACCCATGAAAATTATGATAGAATCTGACCCCAAAACACTGATATAACATCGCACTCACGCCTTTAACTCTTTTAATTACATAAGCCCAAATCATCCTGCATACCATCATCCTATTTAATGTCCGTGATAGAACGCCAACAGAACCCGGAGTTAGACTTTACCCATGGGTAGTCAACATTTTATATTTTGCTTACATCCATTATATGCAATTAAAATTTTATATTGTAGCCATATAAATGAAAAAAATAATGCTTTCAGTTATGGATGATATGATACCAATATTCAGTTGCGTCAATAAAAGTGCTGTTAAAAATCTTGGTTCAGTAATAAGAATTTATGATGACTGTGGCCTACAAAGTTTTAATTATAGAAGTGGCGGCATTAAACAGAAATAAATTCTAAACATTCCATTCATCAACATAAAATAAGCAAATCTATGTGTATTCATGGCATGTATGAAATGTGCTATTTCATTCAGTTTCTAGCAGCTACGGTTCCCGTAAACTGGTGGTCATTACCCTTTCACTGTTTACTATTTATATGAAATGTATTAAAGCTTATGATTTACGATTTGCTAGCTAAATCATAAAAATAATAAGCAGATAAATTTCAACAAAAAGTCATACCAACAATGGATCTGCTAAGGTACTAAGAGGCGCTTATGCAGTAGGACGTAAATCAAAATTAGATAAGAGTAAAGGGTACAGAAGTGAGGACAGCGTGCAAAGGAAGAGCCTGACTATTTTGTGCTCCGGCAATACATAAAAAAGAGTAGAGTTTTCCACAGCAGACAATGGGGGACTGCGGTCCGACATCATAAACACTTATTATTCATCGTGTCCGCCCTGGAATAATGTATTCAGTATTCAGAAGCAGGAGTTGGGAATTAGAGGCACGAAGTATAAGAGGGAGATGGAGAGAGTAATGTATTCAGGAGGCCTCTCGTTCAGCCTCAGCTGGACGGAGACGGAGAAGCCGACGAGGATTTCAAATAAAGGATATCAAGTCCCGAGTGCAGTAGCAGCAAATGAAACCCTACATGGAGAAGCCAACGTAAGAAAGGAAAAACTGGTAGCCAATGTAACCAAGGACAATTATACGATAAGTTTACCATCTTTGCAGTGGTATTAACAAGAGTGTAAATACAAGACATGACTGATACTGGTTTCCGTTCAGTATAACTACCTTAACAGCTTACTAATTGTTCAGTGTCACGTGAGTTCTCAAACTAAACAGATTGTAACAACATATCACAAGAAAAACTATTACTAAAAATACGAACCTTGAAGCTTTCCGAACAAGTTAACTTTATAAGCGACATTTAATAGACTATTCAGAGAGACATTATGTTACTATATACGAACGAGGAAGAAAGAACTAAAGTTTAAAAATTAAAAATTATTTTATAAGAAATATTTTTTTTTTTTTCAATAAAATAATAAATAAAAGTCTTCAAAGGACTAGATTTAGAATAGCAATGGATAATAGTGTCGAATTAATTTGCAGCGGTTTAGATCCTTTGATAAAATGTTAAGATGAAAAGAATAAATAATCCTCAAGAAGGGTAGAATTCCAAGTAAGTATGGGATAACCCTTGAAGGTTAAGTCAAGTTACTTTATAAATAAAAAGAATGAAGATAAATTAATAACAATACATATGATGAAGTATTTTCAAGTATGAGACTGTTAAGTGTGTATGAGTACGGGGGGATAAGTTTTTATAAGGAAAGATCATAAATAAAGCAAGACGGGACAACAGGGTCTGAAAGGAACTAAGACCAAGAACTCTCAGATGTTAATCTAAGCTAACAAGACCGAGGGTATGAAATAGTAGCTGGAGAGCCGGAGAAGACGCTCTGCGGTGTGCATTGCAGGTTCCATCATGATCCAGTTGTTAACTTGAACTTTCCACCTTATCTCATCATAAGACACGTCCAACAACCACTGCTTTACACAAACAACTTCCTATACCCCGCTTACTTATATTTACGTGAGAACGATACCCCGCCTCAGCGCTTTATCTGCTTAGCTTAACTAAAAATTATCACGAAAATTTACGACTGACATTCGACGAGCTACTGACATTCAAAGTATAAAAATGTTTTTGAATGTTACAATTTTTAAATAGTAGAAACAATAAATTTATTTGTGAAAAAAATAAATACAGTTTCAAGTTGAGATTTTTTATTTTAAATTCGAAAAAAAAAAAACGAATAAAAAAAAGATTCTGTATGCGGTAAAGAAATTATGGTAACAAACAAGGCTAAAGCTGTTTCTAGTCTTATAAAAGCTTCTGCGGAGAGAAAAAAACTAGAGGTTTTTTAAGTTGTATTACAACATGCAATAGGAGTGCGAAGTCGAACAAAAAAGGTCTAAGAGTATCCATCACGGAGGAGACCATAAAGGTGGAAAGATGACTCCGTGCCCAGGGTACGAGCATTGAGAGCAAACGAGGTGTGTATTATATATATAGAAAGGCGAGTTCCGTTTAAGGGCAGCAGAGATACTTTCACGGATTACTTACAAATGGGAGGGCCGATTGTCTCTCTGTAAGGGAGGTGGGTCGTGTAGGACTTTTCTAAGTCATAAAAGGCTTGAAGGGGAGGAGGCCGTGATGGATCGAGTGTGTGTGAAATTTCGCCGTGATCTTTTCTTACACAATGCCGCCATCTACACTCGGGACTCGAGGTAGACGGCTTTACATACTCGCCGTGGAATATGTGTACAAACATTACAGCACGGCTTAGGCCCGTTAAGAACCCGCAAATCCCGAAAAATATAGCTGACCCCACGCAACGACTGTAAACTCTTAAGTAACTTTTAAAACTTTGCACGGTTAAAAAAAAGTTCAGAACCACTCAAATAGATAAGCTCATACGCAATACAACGTTTGCGGTACGTTTGTGAAGGATTTTAAAATACTTCACATACAGCTATTTTACGACGAACTGTCCGAAGTACCATTAAGAATTCAAAGCGAAGCATATTCAAAAACTCGGTAACGGTTATTCGACAAGGAGAAGTCTCGAATTAAAACCGAAGTAGTATATCATAGTAACAATCGAATCAAATTGAAAGGCTTTTTGAATCTAAATCCATTACAATATCCGACAGATAATTTTTTCTATTCTTCCTCCGAGGCCTGAAGGGAGAACACCAATTACTCGGTTGGAGAATCAGATGGGAATAGGTAATGTCCCGTGGCTCGTCGGGTGAGGTCGTACCGTTAATGAATAGTTTAAACGGAATGTTGCCTTCGAGAGGTTAAGGAGGAAGATGGACGATTGCTAAGGTTAAAAAGGGGAGTGTACTGGTAGGTATTGTTCGCCTCGGGACGGGCTGGTAATTTTTGCCAAGATGTAAGCATCGGCCCACGCACCGGCATCGCCCATCGCGTGTGATTTTCTTAACTTATTAAGGATCTCCGCTACACATGGCCAACACCACTTGCACTCTAATCATCAACTCACAAATCATAATTTAATTTATTTTCAATAAATATATACATTGCACTCTGTCCCGATCGAAAATGAATGAAGACTAAAAAGACTGCAAACAGTCCTCAAAAACAAAATAAATACATTACCTTCATAGTAATAAATGAATTAGTATAGTATAAATATTAGCACAGGAGGCCGAGAACCTTTAAGAATATGAAACAAAATTGGCTAAAAAAATAATAATTATCATAATAAAAAAAAAAAAAAAAAAAATACCTTGTTCGCATTCATTGATGTCTTCGGAACAGTCAATGCCTTTGTATCCTGATGAGCAGGAGCAAGTGTAGGATCCATTTACTGGACTCGTATCGCAGATAGCACCGGCCATACATGGACTCGAGGTACACGCGTCATCCAAGTGACATAGCAAACCTACAAAAACATCAAATATTTTATTAATTTCATGCATAATATAATAATTAGATAAAATGAATATATATATGTTTGTACTTCACAGTAACTGACAAACTTCTCACACAATCCATATTTTATCTTTCATAAAAACCAAAAGTTGTTCAATTATTCGAAAATCAATACAGGTCCAGAATCTCAACTAATTTCAATTATTTAAAAACATAAATCAACTTTATGTCAATTAAAATTATAATTTATTCCCAGACTTAAAAATTCTAAAGATTTAAAATGGATTATTGATAGAACCTATATGGGCGGGAAATAAAAAAAATTAATAACAGTATAAAATTCTATTAGTGGGAATGAAAGGTAGCGGGAGTTATTTGAAAAGATATAATACAGGCTGGATTCTAGATGGCAGAGGCAGAAACAAAGGGCGAAGGTTCGTCACGGAGCGGAGTGGCGCAGGCAGCAGGCACCGATGACTAATGACTCTGAGCCCCGGCTTAGGCTTAATTAATCGTGAGGCGGCTCTTCGGACCCACGCCACGGCGGCATCTACTCCTGACATTTACCTGCCCGCCGGACTAAGACGGATCAGGACAGACCAAAGAGGATTAAACAGTACGAAACGGAGAAAGTGACTTTATTCCTTCGCCTTAAAAACATTTAAATTAATTGGCACGGACATGGGGACGTGTTCGTGAACGGGCCATCCCGACAAACTTAAGAACCCTTGTCAAAACCACAAAGCTAGAGGACATGGAACAACCGTTCAAATCGTGTTAACTTAGTTAGGCCATTCCCTTTATCTATTTTCATGGTCATTAAAATACATATTACAAGACTTTAAATGTTGTCATCCCATTCAAAACAAAAAAGTTTAATAATATATTGCACAAGTAAAACAATGTAAGATGTGCAAAAAAAAAAAACTTAAAATAGAAAACGAAGTTTTTTTAATAACTGCAACAACGAACTAATGCCACATATGTATATGTTTTGACTTCTGGAGTTAAAGTATAAGTTAATACTGGAAGGGTAAAAAAAAAAAACTAAAGTAATTTTCATTTCCCATTTCGTGGGTTGAGTTTAACTAATAAGAAATAAAGAAATCAAATTTGTTTGCTTTAAACCGCCCCACTTCCCCATTACGAATAAGATTGTGGGAATATTTGTTTGGATTACTTCTATTGATAATTTATCTGACATGACGCACATGAGATTCTATTATATATAACCGTTATCAGAAAAGGAAATCCAACTTATCTTCTTTCAAGAGATCTAAATAATTATTAATATTACTTATTTTCTACGAGAGAAATTTACTTAAAAGAATAGAGGTTTACTAAAAGTACTTCACTAAATTACCCCACTTTAAAATGTAATAAGAAGGCTCTCTTAGTAGATGCTATAGGTAAACATAGAAACTGCAAATATATGTGCATTCTTAATTCACATTGATATGTTTTCTTAGACAAAATTAAATATTATAAGTGTTCTAGGATTCAAGTTCACTTTAAGTAAGGTAAAATTGAAAAAGAGGAAAATACCAAGGAAAATAATTAGTGGGAGATGAGAGGACGTGGAAGGATAAAGGAATGTTGAAATGCGTGGGGGCGGGGATGCACTACCGTGGTACGCAAGATGGAAAGAAAAGGTGTATTTATGGCATGATCACGGAGTAGAGGCTAACGAGGACTACTCATAATATCCTTCCAGCCAGGGACGATGGCAAAGGTACCAACGGAGCAGCTACAACAGGCTACCCTGGTATAAAACCCACAGCTCCGACCATATACTCATCTCCGTCCCAAGCATTCATTATAACCGACAAACTCCAACAGTCGAGTTTCAACAATACCTTTTCCACCCAAGTAGATGCTTGGAGATTTATGCGCCTGAGCGTTTCGCGAGAGGTGGAATTAGATAAGCATATAAAAACCTCCGACTGTTAAAGTGAATGTAACGTGTCCCAGTAGCGATAGCATTAAGTGCATAAAGCTTTTAGGTGTGTAGAGGCGCCTTTCCGATTTTCATACGTATAAGATCCGATGAACGGCTGCACGTTTCGCCTATTTAAGAGGCCACCTCTACTTACTCGACTTATCTCCCGACAGAGAGAAAGTCAAAGAAATGCAAGTCGGAGTCGGGTAAGAGCTAAGACAAATTGTCCAGATGGGAGTAGGAGGAGCGAGGAGGTTGGTTTCCACGTCGTGATGACTGCAGAGGTTACCTCTAGAAGGAAATTCATAGACATACACTCGTCACTGATACCTATCGCGGCTCTCGGAATCGCAGAAAGATCCGCACAAGATACTATTTAAACAGGAGTCTCCCAGCACCGTAATTCTTAGATATATCATGCTTAAACAACTTCGCCGTGACAAAAAAAAATTATATAACCATACTAATTGTAGTCACAACACGTAGTTCTAAAAAACTCCTTTATTTTACACTTGAAAAAACATTATAAGGATGAGTTTTTTTTTCTTTTTGTACCAATTCTATATTAACTACTTTGTCTGGTTTGGTCAAAAAACTTAAGGATGGCTACAAAAGACTATCCTAATAAGGATGGTAATTTTGCTTTTTTTTCAAACAATAAGTTACAACACTAATAAAAAGAAATCTTAAAAATAATAAACATAAGAGAAATACAAAGAAACAGTCTCTCACCAAAGAACAGACTGTTACTTTGTATTTGTTAAGATGACCTCCATTAAAACTCTTATTTCTCAAATATAAAAGAAGTTTGTCATCAGCAGTACATAAAACCACAGTAAGTAAAGAGGGAATTAAGAATATGATACAAAAAAAAAATATAAAACCTTTAAATATTACAGTGCAGACTTGGATAATTATTATTAGGAAGCCATTTTTGGCTGATAGCAGTGAGTATAGTAAGCTCAAGACAGTTGGTCCAGGAGAGACGATATGTAATTGGATTAAAATGGCAGTATCTAGTCCTACAAGTCAATCAAACCAAAACCACACTTAATTTATATATTAATATTTATATATTTTTTTTTGTTTAAAAAAAGGAAGAAAAAAATATATGAAAAGAAAAAAATATGGTGTAGGAATAAAAGAGAGGGGAAGGATTCATTCGGATACCTAATGGGGGTCGTCAGCATTTAAATCAGGACATCCATTAGGAGGGCCTCCTTCCACAAGACAGGCCTCATGCAGTTTTTATAATAATTCCACCTGTGGCGAGCTACATCTTCACTAAGAGAGAAACTTAAGAGAAGATTAAAACAAAAAAACGATACCACGGGATCTAAAAAATAATTATGTATATTGTTTTCCAGCTTACTGTTTTTCAGTTATGTGTACTTAAACTATAACTTTTTTCAGTCCATTGAAAAAATGAGTCCCAAGTGTCATAGAGATATAAGGCGAATAGCTGGTGTCATTTATAAAACCTTTTTGAAAGTACCCTCTAAGTAACGCATTGATTTTAAATGAAAAAATCTCTTTACACACTAGTTTCTATTACAAAGGTAACAAATGGGCATTACGTAAAAATAGATGAGAAGTTAGGGACATGCTAAAAACTTAAAATTTCATTCCCTCATAGACATTGCATTATTAATAAAATGAAATTGAGAAAAGAAAAAAAAAAGTTATATTAGTATCGTGTATCTTTTCAATAATGAGCTATGAAATATACAACTTTTATTTACAGGCAACGCTGGAGTAAGGAATTTAAATATCTACAGTTTCTAATTAAACTATTGATGCTTATACAACTCATAGATCCCACAACTATATTTTTTGGAAAAAAACTAGTAAAAAAGCAAAAAAGAAGGGTTATTATATCCACAAAAGGAAGTAGGTATATCTACTCTCAAGGTATCATAGGTATATGAGTAATGATTAATTTCATCTTCTAATCTAGAATGAGGCAGATGCGGTTTTGTACTGTAAAAAGCATTATCTCGTGATGACGGCGGCATTAGCAATCGAAATTCCGACTCGAAAAGAATTGCATTCGTGGACGTGACGACGAGATGAACTTAGCTCGCCGTCCAAGATCCGTTCTCATTACCCTGGAGAAGCATCAAGCAAAGCGATACAGTTATCAGGACAGGATCCTGGCAGGGATACAATAAGGAAGTTTTTCCCTTGAAAGAGACCAAATTGAAACCGGTGGATAGTGGATGGTAATGGCTAATGGTGGGCGGGTAATGGTCTGTGGCCCGGGTGTGGGAGCGTCCCCAGGCTAGCACGACCTGCGGACCCCGCCGTGCCCGCCCCGGGCTAATTTTTATACCTACCCCTCGAAAAATCCTACATAAAACTCTCCCAACAAAGATTTCTAAGTTTGAGCAACGGTGAATGATAATAGTGAATAATGGAACTTGGCACGAAACTGTTAAAAAATTTACCAGCGATCGAAGAAACAAATACAGATAATATTTGAACTATATTATTATCACATTTGTTTTAGCCAAGAACCAAAACTAAAGTTGTTCCAATAAACACAATGTTATGAGCATATTCCCTTAAATTAAATCGACAAAAGATTGAAGAGATTAAAATCATTCAAAATTAATAGCCGTGTCATTTAAAAACGAGGCCTTATTTAAGGTTCAAAATAATCTAAAGATTAATATTATAAATGTCAAATATGGTACATACCAGTTTTGCCTGGGGTGCATTGGCAGTAGAAAGATCCAACTCGATCAAGACAAGTAGCTCCGTTGAAGCAAGCAGCGCCCTGACAGTCGTCAATGTTCTCGGAACAGTCCCTTCCAGTCCAGCCGTTCACACAAATGCAAGAGTAACCACCTATGGTGTTGGTACAGGTGGCGCCATTATGGCAAACGCTAGGTTTCAAGCTACATTCATCCACGTCCGTCTCACAGAGTTCTCCAGTGTACGTGGGAGGACACTGGCATCGGTACCGGTTGACATCGTCGATACAAGTAGCTCCGTTTTGACAATGATGTCCTGGACAGTCATCAATGTTCTCCTCGCAGTTCTTACCCTTGAAACCTGTAAAAAAAAAAAAAAAAATATATATTCATAAATACATAATATCTCCTGTAACTATCACACATTGAAAAAACATTCGAAATACGAAATTAAATATATGCAAGCCGGAAAAAATGCGTGGTGTTGAGTAATTTGTGTTTTTAATTTTAAAAAGTTCAAATTATTTTTTTCAAAAAGTGTAGGCTTTTATAAAAGGTACGCGCACTGTTTTCTAGAAGAAAAGTTCATGAATAACGGGTATGAGCTCATCGATCATCATTTAAAAAAAAAAAAAAAAAAAAAAAAAAAAAAAAAAAACCAGCAGCATATTTGATATATAGGTACCTACAGGAAATGCAGATATTATACTAACTGGAAGGCTTCGGAAAGAGATTTTTAACTAAATTCAATTCATAAATTCGTGACAGATGGGTTCCAATTTTATACCGTACCGGGTAGGAGAAATAAATGATTTACCGGGAAAGAGACGAGTTTTGCATAATACATCACGAGATAAGGTGGCACGATATACATTTCTTTTTTCCTCCTTGTGTAAGACACAAAATGACAAATGGCAATGTACGATCCGAACTTGTCTAAAACATGCAAAATAGATTGGAAAAGGAAAGGAAATACTCAAGTGATGCCAAGGATAGCAATACTCTTGGTACATCTCACTTTAGTGAATACGATAGAAATATATTAAAGAAAGCCAAAAAACAATAAATCAAAATTCGTGCTAAAAAAGTCGACAGAGGAAAGACGATAAAATCTATACACCATCCATACGCCTTGAAGACCAATATATAGATTAATAACCGAGAACTAAAAATGATGAAGTAGAGATATTTAGATCTTGAAGTAGGAAATATTTATCATTAATGTCGACATACATTTATATATAGATAATATATTAACTTTATGGACTAACAATAATAATTTACATCATCCTTTCAATAATTTTTTAAAATCTAATAACTGGTATGATAAATTATACGATAAATTATTTAAAAGTAAATTTTACAAAACGAATGATTACAATAAATGCAAGTAATTGAAAATAATCGCGTTACAAATGCAGAGTTCAACAACTACTACCACAGAAGAATTAAACAAAATAAGTAAGGTGAAATATGATTGCATTGCTCTTAATGTATTAATTTTGTCATTAATGTTATATAAGAAAACGAAATTGTAGTAAGTAATCATTAATTAAAGTATAAGATTTAAGTTTTATGATCAAGTATAAAATGTCCAGAATAGTCGGCCGTGTATAGCATTCGGAAACTAGGGTCTAGATTAGAGAGTAAATGCGTTCACATTAGCGTTACACGGGAGCTGGTAAACTAAATCTAGAGCTAAGTGGCGGATACAAGCCGTGACGAATTGCTCTTCCGTCTAAACCCTCTTAAGAACTAGGAAGCCGAGGACTCTAAATGCAACGGAGCAATTGGACGGAATTAAATAAACATCAGCGACGTCTTGAACTAGCAACCCCTAACACTGATGACTACTTCCCCGTCAACATTCACAATCATTACCTTTCAGAACATGCACCGCTCTTCTACTAGTCAGGATATACTAGAACTAGAACACCGCCCCTGCAATTATGCTGTTGTCAACAAGAAAAAAACAAGAAACACCAAGAATAATTCTCCTAATTTCACACAATAAACACCGCACGTTATTTTTACACTCTAGAACAGGAAAGGATAATGCAGCTAATATTATAATTAATTTTTAATTGATTTATTAGATTAATTTAGAATTTATTTTAATTGATTTATCAAATACTCAGGACTTTAAGTCCAATATCCTAGAGAAGAATATAACATTTAATTAACTATAATAGTATGGTCATGGAACTACCTTCAGGAAGGCAACGGAGTAGTCAATCTAAGAGGAATAGACTTAAATCCCAGCTTTTGTTGAGGAATTGTAAGCGTCATCAGATATCGTAATAATTCTATAACCCTTAAAAGTACTCTCTTCTACACACAATAAACGCAATCAATAAGGGAAAAGAGCTTATTGGCAAAAGAAACATACATTATCGCCACAAAAAAAAACTAACGGAAAAATAAACAAGAAAATAAACGATATCTTTTTTTGTCTAGGTCCAACTTTCTCTGCGTAAAAAAAAGAAAAAGTATAATCCTTTGCATTTGGGGTATGAAAGATTAAAGGTAAAAATCATAATGGGCAATTTACGATGGGCTTATCATTTATTATTTATTCAATATTTTCTGAATCTTCAGAATTTAATCAAAGGAAAGAAAAGAGAAATTAAAGGAAGGAACAAATCATGCGAGGAAACCATATAACAGTCTTAGATAAAACAAAATGAGGAGTTTATTATTAAGAAATAAATATTGATGGATGACGCATAACAAGAGATGATGTTATTTGATTTGAAAAAAAAGTTGTTTTTTTTCTTGCTTAACTTATAATAAGAATTAAAAAGAAGTAAAATATAAGTTGTTTTTTTAGTTTTAAGTATAATGAGGGACGTGACGTATGAGCCCGTTTTCAGTTTCGACGATTGAAGGAAGAGATAAATTTCGGCATTGCGTAAAAAAAATATCCATTAAGGATATGTATTGCCTTGAGGCTAAAGAAACAATAAGTACCACTTCCAACAAAACATTCAGCCAATCATTTTTAACAGGTAAAAATTACATGATCGAAAAAATTTCTTAACTTCCAGGAAGGACTAAATTTATTCTTGGAAAAAAAGGAAAAAGGGGCTAATACACAGTGTTTGTGCTTATAAGTTTTTTGCTATATCATTATAATACAGTACTTCAGCTAAAATAGTCTGCCAATTAGTGTGGCACGTAGCTTCCTCGCGTCCTATGTCGTATACTTTAATGACTTTATACTTTTACACGTATAATTGTTAAATTAATTTAATTCTCACCCCGTTTTTAAAATCTGTCAAATAAGTTTTGATTTTCTACACGAATTAATGTATAAATTTAGCAAAATTTAAAGAGCACAGATTACTTTTTCTACAAACCATCCAAATTTCATAAAAATCAGATGAGTATACTTTTAAAGATATAGATTTAAATAAATGTATGTTTGTGCGTAAATAGAAGAGAAACCAATGGGCGCCTAAGGTTGAAACTTATAAGGGACCAACAATGGGCCAAGTATGAACTACTATTCAAATTTCATTAAAATTTGACGATTAGTTTTTAAGATATGTTGGTTCGCAAAAATGGAACGACAGAGAGACACGGAACCAAAAATGTTCCCTGATGTCTGAAACGGATTTCTGTCTTGGAATGTTATAAATCGGAGACATAAAACTGTTTCATTCTTCAGAACGATCACATACATCAGCTCGGAAGCAAACCTAGAAGATGTTTTCTGAACAACCCTGTTCGGCTGAAATAAGATGTTTTCTGACACACGGGGAAAGGGGAACAACACAGTTATAATGATTTTGAGTGGCTGTTGTTACGCGGGCTTTTTAGGGCCTTCAACTTATTTTTATCGTATTGCATGATGAGGGGTCCCACCGGCGCTTGGTGACCCTGCCCATAGGCGACTGGTAAAAGGCAAATGATTTCGGTCAGGCCAAGATTGCCTCGATTATATGGAGATAATAAGGTATCAAAACCATATTTGTGCAAATAGAAATGACTTTAATAACTTAAATCTTAGGAGTAAGTTAGCACTTATATTTCTTATATATTCCGACAAATACTTAATACTTAAAATTATATATCAAATTATGAATGATTGAGGAAATCTATTTAATATTAAATTTCCGATGTTGAAGGCTGACTTGTAATTATTTTAAATGCTTAAACTTTGTTTAAGCATTGTTTGTTTAAGTAATGTTTAAACAATTGTTCAATGTGTCAACAATCAATAATCAGTTCATTATTATCGTTATTTCCAATTGGCTGTTCTTCTGAATAGTCTATTATGTGTAAATTAAGTTGTAATGAGGGATAGTGTGTGGGTATATTAAAAATCTTGTTTAATTTATATTCATTTAATCATATTGGTAATACCCACAATACTGTCCATTATAAACATGTCAACAGATCATTTTTTTATTTGTAATATTGTCATAAATATTTAGGTTTGGTTAAAAATAAAAGCAATTAGTTTTCGAGGAGAAATAAGGAGTGCGTGGACACGAAAAGACAACGAGGGTTAAGTGGGAGAGACGAGCGGCCGGCGTCCCCGCACATCGTCATTCCGGCAACCTTCCCAGAACAATTAAAATTTAATCTCATTCAAGAGTTTGTATGCCTCGTTAAAATAAACTAGATGATTGGTTGACGTTTTGATGAGCAAGGGGTTAAACAAGTTAATTGATCGAAGGACTGGACAGAATGACGTCACGGTACCACAAGCAAAAAGAGAGCAACGCCTCCTTCTTCTCCCGTATCAATTGAAACTAAATATCCTGTGGGAATAGAGGACTATAAAAAAAAACCACATGAACTTGGACAAGAGTCAAAATACAACCAGTTTACACTGGAATTTCAATTTGACTCACTAGAGTATGAACAGAATGTCAACCGATGCAGAATAATATATTCTTCATGGGTTGCATCAAATTACAATAAAACACATTTCAAATCTAGGCCTAAACCAAAGCGTAAAAGCCTAGTAAGATAAGTGACAACAAAAACATCATGAACGAAATCATACAAAACTTCCCACTCTATAAAAATAAATATGGTTCCACTCTGGTTTTCAAAATTTAAAAAAAAAAGCGGACATATATTTTTTTTTATATGCATTTAAATAAACAATACATACTATAAGATAGGAGGGAAAAATTCTAATATTGATAAAGCAAATTAAACTGTACTCGTTTAAATCAAACTGTATCGCATATAATACGAGTAGGTAACCTTTAAATATTAACTCTTAGGCATGGCATAAACATTTACCAATATATAGAGGAATCTATAAACGCAATTTCCTAACAAAGAAAATATATTGATATTTTTATTTTTTATACCGTAAGAAACTGTCAGAATTAAATTTTAAATGTAGAAGTAATATAGGAGTTAATGTACTAAGTTAAATTCACTAAGCACAGAACTTGGAAGAAGTCCAATATAATAATTAAAGTGTCATATTTCTGCAACGGGTTTGATCTCCCATAACAAATTGAACATCTGTATTCTGAACGACTTTATAATAAACAATATCCACGTTGACAAATTGTCAACTTAGAACAATGGTTAATTACAATTATTCTCGGGTTGCGCGATTGTAATGCGAGCATCATCAGTATTAATTGCGACTATTTTTTTCTTTCATTTTTTTAAAGTTTCTATTGTTCTATCGTTTGACAGAGCATCCAAAGGATATAACCACACTGAGGCGGGAATAGTTTATCAGAGGTGCCGTAATATTCAATGATTTGCCGTACTATAAATAACGATAGTTGAGGCATAGGAGAGCGCTCCAGTTTGACGAGGGGATGGTAATCAGGAGATTGGGGCAACGAGAATATTTCAGCATTGTCTGCCTTCGAACAATATACATGGGACAACACTACGAGCTTGTAAGGAGGCCGAGGAGAAAATAGCCCCGTCAAGGATGCCAGAACAATGAAGGACTTCGTGCTATCCGTGAGGATACGAAATTATCCAGCTACATCTTATCTTAGTAAGAAAATTTTAGAACAAGGGAATTTTTCAAGATGATAAGTAATAACAACTCATTTTAAGTCACATAACATATTTCGATGACAACGTGGGAAAAAATATGTTGCCCAGTGCTGAAGGCGGATAAACAACGATATTTTAAGACCGAACGTACTCGATGGTCAGTATTGGCGATAGAAGGCCGAGAGATACGGACGGGACTAGCCAGATGTGATAAGAGAGGGCTAGTTCCCACAGGCTACAAGCACCACCAGAACAGATACAGCGGACATCCTGCTGGGCCCGGCTAGGATAAGCCGGCTCCTCCCTGACTTATCTTAGCTAACTGCCCACGCACATCCCTGCAAGCTACACACTATTCCCTACCTACGGCATCGACCCCAGCCGATAACCTAAAGCCAACACAGCCTCGTCACAACTATAAATACAACTTTGAGAATCTATCCGACAGCCACATAAAATGTTAAGCTTATAAAAGGTAAATAATCTATTTAAATATATTTTAGAAAAGGATATTCAAATCTTATATAAATCCTCGTAGTAATTGCCTACTATGTAGTAACTATTACAATTCGACGTCATTGACTTCAAGTTCAACGTTCCAAGGTAACTGATATAAGATGACAATAACTTAGGACTATTAAATGTTTACACGCATTTAAAATGGGTTAAACTCTCAAAAATCAATAAATAATAAATAGGCACAACACCTTTCCATTTCACTTCACTTTAACATTGTTAAAAAATGCTAATCACGTTTCTATTTTACTATTTTTTTTCTATTACCTTCTATGAAACCAAAATACACATTGTATTACTGGATAAAGCGAGATTTTTAGGATTGAGGGCCGGTGTGAGAATGTTGCGGGATAATGAAGCCGAGTAATTTAACCATCTCTTTGAGAGATAATCTGTGTCCAAAGAGGATGGAGGCATTGACCGACGAAAATGTCAATAGCGTCAATGACGATATAATGGAACCATTATACTAAAGGATGTCGGTGATTCGGAGCTGGAGGCATTGATATGTTGATGAAACCGAGCCCAGCCGGAGCGCCAACCAAACTCTACCGTTATAAGGGACGGACACGTAAACCTCATATAAGCGAATTTAAAACGGTTAACCTTCCGCGGAAACGACTGAATTGTTTGATTAACGATCAAATATGTTTGTATAAAGTATAAAGAACCGAATATATTTATTTATTTGTTTCGAGCCCGTTCGAGAAAAAGACGCACCGGAGAGAATGATGTACGTGACAGGCATACGAGAAATGAAAAGCAAGAGGGTGAATGGAAGAGGCAAGAGGACAAGCGAGCCATTGTGCTTGGCCATGACGCAATGGCGATGCCTTTACCATCGAGAAGAGTGACGTTACCTTCACCATCATGCAGAGTTCTGCCTACAGTAAAGAATTCACAGACTGATGTGAGAGCTGAACCTAAATATCTAGAGGGAGGCAGGGACATGAGGCAGCTCTTCAAAAGCCCTGGATGAAAGACTTTTCCAATATTGAATCCGAGACTCTCCATTGAACGGCTTTGACCCCTTAAGGAAACTAGACCTCCATAATAAGACTTCTCCTTCTATTCAAGTAATTATTTCATCTTTATTTGGGGATCAAGTCTCCACTCAGATAAGTTCCAATTAAAAAACTCGATTAAGCATGAAACAATAAAACCTCTTTCAGTTGAGAACTTGACCCTCGGCAACTGATTTGGATGAGATGAAGCAATTAAATAAACCCTTTGGTAAATTAACTAATTAAACCAATTTTTCTATTGAATATAATGGTGGGAAAAATCGGATAAGTAATTATTTGCTTAATTTTAAATGCAGACTTAATAAAAAAAAAAATCAATAAAAAAATCAGTTATTACATAAAAGTGGGGAGGGAGAAATGTATATCGAAAGAAATCATTATTTTTTGAATTTAAAAAGCGGATTTAATAAAGAAATCAATAATTTTAATAATAATAAACGCCTACTATAGCAATGTGAGTCCTTTCCTATTCAATCCCTACAAGAAAGTACTACTAAATTACATGTTGCTAGTATTAATATATAAATATATTATCTTACTAATTAAACGACAGTAACCTTAGTTCTAGGATACTGTTTATTTCAATCTAAAAATTCGAATGATAAATGAAGATTTTAAACTCGAATGCAAAAAGGAACATAAAAAAACCATCAATTCCTTTTAGGGTTCTAAGGCAATCAGGAAGAAACCGTAATCTTTTGAGATGAAGAAAAACAGGGAAATTACCCATTATACCTACGTCCAGACCAGTAATAACTCTGGAGACTGCCTTGTAATGTTACCAAGAAAACACAGACGCGAGAAGAAAACAATTTTAAGTTTAGGCTTCACTAAAAATAGAAGTTCCCTTTATGTGCGTTATAAAAAGGAGGATACGAAAAATAATTTGTAAAATAAGATAAATCAAATTTCAACTTCAAAAGACAGAATATGATACATTGCATGCATGATATGTGTTCTAATTTCTATGATGCAATGAGCATGCTTATCCAATCTATTTATAACCCGAGTACTGTCACTTATGGCAGGGAAATATTATAGGAATAAAGTATAACCATAACATCACATTAAATCTGGTACACGAATATTAGTCTAGATCGACCCTTGACTGATGCGAGGTCCCACGCAAGGATTATATCTAAAACGTCCTCATCCACTTGAGGAATCCCACGCCATGTGGAGATTAAGAAGCACCACTTGTTGGTACTCTTATATTATGAGACAGTGAATCCACATGTCTTCTTCTCTGAGGTTCCCACACCGCACCTCTCCATTACCATATTATCACTTCTAATACGTCAATAGAAACCCAACAGTGCACCATCAGGAAAAAACAACATAAGACAAGCGACGACCATCTTAACGCCCACTCAGCTTTCATCTCCCCACTTAAAAAGTTAATGGGACCTATCGGCAGACAAAGAAAACCTATATATCCTTGAGGGATTATTTTTGTTCAAATCTAATGCATTGCAATGAAATCTCCTTCAAAAATCAATTATATGCGTAATCATTGAAAGAAGTTAATTAATTTATTAAAATGATAAGGTCTTCTAAATTTGTAATACATCAAAATCATTATAATTATTCATAATCATTATTTTACTAATATTGATCATAATCTACGTAATACTCGTAGTAATTTCAAATTGACTAAAAAATTTACGTTGAAACTTATAGTTAATTTTAGATAAATAAATAAGCTAAAAAGAAAAATTCAAATACGAATAAGTTTATGATTCAAGTACCTAATGTTATCACGAAGAAAGGCGTCACGGTTCGAAGAATTAGAAACTTGAAGGTATCAAGTCAGAAAAAAACTGCGTAGAATGAGAGTGTTTATAATATCTCGTGGTAGCTGGAGCGAAAAGTCAGAAAATGATAATGTGACTGTAACCAAGAAAAACGGTAATAAGCAATGTGAAGAAATGAAAACATAGTCAGAAGAAACAAGCCGCGAAGCGAGGTCAAAGCAGGACAGAGAACTCTAGAAAAATATGGAAACGGAAGATAAGGATAACAAGAGAGAAAAGAAGCAGACTTAAGAAGGACTTAAAGAATACTCAAGTTTCAGTGCAAGCGAGACCTTGTATTTACCTTTAAGAATGTGTAGGAGTAAAAGCGAGGCGGGGAATCCTACGTTTTACGACGGTCCATGCAAATCAGGAGATATGGCCAAAAGGATTATGAGAAGAAGACAGGGTTGGAACTGAACAGGGCATTTGACACGGACGTCGTACACTACCAGCCTTCTAACCGACATAAATAAGCCTTAGTATATCATAAACGAGTGAAAAGAAGGCCTCGGGAAACTGAGCTTTGGAGTTTCGGCTCTCCCAAACCGTAACTCACTCTTATTTATTTCCTAATAAAGAAGTTTAATACATAATTTCAAATGGCTGGGGTGTATGCCTCGAGCCAATCCAATACGGACTTCTATTATTGTAAAATAAGTTTCAAAAACCTTTCCAGTGTGATAACCACACCTACAGCACACTTAAATTAGCCGTTCAAAAAACATCTGGCCAACACAAACTTGTTAAACTGCATTACCAATTTAAATTCTACAAGTTCGCCTTTAACAAAATAGTGATCAAATGCGAGGTAAAATATTTATGCCTTTTAATTTTTTTCATTTTTCTCACTAAATTTCTTTCGTATTGTCTGGTTAAAGCCATAACGGATTCAGGAGCTCACGCAAACTTAGAAACACGCAGTTTTAACACTTCCAATATAATAGAGAGCTATAGAATTTCGTTAAATAAACTGAAACGTGACCACAATACTGAAGAAAAGACACAATACCTAATACTGAGAATAGTCCAAACATTTTATAAACCTTTGTAAATAAAACCTATAACTTCGATTGTATTGGAAGGTTTCTCTTTCATATATTAATTGAAAAGTCCACTGGTAATTATTTTACATTCAAAGATGCGTTAATAGTTAAATACACTAACATTTTTTATTTAAAGCAAAAACTTAATTTTTGTTTAATACTGCTGATTAACAATCTTTTTGGAGCAATTTATTTGCTAATACCTCTGACTCGATTTAACAAAATAACAGGGTGTTCAAAGGCAATTTAATCGTTGTCTTAACAGTTCTTGCTGGCAGTTTGTCATTAGAATAATTTAACAAAAGAATGAACGCTAATTTTGAATATACATAAGTATAAAAATTTATCATTAGTCATTAATTTAACACAACTTATTTTGTGCAGCTTGCAATAAAAAAATTCTGCGAAAACATATTACTCCCGATTAGGAAAAGTCCTTTAGATGCGTATTTTTTTAAAAAAAGGGAAGATATCAATCGTCAACACATTCCTTCTGAGAGAAGCTAATTCTAGTAACCAAAGCATTTTAAATAATAAATTGAGATAGTGAAAGATACATTTTCAAAGGCATTGTGAAATACATAGCAATACGTAAATAGTTGAAAGTAACCTTAGTAGTATGTTACTCAGTCTACATTTTTGAAAGACAAATCTGGGCACAGAATGAAGGAAGTGAAGCAGTAAATACACCACCAACCAAAAAGAAAAAAGAGATGTAGATGATCGTACCGAGGATAGTTTGTTGCAAACGTGGTCGGAATATAAAGTACACATATTGTTGCGGACATGGGCGTAGCCAGGGGGGGGCAGGGGGGGGCCATGGCCCCCCCCTAGGCCGGCTCAACCTCTAAAAAAAATACGATTATTATACATATACAGGTTAAAATAAAAAATAAATAAATAAAAAGTAAAAATAATTCTGTATAATAATGATAATAATAATAATATATATATATTATTATTATTATACAAATTTATTTTATGGCTAGAGGGGGTCTTCAGGTAAAAAAAAGTAAATCTCGTTTTCTGTAGCGTGGCTGCACTGGTTTGGTTAGCATTGCTTTGATAAAAAAGTGCCTATGATAAGAAAAGAAGCCGGACAATAATTATGTTTTTCCGTGGTAGGCTGTGAAATAGTAACTTTAGAGCCTAAAAAACATAGCTAAAATCCATTTTTTCATTACGTGGACTTAAAAAATCTTTTCATTACTCCTAGCTGTAAAGAAAAAATCTTTTACGTCCTAGGAACTAAAAGATTTTTTATGTCCGGCGGGTAGTTGTAAAAACTTCCGTTAGTACCGCTGCGGTCTTTGTAGAAATGCTTCTAGTACGATTAAAATCCGCTAGATGTCAATGCGTTTTATTTATCTTTTCTTATAGTGTAACCTCTTTTTAAGGTTTCTTTTTTTAAGTCTTAAGTATGTACTAATATTTCTTATTATTATATATTGATTAGTGATTAATATTTAGTGTTTTTTCATTGTCTGCTACCACGGAAAAAATAGCATATGCTACGCGACTGTGAAGTGTTTTTTCTTTACCTTGGCAGTATTTACTGTCTCGCTTCGCTCGACAGTAAATGTAATTGCCGCGGTAAAGAAAAAACTCACTTCACAGCCTAGTAACATAATATACTATTCCCTTCTCTCAGCTAGTTGCGCACCCAGGAGGGGGGGGGGGGGGGGGGGGCACAGGGGGCCCGGGGCTTTTTTTTTGGCTTTAAAAAAGAAGTTGAAGAAGAAGAATTGAAGTAAGTAAAGTTATCAATCCGTTTAGGTCAAGGATCTATAAAATAGGGATGGAGCTCTAAGTACATATACCTCCTGGGTAAAAAAGTGCCGTTTATAGAACTTGGAAAAAAAATCTACATAAAATTACGACTGCGCATGGTCAGAACTTTTTAGTGGGACGAATTTCTTCCTGACTATTATTATCCATTGTTTATTTTGAATGGAAGGTTACAATATAAATTTTTTAGATCAACTTTTTAATTAAATATTTTCTTGTTTTAAGGGTTTTTATTTTAATCTACAGTTTTACTTTAATATATTAATTAAATTTAATTAAAATAGTTAGTAGCAGTCATAAGAATAGTTTTTAATTATCGAATAATTAATAGGTATTAATTAATTTGGAAATGGGTTCAATTGTAGAATAAAATTTTAAAAATTGCAGATACCCGACCTTTCGCAAGGAAGACTATTTTTTGTATTTATTGACTAGACTGTTAGATACCCTACTATTTTTATTTGGTTATGGTTTTGCAATAAAACTCAGTATGGTTCTGCATATTTAGTCCAGTCAAATGGTGCACAAAATGGGCTCGAAGTAAAAAGTTCTGGTGGAATTGATTTTAGTGGTTTATTTTATGTTTTTGGGGGTGCTGAACACGAATCTGAAGTTGTCCAACAAAATGTCCCCCCCTCGCAAATATGAGAAATCGTCACAAACAATTTTTTTTGTTGTGGTTTTCCGCTTATAACTTGCAAAGCAATCTATTCACGCAAAAAGTGGACAAGTAGTAAAATATAGATGAGAAAGTAACCTTCAATTTATTTCTGTAACATTTTTTTGTACGTCATATGGTTTTCATGGAAATGGGAGTTGAAATATCGGGTAAATCGGTAATTTATGAAAAAAGACCAGTTATGCACCATGATTTAACGAGCCAATTTTCAAAGAAATCTACGACGTATTATTGGCTTATGATAATATACGAAATTTTTAGTTTAGAATTTGGATAAGTGTTAAAAATAATTTGGTACACAGGGGTACGGGGTACAAAAGACAAAATAGTATGTACCCTTCAAGATGCATGTCATTGGAAAGCTCTTTAAGAGTACAGTAATTGTTATTATTTACAATTTTGTCATATTTTCATATGAGAGAGGGGTAAAATGGAACCCCCTCTAATATAAAAATATGACAAAAGTGTACATAACAACAATAAATGTACTCTTAAAGAGCTTTCCAATGATATGCATCTTGAAGGGTGTATATTTTAACTTTTGTACCCCGTACCCCTGTGAATATATTGCTTTGCAATTTATAAGTGGAATACCACAAAAAAAATGTTTTTGACGATTTCTCATATTTCGGGGGGGGGGGGGGGGGGAATTTTGTTGGACAACTTCAGATTCGTGTTCAGCACCCCCAAAAACATAAAATAAACCACTAAAATCAATTTCACCAGAACTTTCCACTTTAAACTGCCATTTGACTGGACTAATTTGATTCTTAAAAAACAATTAATTACTATTTATTTAAAATTTAAAATTAGAGATGTAGTAGTTCAGACAATATCTCATAGGAAACGCTAACGTCGCTTCAAATACTCTCTGTCCAATCTTAATGTGAACTATTTTAATAGTGGATTTAAACAGCAAGTTTTCCTTAAAAAAATCTATTTCAAATTAACAATTTTTTCCCTTATAATTAATAGTCCTATTGAGTTTTTTTTATTAAAATAAATCATTTTGAAAATATTAATAATGGTACTGTCAGACTCTTGGCATTTTTAAGGAAAACACTTTTTTGGTTTTACATACACCATACCACACACACACACACACACACATATACATATATATATATATATATATATATATATATATATATATATATATATATATATATATATATATATATATATATATATATACAAAAAAATTAGCCCCCCCCTAAAGGCAACCCTGGCTACGCCCATGGTTGCGGAACTGAGGGGCAGCCGGGTCATCCAAACCCAGTCTAAAGAAGTTTAAAACCGCAATAAGGCCAAGGGGTCGGACGTCAAACTTCTCCGTTCACAACCCAACTCTCTCAGGGTTACAGAATAACCGGAGATCGAGTCGGGATTTGAAATATATAAAAAAAGTTGTAATATTTAAATCGACAGAACCGTACATGGCACGGGTGTTTTTATAACGCCAATATACTCGTTCCTGAGAATTAGAACTGTACATAGAACACAATTTATAAAACTTCGTAACAAAATGCACTTAGAGAGCAATAAATGTTGAAAAAAAAATATGGTGAAGGACAGAGTTGTAGTAGCATTAGAACATGCTTAGTGTTTAAAACCAATCAATAGACATTACATACAGTCTAGGAAAAAAGGTTTTCTCCTAAGTACGCGAGTAAAACCGACAGCTTTATTGGTCTCAGTGGAAGAATAAATTACCCTGCTCCGTCTGCAGGAGGAACGGTTTTTACAACACACGAGTCTGTTTCTTAAAAGCCCGACGTGGAAGAGGGGAGGCTGGAGAACGAAGCTTGGAAGGCTAATGAGCCTCGTCAAGAAAAACAACATGACCGGCAGAGCAAAGCCCAATTACCGTGGGGCCGATCTGGCGCAGACTCCCTACGACAGGGTTTCACTCAGACGTCAACAATCAAACAACCTTTAAACGTCCGACCGGCAAATCCGACCGGCCTTTTTATCAGATTATACTTTTGAAAAAGAATCGTACCAGGTCGGAGCTGATATAGGCTTTGTAAAACGTTCAAACTCTACGCAATCTTTCCCCGGATGTTACCATTAACTTAACAACTGGTAATTAAAACAGGGATTGATCAACCTACCAGATAGATGAACAAAATCCCAGGAGGTACTTTCTACAGAAATTATCATCAAATTAAGATCAATCTACTTGAGTATAAAGCTAATTATACAAGCTTACATGCGACAATTCTTTTGTAATTAATTACAATAAATAATTAATTGGCAATTAAATTTTTCTAAGAGATCAAGGGAGAAGTAAATCTCACAGACAATGTAACATGGGTTAAAACTAGTTATGCTACTTTTATTTTTTATCTATACTGTAACTTAATTAACCTATATTCTAATAAAATTAATATAACCTAAAGGTAATGAAGTTAACAAAGTTTTATTTCTGAACAATAAAATTTGTTAAATTAGTAATCACTATGCAGTGGAATCTTGATTAAATTGTTGTAATTTTTGTCATTGTGTTTTACAATTCTAAGGTCATTACAATTATTATTAGGTATAGTTAGTACAAATTCTCAGTTTTATCGTTCTGAATTATGAAAAATAGCCAATACTAGCTAGAGTTGTGTTTTAACCAGCAAAAAATCACCATAACCTCCCTCAAGAAAGTATAACAAAAGAAGAAAAAAAAATTACGAGTATAATGAGAAGAAAGAGAAAGGTTAGGCTCAAAGTAAAGCAATGATAGATAAGATCGTGGGAGCCAACTAAGAAGGAGATTATATAAGAAGCAAGCAATAGGGGAAACTATTCTTCCAGACAACAATGCTAAAGGTTTTGCTTTTAAGTATAGGGCTTGACACCTACACATATCCTAACCGATACCTAGAATAATAACTCCCCTATCATCAACAAAACCAAATTAAAGATTGGTCCATATCAAAACGTAGACAAATTTTGAAGAAATTAACTAGCTATTTATTTTATTTGTACAACGATATTTCACCAAGTACAAGTGACAATCTTAAATTAAAAAAACAACACGCGTGCAAAATCAGCAAAAATAAATAATGATGTGAAATACAAGTCAATAAATATTTAAAATGTTAAAATAAAGATATGTGAATTTACAGATATTTATAACAAATGAAGATGTAAAACAGGCTGTCAGAGATAACTCAAAAGGGAAAGTTGAATAGCCACCCACGAATTTCATCTTTAGAACGGGGTTATTCAAATGGTTCCACCCCTCATTAACCGTAATTAAACAGTATGACAATTTTAAGTAAATAGAATATTCTTTTAGGGCTATAAAATATTAAAAATGAATTAGATGAGCTTCGGATAAACTTAATTATACACTGAATTTCGTTGAAAAGTTAAAAATTTACATAGTGAGGAATAAGTAGACTTACCTATAGGGCACTTGCACTGATAGATGAGCGTGTCTATCTGTGTACATCGTCCATCGTTCTGGCAGGGTGACGGGTGACAAGGGTAGTATTCACTCTCGCAATTCTGTCCAGTGTATCCGGGCTCGCAAATGCACCTGTAACATGCCAGCCATTCGTTTAGTAACCGAACATAGAACCAACAAGATCCTAACTAAAGATACAAACGGAGAACATAGTCTGGCCTCATGCCTTCCCAGACTCCCAGGACTTCATCAATCACTTCAAATCTAGTCGGCTCGATTGCACGCAACTAACTGATTCCTCAATTTAAATCTGTATGAAATGAAATATTTACTGACAGTGAAACAAAAGGAACAATATCTCATAAATCAATTATTGAAAGGTAAAGTAATTAATTAGGTATAAGAGAGAATATACCTGCACTGAACAACAGTCAATATAGAACTAGATACTATAATTTATTTTAAAACATGAACTCACAGACGAAACATTGAGTGCACGAATTATAATGCAGCTATACATTTGTAAGAATATATTTTATTTAAAATCTGTTAAGGAGTTACAATATGATCCTAAATATTTAAATCTTCCAACAATAAAAATGATTAAAGTAATACAAAACACCGAATATAATACAAAATATAATTTCAATTAATAATTAAAAAGAGTTATTGATGCCTACACATATACAATAACAAGATATAATTACTAATCCAGTAGATGTATCTTTAATTTTAAAAAGTGATCGCTTTTCAAGATAATATATAGATAAAGGTTTTGCTAATCTATTGCGGTATGACATCTCTACTGGGATAATAATAAAAATTCAGATCCAATTTAATCCCTAACCAAGCATTTATCTAAATAAAAATATTCTATAGGATTAAGATTAACAGAAAGAAATCCTGCCCTGTTTGTTATGAAATTGTTAAGAGAATAATAGCTTAATTACATAATTTGAAAGAAAGATTTTTGGTTCCCAGCAGACATAAGTATTTTTTTTTTTTTAAGTCTGTTAGTCATTCTACTTATCTATTTTTGGAAGTCCACTAATCATAAAAATCGTCTTCTTTTTCTAAAAAAAATAAAAACTGAATCTTATACGTATAATCTCTTACCAATGATTGCTGCAAGTAAAGCGGGTATGTTCATTTTGAAAGTTAACTTCCCGAAATGGTTAAGAAATGTTTTTACAGCATTGTAATCTTGTCATTAGTTGGGCGTGTAGCCCACGGTCTACAAGGCAACCCTGATTCGTTAATAAGGTATATTCCAGGTAGTGACACCACCTTCAATACACAACAAAAAATGCACAATAACCGCGCGTCTTTCAAACTCTGGATTGAACCCGCCAAAAAAGTTAGGATGGGAAAAAAATATTTGGTAAGTTTTTTTTTTAAATTATGTATGTATTTTACTTTAACAGCTGACATAAATTCGATAACCCTGAATTAAAGTAAAAAGATTTTCTCTCTAAACAAAATAAAAGTATGTAAAGAAACAAAAGTTATTGACCTTAATAATGAAAAACAACCACTTTCGAGAAAAAAACTGAATAATAAATAAATATGAAATGTTTACCCTATTACACATAATTATTAAGAATGATACACTTTGAGGAAAATTATACGCAAACATACAATTAGCGATTTTTTAAAGTTAATCATCGCACTGAATATAAAATTTTACGAACTTCGTGACGTCTAATTTATAAAAAAAACATTACAATGTATACAGTCACGTAATCGTTTATTTTTCTTTTGATTTCTCTAAAATTGGTCAAAACATTTAAGAAATCAGGTAATTTTTAAAAAGGACTTAACTGCAATTCTTTTTTATTAGTTCATTAATTATAATGTTGGAGCGCTTAAATTACAAAATTAAAAAAAAAGTTGTTTGTTGAATGAATAACCATTTATGAAATTATAAAGTAAATCAGTTGGTTGCACCTAATCTTCTTTCATAATGAGTGAATGAAGGTAAAAAAAAATGTAATTAGCAGATAATGATTGCTAACATTTACATTGATTAGTATTTCCTTGGTGATTTTCTAATAAACAGAATTGACACTGCAACACTTTTATTGAGTCAGACATAAACCTAATACTTCAAAATTACAATATATTATTAGAATAAATAGTTGATTAAAATAGACTACGTAAAGTAGACTACGTATCACAAGAAAAATAATTATTTTGATTTAATGTAACCCTTCCCAAATTAAATAAACATAACTCAAATATTACCCATGTTTATTCAATATCAGAATAAAATATTTAATGTATTTCTAGATGAAACTAAACTTTAACAACGATCTAGAAGGCACTAGTAATTCCTAAAGTAAATAAACAAGATACATAGTTGGGAGTTATAGGATGAAAGCAACTCTTCTTTGAATTGGTATGTATAAGTTATTCTTAACTCACAATCATGGTTAAATTTTTTTAATTAATAATAAGATCTGTAATTTGTAATATGCATTTTTTATTTAACTTTATTACTTTTATTTAAGAATCTCATCTTACTAAAAAAAAAATTATACCTATTAATGAGATTTTTTACAAAAAGATGGAAATAAAATTTAAAATAAATAAACAATATCTGGAGAAGATATAATTTTTCGAACAGAAAAATGTATATTACTTTATACCTCATTATCCGAGAGTGGAAAACATAGACCTAATTAAAGAATGTAATCTTTACAACAAATAATTATTAAAAAAAAAAAATCTGCACAAAATAATAAAAAAGAAAAAGCAACATAGTTTAGACTTTAAAAGGCAAGCTAATTGAAAATTCAAATATTTCTGAACTTAACTTACCACAAATGTCCCCATAAAAAAAGTTCCAAGCCATAAAAAATTACTGATTTATTAGTGCAAAAGCGAGTCAGAATCATAAATGCAAATATAATATGAAACTTCATTTTATGTTCTAAAAGACTTATGTTCCAAAAGTAGTCATAAAAATTCATTTTTTGTAAAAAAAAAAAGAAAGCAGCGAGCAAAATAATAACCAATTTTAGCCAAATGGCAGTAGACACTCTTAAAACTAAAAAGTAGTTTAAAAAAGGTAACACAGTTTATTTTCTAAGCAAGTAAATTCTAAAATAACGCTTCAAAAAAGGTAGAAACATTTTTAAGTCGACTTCATTTGTAAGTCAAATTAAAATTTAAAAACCCCCTACCATATTAATATTCCTTGGTATACTCATGTTTAATAAGAATTATAACTAACTTTAAATGTTAGTTGCTTTGGCTAGTAAAAGTTTAATTTACGTGGGGAGACAATTTTTATTATTCTTGAACATTGAATGTATAGTTTAATCACTTATATAAATGAGGCAACTGAAAATTTATATAGTAATTGAGGGATAGAAATAACTATTAAACATTATACATGTTTATTTATTATCTCCTATAATTTTAAGACTCAATTAATTAGTCAATTATATTGGTAAGTTCTACCTTAAATTAAATCCTAACAAGAAAAGCTCATCATTCTGTGAGTTTCTTTCACATCTGTTTTATCTAATCGAATAAACATGTTTTCTTTTAAAATAAGAATGGAAGTATTGAGTAAACTGAGGATAAAGATGTAAATAAACAATAAAAGGGTTCTTAACTAATATCAATCCTTAAATCATCAATTAAGAAAAGAATTTACGTTTGCGAAAAATAAGTGTATATTTATCGGTTACTCAGTAAAAATATTGCATAATTAGAGGGAAAAGTTCAAATCAATACACACTGAGACTGAAAACGTGATCTGAGACTGCGAGTCCGTTCGCTTAACGGCTCTTATGGAGCGAATCTGAGAATAAATATAAAATAAATAAATTAACAGTGAGGTTTGATTTGAATGAAATAATTGTGCGGAGGAGATAATCTCGGCAAGTATAGTTAAAGAGTTAAAGAAAGACAGAGCGGTAAATTTTCAAGATGCTGGGCATGAAGAAGGCTATGAGTCATGGGGAATGCGGATCTCAGCTCTATCATCTGACTTGCCTGCGGGTCTGGGACCTTATAAACGGAAATATCGCGGTCCAGTTTCGTGTACATTTCCCACCCTGATGAGTGAACCAGTTCTTGGAACAAGGCTTGGGGTATGATTTTATAACTGCTATATAAATGATATAGGTGCAGAAGTGTAAAAATGAAATAAGAGAAAGAATAAAAATCATTAAGATAGCACAGTGTTCAGGAGCAAATAAAAGAGTAATGCTGAAGGTAACCCTAAAAAAAACAGCAGCTAGCAAATGCATTGTGAAAATCTTATATCCTAGGGGAGGAGGTGTTAAGCTATACAAAAAGCACCTTTGACCTTTAATCGCAGCAACTCGTTATATCGATAAATAGATGCAGATTAAAATTAAGAGTATATTACGTAAATTATTTGTTTAATTTCTCTTACGTTTCGGAGCTTACAGTTAAATAGAAAAAAGGGTGTGACGCTGAGGGGCATTACATAATACTCGTGGCAAAAAGGTGATTTACTGTTTAATTCACTGTATTAAACAAGAAATGGATTATCATTAGAGTTAATTTTCCAAGCTTGACTATAAAAAACCATTTATACTCAGAGTGAAACAAGTGAATAAATTGAGCTTATTTCATACAGGTATTAGAGACATAGTATTAAAATTATACTCTATATTGCAATAGCATTACTTTATTTTTATTAAGAAGGTGATAATTGAGTGGTACTTACGTATAGCTTCCATGGGTGTTGTGACAGGAGCCATGTTTACAAGGATGACTTAGGCATTCTATGATGTCTTCAGTACAAGACGGTCCCTTGAACCCCGGTGCACAGGCGCACTTGTATCCGTCTTGAAGTGATGTACAAGACGCTCCATTTTTACATGGACCTGATGCACAGTGATCCTCCGATTCACAATGCGTTCCTGTAGACAGAAAAATAATCAAATCATTATTAATAATAAGAATCAGTAATAATATATGTTTCACACATAGATAAGAATATAATACTGTTTTGGTTAGAATAAACTCCTAATAATTAATAGTTTCAACTATTCAGGATTTAAAAAATACAAAGGTTGTCATTTTATTAAGCATTTAAGATTTTCAGCCTTCCTTAGCTCAGAGATGGCGTTGACAAATTAAAAAGGTTTATGTTTTACAAATGGTCCATACCATACAAATACAGATGAAAAAAGTACCCGAATCAAGGAAAATATAGTATTTCCCGATCTGCGATCTAAAAGATGAAAAAGAAAGCTTTTTACACGAGAACCAAAGGGTCGCTTATCTTTAAATTGTATCTTATTAGTCGTGATGTGCTCAGCTAATGGTTAAGCTTTATCTATTCAAATCAATTTGCGCATAAGCCACGGAAACACGTGAAAAAGAGAATGCCGATGATTCTGCTGATGGCTATTCCATAAATTTTTAAAATGCTTCCTTTGTTAAAAAAAACATGTTTTCTAGTTGTTTAATGGTTGCGTGAAAGATTATTTTTCGTTTCTCTTATCCTCGATATTTACGTTGGATGATTTCGTAGGAAAAAATAATGTTGGGAGAAATCCTTTATGGGCACTTAGTAAGGTTAGTGATGGAATGTGTGAATGATGGTCGGGCTTAAAAGGGGGCCAAAGCCGGAGCCGGCTGATGGACGCATAAGGGGATGTTTAGAGAAGGTAATGCGGGTTCCAGAGTGGGATGAGTCTGAAGGAACCTGTTCGTGTAAGTATGTTTGAATCCTTAGTACTCTTAGTGTCCTTTTAACCAAATAGCCTTGGGGATGGACGTGAGACTGAAGCCTTTCTCACAGACAAACTGAGGACAGGCTAACAGCTAAACACATACTCCTAGAGCCACGGATCGTGATGTACCACCATACTTTTACAGAGACATCCTTTTTCCCACAGAAAAAATAGCAAATTCGACAGAAACGGTTTAGCTTTGTTTCAGAGCAAGGACCGTCATAGTCGGGGGAGTGATTCCAACCTGAAGGTCCACGATAACCTGATTCTCAGAGGATAATGTTTAAGTTTATAATGGACCATATTTCAATCTAACTATTATTAAAAACCAAATCAACGAAATAATAAGAAAAAATATAGGGGAGACCGGGGTACAGAGGTCCATTGAGTTTTTTTATTATATAGTGGCGCTACTAAGCGGAAATCTGTATGATCTATTAGAGTTAGTTTGTCTCTAGTAGTGAACAATCGCTAGCAGAGTTAACTACGTTTAATAAATTTTTACACACTTTTTTTCAATTTTCAAGGAAAGTGATCTAATATTTACGTTTTATTTAATTAAATATAACATTAGTTTGATATAGAATTTTTAAACAAATTAACTGTATCTGATAAACTTAGGTCTTATCTTTTTAATGTAAATTATTTTCATTTATTTAAGTCTGTCGTGTATCTTATCAAAAAAATGTTTTTTAATGACATATGGCTTGGGGCACAGAGGACCGTAAAGGCATGGGGTACACAAGACCTCCGGTCCTGTGTGCCCCGTGTTCAATAATTATTGAATAACTGTTAAAACAATCTTGATTTCACCTTTGATATACCGAACTAGTTTAAAAGAACAGTTTGTCCACATTTTTAACCTTTAAAATTGCAATCTCATAAAAATAGGGGCACACAGATCCTATGTGCTCCTGGTGCAGGGGCACATGGGACCAATCGACTTTATACAGAAAAAATAATAATAAAATACTTATCATGAAATTTAAGAACTGTGAATCGGGGAACAGTTAGAGAAATGTTTATTCTAATAAATACTTACTCATTTACATAATTTTATTAAATAATGGTAAAGTTATCTGAACAAAAACCTTATTAGGTCCTATGTGCCCCGGTCTCCCCTACTATAATATTATTAATAAAAATGAAACAATCATGGGCTTAATTATTTTCAAAATATATTACTAACATGCTGGTACTTGATCTAGGCTACGCAATCAAACCAGGTTTGTATTGGAACAAGCCTATATTTGAACCTGAAGTAAACAGGTTGGGATTAAAACTTAAATAATATCTATTTATTATAAGCATGCACATGTACATATTAAAACATTAATCAAATAAATAAAAAAAATTCTTCTACTGAACGTAAATTTAAAGGAACGAACTGTCATCTTTCCTGAAACACCCTTTTATCATGAATATCTTCTGATTAACATTTCTTACAGGTAAAAAATAGATCAACTACAAAATATAATTAAAAAGAGACAACTCATACGAGTATCTGATTATTTAAGCAACAGCTACAATACGATGGGGAGATACAGTGAAGAATTATAATTATATAGATTGATGCAATTAAATAGGTCGCACCTCATCCGAAATAAAAATCGTGACTTGAAATCATGTTTGAAGTATGCTTGATGGCAAAGGTCCTTCTTACCAGAACCCATACTTTAAAATTACAAATCCTTAAGTACGAAGACTATATAACCAAACATAGTAGTGGCAATCTTGTTTTACAGTCATTTTTTGGTATTAAGGCACATTAACTTACAGGATAATTACTATTAAAAGGCTATTCAAGTAATATCAATAGTTCAGATACACCAATACATATGCTTTTGCTTCCAATATAAATAACTTTAATATTAGTAGGTATATAAAATTAAATTAATACGTTTGAAGTGAAGCAGAATAATAATTAGATTGAAGAATAACAACGAAGTGGTGCGGTTAATCCCTTTCATCTTTAATACCTATACATCAGAATCAAATGACAATTGTATATGAATTATATAATCATCTGAATAATGGTATATTTATTATAAGTCGAGAGATGAAATCGTTAGAAGCAATTCATTTCTACACTGTTATTACAACAAAAGAATTTAATTATCCATGAATAAATATTAGGAAAAATAAAAATAAGAAATAGTTGCTTAATAGTATAACTTAAACAATCGAGCGAAAAAGCTACTACAATTTGAAGGGAACATTTGGTCCTTGTATGGGAGAGGCTGTAAGAAAAGAGGGGCGAGTGGGTGTGGAGCTAATCGAGGGTAGGGAATCCGGGAATTAGTGGAAAGTGGCGAGGTAAACATCGGGAAACCAATGAGATCTGCTGAAGGAGAGTGGAGGAGCAGAGAACTGAAGACATTATAGGGTGGGAGAGAACACAGCCACTGGGGTTGGTTACCTACAGATCGTGGAGGGGTTGCGATAAGTAGCTTGTCCCTGAAGGAACCTGGTGATCGTGACAAACTACAAGATATCAGGGGTGGAGCTATGGACCAGGGGAGAGGGACGGTGAAAGCGGGAATCATTGCCTCCTGACCAAACAGAACACGGGGTGCCATTCTATTCTGCATGCAATCAACTTTGCCTTTATCAAAATGGAGCAAACTCTTTAACTCAACTGCTTTCGTAAACCAATCCTTTTGACATTTAGCATAAGCCGTATAAAAATCAATTAGAAAACAATTCTCTTTTATAAAACACGAGCATATTACCTAGTTTGGAACGTTCCATAATAAAGCAGAGATTGAAATATTTCTTAATTGTTGAAAAGAAAGTAAACTAAACAATATTATTGATTATTAAAAATAAATATAAAAAAAAATATATACATTTTGCCAATAAGTGTATAGCTTCATTACGTTTGTATATTTACTTCATTATGCTTTCACAACCTACTTTTATCGAATGTATTTTGATTCCCCCCCCCCCCCATTACAAATCTGTTTTTAATAAATTGTTTTTATTTTTACACAAATTAAAGCATTGCTATACAAATTTAAAGAGTGCAAACGGTTGGAATTAATAGTGGGCAATCTGCGGGCTACTTTCGACAAACCATCCAAATTTCATAAAATTCAGATGAGTAATTTTGATGATAGAGTGTAAATAAATGTAAGATTGTGCGCATATGTGAGAGACAAATGGGTGAAAAAAATTGTAACTTTTATGGGACCAATAATGGGCTAATAATGACCAAAAATACAAATTTTATTTAAATCGGACGAGTGGTTTTTAAGATATGTTGCTTCGCAAAAATTGAGCTACATACCGACGGACAGACACGGAACTAGAAAGGTCCCCTGATGTCTTAAACGGAGATCTGTCGTTAAACTTTTGAAATCGGAGACGTAAAACAATTTTCTTCAGATCGATCTCATAGCTTCCGATACCATCAGTAAGCTCGGAAGAAATAAAAATGGTTTAATATTGAAAAACAGTCAAATCAAGGATATTGTAATAAAAAATTGAGCGAAGATAGATCTAAAACGGATCCTAATGTCTAAAATGGATTTCTGTCTTAAAATTTTTGAAATCGGAGACAAAACAATTTCGTTCTTTAAAACGATCACATATCTTCCCTCGGTACCCCGGTAAGCTCGGAAGCAATGAATAAAGAAAGAATTCCGTTAAATTCATAAAATCAACAAAGCTAGTTATTATGTGATTGCTACCCTTTGAGGCCTGTAAGCTGAGATCTCGGCGAACCAAGACCGGGGCTCAGGGCCTGTAAGCTGAGATCTCGGCAAGCCAAGACCGGGGCTCAGGGCCTGTAAGCTGAGATCTCGGCGATCTATTTTTTTTCCTTTTTCGTTTTTTTTTAGGCCTAGAACTGTTTAATAAATGACATTTAGCGCTTTCTAGTAGAGGTCTAAGGTACTACGAAGCTTCTGAAAGAGTTGTATAGATAGCGATGTAGGTAGTTTATGGCATAATAGGGATAGACGAGGCTGACGTCACAACGAGCTGTGGAACTCTAAACATACCCGGACTCCGTGGCCTTTCACCCCATTTTTATGCATTCAACCTTGTTTTTCCCCAAGGATTTTACACGTCCTTTTTCTATACACTATACATATACATTTTCCTTTCTTACCTGACACTTATAATACCCTGGCATTCCCCACCCTCTAGATTTGTAGTATTTATTTTCCTAGTAGTATTTGAAAATGAGGAAGCAGACTCGGTACCAGTGCGCCCCGTGTAATGTACCCCCTTTTTTTTTTTTACTAACTTTTTTTTTTTAAAAATTTAACTTTAACTTCGCCAGTGCCGGTCCACAGCCCGGGTCAAATAGGGGAATAGGACTTATTTTTTTTGGTTTCTTTCATACATTTTATGTTCTACCTAAAGTTCGAATCTTTTAGTAAAATTATTATAAGGTTGTAATTCTTTAATTTGTATGGTTTACAACATAAAATGTGGAAATTAGAAATAAACATAAAATGTAATTTATAGTAAGAGTTATGTATATATCATTTTATCTTTTTATTGAAATAAAATTTCGTTTATTAAAATATACTAAAATATAGTTCGATCTATGTAGAACGAAATACAAAAAGATTTTTGTTCATATATATGGAAAATTGTAGAAGATATGAAGAAAATGTGAAGTGAGTCAAAAGCGGGATAATTTTTACAATTGCCGACGGCCGGTACATTATACACTTTTTTAAACACTTTCGTACTTTATATTGTCTACCCAAAGCCTGAATCTTTTAGTTTTATTATCATTTGGTTGTAATTCTTTAATTTTTATGTATTTTAACATAAAATATGGAGTTAAGAAATAAAAAATATTAGAAATAACACGTAAGATATAAAAAGTGTTATGTATATATCATTCTATCTATTTATAGAAATAAAATTTCGTTTATTAAAATATATTAATATATAGGCACAACTATCTAGAACGAAATGCAAAAAGATTTTTGTTCATATATGGAAAATTGTAGAAAATATGAAGTAAATAGTGAAGTGAGTCAAAAGCGGGATAATTTCACAATTGCCGACGGCCGACATACATATTATGTATGTCGGCCGACGGCCGACGGCCGACATACAGCCGGTACATTATACTCTTTTTTGTACACTTTCGTACTTTTTATTGTCTACCCGAAGCCCGAATCTTTTAGTTTTATTATTATATGGTTGTAATTCTTTAATTTTTATGTTTTTTTAACATAGAATATGGAGTTAAGAAATAAAAATAATAAAAATAACACGTAAGATATAAAAAGTGTTATGTATATATCATTCTATCTATTTATAGAAATAAAATTTCGTTTATTAAAATATATTAATATATAGGCACAACTATCTAGAACGAAATAAAAAAAGATTTTTGTTCTTATAAGGAAAATTGTAGAAGATATGAAGTAAATAGTGAAGTGAGTCAAAAGCGGGATAGTTTTAATGCATGGTTGAAAATCAGTCAGGCCCGGGGGTTCATTACTGAAAAATACACTCCGTCCCCAGGGTACTTATAACATTACAGCGCTCCGTCCTCAAAGGGTAACAATAGCCATGCATTTAAAACTTGAATCTTTACAGCTATTAATCTTTATTTTAGCACACGTACAAATGTTTCAGCGTTATCAATCTTATAGATGTAATTCAGTACGCAATTGTCGGTTTACAGCGAGGAATAATTTGTCTCATCACTTAACTCTCACTATTGAAATGAATATCAAGAAAGTTGGATTGTTGTCTTAAATGTTAGTTGTAGAAATTTTGAATCCAGAGAAAAAAAGTAATGATCACAATGCTTATTCCGTTAACTTTGGTAAGCTTGGAAGCAATACTGCTACAAATTAAACTAAACATTTAACAATTTGAGCTCTACTTAATAACTGATTTTCATATAAATTATTCTACATGAACAGATTTACTAACTAAAAACATTAACATTATAAAAAAGCAAGAGATATATTATCTCACAAAAGATATAGAAGTAGTTTGCGGTTTTGGGTCCGGTTATAGTCGTATCCCTTGTCTTTATCATTTTCCCTTTTAAATACGTTTTATGCCGAACAACATATTTTTATAGCTGACAGCGAAATATTTTAAGTACAACCAAAAACAAAAAAATTAGAAATAAATAATAATTCATATTCTCTACGTTTTTAACACTCAACTTTAGTCAGGTAACATTGTTTTAGTCTCGACTAGATGATATCAAGAAATAAACACAATGTATTCCTTATTTTTATAAGCAAAATAATTTATGAACGAACAAAAAAAAAAAAAAAGAAAAAGAAAAAAAAAAAAAACCTTGCAGGAAAAAAACAAGAATGCTTTTTAAAATGACATCACGACACAGGTAATGTGAGTCATTTTAAAAGTTCCAAGACATGAAATTCTAAACACTTGACGCTTTTTGAATTAATAATGAGGACAGAAATTTTAAGAACTATAGACGCTTAGTGGCTGTAACCAACAACCAAACTTCTGAATCATTAATTTTAGATATGATACAATTATCTTATACTCCCAAAACTATACATTTGGAGACAAAATTTTAAAATAACAGGTCATCTAGATCTTAGAACACGTTTAATAGATTATATTTTAAATACCATTATAGCAGACACGACAAACTTTAAAAGTATCTTTAGCGATGTCAATTTTGCTCACTAATCTGTTAACGAGTTACTGACAGTGTCAGTAACACGTTATCAATGGAATGGGAGGGTTGGTAGTAACAATTACTCGAAATTTGTAATTTGTTATTGTTTATAAATATATTATAGATGTTCAAGGCCTGAAGATGCCCAGGTATAGGCGAAATATAGCTTTTAAATGAATTAAAAGAAAATAATTTCTTAAATAGGAGTAAGTGTTTGTCTGTATCTTTCCAAGGTGTCCAGAAGCCCCCTCTGAACTTAAAAGCTGAAACTTAGCACACTTATAGTCTAGGTCCTAGGCTCTAGGGCATGGGAAAGGACCTAACCTGTTGCTTCTTAGATCAACATGCCACATGCCTTACCCTAAAGATCCACCTATCAATGGGTAAGAAACGTCGGGACATAATCCCTTTAAGATAACATCATCACCGTAAGACCTAGACCTTCACACTGTAAAATTGATCATACTCCGTTCGTTCGACACCGATTTTAGGTGAAAATTAATTATTGTGGTGTGAGCAATAAACAAATAAAAATTGTATAATAAGGTTCCACTATATAAGTAAATTTAGTTAGTTCACTACGATTGCATCATTTTAACAATTGGAATAAAACAGGTTTTATTTTATAATCATTCAAACTGAAATATAATCATAAATATTAATTGGAGTGAGACACATTCCTTATGGATAGTAAATTTATAACTTAAATAACTTTCTATATTTTAAATCAAATTATAATTATTAATAACTACGGGAGACATACAGAGAAAAATACGGTTGTCTCCCGTAGATATTGATAATTATAATTTGATTTAAAGTAAAATTGAATCTTTCCGTAGTATGAATACTAACAAAAACTTAAAAATTTTAATTTCTAATAGATTGTACTAGGTACAGGTACTAATTCAGTACTTTATAATTATAAGCGTTAATTCTTGGTCTAGTTCTATTGCCGTGAATATTTGGCTCACTAGATTTGTAGAAAAATCATTCTCCCGTATAGCTCAGTTGGTAAGAGCACCTGTAACGGATTAATAGGAGGACCCATGGTTCGAGTCCCGGTGCGGAGGTCTATTTTTCTCTGTATGTCTCCCGTAGTTATTGATAATTATAATTTGATTTAAAGTAAAATTTAATCTTTCCGTAGTATGAATACTACCAAAAACTTAAAAAATAACTTTCTATTTAAAACGTAAGATTTAATTTGCAACAACATTTAGTAGATTAAAAACATTAATAAGGTCTTTTATCAAACCAGAATTGGATTTTAGAGGTACATATTGGAGACTCGAGGAGGAGTATTGTTGTCGCGGCAAAAAAACAATCTTGACTGATGGTTGTAACAGCCAACCAAGAAGAAGAATAAGATCTATTCTATCTTAAGTTCATATTAAACCTCCGCACAACAAAAAGAAAAATTTAAACGAAAAACTACTGCACTTAGCTATAAAAAAATTGCATAAAGAAAAAAAAGAAGATTTTTTAGCTTATTATTATTCCGACAATATTATTTCATTTGGATGTTAAAAAGTTTTCACACAGGTGTTACATCAAAAGAATTAACAATACTGCTAGAAAAGTAAGTAACGAAATACGAGGTATGCATTAATAACGCTTGCACTCTTTCACATACTCTTACTTTCAAACGATCCCATGGAAATAAATTAAACAACGAAATTACATCATACATTCGCTGTACAACTAGGTTTATCAATATAACAAGCAGTATTCTCATAATAATTTTTAAACTGGATAAAATTCTAGTAGGTGTATTCAGGGCATTTGTTTCTGTTATTTTAACATTATCTGTAGTTTTTCAGAGAGGCGAATCCAATTTGTTTTTATAGTGTTTGAGCCTACCAAAATTAAAAGATGCTATGTGATTGTTCTGAAAAACGAAAATATTTTTTGTCTTTGAATTCAAAAATATCCTAGAAAGAAATCCGTTTCATACATAAATTTTTGTGAACCAAAATATCTTAAAAACTCTTTGTCTGATTTTAATGAAATTGTGATAGTATGTCATAATTAGCCTATATAATTACGGCATAACTGTTGGTCCCATTAAAGTTTAATACTCATTAATTTACACCTATATATATTCAAAATTATTCAACAGATTTGCAACAATTTTGGATGTTTTTACGAAAGTAGCCCACAGATAACCCCAGATTAATTTGAACCACCTGCGCACAATACATATTGCTAAATTGGTACTATTATTCGTGATTTTTTTTTTTTAAATATTTAAAAATAAAAACAATTAAATACATTAGAAAATAATGGGCTGCCAAAGATCATTAAAGTACATGATAGAGGATGCGAGGAAGCTATGTGCCACACTAATTGGCAAACTTCTTTTATATCTTGAGTTAGATGAGTAAACGTAAGTAAGTTGGGAGTATTCGGCAAGATTCTGTTTGGCAAATTTACAAGGCTAAAATGAATATACTTGAAAATGTTAGGAGTTTGTATTATTATTGAAAAAAATAAATAAAATAAAATAAAAAATCTTATAGATGGTCCTATTATTTACATGGGGAAAGGTCCGGAACATTAATTTCTTATCACAGAATTATTTTTTTTGGATTCCGGTTAATTTTTCCTCACTCAATACGTTTCAAGCTAAGAAGGATATACATATATATGTAATTCATAATAAGTAGACAATAGAGTATCCGTACAATTGAATACTTAAATTCTAAAATATAAAGAAAGTGAATTTTAATATTTTTAATGCTGCTAGTACTGTATTCGAACGTCACTTAAAATTTAATTTGTTCATCATATTAAATAGAAAAATTACTAAAAAAAAAAAAAAAAAAATGAAAATAAATATGTAATTAAATACTAACTAATAATATGTTTAATATCTATTAGTACAACCTTTAGTTTTCCAACTATCCCATTAAAAATTCCAAAAAACTACAAAGCAATACATATTTTTTTAAAAAGGAGAAGCTACGTATTGACGCATAAACATAACGAGATAGCGAAATCAACTAACTCGAATTTAAGGAATCTCAGGGTAGCTTTTTTGTAGTAAAATATTAATGTAAAGGTGACATCAGCATTATATTTTTCTATTATATAATAAGATTTTATTTTAAAACGAGTTTTAAATAGTTGCTTACGATACTTATTTATTTAAAAAAAAGTCAAGAAAGGTGTACTAAATATTTAAATACCACCACTAACTTTCCATATAATCTTAAAAAGGAAGTAAATCTTACGAGTTTATACACTGACTTACATGAAACAACTATTGATATCTCTTTTATAAGGTATTAAAACAGGAGCTATTCATCATAAAATCAAGTTTTATTAAATAATAATGATTGATCCATCTTAAGACTACACGATAATGATGATTTTTTTTTTTTTTTTAAAAAAAAAGACTGAATTACAGGATGAAGAAGTTTTAATTTAACAGGTCGGTCTTACAAAAAAATCAAAGGAAAAATTCGGCTTAATTGAAGCGGCCCTGTCAAGCCTTTAATTATAGATATAAAAATATAAATATAAATGACGATAATAAAAATAAACGATGATGTTGTCAGTGTTAAGCAGAATTAAAACGAATCATCATAAAAAATCTTAGTTACAATGTTGCCAATATATATATATATATATATATATATATATATATATATATATATATATATATATATATATATATATATATATAAAATAAAAAAAATATATAATTGCAATTTAAGCTCTCAAAATTACAAATTACCTAAAATTTAAAAAGTAATTTATGGGATTCTCGAATATTAACTATAGATAGAACTAGAAGAACATCATATTCTCTACAATTACTGACTTTTTGTGGAACTTATCGTCTTTTCGTATTTAACCAACTAGTTCTGGCCACCATTTTTAAATCAAAACCAAAAATTAATTAATACCACTAAAACTGTATAAGAATCCATTGTTATGCGTATATTTATAAAACTGTTCGCAATATCTTAATAACAGGACAGATAAATTAGTAGTTTCAAAATTTAATTAAAGAGAACGATTCAATAAAAAGTAATTATTATTTATGGTTTAAGTTTTCTTTTTAATTTGCAGAATGTGTTGAGATTTGTAAATTCATAGATGCTTGAAGATGGTATTCATAGGATCGTTTGAAAAATAATTTAAAGACTGTAAAACAGATAAATAATGTATGAGGAATCCAATTTGGTACTTTTTTTGTTGTAAAAAAGAAATGCAGTTTATATTCTGAAACATCTAAGCAATAAATAATAAATACAGTCCAACCTTAACTGGATAAGAGTCGTTCCACAAATGAATTTATGATCTTATGAAATATGTATTAATACTTAAAATATTGGCTATCCCGGACATCCTATTAAAGAATAACTATTTGTGAAAAAAAGTATTTACTTTAAATGAAATATTTTAAAATGCGTTAGAATTATTTTATGTCTTATTCATTTCAAGTTTATTCATTTTATCTTTTTTCTTTTTAGTTTATAGATGTAGAAATACACGCAGACTTTATTATTATTTAGTAGATTTACTTATAATCGAAGTAATTTATAAATTCATGCATCATATTATCGTAAATAATCTTTTAATTTTTATAAATAATTTATAAATTAATTTTATGTATACATTTTAATTAATTATGTGTAGGCTGCGAGCTGCAAACCTTACATTATAACTATCGAAAATAGCATTATTCTTTATATCTTTATTGACACCAGCAGTATAAGGTTATTGTAAGTAGTATAATCAGTCATTTTTCATAATCATTAATTAGATTATCAGTATCAAATATTTGTCACCTCTCTGTTAATGGAGCTCATATTAAAATCAGGTTAAGGATTTTACAGGGAGAGCACCCCCAGTCCTCGGACTTACTGATACCTTATTATAGCTAATGAAAAAATAGGTCACCCAATAAAAATGGAATTAAGTTATAATTGTTAAGCTTACAGTCTCGGGCAGGCACGCGAATTCTCTTTTTATTCTTCGAATGAAAAGATAAAAATAGTTTTACCTGAAATGAAAAGTAGTGAAATTAAGTATCACCAAATATGTACACATAAATAGTCATTTAATTTTCTCCACTTCAATATTTTATATTATAGCATCATTCCTAGATTAGTAACTTGATATTGTAGATATTTATAGGGTACTAATATGCTTGGTTACCCTACCCACCTATAAGTGGATAACTAACTAAATAAGGTGTCAAGTGGAAAAATTTAATTGGTTTTCCACCCTATATTTGTTTGCTACTAGTAAGGAAAACCTTTGTCTAAACAATTATTAAGACAAAGGGATATTTAGTTCAAAGAACTTTTGGACAAAGGAACATCCCTCACTTGTATGTAAAGGTGATAATATCCCTTAATCAACTTAACTATTAAAAGGGGTGAGTAAACAAGTAAATGAGTGCTCTTCAAGTACTAATATAATAGAATTTATCATTATCATTATTAATATATTGATAGGAATTAAGAATGAAACATACCAGTAAAGCCAGGTGTACAGGCGCAGGTGTATTTTTGCAAAGTTTGAAGTATACAGGTACCACCGTTGAGGCAGGGGACCGTGTCACAAGCGTTAGCAAGAGGTATTTCACATAGCGACTCGGTGAACCCTACTGGACAGGAACATGTGAAGTTTGGCGGACCTCGACCGCTCATCTTCACTTTGCAGGTACCTCCGTTCTGACATCTTGGTCCAGTTAAACATGGATTATCGTGTTGACAGTACTCGCCCACCTTCTCCTTCGTACAGCTGAAACATAATAAAAAATATTGGTTAGACTTTAAATTAAAAAAATATATAATTTGTTATATATAAGTTTCCGATCCTCGAATAAAAAGAATCAGTGCTTTATCCAGCTATATCATGTATGCATATATTTCAAGCGAAAAAGGAAATGATTCAATCTGCACACAGCCAAATCCCAATATGCACACCCAAGATGGGCTATATATAGTTTTAATTACTTGTAGACTCGGGAAAAGAATAATTATTCTAACATATTAATTAAACTGGTTGGAGATTGCAAGCAGAATGAAACATGAAACTTTCTTAAACTTTTTTTGATTTATAAAACCGTGTTGCTTTTATTTATACAAGCAAATATATAGAGGTTACATAGCAGCTAAAAAAAGACCAATAGCAGAATCTCAAACAAGATTTCTTACAGGCTATAAGTTAAAACTGTTTAAATGAATGCCGTCATCACTGTGGTCTTTTATAATAAATGAAATTGCCGTCTAGAGAAAAGAAAAAAAATCTACGGAAATATTCTGTGAAGAAATCTTTAAAACCAACTTAAAGATAATCAAATATTTCTAAAATGGTCTTTAACTTAAGTGGTTCGTAATGGAAAGATGAATTACCTTAGCTTTAATCACTGAATGAGTAAAACATAAAACTCTTACTACTTTTCCAAAGAAAAATAAAATAAGGATTCGAGGTAAAGATATGCGATTGTAATAATTACGACTTTAACGAGCCATCAAATAATAACAAATTATGATTCCACGCAGGTTGATTTAAGATAATTTGCTACAAGCATAATTGGGTAAGAAACAAGCAATAATATTTATTGATACGGCGAAACAAACAACGTACTTATAATTAAGTTTTAATTTCTATTCTCTAAGACATACTTACTGCAAGTTAAAGTTTATAAGGAATAAAGAGAAGCAGTAAAATATTTTACGACAAAAACTAAAATAGGGACTATAAGAGGTCAAAAACAGATATAAAACTGAACACGGAAAGTATAAAGGAACACAAGAAATATTAAGGCTATAACTTCTATTAAACTGTAAGTAACCAGAACGCTGGTACTTTCGCTGCAACTAACTTGTTTCTTATATTTTTCCCTTATAACTTTATTGGATCATTAAAAAAAATCAAGTCAATCTTATCTTCACTATTGTTAACAGAGTGGCTAATGACACTAACTTATCCTCATTACACAAGTCTTTTTTTTAATTAGAACCTAGTACGTTGTAAGTGCTCTAAAATAGGATTTTTTTTTATCTATCTTTTAAGACCCGATCAACACATCATCAGATTATTAATAGATGAGGGATCCAATTTACTCATCTACTCGATGTGATCATCAGTGTGAAACATGTCTCACTTCTCTGGGATTCGAACTCACCAGATTTGTCGGTACTTAAGCTTAGCCTAGGTTTCAGGCGACGGAGTTGTGAGTAAACGCTAACAAATCGACTATGCCGATCCCTACTTAAGTTATAAGTGTACTTTGTTTTATATATATATATATATATATATATATATATATATATATATATATATATATATATATATATATAAAACAACTGTACATAAAACATTAGAAAATGCATGAGTAATAAATTCAGTTAATATATTTTTTTATCCTGAAACTAACTCTATTAATTCTATAGAAACAATTATAATGATAACAATCTAATAGTTTCATACTTTGCTCTTTATATTAACATTTAAGCATCAACTTAAGATACATTATACATATACTCGTATTTCTTTTGTACAATTAAAAAAAAATGTAATACATATTTTCGCAATCTATTCTATTGTATGTCAATATATTGGAGGAACAGAATCTATTACGATCAACTGATTTAATCCAGAGATAAATTCAATGCTTCATGTATAATTCATATAAATATATTTAAAAAAGCTTGTTTTTCCAATCGAGATTATATGTCTCGTGGTGTAATAGAAAATTCTGCACCAGTTCGTCTTTTAAATTGACTTTCAAAGAAATCAACAATTATAGATAATTACACATAATAACCTCTTCTTCACTGAGAGACAGGATTATTTATACAATATAGTATGTATATAAAATAATATAAAATGTCATATAGAAGACATGATTTAAATATTTAAAGAATAGAAGAGAACTTCAAAAGTTCAACAATAAAAAAAAAAACGATGACACTGGTGATTTAAAATTAGTGATTAAAAAATCAATCTTATTATACACACACACACACACACACACACACACACACACATATATATATATATATATATATATATATATATATATATATATATATATATATATATATATATATATATATATATATTTACATAAATTCACTCTACATAGCGATGTCAAAATAAGCAAAGTAAGGCAACATAATTTCGAATTCATCTTAAGACGTAGGGTTTAGTAGAGGAGGAATAAATTAATTGCAGTCGGATTAGTTCAAAGAAGTTGAGAACAAATTATTATTATTATTATTATTATTATTATTATTATTATTATTAATGATGTTTAAACAGAGATGAAAATTTCATAGTGCATAATTACGATTATCCAATATTATTCAGGGTGTACTCATCAATTATGGAAATAATACTGTACAATAGTTTTGTAAATTCATAAGCAAATCTATTGGTATTAGAAATGGATTAAATTAATTGATAAAGGAGATATCCACAAAAAATAATTATTCCTACCCATAGAATATACCGAATAAGTTTACAGTATTTTTATTTGTAGAAATTAAGAACCTTTGAAGTTTTATGATACAACTGTAAAAAAGTAAAAAATAGTTAAAAGAATAAAAAAAAGTTAACAGGTAATATTCCATAAGAAGGTGCGGTTTTTTAAATGAGAACATTAATTCTTGAATTATTGGGTCAAAAGGAAATTATAAGGTTCGCTTTGGCAATATTTTGGCCCCTGCGGGGGTCATTCTCGAGCTAACTGACGAGGACATTACATTTTGTTACCATGTGTTTATCATTTCTGTTTGAACCTTAATAAGTCTCGCCTTTTTTCGACTATTTTTAGGTAATTTTGATTTAACTTTTTAATCCTGCAAACGTTACTATCACATACTTTAAACTTGAGTCGCAACTTATATGCTCATATTTATTATATTGTATTTTGTATTATTGTTTACACTTAACTCTTAAAGTTAAATATTATGGTATATTAAGTTCATACTGCAAGAGATATTAAGCCCTAATTTTTATTACCTGAATATACTTTATGTACAACCCGATTTCAACATGAAATTAAAAAGTGATAAATAATACTGAGTAAAATTGCCTAATAGCACAAACAGCGTGATAACAATCGTATTTAATCTTTGGGAGAAAACATATCGAGCAAGAATATATAAGAATGCAATTCCGATACGATTATTTACGACTTCTATATTACTCGATACCTCAAGCTATGAAAGCGTAACTAATACAGTTTCACATCGACCAGAAAACTGGTAACAAATCTTCTCGGAGGGACAGGCAAGCGAATAAAACACAACGGCTCACAGAGAATCTAACATCGCCGACATGAATAAAAATCGAATTGGGATAATGGATAGGTTCTCGATGCAGACAGACCACTCACCGTCATGAGAGAGTTATACATGTAGAGTATATATAGGTAAGGCTATTGAGATTACAGGTTACATATCCCTAGGCGATGAGGGGAGAGGTTTTTTTAGAAGTGTGGGAAGGTGTTGAACCTATTTGAACTGGAAGGACGCAGGGGGAATTAGAGCGAGCCGGACCCCTGATAGACTTGAAGCCAATTCCAAATGATTTTAGGAGACAGAACCTGATTAATAGAACTGAGATTAGTTGATGTGACCGGTTTTCGTACCAATAACTCGGTAACCCTTACATTTAATGCTTTATATGAATATTTTACGTTCATTCAGTCTTGCACTAGAAGAATGAAAAATAAGTTCGGTACTTAGTGGGAACATTGTGAGATGAGGAAAAATGCCATTATCTAGGTAAAAAGGTCTTAAAAATAAAGAAATAAAATAGTCTTTATATTCGAGGGAATAAAGGGTACTAGAAGAGTGATAATTCCAAAGCATTGAGCTTTATTTTGCTCTATTTATGTCCACCTGGAAAATCCTTATTATAAATAAAATTGTCTCACAGAGAACTTCCACGTAAAACTACACAAGAAATTGGTTCTAGCACGCAACTTGCCGAGCAATTTCTACGAAAAGGAGCTTCCTAAAACGATTTAACAATAAAAGAAGACCGCACGCAAACCTTAAGTGAACACAAAGAAAAAGGACTGAGGAAATAAAATAGATACATCATTGACTGACATTTGTTCCAGCTCAAATGGACAGACAGATGAGACTAGACGCCTTAGCATCTGTTCATGCATATTGTGAAAGAAATTAAACATTCCTGAAAGATAAGGAGAAAACTTAAAACGAAAAGATTTTTGCTCTTCCGATTTCATTCAACTCAAATATTGTTTTAGAAGTAGAATGATTAATTTAAGAAGCGATTGTAATATTTCCAAGAAGCCGAAGTGAACAAGGATCATTAAACCAAAAGTCGTCTCTATAGAAGTGTTAGTCATTATACTAGAGTCCCTCTTTTCACCGGCGCGATTTCAATTAAACAGTAGTCACGTAATGAATAAAGGTATAATTAAACTTGAAGTGTTTTTTCAATGAGATACCGCCAAAGAAAGGTAACAATAAGTTAATTATCTGAAGACTAAGTCTGAGGTGCGCTGAGAGGTCAGGTGTTACAGGTTCGAGATAGCGGGATGGTAGACTTTTAATAGGGTTCGGTACCGAGAGAAAGACCTGTACTACGCCTCCAGCAGCCCCGGTATTTACCGCAAACCTGTTAAATTAAGACATTGTGCAAAGTAAATACGAGATTTAAAACGTAACTTAAGAGCTTAAAACCATTCCTATTTTTTAAAAAAAGGATTAACCAGAAAAAAAACAAACTAAAAATCAAAAGAGATTAATTTAAAAAGTAATCTAGCCAGCTTAGCATCTTAATACTTCGTGAGAAGATGGTAAAATGTAAAAGCTTAATGATTTTGCAATTATAATAGCAGTGTATCCATGAAAAAATCTAGATAAATCATTGTACCCTTTTATTAAAATCACACCAATGTTATTAACTGCTTTAACTCATATATTGCACGATTAAGATTCCCTACAATATCAAATACTTGCTTAGCCATTTTTATTGGTCACGCGACACTTAAAAGAAACCCCCACTGAGGAATTAAAATTTCGTTTTGGCATGGCCCACGAATAGGTAATCTGGGGCGAAATAGGAGCCACTCGTTTCTGAGGGTATCCGTAGCCACTGCAATTACTCTCCTACCTATCCTTGGTTGGTCCTTGGATAATCTTGATGTTAATTGGACGATTAGAGTTGGTCCCAGGGCCGTGCCACACGATCTACACGCCCGCCTTCTAGCAGAGCCCTTATACTAGCTTACCCATTCAAAATCTACAGCTCACACCAACGCTAAGGAGGAAATAAACAGTAGACCGTTCCTTAATATTGCACCCGACTAAAATCTACAACGCAAAGACACGGCTTGAACATTTAAAAAATACTGCTGCATAAAGAAAAACAGATTGTATTTTTTTAAAAAAAAAAATAGTCATAGTTACAATTTTAGTTTTTCCAATTATTAACAAATTGATTAAAATTAGTTTATTTGTTAATACTCTATATAATATAATTGGTTATATTTTTTTTAACAACAAATAATGTTGACATATTATTTATAAGTTCATTGGTCTTTGTTTCCAGGAAACCTTTCAGAGAGCTAAAACATAACTTCCAAATAAAAACTGCAACAAGCCAATAAAAACCCGGTGCTGAGAGCGCTATACTTAGTGTCGTATCAGCAAGTACTATTGGTGAATGGAAAATTAATAACAATCATGCAAATAATTTTTATGTGAGGAAGTTTGCTCAAATGCCAATTCTATACAAATATAAAAGCTAATGAATTCTAATAAATTCGTGCGTCTACTTGATCCTACTGCTCGTGCCTTTCATCCTCGACAATTTTGGATAAAAATATATTTTGCTCCAAGTTAGGTAAAAGTTGCAAAGGTCAGCTTAAAATGTAAATTATAAAAAAATACCACCAAAAAAGGGGAGAGGTTTGTGCTATAAAAACAAAATAAAAGGCTTGCGCTGAGTTCATCTATAGTTTAAAATTATAATCCGTCGAAACAAAAGATGAAAGTATTAATAATTTATGGGAGGTTTTTTTCGACCGTTCTTTCTGAAAGTCAACCATTGAGTAACGTATGGTTTGAAATTTTGGATACAGTGAAGGACAATGAAATTGAAAAGACGTGAAGGTTTTAAGTATACGGATGAACGCGTGCCCGAGCCGCGTCCCGAGCCACCCTTATTTTTATTATTTAGCGACCCTCGCAGTAGAACAAGCGACCCCTCGCAAGTATAACCACCCTTAGCCCTAGTGCCCTATTATCCAGGGTAGTTTCTCCTCTCAGAACACCCACAATAAGAGTTACGAATAAGGGTTTCACTCACTCTAACTCGTTCTATCAAAATACGTTCATCTCTTTCAGATTCGGATAAAACCCTTCTTACTGATAAAAGTAGGTCTAACGTTAGGACCTTATGCCACTATGGCAGTGTTACCAATTCAAACAACGAACGTATCGGCGAACTGCCATTAAGGAGTGCCCACTTAGTCTTCATCAATTAGGCATTGGCCTCGAACTAAACAAACTGTAGGTTTAGTTTTCATTCTACAACAAAGCGACCATTTAAACACACAACTATTCAATCATCTCAAGTAGAAAAATAAATTCAACTGCTTCTCTTTTACCAATATCAATTTATCGAACATTTAGAGACGCGAAATAAAATGAAACCATCATTATTATGGTCTTGCTACATAAGCTTGAGCTATTACTTAATTATTAGCGACAAAGTCAACCATCATATAAAGAAGAAACCAATGAAACCAACAAAAGAAGCACATCTACAACAATTCCATCTAGATGGGGCTTTTCTTTTGTTAAAACAGATAAACGTTAGCTGACAAAAACAAACCATTATTTGTTCAAGTCTAGCAATTAATCCTTAATTTGGATCCATTTTACTGACCCCGTTGAGTTCCAGCCACTTCACAATACAATATACCACCAAAGCAAGAATGGTTCGGTTAATTAACTGAGCATGTAACTAACCGATATCACCATTAAGTTCTAGGTCTTCCGGTGGTGAGCGCGTCATGTTCGATGCGTATTCCGACGTTTCGCCTCCTATGCTGGAGACATCTTCCAGCATAAGAGGCGACACGTCGAAATACACATCGAACATGAAGCGGTCCCCACCGGAAGACCTAGAACTTAATGAACGTAATAATGGTTTGTCATCACAAGACGCATTTTCTTATGTTATTCTCTAACATAACATAGACTTGCCCTATTCATATTTTTTTATTAATGTCACTCTAGTGCTTCCATAATCGGCTCTGATGGCGACCATACGTATAAATGCCTCCATTGATAAATAAACAAGTGTTCACGTTTTTTTTTTTTTTTTTAAATTTATTATTAAATTTTTTTTTTTTTTTTTAAAGTCAACTAAAGGATAAGCATTTGACTAATGACATTCAAGGAAAAATCCATGGCATTTTTTAAAAAAGTAGTTTTTATATCAGCAAAATCAGAGTGAATGTTTAATGTAAATTGATTAAAGCATTATATTATTATTATATTATATATAGAGATAAGAGAAGAGTGATTGTTGATAGTGAGGTAAGGTTGTTTTTTTCCGCTGAGGTTTGCGTCTGCTTAGAGCTCGGTTCCCACGTGTCTCATATGGCGCCCGCATAGCTCTCCTGCTATCCAGGCTTTCATAGGACACTACTCTACACTACACAACACACACTTAGCATACACAATACACAACGACCTGACGCACAGCTTACACTTCACTCTCTTAGCTTCCTACAGGCTGGCTCTCTTAGAAACCACTTTATCTAGACACATTCCATGTCAAAAACCATTCACCACACAAACTAATCTAACTACATACTTCGTAACGCAGGATGAACCTGTCAGAGTACAACCAACACACTAATGTAATTACAATGACAAATAACATAATTTATTTTCAAATACAGTTTAACCCAAGGGGGGAAAAAGTTGTGTTTAAAAGAACAGAAAATAGAACCATGATGTATACTTGGAACACCACTATCACAATCTTTAATAATTTACAAGATAAAAAGAACTTTTTATATACTACGTTTTTAAATTTTTTGTCATAATTCATAAATTTGAAACCCGTCAAAATGAAGATCGTAAACATGGCTCATGTCAAAACAAATAAAATAACTTGCGGATTTTTTCCGAACTAACTAATTAAATTCTGCTGAAAGATGGCTAAACGTATTGAAATAATGCATTGTCATCGTGTTCTGAGTTATTCTAAAAGTTTCAAATGTCTAGCAACTCGGGAAGTTAGTTAAAAATCGATTACAAGATTTGTACTGGACAAACAAACAAACAAACAAACAAGAAAGCAAGCTAATAAAAACGTAGTAAAAATATAATTTGTCAATATTACTTCCGAAAAATTACTACCTCTTATATATCAACTATATTTTTCTTGAATACATTAATACCGATCATAAAAACGTGATCCTGGGATGCAACATGGACTCAAATTTTAAACCAATAATAAATAAAATACACACTGATAAACATAGGAACCACATTAGTAGCTGCCTTCTGTAACCACTGCAGTTATTATAGTATGGCCCAAGATTCGTAGTATTATGACAGCCAAAGATTTTCAATTTATGAGCTTCAATTATAATCAAATTATGACTAGAGAGGTTAACAGAAAGTAACACAACAATACTTCCTATTAACCTCTCTAGTCAAAATTATAAAGTGGTAACAAAATCTCAGTCAAAACAACCAATTATTCATTATCAAATGTTAAATATAGAAAAAAAGTTTGTCGAAACAACCAATGTAGTCTGAAAAGTCAATAAGTATATGAAGATCTCTCTATTTAACTAAAATTACCACAATAATTATTCCAATAATATTTATGATAACTATAACAATCTATGGTACCAAATATAATCAAAAGTTAATAAAAAAAAAATGGGAAAAATAAAAGACTAAGGTAAGGCTTTAAAAAATTAAGGACTAATAAAAATAAGAACCAAAAGGTCATGATTGTTAATACAATACATGCTCATTTTAAATTTTTGCATGACGTTCGTACGATTATAAAAACGGGAGCTTAAAAACCATTTTATAGAAATATTAAATTATACGCAATGTAAATTTTGTTTGTGTGAACTAATCAATTAATCTTAATTGTATAGCAAATGAATTTCAAAAAAGAAGAAATAGAATGATAAAAGACAATTGGTTAAGAAAGAAAAGTATTTTTATTTAAAGGTAAGATTACTGATGTTAGATAGGAATTTAACAAAAGTAGAAATGTTCCTTTCAAAGATAAAATCTAATATGAACCTAGGATAGAATGACAGTGAAAATTACAAGTTGCCATACCAAAAGAAGACATGGGTTTGATATAAAAGAACATGGAGGATGAAATAGAAAACTTAGGGTGTTAAGAAATATAAAAGAGGGTAGCTCGCCCTGCTAAAGTAAGGATAGAAGCAGGACTAAGGATAAAGGATCAGGTAGAAAAGTTAGGGTGGTCTCAGGTCGCCCTTATTTCCTTCCTGCCTATTCAAGAAAACAAGCAGATGTCCCAACACAACGAAAATCTATAAAATAAAATTCAATGCATTATCATTTAAATTTATCCCATTTTAGGCGTTAGGCTTAAATAAAAAAAAATGTTTTATAAATACTGCGAAAGATTATATATAAAATGATAAAGAGGAATAGTAAAATAATAATAATATACCCTTTCTTCTTTACAAGCAATTCCATGTAGAATTATACTTATATACAATATTGATGATATGATATGAAATATAATAAAACCTATCTACAATGTCACATTTCAGTGCTCATTAATATCAAATTTATAAATAGATATATTAAAGTAGCTTATAATATGAATAGAATTATTTCCAATTAAATTTTATGAATGAAAACAAAGAATGGTGGTAGTCAAGAAACAAGACAGAATTACCAGTTCTTCTTGTATCTAGTCAATGAATAAGACTTAATGTATGTGAATGTGTAAGAGTAATAAAGACAGGAAATCATACATTAAATAAAAAAATAAAAAACAGGTCTTGCAAGTCTACGACAATTAATACACTACACATTCTATATATATTACCTACAAGGAAAATAATACATAAAGCAGACGATAAATTAAAAAAAAGTGAATTAGATTTATAGGGAATAGAATTATTTTATGAGGACATATTATATTATGTAACTTTTCATCCTCGGATTAAGATGAAGTAAGGAAAGAAGATAAGCGAGGTTAAGTAAAAAAAAAAAAAAAATAGTTGATTTACTGAATAATATATTCCTTTCTTCGCCATTCTTGATTATAAGAATGGTGAACTCTTGAAGAAAACACAATATATTATTTCGAAATGTTGGTAAATGCTCATGACGAATAAAATGAACAATTTATTGGTTTATTGTAAAAAATAAAAAAATAAAAAATGATAATAATAAAAATAATAATGATAAACAATAGCTATAATTTTTTCTTTGACATTAACTAATGTGGTTATTAATATACTGATCTATTTTGCTCTATGAGTTTTATTTGCTACGATCACGATTTGTTCACAGATGTCTAATTTAATTGATCGTAATGTGTATGAATTAAACATTGACATTAACTAATGTGGTTTTAGGCAATATACTGATCTATTTTGCTCTTTGAGTTTTGTTTGCTATGATTAGTTCACTGATGACTACCAAAACAAATTGATACCAGTATGAACAAATATATCTTAAGTGTTTTTTGTTTTAGTTTTTTTACAACAAACTGATAAATTTTGCTCTTTAACTTTTTTCCTCCATAATAAATATTATTATTAATAGATGTAAAGGATGGGTTGATAATAATATACTAAAGGTTTTTTATATATATAATTTTACATTTATATTACTTGCAAATTAATTTTTAACAATTTTGAGAGAAAAAAGTTTTATTATCTATCTTAAGTACATAAGTCGCAGGCACACCATAAACTTAACGTCACACCTAAACAAATACAACACGTAAGAAGTTACATATATGTTTAAAATTTAATAAGACCAGACGTTTTTTAATAAAAATTTGTGAAAGAAATAAACAATTATTTCGCTTTAAAATAAATTTTGAAGTAACGTAATACATTGTTAACTGACTGTATATCTTTTGAAAACCACGCCTTGTTCTTGATAATGATAAATAATACCAAGGCTAAAGGTTAAACCTCTCGCTTAACCTCTTCAATAAGTTCATATACATATATTTCTCTATAATATCGGCAAATGTTTTATAAGATAAATAAAATTACAATTTGACATAAACTGAGGAGAAACATTTATAATATTTTTATATGTACTAACACTAATTAAAAAAATATAAAATTATAAGTTAAAATAATTTAATTCAATTTAACAAACATAAATTTCCAAACCCTAACAATGATAAAAAGGTCTTATTTTATATTTATTTTCTTTTAATAAAACAACGTTAAAAGATTTCTTTTGCACCTATCCTTCCTTTCTAACATGCACAAACACTTTTTTTTAATATCCAAATTTCTAATATTGCACATCCTATTTTGAAAGAGGGTTGTATGATTTGTCAAAAGCAGTCCATAGATGGTCTTATAATTAAATTTATCCTTCAGTGCGCATTTAATATTGAATAAGAATAAATTTAACCCCGCTGGAAATCGAAATAGGTCCAAAAAATTACAATTTTAATGTAAGGTCACATTATTTATGTGGCATGTTTTTATTGCTGACATCTTAAGTTTTAAGTAATACCTACAATTTTAATAATTTTTTTTATCTCATTGTCCTTTTTTATACTTATTGTGACTATTTGCCCATTTTTTATTTTTTTATTCTATTTTTTTTATAAGTACAAGAAATGTCTGCACATTGAATTAAGTGGATTAAAAAAGTGTTTGGCAAATAATTACTTTTGTTTTTAAAAGCTTGACAAAAGTCTATCAAATTGTATGAGAAAAGTAAAATTTAACTTTTAAGTATGTACAGCAAAAGGATATACATAAATGTCAGAATAAATAATAAGACAGCTAAATTTGTAATAGCTCTATAAAAAGTCTATTCAATATAATTTACATGTTATAAAGTACCACATTAACTATTAAAACAGCTTTTTATGACCCATCGCGTGTGAAAAATAAGTAAATTAATACATTATTATTCTCTTGAGATAGATTCTAATGAGGTTTATTCATAGGTTAGATACGGGTGTAGCGAGACTGAGTGAGTGTTAAGAGGAAGGCGAGGTACAATGCGGTTAGCTCCCGCTTTAGCATCTTGTTTCAACTGATTCATGTTAAAGGTGAAGGCCAAATAACGCTGAGTAAATAACAAAAATATATAGTTAAGTTTTAAATAATTAGATTTACATTCAATGTAATAATACGTGTCTTTTATTAATTTTATATTAAGTCAAAAGTTTCACAAAATCTCAAGGATATTTATTAGTAATACAAAATTAATAATAGAATATTAATAATAGAATATTAATAGTCCAGGAGAAAGGGCGCAAAAAAGGTGTCCGACTAACATCAAGCTAGAATTTTGAGTACAAGTTAATCTTTTGGTGCCTTTTAAGAACATGTGGTCTGCTAAGTTCGTCTGCGGGGCATAGCTTGGCAACAAGCGTTTGAAAAAAAAAAAAAAATCGGTAGAGAGCGGCTATGTCCTGCCAGTTATGGTGGACAATGTGATTTTCATGATCATGAGTACAAAGTTAGTTAGTAGACCAAACAAAAATCAAGTTGATGTTTGTTTCTATCTTGATAGTTTAGTTATTTAATCAAATATTACTCCAAATCAAAGTCAACTTGAACAACTAACATCAACTTGATTTTCGTCCAATTAACTTTGTACTCAGGATCATGAAAATCACATTGTCCACCATAATAGGCGAGACATAGCCGCTCTCTATCAATTTTATTTAGTTTTTTTCAAATGCCTAATGCCAAGCTATGTCCCGCAGACGAACTTAGTCGACCACATATTCTTAAAAGGCACCAAAATATTGACTTGTACACAAAATAGCTTTAAGTTAGTCAGACACTCTTTTCCACGCTATCTCCTTGACTATAATTCGTTCAATTCAATTATACCTAAAAATGAAATGTGTTACTCGTATTTTATAAGAGAGGGAAATTAAATTATAAATCGATTCTCTGGCTAATCATAAAACAAAGTTGTGCTCTAGATTTTTCGTTCTTAAAAATTTTAACTCTACTGAAGATGCATTTCGTCAGCAATAATATTTTTTTCTTTTTAATGCGTTCTTTAGAACACGGCTTTTTTTTGTTCATTACACATTAAAACAAACCAAAGGTTTAGTTAAAGATCGTTTTATAAGAAGAAAAGGAAATACAACAAAGGATAGTCGATAAATAGAATAAGTTTAAAATGAACCAGACACGTGAATTATCTGTTTCTTTACCCAAAACCAATTGCGCAACAGACGGCCGTTTAAGAGCTGGAAAAGGGGAATACAAAAAAATCGTTACGAAAAAAAATATGAATATCCGTTGTGAAGGATCTTCACTCTACGGTTGGGCAGTTAAAAATTCGGTTTTGATTGTAGCTGGAAGGCGAAGGGCTACGGTCCGTTGGGCAGAGGACGAGGGGAGGGGAAACGGCGACAGCTGGCCTGAACAAGTGCCTTCGACTACCACCCTCACACTACCACCCTCACACTGGCCTTTGTCTATCCGCGTTTTAACCCCTCTCAGCTGACTAGAATAAAAAGGCACTTTATTAGCGACCGGAGTCACTCCAGGATGTCATCTTCCAAACAAGTAACCGCGTCCAAAATTCCAACCGGATATCGGTTAGAAAACAGAATGCGGGTGAATGAAAGAAAATACTCATTGACTTTTGTTTGTTATGAACCTGGGGTAGGGACAAAATATTTACAAGTTCTCTTTAACAAAAGAACAAAATAAAGCTTGTTAACTAAACCTCATAACTAGTTAGCTTCTTTTTAGCATTATGGTAATGACAATATGACAAATCTACCACCTTTTCAGTACAATCTTCAATATAAGCTGAATAAAATAGCATTCAATATGGAGCGATGATTATCTATTTGAATGTACTAATAACAAATAAAAGAAGGAAAGAAAGTGTTGAAAAAAATCATTTAACATATTTCGGTAAGCCATATTTCAAGATAAATTTATTTCCTTTGATTAGCAAAAAAGAAAACAAATTTTCTTCCATTCTGGTTTGAAAAAAAGAAAAGATTAATAAAGTCGAGGGATAGATAAGATTAATATGAAGAATTTAACGAGTGACAGTTTAGTTTGTTGGAAGAATCGACATATGGAGGTAATAAAAAATTGTAAAGCTGAAAAAGAAGATAGATAAGTTGATATATGGTTCAGCATAACTACTATAGGAAAGGGTTGTGTCGCAACGGCGATAAAAGAAGGAAAAAATAAAGAAAGAAGAAGTATACTGAAAACAGAAGCTTAGAAGAGGAAAAAAGTGATAGCCACATGTGTGCTCCTGAATCTCATGTCACGGATATGTAAGAAGAAGCAGGACATATGGAAGTGCTCTTATCGGAGGGTCTGTAAGAGTACGAAGGACGAATTTAAATCGAAAGCTAATAGCCGATTTATGGAAGGCAAACGGAGAGAGAGGGGAAGGAGGCGTTAATGGAACAGCATGTGGCAGCGGCAGAAACAGATTAAAGGTAAACAAAGGGTGGGGAGGGGATAGGATAGGGTCTAGCTCGAGGTGTACGAGTAGTAGAGAGGGAGAGGGCCTAGGTAAGCAGTAAGCAGGCCGGGTAGTAGGGGTAGGGGGAGAGTATTGCGGTCCCTACAGGCAGGCATCTGGCGGGGAGGAGAGACCGGGACCGTGGGAACGAGGCGTCGGTACGCTCCTATACGCAAGCAAATAGACCTCTCCAAGCTCGTCATCCCGTATTAACTGACGTCTCCACGTCTCACTGCATCCAAACACCTTCCAACCTTCCTCTACACTACCGACCAAGGCAAGGCACCTCACAGAGACATAGTGACCGTACCTCGCTCCACGTTCCGCGTGTCCAATGTACCACTCTACGAGGAGAGGGCACCGGACTGTACCGAGCGTGCCCGGCTCGAGCCCATCGTGTGGCCGACCCCTTCGGCACAGGTATCCGGGGGGAAACCAGAAAAAAGGTAGCAGACGGCTCGGATCCTAGCTCCCGCGGCATAGTCATAAGGAACCACCGAACCTAGCAAGAAGGTACCTATTACCAAGCACGGACATGCATTCACCTGACTCACTAATGCCAAAAGTAAAAATAATACCAATATACATCTTTTTTCAAAATGAAAAATTGAGATAAAAACGTGATCGAAGACAAACCTCTATAGCGAAGTCTTCAATAATAAATTTAATAACAATAATATTAATTTACAGCCTAATGTAAACTATATATAAATGACTCTATAATAATAAGGAAACCCCAGAATTAAATTTAAGAAAAAGTAAGTTACCACAGAGATAGAAGGTGGGTGATACAAAACCTAATTAATTTGGATAAAGAATTATTAGGAGAGCAATACATTTCAAACCTTCGAGATCATCCTTTACAGATGAGTATTATCTGTTCAATAATTCATTAAGACTCTAATTTTTACCTTACGATTGATGAAAGTTAATTGGTTTGTAAGAACTTTCATCGAACTGATGGACAGATCCTATCTCATGAATTCTGACATTTAAAAGGGAAGGTCTATCTAAAGTCTTATACTACACTATAAATACACTAAACTGTTCTCGAATATAAATTAACTAAGATATAATGTATTCATATGTTTGGCGTAGTGGTGGTCAGAGCAGAAAATTAAGTCAGAAAGAAAGGTGAACCAGCTCCTCTGAAGATATTGAAACCAACAGTTACAAATAGTCGCATCAGTACAACATGAAAAGTGGGCTGATTATACTTGTCGGCTTGTTGACCTTTACTTATAAATACCGAGATGCTGATTGAAAGCACCATATATGAGACGCTGTGTTAAAATGATTTAGGCGTTTGGTCATTCGTCAGAAACGCCCAAGTCATTATATGCCTTCCTTTATATCTCAGCCAGTCAAGAGCAACTTTGTATCAATTATAACGGGAAGACGTGCGAACAAACAAAGTCAGAGAGAGCTAGCTAAGAAGAGTATGTCGGGGAGTAGATTGATTGATCTTAAGTCGTTGACTTTTGAAAGGGCAAAGACACTGGGTTCTTCGAAATGGAAGCCTGAGGCTTTAGACAGTCGCAGGTCGGTAGTAAAAGGCACATGTACCCTTTAAGCATTACACGAACCGCAGACTCCAAGAGAGATCGTAAAATAGAGCACTAAACCCTGAACTCGATTCAAATGGAAATGCACGAAGCAACAAACGAATAATGCCATTGCTCATTACTCATTTTTTTATGCTGCTCGTATTGCTCATTACTCTGAGTTCTCCTGTTTATAGCGGATGTAGCTTCACTAATATTCGCCCAGCTCAGAAGTCTTCTTTATTAACAAAAAATAATAGCATTCGGTTACTTTAATGGTTGCAATTCAAACTAAATGACAAACATTTTATGTGATTTGGAGAAGAAAAAAATATTCTTTTTAAGTTCCGATGTTCAAAAACAACACAATCAAATCAGGTCGGCATCCTGCACGAGAAGTAATTTGAAGAGGGGAGTGTAAGAAGACACCCTTAGAAGATCTAAGGGCTTGCACGAAGGGTAAGGTGAATTGAAGGGTAGCGGAAGAGGTAAGCAAGCACCCTAGAGATTTGAACAGGTGGCTAAAACTCCACTCTGTAGTTCTAATAAGATCCTTTAGACTTAGACCTTCTATTATATTTTTAGAGAAGGGTCAGAAACAAGATACCTGGGTAAAAAAATACTCGCAATAACAAGTACATAATAATCTGCAACAGGTTCCCCATGAACAGAGATTTATTAATTATATTTTCAATCTCAAAGAACATTTTGAAAGAAAACATCTCACACAAATAACTAATAAATATTGCAAAAATAACAAGTATTCCTTTAGCTAATGTTAAGAATCAGTACTTCCCATAAATATAATAGATAGCTTTATTTAAATGTAATATATCTACCTTATTACATGAATTTATATATAAATGTAAATTTAAATAACACATTTAATGTTAATAATTTCAGAAACCAAATGTGGATGATAACGGTTTAATGGATACTGTGACAACCCAAATTATCATCATAACCCTCTTCTATGACTGCCTTGTGTTTTCTAGCATTAGGAAGATAAACTATTACTGATGAGCTGAGAAAAAAACTTGATCCAATTATACCAAGGTTGAGATAGAACAGTAATAAGGACATCTTTGCCAAGAAAATTACTGTGATAAAAGGATGTTAAGAAATCATGAAGAATTGTTAATAGAGATTTAAAAGTATATACTCTCTAGGGTTACCTGGAGTCTGATCTCGTATTAGGGGTATGAATACATGTTTTGTTTTTTTATAGCTAGGTACACGCAACAGCTGACGTATGAGCATATTAAAGAATGAAGCCTTCCAAGATTTTAAGAACCCCGTGTTTCACAGGTAAAAGTTATTCTGAAGGAGGGTCGGAAGATACTATGGGAACTACCTTAGGCTATAAACACACCCACGTGGGCATTATGAGCTATTATACAAGAGAATTGACCAGGCAACAGGTTGTAAACTGGGAACAAAACAGAAATTATGTAGAGGTTAAGAACCATCAAATGCATAAAAATACAAATAAGGGAAATAAACTTATAATTGATTATTATAATTACATATAATTATACTTACTGATGGGTCTTCCTAAAATAAAGAAATGTAAGTCTTACCTTTCAAAAAAAGCTTTAGGTACAACTGAATTATATCAAATTTTATAAGGTTTTCGTCATAAATTAGTTATTTAATCAATTTTAATCAATAAAATTACAATTACAAAACTATAAAGAAATAAATTTCACGACTACTTTAGTCGTGTTTAATTGAAATTAATAAACAAAATGTAAAAATAGTCCGCTAATTTTTGAGCCTTATAGCATCCTCGTGTCCTAATATTGTGACCCCATTGGAAAATGAAAGCGGGAACTCGTTCGAAAAATTCGTTGTTTAGACTTAATAAATACATTGGAAACATTAAGGATTGGTCTAATCTTGTCAGTAATTGGTCTTCTCTCTGGGGTGTTTTATCCAAAAACAATAGTATATTATGTTACAAGGCTGTGAAGTGAGGCTGTCAAGTGAGGCTCAAAGTCGCGTAGCATATGCTATTTTTTCCGAGGTAGCAGACAATGAAAAAACATTAACAGGGTGGCCACTAATAAAGCTTGACAAAATTCCCTGACTTTTCCCTGACATTTCCCTGACCATCATCGATATTTATTTTACAAAATTTACCTTTAAAAAGTTAAAGATCATCAAGCTAAAATAGAATACATATACAAGTTGATAATTACTTAGCCCAATGTTTTTCATATATTAGTTTTCATGTTTTCGTAGAAAAATTTAATTATTATAGAACATTTCATCAAAATGTATCATAAAAATAACTTCGCCTCGGCGGGGAATCGAACCCGGGCTCTCTCCGTCCGCGTTTAAAGCTATTTTCTCAGGAATTAGATTTTTCCCATGAAAACGGCTTATATCGTTAGATTTGTAAATTCAAATTTTAAGTTTTTGGTAGTATTCATACTACGAAACGTTTAAATTTTAATTTAAATCAAATTATAATTACTATTTACAACGGGAGACAGACAGAGAAAAATAGACTTCAGCACCGGGATTCGAACCACGAGCCTCCTTTATCTGTCTCCCGTTGTAAATAGTAGTTATAATTTAATTTAAATTAAAATTTAAACGTTCCGTAGTATGAATACCACCAAAAACTTAAAAATTGAATTTCTAATTGATTGTACTAGATACAGGTACTAATTGGGTACTTTATAATTACAAGCGTTATTTCTCACACTAGTTCTATGTCGTTAATGTTGACTTGAAAATTTGAAAGCTTAAATTCGGGACTAGGTATCGTTATCGACAAAGGAAATTATTCTTCAGTATAGCTTATTTGGTAGAGCGTCTTTACTGGAAAAAAGAAGGCCCATGGTTCGAATCTCGGCGCTGAAGCTTATTATTATCTGTCTGTCTCCCGTTGTAATTAGTAATTATAATTTGATTTAAGTTAGTTTAAATGGACTACATTTTTTTTACATTTTTTTTAGAGTTTTTTTGGGGGGTAGCGCTCCAAATTTCAAGATATAACTAATTTCTCGATTTCGCCGTGGGGTACGATTTTTCTGAACATGTATGCTAAATTTAGTCAAAATCGGCCCGGTAGTGTGAGCTCCAGATGTCTGCACAGACGACAGACAGACAAAAGGGACCTCAAAACGTCTAAATCCATCGAAATCTCAAAATCGAATTTTCGCGCCATTGAAATACTTCTTCTTATTGATGAAAAAGTAAATTATGAGTGAAACCTAGTATTTTGTCGGGTCCACACCGGTTTTTCCTGTTAAGCGTTTTCCTGTTCAACGCTAAAAAGTATAAACTAATCGTAGCCTTTCCTTATTATCCTAGAAAGTAAAAATTCACGTATTTTTACTTTCTCATATAAAAGAGAAAGTATTGTGATGGCGCAAAAATTCAATTTTGATGGATTTACACGTTTTGAGGTGCCCTGAGTCCAAAAAAGTGGTTTTTAAAAAATGTCTGTCTGTCTGTGCAGACACCTGGAGCCTAAACTACTGGGCTGATTTTGACGAAATTTGATGAATTTTAGCTCTAAATTTGGGGGCGCTACACCCAAAAAACTCTGAAAAAACGTGAAAAAATATGATTTCTCGAAAACGGTTCCGACGATTTTGATAAAAAAAAATTCTAAGATGTAGTCCATTTAAATACGAATCTAACGATATATGCCGTTTTCCCGGGAAAAATCTAGTTCCTGAGAAAAAAGCTTAAAACGCGGATGGAGAGAGCCTGGGTTCGATTCCCTGCCCAGGAGAAGTTATTTTTATGATAAATTTTGATGAAATGTTCAATAATAATTAAATCTACATACGAAAGCTAGTAAATGGAGAACACTGGGCTAAGTAATTATGAACTCGTATATGAGAAAGTTTGTCTGAGTTGTCTTGGACCGATTTTTTGATATAATTTCTAAGTATAGAGGTCGTTAATCCTTCTGCCTTTGTTCCAAAGACAGCATTTTTTTTTTTTTATAAGAAATTTCGAGAAAGTTAAGGTTTCTGTGCTTTAAAATTATGAAATAATGATTTTAATTGCATGCAGATTTTCCCTGACCTATGACAAAATTCCCTGACTTTTCCCTGACATTTCCCTGTCGGCCGAAATTCCCTGACTTTTCCCGGTATTCCCGGTCTGTGGCCACCCTGATTAAATATTAATCACTAATCAATATATAATAATAACAAATATTAGTACATACTTAAGACTTAAAAAAGAAACCTTAAAATGAGGTTACACTATAAGAAAAGATAAACAAAACGCATTGACATCTAGCGAATTTTTATCGTACTAGAAGCATTTCTACAAAGACTGCAGCACTACTAACGGAAGTTTTGACAACTACCCGCCGTAAAGAAAAAATCTTTTAGTGCCTAGGACGTAAAAGATTTTTTCTTTACAGCTAGGAGTAATGAAAAGATTTTTTAAGTCCACGTAATGAAAAAATGGATTTTAGCTATGTTTTTTAGGCTCTAAAGTTACTATTTCACAGCCTACCACGGAAAAAATCTATATATTTGTCAATGTAATAACGACACAGACTAAAAAATTAAGAAATTTTTAAGAATAACATATCTGTGTAAGTAAATGTCAGATTGATCACAAAGGGACATAAGTTGCCACTTAAATTGAACTGCCGGGATTTAACAACAAACATAAACAAACTCTCTTCTATAGATTCTATACTTGACGTTTTATATTATTTTGATTTTGTAACATGGAGTTTATTTTTTTAATATGGAGATCGAAGATCCTTTATATTTTTATATCTTAAGATTTTTATAATAACAAAAATTACAAGAAATTTTGCTAAGCTTAAAAGGGATACAAAAGAAAAAAGAAAGATATCATTATACTGAATAAATAAATCGTTTCCAATCAATACAAATTACTTCTATTTCTTATTAAGATCACGAAAGTTATAAAATAAAAATGATTAAGAAGAGATGATTAAATAATGTATGGGGAAAAAAGAAAAATGAACCATAAAACTTTTATTACATGGAAAAATAATTGAAGGTAAAAATACAAAAATAATATTAAAACAAACACGAGCAAATCAATAAGTTTTGTATATAACAGTAAAATTGATAGCCAAGTCAAATGGTAAATCATAAAAGTAATAAAAAAAAATTCAAGAAAAAGGCTAGAAATAGAAAAAAAAATATTTCTGTGAAAAAAAAAAAAACGTAAAAGAAAATTCTTAAAAATAACTGTACTTTGAATGCGTAAAACCTAAAACTAGTTTTTACTGTAATCTAGGATTTATGTATACCTATGTAAAAAGAAAAAAATAATTTAACAAGACTTTTTAAAGTAAAGAAGAAAGAATTTAAAAAACTAATTAAATTATTTAAATGATGAAATATATATATGTATACAATTTAAAGGCCAGATCGAAAGAAAAACGAGGATGAGAAACTATTCAATTAGGAACTGTTGAAGGTATTTAAAAAAAAAACTTTTTGAAGTTTTAAAAATATGGAAAGTAAATAGGTTTATAACCGGATTAAAATGTGGATGATGAGGGCCGTTAAATTAGTTACACATTAAATAAAAATCCGAAGAGAAATGTTGACAATTAAGTAACGAGGTGAAGACCTATCCAGAACACTTCATGTTCAACTTTTAATAGATTCAAAATATAAAATTACTTAATAATAAACAACGAAAAGAAAATGATAATGATCTAAATATTGAATATATAAACACGTTCCGTCACGTGTAAGAAACGAATAATATTTTGAAAGGATGGTTGGAGAAAGAATTTTTATTGACTATTAGATTTAATGCTAATTATATATTTGGCTAATGTATTTTCATTGGCCTAAAATGAAAAACATAATTTGCAGAAATGATTAAAGCTATATAATACTATTGAAGAGATAAGTTGACACAAAATTTTGCTCTAATTATAGGACTAAATTAAAGGGCACACCCTTAAATACTGAATAAAGTTATTATTGTTAATTTAATTTCTTAAAAACAATTAAATAGTTTATTATTCATTTGTGGGGAGAGAAGGATAGAAAATGAAACACACATGACAGGGAGGGAAAGAGAGAGAAAGGATAGAGAAACATCGTCTGAAGAATAAGAGCGCAAGTGGACTTGATGTCAATAAGAATAATAAAGAAAGAAAAGCATCTCCACAAAATGAGTATATGTAGTCGTCCGTGTTATTTCTCTCATATGAGACACCACGTCAAGTGTTTTCTTTACATTTTTTCCGGCACTAATGATGGGCAAGAGTCCCAAAGCTAGTTTTGGTGATTAAATACTCATTTTGTGGAGAAGCTTTTCGTTCTTAATTATTCAAAGTATAGAGAAGGAAAAAGAAAGGATAGGGCGGGAAAGAGAGTGAAGGGTAGGAAAGGAAAGAAAAAAGAGGGAAAAGAGCGAGAATTATGAAGATTTTATTATAATACTTATCCTACTAACATCTTCTAGCCTTACTAACCAAAACGTCGCGATGTTTTTAATAAATTATTTTTAATTTCCCAAACGGTACATAATAATATATAAATGAAATTTTAAAAACATGAAGCAAGATCTGATGAAAATAATTAAATTAATAAGGTTAACCACTAAAGGAAGTAAAACATATTTTAGAATAATAGACAATTCTAAGTGTTATCTTATATTTATTAAGGTCAATAAGTGTGTTTAGCAATTAAAATAAATTGTAACCAACATAGTATTATCTCTTATTTATTTTTAAGTAAAAAGGGAGATCTGTGGTCATGGTAAAATTGCGGATTTATAAAATTATAGCATACTTTTTTTAATTTATTATAAAACAAATGCCGCCACATGCCTTGCTTTCTAGTTCATAAAATAGATAGATTTTACAGTGGTAAACCATCAAAATAAATTATAAATATATGATAAATAAAAAAAGTAGATATTGTAGGTTTAATATCAACGGTTGTGATGTGATAGAAACCAAAGCAAAGAGATTTATATATACATTTCATAAAATTGTCATTTTTAATTTTTTTTTAATTGAATTGTTGAATTGTCCCCTCCCGTAGTTGCACCCACCTTTATATATATTATATATATATATATATATATATATATATATATATATATATATATATATATATATATATATATATATAGAGAGAGAGAGAGAGAGAGAGAGAGAGAGAGAGAGAGAGAGAGAGAGAGAGAGAGAGACAGAGAGAGAGAGAGAGAGAGAAAGAGAGAGAGAGAGAGAGAGAGAGAGAGAGAGAGAAAGAGAGGGAGAGACAGAGAAATGTGCGGAAGTTATAACTTATAACTACAATTTAAATATAAATACATTAAAAATAAAGACAGGAGTGTGAGTTGTAAATTTATAATATTCCACACATTGATCTGCAGTTTTGAAGATATAATAATATTTGAGAAAAAAAAATCGTGGAATTGGTTTCAATGGAATAAAAAACAATGAAAGGATTTCATATCGTTTTAAGTTACAAAAGACTTGATATATTTTTTTACATAGAGGATGAATACATAACGGATCGAATAGAAACGTCACGATATGGAAAAAAAAAATCTTTAATGTACTGTCGGTTTATATATGGAGAGATTGATCAAAAACCCCAAAATGAAACTTCCATTCAACAGAAAAAAAATTACAGCTTACTTTCTATTCGTGGTTCGAAGAGGATATAGAGGGAGTTGGAAGAGTTACAGCAGTGGCTTGAGTTATTAATTTTGCTTAGATGGAGTAGATTGCAAAAGAACCTACGGTAATAGATGGATGATCGTTCCACGGACAGATCTCATATAGCAGAGAGAAGGGTACGCGAGATGAGTAAGAGACAGTTGGAAACTAAATAGCAACTAGGAATTGAATTCTAGAAAAGGATATCAATAAAAGATCCAGGCAGGGAGAAGAGAAGGATAAGGACCCCCTTAAACAAGTCGATGCTCGCCAACTATACCATTTATGGTACCGGTAGGAGAATAAGGCACACTTAAATCCAATTAAGATGGTTACATCTTACATACCCTCCTGTTTGGCTAGAAACAGTCCAGTAAACGTATCATAGTCCTGCATACTCGTACATTGCATGGCTTCTTTACAACTAACGGTCTTTTTTATTTCTAATAAGAGAAACTTCCAGCTACACTTGTACCAACATTTATAGCATATTAGAAGCAATCATAAACTATCTTCAAGAAGATAACTGTAAGAGCATTTTATCTGATTAATTGATATGGTTTAAAGAAAAATAAACCAGTAGAAATTAGTCAAATTTCAAGAAAAAATATAAATACAGTATAACCTGTCTAACCTGGAATATGTGTAAGTTGGAAACACAATACAATGGAGGAAACATTTTTCTGGAACCGCTTTTCAGTTAAAACAGGTTTTACTGTATTTATAGGTATAGGAGTCATTTCTAATCGCAGCGACAGGAGGTAAGTCAAGGCCTAATTGTAACATTGCGGCGGGTTTCCTATTTCTGAACTGGAATGAAGACATTAAAGGGAATTTGAAAGAGGGTTGTCGATCTTAAGACACCCATACGCGATCAAACATTTTGCGCAAACCTGATGTCGGGCAAATATAGGCCATAGACGTCAAACATCATGTTTGCGCAAACATCAAACAGCCCCATACACGGTCAAAATGTTTGCGCAAACATTTTGACCATGTATGAGGGCATTTACTGAAAACTCCCTTTGCCTCTCATAGTTAAACCTACTTTTATATATACATTTAAATAAAGATTAAAAATAAATAACACTTGCAAATAAATAAATATTCATAATGCAATTGTGTTTTTTTATTGTAGAGCCAAAAACTTCGCTTTTTTTTATACATCTCGTTAATTTTTGATAACTTTAACAAGATGTAATTTAGTTTAGAAGTGTTACCTATACGATCACTCTAAGCAAAATAATTAAGCATTAATGTATGGATCAGTATCATAAATTAATATTTTCTTGATAGAAAATAAATTCGTGCATCATTTAATTAAATTTAACGTAATATAAATTGATTTTAACTAGCGATGCAACGCATTAAGAACACCCCCAGCAAACAATTTTCGTGGTAAAAACTTACATATATTTTATCTATACTCTTCAAGACCTTTAAAACGATGTAACATAACGCTGAACGATAACATGTCAAGCTGACTAAAAAATAATCCACCATATTAAAAAATATTGAAATTAACAAAAACTATACTACACACAAATACTAAGATGCACCTGGAGTGGGAGAATTTTCACCAGTTATCACACAAAATAAAATAAAGGATAAAACGAACACAGAAAATTAAAAATGACAATTCTAATAAATACAAATTAACAGTAAAACTCAAAGTAGAAAGATAAGTTGTTTGTTTCTACTTAAGGTGCGCTTATAGCACTGAGGAATTTACAATTCAAGGCGTGGGAATCACGAAGAAAATAAAAGTGAGATAATAATTACAACTAGTCAAATGACGAGACACTAACTACAAAAAAAAATTATAATATTATTCTAACGATAAATACACGCAAAGTAAGTCAAAGTAATAAAGGAAGGAATGGATAAATACAAGAAATACTTAGTGAACTAGTCGACCTTCGATCGTAATATACAAATAAATTTCCAATCTAACTACATTGATAAAATGAAAAAAAAAATCTCAGTGCAATCTGGTTTTTAATTGTAAAAAGATTAAAAAATATAAAATAGTAATGATCTAGTTTTGTATGAGAAAATGTTTACAGTGGGTACTGTAAATACGAGAAATTCAAGGTAAACATAAAGATAAATTTCAAATGGGAATATATATAATTTAATAATACTAGTAGAATTTTATGCTTACGAAAGATTTTACTGGAATACATAAAGACAAATTTTATAATAAATACAATTTCAATTCTATAAAAATCGTTACGCAAAATTTAATTTTTCTGACTTAAAAGAACAAGTATGATATAAAAAAAAATATGTTTAAAAGTTTTATCTAAATGATTACTGCTTTGAAGTTTCCCGAGTTTTTTTAATTTAAAAATATTTAATATATATAATAATATGACATACTAATTGATAATAAGAGTGTAAACTTTATGCTGTAATTTTATATTTACTTTTAATTGTGAAAAGAAGCAACATTATATCTATTTCTTTCTTAACGGCGAGGCCAAGGTTAGAAAATTCTCATGCAAGCAGTTCGTCATGAGTTCATTACACTTTATATAAAAACCTAGATACGTAGATTTTCTTGAACACAGTTATGAAGTTAATAGAAAAAAAAAAAATACAGAGACATCACTGTAGAAATGTCAAAGAAACAATGTGTCATGTAATTAATTAAAATAGAATAAGGAAAACGCCTTTCTTTCATGATAGATTTGTCATATTTGTTTAAATAAATTTGCATACACGATCTTGAAATTATAATTTTTAGCATTTTCAATCATTCGTTTATTGGTTCAATGCAAAAATAATAATGGATTAGAATTTGTTTAAATTTAAAACCCTTGCTTTTAAAAAAATTGGGACTTCTTTAATAGTAGTAAAATAAGCTTGCATATATATATATATATATATATATATATATATTCTTTTATATATAAATAAAAGTAATGTTTGTCTGCCTGTCTGTCGTTCAATGGTTGGACGCATGCCCGTGAACGTTTTTGAGTTGGTAAAACTATTTTTGAATTTTGGTATACAGGGGTACGGGGTACAAAAATTTCAAAGTAATGTAAACCTTTATATATGCATCATATATCGTTGAAAAACTTTTTAAAATTATAGTAATTGTTGTTATACACATTTATGTCATATTGTCATTTAAGAGGGGGGTAAAGTAGAAAATACAGGAAAAATATTTCTATAATCTTTATCTATATAAATAAAATTAATGTTTGTTTAACTGTACTTCTTTTATGCCAATATTGTGTATTGTACAAGTATATATTGGAAATTGTACTATAAATTTTTCATAATTGGCAACATTATTTATCTACATAAACTATTCATAAGGTTTTTTCAAAGGTAGTATCTATAATACATTTCTTATGTTATTAATGTTTATTAGGCGGTACGAAGTTCGCCGGGTAAGCTAGTATATATACATTAAAGTCAAATTGTAAGTTGTTACCGCAAGTTCATAAGTTATCAAATGAGGATATCCCTACCGTCATCCTCATTTGATATATTATATATATTTGGACTAATTAAAGAAACATATTATTAAAAACAAAACTTAATTAGCACCTATTCAATCTGAGGCTATTTTTATCAATAACCAAACATAAATTACTGTGTTATCCTTAGTTACCCATAAGAAGTAAGTAATAGAGATTCTTTCCAATAAAGTCTGAGAGAATATGTATTGCAATGTGTTTTAACTAAAGGAAATCCTAACTTCATCAAAATACTTACAAACTAAAAGCACTCGGCAGTTTTTTTTTATTATAAAAAAGGTTGTTTTGCTCACTTTAGTATATAAATTGAAATTTAAAAGGAAGAAAAAAAATTTGTGACAGCTTTCAAGAGATTAAAAGGCGGAGTGAATTTCAAAGGCTAAATTAGAGAAAAGACCAAGTATAAGAAAGACAAAAAGAGAGGGGATTTTTATTAATGATAATGACCTATAAATAAGGATATAAGTGATGAATATCGATTAAGCGATGGATTGTAGATGGAGGGGGACACGGTGGGAACCGTCTCGAGCTGACTTGAGACTGGGTGCTTTCCAACCGGTCCGTACCTGGGCAGTTTCACCGGAAATATCTCCTCCTGCATCACCCAAGTCAACATTTACACTCACGTCAAACCTTTAATCATTGCTAACAACTAATTTGAAATAATCACTAACTTTTGCATCTGGATTAAGAAACTCATAAGTAATGTTGAAGTTATAAGCAAATGCATATCATTAAACATAAAAGGGATTCAAATTTTCTATTTTTAAATTACTCTTTATAAGTTTATAAACTTCATTGGTACTTTTTTATACATTTAATCTAAAATGTATCAATAAGTGTATTCCAGTTTGATTAAAATAAATAAGTTAAATGTTTTTATAAACAGCAATAATTACAAGATAAAAAGAACTTTTTATATACTACGTTCTTAAATTTTCTGTTTAATCATAGGTATGTAATGTTGATAATATAATTGTCATTGTTATATATAATTTTATTGAAAAAAAAAAAAAAAAAAAAAAAAAAAAAATACATAGTTCCGAATTTATTTACTTCACATAATAATGACAACCATCTAGAGAGCTGATCTTAAACCTATAAAAGGACAAATCTTTGTACAACGGATCTCACTAACACCGAATCTAAACCGTGCCATTGATATGCCCTGTGTAGGGACAGTAAGAGAAGAAAAATGACTACAAGTAAAGAAGTACAGATGCAGAAAAATTAAACCTATAACTAGGACCCAAGTGTAAACAATCCTGGGTGTCACACGTCAATTAATTTATTTCTTTATTTACTTTTCGCTGTCATTAAATGTTTACTTTTTAATAAAAAAATCACAAATTTAAAACCCGTCAAAATGAAGATTGCTAGTACTATGGAACATGTCAAAACAAATAAAATAACTTGCGGATTTTTTCCGAACTAACTTTCCATACAGCAAAATTTGCTGAAAACTAATTAAATTCTGCTGAAAGATGGCTAAAAGTATTACAATAATGCATTGTCATCGTGTTCTGAGCTAATCTAAAAGTTTCACATGTTTAGCTACTCAGGAAGTTAGTTAAAAATCTATTCCAAGATTTGTACTGGACAAAAAAACAAACAAGAAAGCAAGCTAATAAAAACGTAGTAAAAAATAAAAACACAAATTCACTAATACCCATTTTAAATTCTAAGCAATAAATTCAAAGAAGAAATCAAATCAGAATAGAAGATCGCATGACTAGATCTCATTGAACTTTTTCAGGTTGAGTTCACATCGACTTAACTCTCAACGGATCCTGAGAAGTGAGGCGAGAGATCCGCCGGCTGGTAGAGGCGCGAAGTTGTGCAGGTTGAGTGCGCCGAGATGCCATCTTTATACAGCCGTGTCTCTTACACTATAGGTCTCCGCCACGCTACCTCCGAGCAATTATCATCTTACACTCTCTTGATAACAAACCTGAAACCCTGACTCAATCCTCGCCGTCTTAAGCTCTGGACAAATAAGGTACAAGAGCTTTACCTTCGCCAGCCACACTGGAAAATTTACAGACCTGCAAATGGAAACAACTCCCTTCCAGTGTGATTTATAGTCGCGAAGAATGATTTATGATTTGAGGAGAATAGTATCGCAGTATGTGAACAATTTAGATGGAGAACTAATCGATATGTGGTACTCGGACTTAAGCTTTAGGCCTAAAGGTTAATTGCGAGCTAACGCAACGTACCCGCAGCCGCATCCAGTTGAACAAATATAGAACTAATTGATCGTACATAATGAACGTAAATAACTTGGAAACCCTACGATGTACAGTTTAAATATACTGGAAGATAAATTATTTTCATTATATACATGTATATTTACTCTATATGAAGACATCACAAATGAATACTGTAACATAATTACTTCGGCAAGAACAAGGAGATTCAAATTATAGGAAAAATAATTTAAAATACACAGAGCTGCGAAGATATTTATCCTTTCTCAGTCTTCTGAATACTTAAGTACATTCCCTAAGATTATTTAAATTTAAAAAAAAAAAATCCAAGGCAATAATATTATTTATGATATGGATGTTTTACGTGATGAAACTATTTCATTGAATTTTTTAAGATGACCTCCATAATTATGTTGGTCAAACCTACAAAATATATATGAGCAAATATATAAATTATTACGCGTGACTTCCCTATCGCACCTTCAAATTGATTATCACTATAAGCTATCGTCAAAAGACGTTTCAGTAAAATTTATGTAAATAACTCCATTCGCAAAATAAAATAACATCTTAAGTTATAATTGAATTAAAGAATATTTAAATTTTCTATTAGATTCGGAACAAATACGTTATTAACATAAAATGGAAACACTTGAGTTAGTTTTGGAAGGCGTTCGATTCTTAAACGATATTAACTAATAACCAAAAAGGCTTTACATCTTAAAACTACATTATAACTACACAATTAAACAATTATGAAAAAAAAATAACTACACTAATAATAAAATATACAAACAACTATCTTGAAATCTATCAAACCTAGAAAAGAGCTAAGCTCCGACGTTTAAGAATTTTTTTTAATCATCAGAAAACTGATGATTTTTGAACATTTATGTTATCACACTTTTAATGCATTTGCTGTGATGTACATAGTAATTATTCTAGTTGTGTAAATGATATAAATAAATAATTATTTTATGGCGTACTTAACCTTTCTAGTTCAACACCCAAAATAAATACATATTTTAGCTATACTTACAGCCCCAATCCCCAATAAAAGAAATAGATTAATATCGAAACGACAATTCACAAAACTATATAGACGGTAAATGCTGACGCAATAATCTTTCAGATTCAATTAAATAATAAAAAACGTCTTTAAAATAATAATAATAATAATAATAATAATAATAATAATAATAAGAATGAATCTAAAATCGAAACGAGATAACATAAGTATGTAACGACATTGAATAGCACAATCATAAAGAAAGTAATTAAAAAAATAAAAAATAAAGAGCGAGCACAAGATTAAAGTGTTTATTCATAGCATTAAACACATTATTGCACAAAAGCGAGTGAATTATAGAGATAATAAATAGTTTTAATATAGATAACCAGGAGGATATGAGTCAGAAAAAGTTGTTCAAATATTCGTGACAAAGAGGAAAGAATTTGACAAAAAATATCTACCCTACTCACCCAACATTAGTTTACTGGAATGTAGAGCAGATTATAAAAGTTGATAATATTCGTTCAAAAAATATATTTTATGAGTCAACAATAAACGAAGCATGGGGGCAATAGCATTTCATGGCTTATGTGCCATAATTTTTGAAAAATGTATGCGTGGATATAAAATATAATACATATAAATATAAGAGCCCTTAGGCCGTGGCAACGGTCCTAATTTTATACTTGGAAAAAAAGAAAAATTAAGACAATTAATTTAGATAAGGTATTATATCTATTTAAAGACCAACAAATCAAAACAAACATTTTTTTTTTTATTAGAATAAATGTGGTTGCCTTAGCTTGGTAATAACAAATCAATTCAAGGTGAGTCGTCGGGACGCTACTCGATTATATACAGGATGTGTGTGTCTAGTAAGGAAATTATATAATTGTTTACTTATAGGGATCGACAGTTAATTTAAAATTTTTATTAATTCTACATTTTATATTTTTTAGACTACTTCACACAAATAAAAACAACGAAAAACCTAGAAAAAGTGGTAAAAATAACGAAATTATTTCAAATTTTTTATCTACAAGATTTTTGATGCTACTAAAAACAAATTAAGAGTAATTAGAAAAAAATAGGCCTGAAACCCTAATTTTTTCCCCTTTTTCCTTAATTTTCTAAAAAAAATCTTTAAAGAACCGCTACGTGACGAATTAATAAAACACCATTTTGTTATAAAAAAGTATAACTTTTAAGATGTTACCTCAAATAAATTATTTTCCAGTTTGACAGGAAATGAAGTTTTGTTTAAATATGCGGGTATAAGGTCAAAAGATTTTTGTTGGTGGTCAAAACATTTTAATTTAATTATTAAGCTCACGGAAAGCAGATTCATCTGAATATTATCGAAGCGTCGCAAACTAAATATTTTTTTTAAAAACCATTATGAAGTAATTTACATATTATCCATTCATTAAAACTTAACTGACATATTTATTTATTTAAATAGTAATTAAATAAATAAAAATTATACAGTTCAATAAATTATAGGAATCAATCGAAGGTATTTGGACTAGAGAAGAACGTTAGGGCGGATAAAAGCTTTATTAGAATATAGATAATCTGATATTAATGACTTAAAAAGGATAATTTTGATAAAAATATTGATGTTATAATAGAAAACAACTAAATATAACCAAAATGAAAAAATATAATTTAAAAATTGGTTATTTAATTATTATAATCCCTATAGACCATATACTAGAAGAATTTACAATTGAAGGGATCAATTGAAGAATACAAAAAACAACTAGATATGAGTTTGAATTAAATAAAAACAAAATATGATTAAGAACTAATTTAATATACCTATAGGTCAAAGCTAAAATGAATAAATGTAAAGGATAAAAAATAATCTAGAGAAGGTTAATCTTATTTTAGTTTTCAGGGTTTGAAGAAAAAAAAATTAGAAATTGCAATAATGTAAAAATGGCTTAGTAAAAATAAATTTTCAAATAAAGTATAAATCAAATATGTCGTTTTTAACTGTTATTAAAAACAGTTACTGATTCGCATAACATTATAATATAAATTATACAAGTTTTTAAGCTGCAGAATTAGAAATGTTTTGGACGAACTAAGATTTAAATTATCTTTTTTGTAACAATCTTAATTTAAAGTCTTCTGACACATCCTTTAAATGTTTAATTCATCAATATCAGCTTGCTTATTTAAAAGATAATAATCTAAAAACCTAAAATATATAACAAATCAAGCCTAATTTTAGGTTTCCTACCATAAATGAAATAAAAATAAAAATGTTCCTTATATTTAGTGTAATTATAATGTGAAAAATTCCGAGGAACATAATTATGACGTAATTAGGCTCTAAAGTTTTTTGTTTTTTTTTCTTCAATTTTTTTACCTTTGCCCTTCAAACTAAGAGAGGTACACAAAAAGTGTAATCATAGCAGGAAATAACATTTAAATTTTCCATCAAGGACCCGCATTAAATGATTTACGACAAAACATTATCTGATGAAACAACGAAACAAAAAAATAAAAATATTTAATAATATATATGTATGAAGTAATAAGTTTGAAAAGCATTCAGGTAAAAACTAAAGGTGATTTTTTCTCAATATAGTCAGAGGAGGATCACCAAGTGAATATTCATAAGGTTAGTTCAAAGTCGTTCCAATTAACTATTTAAAATCAGTGAGGTGAAGAAGAGAACGGTTTGGCCTAAGGCGAGGTTCGGCTAAGGTAGGGTCTGAAAACTTGAAATATGGTATGGGACAATATAGCCTCAGGCAAGGAACAAAACCAAAAGCGCCATAGTCCCAGCCGATGTTCAACAATGCTCAAAGAAAACGGTTATAATTACGTGTTTTAAAGAAGGACTCGGGTACAAGCATGAGATTAGGCAGGGTTTACCTTTAGTACTTCTAAGAAGAATGACCATAGCAACAAAAAATTCTTTAGTGAAGAAATAGCTAAAAAGCAAATAATACAAAGAACGAAAATCTAAAAGTTTAAATCAAACAAAAATACAAAAAGATCTTAAAGCAAATAAACACAGCAAGAAATCGTCTAATATGATTCATCGCAGAAAAAAGAAGTCATAAAAAAATCTTGATATAAAAATACGAAAGTGGATTTGAAAATTATGCTGCTGTTAAGATTTTGTTCTGTTTTTATACATAACAATTGTTTTATAACAAATATTATATAAAACATTTACTTTCTTTTATTTAATAAATGTCCTTATTAAATAAATTTATAAAAACTTATAGGTAAATAGCTATAAAGACTTATTATAGCAATATAAGTAATAGAAAGAAATTATAAATATGTTCGCTTAAAAAAAAAAAAAAAAAAATATACATTAAACTAAATAGTTAAAAACTGCATAGATAATTTAAAATTTATAAGTTTTTTTTGTTTTACTTTATTTTTTTTGTTTTATTTAAAAAATAATTTAAGTTCTAAGTTTCTTATTGAAATATTATGAAAACATTCTGAAACGGGAGAGTAACTTGAGATAAAAAACTCCTTGTCATAATAGAGGCAAATGCATACAATGGATGATCTAGATATTTAAATTAAAAGACAATGGTTTGTAAACTAGTATACACTCTGTGAATGATCATTCATCATATCTTACGGGTAATTTAACTTCTTTAACTGAGAGAGAATTATTGTTTTGCATGAACGTAGAACACAAAGCAAAGGATGCCGAAAACTTGCATAACAAAATATATACATGGTTATTTTGCAATTAAAAGCAAAGATCTTCTTTTAGTAAAGAAATGTTAAGACCGACAATGCTTAAAAAGCCAATGAGGTTATAAATAAAAACTAGACTAAGCAGCCATACATCATCGATGAACACGATTACTTAGAATCTTATCTTAGTTTCATAGAACAAAAGGATTTGTTATGAGAGGGTGGATTTCGTTAAGTATAGAAAATCTACGCGAGAAAATAAATATGGTAATAAGGTAATGGTACAAGAAGAGAGAAGGAGACGATAATTCATACAGAAAATCCACCCTCCTTCTGGCATTCATTAATCGTTAATAACGAAACAAACACTCATTCGGTTACATTAAAGGAAATGCTGTAATAGCCCTCATAAACAATCCGAGACCTGAGCCGTACCGGAATATCTCTGACTCTTGGAATTAGTTAGAGCTAACGTGGTATTAAGTCGCAATGACCTCTCCGACTCGATGTAGAGAATAAAAAAATAAAACGCTTTACAAAACACAAGCCATAAGCTATACATTTGTCTAAGGTGGAGTATATAAGCCGTAGCAGGATTTCTAGCAAGGGTCAGAAGCGACGTTTGATATATGGCAGCAATCGGATCCAACTAGGAGCCACCAGATTTTAAACAGTAGCCGACTTCTTCAATTTGTATCTTTCTTAGATTTGAAATCGAAATGGAATTCATTCGTCACACGTCAAGCAGATCAGAAAACACACCCTCATATTCGAAATGAAACTGGGGAGATATATTGCCTCAAGAACGCATAATATATGAAACTTATAACACTAAAAAATAAGGAGAGAGAAAAGAAAAAGAAACTTAACCGTACATATCTCATAAGTAACTACAACATGTTTTTTATAAGATGAAATTAATTTATCAGACAAATAATTAATTTCATCATAATTCTCTCATGAATATAGATAGAAGTTGAGAAAAATACATCGAAATTAAATTTTCCTTCACAATTAGAAAGATTAATATACGTCAAGATATAAATAGGTACCTATCCATCGTTTATAAACGCGATAATTATAAATTATTTACGATTTCAATTACGATGGTTAGGTAGTAGTAATTATGATTTTTAAATAATTATATAAAAGGGCAATCCGTTCTCAGCCGTTAAGATTGGATATAAATGACATATAAACTGTCTATAATCAATTGTTTAAAGAAAAATACTTACATAATTTAAGTAATAATTATTTATTAATTCATGAGGAGTAGTAATAAGAAAATTTAAAATTATAATTATGGCATTGGACTTAAACAAAAGTATTTATATTAGTATCTAAGGATAAAGGAAAGAGCAAATATAATAGGATAATGACAGTATATCAAATATAGCTCACCTCGTCTTTTTTATTGCTAAAGCGTAACAGAAGTAAATATTTGAACAAGATCAAAGGTAGAAGGAGTAAAAGTTACATCAAATTATCTGATCTGTCATTCTGAATTGAAATAGCGGCATAGTTTGAAAATGATAAAAAATCATTAATGTCATAAAACAACAAATATTAATAAATAAAAATGAAAAAAAAAATTGATTTATATGAGTCTAAAAAGTACTACTCATATAGTATTTGTAGTATAACAATTGCACTATTAAAAGTTATAATAAGAGAACTCGTTCCGTCATAATACAATATCAAATAGTACAAAATCTTATTTTAGCACATATTAAAAGTATACATAACACGAAGCAATTAAAATGTCAAAAATATGAAAAAAGATTAGTACAAGGAAATATCGTGGTATTCCAATGCAGGTAGTGATACTCCAAGGTTAATGATATTTAGAACAGAATGTTTGTCTGTTTGTAAGGTGAATGAATGATGAAGGTGGGTCGGAGACAATAGAATCGGATATAATAATTACAGGTTTTAAGGGGGAAGAATATAAGGAAGATCTCTATCTGAGGACGCCCACGGAGCGGAGATCTGAGCCCGTGAACTTGCGACACAGCCGACCGGACCACAAAGGTCGAAATATTTATCTTTTAATAGAGCCTGCATGAGATAGCACTACCTTTAAATAAAACTAATACTCGATATTGAAACAGAACGTCGTATAATAGAAAGGTGAAGTCACGCACAGATGACTAACATGTCAGTACCTCTCTATTTGCTTTGAACCTTCTCCACTTGCACTTCAAACGATCCACATGAATCAGGTATATTCAGAATAAATGTTTCTTAAATTATTTCTCAGTGCTATATATCTTCGCCTGTTTACCTACTGCTGACGAGGCCGTCCTTCCATTCCAAATACCACATACATTTGAAACGGAGAAAGTTAATCCTTCTTCCCACACCTTCAACCTTTTTCAACTACGTTACAACTTTAGTTATTTTAATGAAAAGAAATAAAGAGTTGGTATAAGAAACACAAAATAAATTTGTACACCCTCTTCTCCCTTCTCCAAAGAAGATTCGAGGTTTTGTTTGAACAAGAACAGTTTTTTATGTACAAATTCAGAGGGATGTCCGTGACCAATGCCTGATCGATTAGCGTCGCGAGCTGGAGGCCCTTAATACACCGTAATGAGCTAAAGAAGGTAAGGGTCGACAAAGGAAAAAGACTTAGAAAAACATAATTTTCCCACATGAAGGAAAGAAGATGCAAATGGAATGGTGGGAAGGGACGTGGAGGAGGAGGAGTCCGTAGTAAATGGGAAATTGGTATCAGCCGGTGTAACGTATTTGCATCGGCTCGATCCAAGAGCCATGATCATAATCTATTAGAAGGCGAGTCCATTACTGCCCCGTGTGGAAAAGGAGACCGTGACGAAACCAGCATACTACAAACTATCTTCTCTTTGCCCGCGGTCTTCTTCACAATATTCAACTTGAGCACGCATCCCACAGCAGATACTCTTGAACCCAATAAACTCTTGCATCAGATACCATCTTCTTAACGTTGGAATGCATAAGTAAACAAAAATAAGCATTTTAGCACAATGCAATCTGAAACAATACTAAACTGCACGCCATGAGTAAATGGAATCAATTATAACAATGCAAAAATAATAAAATAAAAATAAATAAATAACTTTCCCACGCACTCGATATGCAAAAGATTACCTAATGGATGAAGAAATAAATTATTTTATAATTTCATCATTTCTCCACGGCTTAGACCAATTAACCAAAAGGTAAATTAATGTTATGTACATAAGTGTATACGTACGCATATAATTTGGTATAAATGGATCTATCTATCATAATGTTCAGAAAATATAACAATAATGCAGCATGTATATAGATATGATATAACAGTTTATGTTTAACAATTTTTTTTTTTTTGTTTCGGAATTTTCTTAAAGAAGTTCAGCCAACTTAAAACAACAAGTCAATTTAAAATGTTAATCAACCTTATTTGGAAAAAAAGCCGGATTTTGAAGAAAATTTTCTTCGAATATGAGCTATGCCTTTGGTGACTAAGATGTCAAGAAATCCTTATCTGCACTTGAACGGTTTTTATTTGCAGATAGGAAGTAAGACGACACGTAAGAATAGCATCTGAAACCGTCCCTTTTCTCTAGTTCTACTCTACACTCACGATAGATTAGAAAATATCGTGGAATCGTGGGAGGGATGTATTATTCGTAGAACTAACCACCAATTCTAATGTGGTACGGCGGATTTGGACAATGCTCCGCATGAGGACGCTGTCCGATACCGTGGAAAATCCATAATTGGAAGTGAGGCTCCGGTATATGCATAGTAGGCGGGGTTGCTTTGTACCCGCTGGGCATTGTCCTACCTGCTTGGGAACCTGTCATCACACCTCGTCCCGCACCCTCATTTCAATCTCCTCCAAGTATTCATGGACATAGACGTCGTGATGCGATCATGGAAATCTCGAGAGCACGGACAATGCTCCGTCTCCAGAACCTGGAGAAAAAACTTGGGTCTCTTTCGAGTAAGAGCATTATGAGTTAGAGGCTTCGGTTATTAGATCAAGAGGGATTTTTACCTAATCGTCAAGTAAAGATAATCAGTTAAGCACACTTGATTATTTACGAGATCAGATCATACCAAAAATTCATCGAGTGTTGGGGAGACAGCTATTGTCATGAAACCATGGCATCTCTGTACACCCTTTAATCCTGGTGTCCCACAACATACTAATAATCGATTTATAGGGAAAGCCTTCAGATATAAAGGGCACTTTTTCTGTAATGTCGTTTTTACCTTTAAATATCACAACCGCTTTCAAAATAACGGAACCCCTAAGATATATGTGCTATAAACAAAGGCTTAAACATTTTCTAATCAAGTAAAGAACCTGAGTTCAAGGATTCGCTACAGTATAACACCAAAATAATCCTTGTAAAATAAATGAATAAATAAGGACCGACTTAATAAAAGGAATTATATTATTCTAATGAAGCAGAAGTTGAACATTTTCTTTAAAAATAAGATAAATAAATGAATGTGACGAGAAAAGATAATATCAATAAATCAGTTGCATAGAAAAAAGCTACAACAATTGCTTTATTTGTAAGGAGAGAATAAGAATAGACTATTAGATAAAATTCAACTTTAGCTATTAATAAAAATAAAATCCTGTTACAACAGATATTCAATACATCCTATAATATTTCCTTTCATAATGTTACAATATTGTTTAATAGTGAGAAAATACGATATTATAGAATTGTGTATGGAGCGTGGCATTGAGGACATGAGAGCGCAGGACTCTGATATAGATAGCTCCGTGGGTAAACTCAAGATAGTGTAATCTATATCTTATAGATGAAAAATATTGACGTTACGTTTCCAGACGTTCTGCCAATGGACATCAAAGACCTCTCAGGCTTTTAAAGGTCGCTAACAGAGAAAAATGAAGTAAGAATTGCGAAAAAAGTGAATCTACAACAAAGAGATATACTATACTACGCAGATGGCCCACTTCACATTCGCTAAGTATATATGCTTTTATAACATGTCTTAAACTACTGATCAAATCCGATATTGTACTCCGAAAAATAAGAAAGTGTTATATATTATATACAAATGCTCCTTCACTTGATTTATTTAAGATAGTTCTTCAATTCATTCATTGAGGTCAGTTCGAAATTCTAATAATTATTCTGAAAACCAATTTAACGATGTTTTATATAAAAAAATGTATTTACAAAAAGTTAAAAAGAAAACAAAATGAAATTACCTATAACGAAGGATTACCAAAGGTAGAAGGAAAAGTGTCTCCACGTAAAATTATGTATTTATTAATCAAAGGAGCTTTGGGCCTCTAAGGATTACCAGTTTTTAAACAGGCCGAAATTAAATACGTTTAGAATCTAATTGTTGATAATATTGTAAGTGATTATAATAGATTAGAAATTAAGATAAAATATAGAGATAAGTCTAGAAGACAGATTATAGGTAAGAAGATTTACAAATTCAGTATCAAGCTTGGAATCATCGTATAATCGGATTAATTTGAAATTTTGAGTGACTCAAGATAAAGTCAATCTTAAAATGTACAAGTTGACAGATTTAGAAAAGCATTTACAGTGAGAATATTGATAAATTTAGTTAGCAGTATTTACAAGTTAGTAGATAACTCCTAAAGTAGGATAGTCAGTTCGGTTTTTCAATTGTAAGGCTTCAAACAAACAAAGAAATTAATTAATAAATAGAAGAAAAAAGGGGAGGGGGGCAAACATGAGATGAAAGAATATTCATTAATAACTTACATATTCACTACAAAAAACGACGCTTGTTTTGCAACAAGAATTCGTAAAATTCTACTCTCTTTGAAAGTAGTTGTCAGCACTCGATAAATTATTACCTTTCACGAAAAAGACGAGAAAAATTTTATTTATTGGTATTGATTAAAGTATCATACGTCATCTCAATTGAATTAGTTTAAACATAAAATAGATGCAAGTCCCATATATCTTTATTTCTTGAACATTTCGTGTTTTTTTGCAGAGGAAATTAGTCGGTATATTTCATTTTCCAAAATAAAAATGAGTAAATCTGGCGGAGTGTAAGGTAAGATAAGGAGAGGTATATTAGAGTTAGGAACCCAGAATGATGTCGAAGGAGACGGAAGGAGAAGGGATAACAGGTTAGTAATAGGAATAATGAGTGAGGGGCGCGTGGAACTCGGAGAACTCACGACAGTACAACGGAACCTGCAAGTTACCTTCTTCACAATGTATACTGCTTCTACAGCACTGTACAACGTCAGTCTAGAACTTCAACTACGGCAACAACCTTGAGACATCAACTCAGACCTATCATATCCTTACCAATCTCTTGTTTCAATCTTCACAACAAGCAACACAAATATCATCTAAATCAGCCATACTTGAACTGCTAAAAAATTAAGTTAGTTAGGAATAAAAGAAACCGCACTCTCCACTAACTTTATGCATGTCAATAATTAAGTAAAGTTAATTTTAGTTAAGAGACCTTTTTTCCAAATTAGGTGTAACGCTACTGCTCATCAGTTAAGAGAAGTTTTAAACTTATAACACTCAGAGAAGTGTAACTCCACTTTCATCATTTAAGGAAGTTTTAAAACTTATAACACTTAGAGAAGGTGTAACTCCACTGCTCATCTGTTAAGAGAGTTAAAACTTATACACTCAGAGAAGGTGTAACGCCACTGCTCATCAGTTAAGAGAAGTTTTAAAACTTATAACACTCAGAGAAGGTGTAACGCCACTGCTCATCAGTTAAGAGAAGTTTTAAAACTTATAACAATCAGTGAAGGTGTAACTCCACTGCTCATCAGTTAAGAGAAGTTTTAAAACTTATAACACTCAGAGAAGGTGTAACTCCACTGCTCATCAGTTAAGAGAATTTTTTAAACTTATAACACTCAGAGAAGGTCTAACGCCACTGCTCATCAGGTAAGACAAGTTTTAAACCTTATAACAATCAGAGAAGGTGTAACTCCACTGTTCATCAGTTAAGAAGAGTTTTAAAACTTATAACTCTCAGGGAAGGTGTAACTCCACTGCTCATCAGTTAAGATAAATTTTAAAACTTATAACACTCAGAGAATGAACAAAATACGTTAATTTCGAAACAAAAATAAAATCAATAGTAATAAGACCAGATTTTGACCACTTCAGAATTCCACCAGCCAGCTGGTCACTTCAAACCAGTTTCACAACATATCTATAAATAAAAAACTTTCAAAATGTATTTAATCCAGCTACCATGATTTATAAAAACCAAAAACTTATAAATTTAATCAAAAATGAATACATTAAAATATAACAAGATTTAATAAATAAAATTGAATCTTTTGATGGTGAGAATTTTGTTATGATTATGCAAGATAGTACCATTATATTTTATCCCGACTTTTATATGTTTTTTAAAAAAAGGACTAGCTTTTAAAAGAAAGAATAAATTACAAATATTAAAGTTCCAAGCTAAATTTAAACCCTATCATAATTGTTGTCAAATTAATAAACGTGTTTTTATTATTATTATTATTTTTCTCAACATGATTTATTACGTTATCTGTAAATATATAACAAGAAACATAAAAAATTATCTTTGTAAAGTACCACTAATAAATTAAATTAAAACCATTTATTTTAATTTCTAAATGTTTTATAAATATATATATATTCTTTTTCTTAAAAATAAAAAAGTGAGTATTACATTATTATTATTCATCATATATATCAAGAATAATTCAGAAGTTTTACTTTAAACAAATAATAAATATCCTTAACTAGTTGATTAAACTGAAATTTATTCATATATTTGACTATTAACACTATATTTCTTTGATTTTAGTTCATTGTGAACGTTTTATGTTCTTAAAAATGTTTATCTTAATGTTATATCCTGAGACTTGTTCAAAGGTAATAATAATGGTGACTATGTAGAGGCCATGAATTAGTTTATTTATAAAATTAATTTCAGACTACTGAATGCGGCAAATAAAAAAATTGCTTTTTGCTCTTCTATCTATATGCCATATTTTTTTCCAATATGGCTACCATTAAATATTTTACGAGGGAAAAACTTTCACATTTCTTATCAGCTTAATAAGAGCTTTAAAAATATATATGTAACATGTTATATAAGCATATATTTCTCCCCCCATATTTCAGCCATATTATTATTATTTTTTTTTTTTTTTTTTCAAAACACCGAAAAAGAATAGAACATTTTTAATAACAATTTCATGTTCTTTTTCGACTCTTTAGGACCTTGGAAACGTATAACATATTATGTATCACGTACAACTTATCATGCTGACTAAATAATTTTGGTTTAGACGTCCGACATATTGGCCGCCATCATATTAGTGTGAAATTTCCAAAGTTTACACAAATAGTGAGATGCGCCGCATTTCGTTCAAATCAGTCAATTTTCACGCCAGTTATTGTTAAAAAAACACACGAACAAAGTATTAAAAACTCAAGAATCTATGAAAAAAAGAACTCACAACCTCGTTCAATAAGTTGATTTTTATCTTCTAAATGTAACTTCAACATTCTTGCAACTAAATATTAAATTATAAACATTTTATTATTGAACATAAACTTTATTACCGAGAAGAAATCATTAAGCAGCGTGTATTCCACTTTTATTGATAAGAGATAAATATGTATGTAAATAATAATAATGTAAATGATTAATTTTTGCTTAGTTGTCATTTTGCCAATATTTATAAATAAATTGAACAAATTAATTAACATATTATACATTAGTTTCTCCTTGAAATAAAATAAAAGGTTTAATCGACCACCCATAAATTTAAACATATTAAAGTAGTTAAACATATAATGATTGTGGGAACATTTAAAAGTTTTATTATTAATTAATCATATATATATATATATATATATATATATATATATATATATATATATATATATATATATATATATATATATATATATATATAATATATATATATATAATATATATATATATATATATATATATATATATATATATATATATATATATATATATATATATATATATATTGTTAATTTGACAAATACAAATTAATATCTGTGGAATACTTAGTATAAATTTATACAAGAAACAAAATGGGAGGGGAAAAAATCTAATTCCATGGCTAAAGAACGAGCACTGAAAAAAAAGAAGAAAATAAAATAAATATTTCAAGGACATCTACTCCGAAGAATCAAAAAATGAGGACCCTTATTTTAAAACAAATACATGAATACTAACCGCATTCCTTTACTAATGAGGCAAAGAATTAACTAGAATGACCAATAATGTTGAAGCATATAAAAATAAATAAGTAGGCGTTGATTCATGTCATCATCGCATAAGTTCGTTAAAATTAAAAACGTTATAAATTAATGCAATAACTACAATAAAAAAAAATATATAGAAACCAGATTTAATAAATATTTTTAATATATAGTAAACAAACATTTTAAATTCAACTCTAAATTTATTCTGTATTATGTTGTTTTTTTTTATTGATACTAAATAAGCAACCCGGAACATATTTATTTGTATAAATAAATATGATAATAAATAAAAAATGTGGGGTGTGGTATTTAATCAACCTTTTAAGACAGAGGGGTAAGATACATTTTCGGCAAGATACAAGTAAACTTTGGGATTCTAAATGTATTCAAGAAAGATTTTTCACTTCCTTACTCAGCTGTACTCTTCCTGATGGATTATATGTACACAGATAAATAATAACACTATTTCTTTATTTTACAAGCTTCTATTTAACTTGCAATGTTTGTATGTATGTTCGGGTCAAATCTTGCAACTGAATTTTAAAGCAGTTATCCGATTGAATTGAAATTTTGCATACACGTTTAGTTTAGATGATAATGCATGGTTAGCTAAATGAAGTCATTCTAAATCCAATATGGCGGGCAGCCCAAGATGGCAGACTAGTTATTTTTTAAGCTCGCCCATAATATGGGTATCAAATGAAAGGGTTTGCTGAGAAGAATACGAATAAAAAATTATTTTTTTAAATATTTTTTTTTTTATAATCAACTTATTTAAAATGTGAAGTCGCTTAAGTGTAAGGACTAATAATATACAATTACTTCTTTAATATAAGAATGAAGGAGATTTGCTATTTCGTTAAAACAATGAATTATATTTATGATGATTTTTTGAAGAATGGCATATTGCTTAATTTAAAAGCATGGAATATGTTATAAGGTGGAAAACATTTTTGTTTTCTGTTTGAAGTCATGAATATTGCAAAAACAAAGGAAAACTTATGATTAACTTTGATGAGAATTATTAAAAAAAAAAACAATGAATATTTTAAAGTGATATAGCACTTGGAAGATTTGTATTTTTAAAGCTTCGAAACTGTAAATTTGATGTTACAAGTCAACAACCCATATGAAATGCTTTAAATGCTGAAAGGAAATGGTTATTTTGGGGAGTTGCTAGTGTGTGATGTAACGCATGTATGGTTTGAATGAGTAGAGGAAAGGAGTGGTGGGGGAAGGATAAGAAGTAAGTAGAGGGGGAAGGAACAGGTGCTAGGCACACTGCTTTCCCACGCATAGCACCCCGTCCTGCCAGGACACTTCACTATATATATACACCAGGGCCACCTTACAATATAATATACATCCACGTAATATTTACTCCACTTTAGCTTTAAACCCGTGCAGACCACTTAAATAAACTCGACTTATTTCATAGCCTACCCTCATTCAAAACAAAATACTTCAAAGTTTATCAATCAACAAATGCAACAATATACCAACCAATCTTAAGATTTTAATTCTATCAGTAAAACAAAAAAGTATTTAATGAGATGTAAACTAAATATCAAAAAGAAACAAACGCCAAAAAAAAGAGAGAATATTACGATTCTTATTTTAATATGACATAATAGATGATAAAAAGACAAAATAAAAATATTTGAAGATTTATTCGACAATATCATGATTCTTGGTTAATTATCCGAATTTGTTGATTATTTTAGAGAAAGCTATTAACTTTCAAAAGGTTAATTTAAAAAAGCTTTAAGTCAATGAAAATAACATAAAATGTACAATGTACAATGACACAGCAAACCATAGCAAGAAGACGTAGATCTAAAATATATCAATCCGAAAGTAGAAAGAAAGGTTGCAGTTAGTCTTAGTTTAGTGTTTGAACTTTAAACGTTTTTCGGCATAACTTTAAAGTATATTCAGTCACAGTCAAATAACACTGTCGCATGAAATCTTATTAGTTAGTTAGTTTACGGAGAAGTATTTAATACACATTAAATATATGCATTATGCATTTAATATACATTTATTTGTATATTTTGTTGAAGCAAATATAGAAAATACAGTTAAAGTCAACAAATTATTTTCCAGACGCCCTTTTAATAACATTTTTGGATTTAGTTACGATTTCTTACTACATTTTGAAAAAATCATGATTTTTTTTTATATTTTAGATACTAACTACATGCAGTTTATATTTCTATTAGAAATAATGAACAAATTTTCATGTTACGTTTTATTTTAAGTGGAATTTTTTTCATTATTACATGCAATAAAATTGAATGTCAACCCCTATATATACATGCATATATATAATTTTATATATATATATATATATATATATATATATATATATATATATATATATATATATATATATATATATATATATATATATATATATAGAGAGAGAGAGAGAGAGAGAGAGAAAATATATTGAGCATAGAATACATAATAAATATGTGTACTTATTGGACCTGATGTTTATCAATTCTTAAATATATATTATCCAGAATGATAATGATGACCATATCATACATAAGTTCTAATAAATAAAAAGCCTTTATCTTAAAAAAATCAAGCCAGCCAACAGGACATAATGCTATTAACTAGGTGGATGCTTATTTTGAAAATCTCTTGAGGGAGTGATTGAATAATGAAAACAATGAGCTAATAGTAAAGAGAGGAGAAGAGTAACAGTTGTATGTAAAGATGTAACACTCAGAACAATACCATGTACAGCTGGCCTTGCCAAGGGGAGGTTCTGCGCTAAACTTCCCTCAGCTAACCAAGCACTGCGTACAACATATATCCATATCTTTTGCGTAACCCTCCCGCAACATATCCCTACCCTCGTCTGGATCCTATCATCCCACTCTATTGTTTATAACCCTCGCCCCTATCAATCCTTGTCCCTACAAAACATTTAACCCTTTCAACGTGAATCTAGACTCATTCATGATCAATCTAGAAGAGCTTATCTAAGGGATCGTCTCTTAAGCACTTAAGCCATATGCTCAGGTTTAAATACACCTATCATTCATGCAGGCAAAAATAAGTTTAGATACAGGCAAAATCAGAATAATCCTTTTAAAATTAAAATGTACATTTTACTTATCGCTATCTAAATAATTTTATTTTTACGCATATCAATAAGATTAAACTAAATGATCAATTTTATTCAAGTATTGATACAAATTAAGCAATTATTTCAATGATAATCTTTATTCGAGTTTATTTGCATGAAGATAAAAGTGTATGATGATCAGGTCGGACTTTCCTATAGAACTAGAATTTTTACTCTCGATAAGGTTTAAGTAAGATGAGAGGGTTCTCTAGACTAAAGGACTAAAATATCATTTTGTAGATCTCATTTGTAATAGAGGAAAAAACCTCAAAACAGTAAGCTTGTGCTACTAAAGCAAAAGAAAAATCAAGTTTCAATTACATAAATTTGGTCATATTTAAGTAAGTTAAGGGAATAAGACAAAAATGGAAGGCAACTAAGGCGACTAGACTAACCTTAATTACCAAGGGAAAAATTCATGTTAAATTATGAATAATTTTAATAGTTTAAAATATAATTAAAAGATTGTTAAAGTTAGATATACTATAAAAAAAATTATGTAATGTAATTATTGTGACATATGTTACGGTACACGTTCTATACAATAAATATAAAAAAAAAGAAAATATCGTTTTTTGTTCAAGTTTATCATAAAAAAAAAAACTTTCAATTTCATGTATAGCTGATACTATAATTAAACTTTATTTTCATATATGAATAAATAAGATAAGAACATAGTCTTTTATTATTTTTTAGTTATACACATATGAATATTCCTCTATTCATTTATTTATTCTAAAAGAAGAAAATCCGACACAACATAAGAATTAAATCAAAAGATAAGAATTGAAATTCATTTTAATGTAGTCCTCAACCATCCTTCTTAAGATTAGAATCTTTAAGGGTCTTTCTTATATACTTATTTCTGATTGCTTTAATCTTCTTAAGTTGATGGAAAAAAAGGGTGAAGAAGAGAGGACACAACGGATAAGATGGGTTAAGAAGGGGAATAGAATTATGTAGATGAATAATCTTAAATTAAAAAAAAGGAAATATTTGAATGAAGTGGAGGAACAAGGGAGTGATATTATATGGTGAAGTAGAAGTTACAACAATGATTATAATGATATGAAAAAGGCAGAAAGGAGAAGCGGATGATTCAAAAAGTAATGTCAGATAGAGCACAAGAGGTTATGAGTAAATTACAAAGATTTTTATTCTTGTTTTTTTGTTTTTTTTTTTTTTTTTAAAAAAAGGACATAATTAGAGGAAGTAAAGGATTGCTAAAGATGACGTCATATCAGTCCACAACAAGACAATCCACAAGATGTTGTGAAGAGATTGAAACAAGAAGAGTTGGGAAGTAGTTTCGACCCAGAAACACTTCAGGTCACGCATTGGATAAGTGAGATAACCAATCCATCAAGATCATTTAGTTTAACAACTTTCGCATCAAGGAAGGTACCCAAGTCTTGCATTCCAAACCGCAGTACAAACTATACACACATTAATCTTAACAACACAAAACTATCTATACACTCCAATCAGTTAGAGGCAGAAAATTAATGTTGTAACTATGATACATTTATATTTCTTTCAGCGTTTAAAAAAAAACCAAAGGATAATAATTAGGGAAGACATAATTAATTTTAGCTATCCATTCATTATAATAAACCGGAATCTTACATAAGAAAAAAAAATAAAAAAAGGGGATAAATTTAGTTGGATATAAATGTATACTAAACAAATTAATAACGTCATTCATACAGGATAAAATTGATAAAGATACAAATGTTCTTAAGTCAAATATTATAGGAAACAGATCTCTACTAGTAACAAGCCGGCTTTCAATAAGTGCGGTCATCCAGAAATCAAAACAATTACTTTAATGACAATCAACATTAAGAAATATAAAATATATCTTTCGCCTCATAAAGATCTTTTGGTCATCATAAATATGATACTCGAGATATCAACATTTATTAAAGATGTTTATGCAACAAATCAAGTTTATTAATCTATTTTTATTACGTAAGAATAAAGCTGTGCTTAAATCTAGGTCGAAAGAAATACTTTAGTTTAACTAAACATTTCATCTTCTTGAATGTAGAATATATCACAATTTAAACATATTTTTTACATTGGGATAGCAAATTTAAGCAGAAATAACAAGATATTTTATCGGGGCTAAAATTGAAAGAAATATTTAGCTGAAAAGATTTTGTTTTAAAGGTAGTAGTATTAAGAGTACTGGAAGATCGAAACACAGCTGCGTCCATTGATAGAGGTTTTTAAGGAACACCTGCCATCCAGTTCTACTTCGAGGTTCTGGGATTGTGGAACATCGAGCTGAAAACAGAACCTAGCCGGCCTTCGAACACCACCTTGCTTCAGGAACTTTCAGCCTCAACCCAAGAAAGAAAGAAAAAAAATCACATCAAGAACAACCCCAAGATCCCCCACAAGGTCACGCACCAAACCTCTGACGTCACGAATTTAACCTCTCACCTCACGGTTACTAACCTACAAAATAACCTCATCTGAACCGAATCCAATAAAAATGTTACTTCCATAACTAATACAAAGATATTTATACTATAAAACAATATTTTTTTAATATCATACATCCATTTTTTAAAAAAATTCTAAAGTAATAATATGTATTTAAAAAATAACCAATCATTATAAAAAAAAAAATTAAAAACAAACATAACAAAAATATTAGCTCATAAGTCCCGCCCACTCAACATACAAATCGTGATTTATTTATATCGCTCATGCACATTTCTTAAGAACTAAAATTACTCAACCTACAAAACATAATAACTTTTAGAATAGCAAAATGTATCTTAGCTTATGTCTGTCATGATAAACTTCATCATTCTAATTTATAACACAGCTATAAATAATTAATAACTAAATTATATTAGAAAAGATAAAAACAAATTAAAACTAAATTTAAATGATCTAGAAATGAATTAAAAGAAGAAAAGATTTTTTTTTCTGTGATAACTCATGCTATATTATTAAATTGTTCACACTGCTACAAACTAACCAAAAACACTTTTAATTATATTTATTTTAATACAAAGATAACATTTCACAAAATTAATTTATAAAATGTGGAACAAAAATAGTAAAATATCAATAATGCAAATAGTGGTTGTATTTCTACATATTAGACTTATGTCATACAAATTCAAATTAATGTCTTTAATCTTCTTCATAAATAGTCTATTAGTAATTGATTGAGTATTTTTGTTAGACTTATTTAGTTTCAAGCATTATTTTGTTTAAGTCTAATTAAGTTATAGATTAAGACTAATATTATGACACTCACTTTTCAATGTCTTATGTCAAAGTTTTGTAGTAGTTAATAATAACGTGGTAAATTAGAACAAAATAAGTAGATAAGTGGTCATAGTGTCTCTTTATATTATTTATTTCAAGAAGTCATTTCCATTTCCATAGATTAATCATTATATTAAAAATCTATGCAGGGCTAGCAATTACGAGTAATTTAATGGTTATTAATTTACGAGTAGTTAATTTAATGGTTATTAATTTAAAAAGAAGTAGTCAATAAAATCACAATGTTTATTTGTCTGTCCAGTTGTATATTCTTTTAGAAAATCTTATCATAATATTGCATTTTGTAGTAGTATATACCTTAGTTTCATTAGAGTTAGAGCAAGCTAATTTTGGTGCAGTGTAGTAGCATTACAATAACAACAGTAATTGATACTAACGTTAATCTATACTTTATATAAAGTTTTATTTATCTATTTGTAATGCAGATAAAATAAGATAAATATAAAAATCCACAAAAATCATAAAAGTGGAAAATTCACATGGATAAGTAACTAGATAAGAATAGCTGGGTAAATAAGTAAAAGTGACTTACTTGCAGGAGTACTCGCCCCTCGAGGTGGAGACACACGCGCCGCCGTTCTTACAGGGATTCGGCGAGCACGATGCAAACCCTGAAACAATACAAAATAAAACAACCACGTTAAACTCAGTAAACAATGAAGAGTAAACATAAAGAGTAGCCATGCAAACCCATACTACAGTCTTACAAACTAAATAACTATATATGCATTGTAAAACAAGTATAAAAACTTGTAACTTTCCATTTTATGTCCCAAATGGAACATTTTACAACCCTGAAGTATAGTATTGAAGTGTGATTCAGCGATAAACAGAACACGTATTAGAAAATATTGCTACACATAAACCCTAACCTATAACTGCAAAAGTTATATCTGAGAGAAATGGTTAAACTTAAGAGATATGGTTGGTGACTTTTGATAAACGACACATTTTTTTAGTATCACATATCGGTGATTCAAACTATCAGATAATATTAGAACACAAAGGTTTTGTACAGTAATTAATACATGCAAAAGAATTGACCTGACAAGTGACACAGATAGATGAAAGACCAACGCAATTATGCCACTCCCAGAATGGCAAATATGATAATGATCAACATCCAATAAAGAAATAAAGCTGTGAGAAGTTTGTTACTTTGTCCAACTAAGAATATCAATGGAAATAATTACTACTACAATAAAAAGTACAGTTGTTATGAGGATATTAGTAAATAAATTTTAAACACTTTACTTATGCCTACATTTAAATAAAATTATTCAAAATTAAATTCAGTAATATACATAAAAATATCGAACAAAAATACCCCCCCCCCCCCCCCTTATAAAACAATAAATAAATAAAACTATTATTTTTATAAAATGAAAAATAATATTATTAAAACCATCATCAACCTTCTAATACTACTAATAATACCTTAGAATAAAAATTAGGATAAATAATGATTATTTAGAGGAAATTAAAGTTTTATGATGTAACACTTAAGTGAAATATCAAAATTTATTATCTTTATATAATTTTATAAAAATTATAACAGTAAGATATTTTAAGTTAAAACATGTAAGTTAATAAAATATTTATATTAAACAAAATATAATTATTTTTACCACACATTGCTCACGTTTCTATATATTTATGTATTTTGTGCATATTTATGTATTGCTCTGGCATTAAGTAATTCTATGAAATAAAAAATTATATCACTTGTGTTGCCAATCTTAGAGTCTAAGGAAGACAAATCGGAGTATAGAAAAATAAGAATTGAGATTTGTGATCTAGAGTTTAGGAAGGTTTTATCTATTGATAGTGTTGCTGGAGGCAGGCAGCTGGGTCCAGTGTCCAGATGCTTTTTCCATTGTCCGACTCTTCATGTTTTTTCTACACTCTCTTTAGATCAGGTAAGCTAAGGAACGCTATGCTCCACTGGCTTTTCTTCCATCCTTCACATGGTATAAAGCTTGAAACGGATGCGGACAGATTTTTCTTACAAAAATCTGTCTTTTTTATTAACCGACAATATCTGCACAAGAATACCGCTAGAGCGGAAAAATACCGCTGTCCAACTGTTTTGCAAAATTCCATTAGACATTTACAGATCAGTTAGAACAAGTAAATAACAGGTAGGTTATAAGTGAAATTTGTTATAGAAGTATGCTACACGTCCGTAAAATCATTTAAAATATGAATAGGAATATCTTAAGACGATCAAATGTGTGTCAATCTTGCATCTAGACCGATTTTGATCCTTCTAAAGGCGGCTATATAAATTAACTATTAGGTATACCGCAAAATGTATAGCTGGCTTAATAGAAGCCTAAGAACAGAAGTAAAAATGTGTTATTGAGGGTTGCCAAAAATCATATAAAGTTAACTTCTCGAGTTTTATTTGGGGTCAAAAAAATTTTAAAATCCCAATCGAAACAACTAATGGAATAATACATCGTGATGGAATAAGACCTTATTATTCTCTCATGGAGTAAGTACTGCTGAGAGAAAACTATACATTGGTTTTACAGGCAATTTAGATGTAACATTTTGTTCACATACATTAAATAATGTACTGAGAGATACGACAAAATAAAATTCAATCTGATAAAACGTGTAAGGGGGTTCGATCTTGGGACAACGAGGTCTTGTTTCACTGGGTTCGAAAACCCGAGCCAAAGAAACGGCTAAATTATAATTTAATGATAGGCCACACGCAGCATTTCAAACTTCGAAGCCTTTTATATGAAGCACCTTATCCGAAGTATAGAGTTGACTATAAAAGGGACTTAATAGAAGAGGAATATATAATAAGGAAAAAGAGAAGCTCCTCGAGTAAAATATTAAAGTGAATTCAACCTTCATGTTATCCATTGTATGGAAATCAAGTTGGAAGAGTTCTTCCTTGCCCTTGTCAGGTTCATGAGGAGCATGGCAAGGCATAAACTATCCCAGAACTGCCATCGTGTACAGGTAATTTCCCTCCAGTCTTTTAACTCAACGTCAAACTCTGCCAACTCTCAATAAAATTATAGACTAGGAAAGACCGATGAAACAATACGGCTTTTGTACGTTGAACTTGACGGAAATAATGGAAACGCGAGAGCTTTCAAAAGAAAACCAACAAATTTTTACGATCGAAACAATAAGATAAATCAAAAGGGAACGGAATGAAAAGAATTTGCCATAAAAGAAACAGTAAAATAAGCCTGGAGGAGGAGGGTCCTGACATTTTGACCTAATCGAGGACCTTTCATCGCTTTGATCAGAAGATTATTCAAACTATTATCCATAAATTACTGTTGCTTAACAACCATAAAGATCAAGCTAATTCTCTTGTAACTCAGTGTTCTGAAAAAACAAACAAAGAGATAATGAATGAATAGTGAAGAGTTAACGAAGCTCTAAATAAAATGTTTTCATGCTCACTGGGCAAAGCAGGCAACTGTGACATATGCCTCCATTCATGATTATCATGTACCAGAACTAATTCGTACACCATTCTTTAGCATAATCATAACAAGACAACAAGATATCATTAAATCTTGTCCTTTAGTGTTATATCATAAACAAACATTTTATCCCATACATATCTTATTGGAGTCGATTACAAGATATAAAATTTGTAATTTTACCCCAATGTTTAAAGAAATATCATTTTAATTTTATCAGTTTGTATTGATGAAAAAAAATATTACAATTATTCTTCTCTGTAGCGGCTTACAATACATTTCCACGTGTCTTTACAAAATTATCTATACACGTTTGTAATTTAATTGTGCCTAATTTCAAAGTGCCTAAATGAAATCTTTATCAGAAGCATTTTTACTGAGAAATATTAGAAATTACACAGTACAGGTGTCGGTCTAATACATTAAATATTTTTCCTTGTTATCAATTCTATAAGATATGTTTGGTCTACTAGATAACATACGTACAAAACTGAATAACCTTACTCTGTAAATTAACATGAAGTTTCATTAAAATAAAATAATATTTGGCAAACATCTTTTTGCCAAATAAAAATACAACCAACATTGATTAATTAGGTTTATTAGCACCACCGTAAAGCTGTTAATAGTTAATCTCCGCAGATATTGACTTCTAGTTAAACAAAACTTATTTAAGTTATTCGTAATACATGGAGAATAAAAATTATAATTATACTAACTTTCAAACAAATTAAGTACGCGAAGTATCATGATCAAATTATAAGAAATTAGTAAATAATAAGCAAATTCTTAAAAGAAATCAATTTTAATGTTGAGTCGTGCTCTAAGCCCAAACCAAGGACGTTTTTCAACTGAACCGACTTTGATTTCTTTTCATACATCCTGAAATGTGAACAGAATCCTTGAACTTTTTTAAACTCTAACTGGAAGTAAGTTCAAAACCTCGTTATACCTAAGATATTGGGTACAGATAATGCTTTTCTTGTATACAGTTTAAGTGAATAAATTTAAGTGTATATTTCAATTACCCTGTTTTTTTTTTTAACTATCTAGATTTATTGCAGGAAAAGTATTGAAAACAAATTGACATGAGAATTTTTTAATATTTTACATATATATATATATATATATATATATATATATAAATATATATATATATATATATATATATATATATATATATATATATATATATATATATATATATATATATATATATATATATATATATATACTAATAAAGAACTGTTTGAGCAATCTTTAGCAGTAGATATAACATTTTTTCACACAGTTTGGTAGAGGTTTAATAATGTCACTTTTTCGTTTATCTCGATTTGTCGGGGCCACGGTCGAGAACATCGATATATTTAATTGACTTTTATTCTCATTCAAAACCAGAAAGAGGATAGTGATGGTTAAACAAATCGAGAATTATTAGTAGTGCGGCATCAACAAACCGAAATGACCTACTTTTCAAGAATCAAATGCTTAAGTTATAACTGTTAAAAATAATAAAAAAAACGACGGATGTTTCACTTTTAATTCTGAAAGCAACTTATGAGGTTATCATTTAAGGATTTTGATTCGTGACATCAATTTGAAGCAAGAAAGAACCTTGCTTAATTAAAAAATTCGTAACTTTCTCTATTTTTATTGTCTTTAATAATTATAATAAGATCCAATCTTTTTTTTATTTTACTTTCTCATACAAACAATAAATATATAAGGAGGGAATAGGTATCGAATTCAATTAATTTACCAACTTACCGCCTCAGCTATAGAACCAATTTTGTTGAAATATAGTTACCGTATTCATTAAGGTCTCAAAAGCCCACTTTCATTAAAGCTCCAAATATATGACTAATATTACATATGACTTCATTTTAGAATTATTTAATCAAAATAGTGGGGACCGTTTACGAGAAATAATTGTTTCCACGTTTTATGACAGCTTTTGGTTGGGGTAGCGTCCCCAAATTTAGTGCTAAACTAATTTATTGATTTCACCACGGGGTGTGAATTTTCTGAAGACCTGAATTAATCGAAAATGGCCCAGTAGTTTCGAGTAGGCAGACAGACATTTTTTAAAACCCACTTTTTTTTGTCTCAACAGACCTTAAAACGTGCGAATTTATCAAAATCTCAAAACCTGATTTTAGCGCTATCACAAAACTTCTCTTATTTATACACACATCCTACGAGTAAGAAAAGTAAAAACAAGAAGTAATTTAGTCATTTAATTAAAATCATACAATTAAATAATATTACTATATATATATTTAAATAACTTAATTTTTACTTAGAGCTAAATTCAAAATTTAAATTATTATACGAATAAACATCACAAGATATTTTAATAAAAGCTATTTTTAATCACAGGGGGATCAAAAAACAAATTAAAACGTTTGTATAAATAGGAAAGAAAGGAAGGAAAGAAGAGTATAGTATTGTAAATAGAAGGTTGGTAAGCTAATAGAAGTAATAAAGGACTGGTTTTCTACAAGGCTATGGATTATGGATAGAGTGCATCAGTCAATTACTGATTACAACTTGCCTTCTCCACAAAATCTAATAACTAATCTTGCCTCTTTCTTTAATCTTCATGCCTCTCTAAAAAGATCTCTATAAGATTTTTTTTTTCTCTCTCTTATGCATTTATCTTGTACTTTTATCTCAGAGTTTAATCATTATAGAGGCGGGGAAATAATTTGTATATGTCTTAAGCTTTTTTTGCTATAAGCTATAACTACTTCTTATAAATGAGTGCAGTAAAAATTAACAAGTTACCTAAATAGGTCAGTTAGTTAAATTATGCAAGGGCTAACAACATATTACAACTGAAGACTAATCAAATTCTCTTAAAGTATATATATATATATACATATATATATATATATATATATATATATATATATATATATATATATATATATATATATATATATATATATATAAATTGAAAGTAATTTTAAAATATAATTAACTATAAAGGAAGTTATGTAAACGTGTAAAATAGTTACAATAATAATTAAGAATTAATTTAAAATTTTGTATATCTTTAAATATTAGTTATATAAAAAAAAGTGAATAGGACACTTTATTAAAATTAAATTAGACCTTTAATGTCATGTGTATAGTTGTCAAATATAGAAATGAAGAAAGCTGTATTTAACATAATTGTATCAATACATATATAGCATCAACGAGTCCTATCACAGGGCGAAAGGTAACATAAAGTGTAATAAGATATATTTAAAACTACATATATATTTATGTTTTTCTCTTTCTTCTTGTGCTACAAGGGATGATAATTAAAAAACTTGGATATTTTTTTAAATAATTTTTATATTTGATGCAAATTTTATATATTTACGACTTATATTAAAAAAAGGTTAAGCTATGCACAAGTGAAAGAATAAGCAGAAAGTTGAAATTTCAAAGGGGCCATCTAAGGGCTAATACTATGCTAATTTTCTCCATATATGTCAGAGACTGTTAACATAAGGCGAAACGTAAAATTAATAAAATTTCAGTCAATATTATTTTAATTAAACAGATAAGCATAAAAATAAGTTAGGGAAAAAAATAACAAGACAAAATAAAAACAAGTACATACAAGACAACTTGATTTTTTGAATATCACAGAAGTGAAAGAAATAAAAAGGCAAAAAATGTTTGAAGAACCAAAAAATATGCTCCCTTATTAACGGTGCCAAGATTTCGAATCCGGTACCAAAAAATGTTAATGAAGAAATCAAAGCGAAGTTATTATCATGCCAGCAAGAATATCTCGTATTTAAGAGACCAAACGAAGGAATAAATAAAACAAACTCAAATTCAAGATAAAATGCATCTGAATAATAAATTTACTCGAAGAATTAATTTATATATAAAATATTTATAAGTTTAAAAAAAATAAATTTAATTTTGTTTGGTTAAAATAAAACATAAAATTATATAAATAGAAGTTTGGAGAAGTTCGAAATTGAGGAGAGAAACTGGTGGAGTTAATCTGGTAATCTCAATGTCTGATACTCGGCCAGGTAATTAATAAGTATATAAGAGGAGGGGCTTAAACTTGGAACCTTGTTGGCAAGTTCTCAGCTGGGGACCTCCAGACAGTTCGATAAAACCTGAATCTGTAGCTTCTCAGTCTTCCTTCTGGACCAGATGAAGTAATAAACTTTCTGGTTTACATTTAAGCTTTGGGCTCCCGGAAATATTTGAAATAAGTAGGACAGTTCCACGAGTAGAATTAATACAAAGATTTCCAACAGAATATTTTTTTATTAACTGTAGGTTCAAAAGCAATTTTAATATTCGAAATAATTAGTAATCATAAGGATAATTTCATAGAATTAAAAAAATATATAATATAAGCATTCAAAATAAGTTAATTCCAGGATGATGAGGAGTTACAATTCATTAAAAACTATAAGCTAAAACAATTAACTGCAAGAGCATTATAAAAAATTCTATACCAAAAGTAAAGATCGAAGCACTAGATAGATTTCAACGCATTTAAGTATTTATCTTCTAATGAGCATATATCTCGTTACACACTTCTCCTCATAAACTTTTGAGAAATCTATAAAAAAAAGGATTGAGAATTGAAGCAGTAAATCGAACAAGTAATATACGAAGATACATGCCTAATTAACTTGGAAAGCAAGCATAAACATTTTGCAAAAACAACTCTCAAGGGTTAACGACAACCTTATTAAGCCTCAACAAAAGAATATCTAATACTGTTTTTTAAAGAGATGGCGTTTAAAGTGAAACAAGCACGTAGATTTTTTTTTTTTATAAGAACTCGAGCAATTAGGGTACTTTACGGCGTGTAGGCTAAGTATGGAGCGGAGTCGTTAACTTTCAGACTTAATAAGGGTAGGAGTTTAAATTCCCAGCTTAAAGGATATGGACTTACCTTATATAAATAAAATATATAGCATATTGAAAAGTCTACGTAATTAAAATGAAACTCCTTATTGAGCTTAAAACTAAAAACAAGTTAATTAAAAGAGATATTGGTACCTAAAGTTTGTTTATAATCGAATCTATTCATTTTAAAGGTAAATGTGTAAAGTAAAATATACAACATACATAATATCGTATTTGATCCGTTCATAAATAAATTTAATACATACATAAATATGTATTGATACATTTCGACTATTATTAAAAGAAATAACTATTTTGGCCATATCGTTAGATTGTCTCATGTCCCATCAAGTCATCAAATACGTTATAATAAGAAGGGTTTGAATCGAAATTTTCGAGGATTCTCATTTAATGCAATGAGGATCATTGTGATAATTTATTGCAAATAACAAACAAATACGTTAATACATAGCCGGTTTCAACTGTAAAAAAAACTCTGTCAGGCCGGTCTTTTATTTTTTAGTGACTTTTTGCTCCAAAAAAGAAATAATTTTATTTGAATTTCACTAAATCTTATAACTATAATGTAAAAAAGAGCTTAAAATCTAACGACTTCATAAGTTAAAATAAACCGGAAGAAAAATATTTGCAATAAGAAGAAAGAAGTTTTCAATTGAGATTTTACTGTAGCGGTAAATTAGAATAAAAACTTATGTATTAACACTTTTAAATGTGTAATTTATCAATAATAAATATAAATAGTAAAATAATAAATATCTATACTTCTTCTTATAAATATAAAGAAGAAAATAAATACAATAATCATTAAAGATTAATGATGCTACTGGTTGATTGCAAAAGAAAAAATAATTATGTTGAACATAAAACGAAAGGGGAGAAAAAAGAAACGTAATTGAACTTCAATAAAAATTATATTAATAATTTATTAATTACTTTTTTTATTACAATCAGTGAGTTACGACAGCAAATAAAATCAATTATTTCCTAGAGAGCCAATAATGAATCATAAATATATTTTTAAAAAAAAATCAAAAGTGCAATTAATAAAAAATACAAATGTAATGAAAACTGACAATAATTTTTACTAAAGCACATTTATAAGTGATTAAATAAAAATTTATGCTTTCTCTTTGAGAATTTATGAGTAATAAAACATTAGTTTTTTAAAATTCTTATATTTATGCTTTAAAATACAAATTAATAAATAAAAGCTTAGTCTAGGTCAACTTAAAGAGGGTCAATTTGAATATTAAAAACTATCGGAGATTATTATTATTATATTATTTTTAAAAACATAATTTAAAAATATAATTTTTAAGCTTTGGCTTTATTTACTCAACACTTCATGCGAAACAACTAATTATTTAAACATAAGGCAAATTTTAAAGGCAGTAAATTATATCAATTTCATTTTGTGATGTATTAAATGTCCTTAATAAAAGTGTTAATATCCCTACCATGTCGACAGATAACAGGCATATCAAGATGATAAACTAGATTCTGAATTATAAAGTATTGTCTAAATAGATCTTTTTGACCTTAAATTTCTAATCGAATGGATTAAAACATTCGACTTTAAATTGAACGTAGTTATCACTGAAACAAGTAAGGCGCGCTTCACGTCGCGACAGTATACGTGAGGGGATAATCGCCGGTTTCTGTACGATTAAGTTAAAATTATTAAGTGTAATAGTTGCATATTCTTTTTCTACACTTCAAATTGGCCGCCATCTTGAAAATATTAAGTGTAAAATTTCCAAAATGTGTCCAGTAGTCTCAAATGCCAAGATATGCACCTGTATGCATAGGCATAGCTATGAATTGAAACAAGCAAACGGACAGACAGAAAGAGCCGTTATATGAGGTTCCTTTTCGTACTTTGTACATAAACTTAAAACTAAAGTAGGTATATTATATACTGTACTAAAGGTAAAGTTAATACTAAAATAATTTAATACAAAAGTTAAATTCAAATGACGTTGTTAAAAATAAACACCTTCTTCACTTTGTATCACTTATATTGTTTTTTGATGGATTTCTTTAGGTATAGAATAAATTCAATCAAAACATGTTGATTTTCATTTATATTTCAGAATAAAAAACGTTTCGACCCTTCTCTGCGTATTTAAGGTTATTTTCTGTTATTTATTGTTATTTATTTTAATTTTTAAGAATATTTTAGCATTGACTGTTCTGCGTACATTAAATTTTATAGTACTTTATTAATTTTATCATGACAAACTCTCTTTGGGGAATTTTAAATTTCACACCAAATGTACCTTGGAAGAAATGTAAGTAAAATATTAATTAATTGTTATTATGTATTGATTTTTCATACAAGTCAGAATTTAGAAGAAACATTTAAATGTTATTTTTCATAACTAATAGTTTTTGTGTAAAATATATGATAAGAAAGGTTTTTGATTAATTATTATTAATGTATTTCATATTTAGAAAACAATGTGATTGAAAATGACATTAAAAACGCAGAGAAGGGTCGAAACGATTTTTATTCTGAAATATAAATGAAAATCAACATATTTTGATTGTATTTATTCTACACCAAAAGAAATCCATCAAAAAACAATATAAGTGATATAAAGTAAGTTAGTACTAAACAAAGTAAGTCCTATAAGTTATTGTTATTACTAAAGTAGTTATTAAAAAGCAAATAAGCTTGACTAATTAATGCAATTAGAACATGCAAATGGTGAAACAATAAATAAGATTGTTATCATCACCACATCACCATTAAACTAAAACCTGACAAATTCTCATATGTTACAGGGTAAATATTTGACATTTCAACTTTAAACGTTATCAGAAGATCTTTAATCATAACTGAATGAAATATACAGAAGGAAGAGAAATGTGATTTATACTAGAGAGTTTGGAGAGGATATAGACTCAGATTCAAGGGTAGTATATAGAGGATGTTTAGTATTAGATGTTAGATGTAGTTGAGATAGGAGTAGGAGGGAGACGCAAGGCTGTATAGTGCTATAATCTGTGCCTGAGTTGATCGCACTGTCCTACACTCTAGTACTGGGGCATGACACGAGAACAGGACCCTAGGCTATAACGAGACACATCCTCAACATCAATAACATGCCCCGATAGAAACCCTAGCTGTACAATTATCATTATACAAGAATAGGTGTCATCGTGACACTCCATATCATCTAGTTAATAATATTACCTTACTCTATCACGACTTCAAATTAAACCACTTCAAAATTATATAATATTTAAATAAAAAAAATCGAGCCATCATTTACTGTGATTATCGTGATTAAATTTTTAGACAATTAAGTATTCTTAGATAATTTCTACGAAGATTTAAGTTCCTTACTGCGACATTAAAATAAAAACCAACAAAATGAAAAGGTACAGAGAATAATTATACATCATCTTTTAAGATAAAAGTTTTGGACCTTCCTTCTCAATTAGGTATTTTCTAATTAACTTTACATATAAATTTAGAATTTAGAAGACACTAACTCACCTGCATGACATTTTAATACCTTCAAACCACGCATAAAATTTATTCGAAGACCATTAAAATCAGCTGACCGATCAAGTTTTATAGTTTTATCTATTTTTTCTTGATAGTAATAAAAAAAAGTGTAATACCTCATTGAATGAATAACATACGACGAGGTTATTTTCCCTTAAATATCATTAAAAACCAAGAGTCGTCTTATATTAGGACCTTTTTGATTGTCGGGCATTTTTATGCATGATTCGACACTGATTAATTTCAGTTTTTGTTTGAGTGAATATATTACAAATTAACTAACACTTCATATAAAGGATTAAAAAAAAACTACCATTGCAAATTTGTACATTCTCCTTTAATTGAAGTCGTTAATAAACAGTAACAAAAGTATCGGATTTTTGATGTTTCTGTTTTTTTTGAGAAATTGCAGGTCGTTTTATATCGTTAAAAAAAAAAAAAAAAAAAAAAAAAAAAAAAAAAAAAAATGGGACTCGTCTTATAGTCTGGGTCGTCTTACATACATACACATAATACGGTACTTAATTAAGAATTTTCTAAAGCAATAACAACATAAGCCCATCTAAAATATGTTTGATGACGCTTATAAAGGTGGTGACACACTTGAGCATTCGCCCCGAATGAGCATGCATTCGCCCCCGAATGAGCATGCGTTCGCCCCCGAAGGACCATGCGTTCGCCCCGAATCGGATATGGAGAACGAGCCGAGCGGAAACGCATGCTAATTCAGGGCGAATGCTCAGGTGTGTCTCCGCCTTAAGGAGTGTTTAATACATTTTTTTCTTAAATTTAATTATTAACAATTGCTTTATTAGAAAATAAGATTTTTAAATTAACATGAAAAGAGTAAATAAATGATTATGTAATTCTATATCTACTAGTTAATAAATGATACACCATCTAAAGCGAAATTTAAATGAATACTTGTATAATTTTAAATAAGAGAGAAAATAAAAATAAGAAATATTAAAGGAGGACAAGTGAATACAAATTACAGACAATGATACTGCGCTGGAAATGAATCTGAATTAAGTCCATTAGAGTCGGGGTGGATTATATAGCGGGAGATGATGGAGGAAGGATACATTTATAACAATAAAAGATTTCAGAGGACGAAAAGAGAAGGGAAGATACAAAGGACAGAGGGTGAGAGCAGAACCGGGCTTAGGATACAATAGAACACATGATGAGGGACTATACATCAGTCTGGCGAGCTGTAGAACTCGGCTCAAGCACATAGATACCACACAAGAGTGATATATCAAACCCACTGGCATACTATATCAATTCACTTGGAGTGATATATCAAAAGAAACCGTGGACTATGACTGCATACGAGACCCATTAAAACATCTAAGACATTCCATTGTGACAACACTACACTCAAATTTATGACGACTTAAAAGAAAAAGGAAAAATATTAATGAAAAATTATATTGAGAATGTTTACTTGGCAAATACATCATAAAAATATATATATACATATTTGCATAAAATAAGTATATAAATTGAAGCTGTATGCACGACTAAGATTTATGATTTAAATATTATATTATTTTTTTTTTGGCAGAGATATTGAATATAGAGTTAACACACACATTTATATTATATATAAAATCAATTTATAAATATACATATATATATATATATCTATATATATATATATATATATATATATATTTATATATATATATATATATATATATATATATATATCTGTGTGTGTGTGTGTGTGTAGTCATGTGCGAAAGTAATCGCATGAACGTTTTCATATTTATTTGCTATTGTAGACTGTAGACTATTCTAATTATATTTGTAGAATTTAATTTCCACTATTTACTACACATGTACTCTATGATCAAAACACCTTGGCCTTTAAACTAGTTTTAACTTATTTAAAAAAAAAAACAAGGCACTTGGGTGACATTGCGATGCACCAGAAGCAGGTGCTCGCGTTCATTTTCCTTCGGCAGCAGATTGCGTCAGAACTGCAAGAAGTCCAATGACGTAGCTTGCCTTCCTAGATGTTTTTCTCACCTGTCCGTATCACCTGCCAGTCAGGATAGTCCGGCTCCCACGTATAATTTAATCACAGCTCGACCCGCTCCCAGCCTCGCTACAGTACCTAGAGCAACTACAATCCCGACTAAATCCGGCACCCGGGCGGCCTTCACGCAAACCTACTCCAAATAGAGCAGTAATCTATACATACATAAATGTATATTAGTGTGAGTGTAAATAGTGTAATACTATGTGATAGGAATATATACATATTTGTAAGTGTGCATGTGTAACCTTATAAAATGTACATTAATTGAAACAAGGATAAGAAGGACAAACTAAAATATACATCTCTCTTAACTCTAAAGCATCGTAGTAGGAAAGCGAGAGTAGCTAATAATTTAATAAATAATATCCTATACTAAAAAAATGAAGTTTACTTTTTAAAAAAGGGGGGGGGGGGTGGCAACCAATAACTCATTATTGTAACTTCTAAAAAATTAATACAAGTTTAATAATTTTATTAAAAAAGAAAAATATATCATATTCATTTTTTATCCATATTTTTAAACTATTTTTAATACTCAAGATTTTATACTTCTACAACGATAGAGCATTTTTAAATCTTTCAAAATTGTTCTGATTTTTTTCATGAATTAAAGTATTCATTTAGTAAAATTTAAAGAGCACTGACAGTTGAAATTAATCTGGGGCTATCTGCGGGCTACTTTCGACAAACCATTCAAATTTTATAAATAACAGATAAGTACTTTTGAAGATATAGGTGTAAATAAATGTATCTTTCTGCGTAAGTAGAAGAGAAACAAATGGGCGCAGAAGGTTGAAACTTATATGGGACCAACAATGGGCTAATTATGACCAACCAACCAAATTTCATTAATATCAGAAGAGTAGTTTTAAAGATAAGATGTTGGTTGGAAAAAAATGAGCGACAGACATACACGAAACCAAAAGGATTCCCTGATGTCTGAAACGGATTTCTGCCTTGGAATTTTTGAAATCCGAGACACAAAATGGTTCGTTCTTCAAAACGATCACATAATTCCGTTACCGAGCTTAATGTTTCCGTTACCTTTGGTAAGCTCGGAAGCAAACGATATAGATAAAATATGAATTATGTATTTGATTTTATTCATTAATTTGTACACTCAATTACTCGATAATTAACAAATATTAATATTTACTGTACTTAAGTACACTTTTTATTGAATTTTGTTTTATTTATATAAACTCTGGAATTGAAATATATATATATGTGTGTGTGTGTGTGTTTTCTCTTGATGTCAGGATAAATATAAACAGAAGGATGATAAATTATTTAAGAATAGATTAAATAATTCAATAGTTATAAATAAAAAAGAAAAATTGAAAAAACCAACAAGATTTCGCTGGAGAAAATAAGTACCTAACAAGTAACAAAAAGGTATGATTAGAGTTTCTGACATAGTCCTTAGAAGTGTAGGCGTCGACAAGAGTTGGACAAGGTTCTTAAAACCTTAAGCAAGAATGTAAAGGCATTTGGTCCTCCACAATAAGTGAATAGTGAAACCTCAGGTCAGGCCCTAAGACTCCGTGGGGAACGCAGCACCTCCATTCAATATACCTACCTATATCTACACAAAAACACTCCGGCTAACTTGCCTTTCACCCACGCATTGTCACCTCACGATATATAGGCAGTCAACTCTGAGAAACTGAACCATATAACACAAAGTACACTGTAACCATGTGTCATTTCAATATAACTTCAGGTAATTTATAACAGGCCCAAACCAGGAGATGCATCCACTTTCTCATATTAACAAAGAAAAAAATATAAGCATGCAGTACAATCTTTATTTACAGCTAATGCCGAAACAGCGTTTTGTAAATTAGTTCAATATGAAAGGAGTACTAATAAAATAAAAAAAGTTTAAGTAATTAAATAAAATAGCAGTTAAAAACAGTGTGAATGGAAAGAAGCTTTACTTATAATCATTAATAGGATGTTTTTATAATTTGTTAAGAAACGATACATTAAATTTTTTTAGGCAGCCTAATTTGCAATTCTATGACTATTTATTTTCTTTTAATGACGTAACAGAGGAAAATGTGTACTTTCTTTAAAAACGTGTAAAACAATGTTATAAAAATAAAAGAAAGGAAATGCCTACAGCGTTATTTGATCATTTCTAAACTATCCAATAGATTAGAAATTCTCTCTTTTTTAGAAATATAAATATTAAATGAAATATATGCTGACCTTCTGAGGAATAGAAAGAAGTCTACAATACAAATTAAATGAGAAGGAGAAGTAAACTAGTATAGTGGCTATTATAGGAATGTTCGAGGTGTGCCAGAGAATCAGTCTTGGGCGCCTTCCTCCCACGCATTTACCATATCCAGTATTAGTTCCTTATGTGTAGAATGCAATCTAGAGTCCAACATTATAAAATAGTCCTAGTCAATGTTACAAAATTAATAGCTATAACCAACAATCGACCCATTAGTAACTTCTTCTACTTTATTATTTAATAATAATCAAGAACCCTTTAATAATAACGGTAATTCTTGAGGTATTTTATATAATAAATCACTAAATGACTATTAATGATTAACGGTATAATATTTATAAGTTTCTCTAATTTCATAAAGCATATATTATATATATTTTTTTTTTGAGAAACTAATAACTATTTTTTTTAGATATATTATATATATATATATATGAAATAGGTGAAGAACCTAGTAATAATAGGATAGCATGGATTGAAGTGGAATAAGCGCAGGTAAAAATCGCTGCCTACCTGTCATACAAAGGAAATGAACATAATATATGGTTTGGTATGGTAAAGGGAACATCCCTAGGTAGGTACCTGGATCTTCGGATCCTACTAACAAAGGTTCAGTTAGGTACTAAGGGATGAAAACCTGCCAAACTAAGCCTTGGCTCAGGTCTAGAACAAAATGGTACTCAACTTCAGGTATAAAGGAGGAAGAGATTTCACATCACAACTTCTAATCCTTATACGTCGGCACGACAGAGAGTCTACTCACATAAAAGCAAAAAATAATATTAGATTGTGAACTATAGACTGAAGACTAAAGATAACGTGATATGACTGAACCAAAGTTTTAAACATCTTCTCAATAAAGCCTATAAGAATGTGATATTAAAAAGAAAAATCATTTTTATACATACCAACAGTTAATTTATATAAAAATAAACTTCAATGAAAGAAAATATAAACAAAAGAAATACGAAAATAAAGTAATATCAGTTCAATCTTTATATAATTCATCTGTTAAAAACGTGCTAAAACATATTTTCAAACGAGTGGTGAAATTACTTGAGAAAGTCGTGTTAACAAGAGAGTTTAACTCAGACGAGTTTAACTAAGACACCAAGTATCAAATCATGTAGTCCGATCTTCAACAAAACGTGTAATGTCGTTGAAATTAGGAAGTGAAATTATTTTTTATCGATATCACAGGATTCTCATCTTTCTATTTGAAGATAATATAAAAAAGTTAAATAATAAATATTATGATGTGAAAGACTAACATGCAATAACGAATATGTGTAGAGAAATTAAGTTGATAAAAACTTTACCTTTGAGCAGAGAAATCTTTTTTACCAAATTTTTTTTTAGGATTCAATGATGAAACTCAAGTAAGGAGGTATCTGATTTAAAAAGGATATGAGAACCAGTTATGGAAGCCCAGAACCCTGAGGATGACAAGGTCAGATCCCCTTGGTTAGGCTATAGTTGACTGGTCTTCGGGTTCACACCCAAGTACCCCGAGTAACTCTATATGGGTTTCCATGAAGCGGAAATCACGTCAGGGTGGACCAGGAGGTTGGAGAGACAGGAGAAAAAAACCTAACGTGGTTTCCCAAGGATGATTATTAAGGAGCTAAGTACAAAGAAGTTCATGCCGCATAGATCGGTTAAAAATCAAATTGTGGTCTCATATGACTATACATTTAAAAAAAAAATCATCTAAATAGAATATATTTGGATTCTATCACACAGAAAATGTCCTCCGTAAACAGGAAAATTGCAAGTTGGTATATTAATAAAAATTTCAGGAGCTGTACAGTACAGCCATGTAATTTTAAAAAAAAGGTGGCCTAATTCGTTTGGCCAAGGAACAAGATACTATTACTGGCGTATGCCAGCGCCGAAATAGCTGGAAACTCCAAATTTTCCTTTAAATGTTTCGATACTATCGGAAATAATAATTACCTGATTGAGAATACATTCGATTTTAATAATTTACTGTTAGTAGTGTTTAAATGGCATTTTTCTGAATAAATTCACAGTAAGCGTGATGTCTAAGTTCACTTTCCGTGATTTATTAATAGATTGAAATAAATAGGTTTATTGTTTTAGAAAGGCTACAGTTCCCACATCAAGAACATAGTTCAACATCTGAATTAAATCTTATTAATTTCTTCTCACGTTTTCTATTTTCCTTATATAATTATATAAGAGTTAGGAAAATCAAAGATTTTATTTTTCCTGGATAAATGATTTATATATTATAAATTTTTATTAAAATAAGTATATGTAATACATGGAGATAATAAATGAGAAGCTTAAGAAAAATGTTAAAGCCTTTTTTTTATCTAGTTATCTTATCCGTGGGAAATGTACAAATCAGGGTGAGCTAAAAAGATTAAAATTAAAACACAAATATTTTAGGGCTTTGGATTCAAGATAGATACAACTAATGAATCAGAACAAATAAAAGATTGAAAAAGACTAAAAAAGAATATCATTTTATAGAAATAAAATAGAAATGCAAATATGTGACACAAAAAAGCAGTGGAAAATTACCTTCTCAAAAGTAAGTTTACGAACCAATAGGTAACGAGTACGGGTAATTTTATCACGGCTGAAGAACAACAGAAAAGTGTTATATTACAGTTATTATATGCACAAAAGAAGGCACTTCTTTAGATTGTTACTAGCTTCTGCTTTTTTTATAAGGGGAGTAACAATCTAAAGAAGTTGTACGGTATGTTCTTCTTTAGATTGTTACTACCCTTATAAAAACAGAAGTGTGATATTCCTTTATCCCAAGGTACATTGGACTAAACATCCCTTTGTCTTAATACATAGTTATTTATTCAAAGACATTTACACTCTAAAAAACGTAGGGGAGTAACAATCTGAAGAAGCACCTAAAAGAAAACCTTACCAAATAACTCACACTGGTTGGTAAGTGAACAGTTGTGTATACAGAGTTTTTCCAGTAGATAAGTGAATCCATTTTATAAATTAACACATTCTTAGAAAAACCTTATCGATATTCTTGTGTAATATTTCAATTTGATTCACTGGAACAGTAAAGGAAAATAAAGGCAAAACTCATGTTTAAGGATTTACTTATCTGACTCTGAGAACAAAATATTTGTTTATCTAAGATTATTTTTATTGTGACACAAAATTTATAACAAAATTTATTGGGGGGAGGGGGGGGGAGGTTTAAAAAAAAATCCCAAAATTTTTTATCTTCAAATTTTTACACTCCTTTTTTATATTTTTCCCCTCTTGTAGCAATAAAATATAAATCCCAAAATATTTTAACATTTGCTTTCTCGTAAAAAATACAAAGAAATAAAAATTTATCTGGATACTTCAGATTTAAAAAAAATAAAAGGACAAGATGCGGGGTATATAATATTTAATATCTATAAATTGTGATGGGGCGGTGGAGAGGACAGGGGCCGGCTAGGAAGGTATGGAGGTAGGTAGGGTTAGGTTTACAAAAGTCTTCCATTACTGTGGGAGAGAGATTGGAACCGGTTTGAACTGTGACGGAGCCCCTAGCCTGCCCACCTCCGACACTGCCTTATCTCCTTATATACCAGCAATATTATAACTAAACCAGTCGGACGACTAATATTTCGTCTCTTCAGACCCTCTCCGACATTTCTACACAATCACACGGAATTATTTACCTCCGATAATCTCAACAGATTTTTATTGAGTAATCCAGATTAGAAACGCAGAAGAGAAGAAGCAAACACACACAAAAAAAATAGAGAATAAAAAAAGGTTGAACCAATCGTATTATCTTATATGATTTTATCTTATTAAATAAAAAAATAGATAAGTAGATCGAATGTGCATTAATAATCAAGTTTGACAACACAAAAAAATATAAAAAAAGGAAGTTTTTTTAAAAGTATAAAATAGTTATAATAAATAAAATAAATCAATGTTAGACGAAAATAATTACTGTACAATAATTTAACTTATATTGTAGAAGATAAAGTTCGTGTTTATGAGTCGGGATTGCAAATAAGAAAACGCATTCCTTTTCACAAACTGTATCTTGATCAAGCCATCTTTTCACGCTCTAAGTCCCTATAAACTTAATGTGATTGTTGTTTTGATAATGACCGAAAGTAATTTGCATTGCAAAAAAAGGGTTTATATTGACATATTTGATTTATTGTGAGAGCTCCCACATTCTGTATTATGATGCATATTATAAATAGTCAATTAATAATAAATATTAACACCCCTTTATCAAATTTTCATTATTTTAATCTGTAAAGGGCTTTCTACTTACCCTTTTAATTATACGAGTAATTTAAGCAAATCATTTGAATACTCTTATTTATTTTCAACTTTAAATCAACCGAGGAAATATATCTATCCTGGTAATACCACTGTCACATAATACTATGATAATATATGATGGAAGTTATTATATATATAATTGTTCAATTTGTTTTAAAATTGAACAATAATAGATCATATAAATGTATTAGATGTACTGTAAACAATTTCAATGTTGCTGGAGAAATCACAAACAAGGAGCACGTCAGAAATAAAACTGATACTTATAAAGTAGTTGTAGTTATAAGGAATATGGTAAATTAAAGATACAATATATCATTTTGAATAATAATAATAATGGTTTAAATAAGAAATAAAATAATAAATATGAGTTAAAGTAATAGCTTAAGCGAAATGAGAAACAAAATTATTTATAACCGCATTTAAAAGGAATCATAAAGCAAACAAGACATCTGTATTTATAATTTAAAAAACAAGATATTCAGTAAATTTAAAAAAAAACTAAGGATAAATTTAAAGTAGGAATTTACATTTATAAAAAGGAGGTTTAAGAAATTAAGCGTTGAAGTTAAGAAACAAACACGAAAAGGGTTAAAATTAATGAAAATTAATATACTTTTGAAAATAAAAGATTGTTGCCTGAGCTCTTATTTTAAATATATTCTCTTGAGATACTATTAGGAAAATTTGAGTGAGATTGGGGACTGGTGGAGAGAGGCTTATTATAAAAGAACCTTATAAAGCTGGCTTAACAAGCCCGAAAACTTTGTGCCTTTTTCCTCGTCCTTTATCAAGGATTTTCATACAAACTTAATTAACTTAATGCTATGAATTTAAAAGTTAGTTAATGAGTACGAGAACGTAGGATGACTAAAAACTTCGTAGCGTCAAACCTTTAAATTTTAATAATTTAAACTTGTGTTTTAAATACGCTACTTTAAAAACACTCATCAAGTAAGTGATAAACTAAAGAAAAACATGGAAACCAATATTTAACCTGGAAAAGGACCCAACAAAAATCATTCGTCGAAATATAAAGAAAAGATAATTAAATTATTTGTTTAGTAATAATGTTGCAGGATTTCACAACATCCCATTTAAACCAATAAGCAATTGCTTCATAATTTTAATTGTTACTTATTCTAAATTTTAGTTCCTTGATGTTTAAGGAACTTAATTTGTACTGAATAAACTAAAAACAAAACTAAATAAAACTAAAAACCAAAATACTCTTTAGACTATCTGACAGAATAACAATGTTATACAAATACTGTACCAGACTATATCAATTTTAGCAAAGTATAATGACTAGAGAAATATTTGAATAATTAATTTAAAGTATATAGGTATGATGAAAATTTGTTCAATGAGGTGATAACAGTCACCAAAATAAATTGAAGAGGGCATCCCCAAAAAATAAAATATTTGTACATGCAAGAAAATGAGCTGATAATTATAGGGAATTTTTTTTTATTATTATTAAAATGTTTTAAATTTTTATGATAAAACACTGAGCACTAAGTTAAGAAAACGCAATAACAACAATATTTTTAAGGAAAGACCTGAAAATAAATAATATATTAAAAAAAATATTGCTATGATTATAATTATTATCATGAAAATAAAATAATTGATTAACCGAATTATACTGACTCGTTTTTCCTTGTCGATATCTAATCTTAAGTTCGAAGGTTATCTGGTTCCCACAGATTCTGCTACGAATTTGTATAGACGCAAATCTGATTAAAGTGTTATCATTTATATTGATAGTGTGAAATATAAATAAATAATATAAGGAAAGAGTGTATTCTTTCAGGAGCATTAAATTAAAAAGTTGAGTGTTTCCAAAAATCTTGAAGAGAGTCAAGGTTTCATTTAAAGCGGACTAAAGACCTGCAGCTTAGGTGCCAACCATGTTGCCAAAGACTATTTAACCCTAATCATTGTAAAAAAAATCTAGTTTGGTAGATGTTAGGGTTTGGTGGATGAAGGGTTAGAAACCAAGTTGCCCACCCTCCTACAGACGGCGCAATATTGTTGCCAGCCAGCATCAGGCTCCTCCCACACCGAAAGTCTAAAACTTTTGATTTTACTGCAACTCGAAGTTGCAACTTGCACCTGCCCATAGATTTACAAAAAAGAAAGTTGGTATCTAAGGTGCATGTTTGTGGAGCGCTCAATACCCGAATTAAGAGGACACGGACTTGTACAATAATTAAATATAAATATTTAAGAAAAACTTTTTATCTTCCATACATTGTCAAATCTCGACGTATTAATAAAAACCGGTTTCGACTATTTTCATTGGTCAATATTAATTTATATGAAAATTAATTTTAGCTGTTCCACTTTTATTTTGGTCAAAAATAAATCTTGAGAATAAGTACAAACTTCGAAAAAAATTCTTCATAATTTCTCTATATCTCTAGAATATAATAATTGTAATTGTTGTGTGTTTGTGTGATGAGAGAAATAACAGGAAATTTCCAAAATTCACTAATTGAGTGTCAATGCAGCTAATTTTTGACAGTTGAACAGCACAATTACCCTTCATGTTGTCTGAAAACTGTGAGGTTTAAAAGTCAAGTATTTAAATTAAAGATTTAAAATAATAGGTAAAACTAATAGAGAACCATATAGTTTTATCCCAACATTCGTTATAATAATATGTGTTAATGTGTTAGTTGCCTATTAAGAAATAAGAATTCACTATGGTAATAACATGTTCTAGTTTATTATTTGATTGTTAATTGTTACTTACTACAATTTATTTACTAGGATCAAGACGATGACTGAATAAGTACTGATATAATAGTTCATTACGCGTCTAGTGCGGAAAGTAGCATTTTGCATGCGAGTCGGAAGTTTTTTTAGTTTGCACCCGAGCGACAGCGAGGGTAGTAAAACCACGCACGAGCAAAGCAAAATGTTTTCCGTTTTCGCACGAGTTGCGTACCGTACTTTATCTACGATTGTTGGATTTTTAATAATAAATACAGGAAAAAACAGTTACTTTAATTTAACAAACAGCAAATTAGTTTTGTTAAATAAAAACAAACACGCTAATCGTGCGATAAGGTGAAGAATTCTTCATTATTTCCGCCCCAGTGCAGAAATAAAGAAGAATTATGAAACGCGCATGCGCAATGAATTCAACTACGAAAATAATCACTTTCTACGCATCTAAACAGAGATAAAATGTTTATATTTTGTATCAATCGTAGATAAAATAACATTACATGATAAATAAGTAATAACGTATGATAAAGATGTAAAATAAAATCGTATAATATCTCTTAAAAAGCTCTTATACTACACTTTGCATTTGGTTGGACATGTACTCCTGAACGGCTGAACCGATCCGCACAAAATTCGGCACGGTCATAGTAATCAACCACAGGAAGGTAAAAATCTGAAATGGTCCAAATCGGTACAGAGGTACGGGGGTACAAAAGTTAAAATAATATATGCCCTTCTTATGAGCTCTCGGGGGAGTACAGTTATGGTTGTTATGTTCACTTTTGTCATATTTTCTATTAAGAGGGGGGGGGGGGGGGGGGGTAAAATAGAAAAACAGGAAAAAAATTGTTTTTAATGCTTTCTCTCCCGTCAACAACAGAAGGCAAGTTTTTGATAAATATGATCATGGCGTGATGCAAACAAATTAATATAATATGAATTTTAACGCATGAATAAAATTTAAGATTAAAATGCACCCTCAGCTCAATATTGCTAGCAGACAACTGCATTGCACACCTAGTATAAAATAACATTACATGTTAAAAATAAGTAATAAAGTTATGATAGATGTAAAATAAAATCGTAAAATGTCAATGAAGATTTTTTAAAAACCAGCTGTTGTAAAAAATAGTACTTCGATATAAAGTTTTGTAGAAGTTCATCGGCCCGGGGCCAAAAGGGGATTCTTTCTAAAGGCGAAACATAGGAAACATTATTATATTGTATTATTCGGCGTAACAAACAGGCGGGTAATTAATTATAAAAAAGCATTTCGACCTTACGTAGAGTTAAAATATAAAAGTCCGTTAAAAGAAGGGATATAAGGGAGGGGGAAAGAGTATGTTTTTAGGATGGCTTGGCTAGTAGAGGAAAGGGAGCAGCTGCGAGAGGACGGTTAGGAAGGTTGAAGGCAGCTGCACTTTGCTATACAACACAGGATGGAGAGGTAGAGAGAGACATAGTAGAGTTCTATAGGCATACTAGCTATACCAGCACGCTATACTGGTATTCTCCACTTGTTGGTAACGCACCTTACCTGGGGGGACCGACCTGGGCCCTTGTCTCCCTTAGGCCTTAGACTCTGCCTTTAAACCCAAAGCCTACCAACCCAATCTTCAATTCTACTAAATCATTATCAAAATGAATTCTGCAATCACAATAATTAAACCACACTCTTTACTTTATTAAATCTAACCAAAATACACGAGTCTCTAGAGCTAAAGATTCGTGACTACTAATGATTTTCCGAAAACCATCAATGGACAAAATACAAAAACACACTTTTAAACATCCTAGATAACGGAAGCCTTGTTATCGTTCTGACAAACAATTATTTTTTGTCTTCAAATAAAAAATTGCATAGACAGAAATAAGTTTTAGACATCAAGGAACATTTTTGTCTTGTGTCCGTCAACATTACTTAGAACCACCACATTTTAAAAACTACTGTTCTATCTCTCGAAGCATTTCCTTATCAAAAGTGTGGTTGGGCTCAAACATTACTTCTAAAATATCTTTTAAGGCGTTCATCTTGTTAATTGGATTTCCTTTGCTAGTTACAAGGGAAATATAAAAATTGGAAAAAGTAAAAAAAAAAATCTGTCATTCAGAATTATATTTATAAACGTTTACACAAGGAAAGAGCACTTGAAATTATAACATCCTACAATAAGATAAGATCTGTTATTTATCTCAGGCTGAAAGGCTAAATCAACAATGTCCGACAAATAATATTAATCCTTATTCAAGTCAATAATTTTGTCTTAGGGTCTAAAAACTATTATTTTTATTTTTATTTATTTTTTTTTTTTTTTTTAGAGTAATTATCAAATTAAACGTATACCTGAGTAAAGAATAATTATCTACAATCAGCAGTTCCCATCTTGTAAAGATAGCCAGGGCTCATTAAGATACCATGATCAGTTAGTCACCAGAAGTCAAAATATAAAATATAAATTCTCTAGAGGCTTTAAATCTTAACGGTAAAATCTTCTTCTTAATTGAATTTAGTAACTAACCGTATATATTTATCTAAATAACAAACTTCATTTAGATATATCCACTAAACGGTAATTAATGTGGGGCAACTTCATAAATCGAAGAATTTAAATTTTACAATAAAGATTGTGTACAAATAATGTTTACATTTAATGCCTAATTGTCATTAAAGAGAATTAAATACGGAAATTTAAAAAAAATAACAAAATAGAAACAATTCAGAATTCCTACATTTATATTCTGGAATTAAATAACAAAAAGGTTGAAATAGTATATCTAAGCACCTCTAACAAAAAACTAAAGACTAGGCAAAGATCAGAAAATACTTTGATTATTTTTTTTTTTTTTAAATAAGGAAACAAAATAATGTAGAATTATGTACATAAATATTAAGAAGAAAAAAGTCCGAGTTTTACTAAATACATTGATTTCCTTTTATACCTAAATAAAATTATTCTTGCCACTTCCTTTCAAGACTTGATAAAACCGAAAGATACTGAAGACAATAACTGGTTAAGAAAGATGCGTAATAAGAAAAACCTAAAGACAATATAACTGGTTCAGAAAGGAGCTTAATAAGAAAAACCTAAAGACAATATAACTGGTTCAGAAAGAAGCTTAATAAGAAAAACCTAAAGACAATATAACTGGTTCAGAAAGAAGCTTAATAAGAAAAAACCTAAAGTAAAGACAATAACTGGTTAAGAAATATATTGAATAGGAAAACCCTTAGGCAATAACAGCATAAGAAATATTATTTGTAGATTAGGTCGTAAGACTTAATATTATTTTTTTAGTTAAGACATAAAACAGCAAATCTAAATTGTAAAAAGTCTTAAAATTAATGTATTAATTATGATATTGCCATTTCTTCTAACATTAAAATTCTATTTGAACACCATTAATGCAAAAGTAGGTAAACCTTGGATTGTATATAACCTCCTCTTTCCAACTCGAAATCGATAAGTAGTAATATCAGTGATAAGCCATAAGCTACATTAAATCGAAATTCGCATCAAACTACGAGTAAAACAAAAAGTTTTTATTTTATAAATATTATGCTTAATACAGCTAAATACGTAATAATACGAGTAAAAGGTGATAATAAGAACTTCGATAACTATTTTTTTAAAAGTACAATTAATTATTATACCCGGGAAGGGGGATTAATAAAGATATGCTCATTCGGAAAACAAATAAGAGATTGTTCTTAAGTTTAAATTACATTTTATGAAACTGAAACTTGTACAACGAATAAACAAACAAGCGACGTCTTATTCATATTTACAGTAAGAAGGAAATTATTTTAAACGAAGCTTTTTTGCAAATAAACAAAGTATAATTTCAACCCTTGCAATTAAAACGTCTCTATTCTTTCTTTACTCATAACTCATAACGGACTTACCTTTAATTTAAGCAACAATTATAATATAAGTCTACTAATTTACAACATCAAACAATAGAAGGAAAGGAAAAAGAATGGAAGGTTCTTCTCAGCAAGGGTTCTATTGAAAAGGGAGTATTTGCAAAGGGCATACAATTTCTAATTGTTGGAATGAAAAAGGGGAGGCCATCAAAGCTCGAATTGGAACTGCCCTTAGTCCATCGTTAGAATTCATTTGCTATATATAGAAGTATAACATCTAAATATTTATACAGAAAAAAGATCATTCGCGTGATAAAAGTTGAAGAGTAAGTGTAACGTAAAAGAAGCTTATTGTTATAGTTATTAAAATTTGAAAATTATTTTTTCTTTTTGTATTAATCTATTTGATAAAAATAAAAATCTTCATTAAAAGTTATCATGAAAAGGGAGGAAATAAACATTGGTAGGCATATTATTTATGACTCTGCATCATGAGTACATTAATTACAATGGTGTACAGCAATATATTGATTTTTTGCTTTGCAAGAGTAGAACTGATTGTTTCGTCTAGTTAGAGAGCAATAGATCAATCTTAATAATGATAAGAAAAATGTACAAAATCTAAATCATAGAAGAATTAATCTCGGTTTGACGGAGCGAATTCAAGAATAAATGTATCTAACCACATATTTAACAACTTCGATATCAATCGGTTATACCTACTAATGATAAACCATCCTATCAAACCCAAATATTGAGATTAGCCCTGGTTTTGACCGAGATTACAGTGAGCATCTTAACCATCACTAAGTAAATCGATTAGTTATCACTTAATCCCTAATTGATAAGGTCCAAATTTATCAGCATTTAACATTTCCTAATACACTTGGACAATAAACTACTTTTTTCTTTTTTTTAATTAATAGATAATAAGATCAAATCTTTTAAGAATAAATTAATTAAACCTGGAATAATGTTTGTAATTTACAATCTTTAAATGCTAATATTCGATATAATTAAGTTGGTTTTACTAATATTTTCTGTTTTAACAATTCCTAAACGAACTATGTAATAGAAGACTACTTACTCTACGTACACTAGCGCTATTAAGTGCATAATAGTAGCATCAACAATCAACAATGACGACGCTGAAACCTACTCTACCTATAACCTCACTAAGGATAAACAATTGGCTATTCCTATAACTCAGGTGTCTTCAGGGTTGTTGCTATGGTGACATTGCTCTAGGCTCAAAAATATCACCAATATGTGTAAATGGGAAACATAACCAACAAATGCTAAAACAAGACATTGAGAGCATAATACGTATAGGTACTATTCTACTGATTAAACAACAGAAACGTAGTAAACAAATAAATCATGTTTTTAAACTAAAACATAGATTATATATATTACTATAACATTCATTCAATATTACCCCAGTAAACAATAAAATATTGTGATAAGAAATCTGTGTTCAATAGACATAAAGTACATATAATTATTACAAAGAAAATACAGTATAAGCGTACTAGTGGACTATGGAAGGGAAAGACAATACACTCATTTGGCATGTAAACAAATCGGTAGGTTTGTAAGCGGCGTACTGATAAAATCTAAACACCGTTAAACATTCTTTTGTATTCACTGAAACTTTCGGATTTAATTTAAATATAATTATATGTTGTTTTTAATTAATATAAATAAAATTGTATACAATGCATTTTAAAGTTAACGGGATGTCTGAATGTTGTTATTGTTATACTATAATAATAATATTGTTTTATACTTTTTTTTTAATGTATTTTATTTAAAGATAATTTAATTATTAACTAAGTAATCTAAATAATAAATGATGTTATTACCTGAAACGGCAGCGGGTAGTAAACAAGCGAGAAGTAGGCTGTACATAAAATAATCCAATGTCCGCTTCATGCTTTAGAGAAGCGTTAATCCAATGTATTGGTCAGGAGTTCACATTTAGTTGGTATTACGTTTACGCACAAATACAAGCACTGATAATAAATATCACTTGAACGAAGCACACACGGAAAGCACTCGGTTTAGCGGTGGGTTAAGTTAGAAGTTAAGCACACTTTGAATCACGTGGGAAAAGACATAGCAGTACGCGTCCGTAAGCGCGGTTCGGGGACATCTGCTGCCTTGCTAAGAACGGTATTATGGAGGGAGTCCTGCCTCCTTCCCCCACTCTCGCCGTCCTGCCTTTATACCTTCGCTTTATAAGCTCTCCTAATCAACGCTAAACTTATCAAACCTAATCAGAACTTATTCTTAGACTTTTTCTAACATATAACAAACATAGAAAATATTATTAAAAGTTATAATGCAAGATGCAAGTTATTTAATGTAAGGATGTGAAGAGTGGGGAGGCTAGAAATGCTGGAACAACAAGTGGTAGTGGGGGAATCAACAGGCTGGAAGAAACTAGCGCTATCCGACGGACAACCTACTAACTATTCAGCACAGATTTAGGATTCATTCAAATAAGGAGACCGAGCTGCATGCCATAGACGCCCGCATGCCATATGCCTTCGACATCACCTCAACCTTTAACCAACTTCCGATGCACTGTCATGCCCCATGACAACTTGAACAGCAAATAGCACAGTGCACAAATGTATAACATTTTTACATAAATATAACTTCATTCGCTAACAAAGGAGTTAAAATATTTTATCACAATTATCTGCTAGAGTAGACAAAAAAAAACGTGGTAACGTGGTTTTTAAAAATTAAAATAAAAATCACCAATAAAGGCTATAAGGGGAAAATATTAAACAATAATTAAGTAAAATTATTAATAAGCCCAACCCATATAAAAAATACTCAAACAATTATTGTTATGTATCATTGTATGTATTATTGGTATTGTTTATGTATTGTTCTTCCACCTGATTTTTGTAAATGTGGTAGGGTGAATGCAATATAAAGCAACTAGTTTCCCCTCATTTGGTTATGATGTAGTTTAAGAAGTTCAATTTATCAGGCTTCATTACATTATATTAGTATTTGTTTCAGGTGCGTACATGGCACTTGATATAATGAGGACAAATAGCCAGTGTAATGAAGATGTTATTGTTTGGCTTCCGTCTGTCATCGTTCAAAGATAGTATAGTGTATAGTGTAAGTAGGAGTAAGCAGTGACCTATCGTCAAATAACTGAGTGCCCGATGTAGAATTCAAATTATTTGATCTATAAAGGTTTCAAATTTGGCACACATTCATAAATTAACTAGGGCCCAATAAACTTAAAAATATTAATAAGACAAAATATAAACAAGAAATTACAGAGACCAATGAAAAAAATAATGGGATCTCTTTAAAAAACTTGGTGATTAACCCAAGCATAAGGTTTTCTCACAATTAAGTAGAAAGAGAGGATATAAAAGATGAGTTTAATTATTTGACTACAAGCATTGAAAAAGATAAATCGACGCTATTAAGTCCAATTGAGGACTAAAATTGTTCTAGATAGTTTATCGAATTGCTTCAAATTTTAAATTCCTATGTTTTTATTCTCTTCTTGAATGCCACATTGGGTTGTCGAAATGAAGACATGTTGAGAATGAGTTAAGTGGAAAAGAGTAGGCTTGAATGAATAAAATTGGAAAAAGAAGAATATAAATTTACTCCTAGAAAAGGCAGAAATAATGAAAACCGTAGAGCAAGGATCTTATATAAAGGGGATAGAGGGTTGAGGCAAAAAAGTGACCCCATGAAGATATGTAAAATATTAGCTCCAATGGGACAAATTACCTTCCTCTTGGTTATAGGTTTCCAAGAATTTGTTTATAAGTGTCAGGTTATAACCTGTTAAAAAAGGTAATTTGTCCCAGTTCAAAGGTCGTGGAGCATGCGCAGTATGATTTTTTCTCCAATTTCTCTTACCTTCATGGGGTCACTTTTTTGCCTTAAACCCCTTCTTAACATTACATCCGCTTTATATAAGATCCTTGCCGTAGAGCCTTTGGTTTGAAAATTATATTATATTTTGAGACATAAACATTTATTGCTTCATTTAAACATTATAATTTATACAGAATTTCCTTTTATTTTTACATTTATTCACATTCTTTACTATTATTTTTTTTTTCTTATTGGCGGGAAATAAAAAGAGAAGCGATTATTATAATTCCAAGAAATCGAATGGAAATTACCATCAACTTAAATAAAATTTATGTTTGTAAAACAGATCACCTTTGTGAGAGAAACAATGACAAGATAATATTAATTCGTCCAGAGTTTTAGATCTTGGTTTGGTAATTGATAATTGCATGTCCTTACAAGGCTCCAGTAAAAATTATTTTCTTCATTATAAATAGGAAATAAATGAGACAAATGAAATAATATATTTATTTGGTGCAGGGCTTGTGTTTGAGAACTGGGGCGGTAACTAATACCTGGGAAGTTGTGTGTTCCACGAGTAACACGACACTGCCTATACCTTTCTGTTCCCACCGCTACCTACAACATTAATAAATATTACATTTTACTAATTAAAATTAAATTACTTCTATTTCAAACCACATCTTTTATGACTTCAAAATCAACTTCTGAGTTACCACCATGTAAGGCTTTGTTTTCAGATCTTTGATATCAGTGGGAGCCATTTGCATTTGCACACCTATTCTACCACTCAGATCAGTTTTGCTTCCGAGCTTATCGAAGGTAACTGAAGCATTTCGATCATTCTGAAGAACAAAATTATTTACGTCACCGAATTCAAAAATTCCTTGACAGAAATCCGTTTCAGACATCAGGGAACATTTTTGGTCTCATGGCCGTCAGAGAGTCTGTCGTTCGACATTTTTGCAGAACCCCATATCTTATAAACGGCTCGTACGATTTTAATAAAGTTCAGATGATAGGTCATAATTAGCCCACAGCGACTTTTTAACATCCAACCTCCTGTGCCCATTGCTTTCTTTTCGTCATGCGCACAACATTTTTTTTAATAACAACTATATTTTAACGAAATTTGAATGGTTCGTCTAATGTAGCCCACAAATGCTCACATATTTTTTAACCGTCTGCGCACATTTAAGATTGGATAGAAATATTGTTAGGGATTTAACCTTATATGAGTACCAAAAAAGAATTTATTTTCCAAAAATTGTGAAAATAAACCCAAAGAACCACCTTAAAAAGGAAAATAAATCAAAACGAACAAATGATAAAATAGGTTTAACGAACAAGCAAAACATTATACATAAAACATCTAACATAATGTGTCACACGTAAAATTTTAGATACTTTTTACGAAAAAAAGTGAATATAAGTTAACCAGATTAAAAGTCTGTAATTTGTACCCACAACCAAATACAGAAAATAATTTCATCAAGCTACAATAGTTATTTGTTACTAGGCAGCAAATTGGAATTTTGCTGACAAGGTTTTTAAGTTTTAGTTCCGAGCCGAAGGCGAGGTAGGCTAAACAAATTTACTGCAGAGGCAAAGCCGAGGCAGGAAAATGATAATTACCTGCTAAGGTGATACCGAAGCAGGTAATCTTTAAACGAGTTAGGAATGTTTTCTTTGCTGCATAGTTACATACAATATTTTATCAACTAACGGCAGAAAGATTACACTAATTATTATATTCCTTTTTTAATAGATAGAAGATTTAAAGAAATGGAAGTTGTAAAAATACGAAAGTTTGAGTCATTAAGTTGAAGGCAAAACAAATTCAGTGTTGCCACTGTTTTTATTAACAGCTGGTTTTTTATCTTAAATTTTCTAATAATCACTGTAAAATAATAAAATCTGTGTTTTTATTATTATTTTAAAAAAGATATAATTATTTAGCAGAATAATACGCTTAAATATGTATATATAATTACAAGATAAAAGAACTTTTTATATACTACGTTTTTATATTTTTTGTCATAAATTATAAATTTTAAACCCGTCAAAATGAAGATGATAAATATGGGATATGTCAAAACAAATAAAATAACTTGCGGATTTTTTTGGAACTAACTTTCCATACAGTAAAATTTGCTGAAAACGAATTAAATTCAGCTGAAAGATGGCTAAAAGTATTAAAATAATGCATTGTCATCGTGTTCTGAGCTGTTCTTAAAGTTTCAAATGTCTAGCTACTCGGTAAGTTAGTTAAAAAATCGATTGCAAGATTTGTACTGGACAAACAAACAAACAAACAAGAAAGCAAGATAATAAAAACGTAGTAAAAAATGAACAATGTGGGAGAGTTCATAACCTGCGATCTAGTAACCTTTTCTTAAAATTTGCCAGCCTGTTTGTTATTTTGCTGACAGTTTATTATTTTACTGCTTGTTTTTTGACATGTTACATAAGAATAAAGAAAAATTACATTTTGCAGATTGAAAACAGTAAAGCAATGCTGAATTTTGTTGCCGTGAGTTGATAAAATAATTTTATTCCCTCACGCATTCATACCACATTTAAGTTAATTTTATACAAAAAAAATGGTAACAACAATCTCATTCACAGATCCATTCACTCTGATTTTAAATTGACAAATTCATAAATTAAAGTATAATTTATATTTAAACTAGCTTTCACCCCGCGCTTTGCGCAGGGCTCATGCTAGATATTAGTGGCTATGTTTCTTATAATCACGTAGGCCTAGCAATTAAATTAAATTCCTAAAAAGTTTTCTTTCCAAACCCTTCTAGGAATAAAATCAGGACTATGGACTATATTACACATCATTATCATCATTCCATTACTAAGAATATAATACTCCCCAAATCGTTGTTTGGTGTCTATCTATATATTTAAAAAATAGCTAATAGAAACTAAGTAATATAGTAATAACTAACAATGCTAAAAAAAAGGTAAAAATAAATAAGAAAATAAACGTAGACAACACCAATTAGACTGGGAAGTCATTGAACAATAATCAACCACGATGGTGCATTAACTTCTCTCGAGGTGGTCTAGAAGTATCCAAACATTTTGATTAGCGAGTCAGTGGGGTTTGGTTACGGTTGGTAATATTTTTAGGTTATGTTTTATATACTTTTTTTTATAAAATTGTTAAACTTCAGTTCTACTCAATATTTTTAGATGAAACCAAGCCTATAAATTGCCCAACATGTTTGCGCTCACCTCTGAAAAAAAATTAATCGATTTCATTTGACCAGTTTTGCGCCTGTAAAGTCTGACTGGGGCGACAGACGCACATACATACACGAAAAAAGTTAAGGCCGGATTCGGTTTTTGGAATGTATAAAACGAAAAAGTATCCAAAAAAATTTCATTTCTGACCAATGAACAGACAAAACTTTAATTTTATATATATAGATGGACGTTGAGACGATGATGTCAGAGGTGGTCTACATGCCGATTAGATGCGTACGTTCCTCACATCTTCGATCCGGACTTGACGTGAATTAAAGATGCATGATTGCATTATCAAATTAAATTTAAGCTTAAGACCCTGAGACTAATTTAAAATGTTGAAGAAAATTAGAAGTTACAAGAATACAGTGCACACAGCACGTGCTGGTGTGCTCCTTGACCTGGTCGTACGGAGAAGTCGACTGCACAGAGCCTATACACTGCTTTACACATATTAATGCAGCAAAAATAAGCCAAAACAAATTAGTACAAGCAAGAAATTTTTTGATGTGTTTAGCTTCCTGTTGAATAAGGTCTGTTCAAAAAATACGCGAACTGACGTCATAAAACAAAATGTACTCTATTGAGAAGTTACAAGTCTGGGTCCCCTTCAAAGCACTTTCCTCCCCAACGCACACACTTATCCCCACGGTGTTTCCACTTTTTGAAACAGTCCTGGTACTCTTCTTTTGTAATGTCCTTCAGCTCCTTCGTCGCATTTGCCTTAATCTAGGGAATCAACTCAAATTTTCTTTCTTTGAAGGGTCTTTTGAGTTTGGGGAACAAGAAAAAGTCACAATTAGCAAGGTCAGGTGTGATATGATCCTTCACAAGAAGTGTTCATCATATTCTGAACGATCAAGCAGTTCCTGACAAACCCGGACGCGATTGGCTTTTTGGTTGTCCGTCATCAAATTTCGCAGCAACGCGGTGTATCTTCAATTTTGTGGTCAAAATCTCGTAACAAGATCCAACTGATATCCCACACTCTTCAGGAAGCTCCCTAATGGTCAGAGGTCGATTTGCCCTCACCAGGGTGTTGATTCTGTCCACGTGTACGGGTCGTCAGTTTCCGTGGATGGCAATGAACGTCTTCAATCGACTGTCGACCACCCTTTAAACGTTAATGCCACTTGAAACATGGCCTACGCTTCATAGCAACATTGTCGTAAGCCGTGTTAAGCTTAGCAAATGTTTCAGTCGCAGATTTTCCAAGTTTAACACAACATTTCACAGCAAGTCGTTGTTCCTTCAGGTCATTTCACTCTGGAATTCGACAAACCAAAAAATCGTACTTCACTAAAAACCACGTAGCTAATCAAAAAATAAAGATATCTTCAATCGGAAACGTTGTTATTATCAGCTGATCTGTACAAACCTAGCGACACCAAGAAGATTCCTCTGGGACCAACTGGAGCCGCGCAATTCAAACAGTCAGCGTATTTTTTGAACAGACCTCATGTACTAAAAGTCAAAAATCAAAGTTGTGCTACGGCCACCATATTGGAATATGTCTGCTCATTATCGGTTTTTTTTTCTAACAAGTCCTTAAATATTGCAGATAGAAAAAAGTTACAAATAATAAAAAAAAACTATAAAAAACAACTTTTGTTCTATTTTTTTTTTTCTCAAAACCATAAGGTTTTGATTTATAAACGATTTAGTCTTATTTGTTCATGTAATAGGGACCATATATGGAACTATGCACGGAAGAATTCATGGTAGTTCAGGAAATGGGTTAATTTAAGGTTTTTTGGGTCGCTTAATAAAAATGTTCCCACCAAAATTTACCCCGCAACTCACATATTTTTAATAGAACCCACAACCCACCGAAAATAGTATTTTTATAAATAAATATATAATTGTTTGTTTTAAGGGGAAAATTAAAAGAAACGAGACAAAATTTGCAACAAATATTATTCTATGACATTTTTTAACACCAACAGGGCGGCGCTGAGGCGCCTTGGAAAATGTAACCCGGTGCGCACTTACTGACTGCATATACTAAGTTACCTAACCCCGCTTTAACCCCTTCGTCGTTTCCATTCGCTCTCCCGTCTTACCTTCTCCCTCATTCTTCCTTTTCCTACCTCATCCTCAAAAGAAATAAAAGGACGAAGAGGGAGGAAATACTTTCCTTTATAAACCCCTGAAATCAGGACGTTTTTCCAGTCGAAATTATCATTTTATTTTTTTCACTTTATTGTTTAACACTACAATTATGAACAATGAACATTTTATGTGTTACAGTTAATATAATTTGTTTAGCTTGTTCAACATATAAAAGGAATAGTCCAGTGACTACCTCTTTTACGTGAGGATTACATAGAAGATTACAAATTAAATGAATAAATAATAATAGTAGATAGAGGTGAATGAGATACTAATTATAATTAAATAAACTAAACAATTAAATATACTTAAATAATTATATAAATGAGATATAGCAGATAAGAGGATAATTATAGATTTTATATGTGTATATTTAATAAGTCTCTAAGCCATTGTCTCTTCAGGCATCGAGGAGGGATAAATGGTATATATTGGGTAGAAAGGAGTTGAACTAGAGGATAAGGATGATCTAATAAGGATTCATGGATTATGTTGTATCGGGATATGGATAGATCGCGAACGAAGGGAACGTTGAGATCATTATGCAGAGTGAGGTTTGGGACATATAGAATAGGGCATCAGTGACTTTTCTTAGTACCTTGGACTGGATGATTTGGAGACGACGTGAGTCGGAAGGTTTGGTGCTACCCCACACTTCCAAGCCGTTTTAAGACTTTATTATAAATTTTAAGCTTGTTATTAAGAGAAAGCTTGGACCTACTGTCAGGAAGACGAAGCAGTAACTATTATATCGTTTTGTTTTCGTGTGTTGTTGCCAGGTAAGACGTCTGTCAAGGGTAAGACCAAGGAATCGGACTGAATCAGATTGAGGAATAAGAGCTTGGTTAGGGATGGCCAGTCGAAATTAAAGGTAGATATTTCGAAATTTTTAAGGGCTAAGTAATTACATACGTGCAATGGGTCGCAGAATCTTATTTTTAACTTCCCACAAAAAATCCACCCCAACCCGAAGTAAAACATTCGGATTCAGCGACCTAAAAAATCTAGAGTTAGCCCTTTTCTAGACTTTTTCAGTGTGCGCCTATAACGCACAGCTTCGACTCTAGGTGACTTTTAGTATGTATATTCAAAAGGAAGCTAAATACATCTCCATAAAGTTTCTTGCTTGTACTAAGTTTTATGAAGCCAAAACCAATTTTTAATGCACTATAATGTCACGTCGTTGTTCTGCTTAGTACCAAGAGCGCAGTGATGCCTTTCTTAACGCATCATAGTTGGTGATTCAAATGAGGGAAGTTACATCTACCGGGTTATGCCGATTTACCATCCTTTTACGATATTTGTATACATTGTAACTGTATATATATACATTTAAAGTAGACGAAAGTGTTTAGTTGTCAAAGTAATTGTGAAGAAGGCTTAAAGAAATTGAATATTAATGGCGCCATTGTGATTAATATAAAATTATTCAAAATTAAACAAGGTAAAATATAAAAGTTAAATGACTGTTGGTATCAAACAAATATATTTGACCCAACTTGGAAGCAAAACTGGTCGAAACAGCCACAACTACTCTTATAGTCACGTGACCATTCAGCCAATTAAAGGACGTGAGACGATTTGTGGCACGCTTATCCAAAGATACCTATAAATGTATGATAACATTCAAAATGTTTTAATTTTTATTAACCTATAGAGGGCATTGTGTAAGCACAAAAACAAAAACTCGATTTATTCGTATGTTGTATGTTTATATTTTGTTTGTTTATTTCATAGTTTTAATCCAATAAAGTTGTTTTTAACTTAATGATAAGTGATAAGGTGGATCCTTAAGGGTAAGAAGAAAAGCAGACTAATTCAAGTCGTGTGGCAACGTTTCGGCTACACTAGCCATTTTCGAGCCTACACATATAACGTTTATTGTAAGCAATAACATACACATGTTTTTAACATTGTCTGTCCAAGAAGGACGGAGCCACAAAACAATGCGGATGAAATTTGATTCAAAACCTCAGAAACATCATACATTTTAACTTTAAATTTAAGGATTTTGCGCTCTTCCAAAAAAACAAACCTTTATTTTGCTTCCGAGCTTACTGAAGGTAACTGAAGCTATGTGACCTTTCCGAGGAAGGAACATTTGTTAAAACACAAACCCGTTTCAGGCATCAGGGAACATTTTTGGTTTCGAGTCTGTCTGTCTATCTGTCACTCAATTTTTGGGAACCAACATTGTTTAAAAATGTCTCGTCCGATACTATTGAAATGTTGATGGTAGGTGCCATGGGCGTAGCCAGGGTTGCCTTTAGGGGGGGGCTAATTTTTTTGGATATATATATATATATATATATATATATATATATATATATATATATATATATATATATATATATATATATACACACACACACATATATATATATATATATATATATATATATATATATATATATATATATATATATATATATATATATATATATATATATATATATATATATATATATATATATATATATATATATATATATATATATATATATATATATATATATATATATACATATATATGTGTGTGTGCGTGGTGTGGTGTATGTAAAACCAAAAAAGTGTTTTCCTTAAAAATGCCAAGAGTCTGACAGTACCATTAATAATATTTTCAAAAGGATTTATTTTAATATAAAAAAAAACTATTAATTATAGGGAAAAAATTGGTTATTTGAAATAAATTTTTTTTAAGGAAAACTTGCAATTTAAATCCACTCTTAATGTAAAATAGTTCACCTAAAGATTGGACAGAGAGTATTTGAAGCGACGTTAGCGCATCCCAGAGATATTGTCTGAACTACTAAATCTCTAATTTTAAATTTTAAATAAATAGTAATTAATTGTTTTTTAAGAATCAAATATGCAGAACCATACTGAGTTTTATTGCAAAACCATAACCAAATAAAATTAGTAGGGTATCTAACAGTCCAGCAGTCAATAAATACAAAAAATAGTCTTCCTTACGAAAGGTGGGGTATCTGCAATTTTTAAAATCTTATTCTAAATTGAACCCGTTTCCAAATTAATTAATATTAATTATTCGATAATTAAAAACTATTCTAATGACTGCTACTAACTATTTTAATTAAATTTAATTAATATATTAAAGTAAAACTTTAGATTAAAATAAAAACCCTTAAAACAAGAAAATATTTAATTAAAAACTTGATCTAAACATTTTATATTGTAACCATTCATTCAAAATAAACAATGGGTAATAATAGTCAGGAAGAAATTCGTCCCACTAAAAATTTCTGACCATGCGCAGTCGTAATTTTATGTAGATATTTTTTCCAAGTTCCATAGACTATAGACGACACTTTTTTACCCAGGAGGTATATGTACGTATATGTATGTATATGTTAGAGCTCCATCCCTATTTTATAGATCCTTGACCTAAATGGATTGATAACTTTACTTACTTCAATTCTTCTTCTTTTTTAACGCCAAAAAAAACAAAAAAAAAAAAAATACGTGTGGTGTCGTGGGACACCCGGTAGGAACGAAGTTCCTTACGCTTTTCATTAAATATAAATTATAAAATCGCTGTAATAACTACGTATACATGGTGGAGTTAGAAAAGAGACAAAATTAAAAGTAACTAACTATTTGTACTAGCGGAGTTAAGGCAAAATTAAATGAAAATCTTTTTATTATCATTGAAGCGAGCGTCTTTCGATAAATAATGTATTGTACTTATATTGAGAAAAAATTTAATGATAAATTTATAGTTAAAGCAGATGGTTGTAGAACGAAAAAGAACTGTCCTCCCAGGCCCCGTCGGCATATTACTCCAATTAAATATTAAAATAAAAAATATAAATCATTAACTCACAAAAACTTCTGCTTGTATTGGGTTGAAATGTTACATGCTTGTTTCAATTGTACTGTAGGTGATGTATCCAAAGTTTCATTTAAATCTTTACGTTAGAACGTAAGATATCGGTAAAAACGTTGTTTTCTTTATTTTAATCGGTTTGGTCCGCTTTAATAAATTTAGCGATCTTTATCACTTCATAATAGTGTCGGTGTTCGTTTTACTAAATAAAAATATTTAGAAAAAATTGTTTGTCTCATTAAATAGATGAAGTTAAAATTTTTTCCCGTCCAAAAATTCCAATTTTAAATTCGAAGCTTACGTTTACGCGAGCGTTGCGCGTGAACGCTTGGGCGGATAACGTTGTCTAACGAACTTGTCCCTGACATTGGTAAAATGAACATGTGTACCAAATTTCAACTAAGTCGGTCAACTTTTACATAACTATTCCCGGGCTCCAGAACATGCCATAAGGAACTTCGTTCCAAAAATATGTCGGGCAAAACTAGGTATATAATTTTTTTGACTATCACAACACTATTACTTTAAAATGTGCTGCGGAATTGCGTACTTAAATTTCAGGTCTTTAGCTTTGGGGGGAGGCCCCGGGCTTCCTGTGCCTCCCCCCCCCCCCTGGGTGCGCCACTGGCTGAGAGAAGGAAAACATAATTATTGTCCAGCTTCTTTTCCTATCATAAGCATCTTTTTTACCAAAGCAATGCTAACCAAACCAGTGCAGCCACGCCACAGCTGTAGTAACTTGACAACTAAAACGAGATTTAAATTTTTTTACCTGAAGACCCCCTCTAGCCATAAAATAAATATGTATAGTAATAATAATGCAGATATATATATTATTATTATACAGAATTATTTTTCTTTTTATTTATTTATTTTTTATTTTAACCTGTATATGTATAATAATCGTATTTTTTTTAGAGAGTTGAGCCGGCCTAGGGGGGGGCCATGGCCCCCCCCTGCCCCCCCCTGGCTACGCCCATGGGTAGGTCATAATTAGCCCATTGTTGGTCCGATATAAGTTTCAGCCTTCTTCGCCTATTTGTTTCTCTTCCATGCGCACAAACATACACATTATTTACACCTATATCTTCAAAAGTACTCAGCTGATTTTTATTAAATTTGGATATGATCTGTCGATGATTTGTCGAATGTAGCTAGTAGATAGCCCAAGATTAATTTCAATCGTTTGCGCTCTTTAAATTTTGCTAAATTGAGGGGTTAAACATTAAATTTGAGGGCTCTGCTCTTCCAAAGCAACCAATTTTCTTTTTTAATAAGTTTTCATCAAAATGGCGGTATACTTAAATACCGTTAAAACTATGTCACTTTCCCAAGAAAATTTAGTTGCCGATATTCTGACTAAAATAATAAACAAAAATAGGGACATTCACAACAAATATATCTATGAGAAAGTATTCTAGTTTTCGAGATAAGAACCCAAAAGCATGGAGAAAACAAAGTAATAACATAATATATCTATAAAAAAAACTGAGATAAGAACGCGCAAAGATGTAAAAGAATGGGGAAAATCAGAACAAATTCATATCCATGAGAAAGTTTCTTAGTTTTCGAGATAACGCATTTAAAGATATACAACAATGAGGATTATCACAACAAACAATTATCCGTGAAAAAGTTTCCTAGTTTCCAAGATAAGATCGCATTAAAGATATAGAAGAATAGTGAACACCAAAACCAAATGTTTCTATAAGAAAGATTTTTTCAGTTGCCTCGGATCCATTTTAACACAACATTCTAAAAAGACAATTTTAAACTACAATTCTAAAAAGATTGTGTAGTAAAATTTAAATAAATTGGGGACTGTTAATTAAATTTTAGAAGCAGGTAACTTATAAATTTATTGTATGTACTAAGGCTAAACTTGTTTTTTTTTTTTTAAAATAAAGCACGAAAAGATAAAACGAAGATAAGAAGACATCAATCTATCAAACCGCTGTTAGATAAACAAAATATTCTTAAAGCAAAAGTTGTTTGTTGATCTCTTGGATGCGAAAGTAATTAGAAACTAACGTTTTCTTACATCGCATCATTTTGTTTAATTTTATATTCATCAATGTTTACCTGAACATCATCAGTACTTTAAGACATAAAATTTTAGATAGGTAAGGGGGAGAAGTCGTCGGGATTTTATAATCCTATCTAACGAATAAGGGATTGTTATGTAGCAAAAGTAGGTACCTACCTTTTTACATTTGTTCATTTCACATCACTCATTTACAAATATGATATTATGAGTAGGGTGCAGAATATTATAATTTTTTAAATTTTGAACATGCGCTAAAATATAAAACTTGATATAATTTGCATTATTTATTGAAAAATGTGAAATTAAGATAAAATAATTGAAAGAAGAAAAATAATACAATTGAAATGTCTTACATTATTTTGGCAATAATTAAAATTAGGAAAAAATAAATCTTTAAATTTAAAATTAGAGCGCAAAAATAAAATAAATAAAAATAATATTTAAACATTTAAATTCTTAGAGATGACGTGCTCTTTAAGGTTTTAAAATTTAAAATAACGATGATCACCTCATAGAATCGATTTGAATTAATTCTTTACTAAAACTTAACTTCTGTGATTTACAAAACTAGGTATCATTTTCATATCCCTTACATGCCTGTAATTCACGGCTCCTTCCACTCTAACTAAACTTCTTGCAACTCTTTTTGAAACACCAATGAAAGAAATAATTTATGTAAAGAAATATATAGCATTCCCTGCATACAAAAATGTGGAATTTACTGTGAAATATTAATTTTACAAGATAATATCTTGTATATACTAGGCATCGCGTGGCTCTATCATTGAAGCGAGCGTATAGTAATAAATATGTATTGAATATTGAAGAAAAAGATTATTGTGAATCATGATGAGTTGATAGATAATGGGTCTGGTAGTAGTGCAGCGGCTAGTAGTAAGGGAACCACCCCGCATTCTTACTATTCCACTAACCACACATCTCTATTTCAATATTTATAATTTGTATCTCTTTGCTACAAACAAACTACTGCATGTATCAAATTGAAATTTTGCATGCCTGTTTCAATTGTGCATCAGATGGTGTCTATGAAGTTTTATTAAAATCGTTACGTTAGAACGTAAGATATCGGTAAAAAGGTTGTTTTCTCTATTTTAAACGTTTAAGCCTGCTTTAATAGTTTTAGCGATCTTTATTAATTCATAGCGGTGTCGTTGTTGGTTTTACTAAAAAAATTTATTTGAAAAAAATTTTCGTCTCATCGAATAGATGATGATAGAATCTTTTCCCGTCCTGAAATTCCAATTTAATTTTTGAACCTCTCGTTTACGCGAGCGTTGCGCGTGAACTCTTGGACGGATCACGCTGTCCAACGAACTTAGCCTGAGTATTAGTAAGAGGATCATGTATACCAAATTTCAACTAAATCGGTCAACTTTTACTCAAGTTATCGTCACACGCGTGAACGTTACTGACAGACAGACAGACAGACAGACAGACAGACAGACAGACAGACAGACAGACAGACAGACACGGAGCATATTTCGTTGAATGTAGGAAGCTCGCTACGCTCGCTTCAATTATATGCAACTAAATTGCAATTTACTGTCAAATATGAAAAAATGTAAATTTTTCGATAAAAGTAAAACATAAAAATCAGTTCCTCCCCAATTAAGAGTATCAAATAAATAATAATAAAATCTCGAGATGGGGGATCTAAAAGGATGTTGATGAATGAGCAGTTAAGTAATCAATTGAAAGCGTTCATGAGCATGTTTAAAAAAAATGTAACGCATTGGTTTTTATTTTTCTCCCCTTCCGAGCTGTAAATGTAGTGAACTGCCAGATTCGGCATAATATGAAACGGAGGCGAAAAATTTAAACAGGTCTTGCTTGACCTTTAGAACATAAGACATACAGTGTGCCCGAAAATAAAGGGCGGATCTTTTTTATATGTGTAACAATAACAGATCAATGTATATATTTAAGAATATGTCACAAAAAAATCAATCAGAGGCAGCTGCTTCTTTTATAAATAATTACAATTTCAAAGACTGACATTAAAATGTGTGTGGGAAGCATAATATTTTTTTATATTATAATATTATTTTATTAAATTGCTATTTTCTTTATATATTTGTTTATCAGTTTTTCACACAAAGGAAGATCTCTTTTATTGATAAATGTGTTTCTAAAAAGGGATATCAGCAAAGGGAGCTGTCCTATTAAACTTTAATAGTAATTTGACATTATAACAAAATTGTGAGAACTGATTTAGATGCAATTCTCTTTTCTCTCCCGACTCTTTCCATACAAGGTGGAGGGTTGATAGGAAAGATCATTTTCCCCTCGGTACCCACACCAGTGTGTAGCAGTTAGATAATAAGTTAAAAGGTTGCAGCTATGAGACCTGTAGAGCGGGTGTTCTCTCAACCTTACATCAACTCTGTTCTGCGTCGCTCAGGCTTCATTAATCTAATAAATTCCGTCCAGGCAAGTACCCTATTTGGCAACATTTAATTCGTTCTGATTGTCCCAGGTTTATGCCGCAGCACATTTTATTAATTTTCCCACACCGGTCTAGAGTACCGTCCAACTCTCATAGCGCGAAAACATGTAGTGAATTTAACAAAAAAACGAACAAACTAACATAATGTTTTATAGTATTGTGATAGTAAAAATCGATTTGATTGATTTAAACGTTAGAATCCAAAAAAGCTAAAAAAAAATATTTATAGTCTGCACAGACTATAGAAGATAGAAAGGCACAGTAAATACACGTGGAAAGACCTATTTCGATGATGTGGAATACATCTTTAAGATAATCTTAAGATGTGGAATACATCTTTAAAAAAACATATTCTGAGACGATACTTGAAAATAAATAATAGCTATAGGTACATTTAGAAGCGCTCCCCCCTTCCAAAAAAAATCTTAAAATTGTTCAGAAGATTTTGACTAATACAATTTAAATACTAACTAAACAATATAAGTCTCTGTCCTAGGATAAATCTGGTTGTTGAAAAATTACGACATTTGTTTAAGCGTATAGAAGGTGTTTTATTCCCTGATGGATAGGATTATTTTTACAGAAAAGGTTGGTAAATTGAATTTTAACACTAAAACCTGGAAACATAACTATCTAATGGCTATCAATATAAGAATTAATTATGTTTTTGAGATATTAAGAATTAAGATCGTTTAAGTAGTCATATTAAGAGCAGTTTGCTTCAGTAAAAGTAAAATCGGACAGTTTTATAATTTTATCATTATAATTTTTAGGGTCCGTAGGCAAAACCAAGGACCCTTATATTTTCCTGCGTGTGTCTGTCCGTCCGTCCTCTCGCATGCTCTCACGGCTACACCTTTCGTCCGATCACTTCGAAATTTGGCAAGTATGTGTCTTGTACCTGCCCACATATTTTAAAAATATAGCGACTTAAAAAAAAATATTTTTCAAAAAAAAAATAGGGTAAAAAAACTTAAGGGTTAAATTTTTTTATTTTTTTTCGACACCGTTAGGGGTATCATATGAAAGGGTACGTCGACTGATTACAAAAATATATAATTCTTTGGTTATAACTTTGATAGGGCGAGCGTAGGCGAGTTTGAAGCGGGGTTGAAATGTGTCCCCCCCCCCTCTATCTCACTTATGTGAAGTGCAAAAATTCTGAAAAAATTCATGATCATTCTTCGACCAAAAGTAAAGATACTACTTTTTTGAAATTTCGAAAAAAATATTATTTTATTTTTTATTGACAAAATACGTTTTATTTATAATTATGGTCTTTTCGATGTATTTATATGGTTGTAGTCCGGTTCAGTGGCAAAAAAATACTTTATCAGAGTGTGTTTTGAGAATATTAGACCCTTAGAATCGTTCAAAGTAAGCTTTTTAGCATTTTTAAAAAACACTGTTTATACACTTTACAGTTAAACACTATATAGTGTGGCCTACGGACCCTCGCTGTGTGCTGACTAGCACAAAATCGAAGTAAACGCCTGCCAATAAAAGTGTATAGCTTTCATGCACTCTTTCACTGAACGAATGGACATTTGAGTATAAAATAATGTTGTTGATCCTAAACTCCAATGCTTATTTAATGGCACCAAGGGAAGACAAGGTGAGACAAATCTTAAAATTAGTGTTGTTAATAAAATATGTTGTTCGCATGCGCGATAGGAATGAATGTGCCCAAAAGGTTGAAAGTTATATGGAGCCATCTCTATTCTATACCATGTATAAATTTCGCCAACTCAGTTTTCATATAGGCGTTAACAAAACGACGACGGACAGACGTACACACAAATAAATCCTCTGATATCTGAAATCATCCTCTGAGCATTTGTGCTGAGACATTTTGAATTCTGAGACAAAAAAAATCACTCTATAGGAAGATCACAATAATACCACTTCGGTAACTTAACAAAGCAATTAACTTTTGTCCTCTATTACTAGGCATCGCGTGGCTCTATCATTGAAGCGAGCGTATTGCAATGAAATACTGAATATTGAAATTTATTAATCATGATGAATGTCATAGTTGAAGATAAGTGGAAGAGGGTTAGTGTAGGGAAGAGTGGGGGTACTCGGTACAAAGCTTTACTTCCTAAACAAACCTATACGACTATAAAAATCTTAACCACCCGCGGTAGCTTTTAAACAATTATTATAAATGTATCTCGTCGCTACGCAAAGAATTTTGCTTGTATCAAGTTGAAATTTTGCATACCTGTTTCAATTGTGCATTAGATGGTGTATATGAAGTTTTATTAAAATCGTTTCGTTAGAACGTAAGATATCGGTAAAAAGGTTGTTTTCTCTATTATAAACGTTTAGGTCCGCTTTAATAGTTTTAACGATCTTTATTAAGTCTTAGCGGTGTCGCTGTTGGTTTTAGTAAAAAATGTTATTTGTAAATAATGTTCGTCTCATCGAATAGATGATGATAGAATCTTTTCCCGTCCTGAAATTCCAATTTAATTTTTGTACCTCTCGTTTACGCGAGCGTTGCGCGCGAACTCTTGGACGGATCACGCTGTCCAACGAACATAGCCTGAGTATTAGTAAGAGGAACATGTATACCAAATTTCAACTAAATCGGTCAACTTTTACTCAAGTTATCGTCACACGCGTGAACGTTACTGACAGACAGACAGACAGACAGACAGACAGACAGACAGACAGACAGACAGACAGACAGACACGGAACATATTTCGTTGAATGTAGGAAGCTCGCTACGCTCGCTTCAACGAGTAGTTTGTTGCAGCATTAAACAATTAGTTGAATGTCTTTTAAAATAAAATATGTATTAGTTTTTAATTACATAAATTTTAGGTCCCATTATAAAATTGTTGCATACATTTTTCCAAGTAAGAGATATAGTTTAGTAAAATTAGGCTCAAACCCCCAAAAAAAATTACCCCACCCCAAATTGTTCTATACTCTCTTTGCAGTAAGTGGTAAAAGGTTACATGACCAACCCAAGGGAGGGGACGAAAAGGGAGTAAAATGGTGTGTTTCAATAGTTTTTCGCAAGTATTTAGAAAAATATGACTTACTGCAAAGAGAGTAAAAAACAATTTGGCGCAATAGCATTTTTTTTTGGATATTTGGGTCCGGACAATTTTTGAGCTAGATTTACAGTACTAATATACGATCTACAAACAAAAGCGCGAGTCCTGACACTGCATTGCATGTAGTCAAATGGTAAAAACTGTCATTCTCGACGGCACTCTTGGATCGACTCCAAGATAAAAAAAAATCGGTCCGAGGCAACTCAGACTGACTTCTTCATTTAATCTTGGTTCCAGATCCCAGAAACGTTTTGTTTTCGATTTTCAACCAAATCAGATTTATTTAGTAAACAGCTACATCGTTAGATTCGTATTAAAATAGACTAAATTTTAGAATTTTTTAATCCAAATCGGCAGAACCATTTTTGAACGAGCGCAGTGAGTTCTTCATTACAGAGACTTGGGATTTGAAAAGTTTGTGTGTTTGTTTGTGTGTTTGTTTGTCTAACGATAACTGGAGTAAAAATTGATAAATTTCAACGAAATTTGGCACATATATGCATCTCAGCATTTGTGAGAAGTGTATAGTTTTTGGAAATTCCTCACTCAATATTTTCAAGATGGCGCCCAATATGGCGGACGACAAAAAAAGAAAGTTTTAGTCAGCATAATGTGTTATACATCGTTTTAAAGATCTTTAAGAGGAGGAAAAGAATATGTAACTAATACATTTTCACATTTAATATTTTCAAGATGGCGGCCAATATGGCGGACGACTATAAAAAAAAGTTTTAGCCAGCATAATGTGTTACACATAGTTTTAAAGGTCTTTAAGAGATGAAAAAGAATATGTAACTAATAAAATTTCTCAGTTCATATTTTCAAGATGGCGGCCAATATGGCGGACGACTAAAATAAAAAGTTATATCCAGCATAATGTGTTATACATCGTTTTAAAGGCCTTCAAGAGGAGGATAAGAATATCTAACTAATAAAATTTTACACTTAATATTTTCAAGATGGCGGTCAATATGGCGGACGACTAAACAAACAGTTTTTAGTCAGTATGACATGTTATACATCAATTTAAAGCTCTTGAAGTCTAGAAAAGGAATATCCAACTATTCAAATTTCACACATAATATTTTTAATATAAAGAAGAGCGGCCAATATAAAGAAAACAAAAAAAAGTTTTACATATCTGTATAAACAGGCGAGCGCAGCGAGCCTGCAATAATATTATTAAATAAAGATTATGCAGAAATGCTTTTATAACAGGCGAGCGTAGCGAGCCTGCATTCATATTATTAAATAAAGATTATGCAGAAATGCTTTTATAACAGGCGAGCATAGCGAGCCTCCATTAATATTATTAAATAAAGATTATGCAGAAATGCTTTTATAACAGGCGAGCGCAGCGAGCCTGCAATAATAATATTAAATAAAGATTATGCAGTAATGCTTTTATAACAGGCGAGCGTAGCGAGCCTGCATTAATATAATTAAATAAAGATTATGTAGAAATGCTGTATTAATATTACTTTTATAACAGGCGAGCGTAGTGAGCCTGCGATCATTTTATTAAATAAAATATTTACTACAAATGTATGCTGTATGAACAGGCGAGCGCAGCGAGCCTGCAATAATATTATTAAATAAAGATCATGTAGAAATACTGTATAAACAGGCGAGCGTAGCGAGCCTGCAATAATATCACATTTATAACAGGCGAGCGTAGTGAGCCAGCAATCATTTTATTAAATAAAATATTTACTACAAATGCATGCTATATAAGCAGGCGAGCGAAGCGAGCCTGCATTAACGTTATTAAATTAAGATTATGTGAAATGTTGTATAAACCGGCGAGCGTAGCGAGCCTGCATTTATATTATTAAATAAATATTACGTACAAATGTTGTATAACCAGGCGAGCGCAGCGAGCCTGCAATAATTTTTATTAAATAAAGATAATGTAAAAATGCTATATAAACAGGCGAGCGCAGCGAACCCGCAATATTTTTATTAAATAAATATTATATTGAAATGTGGTATAAATTGGCGAGCGTAGCGAGCATGTATTACTATTATTAAATAAATATTAGTTACAAACGCTATATAACCAGGCGAGCGTAGCGAGCCTGCATTAATATTATTAAATTAAGATTATATAGGTAACAACTGGTGAGCGTGGTGAGCCTGCAATGACTTTTTTAAATATGGATTATGTACGGATGAATGGAAAACAGTTTAGCTCCTGAGAACTTGCGAATTTATACGGAATTTAATTCGGCTCACATCATCTCGGTTCTATAATATGACGATTAAAGAGGAAGATTGTAGTCAGAATGATATACCATACATTGTTTTAAAAGGCTTTATGAGTAGCAAAGTTTTCAACAAATGTGACCGAGATGAGGATGTTAAAAAGTAAGCTTATTCTTATTGCTGTTTTTCGTAAAATGATTTTAAACCTGTTTTCAGGTTGAATAAGAATATGTTAGGTTTTCACCGAAAAATTATCCTGGTAGCAATATTGAGAACATAGTATGGGTGATGTACTCATAAGACCTCAATCTATGCGAGTTCTTTATGCACCGCATCACTAGTTAAGAAATAAATTTTTGCTAGAGTATTTGGGAGGTAGTGCCCCCAAATTTGTAGCAAAACTAATTTCTCGATTTCGTCTCGAGGTATGATTTTTCAGAACATGTATGCCAAATTTCGTCAAAATCGGCTCAGTAGTTTAGGCTCTACACGCCTGTACAGGCGAGAAACAGAATTTAAAAAAAAAAACTTTTTTGGACAAAACTTGTAAATCTAACAAAATCAAATTTTTGGCCCATCACAATACTTTCTTTTTATATGAGAAAGTATCCTTATAATTGATCTCATCAAATAAATTATGTTAGTTAAGAATCGCTCCGAAACATTGAACCAATCATTTACAAATTAAGACTGAATTTATATCACAAACATATCTAATTCGATTTATTTATTTTTAAACATAAGCAATTTAAAAAGATTGCGAAAGGAGGATCATTATATTTTATTTCTGATTTTTAGCAAAATCAGATTTACTTTCTATAATACGTCGGAAACTGGATCTATGATGAAGATCCAGTTGAAGAGTGAAAAATGTAGATGGTGAAAAAACATGTCCTTCTTTTTTTATGGTTACATGTAAAGCGTATCTTACAGCTGGAATACTGTTACCGAATTAGTTTCATGTGGCGCTATAGTTAAATGACTAACTTCGTTAAAAACACATGCACATCAGACTAGAAGGCTAGAACATCTTGTTTTAGTTATTAATTATTTCTTTATAACTCTGTTATTTCTCTCCGTTAACTTGAAGTCTCTATTAAATTTAATTGGTACATTTTTATTTTAGAGATAGAGACGTATTATTAAAAAAATCTAGTTATATTTTTGCCAATTGACACGCGGTTTTATTTAGATAGTGTGGTCTGCGTCATTTGCAATTAATTAAGGGACATAAAATCATTATAAGTAATTATTTTAAATTATTTCTGGTATTTAAATTACCCCCCCCCCCTCCCCCCCCCAAAAAAATAAAAAAAAATATATATATCCTAAAGGCGATAAAAGGCCAAGTTGCAGACCCCCTCACAAAAACATCAGCCTATCAAAGTAGTGATATCTACATTGTAACCAAGTCTGCTCTTTTTCTAGTCTATAACCTCACTTCACACCTACTTTCAGAAGCAACATTAGTCTTTTATTTTGAATTTTGATAGCTTAACACATGGCCAGTTTTTGAATAAGGCTTAAAAAAGACGGCCGCAATGTAGACATCACTACTTTGATAAGCTGACTTCTTTGGGAGGGGGCCTAGAACTTTTTTCTTTTCTTCTGAGTTCTCTCCTTCCCATTACCCACGTATCTCGTATGAAACTATACATGGTATTGTTGTCTTAAGCCTCATTCAGAACTGGCAAAATGTTAGCAATCAAAATAAAAGTGCAGTCTTGAACATGAAAGTAGAAGTGAGCTCATGGATTAAAGAAAGAGCAGACTTGGCCACAAGGAACAACCGATAGAGGCAGGGCCGCCACGGGGGGGGGGGGGGGGGGGGGCAAATGCCCAGGGCCTCGTGTCTCTAGGGGGCCCGGGCCTCCGAGGGGCGGCTCTGGTTTTTTACAACCAAAGGCAATATGGATATGTAATTAGTGGCATAACTATGGGCCCGAATCGCGGGCGGACCCCGATACCAAGGGGCCCCCAAATCCAAATAAAACATGAAATTACTATATTTGTACCAATGTCGGTAGGGGCCCCTTTAGAGCATAATAAAATTTCTTCCCCTAGCTAAGTTTGGGAGGCACAGGCTCGGGCCCCCTTGAGCCCCGGGCTTCAGGGGGCGGATCTGGATTTTTAACAACTAAAAAGGCAAGATGGATATTGTGATTAGTGGCATAACTATAGGCCCGAATTGCGGGTGGGCCCCGAAGCCAAGGGGCCCCCAAATAAAAAAAAACAAAACATGAATCTACTATCTTTGTACCAATGTCGGTAGAGGCCCCTTGAGAGCATAATAAAATCTAACTTGGAATTATTCTTCTATACTATTTTAAGGGGACCCCATTCAGTTCTGACGGAAATGTTTTTTTGTTTGAAATTTTCTTAAGTTTTTTTTTTTTTTTTTTGCGACGGGCCCTAATGTCCTAGCTAAGTTTGGGAAGCAAAGATGATTCACGTAATGGAAATTAAACAGACACAAATACAAACATAACCAGCAGTACATATGTATTTGAAATTCGTCCCCACCACATCTTATTTTTAGGACAAACTTGCCCTCAGAAATTCGTAAAACTCATCTTTTTGTTCTTAAATTTTAAAAAAAATTCTGGGGGAGGACCCCCGGATACCCCGCCGTTATTTGTTCAAAGGGGCCCAGATGCTAAGTTCATCACTGATTGTGAAGAACATAAAATTATTCCTAATGTATCATGAGTATCGAAGTTTGAACTTCAGTGTTTCATTTAGTTATGTAGTTAGATTTTTATCTTATTCAATATGGTCGATGTTGATTTATAGGAGAGAAACTGACAGACAAATCATTTTGGCATACTGATATTATATGTTTTCCTAGTAATGCAACTTTTGTAAAAAAAAAAAAAAAAAAAAAAAAAAAAAAAAAAAAAAAATGTTACTTAATTATTTTGATTTGTTTTCTCTTAATCTCACTATTTTAGCAAACAATTTATATTATGTTTTATTTTATATAATGTATTATATAAAACCATCTTAGTTTAACATCAAAATTCGTCCCCACCAAACATATTTTCCTCTAAGGACAAAGTTGCCCTCAGAAATCTTCAAAACTCATATTTTGGTAATTAAATTTTAAAAAATTTCCCCCTTATTTGTTCAAAGGGGCCCAGGTGCTAACTTGCCCAGGGGCCCGGAACTCCTCTCAGCGGCCCTGGATAGAGGTACGAAAAAGTCATAGAATCAAAAATATAGATCTTTAAAAATGTGTAGATGTCTGCGTAATCAGTTGTTCGATATGATTTATCTTTAATAGTACCAAACAAAAAAAAAATTAAAACTTGGTTACCAATTGTCTATACCGCACCAAGGTGCGTTAAACACACAGACAGACAAGCGCAGGATCCTCGTTTTTGCCTACGGACTACAGACCTAAAAACTAAATACATATTTAAGATTAATCAATGTAAAAATTAAAACTTTCAATCTAACCCTGTTTTAAACTATCTTTTTGTTAAAGAGCCAAATAATAAGCAGTCAAGAATAACGGGTTTCCGTGGTGTAGCGGTTATCACATCTGCCTAACACGCAGAAGGTCCCCAGTTCGATCCTGGGCGGAAACACTTAATTTTTATCCTCACAATGCACAGTAAAAATACAGTGCAATCATAATTGAACATTAGCATTAGGATTTTATAAGATTAAAAACACTTTATAATTAGATTAAAGAATGATGTATTTTTGTATAAAAAAAAAAAAAAAAATTCCCAAACTTTTTATTAATAGTTTAATTTGTTTATTTTATTATTAAAAGATTAAAAACGGTTACAATTTATATTTTTCTTATTCACAAGCATGACACGGTAATAACATCTCTTAAAAATGTATCTTAAAATAAATAATTCTTAATTAAAATTAATAATAAATAAGTAAACAAAAGTTTTTAATGTAAGTTTCAAGTAATATATTAACAAACTTTTCTCTTTTCTATTTACCTATATGGTGTAAATATTATTAGTAATACATATTGATTGATGATGTGTATTGATTGTGATGCCAATTATAACTTTCTCATGGAAAGTATAATGGCGAGAAAATTCGATTTAGAGATTTTGATGGATTTACACGTCTGTCACACATTACACGTGATTTACATAGCTTTAAACGCGGACGGAGAGGTAGGGTTCGATTCTCCTTCGAGGAGAAGTTATTTGTATGATACATTTTGATAAAATGTTCAATAATAATAAATAAAACAAAAACACAGGGCTAAGTAATGAACTCGTACCTAGATGAGAAAGTTTTTCTGAGTTGTCTCGGCCCGACAATATCTATAACTAAATCTTATCTAATTTTAACAATTTATTTTATCCCAGTCTATGATAACATAAATCATCTATGAACCACATTTTGTTTAATTTGACCACGAACAACTAAATAACTTTGGACGATGTAAGTATGCGCTTGAATATGGAATGATATTAGAAAGTTTAGTATGAGTTGCATCGGACAGATTTTTGTTTCGATAATAATAAGAGAAATAAAATCAATCAAACCCAAGAAATGTAAAAATAGGTACATTATTACTTGATACTGGATCTCGGTATTACAAAGTAAAGTTTGATCAATCATAACAATATCACCAAGGCAGACTGAAAAGCTCGAAGCAACAAACAACAGTTACTCAAGCCATACCTAGACTAAACATATTTATCCACCAGTATTACTACTGGTTTTTTTTTATCGCATTTAATAGGATAAACATAGAAATACTTTACATTTTTAATTTTTTTTTTAAAGGTTTATATAAATTAATAAAAATGAGTGATATGATTTTAAACGGTGTGGACGATGTGGATTTATCAGCGATCAACGACGAGATAATTGAACTAAAGAAAAAAATACAGTTATCAGGTAATCTTAAAAAATAATCAGTAATCAGTATACATACTAAGATGGAAGGTAATATAAATTGAAAAATACATTAATAGACATTATCTATTGATTAGATTAAGATTAGAAACCGTAAACAATAATGATTTATATTAATAAATAACTTTTTTTAACGGTACTATCATGATAAAAATATGATTAACTTAACACACTAAACTAATATCTCTTCTGAAATAAAGTGTTCCATTGGAATCAGTAAAAGTACAACTATATAATCTATAAGTTTCGACTAGATCCTGAGGGATTCATTAATAATAATATAATATACAAATACTAGCTGGATTCCAGTGCCACGCTACGGAGTGTGTTATTTATTTATTCATCTACTATCAAAAAAACATTAAATTAATTTTACAAAGAAGAACATTAAGATGCTAGAGAGTTACTTAAATCCCCCTCCTTTATTTCTATACCCCATCTTGAGTCAAATAATTAGCCAAAACTAATCTGCCAATTAGTGTGGCACATAGCTTCCTCGCGTTCTATTTTGTATACTTTAATGATTTTATACAATTAAAACCTATTATTGTCAAATTTATTTAATTTCCCCCGTTTTTTTAAAACTGTCCAAAGTGCTTTTGATGAGATAGGTGTAAATAAATGTAAGTTTGGGCACATGTGGAAGACAAACAGACGCAGAAGGTTGAAACATATATATGGAACTATAACGTTGGGCTAATTATGATCTACCATCCAAATTTAAATAAAATCAGATAATTAGTTTTTAAGATATGTATTGGTTAGCAAAAATTGAGGGACATACCGACTGACAGACACGAGACCAAACTTGTTCCCTGATGTCTGAAACGAATTTCTGTTCTGGAATTTTTGAAATCGGAGACAAAAAATTTTCGTTCGTCGGAACGATCACATAGCTTCCGCTACCTTCGTTAAGCTCGAAAGCAAAATTCCTAATTAGTAAGCAATTGAGCCTTGAGCCCGACTACTGTTGAATCATTATTAAAGTTAAATTTCGGGGAAATTTAAGTAGAGTATTTTTCTTTCTTTAATGGAAATGATAGTTGGTGGGCGTTATGATTTTTTTTTTTATTTTTGCTTCTGAGCTTACCGAAGGTAACGGAAGCTATGTGATCGTTCTGAAGAGCGAAAAAATTTTAGGTCCCGATTTAAAAATTTCCAAGACAGAAATCCGTTTCAGACATCAGGGATCATTTTTGGTTCCGTGTCTGTCTGTCGGTCTGTCTGTCGGTCTGTCGCTCAATTTTTGCGAACCGCCATATCTTAAAAACTAATTGTCCGATTTTAATGAAATTTAGTTAGTAGGTCATAATTAGCCCATTGTTGGTCCCATATAAGTTTCAACCTTCTGCGCTTATTTGTTTATCTTCCACATGCTCACAAACATACATTTATTTACAGCTATATCTTTAAAAGTAACCATCTGAATTTTATGAAATTTGTATGGTTTGTTGAAAGTAGCCTGCAGATAGCACCTGCCTAATTTCAACCGTCTGCGTACTTAAAATCGTGCTAAATTAATATGTCTATATCTATAAAGCAGCATGGCTAACTGACTCACTGACCGACATAATTGTTTCCCACTTCCAGAAGAGCTAGAGACTTGCTGTTTGCGCCATTCGACGCACAACGTCCATATTGTGAACCAAAATAATTACAAAAAAGTTCACTTTTCCCCCTCCTTCCCCCTTAAAAAAATTAAAATGCCCGACTTGATTTTTAAGCTGGTTTGGGGGCTTATTGCGGCTAAACGGTAAGTCGTATTAGAAAACGGATAGCACCAGCGGTAACTGATTTTAAAAGATCTACAACTTTAGTCATATGAGTTTTTGTCGTATCATCATCGGTTGTATCTTAGATGGTGATAATTTTGTTATTTTTTGGTTTTATTTTTTTCCATTTTTGTCTTTGAATGGCCATAGTTTCTATAATAGTTGGCCGATTATATTTCTGATTGAATCTCACACTAATGCTCTTCAAATTGAGTATATTTTATTTCATTATTTCATCCTACTTGCAGACACATGAGAGTAAACTTTTTCCCGTGCGCCGTGTCACGTGACCACTTTTTTTGGTTTTTAATATTGTGTTGTATATCATTTGAAAGGCCTTGATATGTACATTAAAGCTATTTTATTTGTTTATTTTTTACAAATTTTGTAAACGTACTTTTGTATCAATTTATAATATTGTTGTAGTTTAAAGGGATTAAATAATTTTTTTTTTTATTTATATTTATTTCTTAGTTAAATGAATGCCCTTTAGTATTGTTTTTTTTTTTTTAAATATAATTTTGTTAATTCAAAGTACAGGGGTACAAATGTCAAAGTTAATCATTTATAATATGATGTATCGTTGAAAAGCTCTTGAATAGTAGATTCATTTTTGTTACGTTTTATTTTGTGTTATTTATAGTTTTGAGGGAGGTAAAATTAAAAAAAAACAAAAACTGTTTATATAGCGGTTTCTACGATTTGGTTGTTGTGTTATTTGTTTATTGAATTTATTATATGTGCGCTAACAGTTGGCGCATGTTGGAGGCTTTGTTTCTACGAAAAATGTTCAAATTAAAGACTAATTTATCAAGGTATTTTTATTTCTTAAACTGATCTTTTCTTTGCATACTAGAGCGAGGAAGCTATGTGCCATACTAATTGGCAGAGTATTTTTAAATGTTATTTAATTTTTAATTCTTAATATAAGTTAGCGAAAAGTCCAAGTAAAACCAGTTAACGAAATAAAGACCCTGAACCAGTGTAAAAAATTATATTATTATTCCGCTCAGTAAGAACTCAATAAAACGTCATACAGATGAAATGTCAGAAGATTATAATAAATCCTGAATTATTGAATTGAAAAGCTGTTGGATGAATCCACTTTTGGTAGAAATATTATTGTGATGTTATATGTTCGATTCATCCTTGAGCTATAGCTCAAGATTAGGAGATGTGACAGAGGAATTTCTTACAGCGGAAATGTTGCCAACGTACACAACAGGTGGAAATAATTTACTTAAAAGTTTTTAATTTATTTTGCAGCAGAATGAAATTCATACAACTAATATTACTGCTGCTTCTTCTGGTGGTATACAATCAATGGATTTTTAGCGTTGCTAAATAAAAAGGTTCCCGATAGTCTGACAGTGCATTGAGTGCACTGCGTTTTGCACCGTGGGAACATCTGATTGCCAACATTTTGCAAGAGGATCTTCATTCAGTTTTGCATTTCTGTATTAAAGCAATAAACACTTAAAGTTATGCGAAAACAAAAAACTGCTTTTTCCAGTTATGCGAAAACAAAAAACATTATAATAATTTGCTTTTATAATAAAAGTTCGTTAGTTGTCGATAAGATATTATTTGCATCGTTTTAATTGACTTCTTTTGGAAATTGAATTGGAACCTGCGGCAACAAAATTAATTAAAGCAAAAAGTTTATATTTTATTTAGCATACATATTTTCTTTATTTAATAATATGTAAAATAAATAGCAAGGGAAAAACTTGTAACTCATTAAAACTCGAATGCAGTTATAGTAGGTATTTGGATTTTGCTCAGAAATTGATTTGTTTATATCCACTTCAAATTGAAATGACTTTCGATACTTTAAAAAATGTTTGACCCAGCTTTCTTTTGTTGAAAAAAAAAACAAAATAAATAAAAATAGTCAGGGTGCCCATAGGCAAACAAGTCAATTATACGACTCTTTCCAACCCTCTTTGCATGGCTTGTTTAGGCCAAGTCTGACACCGTTTTCCTCTGTGATTTTATTAATAGTAATTAATATTAATTAATATCCAGCTGATTTTCTCAAGATACATTATTTGAACCCTATAAGTCAACATTTTAATATTGTCTGACGCAGAACTTTTTCCGATTTTCCAGTCTGACGCGTCAAAGTTATAGGGTTCAAATAATGAAAAACGCCCCAAAACCAAATAAAATCACAGAGGAAAACGGTTTCAGACTTGGCCTAAACAAGCCATGCAAAGAGGTTTGGAAACAGTATGTATAATTGACTTTTTTGCTTATGGGCACCCTGACTAAAATTAATGATGATGACATTCAAATCCTCACATAACACTTAAAACAATTAAAAAAATATAATCAATGCCCGTTATAAAGATTTGGAAAGTTTAGTTATCCCGTCTTGGGTTTTAAATCTTTTTATTTAAAAGCAGCAAAACAGATTTTTTTTTTCGTAGCAAGAAGAATTGATTGAATTGAAGGAGAATTTGGAAGATGAAATCAATTTTCAAACAAGTGCTTATTGGCTATGCCAAAATTTGGTGGTGTAAAGATATTCGCAGATAAATACGTCAAATTAACCCGTATCCGTATCACCTAACCATTATTTTTAGCTTTTCCTAGATGTTAATTGGTTGAGGCAGGATTTAGTTACGTTAACAATTAATTAAGTAAAACTAGAAAAGATCAAATATTACAGAACGCGGAGATTTACGATTACTGTTAACTAATTTTACATCTAATATAAAAATATTATGAAAAAGCATCAACCATAGCATTAATTTTTTTTAAAATAACATACAAGTCTGTAATATTGAATAACTGGTACATAAAATATTCATTAATTTTTACGTTACTTAGCGACTATACAATGATATGTAATTTCAGGCCAAATATTAAAAAAAATCAATACATCAAGTACAACGACCACATTAGTTAAAATCAAACTAGTTATTGTCCAATTATACAATCTGTGCTTCTAAAATCTTATTTATACCTGTAAATTAAAAATAAAAACAAAACAAAAATTATAAATCGTAAATCTAAAAAAACCACCTCTCTAAGGGGTTGACATAGGAATAAGGTTGGGAACCCCTGTGAAATTGGGTTCAGAGATATCGTCATGTCTAATTGTGTATAAACAGCCACCATATTGGATTAAGATGGTGGATAGTAAAAGTTTTCTTAGCGAGCACCTAGGGGCTACTCTACCTACAAAGTTGCACGGTCAAAGGTACATTAGTTCCAGAGCTATAGTGACATGAGTGTGAGATAGGGATGACTGGAAGGTGAGTTAATAAGCATTCCAAACAAACAATTAAAATCAAAGTTAATAAAAAGGATTTAAAAATGATTTTTACAGTAGACTGGTCAAATTACTTTGAGTTTTATCTAGCTTATTTGAAACTTAAATGCTATAAGTTGATGATAAAAAAAACCCTTTATAGCGTTTATCTTTGATACAGGAGAAACATATAAGTTCATCAAAGACAAATATATTCTTATAAGATATGTTGTTGTTTGTTTGAGTTGCACCCAAGACAACATATAATTCGGTTATTAGGGATTTGGGTTCAGTGAGAAACAGTTCTTATCTCTTTATGATTCGAATAAAATAAATCGGGATAGTGGTTTTAGCCAAGTAGCTCTGATGAAAACCTATAATTAAGTTTATAATGCTTGGCGGTAATAATTTATTTTTTTTTAGAGACACTGCACTTCAAAACATATAATTAACATCTTTAATTAATAAAAATTGTTTCAGAGGGAATGCGAAAGACTTACTTCGAAGAATGCGATGCGGAGAAAAGGAAGAATGCAGAGATTATAAGACAACTTAAGAAAGAGATCAAGGAGTGTTACGCTGAAGTCAAAAAACCTTCCCCGGTAATATATACGTGATATTACTTAATTATACAACGTTATCAAATTAACATTTTATATTCCTTTGGGTATAATTTTTTTGTTTTCTATGTAATTACCTTAATTGTTTTAAAAATAAAAAAAGTAAGTTTTAAAAAACTTATTAAGATAGTCCTTCAGTAACGGAAGCATTATGATGTTTTTTAGAAATCAAGATAATATTTTTGGTCTTAAAATCAGTTTTAAAAAACTATACCGTAAATAAATAAGTTCAAAAAAATCAAAGGGAATAAGTTTTTCTACAAGTTAGCATTGTTAATATCTACTGATAAAAAATTCGTATCATTTCCAACCCACAAAGTCAATTTTCATGAGATAATTTGATACAGTAAATTGCAATGTAAAAATTCTATGCGCTTCATGGTAACTGTATATTGATTCGCTTACACCGTAGGCGGTAAATAACATGTCATTAAAGCCCTACCCATCCTACATATAAAATATATTTTTATCCGTGATGGCCAATAGTTATAAAGTGACGTCTAATGACAACATATAATTATCGCAGCATTGTTATTTAAAATTCTTAAAGTGAATACATCAAATTATAAAATCATTCTCCCACGAATTGATTGTTCTAGTAATAATCGATGTAGTTTTAAATGCAGCTGAAAAAAATGTATTCTTAGATCCAGTTAATAAATTAAAGTGAAGCTGCAAGCATTATTTACGTAATCACAATTTTATATTAGATCATCTGAAAAATGTAATAACTTCTTTATTTTTTTATGAATGGCTGTTTTAGGTGGACGAATGTATTCTAAACACAAGCAAAAAGAAAGCAAAACATCTTAGCGAGTTTTTAAGGAAACCACCAGAAGTTGTGGAGGAGCGACTTGATCTTAAGATAATAGACCTGAAGAAGAAATTAGATCTTATCAATTATAGGATTAAACAGGTAAGAAACTAATTAAAGTAGCATTAAAATGGAATATGTACGATTCGATATAACTAGCAATTGTTGGTTTCAAAATATGTAGATTCAAATTAATATTATGAGATAAACAATTAAATTATACACTAGGTATAAGTTTATAGAGGTTTCTAACCACCTCTAACCTTTAATAGACTAATTTGGTGAACATAGTTACCTACCTTCATAATCTGTATAAATATAAAGAGTAGATTGCTTGACTATTGTCAGCAAACTTATCTCTATTCTTGTTATTTAATTAAAACTTAATTTATTAATGATTGATTATTGTAATGCCATTGGAAATACATTATCTAGGCAAGTTTCAGCATTCTAGGTAGTAGCAAAGTGATTCAAATTTAGATAACAAGATTTGGAGACAAATTAATTAAATAAATTATTATTAGTAAATTAAATAATTACTTAATGACTGATCTAATGAATCTGGGCAAGTTTCAGTTTTCAAAGTTGTCGGGAAGTAGGTCAAATGTAAGACATGAAACGTTAGTGTAGGTCATCATTAAGTGTTGAATTGAAAAAAAAGTCTTTCCACGTAAAATTTATTTTATCTACGATTGATACGAAATAGAAACATTTTATCTCTTTATAGATGCGTAGAAAGTGATTCTTTTCGTAGTTATATTCATTGCGCATGCGCGTTTCACAATCGTGCGATAAGGTAAAGAATTCTTCACCTTATCACACAGTTTGCGTGTTTGTTTACATTTAACAAAACTAATTTGATGTTTGTTTGATTAAAGTAACTTAACTTAAGTTTTTAGTGTATATTTAATGATTTTTTGTATTTATGATTAAAATCCAGCAATCGTAGATAAAGTACGGTACGCAACTCGTGCGAAAACTCCATTTTGCTTTGCTCGTGTGGTTTTACTACCCTCGAGTTTGCACCCGAGCAATAGGGGCACAAACTCCACACTCGCATGCAAAATGCTACTTTCCGCACTAGACGCGTAGTATACTATTATGTGGAGAGACTTTATTTTCTCCAACACTTGTAGGTCACAAGATTTGGAGACAAGTAAAGTTAATATACAGAGTATAATAAATAATAAAAAGCTATTTTAATTTGTTTCATAGTTATTGGTTTCAAAAATTTTTATTGGCTATCATCTACGAACTAATATAGGTATCACAGAGTGTTTCGGCACAAGGGCAAAATTAATCGCAATGTCTGGTATAGTGAAAGTAAGGGTGGAGATATTGTAAGATTCTCTTGGAGATGCAAAGCGGATAGAGAATGGCATCCTGGATCTGCAATCAACAAAAGAAACTGCATGCTAAAGTACACAGAGATCGACAATGAGAAATTGGCTACATAGGATCAATGATGTCAAAGAATGACATAAAATGCTCTGGTGGCGAAAGATTTCCATACCGGCACGTCAGCCATTAAGCATGGCTCCATGCTTCAGGTTAAAGGATGAAGTTACGTGGCTAAAAAAAAAACGAAACAACCGGAGGCTAGTTATGGGGCAAGCAAAAGCCCACACCTGGGTGGAGAGTGCAGAGATAAGCAAAAGAAAGGACAGTAAACTGCTTGAAGGCATAAAACTTTTAAGCGTAAGAAGTTCTACAATTCTTGGTCGAAACCAAATCATCAATAAAAATTGTTTTTCCTTGGGTTCAGGTTTTTTCTTTTTCAAAAAACCAAGCATCCTCAGGTAAAGCAGTGCCAGTTTACGAAAATAGCTCGGTATTTTGTAAACAGGGTAATAACTAAAATATTCTAGTTGAGAATTAAGGCATCGGCATATTATTTAATTAACACTTTTTATTTCTTTTTAAACATTTTTTCTTTGGGTTGTAATAACCGTAGCTCAATTCGAACCCTAGTCATATTTTTTATTACTGGAAATTTACTGATATAACTGAGCCAACAATTACCATATTTTGTCAAGTACGTAAACTAAACAAACATTTAAAATAAAAACAATTATATTTTTTTTTAAATTATCACTCACCATGATCAATGTTTAATTTCCATACTAATGATCTTTCTTAGCAATTTATAAACCGATACTTGAGACGAATCATCAATAAAGGCTTAATAGTTTGGGTCGAAGCACAGTTGACGTGTATCGCAGACAAAATGCGTTCCTACATGAGAGTAAATAGTAAATACAACTAATGGATTCTCCAGTGCATTACGATATAATGGCTCCTACACACTATACTGTCGCCGGACATGTCTGGGTATTTTTGCAGACTTGTCCGGTGACCGCATGGTGTGTAGGGAGAATGCCAGGCCGTTACGGCGAACGTATGAACATGTCTGATTTTTTTCTATAGGTTTTAAGCCAAACCTGATGCAAAATGTATAGTGTGGATGTCAGGCGTCCGGTACGGCTCCGGTTACAAAATGCGCACAAGGAAATAAACAGGAGAACAATCCAGATCGACTAGGGTTAGGCGAATTGTCTGAGTTGCCACGTCAACTGGCCGATCACCTCGCCATATAGAGTGGATGCACCATCAGTTTTGGCTTATCAGGCGACCTTACTGTGTGCAGAGGCCTTATTGAACTCAATGACAATACCCCCAAGAGGTATACTGTCAATCCATTAGATCAAACAACTCTGATCCTCATCTCAATTTACTGATGATGGTTAATCAAAAAACGTTCTATTTTTTTTAAATGTCTTCCTTTTATTCTATTGTGGTTAGTTTACTCTTTTGAGTTAAATTTACAATTCTTATGTAGTTTTTTTATTACTTACTTCTGACTTAGTTGGTATTGAATGCTCCTTTCTTCTGGCTCCTTGACGATTCCAATCAAGTGGTTGTCGTGAAATATGCATTGTGCTTCATCTCAAGGTCAAGGTGTGTCCACCTTATCTCCATTTCTTTTTCTTTACTTTTAATGCTCTTCTTTCCTGGTGCGTTCGCTCCCACAACTCTCATGGTTAAAAATAACTTTCGACTAACGTATAAACCGATATACCGAGTATGGTTCTCAGGCCTTATAATGTCATCAGCTACCACTTTCCAAGCCTCTCAGTCGTAGTTCGGTACCGACTTATAATCTGCATTTAGTGCTTGATAGGTCACTTCACCTCGGAAATAGGCGAAGTTGTGCAAGTGCTCATTTGGACTTTTTTCGCCAGAGGTCTCCGCAATATGATACAATTCTTCTGAAGTAGCGAAAAAGTGGTTTCCTTTATTCCTTAGTCGTTGGTTTACCCTTTTAAGTTTAATTTACAAGTATTACTGCTGTTTTGCTTCCGAGATGACCGAAGATAACGGAAGCTATGTGATAGTTCTGAAGAACGAATATTTTTTACATCTCCGATTTTAAAAATTCTAAGACAGAAATCCTTTTCAAACATCACAGAACATTTTTGGTCCCGTGTCTGTCTCTCACTCAATTTTTTTCGTACCAATACATATTTAAAAGTACTCATTTAATTTTAAGAAATAAAGATGGTTTGTCGATTGAACGACAGGCAGACCAATAGACAAAAGCCCAATAATTTTCCCCGATATCTGAAACGGATTTCTGTACCGGAATTTTTGAAATCAGAAACATAATACATTTTCATTTATAAGAACTATCAAATAGCTTTTGTTACCTTCGGTATAAGCTTGGAAGCAATAAATTAGACAGGTATGAGTTATTATGTGTTGTAAAAGCATAAATCATTAAAGTTAAAGTATACGCGAGGAAGCTATGTGCCACAATAATTAACAAACTATTTTTTAGAACAGGGGATTTTAGGAAATAATTATGTTTAGAATCTGGGAAGTATTTCAGCATAATGCTTACTAGCAACCGCACTCCTAATAAGGCTAAATGCAAAGTTTTGTAAAGTTTATCTTCATTGCTGACCGTATATATTGTTTAAGACTATAATTAACTGTAGTTAATGCAGAAATTCTGTACTGCGATCTAGATAAACCTGGATGCGTACTTGTTAACTCTCAATTTTCTACAGTTTATCTCAAGGGAAAAACGGGATGTCTCAATTAATTGCAGAGATTAATGGCCAAAGAAACCAAAATGAATAAAAGTTGTAAAAAATATCATTTTTATATTAAAAATAAAAAAAGAAGAAAATTTAAATGCTTGAATTGAGAAAAGTTTTTTGTTTCAAGATAAAGCCATGAGCAAAACGCTATAACTTTAGAACAATGATAATCTGTTTCTTGTATTTAAACCATAACATCATAATTAAAAATGAAATAATATCAAATTTTTAAAATGTTGCTACAAACTTATAAAAGACCAACAATAGCCAAATTATGACCTACCATCCAAATTTCATTAAAATCGGACAAGTAGTTTTTATGAAATTATGTTGGTTCGCAATAACTCAACGACTGCCAAGACAGACACGGGACCAAAAATGTTCCCTGATGTCTGCAACGGAATTTTGTCCAGAAATGTTCGATATCGGAGACATAAAAATATTTCGATCTTCAAAACGACCACAATGCTTCCGATACCTTCGGTATAAGCTTTAAAGCAAAAATGGGGAAACAATTAAGTAAATTAAACTATAATGGGAAGTAAAATCATAACATCAATAAAGTATGTGATATGATGTGAGAAAGCTATGTGCCGCACTAATTGGTAGACTATTTTTTTAATTTGTTGGCCCTTTATCTATCTATATTGTTCTTTTTGTCTGTTTGTACTTTTTTTCAAAAGTTTATTAGAAAATAGTTATTTATGCTCCTAGGGAGTGAAGTAAGCCATTATTCCCTGAGCGAAAAATTTGGATCTTGAGGCGAAGCCGAAGGAACCATGGTCCCCAAATCCCGAGGCGAAGCCGAGGAAATTAGACTCTTTAATTCCCGAGGCGCAGCCGAGGGAGATAAATATCGCGAGGGGAATAATGGCACTTTACTCACGAGGTACATACAATATTTTATCTCCAGTAGGAAGAAAATACACATTTTAACCATTGCACAGTTTTTATTTATTATTTTAATAAATAACAACAATTATTAGCATTTATCAATATTAATAATTAATATAAAAATGCCATTTTTTAAAACTGGTCTTGTTTTAAAACATTTTTTTTTTTTTTTTTTTTTTTTTTTTTGGTTTCTGTATTCTTCATCATAGTTGTTTCTATGTGCAAAATTTGGGGAAGATTGAATCACGGGAAGTGGTTCAAAAATGGGGTAATAGGTGTGCGATGAAACTTAAAAAGCGAATAAATTTGACGCCATTTTGTTTTTATTTTTTGTTTTTTTGGTTTCTGTATTCTTCACCTTAGTTGTATCTATGTGCAAAATTTGGGGAAGATTAAATGACGGGAAGTGATTCAAAATTGGGGTAATAGGTGTGCCATGAAACTTAAAAAGCGAATAAATTTGACGCCATTTTGTTTTTTTGGTTTCTGTATTCTTCACCTTAGTTGTATCTATGTGCAACATTTGGGGAAAATTGAATCACGGGAAGTGGTTCAAAATTGGGGAAATCGAAATGTGCGATGAAACTTACAAAGCAAAGTAATATAAGACCAGTAAAAAAAAATATGAATTGGAATTAAAATCAAATAGAAGGTTATTTAGATGCAGGTTATAAACAAAGATAAACATGGTCAAAAAAGCCAGTGCCGCCAACTTAATTTCAACAACTTCATGACATTAGCCATTCATTTTCTACTATTTATAAAATAATTAAGTTGCCATCTTTACTTTTTTGCCCTACTTTACTTTTCCGCTCTACATTTACTATTTCTCCCTACTTTTTGTGTTCAGGGATGAAAAGACCTGTTTTAGTCCCTCTAAACTAATTCAAAATCATAACTTTTTCTCCCTACTGGAGATAAAATAATTTATTCTTATATTCACATTTCTTCATATTATTTATTTTTATATTCAAAATTTTTCACACTAAAAGGATTATTCAATAGACTACACTATCTTTCCATGTAATTTACCGTCCAAAAAATCAATGTATCGGTAACACTAGAATAACTAATAACAGTATAATTTATGTTGCGTTAGACAATAAAAAAAAAAAATCTCCGAAGAGCTGTATAAGCCCTCACATTGGGGCCTTTTTAGGCTTATTATAACAATCCTGTATTTCACTCACATGGATCACACTATTTAATAATTTTTCGTAAAACTGTCATTTTAAACATTGAACATCAATTTTTAAAATATGTATATTTCTTTTAAAATGAACCTCCCTATTGATATATATATATATATATATATATATATATATATATATATATATATATATATATATATATATATATATATATATATATATATATATATATATATATAAATGGATGTCTGTCTGTTTGTTTGTTTGTTTGTGATTTATTGACTTCGACACCGTTTGACCGATCGCCATGACAGTTGGCACATATATATATTTTTTCATGAAGAAGGATTATACGATTTCAAAATTTAAATTTTGTTACACAGGGGCAAAGGGTACGGGGTTCAAAAGTCAAAATAGTATATACCCGTCATGATGCATGTCGTAGGAAAGCTCTTAATGAGTGAAGTAATTGTTGTTATGTACACTTTTGTCATAGTTTCACATAAGAGGGGGGTAATAAACAGGTCAAGTGTGTATAACTTTAGAACCATGATAATCTGTTTCTTGTATTAAAACCATAACATCATAATTAATAAACAGGTCAAGTGTGTGCTAGTCAGCACACAGCGAGGGTCCGTAGGCCACACTATAGTATAGTGTTTAACTGTAAAGTGTATAAACAGTGTTTTTTTTAAATGCTAAAAAGCTTACTTTGATCCATTCTAAGGGTCTGATATTCTCAAAACACACTCTGATAAAGTATTTTTTTGCCACTGAACCGGACTACAACCATATAAATACATCGAAAAGACCATAATTATAAAAAAAACATATTTTGTCAATAAAAAATAAAATAATATTTTTTTCGAAATTTCCAAAAAGTGATATCTTTACTTTTGGTCGAAGAATGTTCAGGATTTTTTTCAGTTTTTTTGCACTTCACATAAGCGAGATAGAGGGGGGGGGGGACACGTTTCACACCCACTTCAAACTTGCCTACGCTCGCCCTATCAAAGTTATATCCAAAGAATTATATATTTTTGTAATCAGCTCGACGTAGTCGACGTACCCTTTCATATGATACCCCTCACGGTGTCGAAAATAAATAAATAAAAATTAACCCTCAAGTTTTTTTACCCTAATTTTTAAAAAAAAAAATTTTTTAAGTCGCTATATTTTTAAAATATGTGGGTAGGTACAAGACACATACATGCCAAATTTCAAAGTGATCGGACGAAAGGTGTAGCCGTGAGAGCACGCGACAGGACGGACGGACAGACACACGCAGGAAAATATAAGGGTCCTTGATTTTGGCTACGGACCCTAAAAAGGAAATCAGGAAAATAAATTATTTTTAATTAAAAATTAAATATTATCTACTAAATTTGATAAGATTTGAACGAGAATTGGTATTCGTGCTTAATTTGATGCCAGGAACTGGATTATAAAATAATTTCTGTACATTTAGTACTTTTGAGCAACTGGTAACTTATGTATGTTGTAAGCGCTGGTTTAGGTAAACAAATGTATTAGTTTTGTTTGATAAATTATTTTCATGGAGAAGGTTTTAATGATATCGTTTTAATATTTTATATTAAAAACTACTCTTTCAATTTTAATGAAATTCGGATGGCAGTTAATTAGCATATAAAAAGTCCATTGTTGGTCCTATATAAGGTCCAATCTTCTGGTCCCATTTCCCTCCACCACATTTCTCCACCTGCCACCATTTCTCTTCCACATGTGCACACACATACATTTATTTACACCTTATCTTAAAAAATATTCATCTGATTTTATAAAACTTATCTGATAGAAGCTCACAGATTAATTTTAACTGTCTGCGCTGTTTAAATTTTGGTAAATTGATACTTTAAATCATGTAAAAATCAAACCAATTTTGACTAATTTAAAAAAGGAGGGAAAATTGAGTAAATTTAACATGAATAAAGTATCAATATAGCAATATTTTAAGAGCGCAGACGGTTGAAATTATTCTTGGGTTATCTGCGGGCTACTTTAAACAAACCATTAAAATTTCATAAAAATCAGATGACTACTTTTGAAGATATAGTTGTAAATAAATGTATGTCTGTGCGAATGTGAAAGAGAAATAAATAGGTGCAGAAGATTTAAACTTATATGGGATCAGCAATGTTATAACCTGGCTAATTATGACCTACCATCAAAATTTCAATAAAATTGGACGAATAGCTTTTAAGATATGTTGGTTCACAAAAATTGAAGGTCAGGCGGACACGGGACCCAAACTGTACCCTGATGTTGAACAGATTTCTGTCTTGGAATTTTTGAAATCGGAGACATAAAAATTGTTCGTTCTTCAGAACTGTCACATATCTTCCGTTTCCTTTGGTAAGCTCGGAAGCAAAACGTGATCCATACTGCAAAAGCAAACGTGGATTTGGAGCACATACGAATTTCAAATTTTTATCTAGAAGAGAATTCTTCTCTAAGAAAATTAAATACCTATTGCAAAACAAAAGAATCATTCGCTCATTCGCTGGGTAATTACATGGGACATTTAACATCACATGTTTTCTGAACGCTTTTTTACCTAGGCCGAGCCGGCAATCGGGTCTATTATTGAACGCATCCCAATTTATTTTGACGCATAATTTCCATCGACAAAATCGGGCCTACTAGCAATCAGGCCGATTCATTGTACTCATCCTAATCAATTGAATGCACTTAATTCTATAGCAAAAAATCCGAGCCTAGCTGTCAATCGGAGCAGTCTATTTTTACGAATCCAAATTCAATTCATTGCATTAGGATTCGTAATGAATTAAAGCTGTCCTATAATGCAACTTATGCTATTGAACTGGACTAAAACCACAAAAACATAAATGAATTCAATTAGCAAAAAATCGGGCCCATCCGAAATCGGGTCGATCAAGTTTAATGTTTTTAGTTCCACTGGCAAAAATCAAGGCCTAGTCGGCAAATGAGCCGATTTATTTCATCAGCAAAAATCAAGGCCTAGTCGGCAAATGAGCCGATTTATTCCATCAGCAAAAATCTCGGTCCAGCCAAAATCGGGCCGCTATAGTGTTTAATAGTTTTAGTTTCATCGACAAAAATCCGGGCCCAGCCGAACGTCGGGCCGGTATAATGTTAAATAAATTTAATTCATCGGCAAAATCCAGTTCCAGCCGACAGTCGGGCCGGTATAGTGTTTAATAAATTTATTCCATCGGCAAAATCCGCGTCCAACCGACAGTCGGGCCGGTATAGTGTTTAATAAATTCAATTCCATCGGCAAAATCCAGTTCCAGCCAACAGTCGGGCCGGTATAGTGTTTAATACATTTATTCCATCGGCAAAATCCGCGCCCAACCGACAGTCGGGCCGGTATAGTGTTTTATAAATTTAATTCCATCGGCAAAATCCAGTTCCAGCCAACAGTCGGGCCGGTATAGTGTTTAATAAATTCAATTTCATCGGCAAAATCCGGGCCCAGCCGACAGTCGGGCCGGTATAATGTTTTATAAATTTAATTCCATCGGCAAAATCCGGGCCCAGCCTACTCTCGGGCCGGTAAAGTGTTTAATAAATTTAATTCCATCGGAAAAATCCGGGCCCAGCCGACAGTCGGGCCGGTATAGTGTTGAATGAATTTAATTCTATCAGCAAATCCGGGCCGAGCTTATTTGGGGTGATTAAGTGTATACACACCATAAGATAATATTTACGGCCAATTCGAATGCATCTGTCATTATTGTGTTTTTTTGGTTTTAAGTGTATGGCGGGTCTTAGGTATGTAATCATTTCGGGGGGGGGGGGGGGAGGGCCCCTTGGGCCCCCCCCCTGTGTACGCCACTGTTTAAATGTACCCAGGTAAATAATTATACACAGGCAGAACAACGTCTGCCGGGTTTTGCTAGTATATATGTACCCAATTATACTTGGTTACAAATAAGACACAGTTTATTCCATGAGTTAATCTCACATTACCATCAAATTTATCTATTTAAGAAAACAAATTTATGCCGAAGGAGTCACAAGTAAGAAGAAAAACAAATTCGTTGTATTAGTTTTTACAATCAGAATACAATACTGGCATTTCTTCGCTGACTAAAAGAAGTATTGAGTAGTATGTAGTATAATGTCAAAGGTTTAAAAACAAATTCTATTACATTTACTCTATACACATATAACTATTAATTAGTTAGAAATGCCTAGAAATTTAACAAGCAAATGAATAGACCGATAAGCGCGTAAAAACAGACTCAATGTTAAACTCAATCTCAAATAAATATTTTAACTTTTAATGTGTTACAGTCATGGTGCATTTTACTTTGACTATCTCTTGAATATAAAATGATTCTAACATTATACAAGGAAGAGTTCCTTTTCATCTGATTTGAAAAAGTGTTTAAAAAATGTGAGTTTTATCCACGGATATATATTTTATTTAATGTGTAGATTATTCAGATAATACGACACATAAATACATTTATGAGTTGGACGATTGAAGTTAAGATTAGGATTATCTTTTTTATTATTTTTTTTCATATTTATCTTGTTCTTACATTGTGAAAAAAAAAAAAATGATGTTATGTATTAATTTGTTTACACTTTGTATATTTGTTACACAGTATTAAATTAGAACTTAATAAATTGGTAAGGCGTGAAGTCTCACGTAAAAAGGGTTTCGTTGGTATTGTGAACACAAAATTAGTAAGGGGGGAGGGGAGAAAAGTTTTGATTTTTTTTTTTACAAAATGGCGCGCAAAATTAAACTTTAACAACAAAAGTGTTATACAGTTTTGTAATGTACTCTTCAATACCTTTCATTTGATACCCCACTCAAAATTAAAAAAAAAAAAAAAATTATCCGCATTAATTATACGCCATCTTGGATTTCCAGTAAATCAGATCAAATTGATAATCTTATTTTTTATATGGCCCAGCAGACCGCACATTTTGCATATTTTTCTATATTTTTAGTAATAGCGGAAATACGATTTTAGGGGGGGGGGGACTATGGGAAAATGAGGCACTTTCCCTAAGTGGTATATATATTTCTAATCTACTCTTCAATACCATTCATTTGATACCCCACTCAAAATTTTAAAAAAATATTTTTTTTCGAGTGACATAAATTATCCGTCATCTTGGATTTCCAGAAAATCAGATCTATTTGCTAATCTTATTTTTTCTATGGCCCAGCAAACCACACATTTTGCATATTTTTCTATATTTTTAGTAATAGCGGAAATACGATTTTAGGGGGGGGGGGGACACGCGAAATTTCGAAGTTTTTTGACAAAATTAGGCCGAAAATGAGGCACTTTCCCTAAGTGGTATATATATTTCTACATATAACACTTGTCGAAAGCGCTTAATTTTCTACGCCATTTTGTCAAAAAACATAAAAATCTTGCCCTCCCCCCCACCCCCTATACTAATTTTATGTTCACAGTACCAACGAAACCAGGGCCGTTTCTACTAATAGGCAAGACAAGGCGGCCGCCTAGGGCGGCAAAATTTTAGGGGCGGCAAAAGGGGGGGAGAAAATGAAAGTTTAAAAAAACGAAAAAATTGAGCAAATTAGGAGGGAAAAAATAAATAAAGGAAAAATTAAAAAATCGAATTGTTTAAGCATTTATACCGATCAATTACTTAATATGTGCTTACGTTGACTTAATAAACTCAAGTGGGGACAAATTAAGAACTCTTGTGGTTGAAAATGGGCCAAAACAACATTTTGAGATGAAAATTTTGTTTTCATAAGAAACTCAAATTAATAATACCCTATAGTTCAGTTATGTTAGTCATAAATATGGCTACTATTCTAAAAAGATCGGAGCTTCAATTTTCTTTTTTTGATCACTTCATTTTGACTTTCTGAAAAATATATTGAAAATCGGCTACAAGATTTCAAGGGCAAAGGTCAGCATATTCGTTTTTGTGAATATCTAAAAAAAGGTGGTTATTAAAATTAAAGATAAAATTTCCTACAAAAAAAGTTCCATTCCTTTTTTACGTACAATGGACAGTTTACTGATTATATAAGGTCGAAGAATATCTACAAATAAATAAAAAAAATCGAAGCTCCGATTTTTTTGGAACAGGAAACCTAAAACTACTAGACTACTATCAGCGCAATTCCATGAACCAAAAAAGACGCAGCACTAGCCACAATTTTATTAAAAAGCAGCTGGACATTAGATATATCTTATTAAAGAATTTTTCTAAAATAAAGGTAAGGAAGGAATGTACTAAACAGACAAAGAAAGTTAAAAGAAACAACCTAGGTTTCCTCTTAAGTTATCGGATATTTAATTTCTGATAGGATAGGATTTATGTTAAATTCAAGTTCTTTTATATATAATACTTTAATTTCTTCTAGCCTATGACAAAGGGAGAAGGTGTTGATGATAGGGGGGGGGGGGGATTTTTTAAATTCTCGCCTAGGGCGGCAAAACATCTAGAAACGGCCCTGAACGAAACCCTTTTTACGTGAGACTTTACGCCCAACCGATTTATTTTTACCACTCTTAATATTATTACTATTACTGGGAGAGAATAAAAATAAATGTAACATCACTACTAAGAAATTTAATCCGACCAAGTTGCTATTCTTATTTTTTTTTGGCCCATCAGACTGCACATTTTGCATATTTTTCTATATTTTTAGTAAGAGCGAAAATATAGTTTTAGGGGGGGGGGGGGGGGGGGCAAGCTAAATTTCGATGTTTTTTGACAAAATGGCGCCGAAAATTGAACACTTTCCCTAAGTGATATATATATTTGTAATCTACTCTTTAATGCCTTTTATTTGATACCTCACTCAAAATTTTAAAAAAATATTTTTTTCCCATGACATCAATTAGCCGCCATCTTGGATTCCCAGTTAATCCGACCAAGTTGCTATTCTTATTTTTTCTTTGGCCCATCAGACCGCACATTTTGCATATTTTTATATATTTTTAGTAAGAGCGGAAATTCGAATTTGGGGGGGGGGGGGGGGGACACGCGAAATTTCGAAGTTTTTTGACAAAATGGCGCCGAAAATTGAACACTTTCCCTAAGTGATATATATATTTGTAATCTACTCTTCAATACCTTTTATTTGATACCCCACCCAAAATTTTAAAAAAATATTTATTTTCGTGTGACATGAATTATCCGCCATTTTGGATTTGAACAGCTGATAATTTTGAGTTCACTATATTTTTCCTGTGTGCGCGTCAAAACGATCTTTAATATTGGAAAGTTTCATGTTTCTATCTCTTTTTATTCAAAAGTTATTGGTACCGTACAGAGTGACAGACAGACAGCCAGGCACATTAAGATAATATATTTAACATTTTACAAATTATAAATTATTAACTAGATTGACATTATATAAACTAAACAAGTAATGTCAAGTCATGTACTGTCACAATACAGTACAGTCCTCCCCCCTAGCTTGCATCGCCTGAGGTTTGGGAGTTAGCATGAGTCTCATAGAATTTACCAAACATGCATTAGTTGTTCAGCATCCCGTTTCCATGTCTCACCTGATTCAGCAACCTTACACAGATACACATGCTCACCAATCTTTTTTATAACCTTCGCTTCCTTCCAACCCTTACTCTGGCCCCCGTACTTCCTAGCGTACACTCTCTCTCCAATACGAAATCCTTTAACCTCTACACCCCTCCACTTTTGTGCCTTACTGACTGCTACGGATTGACCCGACCTAAACAATAAATCTAACCTTGTTCTTAACCTTCTTTGGAACATCATAACAGCGGGGGCTTTTTCTGTCGTGCAATGAGGAGTGTTTCTATACATGAAAAGAAATCTTGAAAGAACAGTTTTAACAGAATCGCCATTTTTATTTTTTTCAAATAGTGCTTTTTTTAGACCCGTTTTGAACGATTTAACCGCGTTCTCAGCCGCGCCATTACTTGCTGGGTCGAAAGCAGGAGAAGTAATATGCTGGATACCATTTTTTTACAATAGTTCTGAAATTCTACTGAAGTAAAAACACTACCATTATCTGAAACTATAGTTTTAGGTAATCCGAATCTCGAAAATCCCGTAGCACCTCAATTGTGTTCTTTGTATCTGCTTTATTTACTATATAAACTTCTATCCATTTACTAAAAGAATCAGTTAAAATTAGAAACATTTTGTTTAAAAACGGACCTGCGAAGTCGATATGAACTCGCTCAAACACAGCACTAGTTTCAGGCCATTTAGTATTTTTAATTTTAGCGGGGTCAGCTCGATACTCTAAACAAGAACGGCAAGATTTTGCTATTTCCTCCAGGTCACTATCTAACGACGGCCACCAAAAATAAGATCTAGCTAGTGATTTCATTTTAGTAGCCCCTAGATGCGAGCAATGTACCTCCTCTAATAACTTACCCCTTAATGCAATCGGTACTATTACCCTATAACCCCACATAAGAATATCCTGATCCACGTAAATTTCGTGCCTTCTCCTAGCATACGGTTTCAGAGCCTCATCCTCCACCAGCTCAGGCCAAGCGTGCTGCGCATAATTATAAACTTTTGCTAGAACCGGATCTTTTTGAAGCTCCACTTGAATATCGTCAGCCGAAACCGGTACAGCATTTTTTATTAGATCTACATAATCCAGCTCAACGCTCTCTTTGCCTTCAATCGGCAAAGGTAATCTAGAAATAGAATCAGCAACATTATTAGCCCCTTTCACGTATTGAAAGTCATAGTCAAAACCCGCTAAAAACGCTGCCCATCTTTGTAATCTACCTGCCGCTAACTGCGGAATACCCTTTTGACTTCCGAAAATTGCCTGCAACGGCTTATGATCAGAAGCTAATGTAAACTTATGACCTACTAGAAAATGATAAAATTTTGACACGCCCCAATATATAGCTAACGCCTCCTTATGAATCACTGAATAATTGCGCTCTGTTTTATTTAAAACCCTAGAGGCAAAACATATTGGTCTTTCAGTACCATCCGGAAACACGTGTTGCAACACAGCTCCAATACCTACATTTGAAGCATCGCAAATTAATTTAACCGGTAATTTAGAGTCAAAATGAACTAGTATTTGATCCGAAACAATAATTTCTTTAGATTTCCTAAAAGCCTTATCGCAATCACTACTCCACTTATATTCACGATTGTTTTGTAATAATTTATATAAAGGTTCTAATACCGTAACAAAATTTGACGCAAACTTACTGTAATAATTAATTAACCCCAAATATGCTCTAAGTTCAGCTACTGATGATGGCTTAGGTGCGTTAATCACTGCCGAAATTTTTTTAGGATCTTTTTTTATGCCATGCTTCGTAATGACATGCCCTAAATACATTATTTCATTTTTAAAAAATTCACACTTATCCCTGTTTAACGTGAACCCTGCCTTTTCTAATCTGCTCAACACTTCCTTTAAATTTGCTAGATGCTCCGGCTTATTCTTCCCGGTCACTACAATATCGTCTAAAAAGTTAATTGTCCCTTTTGCTCCTTGCAACACCTTTTCTAACTCCCTCTGAAAAATCGCTACAGCTGGCTTAGCTCCAAAGGGTAATCTATTCATGACATAACAGCCCTTATGCGTGCTCCATCCTAGCAACTTACTAGTTTCTTCGTCCAACACTAACTGGTTATATGCTTGCCTGATGTCTAACTTAGTAAAATACTCACCCCCTTGTAGTGCCGCAAACAATTCTTCGACTCTAGGTAAAGGATACTGAACATCTTCTAGCCATTTATTTACCGTCACACGATAATCAGCGCACAACCGAAGCGAGCCATCCTTTTTCAAAACAGGAACTAGCGGAGTTCCCCAATTATTTGCTTCTACCTTACTAATAATTCCTTCCTTTTCCAATCGAACTAGTTCCCCTTCTACCTTATCTTTAAATGCAAGTGGAATATTCCGCGCCTTACAGAAAATAGGAACAGGGCCTTCCTTAACTTTCATCTGAATTTTACCACACTTATATTCACCTAACTCATTTTTGAATACTGCCTCATGATCTTTGAGAATGGATTGCAATTCTTTATCCCCGGTATTCAAAAAATTGTTATTATGATAAGCTTTATCCAGAGTAATTCCTAATTTTTCAATTAAATCTCTACCTAACAATGGTTTGTTCCTTGATGAAACTACTACCAAATCGCAATAATTACAAATATTTTTGTGTTTCACCGTAACAGAAATTTTCCCTAGCGGCTTAATAGTACTACCATCATAAGTTTTAAATACCATGTTTATAGTTTTTAATTCAAGATCCTTAAAATATCTGTCATAATAACTCTCAGGAATTATAGAAATTCCTGTACCTGAATCTATCTCTGCCGTAATAATTATACCGTTTACCCTTAAATCTATTAAATACGGTTTCACAACTTTAGACTCACTACTCACAACATGCATTTCACACTCAGTCAGTGATTCCATGGAATCGGCGGGCTGTAAAAATTGGGTTTTATTTTGATTCTTACTGCACACCCGAGCTAGGTGTCCCACCGCATTGCATACCTTACATCGGTATTTACGGTATCTGCATTTTGCAAAATTGTGGCTATTACCTAACCCACAGGCGTAGCAAATTTTTCTCTCCCCGGGCTCCTGATGACGGCCTTCTTTCTCCTTCTCTCCAGCACGATGTCGAGCCCTGTTCGAAGACGTCTTGTCTCCATCACCACTGTTTGATTCCTTAGAGCTTCCCGATTTCCCTGGCTTAGAGTGCAACTTATTGACTTCTCGATAACCTTGATGACATCCTTCCTTCATAGCCGCTTCTTTCTTTAGAGCGATGTCTAAAAGAACTTCTAACTTCTTTTTTTCGTTTTCTTCGCAAAGTCTATCGAGGATAGGACCCTTCTATAATCCAGTAACGAATTTGTCCTTTACTTTGTCTTCTAAGTTTTTCCCGAATTGACAATTGACTGCTGCGTTTTTCACTCGTACGTACCAAGTATTGACAGTTTCGTTATTTTCCTGCTTTGCCTCATAAAATAAATAGCGTTCCCTGTATACCGACCTTTTGACAGAGTACTGTTTTTCCATTGCATCACAATTTTTTTTATACGGCAAATCACTCGGCTTTTCAGGATCACACAAATCCCTTAGCGTGGTGTATGCCTTTTGCCCAATGATTGTAAGCAACACAGCAACTTTCCGGTCCTCCTGGATATAGTTGGCGATAAAAAATTGTTCTAATCGCTCTCGATAAATGTTCCAATCTTCATTGCTATCAAATTCACTAATGGAACCTATCATTGTCGTCGTAACAGATGTCGTTATAGATCGTCCTTCACTCATTCTACTTCTTCAAAGCCTTTTTTTTATTTAATTATCCTCGTCGCCACTATTATTTTAGTAGCCCCTAGATGCGAGCAATAATCCCTTAATGCAATCGGTACTATTACCCTATAACCCCACATAAGAATATCCTGATCCCATCCTCGTCGCCACTAAGATAATATATTTAACATTTTACAAATTATAAATTATTAACTAGATTGACATTATATAAACTAAACAAGTAATGTCAAGTACACACATGAACCAAACTATAAGGGTTTCTTTTTTTGGTTTTACCAACGAAACCCTAAAAAGGAAGAATAAGATAGTTACTATAAGAGCATTTATACGAGTAAATTATCACTTGATCCAGTGTTTTCTATTTGTTAATTGTTTCGGAATTGAATTCAATTATTTTGAACATTTTATCAAAATTGTCCAAAATAAATAATAATTATTATTATCAAAATTAGTTTAAAAAAAAAAAAATCCTCCCTGGTGGGCAGTCTACCCGACCGTGTACAGTTATTTTATCAGGAACTAGATTTGTTCCGGGATAACAACATTGGCGCATGTATGTCCCCCTTAGACCTATATAGTTCCTTCGTATCTATTATCTATTATCACTGTCAGAATTATCACAAGAAATAATAAATAATGAGATAGAATTTCAAAATATGAGTGTTACTAAATAATGTTAGTTGACGCGCTAGAGGAATGATATTAAATGTGTGCAGACGGTTGAAATTAGTATGGGTTTCTCTGTGGACTAACTTTGACATACCATAGATAATTCATAAAAAAAAACGGACAAGTAGTTTTTAAGATATAGACGTTCGCAAAAAAGTGAAGTACAGATAATCAGAGAGCTTATATAAAATAAAATAAAATGTCGATTTTGATATACCTCCCAAACCTCTGAAGCAAAATAAAAATCTAGAACGTTTAGCTACTATTTTATGATTTTGCGCAATGATGATGGCCAGTTGCAGATACTCCATATGTTATGAAAAGAGGAATAAAATATTTATGTAATAGTCCGTAAAAATTACAATGATATAAGGAAGTTCTGATTGAAAATGTATCAGAAGCCTACAATCTACAGAGTTATGTAATTCAAGGTGATCTACTATTTATTCAGGTGTCTTGATTCTAATAATATCACTGATCGAAATCAAAGTTGTTTCGTCGAGTGTTGTAACGAAGAACTTTATGATGTACGAACCTCTCGCGACGTGTGTCCAAAAAGGGAAACAAAACGATACACCAAGGAATACGATTTTTAAATAAAAGCCTTGAATTATAGTTTGGTTATTCAAACCACGAAGCCTTTGTGCTTGAATTGACAATATTTGCTTCAGGTGAAAATTAAAGCCATAAATGATGTTCAAGGGCAACCAAAAGCTGTCTACACTAAATAGTTTATGTTAAACAAATAAATAGGACCTCGTCTGCATTTGGCTATAAAATTAATTATTCGCTTGTAGAGTGTCAATGTATTTTTTTAATATAGAAATGACATCAGTAATCGTATCCTTCAAAGATTTCAATAATATTCTTTAACATATACGGCAAATGTATTTTTCCTTTCGTATTTTATACGTCTGCTAAACAACTTCAAATTGCAGTTCAATACATGTGGCTTTCAAAAAAGACAATATATAAAAAAGAGGTAAATCAGTAGGTTCTCACAATCAGATATGTAAAGTGTAATTGACTTAAATGCTTAATACTAAACAATAAGTTCTAATTGGTCGTTGCTGATTGGGCGGCAATCCAGACGTAGGAAGGTAATGATTATTTTAAACAGTTCGACCTTCTTTAATGAAGCGATGAATTCATTATCTTTTTTAAAATTTTGGTTCTTTATTTATTTTAATGTTTTTGAGATTTGAGAGGGCGAATCAGGTCTATAGGTTTCAAGGTCATGCATTAGTGCAGGTAAAGCTGTTTCCATTTATTTTTAACACTGGACTCTTTATAACAGATCAAAGGAGTTTTTATTGTGGAGGCAAGCATAATGCTGGAATCGTGGGAAACATTCTGTGTCTTAACAATGCATGTTTTGTTAACCCACTCATTATTGATTATGAGTCTAGAATAGAAATTTGCTAAGTGAACTTGCACGTTATTAAAATCAGTTAAATGTTAGAAAAAGTACTTCTTAAGAATTTTATTTATTTTTTCAGTTTTACATCCGGTCAAATGTTAAAAATACTGACTGTATTTTTTACATTGAAAAAATAATAAATATTATTATAGCAATATAATATTTCCTTTAACTAATTAATTATGAGAAATATTTATTTTTACTAAAATATAATTTTAATTAATACATTAAAAAGTTCAAGATGGAATTACAATGTTTCTTTAAATGTTGGACGTTAACGAGAAATCTCTGTATAAACTAGAGCTAGGTAATAAACAATCACGTATTATTTTCTTTAAAGCATCAACCATAACAATTTTTAATAATCTAGATATCGAAGGAAGCACGCCTGATATTATGTGCATCTCAACGGTATAAACACTTTTGCAAAGTTCTCTTTCAAGGAATTGTTCAAGATTTGTCATAAGTAACTAATAATGACTCACTTTAGTTGTAAAGTTGCCAATGACTCACATAATGTACTCCCCTTAGAATCTCTCCCCTTGAGAATGATCACTCTTAAGGGTTTGAAGCTGATTCACACAATCTAAGACGTCTCTTCTTTATGATCTAGATTAGACTCTACATATTTTTATTTTTCCCAGTTTTATTTGTATATTACAATTATAATATTTATGTTATGAATAATAATGATAATTGCTATATATGGGGATGGAGGAAAAACGACTTTGTCCCTAGGACCTTAGCTACGCCTCTGCTAATGAACTGAAACCATGCAAAGTTATAAGTTCAATATAATCAAATGCCACTAAAACCATAAAAAAATCAGCACGATTAATATTGAGGTTTTTTTGGCCGAAATGGATGGTAATTAATCCGAATGTTCCTTACCATTGTGATGTCCAATGGCTATGTTATTTACTTCATTCAGCTTAAGACCATTCTACCCAGATCCAGCCCTTCAACCAAAAAAGGATGGAGACCCCTGGGCAAATGTATCGATTGCAAAGATAAGATAGCACATTATTGTGAAACTCATGGTGCTATTGGTCCATTTCGCCTCTAAATATGTAAAACTAATTTTAGTAGCCCATAACAAAAAAAGTTTTGGATAAAAAAAAAAAAAAAAAATCAGTCCGAGACAACTCAGAAAAACTTTCTCATATAAGAGTTCATAATTACTTAGCCCAGTTTTTTCCATCTAGTTTTCATTGGTGCATTTAATAGTTATTGAACAATTCATCGCAATTTATCATAAAAATAACTTCTCCTCGGCGGGGAATCGAACCCACCTTCTCTATCAGCGTTTAAAGCTATTTTTTTCAGGAACTAGATTTTTCCCGGGAAAACGGCTTATATCGTTAGATTTGTACATAAATGTACTACATATTAGAATTTTTTAATAAAATCGTCGGAACCATTTTCGAGAAATACATTTTTTCACGTATTCCAGATTTTTTGGGGGGTAGCGCCCCCCAAATTTGGTACTAAAATTTATTTCTTGATTTCCCCTCGGGGTATGATTTTTCAGAACTTGTATGCCAAATTTCGTCAAAATCAGCCCATTAGTTTAGGCTCCATGTGTCTACACAGACATTTTTTAAAAACCACTTTTTTGGACTCAGGGGACCTCAAAACGTGTAAATCCATCAAAATCGAATTTTCGCGCCATCATAATACTTTCTCTTTATATGAGAAAGTAAAAAGCCTACATCTTTAAAACCCCATACACACTGGCCGACACTACTGTTGGCCCCAGCCGTTCTTGTCGGGGCCTTGCCTACACACACCCCGACCAAACTGGCCGGCTCGACTACTATTCCAGTTTAGTGCTCGTAGTGAGTGGTTCTAAAATGGTCATCATATCTGTCTAAACACCAAAAAATAGGTGTGGCTCAAAGTGCAGTGATTCTTATAGATAATATATATTATGTAAAAAGAAGAGAAGTGTATGGTGTAAGAAGTGGTTGCAGAAGAGGAATTATTTCACCAATATGAGACTTGTAAAGGGGTTGGATGCAAAGGATTGGTGCATATCCCATATGCACCTACACTGCCTCCAATACTCCGTTAACATGACAATCGCTGTCTTCTTCACTTCCGGTATCACTTGAGACTACACTTGAGACACAGACATTTTAAACTCAGTTGACAAGTCACATCAAACGGAAATTAAGCTGAGGTGGAGGTGCAAATCGGACTGTCGGATCCACCAACAACGCTACACACATTCCAATCCGACAAAAAAAGTGGTAGGGGTCGGTAGTCGGATGGTCCAGCGACCCGACCGCGACCGTCGGCCCCGACAGAATTCATGCCCCGACAGCCCTACACACGGGCCAACTGACGACTGACCGTCGGGAAGTCGTGTCGACCAGTGTGTATAGGGTTTAAAATTAATCATTCGTTTATGAAAGGCTAGTCTAAATAAGGTACCATTTTAATTCCAACCTTCTGAGTACATTTAATATTGAATAAAAATAAATGTGACCCCACTGGAAATCGAAAATGGTCCAAACAACGTCACTTGGTATTTCCATTGAAGTCAGATTATTTTACACTCGTATCTCACAATAATTGGCAGATTTATTTTTTAAGGTCCGTAGTCAAAAAATATGACCCTCAATATTTCTGTGCTAGTCTGCCTGTAATATACCTAATCTCACAAAAATTATAATGCATATTATAGTTAACTCTGGCTAAGAGATTTGATTTCCTTTTATATTACGATTTTCATAAACAAAAAATGGTTTCATAGGTTACGTGTGCTGTGATAATTCAATATTAATTTAAAAATATTTGTTAACCCCAGGAAAATACACCTATACAAGTAAAATAGACTTCCAATTAGTGTGGCACATAGCTTCCTCGCATCCTATTCACGTCTTTATTGATTTTATGCTTTTACAAACCATTATTGTCTAAAAAAAAAAAATAAAAAATAAATAAAAAAATATATAATTTTTTTAATTTTACCCCTCAAAACTAGAAATAACACAAAATAGAACGTAACAAAATTTAATCTACTATTCAAGAGCTTTTCAACGATATACATGATATTATAAAAGATTAACTTTGACATTTGGACCCCTGTACTTTGAGGTACCAAAATTATATTTTTAAAAAACAAACAATACAAAAGGGCATTAATTAAACTAATAAATAAATATAAATAAGAAACCTAATAACAAAAAATATTTAAACCCTTTAACCTACAACCAAATTAAAATCGGTACAGAAGTACGTGTACAACATTTTTTTTAAATAAACCAATAAAATAGCTTTATGTACATATCAAGGCCTTTCAAATGATATACGACACAATATTAAAAACCAAAAAAGTGGCCACGTGACACGGCACATGGGAAAAGGTTTACTCTCATTTTCTCAGCAAATAGGATGAACTAATGAAATAATCAATTAGGAATAACAATATAATCAATTTAAAGAGCATTAGCGTAAGATTCAAGCGCCTCAATCAGAAATAAAATCGGTCAACTATTATAGAAACTATGGCCATTCTAAGGAAAAAAAAATACCAAAATTATCACCATCTAAGGTACAACCGATGATGATACGACAAAAAGTCATAGGACCAAAGTTGTAGATCTTTTAAAATCAGTTACCGCTGGTGCTATCCGTTATCAATACGACTTACCGTTTAGCCGCAATAAGTCCCCAATACAGCTTAAAAATCAAGTCGGCCATTTTTATTTTTTTAAGGGGGAAGGAGGGGGAAAAATGAACTTTGTATAATTATTTTGGTTCACAATATGAACGTTGCGCGTCGAATGGCGCAAACCACAAGTCTCTAGCTCTTCTGGAAGTGGGTAACATCCATATCAGTAAGTGAACCAGTTAGCCATGTGGCTTTATAGTACATAGACACATTAATTTAGCACGATTTAAAGTGCGCAGACGGTTGAAATTAGGCAGGTGCTGTCTGCAGGCTGCTTTCGACAAACCATAAAAATTTCATAAAAATCAGATGAATACTTTTAAAGATATAGCTGTAAATGAATGTATGTTTGTGAGCATGTGGAAGATAAACAAATTATCGCAGAAGGTTGACATTTATATGGGACCAACAATGGGCTAAGTATTACCTACTAACAAAAATTTCATTAAAATCAGACAAGTAGTTTTTAAGATATGGTGGTTCGCAAAAATTGAGCGACAGACCGACAGACAGACACGGGACCAAAAATGTGCCTTGATGTCTGAACTGGATTTCTGTCTTGGAATTTCTGAAATCGGAGATATAAAATATTTCGTTTTTCAGAACGATCACATAGCTTCCGTTACCTTCGGTAAGCTCGGAAGCAAAAGGTATTTTCCGAAATGTTAAGTGATACTAATCAAAATTCAAGAGAAATATAAAAAAAAGGAGGTTCTTAAAAAAAATTATAATCCAAGAAATTGCATTTACTTGTGTTATCTTCGTATCATCCCAACTCTCTTTTAGAGAAAGGAAAATTACATTTTTAATAATGAACTACATACTACATAATCTGTACAGAGGTAAGCTTTCCAAATAAGGGGGTTTGTTCTTTTCAAAACCAGATATTAATTTAAGAAGGGTCAGAAACAGAAGCCCGTGATGTCCAGAAGTCGTAATAGCCTAGGTGTTTTGCTAATGCCAGCAAGGCAAGGTGAGTCGAAGCAGACTTGGAACCGACGTGAGATTCCACTTAACCACCCTGTCCCACGCCTCCTGCTCCAGTTCCCAATACCTTGCAACCTATACCGACTTACATAATAACTTTAATCATTATAACTTCACTTTCCCCCAAATATTACTAATTACTCACATATTTTCCCTCTTATTCTATATTTTTTTAACAAAAAAATTCTCACATTCTAGTAAAAAAAATGTGATAAAATAGATTATACTGGCTAGTACTCGACGCGTTTGATAGTGCAATATCTTCTTCTCGATACAACCAGCAGAACAATAACTATTCAATTATAATAAGAACATGTGAAACAATCAGTTGCAGGAAACAAGATTAAGTCGTGGAATCGATGCACATATTGCACATTCCTTTTCCCAAGGTAATTATACACACGAAGTTACTGCATTGCATGCATTTAATACCTGAAAAAAATGCTTCTGTGTAGTATAAATAAAGAAACTGAAAAGAGATAAATATGAGAACTATTATGAACGACGGAGCGAGGGTGAGGGCCTACTGTACGAATATGTAGAGGACAAAGAAAGATAATAAATAATATACATAACACTGCAAATAAAACAAAGAGAATTGAAAAAAATCATAAGTTGACTGTTGCTACATTTTTCCATTGAACAAAATAATAATTAATTATTTGAAAAATATTAGCTAATATAGTGTAATTGATAAATTAAAAATTTACGAAAATATACGTTTGTATAATCGCTTATATTATACACATATATTAGCTATTAGCTTTTGAAATGTACCCTACATAGTAGTGGAGCTTTTACAAGTAAAAACAATTTGTGGCGATATCTTAAGATTAATAATATTTATACTTATATCAACTGCAAATTATCTCATAGCCTTGAGAAAGCCTCGTATAGAGAATGTAGTTTTTGTCGGAGGATTAAGAAATTTTATACATCTCAATAAAAATGTAATTAAAAAACTTAAAATTATATTTCGAAAGAACAATGATTATTGTGATCATTTTGAAGAACGAAATTTGTTTTATGCCTTCGATTTCAAAAATTCCTGGACGGAACATCCAGTCCGTTCATACACATTTGTGGTCACGCGTCGCGTCGGTCTGACCGTCAACATTTTGGGAGAACCACTATTCTTTTAAACAACTGGTCCGATTTTAATTAAATTTGGATGGTAGGTTATAATTAGCCCATTGTTGGTCCCATAATAGTTCCAACCCGTAATCTACATGGTTTGCTGAAAGTAGCCCACAGATTGTCCTGCAATAATTTTAAATATCTGCTCACAATTGAAATTCAATATACATAAGTAGTTTTGGTCTCGTGTCTGTCTGTCGGTCTGCCGTTTAACGATTTTGTGCACCAATGTATCCTAATCCGATTTTAATGAACTTTTTAAGGTAGGTCATAATTAGTCAATTGTTGGTCCCATTTAAGTATGAAACTTCTGCGTCCATTAGTTTCTCTTCATATAAGGACTGGTCAATCACCCCACTGTCAATCGCAGATCCAAATCACATAAGACCATTATCTTAATAATATGACGCAAGGAAGCTATGTGCCACAAAATTGGCAGTCTGGTAAATTTATTTTTTTTTCCCCAGAAAGAAAATAAATTGAAAGCCACAATTAAAAAGCTGAAAGAGATCACAGAGGAATATCACCCAGATACGATTCAACGACAGATTGGCCCAAAGAAAAAGGTAAACGGTTTTGTTATTTAAATGTTACCGCTTAATATTAGTTCACTTAAGATTCGTAATAGAAAGAGAGGTCATAATTTATTAAGTTTCAGATTTCTTATGCATTACAAAAAGCATGAACAGTGCAAATACAATCTGTGTATGAAATATAAATTTTCTAGCAGCAACTATAAATATCAAAATAATATTATTATGAATGGTTTTCTGTTGCAGAAAATAACAAAGCTTGAAACTAAAATATACAGGGTGAAGCTCAACATTCATGAAATGCGTCACGTTCAGAAGAAATACTTAGCGATAAGACAGAGTCTACTTGACGACAGTGTACACTTCAACAGTACCTTGGACAAACTAGAAGAACAACTCACAAAGCAAAATGCTGAAATTCAACATCTTAAAGTACACAATAAGACATTTTATTTAAAATTATCATTGGAATCTGAAATGTTTCAAAGTAATATTTTAATTAATTCACGTTCTTCTCCCTTCCAAGGTCTGACGAGTGCTTTTACAAAAATGTATAAAACTTTATGTTCTCATTTTTTTTATTTATGAATATGAGACATTTCGACCTCTCTTAGGTCATCTTCATGCTAATATCACATGATAACCAATATTAATAAAACGTAACTCATACATGATTATGATAACAACATAATCCATAATTTAATAACAGCATTGTAACATATATCAATAAGTTGTCTATACACATTAAAAAAAAACGATATGTAGTTAAAAAGTTTTGCTTTCAATCCTACCAAAAGTAACGTTTTTTATCTTTCTGAATTCAAAATTCCAATACAGAAATCCGTTTTAGACATCAGGGTACATTTTTTGTTTCGTGTCTGAATTTTGTGAATCAATATATCTTAATCCGATTTAAATCAACTTTGTCATCTCTTCATATAAGCAGAGATGTTTTCTTGTGAACACCTAAATCTTTAAAAGTAATCATTTGGATGATCGCTTACAAACCATCCAAATTCCTTAATAATTGGTTATAAAGAAATTTGGGTTGAATTTTCGAAAGTAGCCTACGGACGGTCCACATGTTAATTTCAGCTGTCTGCGCAATTATTGAAATACTGCTAAATTTGTACTTTTATTAATGTAAGAAAATAAAACAATCTTGACACATTTAAAAAAGAAGTGGGAACAATTAAATATAAAATAGACAAGTAATAGGTCGTATAAGCAAAACATCATTAAACTTAGATGATAGGAAGTTTTATATTTTTTGAAAAAATGCCCAACAGACCTTGGAACGAAGTTCACAAAACATGAATTAAGATACTGAAACGGTAATACACCATAGTTATGTTTTCTTCATTTGAATATAGGATGTAAAATTTGAAGCAACTCATAAACAAGATAGAACTAGGGGATCCTTAACTAAATTGGAAGCAGCAGTAGTTGCAGCAACCTCAGAACGATCTTTACACATTCAACAACTAAGGTTAGAAGACATTAAGAACATAATTTACTTGAAAGTAGAAGAGATGTAGTTTTTATTTTTTACAACATTAGGTCATTATTGGAATGTTAATACTTGAAAGAAGTTCATAACGATTTTTGTAGATAACTAGACTACCTGGATGCTGGATGTAAGACAAAGACGCCTCTATTAATGAGCTCGTAATATTAGTGTAATATTCTGAGCCTTAGCTTTGGTTTTATATATATGGCAAGAATTTAATAATATATTTTAGTAAGTAACTGTATTATTGGATCAAAAATAGATCTCAAAAAACTATTTAAATCAGATTTAGCCCCAGGAAGAGTTGCTATGGTCTAATTTAAATGCTCTTAATTTAGTGTTACCGCCCCTGCCCCTGGTCCGCACCTTAAGTACCCTCTTGACTCCAAGCTTGGCTTAGCGGCAGATCGACCGAGTTCGTACTTCCTCTTCTTTCTGATAGGCTTCCTTTTGACACCAAGTGGTTCGCCTCTTATGACAGTGAGTTCGAGAAATACCCATATTCGTGGATGTCAAATAATAACGTGTTGATATCAAATTTTGGTGACTGAAATCATTGTTTTCCTACATAAGATTTAATAAAGACGATTGCTTCATCATTATTACACATATTGAAATTATAATTTCTCTGACTTACAGGCAACACAATATTTTGAGCACATAAAACCAGATAAGGGAATCCAGGTGTAGTAGTACAATTAGTGTTAACGTTCCTTACTTTCTCAAATACGTTGTATACATAGAGAGAAAGTAGTTCGATGGAGCAAAAAAAAAATCGATTTTAAGATTTTGACGGATTTACACGATTTATGGTCCTCTAAAACCAAAAAAGTGTTTTTAAAAAAATGCCTGACTGTAGTAAACTAATAAACTTTAGTCACTAATAAATGGGGAACACGGGACCAAGTAATTAAGTACTTATATGAGAGAATTTGATACGAGTATTATTAGACTGATTTTTTAACAACAATTCATGCCTAAAGAATTAATATCATTAAATTAACATTAAAGAGTAAAGAAGAAAGAGGGGGGACTAACACCCCTCAAATTTAGAGATAAAGTTTGTTTTACCATTTCACCTCAGGTCATGATTTTTCTGAACACATATATGCTAAGTTTAATCGAAATCGGTCCAGTAGCTTAGTCTGCACAGACTCACTTAGGGACCTTAATCGAGTACCGGGAGACCCGGGTTCAAAATTTGGATGTTTTTTGACAAAATGGCGTAGAAAATTAAACGCTTTCCACCAGTGCTATATATTTTTGTAATCTACTCTTCAATACCTTTCATTTGATACCCCACTCAAAATTTAGAAAAAATATTTTTTTCCCCGTGACAGCAATTAGCCGCCATCTTGGATTCCCAGTTAATCCGACCAAGTTGCTATTCTTATTTTTTCTTTGGCCCATCAGACCGCACATTTTACATATTTTTCTATATTTTTAGTAACAGCGGAAATACGATTTTAGGGGGGGGGGGGACACGCTAAATTTTGATGTTTTTTTGACAATATTGTGCCGAAAATTGAACACTTTCCCTAAGTGATATATATATTTGTAATCTATACTCTTCAATACCTTTCATTTGATACCCCATAAAAAATTAAAAAAAAAATATTTATTGTCGTGTGACATAAATTATCCGCCATCTTGGATTCCCAGTAAATCAGATCAAATTGCTAATCTTATTTTTTCTATGGCCCACCAGACCACACATTTTGCATATTTTTCTATATTTTTAGAATGAGCGGAAATACGATTTTAGGGGGGGGGGGACACGCAAAATTTTAATGTTTTTTAACAAAATGGCACCTAAAATTGAACACTTTCCCTAAGTGGTATATATTTTTGTAATCTACTCTTTTATACCTTTCATTTGATACCCCGCTTAAAATTTTAAAATAATACTTTTTTCGCATGACGTGAGTTATCCGCCATTTTGGATTTGAACAGCTGATAATTTTGAGTTCGCTATATTTTTCCTGTGTGCGCGTCAAAACGATCTTTAATATTGGAAAGTTTCACGTTTCTATCTCTTTTTATTCAAAAGTTATTGGAACCGTACAGAGTGACAGACAGACAGACACATGAACGAAACTATAAGGGTTTCTTTTTTGGGTTTTACCAACGAAACCCTAAAAAAGAAGAAATATCACAATAATTAATAGTGCGAGTATTATGGTACATAATCAACACGATTTTAAACTTATAATAGACATAATTAAGTTTCCAATGTTAAAAGTTAGCTGGATTTCCAAGCCAAGTTAGCTAAAATTCCTTTGGAATTAACAGTAGTGGTGTTAATAGTAGAAGGTGTAATATCAGGAAGAATAAAATCACAATTATTTAAATTAAATAGTATTAACGAATATTATTCAAATTAACGAATGGTCACAATTGTCCAACAATAGAACTGGGAATTTAAAGTGTGATTGTTTGGGCCTGATTCAATTTCCAGTGGGGTCACATTATTTTTTATTCACATTTGCTCTAAACGTTTCTAAGACTAGTTTCTAAGATATGGTAGTTCACAAAAATTTGGAACGACAGACCGACATACAGACACGAGTCCAAAAATGATGTCAATGTGAAGCCTGAAAAGGATTCCTGTAAAAAAAAAAAAAAAAAAAAAAAAAAAAAAAAAACGTTCTTTAGAATAATCACAATGCGTCTGTTACCTTCGGTGGGCTTCAGATTAAAAAAATATCTTAATTAAGACTGGATCATGTTATGAAAGTTTAACTTAAGGAGTTGAATTGAACTCTCAATAGAATATACTTAAGTACTTTTTAAAAAAATTATACTATTCTTCTATTTCTCCTTGAATCAAACCTATACCTTATATCTATAGTGGAAGAAAAGTAAAAACACCACTTGTATAGGATTACTTAAGTTAATTTTCTGCCTCGAAAAAAAAAAAGAAACTAGCGGTTGTTGTACTTGGCTGTTCTCACTTATATTAGTTTGTCCAAGGATGTTTTCAAACCTGGAATCTCATGATTTCAAATAACGTCAAGTACAGCTAAATCTAATAAATAAATCCTGAGCTTAATGACAAAATATCATTTATTCTTTACAGTAATACATAAAAGCTAATGAAGATACAACGATAAATTCTAAAGAAATCTTTATTTATAGTTGAATGTAATTGATGATCTATGTTAAGCAATCAGTTATACAGGATTTTAATAGACAATGTTTTTTTTTTTTTATTTGATTATATCGCTGGGAATTAAACTTAAATATCAACTTACTTTTTCCTTCTTAATATAAGTGACATACTGTATTCATGAAAAAATACAATAATTTTTAATTGTTCTTCGACGTAAGCACTTATATTATAAATATTTATGGTAAGAAAATACTTATTACATAGCAATGCCAAAAAAATTGAACCGAACGAAGTGAAAAAATGTTGTATTGAAAAACAAAAATCAGTCCTACAATACTAAAAACACTTTATCATATAAATATATTGCTTTCGAGCTTACCGAAAATAGCTGTGATCGCTCTGAAAAACCAATTTTTTTGTCTTTGAGTTGAAAAAATCCTGGATAGAAATCCGTTTCTGACATCAGGGAACATTTTTGGTCTCAATTCTATGTATCGGTCAGTCCTTCGTTTCACATTTTTGCGAACCACATCTTAACCCGTATTAATTTCAATTTCCTTCGGCCTTTCTCTATCACATGGGCACAAACTATTTTTTATAACACCTGCACTCATTCGATTTTATAGAACTTTGGATGGTTTGTTCAAAGTATCCCACAGATCGTTTCATATAAACATCTACCGTCTGAGCAATTTAAATTTTGCTTAATAGGTAATTTTATTGGTACTTCTTTAGATTGTTACTCCCCTAGGTTTTTTTCTTAGAATATAAATGACTTTTACTAAATAATTGTTAGACAAAAGCATGTTTAGTTTAATTTACATTGGGACAAAGGAATATCACACTTCTGTTTAAATAAGAGGAGAGTAACAGTGTAAAGAAGGACATTTCTTACACCTAGTTTAGATTGTTACTCCCCTATATTTTTTTATAACGGGAAACAAAATAAATTCACAGATTTAAAAAAAAAAAAATAATAAGGGAAATAAATTAAATCAATTATAATCACTTTTTATATAGTCATTTTTTTAAAAAAAAAATAAGGGAAATCAATTAGGGGAACCCTTCGAATTGGAGTAATATTTGACTGACTGACCTATTAAGTGACAAACTACTATCAACTCGATTGTTGGTGTACTAACTAAGTTCGTTCTCAAGATTATGAAAATCTCATTCTCCACAAAAAAGGGCGGGACATGGCCGCTCTCTACAGGTTTGTTTTTTTCCAATGTAATGATTTTTTCATATCTATGTACCGCAGACGAACTTAGCCGACCACATATTCTTAAAAGGCACCAAAACATTTAATTAAAATTCTAGCTTGATGTTAGTCAGACACGTTTTTGCACGCTATCTTCTGGACTATTAGAAAATAACTTAGCAATGAAAACTCAAAACATGATTATGTATTAGCAGACTATTTTTATAGAGGTAGTTCCTATTTTTATGTCTTATGTCTATTATCTCAACTATATTTACAATTTTTTTTATTATTACAAATGCGATCAAAATATTTATTGAGAAAAAAAAATGTTTATTATATGTAGAAAAATGTTTATTATATGTGTTTATTATTTAGCTATATGTTGCTTTTCGATTTTGCCACGGGGTATAGTTTTACTGTATTTATGATTCTGCCAAATTGAATCAGAAGCTGTTAAGTAATTAGGGCTCCATGCAGGACAAACAATTTTTTTGGAGAAAGGCAAAATGCAGTTTATGTTATGCCAACGAAATATCAAAATCAAATTTTCACGCCATCGAAGTACACTACAATTAAATTTGTTTACTAATTTTTTGTTAATTTCCATTTATTAAGTGTAACCTACGTCTTTATTAAAGTACGAAAATAATTACTCCACCACCACCAACATTCGTAAATTTGGATTTCACAAATATTTAGATTTTATTAAGCAGTTAATTCAACACTTTGGTTTGTTTGGTCAGAGAATTTTGCAACAGATAATAGCAAACCTATTTAATTCACTTAAATTTATTGCATTTATGAGAGATCAAAATGTTCCTTTAGCTTTACGGTTTACGGCATGTTCCACAATCAACACTATGTCAAATAATTTTTCTTGTTGACTAGGCCAAAGAAGGATAACTAAATTAATATAAAAGATTATTTGATTCCCAAGCTCCACGCGTTCTTTAACTAATTTGTTTAAAACAAAAGATTTTTTTTAAAAAGCAATTGCCACAATGCAAATTTAATACAGGGGGATTGATTATGGTTTGAGAACGATATTTTAGTTAAATTGTTGAAAATTATCAATCAATATGACTTAGTATTCAAAATGTTAACAAGATACGGTCTGTAATAAAATTTAAATCATGTATTAAGGAAGAAATAACAGCAAGATATTGAAGAATGAGATTCTTTTCCAGCAATGCACGTTTCTGACCACGATTCGGTCGTTTATAACGATTACATTTTTTTACCAAACATGTCTGAGTTACTATTTAGAGTTTAGTAGAGATGCTAAATTACCAGATCAATTATGATGATAATGAAGTTACTACTTCAATAAAACACCAGGTAAGCGGCATATGGTAAAGGAGTAGGGTTCTTCATGAATCACGATCAAGTATCGATTTGAGTTGAAATAAAATTTTATTAGCTTCGAATGCTTCAAGTATGAAGAACTATAAGATAAGAAACAGAATTTATATTTTCATTTTGATGAAATAATGGTCTGTTATTTGAATGAATCATTCATTTATTTAAACAAAACTATATTTAACAAGAAAAGACTTTTATATGAGCTGTAAATAATTTCTGAAATTATTTACATAAGATATAGTTAGGATTTTTTATTCTTCGTAAAAAAAGCAGTTTTATTAATAATAAAATAACTAACGGAAAATATTAATTAAAAGGTGTGGCTTATAAGTAATTCCTAAATTTGTCGTCCCTATTTACTTTCAAATTCATGTAAGTTTAATGAGAAATTTGATTTTACTTAACTTTACAATCCAGAGTACAGAGTATGATAAACAATTTCTGTTGTATTATTATTGAATTAATTTTGACTTTATGATTCCAGACAGTTGTTATAAGAAACTACTTAGGTTAAAAAGGTATTTTTAATTTTATCATTTTCATCCAAACGGAATCGTTTATGACATTAAATCGGTGACAATTGCCTCATATATAAATATACATATACACACACACACATATATACAGTATGTCTACGGATTGAGTTGCCTATACGTGTAAACTCAAAAAAAATTTAATTTTCGAAAAAAAGTCACTCTTCATAAAATCTTCTGCTTGTTCTTAAATGAAGATTTATAGTATTACTTTTTGTTCAAAATGTACCCTGTACCCAGAAAGTACAATTTCCTAAAATCGTACAAGAGTAAACCGGTCCAAATTTCGACTATACAAGAAAAAAGTATTCTTTATAATTTCTTTAAGATATTATTCCAAATTTATTTTTCACATAAAAAAGTTCGATAATCAAATTTCAAAAATCCCCCCCCCCCCCTGCCATTTATAAAAAGTAAAATTTGTCTAATTCTTATTAATGCGGGATCGATTTAAAGGTCTCATTAAGTGCATTAAAAGTTGTAGTATTGCTTTTTTTGATAAAAGCAACATGAAAGCATTTATTGAGAAAATCGTATTTATTATTTAAATATTACTTATTTCTTTAATAATAAAAAAAATCATTTTCAAACAAGAATTTATTTTCCTCTTCAATAGCTGTCATGCTGGTTTTATCAAAAAAGCAATACCTCAACTTTTAATGCACTCAATGAGACTTTTAAAGCGACCCCGCATAAATTAGAATCAGACAAATTTTACTTTTTATAAATGGTAGGGGAGGGGGAATTTTTGAAATTTGACTATCGAAGTTTTTTATGTGAAAAATAAATTTGGAATAGTATCTTAAAGAAATTATAAAGAATACTTTTTTCTTGTATAGTCGAAATTTAGACCGGTTTCCTCTTGTACGATTTTAGGAAATTGTACTCTCTAGGTACAGGGTACATTTTAAACAAAAAGTAATACTATAAATCTTCATTTAAGAACAAGTAGAAGATTTTATGAGTGACTTTTCTTCGAAAATTGAATTTTTTTTTGAATTTACACATATAGGCAACTCAATCCGTGGACATACTGTATATATAGTATATATATATATATATATATATATATATATATATATATATATATATATATATATATATATATATATACGAGGTATATCCGCAAAGTAAGTTCCGTTTCTATTTCTATCCACGGCAGCGCTGCGATCGCATTTCTGAGCATGCGTGGCAGTTACTCTGACTCAAGGAGAAGAAATGTACGCCATTTTCAAATTACTGCTGCCGACGTGTCCTTTGTAGTGCTTCTTCATAATGTCAGCCTTAATTGAAAATGCCGCCGCTTGTGAAATCAGATCTGTGATTCGTTTTCTAAATGCAAAGAAATTTAAACCAAGAGAAATTTATCGGCAAATCTGCGAGGTTTACGGACAAAATGCTATGAGTGATTCAATGGTTAGAAGATGGGTCAGACGGTTCAATGAAAAACGTGATCAAGTGCACGATGAAGAACGAAGTGGATCTTTGGTTACTGATGAACTGGTTCACGCAATTAAGAGAAGCTTAAGCAAAACCGCGCGCATAAGCGGCGGCATTTTCAATTAAGGCTGACATTATAAAGAAGCACTAAAAAGAACACGTCGGCAGCAGCGATCTAAAAATGGCATTTCTTCTCCTTGAGTCAGAGTAACTGCCACGCATTCTCAGAACTGCGATCGCAGCACTGCCGCGGATAGAAATAGAAACGGAACTTACTTTGTGGATATACCTCGTATATATATAAATATATATAATGCAATGAAGGTAACAATGCCAGTATTCATTCTCATGAAAACTATAGTAAAATACTTATGCGCCTCTTTATCCTGCATAATGATTTGTGCTAAGATTTATTTTCTGACCTTTACATCATGTACAGGAGAATGGTTGAAGAGCGTAAGACTCAACTGGAGCGAGTAGAACGAAGTTTGCTGCCCTCCGCAGAGCATGAAGACTACAGGGAGACAACCAAGAAAACTATCGCACCTTTCTACTGCCCTGAAAAAAACAGAATGGATATGATATTTGAGAAACTCAAAACAGTTACAGGTAACATGATTGAAAGACGTTGTTACAACTTGCGGTTAGAGGCTTAGAATTATTGGTTTGACTAAGATAGGGTTATTTGTTATCTGTCTTAAGAGAGGTACAATAATAAATTGTTAACAAATAAATACTAACCACCTTTCAAAGAGTAACATATTTTAACTTTCGCTTCAAAACCAAAAGAAGATTCTAGCACTTCCTCTATAAAAAAGGATTTGCCTTTCTCTATTTATGCAGTGTGTTTTTTAAAGGTTTAGTATACAAAATACGTAATGCATAAGATAGTATTTTAAGAGCTTAAACTTTAATTTTAAGAGTTTGGTGGATTACTGAGCCCAAAAAATGCCAACAAATTTTAAAAGGTGTCTGTCTATCTGTATTATATGGAGGCTGTAGTAGAGCTAAACCTATTAAATAATTTGAATGAAATATGGAAAAACAAATTCAGTAGGGTCATACCCCGAGTACGTACGAGTATGTATTATGTATTATGAGTATGTATGTACACGGAAACATTAGTCTTAGTTTTCTTAGACCGAGCTTCTTAAAAAACAAAATCTTTTATGCATGTGAAACTTTTTCTTTGTTCTACGATTTTAATTATAATGATTTAAAACTCGTTCCAAAAATCTCTTAATTTGATTCAAGGAGCGAAAAATCCCGAAGAAGTGTTATTAAAATTTCAAGCTCAAAGAGACACTAAGCTGAGACTGACCGAACTCAAGCATACAACTGAAAGAGACAAGAAAGAATTGGAAATGAGGAAGCTCAGCATGGAAGCAGAACTTGAATCTTACAAGTTCGCTCAGGTCAAGGAAAAGGAGAGGTAACAACAATTAGCGTATTATTTTATACAATATTCTTTAAATGTTTATCTATCTTTTAGAACCGAGATGTAATCATAACAAACTAAAAAACTTATAAGCAACAAGAGATTTTAAAATGCAGCAGTCATCATCTACTATACAATTATACACTATACACTATATACAATAGTGGCCAATCTAAACGTGGATACCCTGGAGGCTTTCGTGGCCTTTCAACTATAGTACCGCGGAAAAGCTCGATGAAATTTAATGAGTCTTTACTTTTACTTTTTTTAAGTTAATAATAATAAAATATAAATAAAGGTTACCCAAAATAAAATAAATTAAGCGGGGAAGAAAGAGTAACATTATCGCCAGTTCAACATCAATTATTTGGGGGAATGAGACACTGAAATGATCAAAAACCAAGAGTATTTTTTAACAGTTACTGCAATAAGATTACAGAATACATTTTATGAGGATATTTTTTATTTATTTTTTAATACGTTATACATAAATTTATAAATAAATATTTGTAAAACTGCTTATTCTCTGTAATTCGAGTATAATAATGTAGTCCAATTTCATTTTATATATAGTTCACAAACTTTCTCCACGGAACAAACTCTTAAAAAGTCTCTCTCAAAGTCTTTCTTGGAGTCTTTTTTTATGGGGTCGAACCAAAACCGGTGTTTTATTAGAAATCGTATAATGCTTGTCACCCAAAAGCGTATTGTATAAATTTAATTAAGAAAATTGTATTTATAGGTTTTGATAAATGCGGAATTTGGTTTTGTAATTTTGTCTTCAAGTTCTTTGATGGTGTCACGACGATATTTCAAAAACAAAGCCTGAAGCCAAATAGTAAGAAACCAACAACCAACTTTGCAGCTTTGAAAGACCTGTCCGAGCAGGGCTATATTGAAAAAAGTCGACATTTTCGGACTTTTTTCTAATTTTGCTTAATATTGGTGGTTCTGTGCATCGGAGAGCAAAAGTAGTTACCAATATTGTAGAGGATAAAATTAGCCATAACTTTTTTATTTATAAATTTTTTTTACGTTACTTCCTCTTTTTAAAACGTTTAGATACGATTAAATAGATTTGGCGACCGTCAACACTTTATAGCAGTGTCGCTATTGGATAAAAAAATATATTAGAAATGAAATGTCTATCTCAAAGAATAGATAAATATAGAATATTTTCTTATCGTAAAATTCCAATTTTTATTATTAAGATCACGTTTACGTGAGGGTTGCACGTGAACGCTTAGACGGATAACTCTCCCCAAAAACTTACAGCATTGATAAAAGGAACACGTATAGAAACTTTTAACTAAATCGGTCCAATTTTATACATGTGTACAGTGTACGTGTACACTTCATAGTGCTCTGTAGTTTGATAATTGTAGCCCGTAAAAAATTGATACATACAAAAGTTGTAGCAAATTTCTATGCTCAAGCTAAGTTCGTTGTGCAGCGTTGTCGGTCAAAGAGCTCACGCGTAACGATCGTTCAAAACTTGCAACGTGAGCTTAAAATTTATAAAAAAATTGATTTTTAAGAAGGGAGAAGATTATATATTTATCTATTTTTTGAGACAATAATTTTTTTAATTACATTTCTTTAGTAAAACCAGGTGTTACAGATGACCAAATCTATTTAATCTATATCTGCATCTAAACGTTAAAAAAAAATAAAGCAATATTGATACAGAAGTTGTAGAAAATGATGTCCTCTACAATATCAATAATACCTACTTTTGCTCTCCGATGTATAGGAGCAAAAGAGATATTAAGGAAAAGCCGAAAAAAGTCAGACATTTTTTTTTTTTTTTAAATATATCTCAGCTCGCACAAGTCTTTCAAAGCTGCAAACGTGGTTGGACTTGTCAATCGCGTGTGATTTGTTCTAGAACAGACTCAGATTGCTCTGCCATCATAGCAACAAACGCTCAAATTTCAAATTACAACGGACCTTTTAAGCTTGAATAATTACAAGATAAAAAGAACTTTTTATATACTACGTTTTTAAATTTTCTGTTGACTAAATAAAAAATCATAAATTTGAAACTTGTCAAAATGAAGATCTTAAATATGGGTAATGTCAAAACAAATAAAAAAACTTGCGGATTTTTTCCGAACTAACTTTCCATGCTGAAAGATGGCTAAAAGTATTAAAATAACGCATTGTCATCGTGTTATTCTAAAAGTCATCTGAGCTATTCTAAAAGTTTAAAATGTCTAGCTACTCGGGATGTTAGTTAATAGTCGATTGCAAAATTTGTACTAGACAAACAAACAAACAAGCAAGCTAATAAAAACGTAGTAAAATACCCACGATTTTTCGAATTTCAGGAGCGAAGAAGAGATAGAGCAACTCGAAAACGATATAGCACAACAACTGATTGAAGAGAAAGTCATAAATGAAGAGACTAATTCCCTCAAGCTGAAATTACTAGATATAAAAAATATTTTTTTCGAGCTGTGCATGCAGTTAAAGGTATGAATTACAAAAGACCGCCAAACACATGATAAACACCTTCCCTCCCTCTATAAATCACTTCTTCAATAAGAATTATTTCCTCGAGCAACCAGAAAATCATTTCATGAATTTTTTGAAACGTAATTATTTCTTTTAAACCAGGATAAAAAATACAGACAAAGCATATTTAAACTGGGACTAATGAGAACTTAGTTCGTTCGATCGACACCCGTCACTCGTGTAAATCAGTGTAAATGTTAGCATATAAGTGAAAGACTACTATGCAACATAATTATTTTACACGTTTTTATGACTTAAATTAATAGTACAAAGTACTGTAGAATAGGGCTATATAGAAGGATTTAGGAACCAAAGGGTCCTAGAAATTAATATTATAACCAATCTAGAACAAATAGAACAAAATCCTAAAACCTGGATTAGCTTACAATAGGAACAAATAGGAAACATTTTACAAAAAAAAAAAAAAAAAAAAAAAAAAAAAACGAACTTAGTCAGTTACAAGTCAAACACAAATGGGCACCATTCAGGGTTCAGTCAAACAACCGATCGAAACTAAAGATAAATACGGAAAATATAAACTGCTATGCATGACCTGTAAAGGTGTATATGTCGAACAATCAGGTAGGAAAATAAGTACATAAATCATAGCAGAAAATATCGATAGACCCACACCAAAAACATGTAAATTTACCCAGCTTTGCCAACCAAGTACTAGAAACTTATCATACATTTGATGACAATAATTATGAACACACATGCCAAAAAAATAGGAAATTAGACTTTTTAGAAAACTTGGAAATACAAAGAACTAATCAAGACACAAATATAGAATGTTTTAATGAAAGATTTAACTTAAATTACTCTGCCTTGTAAACCTATAAAAAAAATAATTTTGTAAAATAACGTATATTAGTTTTAAGGTACATATACAATTTAAGTATAGTAAAATAAGAATATTATTATTTAACTTCGAGCAGTTGAAAAAATTAATGTTATGCCTTCATATCTCTTCTTCTATTCTATTCTTAATCCTTTTATAGCTCTATTCTACCCCCACTTTGTACTGTTAATTAATTCATAAAAGCTTTTAAAGTAAACATGTAGCATAGTAGTCATTCACTTACTGTGCTAACCCATAAATTGAAGATGGTATAAATGTCGAAACGCGTATGCTAATTAATATAAAATTGTGGTGGCAATATCTTTGTTACTTTTAGTAACCTCTCAAGTCATAATTATGGATTGTTACCACAGAATCACAGTCAAAACTCAAAACAACCAATCATGTGATAATATTATTTTTGGAGGATCAGCTAGACTATATAGCACTCCACAGAGAATAAAATGAGCCAAAGCGACTTCTATAGTTTCCAGTCAGACAACTAGCCACTAAAGTGGACTATTATCTGGCATAAGATGTTGTTTATATATGACACTGAGTGAAGTATCATCTATTAAGAATTCTAGCCACTAAAGTGGGCTAGTTGTCTGATATAAGATGATGTTTATGTATGACACTTTGAGTGAAGTATCATCTATTAAGAAATATAGCCACTAAAGTGGGCTAGTTGTCTGATATAAGATGATGTTTATATATGACACTTTGAGTGAAGTATCATCAATTAAGAAATATAGCCACTAAAGTGGGCTAGTTGTCTATATAAGATGTTGTTTATATATGACACTGAGTGAAGTATCATCTATTAAGAATTCTAGCCACTAAAGAGGGCTACTTGTCTGATATAAGATGATGTTTATGTATGACACTTTGAGTGTAGTATAATCTATTAAGAAATATAGCCACTAAAGTGGGCTAGTTGTCTGAAATAAGATGACGTTTATATATGACACTTTGAGTGAAGTATCATCAATTAAGAAATATAGCCACTAAAAAAAGGCTAGTTGTCTGATATAAGATGTTGTTTATATATGACACTGAGTGAAGTATCATCAATTAAGAAATATAGCCACTAAAAAAAGGCTAGTTGTCTGATATAAGATGTTGTTTATATATGACACTGAGTGAAGTATCATCTATTAAGAATTCTAGCCACTAAAGTGGGCTAGTTGTCTGATATAAGATGATGTTTATGTATGACACTTTGAGTGTAGTATAATCTATTAAGAATTTTAGCTACTAAAGTGGGCTAGTTGTCTGATATAAGACGATGTTTACATATGACACTTTGAGTGAAGTATCATTTATTAAGAATTCTATTCGATAAAAATATGAATTATTTTTACTGAATTTGAATGATTGACTAAACAACAATTTGTTTATTTTTAGGACGTAGACGATGTGGAAATACCAGATACTGATTTATCAGATGTAAAGATGGACGATCTAATTGATGTTATAAGTAAAAAAGTTGCTTCCCTTTTCCAAATGAAAGACCTCAAAGAAAGCGAACCAAGAGAAGAGAAAGTAAGAACCCACTTGACTTTTCTGATTTTAACATCGACTACTTTTTTTAATTATATTTGCAATAAAGAGAATTTCAGCAAAAATTTAGCATTGTGTAACGGAGATTTGGAGAGGGGAGGGGAATGTGCTGATTATGTGATATTGTGATATATTTATTGATATATGATTGTGTGTGTGAAATTGATGTATGATGTGTACTCCTCCAGAGGTAAGATCGGACTCTTCGTGTGACTCTATGCTAGGGCTTAGTCTGATAGATTCTTGGTGGGGGAAATCACCACTAGACATAAATTCGAGCCTTTCCCAACCTAAGGTCTACACTGCTCTCCTAGAATATATACTAGACAGTCGAGTGAGTGATTAACAGCGCTGTCCAATAAAATTACCATGAAAATGAATATCAAAATGAAAAAGAAAGAAATGTAACATAATTCCTTCTTCGACAAAAGTATACTTATGCTACAAATGTATTTCAAGCTTTTTATGTTTATTCTAATTATTAAATATTCACTTTCTCATATTACGAAGTATATACTAGGGGAAATTATTGTGATGGCTTAAAAATTCGACAGAAACCCCGATTGCTTATACAAATAAAAAGTGGGTTATAAAACATGTCTGTAGTATGCGTAAAGCAAGCGGAGCCAAAACATCTTAACCGATTTCGACGAAATTTTATATACATAGCTAGTGAGAAATACTTCACTCAAGAGGAAAGTATAGACACAGTGGTAGTAGTCATATAGGTTTAAGTGCGCAGTTAGCAGCACAAACTGTTTAGTAAGGCATTTTCCAGAATAGTTGTGTGCTACACGCATAGGGTCCTGTGTGCAAAAGGGGCCTTAGTCAACCGAAACAAAACAATCCTTTCAAGAAATTCAAAGGGTGTCAAAAGCAAATGGTGGGTTAACAAAACACCGATGGCTCATACAAATCAATATGATGAACGATGTAACAAGGAAAACTATGAGATGCTTCATATTACTATGTTGAGGGTTTTTATTTTTTTAAATCGCTTCTTATATACTGATCAATAACAAAGGTCAGTAGAGTGGAACACATACGACCTCTAGGAATCGAACATGATTATTTTTATTAGATGATTTTTCGATATAGGTTCCAAAATACCAAAAGAAATATACCCAAAATAGTAATAATAATGATAATAAAGACGTTTAAAATTTTATATACGTGTTAAAAAAACCGATACCTGAAATGTAGTGGTCCAGAGAGTAACTAATTACATAATTATTTATTATTATAATATATTATCATCGAATTCTACTACATACTTACATCACCTATCTCTGACTACCATGTACGTTAATCTACTTCACACATCATGTAATAAGCGTTTAATTGTCTTTATCTATATGAATATTTTATAATAGTAATTATAAAAGTGGCACAAGCCGCAAAAAGGGTAACCACTGGGTACTTCTTTTTTCGTACCAGTATGATTTACAATTGGTAAAATAACTTTAAAGAAACACAAAAAGATATTAATTATTTTATTAGTGCTTGTCAATACATTTAAAAAATCACAGGGAATTACTAGCATCCAAGTACTTTTTAGGGTTTCGAAGATTATTAAGCATACCCTTTATATAATTATGAATTTTCTTTCGACCTCTCACAATGATTTTTATCGGTAATAACGACAAGGTAAATTACATTTTTTTAGGAAATTTTCATTGCCTCACCATGCGGTATTAGCATGAATTATTTAAAAATTTTACGACCAGCCATTATATAATGGTAGGGGAGAGGGGATATTTTTTGGGTATATTTCAACTCATAAAACCAATAAAGAGGAATTATATTTATTGCAAATTTTGATAAAACGTCCAGCAATAATTAAATGGTACAACAAAAATCTGAAAAAAACTAAAAAATAGAAAACACTAGATTAAGTAAATACATATTATGTACTCATGTTTGTGTTGAGAAAGTTTAATACGAGTTGTATGGGAAATATTATCTTTTTTAATATTAATAACATTTTTGTTCCAGTTGGATCCAAGTGGTATATTAGACTCGTTGTTAGAGGTTAAGAAGGTCAAGAAGGCGCAGAGAGAAGCTCCATCGGATGTACCGACTAGAGCCTACTTAAAAAGACAATCACAGCTATACGTGGAGGCGGTCACCAGGAGAAAGGGATTCCAGCAGAAGGCTCAATCAGCTGAGAAAAAATAGACTAACACATTTCATTTAAATATTAACTTACTTTTATAATTAGAATAAAAATCTATAATAGATTTTGAAAAAAGAGACTTAAGGAAGGAGGAAAATGCAATCAAGTGTTTTAGGTGCCTATCAATTTGAAGAAAAAAAAAAAAACAAATTAAGGGCCACAATACTACACCCAATGATTAAACCCTTTTTGCAAGATAAATAATTGGCTACCCACATAATAATTAATTTTTTTTTTTTTTTTTTTTTTTTTTTTTTTTTTTTTTTATAATAATTGGCTATATATTTACATCAAATTGATTTAACTAGAAATTATCGAAACAATGGGACCATTTGGAGATTTTTTACTCATTTATGAAAAATAAAAGATCAGGCTATAAGCGTAAACAATAGATCTTATAATCTATCAAAATGACTGACTAACATATTTTTATTAAAAAAATTCTCTAGCTGATATTATTAAACAAATTATTTCATGGTAGTAAAATCTATTTAAAAAAATTATGCGAATTCGTAGGTTTGTTTCCTTTGATTTTTTTACTTCATTGGTTGAGACACTTAAAGGAAATAATAATTTAAAATGGTTTAACTCATCTTCAAACTAAATATATTTCGCCCTCTCTCAAGGCATATTCATTACACTGGCGAGAATACAAAAACTTTTCACGTCTTGAACATATCAAATAAGATAATTATATTAGGAACATATCTATTCCTTCGTCAAATGATAATAAATAAATAAGATGAAATCAGTCAACAGTAATGGAATAAAACTAGCATAGCAATAACAACGTTTTCGAACATACAAGAATAAGGAAATTAACTGTAATTAACACTGGGAAGGTAATATAGATCATATGTTACAATTCAATCAAATATGATTACCCAGCGAGTTTGGCGGGAATAATTTTTAATTTGAAAATCTTAAATTGGCACTGTAATATTTGTTCAGTTCTCTGGAATCTTGTTTATGGTATATATTTTTTGTTCTTTTGTTATGTAAAGTGCTTCTAATAGTAATCTTTTTCTATTGTTATTTTCTCTATTTAAAATTTTGGAGTTTTCAAATTTAAAGTCATGGTTCATATTCCTAGAGTGTTGACTTGAGGCGGTTTTATTATTTTTGGCTTTAACATCTGACTGGTGTTGATCTTTGCGATTTCGCCAAGTTTGTCGGGTTTCTCCTATATACACCCCTTCACAATTACCACAAGGTATTTGGTACACGATGCCCATTGCATCATCCATTGGTACCGGATCTTTCAATTTTGAATAAAATTGGGTTTGAAGCTTGTTAGAAGGTTTGTGCGCTATCTTGAGGTTAAAGCAGTCAAATTCCTTAAAAAGTTTGGTAACCTTTTCCGACAGGCCGTTTATACAAACTAAACTCGAGAAATAAGTAGGGGGATTTAAGTTATTGTTATTAGGGATCGTAATTCCAGTTTGGTTAAAGTTTTTGGGCCAAAGACTTTTTATTAACTTAAGAGGGTAAAAATTGTCTATTAGTTTTTGAAATACTATTGTTTTAATTTCTGGAATAAATTGAGGGTCCGTTAAGTTGATAGATCTTTTTATTAAGTTTTCGGCAGTATTTTTCCTTTGGCTGAAAATGTGATTGGATTTAAAATTAAGATATCTATTGCCTTTGATTATTTTATTGTTCCATTTGGTGGTTAAACTTCTATTTCCATTTTTGATCACTATTACACCTAAAAAGTTAATTTGGTTATTGTTTTCCAATTCTGAAGTGAATTCAAATTTCGGGACAAATGAGTTTAATTCACTTAGAAGTTTTGGAACAAAGTCAGCTTTAATAACTAAGAATAGATCGTCGACATATTTACAAATAAATTTTGGTTGGTATTGACTATTACTTATTACTGATTTTAATACATGATGTATATAGGAGAAACCCGACAAACTTGGCGAAATCGCAAAGATCAACTCAGATGTTAAAGCCAAAAATGATAAAACCGCCTTAAGTCAACACTCTAGGAATATGAACCATGACTTTAAATTTGAAAACTCCAAAATTTTAAATAGAGAAAATAACAATAGAAAAAGATTACTATTAGAAGCACTTTACATAACAAAAGAACAAAAAAATATAAACCATAAACAAGATTCCAGAGAACTGAACAAATATTACAGTGCCAATTTAAGATTTTCAAATTAAAAATTATTCCCGCCAAATTCGCTGGGTAATCATATGATTGAATTGTAACATAATATACTAGAAGCTAAAAACCACGAAAAAAATTTTGCGCCGGAAGGTTACAATCCTAAATAATAGGTTACAATTGAACCTCATCAACAAGAGAAGGTTATAACTTATAACTCGTGAACGTTGTATGGGTTTACTGAATAGTATGTTATGAGTTATTTTTTTAGTATTTTTCTGTATAATAGTAATTAATAAATAAATTGTAATATGTAGTTATCATTTTTTTCTGTATAAAGGTAACATTTAAGTGTTTTTAAGTATTTGTAGGTAACAAGAAAAGGGAACTACTTGTTTATTTTCCAAGACTTGGATTGGAAATGAAGAGTGGAGTCAATATTAATTCTTTTAATTTGTACAACCTAAACTTGCTAAACAAAAATATTTACAGGTACCTAAATAACAGGGAAATATTACATTTTTCATAGAACAATTTTGAACTCAGCTAGGCTAAGTCTAAGACTTATAATAAAGAATATTAAAGAGGCTGGTCTTTGTTTGAAAAAAGTATTTTGATAGTTTAATTTAGCTGAATTGAATAAGCTTCAATAGGAATAGGACTTATAATTTATTATATTTCTTTAAGAAAAATACTACTCATTATACCCCGAACCCGGAGTATAAAATTAATGTTGATATAATCACATTAATCTTTGAAATCAACCAAACAGCTCACCTAAATTTCATGAAAGCTGCATTATTCCCTTTATTGTTATAAAAAAATAAAAAGAGAAATAGACTGCCAATTTCATATGGTTGTAATGTTATTCAATTATCCCCCGTTTTTTACATCAGTCAAAATTGTTTAGATTTTTTAACATGAATAATTTCTGTACTCTTTTACATTAATGAAATTTATTAGAAATATATATTCACAATTCACTACTGAATTCTGGCTAAAGAAAGTTATTCTTTTCTTTTTCGAGGTGTCTGAGTTCACACTAACGTTTTTAGTGTTTTTGCAGAACTCAAAAATTGGTGAAGTACGAACTCTCTTTCTCACTGTTTTCTTAAAAGGGAGTGAAAAAATGTTGATCAAAACAATATTTCTTTTTATTAAAGAAAAAAAAAAGCACTATAATAGGCACATTAGTAAATTACTCCAATTAAAATTTGCTAAAGAAAAAGAAACATAACACTAAACTTAAAACTGATACGGTACGGTAAATAAAAACAATTATTATAACCTGTTGTTGAGTACAACTATAACACGACAATAACCTTCCGGCGCAAAACATTTTCGTGGTTTTTAGCTTCTAGTCATAATATGATCTATATTACCTTCCCAGTGGGTTACCGTTAATTTCCTTATTCTTGTATGTTCGAAAACGTTGTTATTGCTATGCTAGTTTTATTCCATTACTGTTGACTGATTTCATCTTATTTATTTATTATCATTTGACGAAGGAATAGATATGTTCCTAATATAATTATCTTATTTGATATGTTCAAGACGTGAAAAGTTTTTGTATTCTCGCCAGTGTAATGAATATGCCTTGAGAGAGGGCGAAATATATTTAGTTTGAAGATGAGTTAAACCATTTTAAATTATTATTTCCTTTAAATGTCTCAATCAATGAAGTAAATTTAAAAAAAAAATGTTAAAAAAGAATTTATCATCCAAAACCGTGCTATCCTTCACTACTAGTACACCTATAGTAGATATACCTATACTAGTATACCTATAGTAGATATAGGTAAACTCGTACAAGAAATTTGGCTAGCTCACGCTACCCTCAAGCTGTTGTGCCACTGCCACAGATAAATATTGATAACAATAATAAGAATCTATCAGCCACCCTGCCATTATCACTTAAATATAAAAGTCACAGGCTGTTGTTCCAAGTTTTAATATGTCAATTCTTAAGAGTATGTATAAAAGATTCCATTTTAAAGACGGTGCTGCGATCTAGCGGGAAAAAGAATCAACTACAAAAAATCAGAAAATCATATTGTTTATTTAGTCATTGTAGTTTTGCAATTTGCATGCTTATAATGAATAGTATTCATCTTAATTTTGAACTATTTTCTAAAAATAAACAATTGTTACAAAATAAAAATTAGTTTTGTAATTGAAGACCATCAGACAATAATAACTTTTTCTTGTCAAAGATAAGAGCTCTTTTATTGTGTTCAGTTCATTGAAGTTAACTCCAAAAATAAACAAAATAAAAAGTCTGTAAAACGATAACAATTTTTATTTCGAATTTTATGTACTAATAAAATGACCAAATACCTTTATTTTATAGCACGATATAATATGATAAATGTATAACCTAAAATATAATTTTTATAATTATTAATAAATAAAAATATGTATTTTATGGTGTATTAAGTAGTTTTAAAAAATTAAATTTATAACAATTCTTGGTTATTCCTTTCTTCTCAACACAAAGCTATTATTCGCCCTCCATTAAAAGCAATTTGAGTAACATAGGTCCATTAAGTCCATAATAAAAGTATCATTCCTTTCTTATACCAAAGGTAAAAGAGATCAAGAATAATTTGTCTTCGATTAAAATATTCCAAAAAGAAAATAGCTACAATCCCGCCTACGGAGTGTGAATACTTAATTATAATTTGATGGGTATATTTATATACTACTGTCCAGAAACTTTTCCCTAAACCCACCTCTTCTTACTGTCTTAGATGAAATAATTTACAATGATCCCTAATTAGTAATCAACTTCGACTACTAGGGAAAAAGTTTTAAAAGTTAACCCCCCCCCCCCCCCCACCCCACCAAACCTTTTCCCGAGTCTTATCGCATCCTAGGAGTTAAATGGCCATTGGACATCCCAAAGAGCAGCCGTCTCCCAAGTATTAACTTCCTAACTTAAGAAGAAAAGTCTGGACTCAATCCCCCCCAAATTTACTTTACCCTTTTTCACACCATTTGAAATCGAGAATTTTAAATAATCCCTTCTTAACAGACTATGATATAATTTAATAAACGATCATGCCAAATACAGTGATCAATTTTAGATGAGAGCGATGGGCCAGTCTTGGTTTCAAATAGGGCCGATTGGGAAAAAGGCGTTTTAAAAAAGTTGTTTATGTCAAAAGGAAGCTAACTTCCAAATTTCAAGGCTCTAGTACGATTGGTTCCGGAATTATCCTATATAAATTCTGTATATAAATGCCCGCCATCTTGAATAATGATGGCGGATCGTAAAAAGATTTCTTTAGCGGCAAACAGGGTGTAAGAGAAAGCTAGCTACACAATTTTACGGTCATAGGTCCAGTGGCATCGGGCTGAGTCAGTGGTGTTTGGATAGTATTTTGTAAATAGATCTAGCCTACAAGCAAGCGAAAAACGTACCCGGACGGCGGGACGGATTGGACACAACCATTCTTCATAGGTATGTGAGCAAAAAATCACATTGCTACCAGAGTGTTCTAGGATACTAAGATCGCAGACACTGACAATGACCATCTAAAGTAAGTGAGTGTGCCACGGTATCTTTGTCGCACCGTGATTCAATGATTACAATTATACGGGACAGCGCGAACGGCAGTCCCAGCTACCAAAAATAATGCGCCCGAGATGCCCACATTAGGGGCATTCGCAGGGGTCATCCCAATCGCTGTGCAATGAGAGGGCCTCGCCCTGGGGGAACCGCCTAATTGATCACGGTAAACCCCTACGCCAGGTAAGTATGATTTGGTTTATCACTAACTAAGCCCTATCAAATTAAAGTGACATTAATCATCGAGAACATCTTCCCCGAATATTTTGCAAAACATTGAACTAGTAGGACATAATTCATTTAATTATACGTATTCCGAGAATAAAAGAGTAGGCTTTATCAAAATATTGAGTCAAGCTCAGTATTTGTCAAAACTACAAAGAATTGTCAGCAAATTGGTTCTCCCTTATAGTGACTCTTTACGGATCCAGTGTAGAGGGTTGTTTAAACCTCTACTAGAATGAGCTGCAGTCGATACTACGGCTCACATCCACTGACCCAATATTTCTTGCTGCCACCTTTCAATACACGACTCGGCTCGTACAACAATCGTAGGATCCTCAGTGAGCGACCGATTTTTAAACAACCAGGGCTTTCTAAGAAAAACCTACAATTATAAAAAAATAAATATACACGTCATCGTGTAAACTCCAATTCGTGTAAAAACGTGATAACAAAATTACCAACCACACGTTGGACCAACAAAACCTGAATTCTATAAACTAATAACAATATTATCTACCGCACAGTTAGAAAATTAATCGGTGGATCTTGGTTACTAAAAATCAAACAAATCGTTTCAACATAGCTATGGTCGTTTATGGACAAGTTACCGCAACCCGTAAAGGAAACTAAATTCAAGTTATATAATGTTTAAAAAAATGGACTTCAAAGAGCATTACGTTAATCCTTACAATATTAAAACGACAAAAACACTGAAGTTAATGTCTAATACGGAACGTTTCATTTGAACACTCGATAATGTGTTCTTCTTAAATACATTTTTCAGGGTTTTGTAAACTTAAGGCAGTCAAGAAAATGAGAATAAGCAACGGTGGAAGACGTCATAGTTTAGGCCCTATCGGAAATTCTAAGTATAGGGCATAATTATTGATGCAGAGCTTACCTTTTCCTTAGCAATTTCTTTGTTTCAGATGTACGGGTTTATACAACAATTCTTATTCGCAAGTATATTATGAGGAAAAACTATTATATAACATCACTAGCTGGATTCCCTTGCTTTATTACGGAGTGTGTTATATTTAATTAAAATTTGATGGGTATATAAACTACTGTCCAGAAACATTGAACTTTCTTTTCTAATCAAGGATGTCTAGAGTAGTTTCCTAAATTCCTACCCCCTTTTTTCTAAACCCACCTCTTCTTAGATGAAATAATTTGCACTGATGCCTAATTAGTAATCAACTTCGACTACTAGGGAAACAGTTTTAAAAGTAAACCTTTCGCAAAAGGCAGGGTATCTTCCATTTTCCACCCCCCCCCCCCCCCACCAACCCTTTTCCCGTGTCTTATCGCATCGTAGGAGTTACATGGCCTTTTACTAATGTATGCCTACATCCCAAAGAGCAGCCGTCTCCCAAGTATTAACTTCCTAACTTGAGAAGATGAGTCTGGACTCAATCCCCCCCCTCAAATTTACTTTACCCTTTTTCACCCCATTTGAAATCGAGAATTTTAGATAATCCCTTCTTAACAGACTATGATATAATTTAATAAACGATCATGCCAAATACAGTGATCAATTTTAGCGTTTTAAAGAATTGGCGTCAGCTATGAGAGCGATGGGCCAGTCTTGGTTTCAAATAGGACCGAAAAAGGCCGCCATCTTAAATTAAAAGGGCCGATTGGGAAAAAGGCGTTTTAAAAAAGTTGTTTATGTCAAAAGGAAGCTAACTTCCAAATTTCAAGGCTCTAGTACGATTGGTTCCGGAATTATCCTATATAAATTCTGTATATAAATGCCCGCCATCTTGAATAATGATGGCGGATCGTAAAAAGATTTCTTTAGCGGCAAACAGGGTGTAAGAGAAAGCTAGCTACACAATTTTACGGTCATAGGTCCAGTGGCATCGGGCTGAGTCAGTGGTGTTTGGATAGTATTTTGTAAATAGATCTAGCCTACAAGCAAGCGAAAAACGTACCCGGACGGCGGGACGGATTGGACACAACCATTCTTCATAGGTATGTGAGCAAAAAATCACATTGCTACCAGAGTGTTCTAGGATACTAAGATCGCAGACACTGACAATGACCATCTAAAGTAAGTGAGTGTGCCACGGTATCTTTGTCGCACCGTGATTCAATGATTACAATTATACGGGACAGCGCGAACGCAGTCCCAGCTACCAAAAATAATGCGCCCGAGATGCCCACATTAGGGGCATTCGCAGGGGTCATCCCAATCGCTGTGCAATGAGAGGGCCTCGCCCTGGGGGAACCGCCTAATTGATCACGGTAAACCCCTACGCCAGGTAAGTATGATTTGGTTTATCACTAACTAAGCCCTATCAAATTAAAGTGACATTAATCATCGAGAACATCTTCCCCGAATATTTAGCAAAACATTGAACTAGTAGGACATAATTCATTTAATTATACGTATTCCGAGAATAAAAGAGTAGGCTTTATCAAAATATTGAGTCAAGCTCAGTATTTGTCAAAACTACAAAGAATTGTCAGCAAATTGGTTCTCCCTTATAGTGACTCTTTACGGATCCAGTGTAGAGGGTTGTTTAAACCTCTACTAGAATGAGCTGCAGTCGATACTACGGCTCACATCCACTGACCCAATATTTCTTGCTGCCACCTTTCAATACACGACTCGGCTCGTACAACAATCGTAGGATCCTCAGTGAGCGACCGATTTTTAAACAACCAGGGCTTTCTAAGAAAAACCTACAATTATAAAAAAATAAATATACACGTCATCGTGTAAACTCCAATTCGTGTAAAAACGTGATAACAAAATTACCAACCACACGTTGGACCAACAAAACCTGAATTCTATAAACTAATAACAATATTATCTACCGCACAGTTAGAAAATTAATCGGTGGATCTTGGTTACTAAAAATCAAACAAATCGTTTCAACATAGCTATGGTCGTTTATGGACAAGTTACCGCAACCCGTAAAGGAAACTAAATTCAAGTTATATAATGTTTAAAAAAATGGACTTCAAAGAGCATTACGTTAATCCTTACAATATTAAAACGACAAAAACACTGAAGTTAATGTCTAATACGGAACGTTTCATTTGAACACTCGATAATGTGTTCTTCTTAAATACATTTTTCAGGGTTTTGTAAACTTAAGGCAGTCAAGAAAATGAGAATAAGCAACGGTGGAAGACGTCATAGTTTAGGCCCTATCGGAAATTCTAAGTATAGGGCATAATTATTGATGCAGAGCTTACCTTTTCCTTAGCAATTTCTTTGTTTCAGATGTACGGGTTTATACAACAATTCTTATTCGCAAGTATATTATGAGGAAAAACTATTATATAACATCACTAGCTGGATTCCCTTGCTTTATTACGGAGTGTGTTATATTTAATTAAAATTTGATGGGTATATAAACTACTGTCCAGAAACATTGAACTTTCTTTTCTAATCAAGGATGTCTAGAGTAGTTTCCTAAATTCCTACCCCCTTTTTTCTAAACCCACCTCTTCTTAGATGAAATAATTTGCACTGATGCCTAATTAGTAATCAACTTCGACTACTAGGGAAACAGTTTTAAAAGTAAACCTTTCGCAAAAGGCAGGGTATCTTCCATTTTCCACCCCCCCCCCCCCACCAACCCTTTTCCCGTGTCTTATCGCATCGTAGGAGTTACATGGCCTTTTACTAATGTATGCCTACATCCCAAAGAGCAGCCGTCTCCCAAGTATTAACTTCCTAACTTGAGAAGATGAGTCTGGACTCAATCCCCCCCCCAAATTTACTTTACCCTTTTTCACCCCATTTGAAATCGAGAATTTTAGATAATCCCTTCTTAACAGACTATGATATAATTTAATAAACGATCATGCCAAATACAGTGATCAATTTTAGCGTTTTAAAGAATTGGCGTCTGCTATGAGAGCGATGGGCCAGTCTTGGTTTCAAATAGGACCGAAAAAGGCCGCCATCTTAAATTAAAAGGGCCGATTGGGAAAAAGGCGTTTTAAAAAAGTTGTTTATGTCAAAAGGAAGCTAACTTCCAAATTTCAAGGCTCTAGTACGATTGGTTCCGGAATTATCCTATATAAATTCTGTATATAAATGCCCGCCATCTTGAATAATGATGGCGGATCGTAAAAAGATTTCTTTAGCGGCAAACAGGGTGTAAGAGAAAGCTAGCTACACAATTTTACGGTCATAGGTCCAGTGGCATCTGGCTGAGTCAGTGGTGTTTGGATAGTATTTTGTAAATAGATCTAGCCTACAAGCAAGCGAAAAACGTACCCGGACGGCGGGACGGATTGGACACAACCATTCTTCATAGGTATGTGAGCAAAAAATCACATTGCTACCAGAGTGTTCTAGGATACTAAGATCGCAGACACTGACAATGACCATCTAAAGTAAGTGAGTGTGCCACGGTATCTTTGTCGCACCGTGATTCAATGATTACAATTATACGGGACAGCGCGAACGCAGTCCCAGCTACCAAAAATAATGCGCCCGAGATGCCCACATTAGGGGCATTCGCAGGGGTCATCCCAATCGCTGTGCAATGAGAGGGCCTCGCCCTGGGGGAACCGCCTAATTGATCACGGTAAACCCCTACGCCAGGTAAGTATGATTTGGTTTATCACTAACTAAGCCCTATCAAATTAAAGTGACATTAATCATCGAGAACATCTTCCCCGAATATTTAGCAAAACATTGAACTAGTAGGACATAATTCATTTAATTATACGTATTCCGAGAATAAAAGAGTAGGCTTTATCAAAATATTGAGTCAAGCTCAGTATTTGTCAAAACTACAAAGAATTGTCAGCAAATTGGTTCTCCCTTATAGTGACTCTTTACGGATCCAGTGTAGAGGGTTGTTTAAACCTCTACTAGAATGAGCTGCAGTCGATACTACGGCTCACATCCACTGACCCAATATTTCTTGCTGCCACCTTTCAATACACGACTCGGCTCGTACAACAATCGTAGGATCCTCAGTGAGCGACCGATTTTTAAACAACCAGGGCTTTCTAAGAAAAACCTACAATTATAAAAAAATAAATATACACGTCATCGTGTAAACTCCAATTCGTGTAAAAACGTGATAACAAAATTACCAACCACACGTTGGACCAACAAAACCTGAATTCTATAAACTAATAACAATATTATCTACCGCACAGTTAGAAAATTAATCGGTGGATCTTGGTTACTAAAAATCAAACAAATCGTTTCAACATAGCTATGGTCGTTTATGGACAAGTTACCGCAACCCGTAAAGGAAACTAAATTCAAGTTATATAATGTTTAAAAAAATGGACTTCAAAGAGCATTACGTTAATCCTTACAATATTAAAACGACAAAAACACTGAAGTTAATGTCTAATACGGAACGTTTCATTTGAACACTCGATAATGTGTTCTTCTTAAATACATTTTTCAGGGTTTTGTAAACTTAAGGCAGTCAAGAAAATGAGAATAAGCAACGGTGGAAGACGTCATAGTTTAGGCCCTATCGGAAATTCTAAGTATAGGGCATAATTATTGATGCAGAGCTTACCTTTTCCTTAGCAATTTCTTTGTTTCAGATGTACGGGTTTATACAACAATTCTTATTCGCAAGTATATTATGAGGAAAAACTATTATATAACATCACTAGCTGGATTCCCTTGCTTTATTACGGAGTGTGTTATATTTAATTAAAATTTGATGGGTATATAAACTACTGTCCAGAAACATTGAACTTTCTTTTCTAATCAAGGATGTCTAGAGTAGTTTCCTAAATTCCTACCCCCTTTTTTCTAAACCCACCTCTTCTTAGATGAAATAATTTGCACTGATGCCTAATTAGTAATCAACTTCGACTACTAGGGAAACAGTTTTAAAAGTAAACCTTTCGCAAAAGGCAGGGTATCTTCCATTTTCCACCCCCCCCCCCCCACCAACCCTTTTCCCGTGTCTTATCGCATCGTAGGAGTTACATGGCCTTTTACTAATGTATGCCTACATCCCAAAGAGCAGCCGTCTCCCAAGTATTAACTTCCTAACTTGAGAAGATGAGTCTGGACTCAATCCCCCCCCCAAATTTACTTTACCCTTTTTCACCCCATTTGAAATCGAGAATTTTAGATAATCCCTTCTTAACAGACTATGATATAATTTAATAAACGATCATGCCAAATACAGTGATCAATTTTAGCGTTTTAAAGAATTGGCGTCTGCTATGAGAGCGATGGGCCAGTCTTGGTTTCAAATAGGACCGAAAAAGGCCGCCATCTTAAATTAAAAGGGCCGATTGGGAAAAAGGCGTTTTAAAAAAGTTGTTTATGTCAAAAGGAAGCTAACTTCCAAATTTCAAGGCTCTAGTACGATTGGTTCCGGAATTATCCTATATAAATTCTGTATATAAATGCCCGCCATCTTGAATAATGATGGCGGATCGTAAAAAGATTTCTTTAGCGGCAAACAGGGTGTAAGAGAAAGCTAGCTACACAATTTTACGGTCATAGGTCCAGTGGCATCTGGCTGAGTCAGTGGTGTTTGGATAGTATTTTGTAAATAGATCTAGCCTACAAGCAAGCGAAAAACGTACCCGGACGGCGGGACGGATTGGACACAACCATTCTTCATAGGTATGTGAGCAAAAAATCACATTGCTACCAGAGTGTTCTAGGATACTAAGATCGCAGACACTGACAATGACCATCTAAAGTAAGTGAGTGTGCCACGGTATCTTTGTCGCACCGTGATTCAATGATTACAATTATACGGGACAGCGCGAACGCAGTCCCAGCTACCAAAAATAATGCGCCCGAGATGCCCACATTAGGGGCATTCGCAGGGGTCATCCCAATCGCTGTGCAATGAGAGGGCCTCGCCCTGGGGGAACCGCCTAATTGATCACGGTAAACCCCTACGCCAGGTAAGTATGATTTGGTTTATCACTAACTAAGCCCTATCAAATTAAAGTGACATTAATCATCGAGAACATCTTCCCCGAATATTTAGCAAAACATTGAACTAGTAGGACATAATTCATTTAATTATACGTATTCCGAGAATAAAAGAGTAGGCTTTATCAAAATATTGAGTCAAGCTCAGTATTTGTCAAAACTACAAAGAATTGTCAGCAAATTGGTTCTCCCTTATAGTGACTCTTTACGGATCCAGTGTAGAGGGTTGTTTAAACCTCTACTAGAATGAGCTGCAGTCGATACTACGGCTCACATCCACTGACCCAATATTTCTTGCTGCCACCTTTCAATACACGACTCGGCTCGTACAACAATCGTAGGATCCTCAGTGAGCGACCGATTTTTAAACAACCAGGGCTTTCTAAGAAAAACCTACAATTATAAAAAAATAAATATACACGTCATCGTGTAAACTCCAATTCGTGTAAAAACGTGATAACAAAATTACCAACCACACGTTGGACCAACAAAACCTGAATTCTATAAACTAATAACAATATTATCTACCGCACAGTTAGAAAATTAATCGGTGGATCTTGGTTACTAAAAATCAAACAAATCGTTTCAACATAGCTATGGTCGTTTATGGACAAGTTACCGCAACCCGTAAAGGAAACTAAATTCAAGTTATATAATGTTTAAAAAAATGGACTTCAAAGAGCATTACGTTAATCCTTACAATATTAAAACGACAAAAACACTGAAGTTAATGTCTAATACGGAACGTTTCATTTGAACACTCGATAATGTGTTCTTCTTAAATACATTTTTCAGGGTTTTGTAAACTTAAGGCAGTCAAGAAAATGAGAATAAGCAACGGTGGAAGACGTCATAGTTTAGGCCCTATCGGAAATTCTAAGTATAGGGCATAATTATTGATGCAGAGCTTACCTTTTCCTTAGCAATTTCTTTGTTTCAGATGTACGGGTTTATACAACAATTCTTATTCGCAAGTATATTATGAGGAAAAACTATTATATAACATCACTAGCTGGATTCCCTTGCTTTATTACGGAGTGTGTTATATTTAATTAAAATTTGATGGGTATATAAACTACTGTCCAGAAACATTGAACTTTCTTTTCTAATCAAGGATGTCTAGAGTAGTTTCCTAAATTCCTACCCCCTTTTTTCTAAACCCACCTCTTCTTAGATGAAATAATTTGCACTGATGCCTAATTAGTAATCAACTTCGACTACTAGGGAAACAGTTTTAAAAGTAAACCTTTCGCAAAAGGCAGGGTATCTTCCATTTTCCACCCCCCCCCCCCACCAACCCTTTTCCCGTGTCTTATCGCATCGTAGGAGTTACATGGCCTTTTACTAATGTATGCCTACATCCCAAAGAGCAGCCGTCTCCCAAGTATTAACTTCCTAACTTGAGAAGATGAGTCTGGACTCAATCCCCCCCCCAAATTTACTTTACCCTTTTTCACCCCATTTGAAATCGAGAATTTTAGATAATCCCTTCTTAACAGACTATGATATAATTTAATAAACGATCATGCCAAATACAGTGATCAATTTTAGCGTTTTAAAGAATTGGCTTCTGCTATGAGAGCGATGGGCCAGTCTTGGTTTCAAATAGGACCGAAAAAGGCCGCCATCTTAAATTAAAAGGGCCGATTGGGAAAAAGGCGTTTTAAAAAAGTTGTTTATGTCAAAAGGAAGCTAACTTCCAAATTTCAAGGCTCTAGTACGATTGGTTCCGGAATTATCCTATATAAATTCTGTATATAAATGCCCGCCATCTTGAATAATGATGGCGGATCGTAAAAAGATTTCTTTAGCGGCAAACAGGGTGTAAGAGAAAGCTAGCTACACAATTTTACGGTCATAGGTCCAGTGGCATCGGGCTGAGTCAGTGGTGTTTGGATAGTATTTTGTAAATAGATCTAGCCTACAAGCAAGCGAAAAACGTACCCGGACGGCGGGACGGATTGGACACAACCATTCTTCATAGGTATGTGAGCAAAAAATCACATTGCTACCAGAGTGTTCTAGGATACTAAGATCGCAGACACTGACAATGACCATCTAAAGTAAGTGAGTGTGCCACGGTATCTTTGTCGCACCGTGATTCAATGATTACAATTATACGGGACAGCGCGAACGCAGTCCCAGCTACCAAAAATAATGCGCCCGAGATGCCCACATTAGGGGCATTCGCAGGGGTCATCCCAATCGCTGTGCAATGAGAGGGCCTCGCCCTGGGGGAACCGCCTAATTGATCACGGTAAACCCCTACGCCAGGTAAGTATGATTTGGTTTATCACTAACTAAGCCCTATCAAATTAAAGTGACATTAATCATCGAGAACATCTTCCCCGAATATTTAGCAAAACATTGAACTAGTAGGACATAATTCATTTAATTATACGTATTCCGAGAATAAAAGAGTAGGCTTTATCAAAATATTGAGTCAAGCTCAGTATTTGTCAAAACTACAAAGAATTGTCAGCAAATTGGTTCTCCCTTATAGTGACTCTTTACGGATCCAGTGTAGAGGGTTGTTTAAACCTCTACTAGAATGAGCTGCAGTCGATACTACGGCTCACATCCACTGACCCAATATTTCTTGCTGCCACCTTTCAATACACGACTCGGCTCGTACAACAATCGTAGGATCCTCAGTGAGCGACCGATTTTTAAACAACCAGGGCTTTCTAAGAAAAACCTACAATTATAAAAAAATAAATATACACGTCATCGTGTAAACTCCAATTCGTGTAAAAACGTGATAACAAAATTACCAACCACACGTTGGACCAACAAAACCTGAATTCTATAAACTAATAACAATATTATCTACCGCACAGTTAGAAAATTAATCGGTGGATCTTGGTTACTAAAAATCAAACAAATCGTTTCAACATAGCTATGGTCGTTTATGGACAAGTTACCGCAACCCGTAAAGGAAACTAAATTCAAGTTATATAATGTTTAAAAAAATGGACTTCAAAGAGCATTACGTTAATCCTTACAATATTAAAACGACAAAAACACTGAAGTTAATGTCTAATACGGAACGTTTCATTTGAACACTCGATAATGTGTTCTTCTTAAATACATTTTTCAGGGTTTTGTAAACTTAAGGCAGTCAAGAAAATGAGAATAAGCAACGGTGGAAGACGTCATAGTTTAGGCCCTATCGGAAATTCTAAGTATAGGGCATAATTATTGATGCAGAGCTTACCTTTTCCTTAGCAATTTCTTTGTTTCAGATGTACGGGTTTATACAACAATTCTTATTCGCAAGTATATTATGAGGAAAAACTATTATATAACATCACTAGCTGGATTCCCTTGCTTTATTACGGAGTGTGTTATATTTAATTAAAATTTGATGGGTATATAAACTACTGTCCAGAAACATTGAACTTTCTTTTCTAATCAAGGATGTCTAGAGTAGTTTCCTAAATTCCTACCCCCTTTTTTCTAAACCCACCTCTTCTTAGATGAAATAATTTGCACTGATGCCTAATTAGTAATCAACTTCGACTACTAGGGAAACAGTTTTAAAAGTAAACCTTTCGCAAAAGGCAGGGTATCTTCCATTTTCCACCCCCCCCCCCCCACCAACCCTTTTCCCGTGTCTTATCGCATCGTAGGAGTTACATGGCCTTTTACTAATGTATGCCTACATCCCAAAGAGCAGCCGTCTCCCAAGTATTAACTTCCTAACTTGAGAAGATGAGTCTGGACTCAATCCCCCCCCTCAAATTTACTTTACCCTTTTTCACCCCATTTGAAATCGAGAATTTTAGATAATCCCTTCTTAACAGACTATGATATAATTTAATAAACGATCATGCCAAATACAGTGATCAATTTTAGCGTTTTAAAGAATTGGCGTCTGCTATGAGAGCGATGGGCCAGTCTTGGTTTCAAATAGGACCGAAAAAGGCCGCCATCTTAAATTAAAAGGGCCGATTGGGAAAAAGGCGTTTTAAAAAAGTTGTTTATGTCAAAAGGAAGCTAACTTCCAAATTTCAAGGCTCTAGTACGATTGGTTCCGGAATTATCCTATATAAATTCTGTATATAAATGCCCGCCATCTTGAATAATGATGGCGGATCGTAAAAAGATTTCTTTAGCGGCAAACAGGGTGTAAGAGAAAGCTAGCTACACAATTTTACGGTCATAGGTCCAGTGGCATCGGGCTGAGTCAGTGGTGTTTGGATAGTATTTTGTAAATAGATCTAGCCTACAAGCAAGCGAAAAACGTACCCGGACGGCGGGACGGATTGGACACAACCATTCTTCATAGGTATGTGAGCAAAAAATCACATTGCTACCAGAGTGTTCTAGGATACTAAGATCGCAGACACTGACAATGACCATCTAAAGTAAGTGAGTGTGCCACGGTATCTTTGTCGCACCGTGATTCAATGATTACAATTATACGGGACAGCGCGAACGCAGTCCCAGCTACCAAAAATAATGCGCCCGAGATGCCCACATTAGGGGCATTCGCAGGGGTCATCCCAATCGCTGTGCAATGAGAGGGCCTCGCCCTGGGGGAACCGCCTAATTGATCACGGTAAACCCCTACGCCAGGTAAGTATGATTTGGTTTATCACTAACTAAGCCCTATCAAATTAAAGTGACATTAATCATCGAGAACATCTTCCCCGAATATTTAGCAAAACATTGAACTAGTAGGACATAATTCATTTAATTATACGTATTCCGAGAATAAAAGAGTAGGCTTTATCAAAATATTGAGTCAAGCTCAGTATTTGTCAAAACTACAAAGAATTGTCAGCAAATTGGTTCTCCCTTATAGTGACTCTTTACGGATCCAGTGTAGAGGGTTGTTTAAACCTCTACTAGAATGAGCTGCAGTCGATACTACGGCTCACATCCACTGACCCAATATTTCTTGCTGCCACCTTTCAATACACGACTCGGCTCGTACAACAATCGTAGGATCCTCAGTGAGCGACCGATTTTTAAACAACCAGGGCTTTCTAAGAAAAACCTACAATTATAAAAAAATAAATATACACGTCATCGTGTAAACTCCAATTCGTGTAAAAACGTGATAACAAAATTACCAACCACACGTTGGACCAACAAAACCTGAATTCTATAAACTAATAACAATATTATCTACCGCACAGTTAGAAAATTAATCGGTGGATCTTGGTTACTAAAAATCAAACAAATCGTTTCAACATAGCTATGGTCGTTTATGGACAAGTTACCGCAACCCGTAAAGGAAACTAAATTCAAGTTATATAATGTTTAAAAAAATGGACTTCAAAGAGCATTACGTTAATCCTTACAATATTAAAACGACAAAAACACTGAAGTTAATGTCTAATACGGAACGTTTCATTTGAACACTCGATAATGTGTTCTTCTTAAATACATTTTTCAGGGTTTTGTAAACTTAAGGCAGTCAAGAAAATGAGAATAAGCAACGGTGGAAGACGTCATAGTTTAGGCCCTATCGGAAATTCTAAGTATAGGGCATAATTATTGATGCAGAGCTTACCTTTTCCTTAGCAATTTCTTTGTTTCAGATGTACGGGTTTATACAACAATTCTTATTCGCAAGTATATTATGAGGAAAAACTATTATATAACATCACTAGCTGGATTCCCTTGCTTTATTACGGAGTGTGTTATATTTAATTAAAATTTGATGGGTATATAAACTACTGTCCAGAAACATTGAACTTTCTTTTCTAATCAAGGATGTCTAGAGTAGTTTCCTAAATTCCTACCCCCTTTTTTCTAAACCCACCTCTTCTTAGATGAAATAATTTGCACTGATGCCTAATTAGTAATCAACTTCGACTACTAGGGAAACAGTTTTAAAAGTAAACCTTTCGCAAAAGGCAGGGTATCTTCCATTTTCCACCCCCCCCCCCCACCAACCCTTTTCCCGTGTCTTATCGCATCGTAGGAGTTACATGGCCTTTTACTAATGTATGCCTACATCCCAAAGAGCAGCCGTCTCCCAAGTATTAACTTCCTAACTTGAGAAGATGAGTCTGGACTCAATCCCCCCCCCAAATTTACTTTACCCTTTTTCACCCCATTTGAAATCGAGAATTTTAGATAATCCCTTCTTAACAGACTATGATATAATTTAATAAACGATCATGCCAAATACAGTGATCAATTTTAGCGTTTTAAAGAATTGGCGTCTGCTATGAGAGCGATGGGCCAGTCTTGGTTTCAAATAGGACCGAAAAAGGCCGCCATCTTAAATTAAAAGGGCCGATTGGGAAAAAGGCGTTTTAAAAAAGTTGTTTATGTCAAAAGGAAGCTAACTTCCAAATTTCAAGGCTCTAGTACGATTGGTTCCGGAATTATCCTATATAAATTCTGTATATAAATGCCCGCCATCTTGAATAATGATGGCGGATCGTAAAAAGATTTCTTTAGCGGCAAACAGGGTGTAAGAGAAAGCTAGCTACACAATTTTACGGTCATAGGTCCAGTGGCATCGGGCTGAGTCAGTGGTGTTTGGATAGTATTTTGTAAATAGATCTAGCCTACAAGCAAGCGAAAAACGTACCCGGACGGCGGGACGGATTGGACACAACCATTCTTCATAGGTATGTGAGCAAAAAATCACATTGCTACCAGAGTGTTCTAGGATACTAAGATCGCAGACACTGACAATGACCATCTAAAGTAAGTGAGTGTGCCACGGTATCTTTGTCGCACCGTGATTCAATGATTACAATTATACGGGACAGCGCGAACGCAGTCCCAGCTACCAAAAATAATGCGCCCGAGATGCCCACATTAGGGGCATTCGCAGGGGTCATCCCAATCGCTGTGCAATGAGAGGGCCTCGCCCTGGGGGAACCGCCTAATTGATCACGGTAAACCCCTACGCCAGGTAAGTATGATTTGGTTTATCACTAACTAAGCCCTATCAAATTAAAGTGACATTAATCATCGAGAACATCTTCCCCGAATATTTAGCAAAACATTGAACTAGTAGGACATAATTCATTTAATTATACGTATTCCGAGAATAAAAGAGTAGGCTTTATCAAAATATTGAGTCAAGCTCAGTATTTGTCAAAACTACAAAGAATTGTCAGCAAATTGGTTCTCCCTTATAGTGACTCTTTACGGATCCAGTGTAGAGGGTTGTTTAAACCTCTACTAGAATGAGCTGCAGTCGATACTACGGCTCACATCCACTGACCCAATATTTCTTGCTGCCACCTTTCAATACACGACTCGGCTCGTACAACAATCGTAGGATCCTCAGTGAGCGACCGATTTTTAAACAACCAGGGCTTTCTAAGAAAAACCTACAATTATAAAAAAATAAATATACACGTCATCGTGTAAACTCCAATTCGTGTAAAAACGTGATAACAAAATTACCAACCACACGTTGGACCAACAAAACCTGAATTCTATAAACTAATAACAATATTATCTACCGCACAGTTAGAAAATTAATCGGTGGATCTTGGTTACTAAAAATCAAACAAATCGTTTCAACATAGCTATGGTCGTTTATGGACAAGTTACCGCAACCCGTAAAGGAAACTAAATTCAAGTTATATAATGTTTAAAAAAATGGACTTCAAAGAGCATTACGTTAATCCTTACAATATTAAAACGACAAAAACACTGAAGTTAATGTCTAATACGGAACGTTTCATTTGAACACTCGATAATGTGTTCTTCTTAAATACATTTTTCAGGGTTTTGTAAACTTAAGGCAGTCAAGAAAATGAGAATAAGCAACGGTGGAAGACGTCATAGTTTAGGCCCTATCGGAAATTCTAAGTATAGGGCATAATTATTGATGCAGAGCTTACCTTTTCCTTAGCAATTTCTTTGTTTCAGATGTACGGGTTTATACAACAATTCTTATTCGCAAGTATATTATGAGGAAAAACTATTATATAACATCACTAGCTGGATTCCCTTGCTTTATTACGGAGTGTGTTATATTTAATTAAAATTTGATGGGTATATAAACTACTGTCCAGAAACATTGAACTTTCTTTTCTAATCAAGGATGTCTAGAGTAGTTTCCTAAATTCCTACCCCCTTTTTTCTAAACCCACCTCTTCTTAGATGAAATAATTTGCACTGATGCCTAATTAGTAATCAACTTCGACTACTAGGGAAACAGTTTTAAAAGTAAACCTTTCGCAAAAGGCAGGGTATCTTCCATTTTCCACCCCCCCCCCCCCCCCCCACCAACCCTTTTCCCGTGTCTTATCGCATCGTAGGAGTTACATGGCCTTTTACTAATGTATGCCTACATTCCAAAGAGCAGCCGTCTCCCAAGTATTAACTTCCTAACTTGAGAAGATGAGTCTGGACTCAATCCCCCCCCCCTCAAATTACTTTACCCTTTTTCACCCCATTTGAAATCGAGAATTTTAGATAATCCCTTCTTAACAGACTATGATATAATTTAATAAACGATCATGCCAAATACAGTGATCAATTTTAGCGTTTTAAAGAATTGGCGTCAGCTATGAGAGCGATGGGCCAGTCTTGGTTTCAAATAGGACCGAAAAAGGCCGCCATCTTAAATTAAAAGGGCCGATTGGGAAAAAGGCGTTTTAAAAAAGTTGTTTATGTCAAAAGGAAGCTAACTTCCAAATTTCAAGGCTCTAGTACGATTGGTTCCGGAATTATCCTATATAAATTCTGTATATAAATGCCCGCCATCTTGAATAATGATGGCGGATCGTAAAAAGATTTCTTTAGCGGCAAACAGGGTGTAAGAGAAAGCTAGCTACACAATTTTACGGTCATAGGTCCAGTGGCATCGGGCTGAGTCAGTGGTGTTTGGATAGTATTTTGTAAATAGATCTAGCCTACAAGCAAGCGAAAAACGTACCCGGACGGCGGGACGGATTGGACACAACCATTCTTCATAGGTATGTGAGCAAAAAATCACATTGCTACCAGAGTGTTCTAGGATACTAAGATCGCAGACACTGACAATGACCATCTAAAGTAAGTGAGTGTGCCACGGTATCTTTGTCGCACCGTGATTCAATGATTACAATTATACGGGACAGCGCGAACGCAGTCCCAGCTACCAAAAATAATGCGCCCGAGATGCCCACATTAGGGGCATTCACAGGGGTCATCCCAATCGCTGTGCAATGAGAGGGCCTCGCCCTGGGGGAACCGCCTAATTGATCACGGTAAACCCCTACGCCAGGTAAGTATGATTTGGTTTATCACTAACTAAGCCCTATCAAATTAAAGTGACATTAATCATCGAGAACATCTTCCCCGAATATTTAGCAAAACATTGAACTAGTAGGACATAATTCATTTAATTATACGTATTCCGAGAATAAAAGAGTAGGCTTTATCAAAATATTGAGTCAAGCTCAGTATTTGTCAAAACTACAAAGAATTGTCAGCAAATTGGTTCTCCCTTATAGTGACTCTTTACGGATCCAGTGTAGAGGGTTGTTTAAACCTCTACTAGAATGAGCTGCAGTCGATACTACGGCTCACATCCACTGACCCAATATTTCTTGCTGCCACCTTTCAATACACGACTCGGCTCGTACAACAATCGTAGGATCCTCAGTGAGCGACCGATTTTTAAACAACCAGGGCTTTCTAAGAAAAACCTACAATTATAAAAAAATAAATATACACGTCATCGTGTAAACTCCAATTCGTGTAAAAACGTGATAACAAAATTACCAACCACACGTTGGACCAACAAAACCTGAATTCTATAAACTAATAACAATATTATCTACCGCACAGTTAGAAAATTAATCGGTGGATCTTGGTTACTAAAAATCAAACAAATCGTTTCAACATAGCTATGGTCGTTTATGGACAAGTTACCGCAACCCGTAAAGGAAACTAAATTCAAGTTATATAATGTTTAAAAAAATGGACTTCAAAGAGCATTACGTTAATCCTTACAATATTAAAACGACAAAAACACTGAAGTTAATGTCTAATACGGAACGTTTCATTTGAACACTCGATAATGTGTTCTTCTTAAATACATTTTTCAGGGTTTTGTAAACTTAAGGCAGTCAAGAAAATGAGAATAAGCAACGGTGGAAGACGTCATAGTTTAGGCCCTATCGGAAATTCTAAGTATAGGGCATTATTATTGATGCAGAGCTTACCTTTTCCTTAGCAATTTCTTTGTTTCAGATGTACGGGTTTATACAACAATTCTTATTCGCAAGTATATTATGAGGAAAAACTATTATATAACATCACTAGCTGGATTCCCTTGCTTTATTACGGAGTGTGTTATATTTAATTAAAATTTGATGGGTATATAAACTACTGTCCAGAAACATTGAACTTTCTTTTCTAATCAAGGATGTCTAGAGTAGTTTCCTAAATTCCTACCCCCTTTTTTCTAAACCCACCTCTTCTTAGATGAAATAATTTGCACTGATGCCTAATTAGTAATCAACTTCGACTACTAGGGAAACAGTTTTAAAAGTAAACCTTTCGCAAAAGGCAGGGTATCTTCCATTTTCCACCCCCCCCCCCACCAACCCTTTTCCCGTGTCTTATCGCATCGTAGGAGTTACATGGCCTTTTACTAATGTATGCCTACATCCCAAAGAGCAGCCGTCTCCCAAGTATTAACTTCCTAACTTGAGAAGATGAGTCTGGACTCAATCCCCCCCCCAAATTTACTTTACCCTTTTTCACCCCATTTGAAATCGAGAATTTTAGATAATCCCTTCTTAACAGACTATGATATAATTTAATAAACGATCATGCCAAATACAGTGATCAATTTTAGCGTTTTAAAGAATTGGCGTCTGCTATGAGAGCGATGGGCCAGTCTTGGTTTCAAATAGGACCGAAAAAGGCCGCCATCTTAAATTAAAAGGGCCGATTGGGAAAAAGGCGTTTTAAAAAAGTTGTTTATGTCAAAAGGAAGCTAACTTCCAAATTTCAAGGCTCTAGTACGATTGGTTCCGGAATTATCCTATATAAATTCTGTATATAAATGCCCGCCATCTTGAATAATGATGGCGGATCGTAAAAAGATTTCTTTAGCGGCAAACAGGGTGTAAGAGAAAGCTAGCTACACAATTTTACGGTCATAGGTCCAGTGGCATCGGGCTGAGTCAGTGGTGTTTGGATAGTATTTTGTAAATAGATCTAGCCTACAAGCAAGCGAAAAACGTACCCGGACGGCGGGACGGATTGGACACAACCATTCTTCATAGGTATGTGAGCAAAAAATCACATTGCTACCAGAGTGTTCTAGGATACTAAGATCGCAGACACTGACAATGACCATCTAAAGTAAGTGAGTGTGCCACGGTATCTTTGTCGCACCGTGATTCAATGATTACAATTATACGGGACAGCGCGAACGCAGTCCCAGCTACCAAAAATAATGCGCCCGAGATGCCCACATTAGGGGCATTCGCAGGGGTCATCCCAATCGCTGTGCAATGAGAGGGCCTCGCCCTGGGGGAACCGCCTAATTGATCACGGTAAACCCCTACGCCAGGTAAGTATGATTTGGTTTATCACTAACTAAGCCCTATCAAATTAAAGTGACATTAATCATCGAGAACATCTTCCCCGAATATTTAGCAAAACATTGAACTAGTAGGACATAATTCATTTAATTATACGTATTCCGAGAATAAAAGAGTAGGCTTTATCAAAATATTGAGTCAAGCTCAGTATTTGTCAAAACTACAAAGAATTGTCAGCAAATTGGTTCTCCCTTATAGTGACTCTTTACGGATCCAGTGTAGAGGGTTGTTTAAACCTCTACTAGAATGAGCTGCAGTCGATACTACGGCTCACATCCACTGACCCAATATTTCTTGCTGCCACCTTTCAATACACGACTCGGCTCGTACAACAATCGTAGGATCCTCAGTGAGCGACCGATTTTTAAACAACCAGGGCTTTCTAAGAAAAACCTACAATTATAAAAAAATAAATATACACGTCATCGTGTAAACTCCAATTCGTGTAAAAACGTGATAACAAAATTACCAACCACACGTTGGACCAACAAAACCTGAATTCTATAAACTAATAACAATATTATCTACCGCACAGTTAGAAAATTAATCGGTGGATCTTGGTTACTAAAAATCAAACAAATCGTTTCAACATAGCTATGGTCGTTTATGGACAAGTTACCGCAACCCGTAAAGGAAACTAAATTCAAGTTATATAATGTTTAAAAAAATGGACTTCAAAGAGCATTACGTTAATCCTTACAATATTAAAACGACAAAAACACTGAAGTTAATGTCTAATACGGAACGTTTCATTTGAACACTCGATAATGTGTTCTTCTTAAATACATTTTTCAGGGTTTTGTAAACTTAAGGCAGTCAAGAAAATGAGAATAAGCAACGGTGGAAGACGTCATAGTTTAGGCCCTATCGGAAATTCTAAGTATAGGGCATAATTATTGATGCAGAGCTTACCTTTTCCTTAGCAATTTCTTTGTTTCAGATGTACGGGTTTATACAACAATTCTTATTCGCAAGTATATTATGAGGAAAAACTATTATATAACATCACTAGCTGGATTCCCTTGCTTTATTACGGAGTGTGTTATATTTAATTAAAATTTGATGGGTATATAAACTACTGTCCAGAAACATTGAACTTTCTTTTCTAATCAAGGATGTCTAGAGTAGTTTCCTAAATTCCTACCCCCTTTTTTCTAAACCCACCTCTTCTTAGATGAAATAATTTGCACTGATGCCTAATTAGTAATCAACTTCGACTACTAGGGAAACAGTTTTAAAAGTAAACCTTTCGCAAAAGGCAGGGTATCTTCCATTTTCCACCCCCCCCCCCCCCCACCAACCCTTTTCCCGTGTCTTATCGCATCGTAGGAGTTACATGGCCTTTTACTAATGTATGCCTACATTCCAAAGAGCAGCCGTCTCCCAAGTATTAACTTCCTAACTTGAGAAGATGAGTCTGGACTCAATCCCCCCCCCCTCAAATTACTTTACCCTTTTTCACCCCATTTGAAATCGAGAATTTTAGATAATCCCTTCTTAACAGACTATGATATAATTTAATAAACGATCATGCCAAATACAGTGATCAATTTTAGCGTTTTAAAGAATTGGCGTCAGCTATGAGAGCGATGGGCCAGTCTTGGTTTCAAATAGGACCGAAAAAGGCCGCCATCTTAAATTAAAAGGGCCGATTGGGAAAAAGGCGTTTTAAAAAAGTTGTTTATGTCAAAAGGAAGCTAACTTCCAAATTTCAAGGCTCTAGTACGATTGGTTCCGGAATTATCCTATATAAATTCTGTATATAAATGCCCGCCATCTTGAATAATGATGGCGGATCGTAAAAAGATTTCTTTAGCGGCAAACAGGGTGTAAGAGAAAGCTAGCTACACAATTTTACGGTCATAGGTCCAGTGGCATCGGGCTGAGTCAGTGGTGTTTGGATAGTATTTTGTAAATAGATCTAGCCTACAAGCAAGCGAAAAACGTACCCGGACGGCGGGACGGATTGGACACAACCATTCTTCATAGGTATGTGAGCAAAAAATCACATTGCTACCAGAGTGTTCTAGGATACTAAGATCGCAGACACTGACAATGACCATCTAAAGTAAGTGAGTGTGCCACGGTATCTTTGTCGCACCGTGATTCAATGATTACAATTATACGGGACAGCGCGAACGCAGTCCCAGCTACCAAAAATAATGCGCCCGAGATGCCCACATTAGGGGCATTCGCAGGGGTCATCCCAATCGCTGTGCAATGAGAGGGCCTCGCCCTGGGGGAACCGCCTAATTGATCACGGTAAACCCCTACGCCAGGTAAGTATGATTTGGTTTATCACTAACTAAGCCCTATCAAATTAAAGTGACATTAATCATCGAGAACATCTTCCCCGAATATTTAGCAAAACATTGAACTAGTAGGACATAATTCATTTAATTATACGTATTCCGAGAATAAAAGAGTAGGCTTTATCAAAATATTGAGTCAAGCTCAGTATTTGTCAAAACTACAAAGAATTGTCAGCAAATTGGTTCTCCCTTATAGTGACTCTTTACGGATCCAGTGTAGAGGGTTGTTTAAACCTCTACTAGAATGAGCTGCAGTCGATACTACGGCTCACATCCACTGACCCAATATTTCTTGCTGCCACCTTTCAATACACGACTCGGCTCGTACAACAATCGTAGGATCCTCAGTGAGCGACCGATTTTTAAACAACCAGGGCTTTCTAAGAAAAACCTACAATTATAAAAAAATAAATATACACGTCATCGTGTAAACTCCAATTCGTGTAAAAACGTGATAACAAAATTACCAACCACACGTTGGACCAACAAAACCTGAATTCTATAAACTAATAACAATATTATCTACCGCACAGTTAGAAAATTAATCGGTGGATCTTGGTTACTAAAAATCAAACAAATCGTTTCAACATAGCTATGGTCGTTTATGGACAAGTTACCGCAACCCGTAAAGGAAACTAAATTCAAGTTATATAATGTTTAAAAAAATGGACTTCAAAGAGCATTACGTTAATCCTTACAATATTAAAACGACAAAAACACTGAAGTTAATGTCTAATACGGAACGTTTCATTTGAACACTCGATAATGTGTTCTTCTTAAATACATTTTTCAGGGTTTTGTAAACTTAAGGCAGTCAAGAAAATGAGAATAAGCAACGGTGGAAGACGTCATAGTTTAGGCCCTATCGGAAATTCTAAGTATAGGGCATAATTATTGATGCAGAGCTTACCTTTTCCTTAGCAATTTCTTTGTTTCAGATGTACGGGTTTATACAACAATTCTTATTCGCAAGTATATTATGAGGAAAAACTATTATATAACATCACTAGCTGGATTCCCTTGCTTTATTACGGAGTGTGTTATATTTAATTAAAATTTGATGGGTATATAAACTACTGTCCAGAAACATTGAACTTTCTTTTCTAATCAAGGATGTCTAGAGTAGTTTCCTAAATTCCTACCCCCTTTTTTCTAAACCCACCTCTTCTTAGATGAAATAATTTGCACTGATGCCTAATTAGTAATCAACTTCGACTACTAGGGAAACAGTTTTAAAAGTAAACCTTTCGCAAAAGGCAGGGTATCTTCCATTTTCCACCCCCCCCCCCCACCAACCCTTTTCCCGTGTCTTATCGCATCGTAGGAGTTACATGGCCTTTTACTAATGTATGCCTACATCCCAAAGAGCAGCCGTCTCCCAAGTATTAACTTCCTAACTTGAGAAGATGAGTCTGGACTCAATCCCCCCCCCAAATTTACTTTACCCTTTTTCACCCCATTTGAAATCGAGAATTTTAGATAATCCCTTCTTAACAGACTATGATATAATTTAATAAACGATCATGCCAAATACAGTGATCAATTTTAGCGTTTTAAAGAATTGGCGTCTGCTATGAGAGCGATGGGCCAGTCTTGGTTTCAAATAGGACCGAAAAAGGCCGCCATCTTAAATTAAAAGGGCCGATTGGGAAAAAGGCGTTTTAAAAAAGTTGTTTATGTCAAAAGGAAGCTAACTTCCAAATTTCAAGGCTCTAGTACGATTGGTTCCGGAATTATCCTATATAAATTCTGTATATAAATGCCCGCCATCTTGAATAATGATGGCGGATCGTAAAAAGATTTCTTTAGCGGCAAACAGGGTGTAAGAGAAAGCTAGCTACACAATTTTACGGTCATAGGTCCAGTGGCATCGGGCTGAGTCAGTGGTGTTTGGATAGTATTTTGTAAATAGATCTAGCCTACAAGCAAGCGAAAAACGTACCCGGACGGCGGGACGGATTGGACACAACCATTCTTCATAGGTATGTGAGCAAAAAATCACATTGCTACCAGAGTGTTCTAGGATACTAAGATCGCAGACACTGACAATGACCATCTAAAGTAAGTGAGTGTGCCACGGTATCTTTGTCGCACCGTGATTCAATGATTACAATTATACGGGACAGCGCGAACGCAGTCCCAGCTACCAAAAATAATGCGCCCGAGATGCCCACATTAGGGGCATTCGCAGGGGTCATCCCAATCGCTGTGCAATGAGAGGGCCTCGCCCTGGGGGAACCGCCTAATTGATCACGGTAAACCCCTACGCCAGGTAAGTATGATTTGGTTTATCACTAACTAAGCCCTATCAAATTAAAGTGACATTAATCATCGAGAACATCTTCCCCGAATATTTAGCAAAACATTGAACTAGTAGGACATAATTCATTTAATTATACGTATTCCGAGAATAAAAGAGTAGGCTTTATCAAAATATTGAGTCAAGCTCAGTATTTGTCAAAACTACAAAGAATTGTCAGCAAATTGGTTCTCCCTTATAGTGACTCTTTACGGATCCAGTGTAGAGGGTTGTTTAAACCTCTACTAGAATGAGCTGCAGTCGATACTACGGCTCACATCCACTGACCCAATATTTCTTGCTGCCACCTTTCAATACACGACTCGGCTCGTACAACAATCGTAGGATCCTCAGTGAGCGACCGATTTTTAAACAACCAGGGCTTTCTAAGAAAAACCTACAATTATAAAAAAATAAATATACACGTCATCGTGTAAACTCCAATTCGTGTAAAAACGTGATAACAAAATTACCAACCACACGTTGGACCAACAAAACCTGAATTCTATAAACTAATAACAATATTATCTACCGCACAGTTAGAAAATTAATCGGTGGATCTTGGTTACTAAAAATCAAACAAATCGTTTCAACATAGCTATGGTCGTTTATGGACAAGTTACCGCAACCCGTAAAGGAAACTAAATTCAAGTTATATAATGTTTAAAAAAATGGACTTCAAAGAGCATTACGTTAATCCTTACAATATTAAAACGACAAAAACACTGAAGTTAATGTCTAATACGGAACGTTTCATTTGAACACTCGATAATGTGTTCTTCTTAAATACATTTTTCAGGGTTTTGTAAACTTAAGGCAGTCAAGAAAATGAGAATAAGCAACGGTGGAAGACGTCATAGTTTAGGCCCTATCGGAAATTCTAAGTATAGGGCATAATTATTGATGCAGAGCTTACCTTTTCCTTAGCAATTTCTTTGTTTCAGATGTACGGGTTTATACAACAATTCTTATTCGCAAGTATATTATGAGGAAAAACTATTATATAACATCACTAGCTGGATTCCCTTGCTTTATTACGGAGTGTGTTATATTTAATTAAAATTTGATGGGTATATAAACTACTGTCCAGAAACATTGAACTTTCTTTTCTAATCAAGGATGTCTAGAGTAGTTTCCTAAATTCCTACCCCCTTTTTTCTAAACCCACCTCTTCTTAGATGAAATAATTTGCACTGATGCCTAATTAGTAATCAACTTCGACTACTAGGGAAACAGTTTTAAAAGTAAACCTTTCGCAAAAGGCAGGGTATCTTCCATTTTCCACCCCCCCCCCCACCAACCCTTTTCCCGTGTCTTATCGCATCGTAGGAGTTACATGGCCTTTTACTAATGTATGCCTACATCCCAAAGAGCAGCCGTCTCCCAAGTATTAACTTCCTAACTTGAGAAGATGAGTCTGGACTCAATCCCCCCCCTCAAATTTACTTTACCCTTTTTCACCCCATTTGAAATCGAGAATTTTAGATAATCCCTTCTTAACAGACTATGATATAATTTAATAAACGATCATGCCAAATACAGTGATCAATTTTAGCGTTTTAAAGAATTGGCGTCTGCTATGAGAGCGATGGGCCAGTCTTGGTTTCAAATAGGACCGAAAAAGGCCGCCATCTTAAATTAAAAGGGCCGATTGGGAAAAAGGCGTTTTAAAAAAGTTGTTTATGTCAAAAGGAAGCTAACTTCCAAATTTCAAGGCTCTAGTACGATTGGTTCCGGAATTATCCTATATAAATTCTGTATATAAATGCCCGCCATCTTGAATAATGATGGCGGATCGTAAAAAGATTTCTTTAGCGGCAAACAGGGTGTAAGAGAAAGCTAGCTACACAATTTTACGGTCATAGGTCCAGTGGCATCGGGCTGAGTCAGTGGTGTTTGGATAGTATTTTGTAAATAGATCTAGCCTACAAGCAAGCGAAAAACGTACCCGGACGGCGGGACGGATTGGACACAACCATTCTTCATAGGTATGTGAGCAAAAAATCACATTGCTACCAGAGTGTTCTAGGATACTAAGATCGCAGACACTGACAATGACCATCTAAAGTAAGTGAGTGTGCCACGGTATCTTTGTCGCACCGTGATTCAATGATTACAATTATACGGGACAGCGCGAACGCAGTCCCAGCTACCAAAAATAATGCGCCCGAGATGCCCACATTAGGGGCATTCGCAGGGGTCATCCCAATCGCTGTGCAATGAGAGGGCCTCGCCCTGGGGGAACCGCCTAATTGATCACGGTAAACCCCTACGCCAGGTAAGTATGATTTGGTTTATCACTAACTAAGCCCTATCAAATTAAAGTGACATTAATCATCGAGAACATCTTCCCCGAATATTTAGCAAAACATTGAACTAGTAGGACATAATTCATTTAATTATACGTATTCCGAGAATAAAAGAGTAGGCTTTATCAAAATATTGAGTCAAGCTCAGTATTTGTCAAAACTACAAAGAATTGTCAGCAAATTGGTTCTCCCTTATAGTGACTCTTTACGGATCCAGTGTAGAGGGTTGTTTAAACCTCTACTAGAATGAGCTGCAGTCGATACTACGGCTCACATCCACTGACCCAATATTTCTTGCTGCCACCTTTCAATACACGACTCGGCTCGTACAACAATCGTAGGATCCTCAGTGAGCGACCGATTTTTAAACAACCAGGGCTTTCTAAGAAAAACCTACAATTATAAAAAAATAAATATACACGTCATCGTGTAAACTCCAATTCGTGTAAAAACGTGATAACAAAATTACCAACCACACGTTGGACCAACAAAACCTGAATTCTATAAACTAATAACAATATTATCTACCGCACAGTTAGAAAATTAATCGGTGGATCTTGGTTACTAAAAATCAAACAAATCGTTTCAACATAGCTATGGTCGTTTATGGACAAGTTACCGCAACCCGTAAAGGAAACTAAATTCAAGTTATATAATGTTTAAAAAAATGGACTTCAAAGAGCATTACGTTAATCCTTACAATATTAAAACGACAAAAACACTGAAGTTAATGTCTAATACGGAACGTTTCATTTGAACACTCGATAATGTGTTCTTCTTAAATACATTTTTCAGGGTTTTGTAAACTTAAGGCAGTCAAGAAAATGAGAATAAGCAACGGTGGAAGACGTCATAGTTTAGGCCCTATCGGAAATTCTAAGTATAGGGCATAATTATTGATGCAGAGCTTACCTTTTCCTTAGCAATTTCTTTGTTTCAGATGTACGGGTTTATACAACAATTCTTATTCGCAAGTATATTATGAGGAAAAACTATTATATAACATCACTAGCTGGATTCCCTTGCTTTATTACGGAGTGTGTTATATTTAATTAAAATTTGATGGGTATATAAACTACTGTCCAGAAACATTGAACTTTCTTTTCTAATCAAGGATGTCTAGAGTAGTTTCCTAAATTCCTACCCCCTTTTTTCTAAACCCACCTCTTCTTAGATGAAATAATTTGCACTGATGCCTAATTAGTAATCAACTTCGACTACTAGGGAAACAGTTTTAAAAGTAAACCTTTCGCAAAAGGCAGGGTATCTTCCATTTTCCACCCCCCCCCCCCCACAACCCTTTTCCCGTGTCTTATCGCATCGTAGGAGTTACATGGCCTTTTACTAATGTATGCCTACATTCCAAAGAGCAGCCGTCTCCCAAGTATTAACTTCCTAACTTGAGAAGATGAGTCTGGACTCAATCCCCCCCCCCCTCAAATTACTTTACCCTTTTTCACCCCATTTGAAATCGAGAATTTTAGATAATCCCTTCTTAACAGACTATGATATAATTTAATAAACGATCATGCCAAATACAGTGATCAATTTTAGCGTTTTAAAGAATTGGCGTCAGCTATGAGAGCGATGGGCCAGTCTTGGTTTCAAATAGGACCGAAAAAGGCCGCCATCTTAAATTAAAAGGGCCGATTGGGAAAAAGGCGTTTTAAAAAAGTTGTTTATGTCAAAAGGAAGCTAACTTCCAAATTTCAAGGCTCTAGTACGATTGGTTCCGGAATTATCCTATATAAATTCTGTATATAAATGCCCGCCATCTTGAATAATGATGGCGGATCGTAAAAAGATTTCTTTAGCGGCAAACAGGGTGTAAGAGAAAGCTAGCTACACAATTTTACGGTCATAGGTCCAGTGGCATCGGGCTGAGTCAGTGGTGTTTGGATAGTATTTTGTAAATAGATCTAGCCTACAAGCAAGCGAAAAACGTACCCGGACGGCGGGACGGATTGGACACAACCATTCTTCATAGGTATGTGAGCAAAAAATCACATTGCTACCAGAGTGTTCTAGGATACTAAGATCACAGACACTGACAATGACCATCTAAAGTAAGTGAGTGTGCCACGGTATCTTTGTCGCACCGTGATTCAATGATTACAATTATACGGGACAGCGCGAACGCAGTCCCAGCTACCAAAAATAATGCGCCCGAGATGCCCACATTAGGGGCATTCGCAGGGGTCATCCCAATCGCTGTGCAATGAGAGGGCCTCGCCCTGGGGGAACCGCCTAATTGATCACGGTAAACCCCTACGCCAGGTAAGTATGATTTGGTTTATCACTAACTAAGCCCTATCAAATTAAAGTGACATTAATCATCGAGAACATCTTCCCCGAATATTTAGCAAAACATTGAACTAGTAGGACATAATTCATTTAATTATACGTATTCCGAGAATAAAAGAGTAGGCTTTATCAAAATATTGAGTCAAGCTCAGTATTTGTCAAAACTACAAAGAATTGTCAGCAAATTGGTTCTCCCTTATAGTGACTCTTTACGGATCCAGTGTAGAGGGTTGTTTAAACCTCTACTAGAATGAGCTGCAGTCGATACTACGGCTCACATCCACTGACCCAATATTTCTTGCTGCCACCTTTCAATACACGACTCGGCTCGTACAACAATCGTAGGATCCTCAGTGAGCGACCGTTTTTTTAAACAACCAGGGCTTTCTAAGAAAAACCTACAATTATAAAAAAAATAAATATACACGTCATCGTGTAAACTCCAATTCGTGTAAAAACGTGATAACAAAATTACCAACCACACGTTGGACCAACAAAACCTGAATTCTATAAACTAATAACAATATTATCTACCGCACAGTTAGAAAATTAATCGGTGGATCTTGGTTACTAAAAATCAAACAAATCGTTTCAACATAGCTATGGTCGTTTATGGACAAGTTACCGCAACCCGTAAAGGAAACTAAATTCAAGTTATATAATGTTTAAAAAAATGGACTTCAAAGAGCATTACGTTAATCCTTACAATATTAAAACGACAAAAACACTGAAGTTAATGTCTAATACGGAACGTTTCATTTGAACACTCGATAATGTGTTCTTCTTAAATACATTTTTCAGGGTTTTGTAAACTTAAGGCAGTCAAGAAAATGAGAATAAGCAACGGTGGAAGACGTCATAGTTTAGGCCCTATCGGAAATTCTAAGTATAGGGCATAATTATTGATGCAGAGCTTACCTTTTCCTTAGCAATTTCTTTGTTTCAGATGTACGGGTTTATACAACAATTCTTATTCGCAAGTATATTATGAGGAAAAACTATTATATAACATCACTAGCTGGATTCCCTTGCTTTATTACGGAGTGTGTTATATTTAATTAAAATTTGATGGGTATATAAACTACTGTCCAGAAACATTGAACTTTCTTTTCTAATCAAGGATGTCTAGAGTAGTTTCCTAAATTCCTACCCCCTTTTTTCTAAACCCACCTCTTCTTAGATGAAATAATTTGCACTGATGCCTAATTAGTAATCAACTTCGACTACTAGGGAAACAGTTTTAAAAGTAAACCTTTCGCAAAAGGCAGGGTATCTTCCATTTTCCAGCCCCCCCCCACCAACCCTTTTCCCGTGTCTTATCGCATCGTAGGAGTTACATGGCCTTTTACTAATGTATGCCTACATCCCAAAGAGCAGCCGTCTCCCAAGTATTAACTTCCTAACTTGAGAAGATGAGTCTGGACTCATTCCCCCCCCCCCCAAATTTACTTTACCCTTTTTCACCCCATTTGAAATCGAGAATTTTAGATAATCCCTTCTTAACAGACTATGATATAATTTAATAAACGATCATGCCAAATACAGTGATCAATTTTAGCGTTTTAAAGAATTGGCGTCAGCTATGAGAGCGATGGGCCAGTCTTGGTTTCAAATAGGACCGAAAAAGGCCGCCATCTTAAATTAAAAGGGCCGATTGGGAAAAAGGCGTTTTAAAAAAGTCGTTTATGTCAAAAGGAAGCTAACTTCCAAATTTCAAGGCTCTAGTACGATTGGTTCCGGAATTATCCTATATAAATTCTGTATATAAATGCCCGCCATCTTGAATAATGATGGCGGATCGTAAAAAGATTTCTTTAGCGGCAAACAGGGTGTAAGAGAAAGCTAGCTACACAATTTTACGGTCATAGGTCCAGTGGCATCGGGCTGAGTCAGTGGTGTTTGGATAGTATTTTGTAAATAGATCTAGCCTACAAGCAAGCGAAAAACGTACCCGGACGGCGGGACGGATTGGACACAACCATTCTTCATAGGTATGTGAGCAAAAAATCACATTGCTACCAGAGTGTTCTAGGATACTAAGATCGCAGACACTGACAATGACCATCTAAAGTAAGTGAGTGTGCCACGGTATCTTTGTCGCACCGTGATTCAATGATTACAATTATACGGGACAGCGCGAACGCAGTCCCAGCTACCAAAAATAATGCGCCCGAGATGCCCACATTAGGGGCATTCGCAGGGGTCATCCCAATCGCTGTGCAATGAGAGGGCCTCGCCCTGGGGGAACCGCCTAATTGATCACGGTAAACCCCTACGCCAGGTAAGTATGATTTGGTTTATCACTAACTAAGCCCTATCAAATTAAAGTGACATTAATCATCGAGAACATCTTCCCCGAATATTTAGCAAAACATTGAACTAGTAGGACATAATTCATTTAATTATACGTATTCCGAGAATAAAAGAGTAGGCTTTATCAAAATATTGAGTCAAGCTCAGTATTTGTCAAAACTACAAAGAATTGTCAGCAAATTGGTTCTCCCTTATAGTGACTCTTTACGGATCCAGTGTAGAGGGTTGTTTAAACCTCTACTAGAATGAGCTGCAGTCGATACTACGGCTCACATCCACTGACCCAATATTTCTTGCTGCCACCTTTCAATACACGACTCGGCTCGTACAACAATCGTAGGATCCTCAGTGAGCGACCGTTTTTTTAAACAACCAGGGCTTTCTAAGAAAAACCTACAATTATAAAAAAATAAATATACACGTCATCGTGTAAACTCCAATTCGTGTAAAAACGTGATAACAAAATTACCAACCACACGTTGGACCAACAAAACCTGAATTCTATAAACTAATAACAATATTATCTACCGCACAGTTAGAAAATTAATCGGTGGATCTTGGTTACTAAAAATCAAACAAATCGTTTCAACATAGCTATGGTCGTTTATGGACAAGTTACCGCAACCCGTAAAGGAAACTAAATTCAAGTTATATAATATTTAAAAAAATGGACTTCAAAGAGCATTACGTTAATCCTTACAATATTAAAACGACAAAAACACTGAAGTTAATGTCTAATACGGAACGTTTCATTTGAACACTCGATAATGTGTTCTTCTTAAATACATTTTTCAGGGTTTTGTAAACTTAAGGCAGTCAAGAAAATGAGAATAAGCAACGGTGGAAGACGTCATAGTTTAGGCCCTATCGGAAATTCTAAGTATAGGGCATAATTATTGATGCAGAGCTTACCTTTTCCTTAGCAATTTCTTTGTTTCAGATGTACGGGTTTATACAACAATTCTTATTCGCAAGTATATTATGAGAAAAAACTATTATATAACATCACTAGCTGGATTCCCTTGCTTTATTACGGAGTGTGTTATATTTAATTAAAATTTGATGGGTATATAAACTACTGTCCAGAAACATTGAACTTTCTTTTCTAATCAAGGATGTCTAGAGTAGTTTCCTAAATTCCTACCCCCTTTTTTCTAAACCCACCTCTTCTTAGATGAAATAATTTGCACTGATGCCTAATTAGTAATCAACTTCGACTACTAGGGAAACAGTTTTAAAAGTAAACCTTTCTCAAAAGGCAGGGTATCTTCTATTCGCCACCCCCCCCCCCCCACCAACCCTTTTCCCGTGTCTTATCGCATCGTAGGAGTTACATGGCCTTTTACTAATGTATGCCTACATCCCAAAGAGCAGCCGTCTCCCAAGTATTAACTTCCTAACCTGAGGAGATGAGTATGGACTCATTCCCCCCCCCCCCCAAATTTACTTTACCCTTTTTCACCCCATTTGAAATCGAGAATTTTAGATAATCCCTTCTTAACAGACTATGATATAATTTAATAAACGATCATGCCAAATACAGTGATCAATTTTAGCGTTTTAAAGAATTGGCGTCAGCTATGAGAGCGATGGGCCAGTCTTGGTTTCAAATAGGACCGAAAAAGGCCGCCATCTTAAATTAAAAGGGCCGATTGGGAAAAAGGCGTTTTAAAAAAGTTGTTTATGTCAAAAGGAAGCTAACTTCCAAATTTCAAGGCTCTAGTACGATTGGTTCCGGAATTATCCTATATAAATTCTGTATATAAATGCCCGCCATCTTGAATAATGATGGCGGATCGTAAAAAGATTTCTTTAGCGGCAAACAGGGTGTAAGAGAAAGCTAGCTACACAATTTTACGGTCATAGGTCCAGTGGCATCGGGCTGAGGCAGTGGTGTTTGGATAGTATTTTGTAAATAGATCTAGCCTACAAGCAAGCGAAAATCGTACCCGGACGGCGGGACGGATTGGACACAACCATTCTTCATAGGTATGTGAGCAAAAAATCACATTGCTACCAGAGTGTTCTAGGATACTAAGATCGCAGACACTGACAATGACCATCTAAAGTAAGTGAGTGTGCCACGGTATCTTTGTCGCACCGTGATTCAATGATTACAATTATACGGGACAGCGCGAACGCAGTCCCAGCTACCAAAAATAATGCGCCCGAGATGCCCACATTAGGGGCATTCGCAGGGGTCATCCCAATCGCTGTGCAATGAGAGGGCCTCGCCCTGGGGGAACCGCCTAATTGATCACGGTAAACCCCTACGCCAGGTAAGTATGATTTGGTTTATCACTAACTAAGCCCTATCAAATTAAAGTGACATTAATCATCGAGAACATCTTCCCCGAATATTTAGCAAAACATTGAACTAGTAGGACATAATTCATTTAATTATACGTATTCCGAGAATAAAAGAGTAGGCTTTATCAAAATATTGAGTCAAGCTCAGTATTTGTCAAAACTACAAAGAATTGTCAGCAAATTGGTTCTCCCTTATAGTGACTCTTTACGGATCCAGTGTAGAGGGTTGTTTAAACCTCTACTAGAATGAGCTGCAGTCGATACTACGGCTCACATCCACTGACCCAATATTTCTTGCTGCCACCTTTCAATACACGACTCGGCTCGTACAACAATCGTAGGATCCTCAGTGAGCGACCGATTTTTAAACAACCAGGGCTTTCTAAGAAAAACCTACAATTATAAAAAAATAAATATACACGTCATCGTGTAAACTCCAATTCGTGTAAAAACGTGATAACAAAATTACCAACCACACGTTGGACCAACAAAACCTGAATTCTATAAACTAATAACTATATTATCTACCGCACAGTTAGAAAATTAATCGGTGGATCTTGGTTACTAGAAATCAAACAAATCGTTTCAACATAGCTATGGTCGTTTATGGACAAGTTACCGCAACCCGTAAAGGAAACTAAATTCAAGTTATATAATGTTTAAAAAAATGAACTTCAAAGAGCATTACGTTAATCCTTACAATATTAAAACGACAAAAACACTGAAGTTAATGTCTAATACGGAACGTTTCAATTGAACACTCGATAATGTGTTCTTCTTAAATACATTTTTCAGGGTTTTGTAAACTTAAGGCAGTCAAGAAAATGAGAATAAGCAACGGTGGAAGACGTCATAGTTTAGGCCCTATCGGAAATTCTAAGTATAGGGCATAATTATTGATGCAGAGCTTACCTTTTCCTTAGCAATTTCTTTGTTTCAGATGTACGGGTTTATACAACAATTCTTATTCGCAAGTATATTATGAGGAAAAACTATTATATAACATCACTAGCTGGATTCCCTTGCTTTATTACGGAGTGTGTTATATTTAATTAAAATTTGATGCGTATATAAACTACTGTCCAGAAACATTGAACTTTCTTTTCTAATCAAGGATGTCTAGAGTAGTTTCCTAAATTCCTACCCCCTTTTTTCTAAACCCACCTCTTCTTAGATGAAATAATTTGCACTGATGCCTAATTAGTAATCAACTTCGACTACTAGGGAAACAGTTTTAAAAGTAAACCTTTCGCAAAAGGCAGGGTATCTTCCATTCGCCCCCCCCCCCACCAACCCTTTTCCCGTGTCTTATCGCATCGTAGGAGTTACATGGCCTTTTACTAATGTATGCCTACATCCCAAAGAGCAGCCGTCTCCCAAGTATTAACTTCCTAACCTGAGGAGATGAGTATGGACTCAATCCCCCCCCCCAAATTTACTTTACCCTTTTTCACCCCATTTGAAATCGAGAATTTTAGATAATCCCTTCTTAACAGACTATGATATAATTTAATAAACGATCATGCCAAATACAGTGATCAATTTTAGCGTTTTAAAGAATTGGCGTCAGCTATGAGAGCGATGGGCCAGTCTTGGTTTCAAAAAGGACCGAAAAAGGCCACCATCTTAAATTAAAAGGGCCGATTGGGAAAAAGGCGTTTTAAAAAAGTTGTTTATGTCAAAAGGAAGCTAACTTCCAAATTTCAAGGCTCTAGTACGATTGGTTCCGGAATTATCCTATATAAATTCTGTATATAAATGCCCGCCATCTTGAATAATGATGGCGGATCGTAAAAAGATTTCTTTAGCGGCAAACAGGGTGTAAGAGAAAGCTAGCTACACAATTTTACGGTCATAGGTCCAGTGGCATCGGGCTGAGTCAGTGGTGTTTGGATAGTATTTTGTAAATAGATCTAGCCTACAAGCAAGCGAAAAACGTACCCGGACGGCGGGACGGATTGGACACAACCATTCTTCATAGGTATGTGAGCAAAAAATCACATTGCTACCAGAGTGTTCTAGGATACTAAGATCGCAGACACTGACAATGACCATCTAAAGTAAGTGAGTGTGCCACGGTATCTTTGTCGCACCGTGATTCAATGATTACAATTATACGGGACAGCGCGAACGCAGTCCCAGCTACCAAAAATAATGCGCCCGAGATGCCCACATTAGGGGCATTCGCAGGGGTCATCCCAATCGCTGTGCAATGAGAGGGCCTCGCCCTGGGGGAACCGCCTAATTGATCACGGTAAACCCCTACGCCAGGTAAGTATGATTTGGTTTATCACTAACTAAGCCCTATCAAATTAAAGTGACATTAATCATCGAGAACATCTTCCCCGAATATTTAGCAAAACATTGAACTAGTAGGACATAATTCATTTAATTATACGTATTCCGAGAATAAAAGAGTAGGCTTTATCAAAATATTGAGTCAAGCTCAGTATTTGTCAAAACTACAAAGAATTGTCAGCAAATTGGTTCTCCCTTATAGTGACTCTTTACGTATCCAGTCAGTGGCGTACACAGGGGGGGGCCCAAGGGGCCCTGGCCCCCCCCCCCCCCCCCGAAATGATTACATACCTAAGACCCGCCATACACTTAAAACTAAAAAAACAAAGTAATGACAGATGCATTCGAATTGGCTGTAAATATTTTCCAATAAAAGGAATTAATTAAGTATTATCTTATGGTGTGTATACACTTAATCACCCCAAATTAGCTCGGCCCGGATTTGCCGATAGAATACAATTTATTAAACACTATACCGCCCGATTGTCGGCTGGGCCCGGATTTTTGCCGATGGAATTAAATTTATTAAACACTATACCGACCCGACTGTCGGCTGGGACCGGATTTTGCCGATGGAAATAAATTTATTAAACACTATACCGGCCCGACTGTCGGCTGGGCCCGGATTCTGCCGATGGAATTAAATTTATTAAACACTATACCGGCCCGACTGTCGGCTGGGCCCGGATTTTGCCGATGGAATTAAATTTATTAAACACTATACCGACCCGACTGTCGGCTGGGCCCGGATTCTGCCGATGGAATTGAGTTTATTAAACACTATACCGGCCCGACTGTCGCCTGGGCCCGGATTTTGCCGATGGAATTAAATTTAAAAACTATACCCGGCCGATTTTGGCTGGACCGAGATTTTTGCTGATGGAATTAGATTTATTGAATTAAATTAGGATGCATGAAATAAATCGGCTCATTTGCCGACTAGGCCTTGATTTTTGCCAGTGGAACTAAAAACATTAAACTTGATCGACCCGAATTCGGCTGGGCCCGATTTTTCGCTAATTGAATTCAATGTTTTTTTTGTGGTTTTAGTCCAGTTCAATAGCATAGGGTTGCATTATAGGACAGCTTCAATTCATTACGAATCCTAATGCAATGAATTGAATTTGGATTCGTGAAAATAGACTGCTCCGATTGACAGCTAGACCCTATTTTTTGCTACAGAATTAAGTGCATTGAATTGATTAGGATGAGTACAATGAATCGGCCTGATTGCTAGTAGGCCCGATTTTGTCGATGGAGATTATGCATCAAAATAAATTGGGATGCGTTCAATAATAGACCCGATTGCCGGCTCGGCCTAGGTGTTAAGCACATTAAATTAAATGAGGCCCGAGTCAACTCGAACGTTTGCCGATGGAATTAAATTAATTGAATTAAAATATGCAAACTAGACTGGCTTAAACGGGAAAATGATGGTTGTGGATTTCAGTAGCAAATTTTTGTTTTGGACCAGGATTGTATGTAGAACGCTAGGTCGGTCCTCTTGTCGATGCGGCATTCCCCTCTTGCTGACTCAGGTCGGACTAGTGTTCGTCGACATGTAGTGGGAAAACAGAGGCAATATAAATAAATCGGTTTATCATTTTGTGAAAAAACTGATTCATATTACATAGTAATAGTAAATTTAAATCTAAAAACTCAAAAAGTGTTCAGAAAACATTAGATGTTAAATGTCCCATGTAATTACCCAGCGAATGAGCGAATGATTCTATTGTTTTGCAATAGGTATTTAATTTTCTTAGAGAAGAATTCTCTTCTAGATAAAAATTTGAAATTCGTATGTGCTCCAAATCCACGTTTGCTTTTGCAGTATGGATCACGTTTTGCCTCCGAGCTTACCAAAGGAAACGGAAGATATGTGACAGTTCTGAAGAACGAACAATTTTTATGTCTCCGATTTCAAAAATTCCAAGACAGAAATCTGTTCAACATCAGGGTACAGTTTGGGTCCCTTGTCCGCCTGTCCTTAAATTTTTGCGAACCAACATATCTTAAAAGCTATTCGTCCAATTTTATTGAAATTTTGATGGTAGGTCATAATTAGCCAGGTTATAACATTGCTGGTCCCGTATAAGTTTCAATCATCTGCACCTATTTATTTCTCTTCCACATTCGCACAGACATACATTTATTTACACCTATATCTTCAAAAGTACTCATCTGATTTTTATGAAATTTTAATGGTTTGTTTAAAGTAGCCCGCAGATAACCCAAGAATAATTTCAACCGTCTGCGCTCTTAATATATTGCTATATTGATACTTTATTCATGTTAAATTTACTCAATTTTCCCTCCTTTTTTAAATTAGTCAAAATTGGTTTGATTTTTACATGATTTAAAGTATTAATTTACCAAAATTTAAACAGCGCAGACAGTTAAAATTAATCTGTGAGCTTCTATCAGATAAGTTTTATAAAATCAGATGAATATTTTTGAAGATAAGGTGTAAATAAATGTATGTGTCTACACATGTGGAAGAGAAATGGTGCCAGGTGGAGAAATGTGGTGGAGGGAAATGGGACCAGAAGATTGGACCTTATATAGGACCAACAATGGACTTTTTATATGCTAATTAACTGCCATCCGAATTTCATTAAAATCGAAAGAGTAGTTTTTAAGAATTGTTCGCCATGATTGAGCGAGAGACAGACTAACAGCCAGAAACGGGATCAAAAATGTCTGATAACTGGGACAGATTTCTGTCTTGCAATTATTGGACTCGGAGATATAATCGTTCTTTAGAACGATCACATCACATAGTGAGGTGTTACCTCATAGGATTTTAATTTAATTAAATAAGAGGTTAGAAATTGAAATTAGAGTTTTGAAAAGGGGGGATTTACAATTATAATAAATTATGGGTATGCTAAACCCGCATATAAGTTAAATTAGGTAGGGCCCCCCCCGAAAAAATTTTCTGTGTACGCTACTGGATCCAGTGTAGAGGGTTGTTTAAACCTCTACTAGAATGAGCTGCAGTCGATACTACGGCTCACATCCACTGACCCAATATTTCTTGCTGCCACCTTTCAATACACGACTCGGCTCGTACAACAATCGTAGGATCCTCAGTGAGCGACCGATTTTTAAACAACCAGGGCTTTCTAAGAAAAACCTACAATTATAAAAAAATAAATATACACGTCATCGTGTAAACTCCAATTCGTGTAAAAACGTGATAACAAAATTACCAACCACACGTTGGACCAACAAAACCTGAATTCTATAAACTAATAACAATATTATCTACCGCACAGTTAGAAAATTAATCGGTGGATCTTGGTTACTAAAAATCAAACAAATCGTTTCAACATAGCTATGGTCGTTTATGGACAAGTTACCGCAACCCGTAATGGAAACTAAATTCAAGTTATATAATGTTTAAAAAAATGAACTTCAAAGAGCATTACGTTAATCCTTACAATATTAAAACGACAAAAACACTGAAGTTAATGTCTAATACGGAACGTTTCAATTGAACACTCGATAATGTGTTCTTCTTAAATACATTTTTCAGGGTTTTGTAAACTTAAGGCAGTCAAGAAAATGAGAATAAGCAACGGTGGAAGACGTCATAGTTTAGGCCCTATCGGAAATTCTAAGTATAGGGCATAATTATTGATGCAGAGCTTACCTTTTCCTTAGCAATTTCTTTGTTTCAGATGTACGGGTTTATACAACAATTCTTATTCGCAAGTATATTATGAGGAAAAACTATTATATAACATCACTAGCTGGATTCCCTTGCTTTATTACGGAGTGTGTTATATTTAATTAAAATTTGATGCGTATATAAACTACTGTCCAGAAACATTGAACTTTCTTTTCTAATCAAGGATGTCTAGAGTAGTTTCCTAAATTCCTACCCCCTTTTTTCTAAACCCACCTCTTCTTAGATGAAATAATTTGCACTGATGCCTAATTAGTAATCAACTTCGACTACTAGGGAAACAGTTTTAAAAGTAAACCTTTCGCAAAAGGCAGGGTATCTTCCATTCGCCCCCCCCCCCCCCCCCACCAACCCTTTTCCCGTGTCTTATCGCATCGTAGGAGTTACATGGCCTTTTACTAATGTATGCCTACATCCCAAAGAGCAGCCGTCTCCCAAGTATTAACTTCCTAACCTGAGGAGATGAGTATGGACTCAATCCCCCCCCCCAAATTTACTTTACCCTTTTTCACCCCATTTGAAATCGAGAATTTTAGATAATCCCTTCTTAACAGACTATGATATAATTTAATAAACGATCATGCCAAATACAGTGATCAATTTTAGCGTTTTAAAGAATTGGCGTCAGCTATGAGAGCGATGGGCCAGTCTTGGTTTCAAAAAGGACCGAAAAAGGCCACCATCTTAAATTAAAAGGGCCGATTGGGAAAAAGGCGTTTTAAAAAAGTTGTTTATGTCAAAAGGAAGCTAACTTCCAAATTTCAAGGCTCTAGTACGATTGGTTCCGGAATTATCCTATATAAATTCTGTATATAAATGCCCGCCATCTTGAATAATGATGGCGGATCGTAAAAAGATTTCTTTAGCGGCAAACAGGGTGTAAGAGAAAGCTAGCTACACAATTTTACGGTCATAGGTCCAGTGGCATCGGGCTGAGTCAGTGGTGTTTGGATAGTATTTTGTAAATAGATCTAGCCTACAAGCAAGCGAAAAACGTACCCGGACGGCGGGACGGATTGGACACAACCATTCTTCATAGGTATGTGAGCAAAAAATCACATTGCTACCAGAGTGTTCTAGGATACTAAGATCGCAGACACTGACAATGACCATCTAAAGTAAGTGAGTGTGCCACGGTATCTTTGTCGCACCGTGATTCAATGATTACAATTATACGGGACAGCGCGAACGCAGTCCCAGCTACCAAAAATAATGCGCCCGAGATGCCCACATTAGGGGCATTCGCAGGGGTCATCCCAATCGCTGTGCAATGAGAGGGCCTCGCCCTGGGGGAACCGCCTAATTGATCACGGTAAACCCCTACGCCAGGTAAGTATGATTTGGTTTATCACTAACTAAGCCCTATCAAATTAAAGTGACATTAATCATCGAGAACATCTTCCCCGAATATTTAGCAAAACATTGAACTAGTAGGACATAATTCATTTAATTATACGTATTCCGAGAATAAAAGAGTAGGCTTTATCAAAATATTGAGTCAAGCTCAGTATTTGTCAAAACTACAAAGAATTGTCAGCAAATTGGTTCTCCCTTATAGTGACTCTTTACGGATCCAGTGTAGAGGGTTGTTTAAACCTCTACTAGAATGAGCTGCAGTCGATACTACGGCTCACATCCACTGACCCAATATTTCTTGCTGCCACCTTTCAATACACGACTCGGCTCGTACAACAATCGTAGGATCCTCAGTGAGCGACCGATTTTTAAACAACCAGGGCTTTCTAAGAAAAACCTACAATTATAAAAAAATAAATATACACGTCATCGTGTAAACTCCAATTCGTGTAAAAACGTGATAACAAAATTACCAACCACACGTTGGACCAACAAAACCTGAATTCTATAAACTAATAACAATATTATCTACCGCACAGTTAGAAAATTAATCGGTGGATCTTGGTTACTAAAAATCAAACAAATCGTTTCAACATAGCTATGGTCGTTTATGGACAAGTTACCGCAACCCGTAATGGAAACTAAATTCAAGTTATATAATGTTTAAAAAAATGAACTTCAAAGAGCATTACGTTAATCCTTACAATATTAAAACGACAAAAACACTGAAGTTAATGTCTAATACGGAACGTTTCAATTGAACACTCGATAATGTGTTCTTCTTAAATACATTTTTCAGGGTTTTGTAAACTTAAGGCAGTCAAGAAAATGAGAATAAGCAACGGTGGAAGACGTCATAGTTTAGGCCCTATCGGAAATTCTAAGTATAGGGCATAATTATTGATGCAGAGCTTACCTTTTCCTTAGCAATTTCTTTGTTTCAGATGTACGGGTTTATACAACAATTCTTATTCGCAAGTATATTATGAGGAAAAACTATTATATAACATCACTAGCTGGATTCCCTTGCTTTATTACGGAGTGTGTTATATTTAATTAAAATTTGATGGGTATATAAACTACTGTCCAGAAACATTGAACTTTCTTTTCTAATCAAGGATGTCTAGAGTAGTTTCCTAAATTCCTACCCCCTTTTTTCTAAACCCACCTCTTCTTAGATGAAATAATTTGCACTGATGCCTAATTAGTAATCAACTTCGACTACTAGGGAAACAGTTTTAAAAGTAAACCTTTCGCAAAAGGCAGGGTATCTTCCATTTTCCACCCCCCCCCCCCCCCCACCAACCCTTTTCCCGTGTCTTATCGCATCGTAGGAGTTACATGGCCTTTTACTAATGTATGCCTACATTCCAAAGAGCAGCCGTCTCCCAAGTATTAACTTCCTAACTTGAGAAGATGAGTCTGGACTCAATCCCCCCCCCCTCAAATTACTTTACCCTTTTTCACCCCATTTGAAATCGAGAATTTTAGATAATCCCTTCTTAACAGACTATGATATAATTTAATAAACGATCATGCCAAATACAGTGATCAATTTTAGCGTTTTAAAGAATTGGCGTCAGCTATGAGAGCGATGGGCCAGTCTTGGTTTCAAATAGGACCGAAAAAGGCCGCCATCTTAAATTAAAAGGGCCGATTGGGAAAAAGGCGTTTTAAAAAAGTTGTTTATGTCAAAAGGAAGCGGTAAAACTGAAGAATATGATACGGTTTATAGAAAAGATGGCGGACTCTAACGTATTTTCACTCTAACGTATTTTTTTGACAAAGGCATATAAACCCTCCTATGAACAAATCATATATATATAATTTCTCAAATGTTTAAATCATACAAATATACTGTTTGGCAAAGGAATATAATCTCTCAAGTGTATAAATTAAGCCAAGTTATGCGGCCAAGCGATTCTCGACCGTATCATCTCCTTATCTCCTTCAGTTCAGCCAAGGAAGCTAACTACTCTAAGATTTCTTTAGCGGCAAACAAGGGGGTAAGAGAAAGCTTTCTACAAAATTTTACGGTCATAGGTCCAGTGGCATCGGGCTGCGTCAGTGGTGTTTGGATAGTATTTCTTTATACCTCACAGTTTTAAAATTAACCGGTGGATCTTGGTTACTAAAAACCAAACAAATATCGTTTCAATATAGCTATCGTCGTTTATGGACAAGTTACCGCAACCCTTAAAGAAAACTGAATCCACAAAACTCCACTAGGCACTATACTCTAATCTAAATTACTTAGAACTAGTTTTTAAACGCGCCGCTAGTCAGAAAGCAGCACCATTCAGACACAAATGAGAAAGTGCAACACTGATATCGATATCACAAAACCTCCTTAGGTTATCTTACAGGTTATATTTTGAAAATTTGATAAATATAATAATTTATCTTATGATTTTGGCAAAATGTTTTTAAATTCAATAATTGGACGCGAATTATTAGCGAAGACCCAGCAGTTTATTTTTAATTCAGGTATGGACAATTTTATAATTTCACTGTAGAGGTGGTAAGAAAACTTTAAACATGCTTATTTCTAGCTGTAGTAACTACTACTTAGACTAAACAGAGTAAAATATTTGTAGTAGATTGAATTTTTCAAAAATTACGACTTGGATATTATAAAAGATAATCTTTCAAAATGTATAGTCTTCTATTTTTCTTTTTTGCAAAGAAACTGAAGGAAAAAGTCCAGGACCTTTAGCTTGGATAGTTATTTCAATAAATCTAAGTATATTAATTGTAGTGTCCTAAAGAATAGTAATTACTGCAGATGACCAATTAAATATTCGTATAGATAGCAGGGTTTGACAAAGCGGGCTCAACCAATTGACCCTTTTTTTTATTCTGAGCTTACTGATGGTAATGGAATCTATGTGCTCGTTCGGAAGAACGAAAATATTTTATATCTCCAATTCAAAAATTCCAAGACAGAAATCCGTTTCAGACATCAGAGAACATTTTTGGTCCCGTGTCTGTCACTCAATTTTTGCGAACCACCATATCTTAAAAACTACATGTCCGATTTTAATGAAATTTAGTTAGTAAGTAATACTTAATTTAGTTAGTAAGTAATACTTAGCCCATTGTTGGTCCCTTATAAATTTCAACCTTCTGCGCTTATTTGTTTATCTTCTACATGATCACAAATATACATTTATTTACAGCTATATCTTTAAAAGTAATCATCTGATTTTTATGGTTTGTCGAAAGTAGCCTGCAGATAGCACCTGCCTAATTTCAACCGTCTGCGCACTTCAAATTGTGCTAAATTAATATTCTCTATGTGCTATAAAGCCGCATGGCTAACTGACTCACTTACTGATATGAATGTTTATCCACTTCCAGAAGAGCTAGAGACTTGTGGTTTGCGCCATTCGACGAATGAAAATAATTATTTTGGCAAATAGCCTTAATTTAGGTAAATTAAAATAAATTGTGTCATAAAGTGGTATTATTACGTAATAACTATAGTGTTTGTAATCACTAATAACCTAATCACTAAGAAAAAGCAGAAAGAAAAAAAAAATGCTTCTGGATGGTTGGTTGGATTCAGAACAGACTCAAATTCAATTAGTTGTTTGCAAAAGCTCCCCACTTTAAAGGAAAACTAAAATAAAAATCAATTGAGAAACCATACTAAAATAGTCAACCAATCAGTGTGGCGCACATAGATTCCTTAAGTCTTTTCGTATGCTTATATATCCCATTATTGACAAAGTAATTTAATTTTTCCCTCCCAGCTGTTTTTTCTGTCCAAATTTGTTTGATTTTTTACATGAATAAAAGTATCATTTAAGCAAAATTCAATAAGCTGAGACAGGTGAAATTAATATAGGCCCACTTATGGGATACATTCACAAACCATTCAAATTTCCCAAAAAAATAGGTGTAATTTTGAAGATATAAATGTATGTTAGTGCGCATGTTGAAGTCTGAAACGGATTTCTGTCTTGGAATTTTTTAAATCGGAGCAATATTTTTTTGTTCTTCAGAATGACTACATAGCTCCCACTACCTTCGTTAAGTTCGAAAGCAAAACAACATTTGTTAAGCAAAAAATAATCTCCCTAGTCTAGGCCTTAAATAGCATCATGGTGCTGGATAAGTATTAAAAAATAGTCACAATTATAAAGAACAAAATAAAAAATGAACTATTTTATTACGATAAAAAGTTTAGAAGATGTAACGAAAATAATTATGGTGATTATTAATGAAATATTATAGCATAAAAAATTATAACGTGTACCTACCCACACATTTACTATCATTTGAAATAATTTGCTGCAACATTTGATTTTGTTTTTATTTAAAAACTATTTTTCGAATAATTTTGAATAAGGCTTAAGTAATGTCTATGGATAATATGTTGTAGAAACTAGGTATCACATCAATGAAGCGATGAATCACGTGCGTCAATTATGGTAGCAGAGCAAAATTACATTTTATAAAAAGGTGTTATTTAGAAAAAAAATGTAGGATAGATGATTAGTCAGTAGTAGAATTTTTTCCTGTTAAAAAAAAATTGACTCAATAATTTTTGAGCAAACAAAAGACTGATGCTTCGTGTGCTTGAGGTGCACCCGAAGAATCTGATTAATCTAAATAAGTATAGGCTGCACATAGTGGGTGGAATATAGCGTGTGCAATTTCTAAACGACCCATCTACTTTTGTACAAGTCAAAAGTCGGACAATGTTTCAGACATAGAGAGCATAACCCACACAAAGAGAAAGTAGAACCAGCTTTAACCATGTTTTATTTTTCAAGTTTTTTACTTTTTAAATTTCTAAGAAAACCTGAAAAACCCCAGGAGGGCTGGGGTTTTGCAAACCCTGATAAATAGGCTATTTTAAACTTTAGCTATAGGCTAATCATGATCTACCATCCAAATTACATTTAAATTGGACGAGTAGTTTTAAGATATCTTAGTTTGCAAAGATGATGAACAACTGACTGACAGACATTTTTGGAGACCAAAAATGTTGTCCCTTATGTCTGAAATGGATTTCTTTGCAGTAATGATCACGATCACACTGCATATTATTAGATATTAAGAAAATAGATTATCATGATGAGTTGATACTTAAAAAGGATAATTATATTAGACGGGTAATAGGTTTTGGATTTTCTGGGTAAAACAATAATCTTCCTTTGGTAAGAAAAATTAATAACTAATAATATTACTAACAATCGAGCTATTACTTATCCTTCACTAGTTACAAAAAGAAGAGTATGTAAAGGGGTCATGAATTATGAACAACTATTTTCAATTTTTTTTTTTAAATTTTACTTTATTGAACAGTTTACTCAGTTGTAAATTAACTTATTCTTTAACTATTAATAATTTTGACATTTACAACGGTATGTCATATTAATAAACATTATTTACTAAGGTTTTCCTTTATTTAAACCATCTTACTCTAACACTCTCTTTTATTCCAAATGTAATCTTTTTGAGGTGACACTGGTGTTGTGATGAAGTATTGAAGCCTGACTGTTATATTTTTATTACTTAAGCTGCTTTTGAAATCAGTTCTACTCATGGAAGAATGACTTCTTACACGTGTATTCTAATCTGTACCCTTTATCACTATTATTTTCCTCATATTTGTTCAAACACTGGCCTTTTGTTTCCGAAAATTTCTATTTTATATTAGAGTTAGTGAAAAATTATGGATAAGTGCAACTAGGAATGGTATTTGACTCTCTTTGAATGTATAAACTTCTAGTAAAAAAAGGCTAAAAAGGAAAATATTATTTTTTTAAAAAACTTTCTCAACATTTTAGCCAAATCAGCTAACTTTTTACTAAAGGACCAAGACCAACCAAATAGCATTAAGACTGATAATAATAAATACATTTATTTTGCTTTATAGTGACTGTTAGTGTGCTTTTAGTGACGTATGACATTTTAAAATAAATATTATAATTATTTTTCATTTCAGGTATTATAGCTCGAGAAGCATCTAAAAAAGCTGGAGGAAGTACAAGAAATAAGGGTGGGCGTCCCCGTCCAAAACATCGTAGGATTAGATGTCAGGAAGGTACATTTGTGCAGAAAGGGACCTTGCTTGTTACTCAGAATAAACTCAGGTGTCATCCAGGATTGAATGTAAGTTCAGTTGCTCAGATTAATGATGGAATGAGTGCCTATTTAACCCTTTAATTGTTAAGTTTTGACAAGGGGCATACTAGACATCGCTGTCAGCCCTGTTTTTTATTATGGTTAACACTCTTAGAGATGCTTATAGTTCAGGAGATAGCGTGCAAAAAAGTATCTGACTAACATCAAGCTAGAATTTTGTGTATAAGTAAATGTTTTGGTGCATTTTAAGAATATATGGTCGGCTAAGTTCGTCTGTGGGACATAGCTTGGCAATAGACATTTGAAAAAATCAAATTGGTGGAGAGCGGCCATGTCCCGCCCTTTTTGGTGGACAATGTGATTTTCATGATCCTGAGTACGAACTTAGTTAGTAGACCAATAATCAAGTTGATGGTAGTTTGTCACTTAATAGGTTAGTTAGTCAAATATTACTCGAAATCAAAGTGTTCCCCTGTCTAGGGTCAAACTACCATCAACTTAATTATTGGTCTACTAACTAAGTTCGTACTCAGGATCATGAAAATCACATTTTCAACCAAAAAGGGCGGGACATGGCCGCTCTCCACCAATTTGTTTTTTTCAAATGTCTAATGCCAAGCTATGTCCCGCAGATGAACTTAGCCGACCATATATTCTTAATAGGCACCAAATTTTGTGTATAAACACAAAATTCTAGCTTGATTTTAGTCAGACACTTTTTTGCACGCTATCTCCTGGCCGATTAGTGCTATGGATGCTATTAGTCAAATTTCGAATCCACTTTGAAACGGATTTAACAGGGAAACCAAGTTTTTTTTTTAATTATTTTTATTAGTTACATCAAATTATAAGTATCCAAAATGGAAGTGACTGCTTCAGTTTTTTTGCTGTTAATTTGTTAAAACTGTTGTAAATTTGTAGCTCACATGCATACTCCAATGTTTACTTTGTAAAAAAAATATAAGGATAACCATTCAGCTCATTCAAAGCGATACTAAGTGAAGTGTGAGAGAATATATATTTTGGCAAAGCCTACTCTTCGGTTTTTTTTTGGGGGGTTTTTTTCAAAAAAAAATTTATTAAGAAAATAATGGTTTTGATGAAAGCGTGGGAAATTCAAAAATGTAGTAGAGGAGCCAATGACAGTTTGAGATTTTGACATCTTGAAGGTCAGGCCATCTAGGCAAACATAAATGTCACTGGTGAAGGGGGGGGGGGGGGTTAAGGATAATCATTTTGAAACTCTATTTGCATTTCCGCACTGCTCCCTAATGCTACTCACTGTTTCTCTCTTACTTTTATTCCTTACCCCTGTTAATTAAACACCTATAATTATCTTTTGACTATTAAATTCAAATTGTTGGATCAACTTTCAATCTATTTATTACGTCACCTGTTTGGGAATTATTCTTTACCTACAAGTTTTCCATTTTTTTTTTTTTTTTTAGTAGTTTCAAGCCTTCACTTTCTAAAACACTTCATTACCACCGACATTACATTTAATGATTATCAAAGGAAAAAACCTCTCATTATGTCATAAAACATTCACAAAAGGATAGAAAAGCTATGGACAACATTTTTAGTTATGAAGATCAGGATTTGTAAAAGAAGTAATAGTATATTATGTTACAAGGCTGTGAAGTGAGTTTTTTCTTTACCGCGGCAATTACATTTACTGTCGAGCGAAGCGAGACAGTAAATATTGCCAAGGTAAACAAAAAACACTTCAAAGTCGCGTAGCATATGCTATTTTTTCCGAGGTAGCAGACAATGAAAAAACATTAAATATTAATCACTAATCAATATATAATAATAACAAATATTAGTACATACTTAAGACTTAAAAAAAGAAACCTTAAAATGAGGTTACACTATAAGAAAAGATAAATAAAACGCATTGACATCTAGCGGATTTTTATCGTACTAGAAGCATTTCTACAGACTGCAGCACTACTAACGGAAGTTTTGACAACTACCCGCCGTAAAGAAAAAATCTTTTAGTGCCTAGGACGTAAAAGATTTTTTCTTTACAGCTAGGAGTAATGAAAAGATTTTTTAAGTCCACGTAATGAAAAAATGTATTTTAGCTATGTTTTTTAGGCTCTAAAGTTACTATTTCACAGCCTACCACGGAAAAAATAATCTTTTTTGGTTGACAAACAAATGACCCCTACCCTAAGTACCACAAAACCATTATTTTTTTAATAATACTGTAATATTAAATTGTTGTTTACGAAATAAGGAAATGTCATAAAAATATAACTAAAATTCTATACAGAATAAAATATTCTGTAAAAAAAAATAAAATGTAAAATAATATTTTTTTCTAGGTTGGATTTGGTAAGAACGGAACTTTGTTTGCACTGGAAGCAGGTAAAGTAATGGTAACTTGTGAGAAGTTGGAACCTAACTGGGAACATACATGGATTAATAGATTCTACGCAGGTAGGCAAGGCAACATTTACAAGAAATATTTCCATGTTATACCAGAAGAGCAGCATTATCGATTTAAAATTATTGATTCAGTTTAATATTAGTGCACTTGTGAACCTTGCATTGATTAAATGTAAATATGTTATTGATATTGGGTTAGTTTTGTTTTTGTAAATAAAGATTCAAGATAATCAAAGGACATTTTTTTCTTTTTTTTATACCCTTTCTAGGAGGCATGGAATATTTATGCAATGAAAGTTAAACAGACACAAAATATAACAAGAAATATTAATATAAAAGTTACTAATTTAAGAATAGATATGTGCATAAAACAAGTCGGTATAAATAAATCTATGTTTTCCAAAGTGTTGTTCTTCCTCTTCCTAGAAAACTTGGGAAATTGGTTTACTCATGCTACTAAAGAAAAGAAGGCTTCTTGGTTGTGTGTGTTATTTTTAATATAAGTTTATAAACTATTGTCCAGAAATATTATCATTCTTATGCTAAACGAGAATATTTAGATGCCCCAATTTAATAAATATTTTTAAATTATGGTGGATGGACATTAAGGTGTAAAAAAGAGGCGACTTATTCCATATTTCTTTAAAGAGACGTTTCGACCCTTCCTAAGGTCATCTTCAGCCTTTATTTATCATATGGTGACACGTGTTGTGCATTTTAGTGGTTAAACATTTTTAATACACAATAAAATAGTCAAAATCTAAAAATTCTGTCTCCATAAGAGAGCGTCAACAATTAATTGAATTTTTTTTTTTTTAATTAAAATTTAAAACAACATATTATTCTACTACGTTAAACATTACACATACAATAGCATAAAAAATACAATACACAAGTTATTATTGTCAAAAATTAATTAATTTATTTATTGTATTTTTTATAATGTGTAATGTTTAACGTAGTAGAATAATATGTTTTAAAATTTTAATTAAACCAATTTTTTTCAATTAATTGTTGACGCTCTCTTATGGAGACAGAATTGTTAGATTTTGACTATTTTATTGTATATTAAAAATTTTTAACCACTAAAATGCACAACACGTGTCACCATATGATAAATAAAGACTGAAGATGACCTTAGGAAGGGTCGAAACGTCTCTTTAAAGAAATATGGAATAAGTCGCCTCTTTTTTACACCTTAATGTCCATCCACCATAATTTAATAAGTCAACTAAAAAGGTGTTTTCATCGTGTTTTATAAATATTTTTATATACAATCTCAGCTTTTTATAATCTTGTAGAGAGTCGAATTACAATAATTTTAGCTCTCTACATCAAAATCCTTTAAAATTGAGCGATGATGAAGATCACATTAATGGATTGAATTGGTTTGTTGTACAGTTGGGATTGATATCAGACAGCGAAAAATTATTTTCTCTACAAGATTTGCTTCAAGGAGTATTATGGTAAAAAGCGTAGTATTTGAGAATTGTAAGGATAAATGCCTGTGATGTTTTTCGCGAATATCTCGATAACTAAGCTGTTCCGGATCCATGCTTATAGGAACTTTTTTGTTCAGAATCAAATTCCCTATAACAACCCGAAGTGTTGAGGTTTTTATTATAGGAAACCTTTTTTCCATTTGTACAAGAATTGGTTGTGATCCTGACCGAAAAATTTCATGTCTGCTAACATTCCATTCACCATAATTCAAAAATTAGTCCGTTGATCCTAAACTTTAATTATACCATTTGGAAGCTAATGAAAAGCAGAAGTTTTTCCTGAAATCACCACACTTCTAACATCCCTCAATTAATAGTAGAAAGCTCAGGAATTTCATGGTCAAATTTTAAAAAATCAAAATTTTCAAATGTAACAGGACTAATAAGATGCTTAGCAGCTGATAAATTGAAAATAAATGAGCGATTCTGAAAGGTTTTTTTATGCTCTTTAAAAATGTTCCCTAGCCTAATTTCTCTATAACATTTAGTTTTTAAGATATTAGGCATTTTGTGAAAATTTTTGTAAAACACTTTAAAAAAAGACAAAAATTGACATCTCAAGAACTATTGAGAAATGGGCATATGCTTACGTAACATTTTTTGTTGCATTTGACCCATAGAATCCGCCAGTTTCGTAATGACATTTTATCGCAGGTCACCCTGTAAACTTACATTCTTAAGAGAAGCTCTTTTCTAAGTATAACTTCTTAGCTTCAAAAGATCAGTTAAGGCTCAATTCTTTCTTCATTTAATTTTGCCCTTATTTTTTTTTCTTAGGGATCAATTTCAGAAAATCTTTTCTTGGCAGACATCAATATTATTTTAGAAATTATCATAAGATAGGACAGACAGAGTGATATCCTGTCCGCTATTCTTTATAACCAATGCCTGAAAACTTAGGTGGAAGGAACTATCTTTAATAAACTTCAACAGGATCTCCTATAAGCCGATAATGATAGACAAGCCCAACAGGTAGGTGAGCAAGGCAACACCTACTTGGAGAGAACTGGGCCCTGATATGTAGAGACGAGGAGTTGCTAGGAAGATGGAAATGAAATGTATTAAGAAGAATCTTCAGTGCTGTTTGTGACAATGGAGAATCAAATGAGTCTCTAAGTGATTTAATGACAGATTTCCCACCAAAAAGACAGAACACATAAGACAGGTAAAAAACTACAACAAATTATTGTAAAATCTTGAATATAATATGTTTTTTTACTAATTTTAGCGCTCTTAATTTGGGGTTTGAATTATACTCAGCAAGCCAATAAAAATGTATTTTCAAACATTTCTTGTTTTAATATGTCATCCTGAAATCTATGCTCAGTGACATACTTGTGTATAGATTGTGTATTATAAATAAAATATTAGATAAATAAATAGTTAAAACATCATTTATCTATGTTGGACATATTTTTAATACTAAGAGTAGGATGCACTGTTACCAGTGGTGTGGTGTAACTAAGGAATCCAGTGCCCTCCCGCAACTTTAGAGAATGCGCCCCTATAACTTACAAAATTTACCCCTGCCCCTTTCTCTCGGTCTCGGGGACAGATGGAGTGGGGACAATAAATAATATGATTAATAAACTCAATATTGCATTATGTTTATTAAAATATTTAGGTAATTAAAGTCATAATAATACATAGTATAAATCAAATCATAAACTTTTTTGCCCCTTATACCACTTACTTTTTTTTTTGCTTCCCATTGACTCCCTACCTGCCTAATATTGAATTTTCCTAATCATATTAACTTTAAATGCGTCGTTAATTGTTAACAGCTGACTCAGTGCTGCTCACTTTTATTGTTTTTTTTTAAGTAGAGTAGCCAATTGTAACAATCTAACAAAACTTTCTCATAGGTATATTGATACTGCATTTAAATCCTATATTAATATCTCTTAATTTATTTATTTTGAAACATATTTAAAAATGTATATTTTCGATTTTCAAGAAAATCAGATTTACTTTTTATACATATCTCAAAAACTAGATGTTTCTCGGGAAAATAACTTATAACTATGGATTCTTATTTAATGGACTACATTTTTAAGTTTTTTAAAAATAATTTTAAGTTAAATAATTTGTTTCGCATTTTTTCAGAGTTTTTTTTAGGGTTGCCACCATAAATTTGGAGCTAAAATTCATTACTCGATCATATTATTTATTTTTCTGAACATGTGAACTTGAATGAACTTTTTTGCTACAAATGAACTTAGTATTGTGATCTGAAATAGATACACCCAGTGTATAATACATTTATGAGAAAGTAAAAGCTAAGTAGAAGAAAGTAAAACTAATAATCAGCAAGTACAATGTAATATGTATTAGTAAAAATAATAACACTTATAAAAGAAAAACTGAGTTATGAACTCTAAATCATAACATTCTCAACACTTATTTAAACACTTATTTGCACTACTCTCAAACACTCTCTCTTAGAGTGCTAATATTGATTCTCTATATTTTTTTGTTCTAAATGCGAATACAGTAGAACCTCGCTTACACGACCCTCAATAACACGACAACCTCAATTACAAGTGCAATTTTCAAATCCCCTTGAGATTGCCATAACACATAATGTTAAATTAAACTCTATAACACGACTATTATTATCCACACAACCTCTAGAACACGGATTTTTTCCAATTCACAACGTAACTCAGAACCTCTATATCAAGTCGTTTTGAGAAGTTAACCTCTATAACGTGTCTCTATACAGGAATGGGTCGACCTTGAACAAGTCTAGAAAACCCTGCCCATTATCCTCGATAACACGACTGATAGCCAAAATAACCTTGATAACACCACTGATAGCCAAAATAACCTTGATAACACGACCCTCAACAAAAAGAGTACCTCGATAACAAGACTGTTTCCCTAATCCCCTTGAGACACTTCTTATTGAGGTTCTACTGTTTAATATTAATTAAAAAAATGGATATTTATAATAGATATTAAAAGAAATGCAGGTTAAAAAAAGGAAGTCATTTTCTACCAGGTTACAGGATTATACTTCAGATGGAGATCCCTTTGTTTATATGTTCATGATAATTTTTTAATTTTAATCTCATCAAATAAAGAATAAAATAAAATGATTATTAACATTATGAGATTATGTTCTAAACAGTAAAATGTGATGATTTATATAGATCAAGTACGATTCGAATCACCCTGTTGCATTGAACAAAATTATGAATTTGTCATCCGACCTAATTTAATTTTAAATTAATTTAAAACTAACTAATCTATATATATATATTAAAGTCAACGTATGTGTGTATGTATGTATATATGTTTGTTCTTTATACAAATCTACAGTTTTAGCCCGATTTTGATGAAAATTTGCACACTTGACCTTCAAAGCAAGGAGAAAATCAAGGTCTACATGAATTTTCTAAATTTAAATTTTGGTACACAGGGGTACGGAGTACAAATAATGAAAACGGGGTCAAAGTAATGAATACCCTTCGTGATGCATATCGTTGAAAAGCTCTTTAAGAGTACAGTAATTGTTTTTACGTGCATTTAGGGGGGTAAATGGAAAAATATATCTAAAAGTCAACGTATGTGTGTATGTTCTTCATACAAATCCACATTTTTAGTCCGATCTCGATCAAAAAATGCACACTTGACCTTCAAAGGAAGAAGAAATCACTGTATACATGAATTTTCGAAATTTAAATTTTGGTACACAGGGAACAGGGAACAATAATGAATACGGGGTCAAAGGACTGAATAACCTTTATGATGCATATCGTTGAAAAGCACTTTAAGAGAAAAATAATTGTTGTTATGTAAAATTTTATTTAGGAGGGGGAAAAATGGAAATTTATAGCTTTATATATATATAAAAATCAACGTATGTGTGTGTATGTTCTTTATACAAATCTACAGTTTTAGTTCGATGTCAATAAAAATTTGCCCACTTGACCTTCAAAGCAATGGGAAAATGACAGCCTACATGAATTATCAAAATTTAAATTTGGTACACAGGGGTATGGTACAAGTAGGGTCAATCCATATGGACCGGTCCAGAGGTGGTTGCTCGACCATTTTAGAAAAAATTTATATTTCCCCTGTTGTTTCCCTCATATTTAAGGTGTTCAAAACAATGCTTAAAAAAAATTTATCTTAAACCGTTTAGGTGTGGCGGCCATTTTTGATTTCCTTCGCACGATAATTTTTGTGTTTGTGGGCATTTACGTCAACGCTCATATCTCATAAACTATTTGTCCTAGAAGGCTGAAACAAAAACCAAATTAAAGGTAATTTCCCAGTGTTTAAATTAGGTTATGTCCATATTTCACCTAGTAATTTTTTTTCCATGAAAAAAATTCACCTGAAGTTTGATATCAAAATCAAGAAAATTTCACTTTTCGGAAATTTTTTTCTGTAGGAAGGAGTGATATATAAAGCTTGATATTTTTTATGTGAGTAGGCATATATCAGTAGCATTACCCAAAAAAATATCAATGGTAAAACTTGAATACTTTAATTTTTATAAATGTTTGAAAATTGAAATTTTTGAAAATTTGCCATTTTTGGGCCTCTATATCTCCGATGGGGCTGGTGATAAAATTCTGAAATTTGCACAACTTACAGGGCTCTTGTATTAGGTCAACTGAAATAAAAAATCATTTTGTATATTTGGGTAGCAAAAAAGTTATGCAAGCTCAAAAATGAAGGAAAAAGCTACGTGATAAAGTCGTTTCTGCACGCTTTATGGCTGATCGACATTTGATTTTTTGAAGTAAATTTGTTTTATTTCCATTATTCAATTGGTTTGACATAGCCTGGATTGGTTAAATTCAAATATATGTTTTTTAAAAATTTTATAGCCCTGCTATTAAAAATCACTTTGATAAAAACATTGCAGATGTGTATATTAAACACATTCTTATCGTAATTATATTGTAACATTGAATAAAAATATGTAAATTCTTATCTTGTGCAACTGTAGGCCTATTTTACAATTTTTTTCAAAGTGATTATTAATAGCAATGCTAACTGAAGTCCAAAGTTTGGATCAACAGATGGTGAAGATAGCAAAACATTGGAAAACATTTTCAAGTCGCAGTCAGTTGCAGTTAATTTTTTATCCAAACTTTGGACTTCAGTTAGCACTGCTATTAATAATCACTTTGAAAAAAATTGTAAAATAGGCCTACAGTTGCACAAGATAAGAATTTACATATTTTTATTCAATGTTACAATATAATTACGTTAAGAATGTGTTTAATATACACATCTGCAATGTTTTTATCTAAGTGATTTTTAATAGCAGGACTATAAAATTTTTTAAAAAACATATATTTGAATTTAACCAATCCAGGCTATGTCAAACCAATTGAATAATGGAAATAAAACAAATTTACATCAAAAAATCAAATGTCGATCAGCCATAAAGCGTGCAGAAACGACTTTATCACGTAGCTTTTTCCTTCATTTTTGAGCTTGCATAACTTTTTTGCTACCCAAATATACAAAATGATTTTTTATTTCAGTTGACCTAATACAAGAGCCCTGTAAGTTGTGCAAATTTCAGAATTTTATCACCAGCCCCATCGGAGATATAGAGGCCCAAAAATGGCAAATTTTCAAAAATTTCAATTTTCAAAAATTTATAAAAATTAAAGTATTCAAGTTTTACCATTGATATTTTTTTGGGTAATGCTACTGATATATGCCTACTCACATAAAAAATATCAAGCTTTATATATCACTCCTTCCTACAGAAAAAAATTTCCGAAAAGTGAAATTTTCTTGATTTTGATATCAAACTTCAGGTGAATTTTTTTCATGGAAAAAAAATTACTAGGTGAAATATGGACATAACCTAATTTAAACACTGGGAAATTACCTTTAATTTGGTTTTTGTTTCAGCCTTCTAGGACAAATAGTTTATGAGATATGAGCGTTGACGTAAATGCCCACAAACACAAAAATTATCGTGTGAAGGAAATCAAAAATGGCCGCCACACCTAAACGGTTTAAGATAAATTTTTTTTAAGCATTGTTTTGAACACCTTAAATATGAGGGAAACAACAGGGGAAATATAAATTTTTTCTAAAATGGTCGAGCAACCAACTATTTTATTTTTGGACCATTTCGTATGGATTGACCCAGTAATGAATACGGGGTCAATGTAATGAATACCCTTCATGATGCAAAAGCTCTATAAGAGTACAGTATTAGTTTTTATGTACAGTTTAGTCATATTTTAATTTAGGGGGGGGGCGAATTTAGGATATTTGAAAATTAGCTTATCAAAGAGGAGGGGGTATAGAAATAGGTGGGAGAGATAGAATCTAGATATTCTTGCATAGTAAAATAATTTATATGTTTTATTATGGTTGGTTTATAAACTTATCTAATTACAATAACACTCCGTAGCGAAGCACGGGTACCCAGCTAGTTTCATATAAAGAAGTGGTTAATTAAATACTGTTGGCGACAATATTAAGGAAGCCTGGTCCTTGACTTGTTTTTGTTTATTTTTGTTATTGTCAAAAATGTCACTTCGTTTGTAAATATATAAAATAAAATCACGGTTTTTTGTTAAGTAGTAAAAATTGATCTGTGCTGACGCTTATTTTAAATATATTAGTTATATTGTAATACTGCGTACATTAAATCCAAGAGGTTACGGGCCCAGGACTGGTACAGATTGTGTGAAACCGGAGGAAGAACGAAGAACGGGAATATACCGGAATAGGTAAATATGTCTGATTCTTTTAAAGTGTTAAATCTTCCGAAGTTAAACGGAAAGAATTATCAGATCTGGAAGTATAAGGTAGAGTTATTACTACTCAAGGAAGAGTTGTGGGATGTAGTTGTAAAATCTCCGCCGGATCCCTTAACAGAGGCGTGGTTAAACCGGGATGGCAAGGCCAGGGCGACAATCGGACTTCTTCTTGAGGATAGTCAAATATTTCATGTCAGAGCGGAAAAAACGGCAAGAGAAGCTTGGTTGGCACTTCAAAAATATCATGAAAAGTCAACCCTGACTAATAAAGTGTACCTACTAAAACAGTTGTGTCGTATGAATCTCGTGGAGGGAGGAAATATGGAAGATCACATTATGCGAATACTGGAAACTATCACAACCTATCAATTACCTATTTTAGGCGAGAATCTAGCTGAACACCTGCAGGTCGCATTTTTACTTTGCAATCTCCCTGATAGTTACGAACATCTTGTTACAGCATTAGAGGGTCGATCTGAGGAAGACCTCACACTTGAACTAGTGAAAGAAAAACTGTTACAGGAGTATAAACGACGACATGAAAATTCTGAGTTAGGAAACAACGAAACGGCTCTCAAAGTAAATAAAGAACAGTACCAACCACGACCAGCTTACAAGTACCACCAGGGATCAAATAGGGTAGACAAAATCTGCTTTCAGTGTAAGAAAAGAGGTCATTTGAAGAAAGATTGTTATTTTAATAAAAGAAACAACAAGAAGGCTAATGTTGTTATTGAAAATACCACTCAGGATCATAGTTTCGAAGGTAAGCCTGATATGTGTATTAACATGGTGAGAGGAAGTGTTTCTTCAAATAGCTGGTATATTGATGCCGGAGCTAGCACTCACTTAACTAATAACAAGAAGTTTTTCCATAAGTTCGAAAAAAGAATGTCAGAGGTAGAAGTAGCTGATGGTAGAAAAATTCAGACGGTTGGAATTGGTGACGGAAAACTAAAATGTCTGCTCGATGGTGGTGAGATCAAAGAAATTACAGTTAAGAATGTTCTTTATGTACCACAATTAGAAACAAGCCTGCTGTCTGTAAGAAAGTTAACGAAGCTAGGGTTTAATGTGAAATTTTCAGAAAAATCTTGTGAAATCGTGTACGACGGAAATGTATTTGCAGTAGGATTACTGGAGAGAAAACTGTACAAACTTCGGTTAAAAGAGGAAATAACAGCAAACGTGGTGTCGGTGAAAGAAGGAGTAAATGTTTGTGGATGCATACATCTTTGGCACAAGCGTTTTGGGCATCGGGATCCAGCTGTAGTAAAAGAGATGCTACGTAAACAGTTAGTGGACGGAGCAGAGCTCACAGATTGTAGCAAAACGTTGGTGTGCGAATCGTGCGTACGAGGAGGAAAGATGCAGCGGATGTCATTTCCGAAAAAATCGGTCACTACTAGTTCATCAGTCTTGGAGCTAGTTCATAGTGATCTCTGCAGCCCAATGCAAACGATAACACCAGGTAAGAAGACATATTTTTTTAACTTTTATAGACGATTTCAGTAGATACGCTGTTGTATATTTACTACACAGTAAAGATGAAGTTCTAGATAAATTTAAGGAATACGTGAACCTAGTTCAAAACAAATTTAATAGGAAACCAGCTGTAATAAGGTCTGATGGAGGTGGTGAGTACAACGGTAACGAGTTTAAAACCTACCTGAAGTCACAAGGCATTCAACATCAAGTAACAGCACCGTATTCACCTTAACAAAATGGAGTGGCAGAGAGGAAGAATAGGTCACTTGTTGAGATGACTAGGAGTATGTTAGCTGATGCAAACTTACCCAATAAGTTCTGGGGAGAGGGTCTAATGACGGCAAATTACATTCAGAATAGTTTACCTACCAAGTCAACAGGGAAAATTCCGTCTGAACTGTGGAATGGTAAAAGATTAAATGTAAAATACTTCAAAATTTTTGGATGTGAGGTTTTTATGCATATTCCAGACCAAAAGAGACGCAAGTTAGATCAAAAGGCTGAAAAATTAATATTTCTTGGTTATGAACCTGGTTCGAAGGCTTATAGGTTATTAGACAGAAAAACAGATAAAGTATATATCAGCAGAGATGTGAAGTTTATAGAAGAAAGTAATTTGAATTTGAAAACACCAGGAAAAGATACTGAAGAAGAAATAGCAGAAAATAATGAAGTACAAGTTATTCTAGAAAATAGGAAAGAAAACTGCATAGACGAGAAAAACAGCATTATGAAACCAAAAATAATCCAGAATAATGAAACCAGAATAATGAAACCAAAAAGGAAGCTAATTCTGATAGAGAAGAAGGAAAACAAATTTCTGTTCGAAGATCCGAAAGAAAAAATAAAGGAATACCCCCCGATAGACTAGTTTATGTTGCTAAAGGAGAGATTCAAGATCATGTGTTGTTACCTGAACCAAGAACAAGAGATAAAGCATTGAAGAGGAAGGATGCGGATAAGTGGATCGAAGCGATGAACGAAGAAATGGCAGCAATGAAATTCAACAAAACTTGGGATATTGTGGAAATACCAGAAAAAAAGAACATAGTCGGATGCAAATGGGTATTTAAAATTAAGACAGATGAAAATGGAAAACCATGCAAATACAAAGCAAGAATAGTTGCACAAGGGTTTTCCCAAAAATTCGGTAAGGATTATGACGAAGTCTTTGCGCCTGTGGTTTGTCAAACAACATTGAGAATATTTTTAACCATTGCAAGTACAAGGCGGTGGAAAATTATACATTATGATTTTAAAACAGCATTCTTGAACGGAGAGTTAGATGTAGGAGAAATTTTTATGAAACAGCCGGATGATTACGAAATTAATAGTAATAAAAATTTAGTTTGTAAATTAAATAAAGGTCTGTACAGACTAAAACAGGCAGCAAGAATTTGGAATATTACAATTAACAAAGTTTTAGGAGACCTAGGATTCAGAAGAGGAGAGTTCGACCAATGTGTTTACCGAAATATCATTAACGGCAAAGTTATATTTATTATAATTTATGTTGATGACATGCTAATTTCTAGTGAAAATGAAGAGCTCATCGAAGAGACAGCTAAAATAATTGGAACTAAGTGTTAATTTATTTTGACTAACCAGTCATTTTTCAATATCCACCTTGGTTACTGAAATTGTTTTCAATATTATTCGAAGTATTAATTTCATTCTCATTCCTAGAATAATAATTATGTATTTTGTTTTATAACAATATATTAAGTGTTCTATCGATCAAACTGTGTTTCTCTCAAGAGGTTATGGGCCGATGAAGCAGTCTAGATCGAAGATAAGTAAAAGAAGATCCCAAAGGTTCGAAGTTTTACTTAAATTATTAGGTATAAACAAAAAAAAGTTATAAAAAAATCAAAATATGTCACTTTCAAATCTTTATCAAATTGAGAAATTAGGTAAAGAAAACTATGACAGTTGGAAAATGCACATGAAAATGATTCTTATTGATAAGGAACTGTGGGGATATGTTGATGGACATATACCTATGCCTAAGGTTGAAGAAACCGCGTTCTTTGAATGGTCAAAAAAGGATCAAAAAGCTCTTGCAACGATCGTTCTAGGAATTCTCTCCCACGAACTTATCCATGTCAAGCAATGCAAACATGCTAAGGAAGCATGGTCCGCCTTAGAGAAAGTCTACCAACCCCGGGGACCTAGTCGTAGGGTTAAGTTAATTAAAGATTTATTAAACCTAAAAAAGACTTCCGATATTAGTATGCAAGACCATCTTAATAAATTTTTTTCACTGGTGGATAGTCTAACAGAAATTGAAGGGGCGCCGCCAAACGATTTCCTATCAGTCCTGTTAATTTGTAGTCTGCCTGACGATTATGACAACTTTAGATGTGCCATAGAGAGTAGGGACGTACTCCCGGATTTAGAGAGTATTAAAATTAAAATGTTGGAGGAGGAAAATAGGAGAAATGACAAGCCGAATGCCCAAGACGCGTTGTTTTCTTCGAATAAATTCAACCAACTAAATTATAAACATTTTGACAAAAAATGTAAATGCCAATGTCAAAATGAAAACAATAATATACCGAACAAAAATAAATGCCAGGGAGAAAATAAAATAAAATATAAAAATAAATATCCAAAAAAACTAAATCCTAATAATCAAAGAGCAAATATAGTAAAAAATAGTGTTGAAATAGGCACAGCTCTTTCTGTCAAATATGAAGCTGGGAATAAAAATAAATTCTTCATTGATTCGGGAGCGACAAGTCATATGTGTTGCTTAAAAGAGACATTTGTTGACATGAGACCGATCAAAGGTACAATAAAAGTGGCCGATAATAGAAAAGTAAATGTTGAAGGTATAGGAACAGTACGAATGTACACTGACTTAAATAATACCCCAAGTCTGATTTCTTTACTCGATACTCTATATGTTCCCAACTTGAAAGCGAATTTGATTTCAGTTTCAAAAATGACAAGTAATCCATCTATTAAAATAAATTTTGAACGTGACACATGTCAAGTTTCAAAAGACGCCAAAGTAGTGTTACAAGCTAAGAAGCATGATAATTTATACCTGGTAAAACCGTTTGAAGGGTCATGCAGCAAAGTAAGCGATAAAAACACGAAACCAAATAATGTCAATAAGGGATTACCAATGTCAGTTTGGCATCTCCGATATGGTCATTTAAACTACAAGGATATACAAATTTTAAATTCAAAATCCTTAGTCCATGGTCTCGAGATAAACAAAAATCTCAATCCTGAAACGTGTGAAAACTGTTTAAAGGGTAAAATGTCTCGATTACCATTCCCAAAGTCAGAATCTAAGACCAACTCGATTTTGGAATTAGTTCACTCTGATGTTTGTAATGTCAATAATCCTTCACTTGGAGGTAATAAATATTTCATTACATTTATCGATGACTATTCACGAAAAATGTTCGTATACCTTATGAAACATAAAAGTGAGGCATTAAATCATTTCAAAAATTTCAAACAACTAGTTGAAAATCAAACAAATAAAAAAATAAAAATACTAAGAACGGATAATGGATTAGAGTACTGTAACAAAGAATTTAACAAACACCTAACGGAAAATGGATAATACATCAACTATCAGCTGAATATACGCCTCAACAGAATGGGCTAGCAGAACGAGCCAATCGAACACTGGTTGAGATGACTCGTTGTATATTGTTACATGCCAACCTACCAAATAACTTATGGGCTGAAATAATTACTACCTCGGCGTATATTCGCAATAGATGTCCTTCTAGAGCCATAGATAAAACCCCAGAAGAAATTTGGAGTGGAAAAAAACCATCCGTTATTCATTTTAGGATTATAGGATCAAAAGCATTCGCTCTCAATAAACGACCAGGCAAACCAAAATTAGCACCTCGGTCAAAGGAGTACATCCTAGTCGGATACTCTGAGGAATGCAAAGCCTATAAACTATGGGAGCCGGGTACTAGAAACGTAATTAAGAGTAGGGATGTAAGGTTCATAGAGTTAATAGGACCACAACCATCATTTACAACTAGTACTGATCTCGTAAGCGATGTTCCTAAAAACTCAGACCTGATAGATTTTAGCTATTCCATCACAGACTCAGATAGCACTGAACCTATTCATTTGTCACAACAAATTAATGATTCAGGGGGGGAAAGTGCTAGTATAACCAAACAATCTGATGATACAGACTATCTCTTAGAGGACCAAAGTTTTCTCGGCATGTGTGCTATCACCGTTAAGGAGGCGCTCAGTGGAGATGAAAACGCCCAATGGATGGAAGCGATGAGTAGCGAGTATCACTCATTGCTTGAGAATAACACATGGGAGTTAGTGGACCTACCGAAAGGAAGATCAACAGTATCATGCAGATGGGTACTTACTAAGAAGTATAATGCTGACGGAACTCTAGAACGGCACAAAGCAAGACTAGTAGCCAGAGGATTCTCACAACGACCTTTTATAGATTATTGTGAGACATATTCCCCTGTAGTGAGATTTGGTTCACTCAGATTACTTCTGGCAATATCTGTCGAGCTAAACCTTATCCTGCATCAAATGGATGTAACTACTGCATATCTGAATGGTGACCTTGATACAGAAGTATATATGGACCAACCTGAAGGATTTGTAGAGAAATATCAAGAAAGAAAAGTCTGTCGATTGAAGAAATCACTATATGGTTTAAAGCAATCAGGTCGAATGTGGAATAAAAAACTGGATAATAAACTAAAAGAAATGAACTTCAAGCAACTGGAATCAGATACATGCTTGCATATAAAACATGAAGGGGACGAATTTACAATCATAGCCGTGTTTGTCGATGATTTAACACTTGCTTCAACTTCGGAAGAGTGCATGACAAAAGTCAAACGTGATCTGGAGTCTGCATTCAAGATGAAAGATCTAGGTGAATTGCACTACTTCCTAGGTGTTAAGATCGAAAGGGACAAATCAGGAATCAAACTAAGTCAAGGCAGATATATTGAAAAAATATTGCAAAAATTCAACATGGTGGAATGTCGACCTGTGAGATCACCCATGGATCCTAATAACACACTATTAAAAGAACCCGAAGAACCTGAACTGAAAGGAAGCGTGAATCAAGCCCATAGGCGGCCGAAGGTATGGGCTTGGGGGGGCTAAGCCCCCCCAAAAATTTTGAGTGTTCAAAAAATTTTATCACCTAAGAAAAATTACAAGAATTGTACAAGGAAAGGCTAGATTTACATAAACATAATATGAGCCATACTTTTGTTGTATTACAGATCGGTAAACTTTTACATTAGTTTAATAATTGTAATTTTCGTGATATTTGTATTTTTCCTGAAACCATATCCATATCCGGTGAAGATGTTGTCAGAATATTTACAATGAAGCCAAGAAAACTGCATTTGGTTTAGATTTTTGTGTTAGTTCAAGCTATATTTTGAATAATTAATGTTAAAAATATATTTTCTTAGTTTGCTCAAATTGTTATTGTACATTTCTTGTGCTCTCTAAAAGCTAATCAATAGAAATCAAAATCACTCTGATAAATTATTCCTTTTTTTATATTTATTACTTTTTTAAAACGATTTTTAGAAAGACGTTTTTCCCCCGCGGAAACGCGGTTCGAGTGCTAGGTTGTATTAAATAGGAAAGAAGAAAATATTTGGAAATTCCACCCAAGATAATTGCAAACCCTCACCAATTTTGAACAAATGAAAACGGTTATTTAAATTCGGTCGGTTGAAATCAGAAAAGAATAATTGAAAAATTACTAATGTACTAAAGTAAACATTTACCAATCCAATAAACCTTTAAACTTGGCAAAATGGCACAATAATTATTATTTGGTTAATTGCTTGGATGAGTTTGTTGGCCTGAATAAATGCTCTGTGGCAGTTAATAACGTCTGCTGTTTAAAACTTTAAAAATTTTATTTCTTTTAACTTTTGATTGATTTAACTTTAAATAAATCTGATTCCTCCATTTGAAAGCCATAAATACTGCTCGTTGTTTGTATCTAAAGGCGGGGATACACTAGAGCATCGCCCCGAATGAGCATGCATTCGCCCCCGAATGAGCATGTGTTCGCCCCCGAATGAGCATGTGTTCGCCCCCGAATGAGCATGTGTTCGCCCCCGAATGAGCAAGCTTTCGCCTTGTTTTGCTATATGGATAGGGCGAGCCGAACGGAAACGCATGCTCATTCGGGGCGAATGCTCAAGTGTATACCCGCCTTAAAGATTATGTATGTAACCTACAGTTTTAAAATGGTGGCTTTGGCTTACATATCTTTAGTAATGAAATCCATGTCCATTATTCTTCTCCTTCTTGGAGAAATTTTTAATTTATCATTATAAATTAGTCTTTTTTCTAACATAACAGGTATAATAAACAGGAATTTTTTGACACCAAAATACCTTAAAATCGTAATTTTTGGTGTTAAATTTTAAAAAATTTCCGGGGGAGGGCCCCCGGACCCCCCCCCCCCCCTTCCCTGAGGAGCATTACACCCCCCCCCAACACCCCCCGGTAGCGTTAGCCCCCCCAAATATATTGCTCTAGAGCCGCCTATGATCAAGCCGAATATCAAAGCCTGATTGGATCATTGATGTATCTTACTACTGCTACACGACCAGATCTCTCCTTCAGTGTCAATAAACTCGCCCAATTTTCATCAGATCCTAGACAACAACACTTCAATGCTGCGAAAAGGCTACTACGCTACTTAAAAGGTACAGCTGGATATAAACTTGTATTTAAACCAACAGGTAAACCACTAACGGGATATACGGATGCTGACTGGGCAGGTGATAAAGACAACCGGAAGTCTCGCACTGGCTACTGCTTCTTACTGGCAGGAGGCGCTATCACTTGGGAAGCAAAGAAACAGACAACAGTTGCACTCTCGAGCACAGAAGCCGAATATATGGCACTAACACACGCAGCTAATGAAGCTCTAAATCTTAGAAGAATTTTAGCTGAATTAAATCTAAACCGATTCCTGGGTGGACCAACTTTAATATATAGTGATAATATGGGTGCGCAAGAATTGGCAAAAAATCCTGTTCATCATAAGAGAACAAAACATATTGATGTAAAATATCACCATATTCGAAACCTCATAGAGGATAAAACAATACAAATAAAATATATATGTACGTCGGAGATGACCGCCGATATTCTGACAAAAAGCTTAGACCCAACCAAGACAAGTCGGAACTCCCGCAAACTTGGAATTGACACATTGCAAACGCATTAATTCAGAAACCAATGTGAGGAGGCGTGTTAATTTATTTTGACTAACCAGTCATTTTTCAATATCCACCTTGGTTACTGAAATTGTTTTCAATATTATTCGAAGTATTAATTTCATTCTCATTCCTAGAATAATAATTATGTATTTTGTTTTATAACAATATATTAAGTGTTCTATCGATCAAACTGTGTTTCTCTCAAGACTAAGTTTGAAATCAAATGTCTAGGAAACGTCAAAAATTATCTAGGAATGCAGATTGAACGGAATAAAGGCGGAGAATTCACAGAAAGTCAGAAGACATACATAGAAAAATTGTTGAAACATTTCAGTTTAGAAGAGGTGAAAAACTCAAATATTCCACTGGACCCCGGATACTTTAAGAAACCTAAAGAAGAGGACGATTTCTTTCTTAATAAGGAAATATTTCAGAGTGCAATAGGAGCCTTGCTGTACTTGTCTGTGAATACAAGGCCAGATATAAGTGTAGCCACATCAATATTAGCCAGACAAGTTAGTGCACCTAAGAAACGCGATTGGAACGAAGTAAAAAGAGTCTTAGAGTACTTAAAGTCGACAATTAATTATACTATCAAATTTGGTACTAATATCCAGAGCGATAATAATAACAATATCTTGTTTGGATATTCCGACGCTGATTGGGCAAGCGACTGTCGAGACAGGAAGTCTAACAGCGGTTATATCTTCTTCTGGAAAGGTGTGTTAATAGACTGAAGAAGCAAGAAGCAAGATTGTGTTGCGTTATCTTCAACAGAAGCTGAATTTGTAGCTTTAGCTGAAACGTGCCAGCAAGCAGTCTTTATTGAAAAACTTTTGCAGGACTTTGACGAAAAACTGGCTAGAATTATCATCTATGAAGACAACCAATCTTGTCTGAAGATGCTAGACGTAGAGAAAATCAGCGATAGAACTAAGCATATGGAAACTAAATACAACTTCGTAAAAGACCTTAAGAAGAAAAACATAATATCATATCTATATTGTCCATCAGAGACAATGATTGCAGACTTCTTGACGAAGCCTCTTGGACATGTCAAGCTACAACAATTATTGCAAGAAACAGGGCTTATCGCTTAATATTGAGAAGAGGTGTTGGCGACAATATTAAGGAAGCCTGTTCCTTGACTCGTTTTTGTTTATTTTTGTTATTGTCAAAAATGTCACTTCGTTTGTAAATATATAAAATAAACACAGTTTTTTGTTAAGTAGTAAAAATTGATCTGTGCTCACGCTTATTTTAAATATATTAGTTATATTGTAATACTGCGTACATTAAATCCAAGAAATACTTCCTGGATATGAATATCAGCAACAAAATCATTTAGAACAAGTAATAGAACTATTATCAATGAAAAATACTTATTTTCAGACTACAATCCTTAAAAAAAAAAAAAGAAAAAAAAAAGAAAAACTAAGAAGAAATAACTATAAGAAATGTACAAACAAAAAGACCAAGGTTTCTTTACTCAGTTGTTTGCTAATCCCTTCTTTTCCTCTATCCCTTAACCCAGGAGTACTCAGTACAATATTGTGTGGCCCTCGACCATACGTAAAACCCGATATTTTTCCCATTATCTTACGTCGCTAGAAATACAGCGGCCCTTAGAAATTTTAAGATTATGAAATTTGGCACTTTATGCAATCCTGGTGAGAACCCCTGCCTTAACCTGTCTCCTCTATGGACTTGAGCTAAGTTTTTTGCTTTATTTACAATCACCTAACAAAGTCCCTTCGGTGCAAACACAGAGACTTGCTTGTTGCGCTTGCCTGATAGCATTCTCTCAAAATTGCTGTATAAATTGTCCTAAAATTCTTAAAGGACACTAAAATAGTGGAGTTTGGCAAGCATAGGAAGAATTTTTCTTAAAAAGAAGTTCTGAAATGTAAATTAATTTGATATTTTAACTGCAAAATTTAGTTAAATATCAATTTGTCCTCTTTTGAAGCCAAATCGCAATATGGATTTTAGCAATATAGTAACAATTTAGCTAAATGCAGCCTCCTAGTAGGCTGTTGAAAGTTATGTTCACTTTTAAAGCAAAACTCTTGTCGTGTTTTCAGTATATGAAACAATGCTTCTAATATAATTGCATTTGACTCCTTTTCTGGCCAATGAATAGCACTTCTTTTGAGTACAAATGGATAGCAGAATTTGATGAAACAACCGAAAATCTATAAGATAGGTAACTAATAATAAAAAAAAGGCCCCATGTCCTTGGATACAAGACTCCTCAAGTTATATTTATAAGGACACTATTAATTTTAATTATTATTTATTTTTTAATTTTTTGAGAGCTCCTAAACAGCAATTTTATAAATTTTAAAATGGTACTTCAAATCCACTCTTACTGAAAAAGTTTGAATGAGTGAGAGTGTGTGTATAAGTGAGTTCCTTTTATGCTACAGTTAAATGCGATTATGCCTTTATATTTACCAGACTGCATTATTTGTAGAATGGCTTTCCCAAATTTGGAAATGCATTTGTTCTACATTTTATTCTTCAACTTAAGAATACGTTTACCAAGCCCACAACACATGTTTTCATTCTATTCTTAACTCTTTACTGACACAGGGATATAATCACTCTTGTGTCTATAAGTTGTAATATTCCTTTATTTAAACAAAATAAATTAAAGACGAAGGGGCATAATCTCGTAAAAATATCTCAATTTTGAAGTACATTCTGGTAATAACAGTGTATTGCAGGGTTGTTAACTGCATTCTAAAGCTTAGCCGTATAAATTTACAATAAAGACAAAGGGGCATCATCAAATAGATCAAATACTCAAGTACTTGATCAGGTACAACTCTCCAAATAAAAACAGAGGGGAGTAACAATCTAAAGAAGGTGTATGGAATGTTCTTCTTTATTTTTAGACTGTTACTCCCCTTATAAAAACAGAAGTGTGATATTCCTTTGTCCCAAAGTAAATTGGACTAAACATCCCTTTGTCTTAATAGTCATTAGTCAGTCATTTATATTCTAAAAAAAACATAGGGGAGTAACAATCTAAAGGATTACCCTAAAAAGAAACAGTGTGTTGCGGGCTTAGCAAAAAAATATTATTAGGAAAATTGCAGTAAATGATCGAATTAATTCTTTCAATTTTGTCAATTAAGATCTTAATACATGATGTAATTGATAATAGTTCGAGTATAAGTGCATATTATAAGTCTTAGTAGGGGAGATTGCGTTCAGATGATAACAGATAACGCGATAATAAAAGTACATTTGAATAAATAAATAATTGAGGCCTTTCTTTCCTGCAGAACCGTATATATCCTATGAACGATTATTATAAAATATCAGGAAATCTAGACTTCACCTATGAATTACATATAAGACAGATTAACAACGAAGTTAAAAAATAAAATACCTAAGTAAATGAAAATCGAAAAAATAAAACGGACCTGATCTTGGTAAAATCGGATTGTACGTGCCCCCACTTTGAGGTTAGGTGATAAAATCCCGCATATTAAATTAAAAACCTTAATTTTGTGTACCCTTGAATTTTCTATAGCCGCTCCGCACCGCTTCGCGGTGCTCCGCTCATTTTCTGAAGAAAAACAACCCTCCTGTGTATAAACCAGGTAGAGGTCCAACTCGAAGAAATTTCCAGGGCACGTACAATCCGATTTAGCCAAAATAATATGTATTTACCTTCCTTTGAAATACGGAAATTATGAAACTGAAGATATTTCAGCAATCGGTTCTCGTTTAGTAATCACTACAATTATTGATCATTTATAAAATCGAATTGATCATTTATTTTACTAATTAAAAATTATATAAATTATAGAATAGAAAAAGCTGTAATACTTCTATCTTAACACACTACACTCAAACATTATTAATTTTTAGAAGAAATTATTTCAAACGCGATCTTTGAACAACTTGGGTCCCGCCAACAAACTTCAGTGTGTAGAGGGCTTCCTAAACTCACCACTTCTTTATTCAATGGAACTATGTATTTAGAATTTTTTCTTTTTAGCGGGAACCATTATCAAGTTATGGCAAGCCTGATTGTTGTGATCTTTGTTTTGGAGATATTTTCGTGTGGTTGACGAGCGTATTTACAAAATATTTTGATCTTAAAAAGGTGTTTTTAAAGTGAATTTATGTGTTTGTTATTAATAATATGACTCAAGATGTTGCTGAGGAAATCGACATATATTCTGATCTCTCGACGGTTAATTATGGAGACTGCATAAAACAGGTAACTTTTGCTGGGTTCAGATTACTTCGTAGTTATATCACTTCGATTTGTAGATTACTATTAAACTTTATTATGTTATAATATTTCACCCCAAGTTACAAAATACTCTTTATTAATTTGGAATTTTATTAATCTTGTAATTAATTTACACATTAAGGTTTTGGCTTAGTAAAACCTTGATGTCTAACAAGGCACTGCGTTCTAAAATTAACTCAACCTCTCTTCTTGACGTGTGCTTTCAGCTTTTGTATATTAGGATATTTAAATTGCTTTGAAACTTATTATTTTGTATTCCCAACTGATAAAGGATGTCACCTCGGTTGACAATATTTAAATATTATGTAACTATTGAAGAAAAAAGTGTTAGATATTATCTTGTGTCACTGCTGAATTTATGTTTCTTCTTAATAAGTTTCACAAGTACCATTGTACTGTCATTATATTATCATTGTCATTAATCAAATAAAATTTCTCTGGGTAATTTGTTAATTCTGGTACCATATAGTCCATGATTAGGTATGTAGGTAATATTAAGCTTGAGGAATAGTTAAACATTAGGTTAACTACACAGCCTGTGAATTCGTTACAACTTTCGCCCTTAGAAATTAGTTGATGTTAAATTTAAGAATTCGTCTCAAATGAGAACATTTAGTTTTTTGGTTTGAATGTTAGGTAGTAAACCAGATAATTTATCTAAAAGGATAATTATATGCATATCCTATTATTTCTTATTAGTTATGAGAAATTTGAAGCCCAAATGATTTCGCCTAATATTATGTGTGAAAGGAAGGTAAACATACTTTTTATGATAAATGGACCTTAACCCAGAGTACTGATGATCCTGTCGTATCTTCTATTCATAATCCTTTGTTATTTCAACGAACTATAAAACAAAAATTAAATTAAGTTAAAGTAAAATTTGAAGATTTCTAGACCAGTTTCGGCTATATTATGCTGTCATCAGCAGAAGAATATATTTAAGAGGTTAGTACAAAGTATACAGTACGAGTTCAATTTGAATTTCTGATTATGTATTCTTATACAGTAGAGTCTCGCTAATCCGGGTTTGACGGGACCGGACCCAGTCCGGATTACCGAAAGTCCGGATTAAACGGAATCAGTTTTAAAATATAATATAAAACAAGTTTTAGTTGAGAAAAACTATTAAAATCGATGTTATTATCGTAAAAGTTACTTCTACTAGTCTCAAAAACATACTTGTACAACGTATGTTCACTATTTTAGGACTGTTCTGTCACCAGTCCAAATATTAAATGAATTAAAATAAAATTACAATCTACTTAGCAGGTGCAGGTATAGACTTCCAGGGAAACAAGCTGTGTTCCGATATGAAATTCAAGCAACGGTAATCATTTCACACAAAGCTGTGACATTATACACGCGCGGCTTGGCGAAATTTCACAGAACTGCGTTCAGCCCCCGCTACGTGTTTCTTAAAACTCTCTCACCATCTTACTCGTATTTTATTGTATTTCCTGGAATACACTACCTTTATATCTTCTATCTTCCGCCCTACATTTCTATGGAACCAAAAGAGATTTGTCGATGTTCTTACTTATTCTAAATCTGTTAATTTTTAACTGAAATACCGGGTATTCCTCGTGTCGGGACGTTGGAATGTACACCTGTAAACTATTCTAGGAACAATTTTATCGTAAAAGTTACTTCTACTAGTCTCAAAAACATACTTGTACAACGTATGTTCACTATTTTAGGACATAGTTTTTAGCCTGTCCGGATTATACGGATGTCCAGACTAGCGGGGTCCGGATAAGCGAGACTCTACTGTACTCAAATAGACAACATTCACCAGTATACCTACCTATCCTCAGATCCAGCTAGTATCAACGGTAAGTAAATTTTCATATCATAATACGCAATTAATTCAGTAATTCTTTGTAATTTTCTGTATTTTGATATTGATAAAAAAAAAAAAAAAAAAATGTTCAGACTGACCTCCATTCAACTTAATTGGTGGTTTCAGAAAAAATATTTTGTTGTATAGATTTTTTCTTCTTTTTTAGAGAAATAATGTGTGGTCCTGAAAGTTGAAGATTTTTATCCCATACCATTTTCACCCATCCCAGAACTGTTTCATCTACGTCTTCTACCTCATACTTCTATCTATTTCTTCAACCTCTAGATCTTTTATAAAAACGAAACAATACAGTTTAATACAAACAATAATTAAAGTGTACAGCTTAATTTGTAGAGAAATTATTTTTATAGAAACACTTTTATATTATGGAAAATTTGTGGGGACAAAACAAAATTGTTTTATAGAGATTTTCGTTGTGCAGAAGTCCCTTACAAGGGGGTCCGATTGTATATATAATTAAAAATATTTGAACTAATCATTATTGGGTGTTAAAAAAATTATATTATAATTTTTAATGTATGAGTTACTGATATGTATCAATGGTTTCTGCTGTCGGGATACAAGTTCTCAGAATTCAAACAGTCACTTTATTTATCATAGTAACACCGATATTTCCAATGAAGGGACAGATCTTAGTAGTGGCCACCACAGTTCCGGGAAACTAGATTTCATGTAGCGGCAGAGGGGGCATAAAATGCGAAATCAACTTAAATAACTAATCCATAAATTATGCCTTCAAATTTAAACTGACAAAAAGGTTCTCCCTGCACTCCATATTCTACGTTAAAATTTGAAGTATTTATATTATTTAATACTCTCTTCATTCTTATTTCACGTTCTTAGTATACACTCATATCGTTAAGTTCAAGTCATTTCTATTTTATTTCTGCCCTTCGCCAGGGGATAAGGGATTTTGCCCTTCCCTACCCTATGGATCCGCCCCTGAGATCTCTCCTAATTTAGGTTATTCATACATCTTTCTTTATAAAACATTGACTTCTTGGTGGGCAAATATTTTGTGGCGCCCCTCAGGCCCTGGCGCCCTAGGCAGTCGCCTAGTTCACCTATACGGTTGCGCCGGCCCTGCTAATCATTAATAAAAAAAATAGTGCCCTTTGGCAACATTTTACAATAATAGATGAAAGTACCCCCCCATCTTGAGATATAAACAAAAAAAAAAAAAATCATACAAATCATCAATTTAAAATAGCATCTGCTTTTGAGGCATCCAACAGTTGAAGTATCGTCACAAAATGACAACACCGTGCGTCCTCAAAATGCATCACAGATATTTTTCAGGTTTGTGGTTTCCAATTTTTATGATATAAATAAAAATAATTATCATTTATTATAGATTAAAAACATGTTTAAACTAAAGAAAATTCGTTACTAATTAGTATGATTGTACGTACTTATGAAGTTCTTAATTAATAATTTTGAAAATAGAGGGTGTAACAGAGTAAGTGTTACAACGTGAAAGATTCCTTATAAAAAAGAAATAGTTATTTACTCAATAAGGGAAAGAAGTATGTTTTCCTGCTCGAGGTTAAGTTTTCTCCTTCGGCGGTGCCTCAGGAGAAAACTTCATTAGCTCTTGAGGCCTTATGGCCGAGGGAGATAACTGCAGTATTAGCTCCCGAGACATAGCCGAGGGAGATAATCCCGAGAGCAGAAATACTTCGATCCATGTTCCGTATTAAATTTTATCTACGACTAGTGCACCATGGCTAATAGCTATTAAGTTTGTTGGTATAAAAGTTTTACCTACAAATCCAAGTAATTTAAACACCTTAAACTGATATTTAGTTACTTGATTTATTAAAATAACAATTTTTATACTAAATATACACGTTTTACAACAAACACTTTCAATAGTTTGTTTTTAATTTAAAGACTTTGTATGATAACCTAAAGTAACCTTCCCGAAAAATTAGCTATAAACAGCGGAAAAACTTTACTACCAACATAATACTTAAAACATACCTAAAAAAAACCTTTTAAGTTGGTATGATTGTTTTTTTTACTCCCATGAGAGAGAAGTAACACTTCCCGCCCTGTTATTAGCAATGTAAAGACCACTTACAATGCAAGTCGTAGATAAAATATTTTTCTTCTACAAAAAATTTCTGCTGGCCTTCTTTTTGGATATACAGGGAGTCAAAGTTTTGAAAAAAAAAAAAAAAAAAAATACAAATATTTTTCTTTAATAATTTCTAAACCACTTGAACTATTTGTACTTATCAGTTATCTTATTGCGTAGGCTTCCGCGGTTAATGCCATCATTAAGTTCTAGGTCTTCCGGTGGTAACCGCGTCATGGTCGAAGAGTATTCTGACGTTTCGCCTCCTATGCTGGAGGCATCTTCAGGGTTGTACATGTTGTCCCTCGCTCTGAACAATGATACGGTCACCACCGGAAGACCTAGAACTTAATATTTGTATCAGATTTGGCTCAGAGTTAACACACATTAGGTAGTATTATTTTATTTGAAAAAAAAAAAAAAAAAAAAAAAATAGGGTAACATATCATAAAAGTACAGGAGACATTTTTTATATGAAATATGCCAATGATTTTAAAAATGTAACTTTTAACTAATTTAACCAGTGGCGTACAATAATTTTATTTAGAAAGTTTTCTATTGAACGATATACGTTGAACATTGTTAAGGCTTTTATAAAATTTCCTTGTTTATTTTTATTTTTTATGTAAATCTTTTCTTTAAACCTTATTTGTTTTGGAAGGTCTTAGTTTATTTATCTTTTTTCTGGAGTTCTTGCACCTCTGATAAGAAGGTGTTGTTTCTTTTAAAACCATCAAGGATCATTCCTTGTTACTTTCTCTCACTATATCAATCTAGATAAACAGTTATCCTTCTCTTTTTCCTTCCTTATCTTGAACCAGCCAGCAGCTAGCAATGAATATAGGACCCTAAGTGTTAACTTGCATCTCAACTAGACCGCAACAACTGAAACTGACCTTTTCTGCCATTATTCTTAGTTTTCACTTTAGACCAAGTTAACTAAGTTTTTGTTATATTTAATCAAAGTTGTAAGCTTTAAACTTTTTTGTGTGGTCAATCGATCTTCAAGACAGTGATCAAATTTTGGATCTTTTATTGCTGAATACCCAACTCTCGGGATCTCTCTGATTTATTTTACCTCCTCTATCATCATAGAACTTCACATCAATTTTCACATCTTCCTACCTCTCCTTCTGTTTTCATCCTTTTTTTTTTTCACCCAATACCTCACCCCTTCTTCAATTTTACATGATATAAAAAAATTATTATTCCATTTTATTTTTGTTATTTTATTTACATTTATAATTGATTCATGAGTCAATGACGTTAATATTTTTTTGTTTTCATTGTTTCATTTAAAACCTTAAAATTTTTATTTTTTCTTTAACTTTCATGTTTTTTTTTTCTTTCTTTCTTTTAACAAGACTTCTCTTTTTTGTAATTATTTTGAAAGTACAGTTCGCTTATCATTTCACTTTATTTATTTATTTTTTTCTTTTCATTTATCCTTATGTAACCAGTCCTATTCCTTACGTTAAGGTTGGGTTGAGACTTGATTAACCAAGTCCCCCCTCGGCTTAACAAAAATATACATTGAAAGTGAAGGCCCTCAGAAAAATTTTTGTAGAAGGAAAATCTTTTTCTTTTTCCATAAGGAAATTACAGTTTCACGTTGTAACACTCTGTTACACCTTGTGTACTGATATATGGGTGCAAGAGTTGTATTTTATATATATTTGTAAATTCACCTTTTCAACTTAGATAAATATCAGAACACTTCTATTTAATTACAAACCTCGTCTATGTGTATGTTAACAAATATTAATTTATTTTAAATATTTAGGCTGAAGCTCAAGAAAATGATGGAGATTATGCATCAAAAACTGTTGGTGTATGTAGTGTGTTTATATCTGAACAATTGTTCATCACTCTATCCACATCAACTTTACCAACCACTTCTACTGAAGCAACAGGACATGTTCAAAAAAAGCTAATTCATTACATGCTAACAAAAAAAAAACTATCCATCACAGCTAAAAAAAAACATTTGATGACAAATTGATAAAATTGTCATTTTAGACTTTCAGCCCTTCAGGCTTGTTGAAGATATTGGCTTCAAATCATTTGTAATCGCATTAAATCATAATTATTTTCTACTCAATTACAAGAACTAGAATGCCTGCTTCTTATGAAATGCTTAATAAAAACAATAGAAGTAGCCAACACAATAAAAAAAAAATGTTGTTTAACAACCGATTGCTGACAGTTGACCAATGACAATTTTATGGCAATTACATCCCATTTTATAAAACCAAAGGTTTAACTTCACACAATTGAGACTGCTCTGTTATAATAGAAAATCATATAAGTATAAATATTGGTAAAAGAACTAAAAAGGTTATGAATAATTTTAATTTATTAACCCTTTGCATATCTGATAATGCAAACAATATTAAAAGTGCTATAAAAAATTATGTAAAATTAAAACACTTTTCTACCCATACTCTCCACTTAGTAGTGCAAGACGGCCTTACTTCTGTAAATTTCATGATTACCACAGTTAAAACCATAGTAAGCCATTTTAAAAGGAGCTCAAAAGGACTTAAACATTTTACATGAACTGTGTTAAATTTTGGAGCCTTTTGACAACATTACCACCCTTATACGTGGAGAAAAATATATGTGTGGATCTCTGCTAATTCTTTTTGTAAAAGTTTAATGCTCAAGATACCCCACAGTTAATTTTCGAGGTTCACACTAAACTCACCCGGGAAATTAATGAACGTTTTTAAAACCTTATCAAGATAATCAACTTTTTTGGACCCAAGGTTTAAAGAGTATGAAGTTTCAACTCCATCTTTAGCAGCAAGTGTGAAAGATATTGTTGTTGATATATTGGCCGGTAAAATATTCTGTTTTGAACCTAATATAGCCCCTGGGACTTTTACACCAACACCAGTAGAGAGCCCAACCGATATTAAAAAATTATCAATTTGGCCATCCCTTGATGGCGAACTTTCGCTTGTTAAATCAAAAAAGAGGAATATGGTTGGTACATCCAGGTCTCAAGCCATCATAGAGATAGAGTGGTGTTTGGAAGAGGATCCTCTAGATCGGGAATTAGATCTATTAAAATGGTAGTGTGATAATAGCCATAACTTCCCTCATCTACAAGAAATGGCTGAAGATTATTGCTGCGTATTGGCAACATCTGTTCCCTGTGAATGATTATTTTCAAAAGCATGATTATTTTTTATATTTAATTGTTTTAATGATATAATTTTTTATTCATGTTTATTACTTATTAATAAATAAATTATTTATTACATAAATTTTTTAAATGGATTTTAATTATCCAATTACCAATTACTGTATTATTTATAATTTTATTAAGATTTTAATTTTATATTATGTTACTAATGTTTTTTGAAGACCATATTTCTTTATTTTCTATTTAGAATATAAAATTGCTTGAATGTTTTGTGATGTTGAAAGACTATAAACAAATATTGTGATTAATACAAGTTTTAATAAAATTTTCTAGTCTTAAATATTTGTTTTCCTTTTAATTTAACATAAATATCAAATGATTTTCAATCTTCATTTTTAATCTAGAAAGAAGAAACAGAAAACATACGTAAATACAAAATATATTGGAAAGTTTTTAATAATATAAAATTATTTAAATCAATAAACTAAAACTGGGTAGAGATAGGAAAAAAGTGAAGTAGTTAAGACTTTAAACACTACTTTGACTTAATATCACCAGTGATATAAAAATGAAAAATAAGTCACTGGCAGCTCAAGGCTCCAAGTTATGTGCCACAGGCCTCGCTCGGTCTAATTTGCACGCTCACTCAGATTTCACTGGGTTGGTAATCGTAAAAGCATATTCTATGCTAAAAAATTTTTTCCTCTTCATCATGCCAATCATCCTTCTATGACCCCACATCTTCAATACTCAAATTTGGAGCCATAGGATGAAAAATTGGCGCTTTTTTAGATTGTTACTCCCCTTAAAAAAAAAAGAGAGGAGTAGCAATCTAAAGAAGGTATACGGAATGCTCTTCTTCAGACTGTTAATCCCCTTATAAAAACAAAATTGTGATATTCCTTTGTCCATAAGTACATTGGACTAAACATTAGGGTGGGTCTCCGTTGTATGTAAAAATATTTATTTTTAAATTTATATGTGGCACAGAATTAGAAGGGTGCCAAATCATGTCTTTAGTTCACTTATAAAATTTAACTGTATTTGGATTTCATCTTCTGCCTCTGGATTTATTTTAAAAAAATGCTTATTTTGAAAAAACTAAGCTAGGTATCATAATATGTTTTTAATGGAAGGTTAAATTAAATTAAACAATATGTGTTATAAAAACTATTAGAAGATATATTGGTTAGATCCATTTATTACAGTAAAAAAGTATTAAAAAATTACATTTGTATTATTGAATTAATAAGTTTATTAACAACACAGTTAATAGCACCTGTTAACAAGACTGAATAATAGGATTGTATATCTAATCCCTTTGAGACACTTCTTATCGAGGTTCTACTGTATAAGTAAAAGCCAAATACTTACCACTGACTCTCTCATCACAATTTCTTTGGAACTATTGATCCTATGACCACTGGCCATTCTATTTTTTAGGTAGATTCCTCTTAGTCCCTCAGTGCTTGCTTAGAAACCATTTTAAATCTTCAAATTTTGATTCAAGGTAGTGGATTTAGTATCCATTAGTCATAAGGAGACCATCTATTTTTTGACTTTCCCCTCTAGAGCATACCTTACTTTTTAAATGAGTCACTAGAGTTACTCTGTGTAGATGGTTTCTGAGCTGGGGAAACTCCAGCTTCTTCTGATGTCTGAAACCAATCCAATGTTTTCTAGTTTTGAGTCATCGGCTCTCCTATCTGTATAATAATTGTTAAGTGCTTCTTGGACAAGGTTCCAGTACATCAATGGGCATTAAGAGTTCATTCTATTGACAAGTTCCTTATTTCAAACTCTAATTGGTCTAGTTATCTTTGTTAAAAATACGACAAAACACTATTTTTACCCAATTATTTAAAATTTCAGCTTGAATCCTCGAACTGCCAGCTTTTGCAGCAGCTGGAGAGCTTAAAGGTTGAGCTTTCAGGAACACTCAAAGAGAAGGAGAAATTGGAAAACCAATGTCAGGTCCTTTCGAACAACATATCCTCTCTTTTCAAGACAGCTCAAGCTGAAATTAACAGAAAAAACAGAACTATTTCAGAATTGCGATCTGAGTAAGTTGTCTTTTAACAATATTATAAATAATGAATATGCATCTTTCTATTAATAAGGATTTTTAACCGGTGCTGATGATGGATGTACTAATAATGAGAAAAAAATGTCATCCTTGTGAATGACATGGGTGTATACGTCATGGTATTTCTTACTATTTAGAATGAAATTGCGAGTGTCATGGGCATTTCTATGTACTAGTAGCAACCTCTAGTGATTCTTTATGTTATTGCTGAGTTCTTAGATAGCTGCTAGATGACGCATGATTTTATTTTTAAATTTAGTATTCTTGTAGAACTGTGTATCTTTTGATGTCATTCCTGTTGACCCTTGTTCAAGCCCTTTGCTATGTACTTATGGGCTTGCAAAATAAGAAAGTTAGGATAGAAAGTGGTGCAGGTGGTTTATGCGGTCACAATGCCACAAGGAAGAAGAGTTTAGGGTAGCCAGGGTCGTGCCTCTAAAAAACTCTCCACTCAGACTGGCCAGCCACAAAAGAGTTAATGAAAATTTGCTTAGTTATGATTTGATTTTTTTTCCACCTGTGTCATACTTAGTCTACAGAATAATTTTCTCAAGTTAAAATTCTAAAATATTGAAATATGAAGTCACATTTTTTTTTTAAATTTGGGACACATTTATTTATTTAACTGTGCGAGATCTAAATGTTTGTGTAGAGTTCTGTTAGTAAGACCTTGTGGAACTATTGCGTACAATTATTTATTTCATGAGACGAACGTCCACATAAAAAAAACAAAAAACACTGACCTTTGTGCCTCAGATTATGATTTAAGTAAAATAAAATTAAAACAATAAAAATAGATTTATATGTGTACTATAGATTTCTTGTATTATTGTTATTATATATTTTTTAATAAATTGTATTATCATCATTTTTCAGGATCCAAAATGTTATATTCAGAAGGAATAAAATGGGTGGTCGCTTTGGGCGAGCTCAAAATGATGAACCTGAAACATCATCTAAAAGTAACTTATGGAAAGAAAGGAGTGAGGATGTCACTGAAAGAAGATCAGACTTATCTAGAGAACACAATGAGCCTGAATCCTCTTCTTACTTTAAGAAGGAAAGGAGTGAGAACTTTTCTGACTCTCAGTTGAGTAGAACTGAAAGAAGACTAGACCCATCTAGAGTCCGTGATGAATCTGAAACATTATCTAAAAATATCATAAAGAAGGAAACATGTGAAGCTGTCACTGAGAAAAGATCATCTAGAGACTGCAATGAGCATCAACCCTCATCTTCTAAAATTAACTTAAGGAAACAAAGGAATGTGAAAGTCTCTGATCCCCGGTTACATAGAACTGAAAGAAGATTAGACTCATTTAGAGCTCACAATGAGTCTGAGACCTCATCTTCTAAAAGTAACTTATGGAAGAAAAAAATTGGGAATGTACCTGATCCTCGGCTGGAAAAAGCTGATAGAAGTCTAGAATCAACCTCTATAGAATCTGAACAAAAAGGGCAAGGGTCTTCTCGTGTTGAGGGGAACAATCATAGCTTTGCAGCTACATCCAGGGAGGAAAATTCCAGTCTTAAGATATTAACTCATAAGAATTTTAAAAATGAAGGTTCTGCTGAAATTATTAGTAATAGGAATAGAAGATCAGAGCAAACAAGGAGTAAATCCGGTCACAAGTATTCTCGGAGAGAGGATCTTAGAAGTACTCTTAAAAGAAGGCGTGATGTTGAGTCATATAGAGAAGCTTACAGGACACGTTCAAGATCGAGGCAACATGAGGTACAACAAACTTCAACAATAACTGCATCCTCGCCAATAAAAGACCAGCAAGCGCGTGAACAATTGTTGGACACACATTCTAGTGGGCTAGAAAAATCATTAGATACTCATTTTAATCCTCTGAATAAACCATTGGACAATAATTTTAGTACTCCAGAAAAAACGCTGGATGCTAATTCTGTTATACCAGGGAGCCTAAGTATTGAGGTAGATGAAAAACTTACTACATCACTGGAACCATTAAATTCTTCTGAACAGCCTTTGAGCAGTGGTTGCAGTGCTGACCATGAAGAAAAAACTTCTAAAAAAATGCCACCTCAAATAAAGTTAACTGCTCTTATGGGATCTACAGAAACAGTTGTTTTGACAGAATACACCAAGAGAATGTTAAAAAGAATTCAAGGGACGCTGACTCCTAAAAGTGACAAAAATACAAGTTCTACTCCTGATAATACCGACAAAGCTAGCAATTGTAAAACTAAATTTGCATCTTTGCCCTCTATAAAAATCACTGATGTTTCTATACCTACTTCTAAAGTATTTGATCCTGCAAGCAATTCTTCTGTTACAAATCCTGAAAAACTTCCTCTTTCACCTAATGAAAAAGAAAAAATACTGGTTTCTGAATCTACAAGCATTGTTGAATCCCAGAAAATAGTTTTACCAGATAAATTTGCTGCAATAACTGACAATTTAGGTGTACCAGGATTTAATGTTTCTCTAGATCTTTCCATTAGTTCAAGTAGCAACAGTGAAATAGGGGAGTTAAATTCATCTAAAATTAGCCAAGAAAATTGTTCTATTAATGCTTCAAATGTTAAAGAGCTCTCTGATAATCCTTTAGATAATAAAGTAAATGTAGCCAATAATAATCAATGTGAACAAGAAATTACCAACACATCTAAAACAGAACTACTTACCAAAGGAATTTTTAGTAGTAAATTGTCCAGACTTGATAAAATGGACATTAAAACTTCTTCTAACTCTAAATTAGCTGTTTCTTCCAGTAAAGATACTACCGTTGATTGTAAAACTCAATTTATAGATAAGGATATTTCAGTTTCAGTCAATCAAAACAATCAAAGTCACATTACAGAAATTGTTAAATCTAATGTCATTGTTAACAACCCTTGTGCAGATTCTATACTTTGTTGTTCCAACTCAATACAGGATATTTTAAATTTAAGTGGTGAAAAGAATAAATTACCAACTGTCAATTTTGAACTTTTTAGCATTGAATCAATGGATAGGTTAGCACTTTCTCCTAAGAAGTTGTCTTCTCCTGATCCCACCTGTCATGAGCCTAACATCATGGCTCCTCCCCTGTCTTGTTCAAGCATAAATTCAAGTGCCTCTAAAAATACATTAAACATTTGTTCTGACACTAAAGGCATTCTAGATTCTCACCACGATAAACACAAAGAAACTAAAATATCAACTCTTATTGAAGAAGAAGTCAGAGAAAAAGGTGATCAGAAATCAACTGTAACTAAAGCACCTAAGGCAAATGGTTGGTTAAAATGTAATAATGATACTGATAAAAAAAATAACAGTAAAGGTGATAGCTCTAGTAAAAATAGTAATTCAAATTTAAGTATAGTTGCTATTTCTAATGAAGAATCTGTACAAGTTAATAATCAAACTGTTGAAAGTTTTACCTCTAAAATAGTTCAAATAAAAAAGAGAAATATGAAAAATGGAGTAATAAATCCTATATCAAGTTTATGGAGCAATAATTCCAATAAAAAAGATGGTGGTTTAGAGAGCCTATCGCAGAAGTTGACTGAAGAAAAAAGTGTTCTTGATAAATTGATAAAATCTGATGTATTTAGATCAAAATCTGATATAGTCCAAGATATATTTGGAAGTCCGGTAAAATGGGCAGATTCTGATTCCACTGATTTTATACCACCTTCTATTGATAAGGACCCTTCTGCCTTTGAAGATTCTCGTAGTATCACAGAAGGGATTAAGGTAAGTTTATCACCATCTGATATAGCTGGATGTAAGGCCTCTGGAAATCTTGAAGAGAAAAGCACAGGAAAGTTATTATTTTTTCCTCCCCATATTGCAGGAAAGGACGAAGGGGATAATGTAAAGCCATCATTAATCAATGACCCAAAATTAAAAAATGATAAAATTTCACCTTGCATGAAATTTCAGGGAGCCAAGTATGAAGATTCAATCCTGGGTCAGTTTGATGATACTCTTCAATTTGTTTCTGCTCTATCAAAATCTAAAAAGACAGTTAGTCCTATTGGTACCCCTGAAAAAATATCTGAAAATTTAGTTGTGGAGAATACCCAGCCATTTTCAACTCTAAATATTAACCAGAAAGCAGGTTTTACGATCGTTGGCCCTTCTGAGAAACCAGTTAATATTCTGACACCTCGTAAAGCACCACGTGTAGTTTCACCTAAAAAGAAAAATACTTCCTCGACAACTCCCAACTCATCAGATTTGAAAAGTTGTCGCATATCATGTCTGGACGACAAAGCTATTGAGAGTGTATGCAATCTTGTTTCCAGTATTAAAGATACTCATCGCGAAACTTATCTAGTTATCTCAAAGAAGGGTAAGATTGTTAAAAATAACAGTCCAAAGAAATTAGACAATAATAATAGTGGTAATTTTGTTAAAGTTAAATCACCAAACTATGCCAAACTTTCACCTGTTAAGAGTCCTGCTAAAATTGGCAGTTGTAGCCTTAGTCTAAATAAAAATGATACAACTAGTCCTGGGAAAAAATTCCCTCAATTAAAATGTTCACCTAAGAAAACAGCTTTAATAAAACATGCCAAAATATCCAATCCCAAAGCAAATGAATCTTCCCCAATAAATCTGTCAACGACTCCTAAAAATGCTACAGTCGAGTCTTCCAATTTACCTCAATCTTTTACATCTCAAAAGAAAGCTCCTCGAATTAAACTTATTAATAGCCTTCCATTTATTCCAAAATCAAATAATTGCACTAAGGTAAAAAAATCTTTTGAACTTAAGAAACCATCCAGAATGAGCAAAAGAAAATCTGAAAGTGAATGTACTGTTTCTCCTGTGAAAAATATGATAAACAACCAATCTGAAAGTAAGAATGAAAGGGTGGAGCCAATTATTGTCAAAGGCAAGGCTGATGAAGATTCGCTCAAAATTAAACAAAGGAGTATCCAGGAGACACATTCAGTTTTGAGTGAAAACCCTCAAATTTTACTTAATTCTAATAATGATACTTCTGTTATTAACAATAGTTCTAGAAGTAATTTGCTGATTAATTCAATTGATAATGAAGTAGTTTCAACGAATGGAAAAGCAAATGAAGTTTCAGTTCAAATCAATAAAGCTACGATTCTACCTCCTGCATCAAACTCACTTCAAAGTGTTAATAAAAGGAAACCTCTTACAAAAGAAAGTAAGACTAATCTGATTGAGGTTTCTAAAGACGAATTGCGTAGAAGTAAATCTAACTCAGGGAATGATGAAGTAAATAGTGTTGAGAGTTTCAAGTGTGCAAATTTGAGTGCTAATAATTTGGTGGATTCTAAGGATAAAAGTTTGCAAAGTGTTCAATCAGATCATTGTAATCTTAATGATTTTAAGAGTAATGATAAAGGATTTGTAAAATTTTCTAAAGTTAGAAATTTATCATTGTCTAAGTCTTCTAAATCAAGCAGGCACTCATCTCCAGAATATAAAGTTTCAAAATCTACTTTGCAATCTTTAAAGTCAGTTAACGGAAAAGAACTAGATTCTTCAAATTCAAACTTTAGAAGGCAAAGGCCACCTTATGTCTTAGATTCTAATTTTTCAAATCCAGATGAAAACATTCAAAGCATGGGTTATAAAAATTTCATACCACCTAAATTTCAAAGTCGGTCTTCAGATGCTGACCGTCATTATAATAAAAGATTTGGTCGAGATTCATTCAATTTACCTTTTCGTCAAAGACTCTCTAGAAGGTATTCTTGTTACCGTAGAAGAGAGCCCTCTATATGTCGGCGAAGTAGATCACCTCGTCGGGAATCAAGAAGTAGTAAATATTTTAGTAGACAAGGTTCTCCTTCTGAAAGATCTCGTTCACCTATTTACAATCACCTTCAAAGAGGCAAAAGAAATAACTACCACATTTTGGAGAATAAAAAATATCCAACTATAAAACTAAGAAGCAGAACTTGGGGTTCTTCTCAAATTGAAGCAGTTACAATGTCACCACGTCGCCAAATTGATCCAAGCATTCCTCTAACATTACCATATGATAGAATAAATGGCATTTCTTGTAACAATATTGTTTGGAGACTTACTGAAGTGGATGATGTTCCTGATTGGCCTCAAAGAAAAACAGTTTCAGACGGTTCCTATAATTGCTCTCCTGTTCAAACACCTTTAATGTCGCCATCTCCTTCTAGTAGCATGATGTCTCCAAAAATTGTAGTTAAAAAGAGATCATTTAATTTTTCTTCTTCTGAAGTTAAATTGGAATCCTTTTCCTCTAGCCCTAATAAAAGCAATTCTTCTGGTAAGCAGTCATCCATTGATAGCCAAATTTTTAAAACACCTCCTAAAATTTCTGTTTCTTTAGTAAATGATCCCTCTGAATTTAATGAATCCTCTGCGAATGCATCTTCTTCAAAAAGAAAATGTTCATCTAAAGAACTAGAAAATAATAGTGTTGGCAAGAGTGGCAAAAAGCTTCCTTTAAAGGAGAAAGAGAAAGCTTTCATCAAATCTTCTAAAAGGATAGAATCAAATGAAGTATCTAAAGAGAACACAAATCTTTGTGGAAAGCCGTTGCCTTCTAAAACATCTGTGTCTTGTAATACACTAGAAGCAAACACTGTTACTTACAGAATGCCTTCTTTCATGAAGAAGTCGCCTGGTAAAGAAATAAAAACAATTAGTGTACCAAGAACTAGACAGAAATACTCGAGTATATTTTCACCTCGGGATGAAGGTAAAGGTGAAGGAACCAAACAGTCCACACAATCCAAAGACATTGATGGAACTTCAAGTGACTCTTCGCTTTCATCCATCGACACCTCATTCACTTCAGATGAATCTTGGCTCCCAAAAAAGAGAAGAAAGAAAAGAGGAGTGTGAATTGATACTTCTCTTTGTTAGTTTTATATTTACATCTATTGTAATTCATGTTGAACTTGACTATGGACAGTAGAATTGATTCGAGTCAAAATAGAGATTAATTATGAGAAATAACTTTCATTACACTGTGGCTCAGAATCATTAAGAGCTAGTGTATTCACTAGATTATAGGTGAAAATATTTGTATAAAAAGTTAGACTAGTCTTTCAATGAGTTTCCTACTTGTTGCCTCTATTATCAAATGGAAAAAATGCCTCCCAAGAATTGGATCATAGATGTTTTTCAATTTATGAAAAAACTCCTCAAATTCAAATGAGGATAGTTCATTACTTAATTTAAATTCAAATAATTCTGGCATACAATAATCGTGCCAGTGGGAATAGTTTATTAATAATTAATACTAATTAGTTAATAATTTTAGAAGTATTAATTCAGTTTTGACTATTAACCCATTCAATGCGTAATCCAATTCATGAACCTACCTTAGTTACCGTATATATCTAATTGATTTTAAAAGTTAATTTAAAAATAAAAAAAAAATAAAAAAAAAAAAAGTTTGGATCCACTGTGGATACAAACGTGAGCGTTACGGAGCCTTGCAAGATGGTTCTACTCGAGGCAGGGAGAATAGAGCTACAGAGGGCTGAAATAGAGGGCTTGGATCCACTGTGGATCCACCCGCCAGGCGCGTTAGCACGTCATGGATCCACAGTGGATCCATCCACATTGCATGGGTTAACTATGTCCAGCAGTAGTAATATAAATAAAATAAAGCTACACATTGTAAAAATTGTAGACTAGATTAATCTAGTTGTTTCTATTAAGTTAGAACTAAACAATATTTTTTATTGGGACTGAAGTTGTATATTTTTGTAAAGACCATATACTGCATCCACCAAAATTTGATAAAATATCTCTCTACAATTTTATTTTTGTAACTAAGGACCTCCCTGACATGATTCTGGACCATGGTCCTTTAGTTCTTTTTATGTTTTTCCTTCTACCTTCATTTCTGTACTATTATGTATTATAATATTAAACTAGTCTCATATTATTAACCTATATATTACAGCATCAAATATTCAAGTATGAAGTACCTATTAAAAAATTCTTGTTCCATGAATTATGAACCTAGAACAAAGAACAGAATTTATTCCACTGATAAGGTATTAAATTTTTATCTACAATGACAACAGTAGGTTTTATGAAGGAAATAATAATGAAAGATTATTTTATAAATGGCTTTGGAAATATTTTCAGCATCTTCAATTTATTTATTAGTTACGAATTGCACATACATGTTATTTCCATAAATACATGTTGTTTAAATTGTTTGTGGGAAATAAAATTAATTAATTTTCTACCTATAATGTGGCAGTATACCAGAGGACGCCTAAAATAAAGCTGAATTGTTCTTCTAAAGTAACAGTATATGTGCCTGATGCTACATGCCTATTGTGGGGATCTGCGTCATTGAAGTCAAGTCGTAGTGCCACTTGGTAACATTTTGTATTAAGAGCTTTTTCCTTGGTCGTAGTTTTTTATGATGGCTGAAAGTTGTAACAACTAGCAGCTATGAAAACAGGGAAACAATTGTAATGCTTCTAAAAGCTTTCAAGGGTGCTTTTTGGGTAAAAAAACAAACTTTTAAATACTTATACTGCTTGAGGAATTGTCACTTGCAGACCAACGTTGCTCTAAGCAACCCTCGACCTCCTGAATGATAAAAACAGCCTTTATAATTCACATGAACTGGTATTGAAAGACAATTGCAAAACAATTGACAAACTTATTGTTTTGTCTGGTGGGCCCTGAAGTTCCTGCCGAAGGATTTGTGAGATAAATTGCAAATTTAAAGTTGCTTGAGTTTTCCAAGAGCAGCTCCTTTGTAACCAATTGTTTCTACTTTGAGAAGTGCTTATCAAAATGAATTCATGTGAAACCATTTCACTAGATGATTCCAGTCAGTTCTAATGCAGAAGGGTATTTAGCGACAGGAGCATGTACTGCAACGGGCCTACCATTCAGGGAATTGTTCAGGATATAATATATGTTTATCAAACTATCCGAACCTTTTCCTACAGTTATGTAATAAACCCCATGCTCCACATATTTAAATAAATCTTCTGATTTTTTATGTGTAATATATTTTGTAAGATACTGATTAAGACAAGTTAATTTGTTCATTTATTCAAATAAGAAGTATTTGTATTATTTATAATTGTACATGCTGTAAAAAAATATGATTCCTTTACAAATACTAAAAGAAGTTCATATGTAACTGTATTTGTAAATTAGGTAATGGAGCTAGAATTTTGTAAATGTAAACAGGAAATAATTCTTTGAATAATATAGTTTTAAAATCTATTTAAAATTGAAGTGTAAAAGTGTGATGATGCAATGACAACTAAAATCTGACATTTTAAATTAAAAACTATTTCACTTCTTTTTGTTACAATTGTATTAACTCCACAAAAAGTGGAAGAGGCTTTGTATCCTATAAGTTATAAATATATGTTTTATTCTTGTATTTTAAGTTAAGGAATTCCTATTAATTGTTTGTATCAAAGCGGAGAAGGTGTGTAAAGCTACTTGAGCCTTTTGTATAGTTGTTTAGTGTACAGATTTGTTGTAAAAATAATAATGGTAATCTTAAGTGGGAACTAGTTTTTTTTAATTAAAAACTCATTGTTCTTTTCTGTTTTAACCCTTTGACTGCGGTAGGACGCACCATGTGCGTCACATATTGTCTCTTTAGAGAAACTGCATGACGCCTACGGTGCGTCATGGACAGAAAAAAAGCCTCTCTCCAAAAAAGGAGTGGGGGAGCCTCTGCCATATGATATCGGTTGGAAGAGGGGTGGTCATGTTCATACTAGTCCAAGGGTTGTATGGAGTGAGTCGTTCTCGTTTCCTTTGTTTTTGTGCTTAGTAATTCTGTTTTTGCTTTCTCTTTTTTTCTGGCCCCCTCATTACTCTACTCCAGTGTTTCCCAAAGTGTGGTACGCGTACCCCTGGGGGTACGGGAAGAGTTTGGTGGGGGTACGCTTCCTCGCATCCTATCATGTACTTTATTGTTTAATTAACATTAAAATTATTGTTTATTGTGTAAAAACTATTAATAGTTTTAGCGATCTTTAACGCTTCATAACGGTGTCGCTGTTGGTTTAACTAAAAAATTGTATTAGAAAAAAATGTTTGTCTCATTGAATAGATGAACTTAGATTTTTTTCCCGACCTAAAATTCCAATTTTAAATTTTAAGTTCACGTTTACGCGAGAGTTTCTCGTGAACGCTTGGACGGATATCGTTGTCCAACGAACTCGTCCTGGGCATTGGTAAAATGAACATGTCTACCAAATTTCATCAAAATCGGTCGACATTTACTCAAGTTATCGTCGCACGTTTCATAACTCGCGGACACACAGACCGACAGACAGACAGACACACAGACCGACAGACAGACAGACAGACAGACAGACAGACAGACAGACAGACAGACACGGAACCAAAAATGTTCCCTGATGTCTGAAACGGATTTCTGTCTTGGAATTTTTAAAATCGGAGGCATAAAAGTTTTTCGTTCTCAAAAGTGAACACAATGCTTCCGTTACCTTCGGTAAGCTCGGAAGCAATAAAATTAAATAATTAAAGACAACCAAAATAGAAATTGATTTTTTTTAATGAGGGGTACTTAGTGTCACGAAAATTATAGAAAGGGTACACAGATGTTAAAAGTTTGGGAAACACTGCTCTACTCGCATAAGGTAAATTATACAGCATTTTTTTATTGATAAAAGTAAGTCATTAGCTAGCATTACTTGTGTATTTACTAATTTTTAGGGATATTATTTGACAAGTTTAGATTTTTTTAACTGGGGCACTAAACATTGCTTTCTTCAAAAAGACATGACGCCCACGGTGCGTCGTTAATGACGCACCTGTTGCGTCGCACCGTTTTCCTAACATTTTGCTCTTCCCATTTTTTATTTTATTTCATTTTTTCTTTCTTCCGATATATATTAATTTATAAAATAAATACTTTAGATGGCTGAAAAGAAACCTTAATATCAATAGTTATGAATAATTAATAAGGTCCAAGTGTTTACATGTTTCAATTACACGATACATTTTACAAACTTGTTATTTTTTTACGTATTGAATAATAAAATAAGTAAAAATAGAATAATAATACCATGACGCACACGATGCGTCATTGAACGCATATGGTGCGTCATGCTCGTTTCAGTGATAAATTGCCCTTTCTGTGGCTGCATGACGCACATGGTGCGTCATAATGTTTTTGTTATGTTTATAAACTATAAACATTAGAAAAACGATTCTGATGCAATTTCATGCATATCTGAGTCCGGACTAACATAAATATATGAAAAAAAAAAAATCTGTTCCCAGGAAGGACTTTTTTCTCTCTTCTATGCTGCAGTCAAAGGGTTAAACATATATTTATTTATCAGAAGTTTTTCTGGTAGATTTTTATATTTTTTTTAAAATTTATCTGTGTTTGATGATGATCACAGTATTTATCTATTATTAAGTTTTAATTTTATAACTTAATAAAATTGATTTAATTGTTTAAAAAATAACATGAAATAAAATATCTGAAAAGACAGAGTTTTTGATTTTTCAATGGTGGCTGAAATTCATTCTTCAAATGCATTTCATGGTGCAAGTAGTTTAAAACAGTTGTTAAATGCTAATGACTTAGACCATGAATACATTCATTCCTTTAATGCAATGGGTTTAAATCATATGGATATACCCAATTTCATAGAAAAAAAATCACAGATTTCAAGTTCCCTTTTTAAAATTAAATTTATTGTGCAAGTGTTATTTAATTTGTCTTCAGAGTAATGGACTTTGGACTGACTTGTAATCAGGATATGGTATTACTTTCAATTTAACTTTGTTTTTTAAACTTAACACCCTGCGCCTAAATATGTGGTAAATTCCCCGTATCTGACCCAATTTTTTAAAATTGTTCCTTTGGACAAAAAAACATCACTCTTGTGTTTATAGAAGAGACAATATCCCTTTGTCTTTTCATTTAATTTGACTCTAGAGATATTATCACTTCTATTTACTGCAGAGATAATATCCCTTTGTCTAAACTTTTGGACATGAACATCACTTAAAATAAATTAATAGTAAAAAAACATTTTTTAAAAAAAGCTTTTATCTTGGGCCATCCGCCATATTGGATTTAGAGTGAAGGCATTTTATTTTTCGTATTCTTCTCAGCAAACCCTTTCATTTGATACCAATATCAATAGCGTGTTTAAAAAATAACTGGTCCGCAATCTTGGGCTGTCCGCCATATTGGATTTAGAATGAAGTCACGTAACTAACCTTGCATTGTCATCCAAACTTAACGTATTTGCCAATCCTATCAATCGGTTGAGGATAACGGCTTTAAAATTCAGTTGCAAGGTTTGACCCGAACATACATACATACAAACATTGCAAGTTTAATAAAACCTTGTAAAATAAAGGAACAATTTCAAAAAACCAAACCAAAAAGAAAGTTGGGACAGATGCAGCAGATTTACCAAATATATTAAAATACGGTTTAATACAAGCATGTATTATACAATTTATCCTACTATATTTTTTTAAAAAAAAAGAAAAAAAAGAAGTCTTTTTAGATAACCCTTTTGTACTTCTTATTTAACAGAGCCAATTTATTTTTTTATTTTAATCTAGCCTTTCTTTTTCTAGATGATGGGAAACTTTTAATTATAAAACTCAAAGAATAACCAAATTCTTATTCATATCAGTTTTTTAATAATAAAATTTTTTGTTTCAAATTTAATGATTGCATTTTGACATCAACAGTAAAACTCTGATAATCCTTATCGCTGATTTAAGAAAAAACAGTCAAATTCACAGTTTTCTTTTGATTATGTATTGCTAATCCTGATTTATACAAAGCATGTTTTTAATCTGTAAATGATTGTTTAATGTAAAAAAAAAAATTGTTTGTTTAGTTATATACTTAAGATTTTCCTTTAGAATACCTTCTTTTAATTTGATATCTGATATTTGAATTATCTTCTGGACCTAATTAGTCTGTTAAATCAAAATTTACTGTACTTGTTTAAAACGACTGTAAATTATTTATTTAATTTAGTTAAAATTTCAGTATTTTTTCATTGTAATTTTTAAAAATTGAACTTATAAAATGTATGTATAATAATAATAATAGAACTAGTTGTAATAATTGATACTGAAGTGTTATTTTTATTTATTTATTTTTTAACGGTCCTTTAGTTTGATTTACCTAAAATTGTTTATAGTTTGTAAAGTACGTCTTTTTTTATTATTTTTTGCCATTTATTAATAATTGACCTTATGTATATTACTTTTTTTTAATATATGCTTAGAATTGTATTTGTTTATTTAGGAATCATTAGCTAACCATATGAATACTTCCTTATAATAATATTGTGAGGCATAATACATTATGATTTGTCTGGGAAAAAACTTCACAGGGGAAAAAAATCATTATGTGTATTTGCACATGATAGTGTAGTGTGTCAAATCTTTGTTACAAGCCTATAGTGTGAGCTTTTACAACTATCTCTCTACTGTGGAATATATGTGTTTCAGAGAAAAGGGAAATTTTTAAAAGTGGCCATCATCCAGAGAAAATCATGAATGATGAGATAAGAGTTGTTACAGTTTGAAATACATTACTATGCAGGGTGTTCTGCAGCGAGATATATACTTTAGAAGGTGACACTACACCTATAAGTCTGCCAAAAAGTTAATATAGGCTATGTTTTTTCCCCGACCTGTTTTGGAGTTATAGCCTTTAATTGAGTATTCAAAAAAATACCTCTTTAACAGTTACATGAGATTTTCTCAGTATCAGCTGTATTTCTTTTATTTCACTCATTTTTTCATCTACTTAAAATAGGAATATTTTATACTAAAAAACACTATTTTAAAGTTTACTAAATACACTATCTTTTGTGAAATTTTTACATTATCTGCGTTTTTAAGTTATATAAAACATCTCATTTTTTTTTTAAATATAACAATAATTCACTTTTGAATGACTTCACAGAGAGCTGAATAGAATTCGTTAAATATTAGTTATTTTTAAAAAAAAAAAAAAATGGCGCACACCACGTTGCGCCAGCTATAATAGTTTTTGAGTAATAAATCGTTTTTAAAGATAAAGTAGACAACTTTTTGATTACTCAATTTAAGGCTATAACTCCACAACAAACTTTTTGGCTGCCTTTTAGGTGTAGTATCACCTTCTAAAGTATCTCGCTGCAGAACACCTTGTAGAGTATAGAATCTGACTCTATTCATGTCAGATTCTTACTTCTTTTTAACAAACTATAATACCATTCCATCAATCTCCTTCCATCTCTTAACTTACTCTTATAATTACCATTTTAGGTTAAAACATGTTTTTTTTTAAAAAATATTAATGTTAATATCAGAATATAAAGAAACATCGCCATGCTCATTCAAACTAAGGCCTTTGTTTGCCAAATTATCTAATGTAGACCACTTCTCTGGTGTCCATCTCTACAAGTTGTTTTGTCAAATATTCATTAGAATTGCAAAATTGTTCTAGGTAGATCATAATTTTAATCTTAATTAAAGCCATCTAATTGTAAAGCAATATATTTATAATTGTGTTTATTTAACTTCAGTTTGTTATTATCTTTTATTTGTATCATAAACTAAGTATGATTTTAATCTTTTATTTTCTATTACTTCATTAATTATTATAAAACTGTATAAAGAACAAACAATAAAAATTGTTACGTTGATTTTGTTTGACTTATTGTTGCAATAATAACTATTTTTAACATATTAAGGATAAATTATTTTCATTTGAACGTTTGCACATTTTATGAATGTCCTAATATTACTATTGTACCTGTCTCACTTTAGTTATTAATTTGCTGTTGATTTTTTTTTTTCTTTCTTTATAACTTTTGAACGCATACAATTATTTTGGTTTGAACTCTTATTGGAGTTTTAGATGGATAAATATAATTTGTTTTTTATGTTATTTGTTATTGTTTTTTTTCTGCCTTTTAACTACCTATGTTGCTGTTAAAGTATTTATGTTATTTTTGTTCTTTGTAACAAATGCCTATTGCCAAGCTATGTCCTGCGGTTGAACTTAGCCAACCAAATATTCTTAAAGGCACCAAAAGATTTACTTATAATCAAAGTTCTAGCTTGATGCTAGTCAGACACTTTTTTGCACTCAATCTCCTGGACTTCTAGCACAGTGATGGAAAATTTGGGCTCTGCTTATGTATCACACTTAAAAATAACACATCCTGTGAGATATTTTTTCCTCTGGTCTCCCCTTTACCAAAAAAGACTTTTAATTTTGATTTGCACTAGTTTTTTCTTTCTGAATTGCAATATATGAATTTGAAATAAAATGCGTTCTAGGCACATGCTTGATCTCCAGGGGTGCAGATGGAAATGTGCATGGACATACAAAGTGTTGTGTTTAATAAAATTCATTGAAGATTAATTTTATATACTGGGCCTAAAAATATATCACTCTTGCTTTAATGCAAAGTTAAATTAGAACAGGATTGCATTGCATTTTTCTTCCTTCCTGTATACAAAACATATGATTCAGAAGTATTGGGATTTATAATAGAATATTAAAATATCCACAATGTTGATATTTTATGAAAAATGGAATCTGCTTAATTCCTTTTCTACTCCTGCCATGTTATTTTGTGTTCTTTTAAGTTTGTATAGCTTTTAAGCTGTGCCATCTGAGACAGCCTTAAAAGTATAAATTTCCCTTTTTTTACTTTAACACCACTCTCCTTCTAGTTATTAGTATTTATTTACAGATCAAATTGCTAAATGATCTAACTGCAGCAACCCTGCATTTCATCTAGAACTCGTTTTTAACGACTAAAGAAGCACGGTCTTGCAGTAAACGCTGACAAGTGTGTATTTGGATTGTCAGAAGTAACATTTCAAAGTCATACCATCACCGCCGAAGGAGTAAAACCTGTACAGAAAAAAGTCGAAGCTATCCTACAATTCCCTAAGCCTGAAATTATTTAACAACTTCGCTGATTCATAGGCATGATAAATTTCTACCACCATTTTATAAAAGGAATTTCACATCTACAAGCTCCACTAACAGCATTGATAAAAGACTCGAGGAAAAAAGATAAAAGACCTGTGAAGTGGAACACTAAGGCCGAGGAAGCTTTTGAGAGTTGTAAAAAAGCTCTTGTCAAAGCTACAGGATTGGCATTCCCAGTAGGGAATGGCAAGCTCTCACTTATGACTGATGCTTCAGACGTTGCTTTGGGAAAAACAGAAGGCAGCCACAAGCCAATTGGATTTTTCTCAAAGAAATTACCACTGTCTCAAAAACGCTACAGCTACACCACTTATGACAAAGAATTACTCGCCATTTACGAAACCGTAAAATATTTTCGACATCTACTAGGACGTACGTATTCAAACATAAAATTGACAAATGTTCTCCTAGGCGAATCAGACAACTTAACCTCTGAAGAACAAGATCCAACGTCACCTATCGCCTATCGGAGAGTTCAAAGACACTCCATGGTTTCGACATGTACACGTGGATCTGGCAGGACCTTTACCGCCAGCAAACGGCAATAGATATCTACTCACATCTATAGATAGATGCACGTGATGACTAGAGGCTATTCCTCTCGGGGATATCACAGCGGAATCAGTTGCCCTACCTTTCAATAATTTTCAAATGTGTATTTTCTAGTATATATTTCATTTTTAAGTTTTAGGTAGTATTCATACTACGGAAAGTTTAAGTTTTAATAAATCAAATTATAATTATTATTAACAAAGATAGTCAGACAGAGAAAAATAGACTCCAGCGCCGGGACTTGAACCACGGGCCTCTATATAATGAATATGAGAGGAGCAAGAAAGGCTTGACCTCACAACTCACAAGCCATTATTTCTACTAAATGAAAGTTAAGTTTAAATCAAATTATAATTACTATTTATAAAGGGAGACAGACAGAGAAAAATAGAATTCAGTGCCGGGACAATGAAAGTTAGGTTAAGTTGGTAAAAAATGAAAGTTAAGGTTAAAGCAAAGGTATGGAACAAAGGAAAATCAATTCAGAGATATGACATGTAGTAAAGTACAATAACCTAGTTCATCAGTACACTGACAATACGTTCTAACATTTGTACACATACAGGTTTGTTTGATTTATGGTTTATGGCAATATACTGATTAATTCGAACTAGTAATAGTGTTTGTTGTTTACTACCTTTGTTTGTTTACCTTCACTAACCTAGGAGGACCAGCAGTTTGTTGTTAGTTTCATTGCAGCTTCAATTGCTCTTGATTCCAAATGGGTATTCAATTAAAGGAAACGGACAACAGAAAATTTGACAAAAAAACTGGTTTGTTTAGTGTGAGTATGAAGTTAGTGCAAGCACTCACGTAAACTTTATTATTTTTATCATTAACAGTTTCTGAATAGTTGCAAATAAAAAAAAGTTAAAAATCACATAAAGTAGGAGGAAGGATGGCAGTAATAGTACAAAATTACGGAGCACAATAAAGTAAAAAATGATTTCAACTTTTAAATTATTATAAATAGGCCACACTAGGTATATTATTATAGAGCTGGGCAAAGTTATGCGAGTATGTTTCATCGAATGAAAATGTGAAGTATTTACCTTTGATAAGGGGAGGTAGAGAGTTAAAAAAAATCTTACTAACTCTGATGGTTACTTGATTAAATTTCTGACAATTATGTGAACATGCCATACCAATTTTATGATTAAACATTGTTGCATGCAACATTTGGACTAACAATACATTTTTTTTTTATTTAACTACCAGGAATCCTGAAAGCAAAAATGTTATGTATACTTGTATACAGGGTCACAGATAATTATTCTTGCTTTCTATGTAATGGTAATTATTTTATGTTTTAAACCATTAATGTTATCATAAAAAGAAAAAATCGGTTGGATAAAATGAACAAAACTTTCTCATATAGATATTAATACTGCATTTAAATCCCCTTAATGACTCATTTAATTGATTTGTTTTAATCATATTTAACCCTTGGTTGGTAACATCCGTCTCCTAGACGGATAGGATTTGTATTTTGATGCTTGAGTGCGTTAGTAATTGCGCGAGCGCTCTATGCTGTGAGATATGCTTCAGTCGAAACTTGAGAGTTAACCTGGTAAATGTTCCTATTTTGTTTTTGACATACGTAGTGCAATATTTTTTGTTCAAAGTAAAGTCACCCCGTCTATTAGACGGATATTACTGCATATGAATGTAAAAATACTATTATTAGACTAGACGGATATTACCGTATGTGTATGAAAACATACCAGTCTCAGAGACAGATGTACTTCCAAACATGCCTCAGATAGCTGTACATTCTGTATGTATATACATATACGTACATATATATACAAATTTTATATGTTACATTAGGGTGGGCCGAAAAAACAGAATTTTTGAAATTCAAAATAGCAGTATCTCAAAAAGTTGCATAATGAAGAAATAACATCGCACACAAAATTTGGGGCCAATCGGACAACTCTTAGGTGGGGCGACGGGGCCCCAAAATTTCAAAAAATTACGAAATTTCGTACTTTTTTATGTATGTTAACAGTTAGTCCTATATTATTGCAATATTTTTACTTTTCAATGCTAATACATCTAATGATTATAGTGTGCGTAACAATATATATGCTTATATAAATGATTTTTCAAACATTAGACAAAATATTAATAGACATACATAGGAATTTTCGCCAAAACTGTCATCTGAGAATCCCCTAGCAGCACTTAGACTTTTAACATTTCTTAAAGAAAATGTTAAAAATAATTACCAGAGCTCACCACGGCAGATACTTGAGCTCCGCCCTAACCCACCCAACCTCCCTACCTTTGTGCTAGGACAATTTAATAAAAATTAAATTTTAGAAAAAAAAATTTAAGTAAATTATTTTTTTGAGTTAAATTTTAGCGTTTTTTGTCTACTTTTTTAAATTTCTTTATAAACCGAAGATGATGCATCTGTCACAAGTTTTATACAGCGTTCAACAGCTTGGTTGTGGTAAGGAAAATCTGTGTTCACTTCAGGTGTAGTTAGATTAGCAGCAGCGTCCCTTTCATGTTGTAAGGAAAGGTGTTTGTCAGTGAAGGTTCCGTGGCTGTTATTTTATTCCAGTCGATCAAATTGTAGTATTCATCTGCCTCAAAATTCAGATCTGAAATTTTAAACGGTCTGACATCTTTAATAGAGTGATTTATATGTCCTCTGCACGATACAATTTTTTTCCAAGCATCTAATATGACATTATCTCTTGGGTCGCTTATCATGGCAATTAGTATATTCTCGGGATGTAAGAAGTATGCATTCCTTTGTATAATAGGATCTATTACTTTTTTTAAGTTATCCGGTAAATATCTGCTTGATCTTATTTGTAAAAAACTGTTGAGGGCACCATCTTTTATCAAATTGTTAGATTTAATACGGAACCAGGATGGAGTATTAACCTTTTGTATATAAGTTGTTATTGTTACCAGATCATTTGAAGGATGCTCAGTTGATACATAAAGACGTAATAAACGATTGGCAGTTGTTACCCATCTGGAGTGTGCCATCTTTCCTGAACTTCGGTTGGCTAGTTTGGCGGGACAATAACCTTCTGAAACTGCTAATGATGTATTCAAAAGAAATTTCTGATCTGTACTTAAATTGTGTTCGTGCAATCGTAAGTCTGGAATACAGCTATCATTTGGCGCTAACCAAATTTATAGCTAAATTAATTTCTTCGGCCCAGTAGTTTAGTCTGCTCAGAAATAGACGATAGACCGACATTTCTAAAAACCACTTATTTAAACTCAAGAGACGTTTAAATCCATCTAAATCGATGTTTCGTCTGATCACAATACTTTTTCTTTTTACATAATGTAACACGTATATGAGAACAGTGGCGTATCCAGGGGGGGGGGGGGGGCACGTGCCCCCCCAGACCCAAGTAATAGAGTAAAAAAAACCAAAAAAAAACCCGTATTTCTTTTTTTAATATATATTTTTTACATTCACCTCATATTCAATTTCACCTCAGAAATACATAAAAACGCTATTCCGAGAGGTCATATTTTCAAAATTTATTGTTCAGGCAATATGTTAATGTAACTTCGCAGCTGTGGCGTATCCAGGGGGGCACGTGCCCCCCCCCAGAAAACATTTTCTAACGAATACGTTTTAAAACAGTTGTTTTTTCTTTATTAGTTGTAAATTTCTTTTTTTTGGGGGGGGGGGGGGGGATCTGCTTTGTTGATTTAGTAGTTCCCTTTTCTTGTTACCACTACGACTCCCCCCCCCCCCCCCCCCCAATCTAAACTGACTTAGAATGTGCCCTCCCAGACTTGCTGGATACGTCACTGTATGAGAAAATAAGAAAAACGCAGTAATCAAGTCTATGTCTGCACTCTACACAATTACAGTTGATTCAATAGTTGCTATCATGATCGCAACTATATCGTGCAAACTATCACCGTGAAAACAGGGCTTTACTAACTATTAATTTACCTTTATATAGATCTCTAGTTAGTTTTTATTTTAATCACTTTAATGTATAATTAAAAAATTTTAAATAGTATATTTATGTTTAATATTATTAAATAGATTTATTATGTAATTTTTTGAGCAAGAGTATTTATGAATCAATTAAAATTTGTCCCAATAATTATTTTGTTATGATGGTACAATTGCAGTTAACAAAAAGTAAATATTCTCTAATCTAAATTTAAATAGTAAAATGGTAAAGGCGTGATCAGTACCAGTTTTATGATACTGCAAATTAATTTGATTTATCTATTCACGGCAGCAAAATTAAGTATTGTTGCACTGTTTTCAATCTGCAAAATGTAATTTTTCTTGATTCTTTTGTAACATGTCAAACAAACAGGCAGCAAAATTTATGAAAAGTTTACTACAAAGCAGTCGCAGGTTATGAACTCTCCCATATTGTTCATTTTTTTATATTATTTAAGAGTAATATTCTGCTAAATATTTATATCTTTCTTGAAAATATATTTAAAAATTATAATAATAATAATAAAACAAATTTTATTATTTTAAAGTCATTATTAAAAAAACATCGCTAAAAATTGAGATAAATAACAGCTGTTAATAAAAAAAGTGGTAACACTGATCGTTTTGCATTTGTTTTGTTTAAACTTTATGAGTCAAACTTTCATATTTTTACAACTTACATTTTATTTCTTTAAATCTTTTATCTATTAAAAAATGACTATAATAAGTGAATAATATTTTGTTATGAGTATTTTGATAAATATGTTAATTTGTTTTTTGAAGTTTAAATAAAACATTGATGATAATGTTGTGCAAGACGTTGACGACTTGTTTTATAACACGCCACCTGAAATTGAAAATATGGCAACATCATCAAAGGAAAGTTTATAGCCCTCTAAATCAGGTACTATAGTATCAGGTATCTTTTGTGTAATTTTTCTGCCGTTAGTAGATAAAATATTGTATGTAGTAACCATGCAGCAAAGGAAACATTCCTGACTCGTTTAAAGCTTATCTGCTTCACACCTTAGCAGCTTGGTTACACCTTAGCAGGTAATTAACATTTTCCTGCCTCGGCTTCGATTCTGCAGTAAAATTGTTTAGCCTATCCTCGCCTTCGGCTCGGAGCTAAAACCTAAAAAACTTGTCAGCAAAATTCCCTTTTGGTGCCTAGTAACAAAAATAACTATTATTCCATCGTTATTCTTAAATTTAGGTGTTCTTGCCAATTTAAAAGTTTCACTGCAAAAAAACATGTTTCAGTTTATGAAAGTGTATGGTTCGTGTTCAGTGTATTGACTTTTGGAGGTGATGAATCTGTATCGATTATTTTAAGTAATCTTGGCAAGGTCGGCTAAGTTCGTCTGCGGGACATAGCTTGGCAATAGGCGTTTGCAGAGACGGAACTAGACCTGCTGAGGCCCGTGTGCAAGATTTTTTTTTTAGGCCCCTCCCCCCACCAAATATTTTAGGCACCCAAATATTTTTTTAGGCCCCTCCAAGATGACCAAATATTTTTGTCGCCTCATTTTTCAGGATACACATAAGATTAGTAAAAAATTTGCAACAAAAAAATTATTTTATGATAAAAAAAACAAATAAATAAATTAAATTCGTATTTAAATGGACTACATTTTAGAATATTTTAATCAAAATCGTCGGAACCGTTTTCGAGAAATACTTTTTCACTTTTTTTCATAGTTTATAAGGAGTAGCGCCCCCAAATTTTAAGGAAAAATTAATTTCTCCTCGGGGTATGATTTTTCTGAACATTTATGCTGAATTTCGTCAAAATCGGCCCAGTAGTTTAGGCTCCAGGTGTCTGCACAGGCAGACGACAGACATTTTTTAAAAACTACTTTTTTGGACTCAGGGGACCTCAAAACGTGTAAATCCATCAAAATCAAATTTTCACGCCATTACTATACTTTCTCTTTATATGGAAAGTATAAAGAGCAAAAAAGTTACGAAAATGAGCAAAAAAGTTGCCTTTAATGGTACTTTTTTACTTTAGCATCCCCCTATATCCCTTCGTGTAAATAGTTATTTCGCCAAAGGAACATTATACCGAGTAGCATATACTCCTTAGTCTAAATTACTGTTAAGACAAAGGAATATTTATTCCAATGTATGCCTTGGGACAAAGGAATATCACACTTGTGTTTATAATTGTGATCATATCCTTTAGTCTAATAAACTATTAAGATAAAGGAATATTAAATATAGAACTTCCCCAAGAGTCTCAATGTCTTGGGGAGACAAACACACAAACCTTTTTGATTTTGGTAGGGCAGAATATTGTTTAGAACCAAGGGGGGTGCTAAAGTAAAAAAGAGCCCTTGTAATTAATACAAAAGAAAGGATTTCGAGATTATGGCTCAAAATAAGAACACTTTATCTTAAATGTATTTCTTAGATCCATTATTTCAGCTGTAGACTTGAGTAGAATACTCATATTTACAACTTTAAATCTTGGAGAAAAAAATGCCACGAGTAAAAAGTTCTTATTTTAAGCCATAGAATCTAACTTTAGCCTTAAAAATATGTCTTTTATTAACTTTTTCATTTTTTAATTACTGCTGCAGAGCATTTTAGCGCTCAGAGTCTCAGAGTGCTTAGCATTTTTTCTGTAAGCGCATTTTAAGTTAACATAGAACCCAGCAAACCACGCCTTTCTTCCTGCAGTAGATTTCGGAGATATTGAGTTGATCGGGTTAGGTGGCCCCTGTGTTGTGTAGGCATATTTTACAAGTTAAAAATTTATAATTAATTTAAAAACTTACTAAAGATAGTTACATTTTGATGAAACATATGCAGGATAATACAAAACATTAACAGTCAAAAATACCCAAATGTATAAAAATCACGTCATGTTGTAAGTCAATGTTTTATATGAATAATATTGTCTTAATAAGCATTTAACATAAATTGTCTCAAAAAATTATAATAATAATTATAATTATTATGTGGAAAATAATATAGATGCCTACCACATAAAAATAATATTAATAATAACAATGGTAATAAATAATATATAAACTAACTTCACCTTTTTAGTAAAATTATTCTTTATTTTTTATTTTAATTTTATTAATTTTTTTTATAACTGGCCGAGCGGAAGTGAGGCCCCCCTTACCCCGAGGCCCGTGTGTGGCTGACCCCATGCACACGGCTAGTTCCGGCACTGGGCGTTTGAAAAAAACAAACCGGTGGAGAGCGGTCATGTCTCACCAATTATGGTGGACAATGTGATTTTCATGATCCTGAGTACAGAATTAGTTAGTAGACCAAAAATCAAGTCGATTTTATTTTCAAACTTGATAGGTCAGTTTTTTAAATATTACTAAAAATAAACGTGGCCACCTGTCAAGGGACAAACTAGCATCAACTTGATTTTTGGTATACTAACTAATTCGGTACTCAGGATCATGAAAATCACATTGTCCACCATAATTGGTAAGACATGGCCGCTCTCCGCCGGTTTGTTTTTTTCAAACACCTATTGCCAAGCTATGTCCCGCAGACGAACTTAGCCCAAAAAGATTGACTTGAATACAAAATTCTAGCTTGATGTTAGTCAGATACTTTTTTGCACGCTATCTCCTGGACTATAACTCCTGGAAATATCATTGGCCCACAGAGATGTATATTCATGTATGTTTTACCTCATTTTTAGACATGCCCTTAAGGGGTAGCGGGAGGGGGGCATATTTTTTGAATATGCATTGCAGGCATATTTTAGAAAAGTTTTTTTGACAAAAGGGCGCCCAAAATTAAACACTATCTCTAAGTGGTATATATATTTGTAATCTTCTCTTCAATACCTTTCATTTGATACCCCACTCAAAATTTAAAAAAAAAAAAAAATTCGCGCGTCGTAAATTATCCGCCATTTTGAATTTGAAGAGCTGATAATTTTGAGTTCGCTATATTTTTCCTGTGTGCGCGTCAAAATGATCTTTTATACTGGAAGGTTTCACGTTTTTATCTCTTTTGGTTCAAAAGTTATTGGAACCGTACAGAGTGACAGACAGACACAGGAACGAAACTATAAGGGTTTCTTTTTTTTTTTGGTTTTACCAACGAAACCCTAAAAAAGGGTAACGTCTCTTACAAGAAGTGACTGATATTTTTTTAAGCAATAGGATCCTATTGATTTTCTCTTTGTACCCACAAAGAGAAAATCAATAGGATCCTGTACCCACATGCATTTTTAAAATATATATTGTCAAGCCCATCAGCGTCGCTTATTATAAAAGTAGCTATTGTGTGTTAAGACGACTTAAAACGTGGCTAAAAAGTATATACGTCAAGATCTTAGAAATCGCCTCCCTAAGAAAATTTTCTGGATCCACCACTGCTAATAGAGTACTGGAATAACGGTAAAAAAAAAATACAGGTTTAGTTATAGAATATCGGCAAAGATTAACATCATAAAAAAAAAAAAAAAATAACCAAACGTGGAATACCGGTAGATTTTAACGACAGATGTCGCATACCTACAATTATGCCCGGGGAAGAAAAGGTAGTGAAATCGCAACCCTTTACTCCTTAATGATTATAGATGTCCACGTCCACTGAAAGTGTACTAGGGCCACAGCCATAAACGTTTACCTGGAGCGCTGACGGCAGAAATTTAGAAATCTTTAGCGGTTAATAATACCGATGTTCCGGGCAGAAGGTTAATATCTTCTAATGCTGTTCTTGCAACAAGAGCAAGAATCTTGCTCTTACCCACACCCCACACGTTACAATTCTTATATAGGTACATAATTCCTTCTCAATGTTTTAACTCATATTCTCTTTTTTACAATAAATAAATATTTTACAATACTTACTCTCATTTTTTGGGTGACCTCTCTGCACTGCCCCTTATACTGATAACCGTGTTCCATGTTATGGTATTATATACAACATGACCGGCGACTGAGAGTACGAATTCTCCATTCTTCAGGCTTGCATCTGACTTAAATAAATAACTATCTTTTAAAGCAATGCATGCCTTTTCGAAGTCTTCTTTTCAATCATCTTTTTCACCATAATTTGTTATATTTTGTCCGAGTTAGATGAAATTAATTATTATTAGTTATGCGTCAGTGACGACTATGCCAGTCAAAATAAAACCAACATCACCTACACTCTAAACCATTAACGTTTTGTGACAATGCGTGCTTAGTATAACGAAATCGGATACCCCTTAGAGCAAAAATTGAGACATTGGTTTGTTCAGGTGTTTTGTTTAAGCTCGAAGTCAAAACTAAGTTTGTCAAAATTTTTATTTCTTCTATTGTCGATAAATATGATACTAAAAATTATCATCACCGCAAAATTAATGTATAATAGTTTTTTTTATAGAACGCCTCCGAGCTTACCGAAGGTATGGAAGCAATGTGATCGTTCCGAAAAACGATTTTTTTATGTGTCCAGTCCAATTTAAAAAAATCCAAGACAGAAATCCATTTGAGGTCAGCACACATTTTTTTCCCGTGTCAGTCTGTCTTCTTATTTATTTACTTATCCGTCGGTTTGTCTTTCGTTCAATTTTCGCGAACCAACATAATATCTTAAAATCTACTCGTCTCATTTTCGGTATTCATTCCATCCTCATAAGTGTCAATCCGAAAGCAATTGCAGAATTTAATGTCTTTCTGGTCTGGTGTATGATAGAGGAATGGAATGGGCGAACGGCCGAGGACGACAACGATTGCCAGTTACCTAGCTAGGTAAGGTAGTTAAGTTTGGTAAAGGCGTACCAAGGTGGCATAGGCGGCCCCCTAAAGTAGGAGCGGTAAAAAGAAAAATAAACAGGTCAAGAGTGTGCTAGTCAGCACACAGAGAGGGTCCGTAGACCACACTATATAGTGTTTAACTGAAAAGTGTATAAACAGTGTTTTTTTAAAATGCTAAAAAGCTTACTTTGAACCATTCTAAGGGTCTGATATTCTCAAAACACACTCTGATAAAGTATTTTTTTGCCACTGAACCGGACTACAACCATATAAATACATCGAAAAGACCATAATAATTATAAAAAAAACGTATTTTGTCAATAAAAAATAAAATGATATTTTTTTCGAAATTTCCAAAAAGTGTCATCTTTACTTTTGGTCCAAGAATGTTCAGGAATTTTTTCAGATTTTTTGCACTTCACATAAGCGAGATAGAGGGGGGGGGGGGGGGGGGGGGGGGGCACGTTTCACACCCACTTCAAACTTGCCTACGCTCGCCCTATCAAAGTTATATCCAAAGAATTATATATTTTTGTAATCAGCTCGACGTACCCTTTCATATGATACCCCTCACGGTGTCGAAAAAAAAAAAAAAAAATTTAACCCTTAAGTTTTTTTACCCTAATTTTTTTGAAAAATATTTTTTTAAGTCGCTATATTTTTAAAATATGTGGGCAGGTACAAGACACATACATGCCAAATTTCAAAGTGATCGGACGAAAGGTGTAGCCGTGAGAGCACGCGAGAGGACGGACGGACAGACACACGCAGGGAAATATAAGGGTCCTTGGTTTTGCCTACGGACCCTAAAAAAGAAAATAAATAACTTATTATTTTCGGCGTTTTTTATTAACAGTAATTGTTTATTAATTTTTATATTATAATAAATTCACTTATAGTAGTTATTATCCCCGTAATTTATATTATGCATTTTTTTATAATAATTCTTAAGCTATACTTTTATATCTATTATGTATTCATGGATTTCTCTGATTTTTGCCGGTAATTTATTTTTAAGTGTATAGGGGATACTCTAATATTGGACCAAGAACTGTTCCTTGGGATATAGAAAAAGATGATATTTCCTCATCTCTTATTACGTATTTTATTTTGTAGACTGGGGTCTATGGTTTAAATCTTAAGAGAACTAGTTAAGTGCACTCCCTGTAATACCCATTTTTTGTAAGGAGAAAGGAGATTAATAAAGCGAGGTGGGAAACAGAGTCGAACGCTTTTGCGATATCCAAGAATACCACTAATGTTTTTGTATTACTATTCAATTCCTAGTATATTTTCATAGTTATATCGGAAACTACATTTTGGGTACTTATCCTGGTCTTGTATTGACTTGTATTGTACAGTAGAGTGTCCGTATTGATTTCTTGGTTTGCCATGATTTACTTCTATATATTTAACTAGTTGTTTCTTAACACGGATATGGTTTATGGTTTAACTCGGGGATGCAGATGAAATTTACGCTTTTAAATGTCATACCAGGAAGTTAGAATATAAAGGAGGGACATTGGTTTTCACTTGTATTCGTTGTAGTACCAATACCTATACTTTATTTCGCCGATAGAAGTTCCAAATTTTATATAAAACCAGCTGGATACCGTGCTTCGCTACGGAGTGTGTTATTTTTAATTCGATGGGTTTATAAACTACCATCAAGAAGCATTTATATTATTTTACTAAGCGAGAATATCTAGATTCTACATTCCTCCCCCTTATTTCTTTACCCCTTCCCCTTTAATATGGTAACTTGCAAATATCCCAAATTAGTAATTGATTCCGACTACTGAAGAAAAATTCTTAAATGAAACTTTCCTGGAAAAGCAGTGGTATTTTCCTTCTGAATCTCCTTGTGGCTTTTCACATCCCTGAATTGAAATTGGAATTATATATATTTTATGAATATATGTAGCAAAATTCGCGATTCCAGAATTAACAGTTTCTAAAATGTACTGATTAATTGGTGATTTGGCCTTAAAAGGAGGACTTAAATGGCCTTAATAAATGGGGATGAGTGAGTATTGGGAATAAAACAATGTCAGAACTTTTACCAGGTAGATGACAAATAGGTGTGTCTAATTTGGTTTAGATATCTCAAATAATGGAGTAGCCTATAAAGAACATACGCACACACACACACACATACCTTGACTTTTATATATATATAGATATAGATATATTTTTCCATTTTACCTCCCTACATGTTGTTATCTATACATAACAACAATTACTGTACTCTTTAAAAGCTTTTCAACGGTATGCATCATGAAGGTATGCTTTCATTACTTTAACATTTGTACCCCCTACCCCTGTACCAAAATTTAAATTTCGAAAATTAATGTAGATTGTGATTTTCTTCTTGCTTTGAAGGTCGTGTGCAAATTTTCAGAGATTGGACCAAAACTGTAGATTTGTATAAAGAACATACACACGCACACATATGTTGATTTTTATATATACAATATTTATATATTATAGATAAAAATGTAAATTTCCATTTTAACCCCCTGCATAACTGTACACAACAACAAATACTGTACTCTTAAAGTGCTTTTCAACGATATGCATCATGAAGGGTATTGGGTATTCATTACTTTAACCCCGTATTCATTACTTGTACCCCGTACCCTTGTGTACCAAATTTAAATTTCAAAAATTCATTTCTTTTCCTAAGTATGTATAATTTTCACACCAATAAAAATTTGCGTTATGTTGAATTTACTGTGTGCGGTGAAAATATTTACGACAAATAATTACCACACAATTAATAACTTTTCTGTCAGAGTCAGAGCGTCTACTTTGCCGCGAACTCACACTACATTTAACACACGCACAGCTCAATATTTATCACAAAGCAGAGATTTATTGGTGGGGACCGAGCTTTACGGTTTCATCATTATATTTTACTGAGATATTTCATTTATTCGAGAAATAAAATTTTAATTTTAGAGACACTAACCCCAAAAGCCCTAATAATCGTGATAAAAAAATTTGCTAATTAGCGTGGCATGTAGCTTCCTAGCATTCTATCACGTATAATTCATGGATCTTATGCTTTTGCAACCCTTTATTGTATCATTTACTTATACAGCTTCCCCCCTTTTAAAAACGAATCTGTCAAAATGTTGTTCTGTGTGAACGATATATAAAATTCAAATTTTAGAATTTAAGTATAGTTTTCCTTGGAAATATAATTAATAGTAATCGAGTAGAATTCCTGAGAAGTCGGGGAAACATTTTTTTTTTTTTTGCATAGGACTACATGTAATGTCAGCTTTATATCATAAAGGTATGATTATATCATAGATTAGGTATGATTTATATCATAGAGGTATGTTATTTAAAATAGATTTTGCTTTCGAGCTTATACTCAAGGTAACGGAAGCTATCTGCCACACAAATTGGCAGACTATTTTTTAATTTTTTTTTTTATAGAGATACGTCTATAATTTCAAGAAGCTACAGCCATATTAAAAAATATATCTAAATTAATTGTTAATTTAGAAATAGCCCAGAAATTTGGTCTAATGTATACAAATGAAAATCTATTGTTGGAAATGGATTAATCCAACAATATCTATTTCACCTTCTATTTACTTAGCAGGTATAGTGATAAAAATAAAACGAAATTTTGAAATAGTTATGCATGCATTCAAGTTTAGGTATGTTAGTTCCAACTTAATACCAAATTGCTACTCTCTAGTTCTAGTTTAGCCTTATATATAGACTTATAGATAGGGCATGACAACGTATCTTTGAGCAACCTCTGAGAGTAAAGTAAGCAAAGCACTTCCTTATGGTCCTTATGACAGGTTTTTATTGTTATGTGCAGTTTATGTTGTAAGTTGTAAAGCTAGTAGGTACTAATTATTTTATCATATGGTCATACTGTTAGTTAAGAATTATGAATAATAATTTAAAATATTTAACCAATCCAGTATTACTTAAAAATATAAAGTTCAGATTGGGTGTTATTTTCTGATTGGTTTACATGGATTACTCTTATAAAATTATTTCAAAAATTAAATGTATTTTTTTTCTTACAAAAGAATATGAACGTAAAAAAAAAAAATCGGGCGTGATAGTTGTTTAGGATTTAAAAGGATCTCGTAAGGATATAGTGGGTACGGTTGCAAGGTATGCAGAGGAGAGGAGCTAGTGGGGGTAAAAGAATGCAAAGAGATTGGCCGAGTAACATCTCGCCAGGATAAAGTACCCGAGTTAAGTAAAAAGAAACGGTACATGATACCGGTCCTGGAGGGGTTGGAGAAAAGAGGCGTGCACAGGTAACTAGTGGGGGACGCAGTGGTGGTAATCCTTCGCCAATGGGAAGAAGAAGGCGGTACCCAGGTCGGTTGTGTGGGTGCATGAAGTTAGTCCGCCTTGGTACACCGAGCCGAACGCGATATGACCGGAATCCCGTGAACCTTTGTCAACCGCGTTGTTTTCGTACTGCCGTAATCGGAACCCGTACACATTGCGGAATCGGACCGTAATAACTCAAAATATTTGAGTTCCGATCTCTTTTCTGTTATCAAGTGAAAAAGATAATCCTTCAAGCTGGCTGCCAACGGTAATCCGGGCCACGCCATGTTCACCAGGTCTGTTTCAACCTCCCCTAAATTAATTAGTCTTTAGTTAAATTTTTATTTTAATCAACATTTTTCTCAAGCTTTTAAAATCACTGCCTACCTTATTAATTCGTTTAACGAAGATGTAGTTATGTACCTAACATTTACAGGTGTCACTTATAGGTAATCTGTAAACTTGGTAGTGCCTCCTAAATGCTATCAGTAATTTGATAAGAAGATTACTTTTATTACAATTTTGTAAAAATTTATAGATTAAGGAGCTAGTGTCTATATTAATTGCTTGTTAGTTATTAAAGTCTCTCGTAGACTTCAATAGGGGGACAAATCTGAGCTGGCATTCAGATCTCTGAGAGATAAGGGCAATCAATTACCGATTTAACATTTTTTTTTACTTGAGCTTGAAAAGATATTTGCAGATTTTAGCAAGTATTAAACTGCACATACGTACTTAAAAATGTATACTAATTATAATATTGATAACTGTATTCAAATACGGAATTAGGTTATTTACCTATGTAATTGATTGCAGATCTATATTAATTGCTTGGTACAACTTCATTAGGTTATGAAATCAATAATATAATTTATATGCTATTTAATATTGCTATTTAATAATATATTTATATGAGTATTAATGGTAAACTTAATACAATAATTAGTTGAACTTAAAAAGCTGCTATAGATTATTTTTTCTAAAACAAATAAAAAGAAAAAGAAATTCACTATGTATTACGCTGTAATAATTTATAAATACAAACATGCAAAGGATTCACCAAGCTTCGATACGACTGTTAATCTATAGAGCTTAATAATTGAGTTAACCTTTTGAGTCAAAAACATAATTAAAAATTGTTAAAATAATTTAGCCAGTCTTAAATGACCATGAAATAAAACATTGAACATAATAATTACTTAGATATATTTATATAAGACCTTGATAAGGACGTATGCAAACGTTTTTTTAACCCTTATTCCACGCTAATTATCTTCAATTTGATGCAAATACTAATTGTAGGTGTATTATGTAATAAAATACATTTCTTCAAGGAGACTCAGGCACTCAGGCGTGGGAATGTCATTTGGGAATTAATGCATTTGGGAAATCATTGGTAGTTACATAGTAGGAAAAAAGGTAAAGGAATTACTCTTACAATAATAATTAATTATCCCTTCCCTCTATATTTAATGGACAGAAATTATTGCCGTTAGTTTTAACTGTATTACAAGATATGAGTCATTTAGAAAAATATATATTTTTTATTATACATCTAATAGTTCAGTTATAAAATGTATGAAGTTATTAAATATGATCATATGGTTCTAAATTGTATCACATTCCTGTAACCATTGCACAAAAAAATCATATCTGGTTCGATTCCCAGAGAGGTGATATATATGTTTTACACCTATTATCACTTCAAGTGGGTGTTAAAAAGTGATTGATACCGTCTCACTTGTAAATACCTAATTTTGTGTTGATCAAGACGTAAATGAAACTAAAAATAGATAAATGCGAGTGGTTTAAATTAAAATTTTATACTTATATAGTTGATCATTAAGTGCAGTCACACGAGGAGGATATCCGGGATGTCCTCCCGGATTACATCCGGGTTCGTTTTGAATAATTGTACTCTAATGATTATGATAAATTAATTACATTAACATATATATATATATATATATATATATATATATATATATATATATATATATATATATATATATATATATATATATAATATATATATATATGGTATTTTATTATACTATATTATATGTACTACAAAAAAATGTATTTAATTAAAAAAAATAATTAAAATATAAATTTATTAAATTATTAAATACACGTTGTTTTCCTAGTCCTTATACCTCAAATATTGATAAACATAAATTTACCCTCGCTATAGAATCGAAACCGAAATGTGAACACCCATTTGTTGAACATTTTATAAATATGATTAATAACAACATTATTAAATTAGGTATTATGGGATTAAAATTATATGTGTTAAAGATTTGATCGATATGTTTACCGAGGTCACTTTTTATTTTAAGTGAAAAATAAAGCTAACCTAACTATAATACATGTTTTTATTTATTATTATATTAGAAATTATTTTACTATTGAAATACATATATAAAATTAAGCACAACTATACGTTATAAATTATTCATACTTTCTTTATGTATATAACTTTGATTACTTTCGTAATAAAATAAATGTAATTTAGGATGAGATTGTTAAGAGAATAAGAATACCTAAATATTTTTATGGAAACAAGAAATTTCGGATTACCTAATTTTATATATTTCCTTTCTATATTATATTTTTAGTTTTTAAACTGTTCTTAATATAAGTAGTGTTTGTTTAATCTTCTTCCTGCTTATTTTTTCATTTTAATTTTAATTTTGTCCAGTTCAAAGTTCAGCCTCTGTTTAAGCAGTTCAAGCAGCTTGACCTCACGGTTATAACCGGTTTGACCTAAAAAGAAACAAAACATTATAAGACTTACAAAAAATTAAGAATTGGCTCTCAAAAAACAAAAAAATTAGTTTGTTTAATATTATCCAACTAGAATCTGAATATTCGTCAACATATTCATTATAATAATTATTAAATAGTTCTTGTAAGAGATTTAATCATTTACCTCGCTTTTTCTCCTAAAATAATTATAAAATACAATTATAATGAAATATTGTTTTTAATTTTCAAGATATATATTTCTTCAGATAATTGTTTATAATTTCAAATTCTTATTCTTTTGTTTACACTTTAAAAAAGTCGAATAAAACCAACAAAAGTATTTTACATTTTCAATAAGCAACTTCTTCAAATTTGAATTTAGATTGAATGCTGTATTCATACTATTTGATATTAAAATACTCTTCTACTTATACAATTATATATACCAATTATGAATAATTGCTCCAATAAAGGATAATGGTTACTTCTAACTAGATTATTATTTTCGGTGTTCCCTGATGCATATATTACTATATAAACGGTTTTAATAATGTTACTAGTATTAAATTGATAAAAATTAAAACAGGTTAGATTTTGTTTCAATACCAGAAAAGTGCTGGGGAAAAAACTAGGTAGGAATATGCTTATACAAAGATTAAAATCGAAAGCCTAAATTTTATATTGTTAATGATTCGATTTTTTTAATACCTCGACTTTTAAAGTTATCAAAATACAGGGTTGAATTGCCAACATCTATCTGAATATTATATTCTAATAAATTAAAAAATGCACTATATCAGGAAGTAAGTTATTTTAATTGGGTTTAGGTGAAATTTATACTAAATATGATAAATTTGCTATCAAATCGTATCATTTTTTATTACAGTTTGACAATCAACTGATCAAGTTTATAGTTAAAATCATATTCACCATATTTAATTGTTACGCTTAAACAAAACATTTTTCACTATTTTTTTAACTCACAATATTGACTTAAATTTATTTTGTAATTTATTTTTGATCTTATAGTAAATATTTTGTCACCATAATTGGATTATATTAAATTCTATTTAGTAATAACATATTCATTTTAATAAGTTTATAGTAATAAAAAAAAGTGTTAAAACAGTAAGAGAAGTTAGTGATAAACATCATAGAACTAAATAATAACTAATAATATGTTATATGCACCACTTACCTTAGATATTAAATCTATAAATAATATTATATATTTAACACACAAAAAATATTGTATGAATTACAAATAATATTTATTATGTATCATTTATTAAAGTGAAGTTGTTTTTTTTAGTAAATATGCGAAAAGTTATATCTACATATTTTATTTTCCTTTACATAAAAATTTTACTTCCATGCTTACCGAAGGTAACGGACAGAAATCCGGGCTACTTCTTTATATTGTTCCTCCCCTGTTTCTTTTTAGAATAAAAATGATTTTGATTAAATTACTATAAAGACCAAGGGATGTTTAGTCCAATGTACTTTGGGACAAAGGAGTATCAAACTTCTGTTTTAAACATTTTTGGTTCTGTGTCTGTCTGTCGGTTTTGCGAACCAACATATTTTAAAAACTACTCGTCCGATTTTTTAATGAAATTTGGATGGCAAGTCATATAATTAGCCCATTGTTGGACCCATATAAGTTTGTGTCTCTTCCACATGCGCACAAACTAGCATTTATTTACACCTATAGCTTCAAGAGTATACTTATCTAATTTTTAGGAAAATTGGATGGTTTGTCGAAAGTAGCCCGCTGATAGACTCAGATTAATTTCAATCATCTGCGCTCTTTAACTTTTGCTAAATTAAAACTTTAATTCGTGTAAAAAATCGAAACAATTTTGACAGATTAAATAAACGGGGAAACAATTAAATAAATTAGACAATAATGGTTTGTAAAGCAAAAAATTACGTGATAGGATGCGAGGAATCTATGTGTCACACTATGTGGCAATCTATTTTTGATGTATTATAATCCAAAAATGTCTATACATAAATCCATTTTGGACATCGGGGAACATTTTTTTTTTGCAACATTGTCGCTTAAAATTTTTGCAAACCACTATTAAAAAGTCATTGTACTATTTTTTTTTGGAAATATTGCTTTGATTTCGGTAGTTCATAATTAGCCCAATTGTTGGTTCCATAATAATTTCAACTTTCGCCCATTCCTTCCATCTGCATGTGCAAAAAGTAACATCTAGTGCTCGTCTAGTGCAGAAAGTAGCATTTTGCAAGCGAGCGTGGAGTTTGTACCTGAGCAACAGCGAGGATAGTAAAACCACACGAGCAAAGCGAAATGCAGTTTTCGCACGAGTTGCGTGCCGTACTTTATCAACGATTGTTGGACATTAATAATAAATACAGAAAAATGTAATAAACTTCCCATAAGTGAGTTCGTATTTCTCTTTTGACATTGATTTATTAGTTGTATTTTGTGCCGAATTAATTATTTCGGGACGAGTATTATTCTCCTCATTTTCGTCATAATTACTTAAATCACTTATTGTTTTTCACTAAAAACTCGATATAAACAGTAAATTGGGTGTATATGACCTAGTTGTCGGACACCCTAATAAAACAATAAATAAATAAATATAAACAGTTACATTAATTAAACAAACAGCAAATTAGTTTTGTTAAATGTAAACAAACTCGCTAATCGAGCGTTAAGGTGAAACATTTTTCTTTTTTTAGTGCGGAAAAAAAAATTATAAACGCGCATGCGCAATGAATACAACTACAAAAAAATCCCTTTCTACGCATCTAAACAGAGATAAAAATGTTTATATTTCGTGTCAATCGTAGATAAACTTGTTTTTATTTACAACTAGGTACATACATCTTTAAACGTTTTCTCGCAATTTTGAATACATTTGGATGTTTTGTTGAAAATAGTCACCGTCTGCAAACATTTAATATTAAATAAAGGAACAAACTTTTTCTTAGCTATTATTGAATATGAATTTCCCAGTGGGATCGCAATATTAAGAAATTAAGAAATTATGTCCTCAGTCTACCAATTAAAGACCATTTAAATATTATTAATACTTTTAAAAATAAACAAATAAATAGATTTATAACTTAGATATTAATATTTTAGTATGATTCTAGCCACAACTGAATAAAAACTTGAGCTATGTTAGTTACAAATAAAGCAAATTTATTTAATAATTAAAAATTGTCTCTTAATCCTAGTCTGTATTAAAGGGAAAAAGCAAAATAAAATAGCATTAATTAAAGCATTCTTCAACGATAAAATAAATTATTTATAAAGTAATGTATTTTGAATTTAAATCATGACTAAATATTTTTAAAGTTTAAAATATTTAAATTAAAAATATTATATTTAAAACAATTATATATTCATATATTTGAGTATTTAAAATAATATATTCTAACATTTAACTTATTTAAGTATTGCACTCGCCAAGAATATATAAATAGGCGAACGAATAAATAAAATAATATGAAAAGTTTAAATATATATATATTTATGAAAAATTAATAGCAAATTTGGACTATAGATAAAAAAAATAGAATAATCACAGCTTTATTATTCATATTAAACCTGAAGATATTTACATTTTATAATATTTTAATCATAATTATAATTTTGTAGTTCATAAAAAAAAAATAAAATAAAAAAATAAAAATAAAATCTGATCTTTGATAATAAAAAATTCTTAAGGATTTGTCTTTAAATGGTTACCCTTGGGCTAACTAAGAAATAGTGAATAACATAAATATGTCTTATATTTCTTATATTTTATTACATCATTCTGTGGGTGCTTAGCCAAAACAGCGAATGTACTAATTACATAAGTTGAGATTACTGCCTTTCAAAATGAAAAAAGGTAGTTAAAAAGTGGTATATATTAATTATTATAACTGGACATATTGCTTTGAAGTTATCTAGTGATATTTTTAACTTCCTGATTTTCAATAAAAATCTTACTTTGAAAGGCAGTAATCTCAACTTAAGTAATTTGTAGATTCGTTGTTTTGGCAAACCATCGCATACTTTAACTATATCACAATATGCAGGTATATTATATTACTGACGAATATCACATTGTTATATACGACATACGGTATAGAACAATGTAAGACATGTAGATCATATATAAATACATATAGAAATAAGTTTAAATTTAAAGTATACCTAAAGAAACTAAATAACAAAATTAAAAAAAAAAAAATTAAAGTAAAATTGAAAAGTATACCTAAAGCTTTATTTTCCTACAGTCTGCACCAAAGTATAGACTAGTAAATGGGGTGGGTAGCCAATGAGAGCTCGAGATTTTCCCGGACAAAAGGTCGGGCCAACTAGGCAACGATAAATGTCTCTAGTGGAGGGGAGAGGCCCCATAACCATAGACCTAGTGGCTTTATTTTTTCCCTCAGAGAGGTTGGCCTATCTGTGTGTCACTTGATTTCCCGCGCTGTCAACGCACTAACTCTACTTTGGTGCAGACTGTAGACGCGACTGCAGCGGTAGACGCTCAAGTAATATCACTGAGGGACTCCTCTTCTGAGTTTGCATGTTCCGTTTTCCTAGCTGATCTCTTATAATTTTATGCCAGCGACTGTCGCTGGAATTGTGTCTAGGAAAATGTACCTTAATTCCGAAATAAACGAATGCAAATAATTCGAGAGTAAAGCATGTGTATAGCATAAAGTTTAAACAGAATGTGATTTGTGTACCCTTCTTTGTAGAACTTAATGGTGATGCTTAAAGAGCAAATCACTAATCAGTTGTTTATTGCCAAAAAAGATGTGTTATTGTATAAACAGTTTAGCAGCCTGAATTAAAAATTATTTACCATGGTTTACAATAACTTTATCAATTTTCCTTCAAATTTAGAGCTTATATCCATTTCTCAATTTCGTCTCAGGCTATAATTTTTCTACACATGGTATATCAGTCCAATTTTTAAATCGGTTTCATATTGCACAGTCTCACACACCATATTGCACTTTTGTAGAAACATTATTCTATTTATTTTGAACTCAGGAGACTTTTAAAAAGTATGTATGTTTTTGTAAATCAATCGCAATTTAAAAATGTATGTGTCATCACAATACTTTCTCTCTGTCTCTATTTATCTTTAAATATATATATATATATATATATATATATATATATATATATATATATATATATATATATATATATATATATTATTTATTGTAAAAAGAGACAAATGTTTGCAAAAGTTCTCGCAAAGGAAATTAATGTTATTGGAAATATTACCAAAAGATATATTATGTGTTAACGTCTTTAGCTTGAGGTTGCATTCTGAGTTGATTGCCAGAGGCAGTAAAGTTCCAATTCGACTCTTAAAACTTTTAAGACTCATGAGTATTTTATAGTTGGGACCGGTGCTGCCCCCAGGCCAATAAGCGACCAACCTCTGAATCACTTCTACACCTCATATAGCCCCTGCTCCAATTTAAACAATCGAGCAGGTTATTTCCAAAACGCCTACACACTGTATCCGGAATATTATAAACAATAAATTAAAGTTATGATGTTTTGTTTTTTTTTAATGTTGTTTTAATTCTTAAATAAATCTATTCCGTATTAAAATTAAAGCTAAGGCTGAGTTACTTGTCATTAAAATTTTACCTGACTTTAGAAAGACCAATTATAATCTTTTTAGTTGTAATTAAAATGATTAAGTTTTGTAAAATCTCAGTCGAGACAAAACAACATAATTCATAAGTTTCAAGCAAAATAACTTTTATATTATGATCTAATTTCATAAGAGCTTTCCCATGATTGCATGAACAGTTTGATTGAACTTTAGTACTAATATTTATTTGTAAAATCGGGAAAATCGACTTAAAAATTATTGAAATAAATCGGTTCGACATACTCGAACAAAACTTTTTCATATCTGAAGTAATGACTGAATACAATAATATCTAATATAATTAATTTATTATTAAACATATTTATAAAGTGTTCAACATATGGCTGTTTGCATTTCTTTTTTGATTTTTACAGCTAATTCAGATTTATTTTAATCAACATCTTGGAAACTTTATTTTTTCTTGGGGAAAAAACTTTATTTTCCTAACGCTACTCCAGCGATAGACAATCAAGCGATAGTCTTCAAGCTACTATCGCTGAGGACTCCTCTTCTGAGTTTGCATGTTGTCGTTTTCCTTTAGCTGAGCGACTCTTAGCATGCAGCAAACTCAGCTCCGTGATAGTCGCCGGGCGACCATCGCTGGATTCGCGTCAATAATTTTTTTCACGATTTTCAGAGTTTTTTGGGGGCATCGACCTTGAATTTAGAGCTAAAATTCGTCTCTTTTTTCAACCTGGCATATAGTTTTTTTTAACATTTAAGCCTAATCTACTCGAAATCGACCCCGCAGTTTTGGCTCTATGCGTCAACAAACACTACAGACAACAGACTGACATTTTTTTAAAACAACTATTTTTAGTTAAAAGACCTTGAAACGTGTTAATCCATCATAATTTTAAGAATAAAATACCTTTTAAAGGGTATCGCTTCATCGAAATTATACGAGAAAATAAAAAAGCTAACTCTAATTTGAATGATTGTTAAAATTGGGGAACATTAAAAAGATATTTATTTGACTAAATGAGGACATATTAATAGTGTATATTAATAAGACAGTAATATAAGGTATAATATAGGCATTATCTTGATGTATGGAGCTCATTAACAAGTATATAATATTTACTCTTGGATAGAAACAACTGTTCTATTGTTTTACTTTATAATCTTTAATCAAACAATCCCTCTGTCTGAACCGCTCTCTACCGAGAACTTTACACATCCCTTACATTTGCATTAAATCAATAACTAAATCCTATCTGATTTTTAAGATATTGGATATTATTTTTTTGTAATAAAAATACTATTGTCTATATTTTCTTTTTGTTTTAGAATTATTCTCTTTAGATAATTTTATCATATAATAATATGAAGTGTATCTTATCTAGAATTTTTAAGTTTTTTTTTTAAAACAAGTTTATTCATACGCCCACGATAATATTGTATACCAAGGTTAAAACAAAATATGAAATAAGTTCTCCTTTTTTAGACTCAAACTTATAATCGAGTATGATTGAATATAAATACTATGCTCAGTATATGATACACCTTTGTTTATTACAAATTAAATAAATTTAACTATTATTTCTTATTAGATCTCAAATTTAAAGAAAACCCATGTATTACGTTTATGTATATGCATTATGTATGTGATAGATGTATGAGTTTATGTATTTGATTATTCTGTTGTATAAAAACATAAAACTCTATCAAAATATAGTAATAACATTTTTTCGATTTTATAAATATTGTTCTTAGCCTTCAAAGTGTCATAGGGCTGTGGTTCTTAACCTTTTAGCAACCAAGGCCCCTTAAAATTTTTTTAAAAAATGTTAATTTTTTCCAAAAAAGAAAACAAATTGGACCCTCCCCCCTCAATTTTAAGTAACATTATAATTATTAGGTAAGACTCATTTTAAAACTAACTTTATTTATGTCCAAAAAAAACTCAAAGTGAAATTTATAAATTGGTAAAATAATGTAAAATATAAAATAATACTTAAATACCTTTTGCGGCCCCAGGTAAAAAACCCCTGTCTTATACGGTACTCCCTGATTTTGAATTGATTTTTTTAAAATTTAATTTTAACATTTTTTCTTTTTTTGGAAAAATGGAGACCGATTTCAAGGTTTTAAGGAACCACTAGTACAGATTATTTATTTATTTATGTCCTTGAAACGTATTCTAATTTAAATCCCCACAAAAAATATTTTTGATTTTTACTTTATCATATAAGTAGGTAGTATATATTTATAGAGATAAAGTATTGTGTTAGCGAAAAAATTCGATTTTGATGGATTTATAAATTATTAGGTCCCCTAAGTCCAAAAAAGTTCATAAAATGTCTGTCGTCTGTGCAAACGCCTAAACTATTTTTTTTACTCTGTTTGTCGGACCAATTTTATTTAATGTTAACCAAGAAGTATCCAAACTATTTTTTCCTATTTCACCCCCTTTTTTAAGCATATTTTACGCACATACATAGAAAATTAAATTTTATTTTGTTGGGGACAAAATTTTTACTCTATAAATCCAGGACATATTGTTATATTGGATAGCATTTTTATAGGCAATGGCATACTGTTTTGTTTGTGTATATATTAGATGATGATTTCTTACGTTCGAATTATATACCTACCTCTATTTATTTTAAACAGTAAAAAGATCACTCTAGGTAAAAGCTCAAGGTTCTTATCCCAAACATTAAGTTTAGAGTAATCTACGTTTTTAATCTATTTAGTCTATAAATAGGTGATATTTTAGGACAGTATAATTTTTAACCACTGTTATACTATCGAATTAAGTATTTCACTGATTAAGAATTGAATAAAAAAAACTTTTCGCGTAAATATCAAGTTTTTGGCAGAATGACAAATATTCAGACTTATATTCGATTTTTTTTATTTAAGGTTTAAAATAATATTTAACATTTCTTATCTTTTTTCAAGATATTTCAAATAAGATAGAGAAATTTTAAGACTTTACCTATGTTCTTTGAATTGTTTTTTTTTTTGCGTTCTGTTTGTATAAGATGTCTTTGTAGGAGTGTTTTTTGGCCTTATGGTAAGTAACTAAGTGGGAGCTATCATTTTAAAATAACTAGAACATTTCTAGGCAGCAGTATTGGCACCTCTACAAAAAGGTTTTAAGTTAAAGGATAATTTTTAAAATTTTAATTTATTCATGACTAGAAAAATAATTATAAGATTTTTTTTTGGTATTCGCGCAAAATGTCGGGGAGGTCTGGAGATAACGGAGAGTAAAACTTTAATAAGTTGTGTAGAGGTGCGGAAAGGCACCAAGAGGAAAGAGTTAGTGGCGAGTTTTAAGAAGCCGATGGCGTTCCAAACAAGAAAGGCCATTAAGTATATTCTTATTATAAGGACGTTCAGGTTATTACAAGGCATCGAGTTATGTCTTCACAGCGGGGGAGTAGAGGAATCCACGAGCATCATGTGGAAAAACATTATAATACAACAGATTGTTTCACTCGTCAAACAGAGGGGGTCTTGGATAAACCGAGCAAAGGCTACGTTCCCTAGCCGGTTTCTACGGAATTTTCTCTATTAACGTCTGACTCGATGACAGATCCTGTCTCCCACTCGGAACCTTCCTGTTTCCAACCAAACTCAATCCGACATGCGTTTAGTCAATGTACTTTTTTCTAATATTTTTTTTCTCTTTATAATGCTTATATTTCTTATTTATAAGCTTAATTCCGTTTTTTTTTATTACTTATATATCCCGAGGTGTATAATATACGTTGAATATAGCCTTAAGGCCTGTATAGTCGAAAAGACAAATAAAATAATGAGAAATGTAAAGGAGAAATGCGTAAGATGAAATAATGTTGACGCTATTAACAACCTTTTAAGAGAACGTTTAAGTTTGGATATAATATTGTGTCTGACTGTTGAGGAATGCCAACGAACAAGAAGCATGGACAGTCCTGGGAAAAATCCTTTTTAATAATGTACCAGGAATTTAATTTAATATTAATTATATTTAATATATAGAAGCTGCCATGGCAATTAATCACTTAATGCGTTGTTTTTGCTTGGTTATGTTTACTAATAACTAGCTAGCAACATCATAACAGATATGAGTAGTACCTATCTAAAGAAGAGTGTCAGTAAGTTTGTTTGTGTGTGTTGTTTTTTATTCAAATCTACAGTATTATTCCGAGCTGGATAAAAATTTGCACACACGACCTTCTAAACAAAAGGTCGGTCACTGTCAATTTCACGCCCCGGACAATGTTGGGTACTTTAGCTAGTATTATATAACATTGATAACTGAATTATAAACTTCATTAAATATTGGCTAAAATCAGCAATACAAGTCGTACTAAACTGTCTCATATACGAGTATGTACATAAGTATACTGTCCAGTTTTTTCCTTGTATTAGTTCGAGATTTCGAGGTTACATTTAATTAATATTAAGCATATTCTCAAAATTTACCATAAAAATAACTCATCTCTTTGCGTTAATAGCTTTTTTTTCAGGAACTAGATTTTTTCCAGTAAACGACTTAAATGGTTAGATTCGTATTTAAAGTTGATTAGATTTTTTTTAATCAAAATCGTCGGAATTGTTTTCGAGCAATAATTTATCCATCAATATCCAATTTTCGCTCCATCACAATACATTCTCTTTATATACTTCATACATGAGAAAGTAAAAATTAAGATCCTAAACTGTAAATTAGATATTGAAAGTTTGTTTAACGTATATTTACTAACAGAAGATTATTTTCACTAATTAAAAACTGAGCTCTTGAAGACCTTATTTGTTATCGCTTTCATTTATATCACCTTCAAATTAGATAAATAAAATAATGTGTGGGAATTAAAATAATGTAAATCTGAACACAAAGCTAATATTAATATACATTTATAATTATAGACTTAATTGAACTTAACTTATATAGATCAGGATAATCTTTACTTAGATAATCTTAATATCATATATTTAACAACTCATTACATCCTTACAAATCAAACACTTACTTATAATAAGCCAACAATCATTAACTACAACATAATTATTTATTAATAATAATAATATATATATGCTTTTCTACTCTATATATTCAATGTAATGATGACCTCAACTTGGCACTTCAATTAATTCTTGAGTTGGAAATGAAGAGAAATAATGTATTACATCTATCTTATACTCCAAGTCACTATATTTTAATAATTTTTTTACTTGTTCATGTGTTCATCAATCAAATATACATTGACTAACATTATTTACGATCAAATTATTAATTACAGTAAATAATATATATTATATTATTTACTGTAATTTTACATATTTTATTTATTTATTATGAAATGTATACTTTGATTTATTATTGATAATTACGTATTTAAGTTGTTATAATTTATGTATATATATATATATATATATATATATATATATATATATATATATATATATATATATATATATATATGTGTGTGTGTGTGGGTGTATATGTGTGCCCTGGAATTGTATTATAAACGTTACAAGAAAGCTTCCTCGCATCCTTTTACGTACATGAATTAGAGTATCAATTATATTAAGCAAAATTTATGTTACAAGTATGTTTAAGCGCAGGGTGAAGATAAACATAATAATATACATATTTAATTGAAATCGGACGTGTATTATTTAAGATATGTTGGTTCTCAAAAATTGAGCGACTGACAGACCGAAAGACCAACAGACTGACAGATAGACACGGAACCAAAAATGTAACCTGATATCTAAAACGGATTCCTGTCTTGGAATTTTTGAAATCGGAGATATAAAATGTTTTCGTTCTTCAAAACGATTGCATAGTTTCCGTTACCCACGGTAAGCTCGGAAGCAATAATGTTTAAAAAGGTGAAGGATTTAATTTAATTAATGCGGTAGTTTTTAATTATTACTAACCCTAGTTATTTTATATTTTAAGCATTATTTTCTGCCAAATATAGAGATCTGTTCGATATTTTAATATAGTATAGGTACTAAACTTACTTAAGACTTAATTACTTCGTCCAGTGATTTAAATTTTTTAGTTATTATAGGTTACCGTTGATGAATTAAATAATTATTAACCGTTTTATTTAAATTTAAACACTACATAAAGGAATTTTTTTGCAGTCAAAAATATTCCTACCTAGCCGAGACTTAAACTTACCTCATGTCATTTATAATTATCGCTATTTTCTCTAGAACTATTTTTTTTTTTAAAAAACGATTTATCGAGTTAAATTGGTATTTAAATGATTTTCAATTCAAATAATTTTTAATAAAAATAATTAAAACCTTTTAGAAGAAGAATTTTTTGAGAGCTATCCAAATTAATTAAGCCAACATTAATTCTCATGATAATTATAACTATCGCAGTTGTTCCTTCCATTCTATTATCATTAGATATTGTTCTTCCTATAATAATCATATTAGTATTTTTATTTGCATCCCTGTATTCTACAAAACAATAACTGCCACAAGTTTTTCCTCAAATAAACTTGATATTCTTATTGAAAGTTATAGGAGATTATTAGCAGTTTCTTTTGGTGTTAATTGTTACTTATTGTACTTTTAGAAAGTAGTCTTTGTTCTTTGTTTTTCCAAAAAGCTGTTAATTCTATTTACTATCATAGATCAGACAATACTTTAACGGTTTTAACAATGCTTAATTCCCTTTAAATTAAATTTCTCAGCTGTTTATTTTATGGTAGTTAACACAAAAAACATTAAATAGTTATTATATTTTGGCAGAACTGCACTTTTTGTACAAAAGCTATTTTAATATAAAATGATAGGATCTCTTATTAAGGTAAAAAAAAAGTAGAAAAAAAGTTGGAATTCCTAGTAAATGTTTGTGGGGAAGGAAGAAGGTAAGGTTTAGGCTGGCAAAGCTGTTTGTAAGAAGGTAATCTCGATGCAGGTTTGGAACTCCTCCTCCTAGGATCGCACCGCTGAAAAACGTTATTACAGGATGGGGAGGATGCCGAAATGTGAGCGCTATTTTACAGGTTTTTCCTCTGTATAGAGACCGAGATGGTCCTGCGAGATCTCGACTAATCGGCCGTAGAATCCTTAGTCCTATAGACCATTACATGCTTCTACCCGTACCTGTATATTACTACAAACTACTAATATGTATACCCTAGCCAGGATCCCTTCTTCCTCTAACAAGAAATAATACCTTAATAATAATAATATAATAATAATAAACGGCTTTTTATATTTTTATATTGGTACCTCTTATATATTTTTATCTGTTTAGTTGCCGAAACGCTGTTCGAGGGGAAAGTACTTTACGGTATTTGGAACCCACGAAACAAGATTCCCACGCGTTAACCAAAACATGTTCTTTTCTGTTACGTATTAACTCCTCTTTTACAGTATGGATATGGTCAATTTTAAAATGGCTATATTTTATTATCTTTTTATTCCTTATACGATTATTAAGACTATTTCATTGTAAATCGTTTAACATTTTATTGAAATTTCTCTATACTTATGGAAAGTAAAAATTGATGCCTTCCTATTTGTAACAGGTGGCTACAATTGTTCTTATATAATTACAGGGGGGGGGGGGGGTACAATGTATAATTGTCCTTTTAATTATATGACTATCATCGAAAATGTGTTCAAAAGGTGCTTTAATTTCGCTCCCCAACAGTTCTTCTTCTTTACGTTACGATCAACAACAGGAAAATGTATAATCGATTTTACAAATAGCATATAACTATGATCATTTGTATCAGACATGACTCGCTTTTTTAGTTATCCAATAGAAAATACATTAGTTTTAAAACGTTGGTATCGCCATAGTTCCTGGATATTGGTTAAAACATTATTTCAAGGTTTTATAAATATTCGAATAAAATTAAATCCGAGACACTTTGTGTAATAACTCTTCTTACAACATTTTTTTTGTTAGATATGATTCAAACGTCTCCTTTAATCATGCACCGAATGTAATCCATTATTGAAATTTCAATTTCTCCCCTCCCTGAACCAGAAATAAAGTTTGTGTATTGTGTAAGTGTGCGTGAGTATGGAGATGTTTAAATTATAGGTGGGTCGGGAGTTAGAGTTAGGCGGAACGAGGTATGGCGTGCCCCCTAGTACAAACTACCCGGTGTAGCCGATCAAATTCCCATGGATTCCATCCTCGTCCAGTGATGTACTTCGTACTTCTAACTTTGTAATACAACACAACTGCCGTGAGAACGCTCGTAGTCTGTGTGCTGAAGGCAAAGTATGTAGGTACTCTACCCGGCTACGAGCTGTTACCCCGAGGGGATGGCTACGAGCATCAGTCTATGCAAATATGCCGAGCTACTGTTGGTAAGTCGGCCTTCCCAAGCCTCTAATTCAAACCTTCGGCTACCTGTACTACGCTTAAATTCCACCCTAACACACCAATTAGGACCTACGTATTCTTTCCTTCCTCGGATAAACAGAATCCTACGAAGAATTCCTCTCATCAAATAATTGATCATTATTTCGGTTTCCTATTCTTTTTTTCTCTCTCTCGATCGGTAATTCTTGAATATCAGAATCATGAGAATCAATAGACATCTTACGTGGGGTTTAGTAGCAGGATAATTCTAACTTGGAACCACATTATTTTTTTTTCTACTAAAGTTGTTAATTACGAGTGTAGTCGGGCTCAGTCCGACTTGTTCCATTTAATCATATCTTGAGCCCGAGGAATTAGCATTAACAGTATAAAGGATTTAAATATTCGATATTGCGAATTGAGATTTCACACGCTTAACCTGGGACTCTAAATATTTAACTAGAGAGAGTGATGCTTTTATCGTCTCTTTAATTATTATCTTTTATCTTGTACTTAAACAGAGCAAGTTATTTCAACTGAGATTTGTTTGTGATTACTCATTTCTTGATAAAATTTCATTCGTTGATTACCAAAAAATAAGGCTGACATTGAATAATTAATGCTTACGAGTAAAATTGTTGTTTTGCTCTTCCTTGCTTAAACAAGTTATTCAATGCTACCATTTTTAGAACTAAGAAAGATGAATAAATACTTAATAATAGCCTATTGTAGAATACTTTAGTTCAACTAAAATGTCATAAAAAGTGTTTGTCTTGTATTCTAATTTTGTAGTCACCGTGTTATTATGGGTTAGAAAACTATTGCATAAGGGGTGTAGGCGTAGGCTCTCGTTAATTGATCCGTCATATAGCTCTTAGTTTTCCGGTAAAATCTACAACATGGAGGATTTAAGCCCGACGTTTGATTTTAGGTACGCACGCTTGCTATAGCTATAATAGAATATATTTGGGATATTTCTCCAGGAATACATAATTTGATTATATTATCCCACACAACATTTACTAGAATGAATTATATTTAGACTTTGACAAATAAAAGTAAATAATAACATTAACGTAAGAAACATAAGGCTAAATAATCTGATTGGCTGACGCCACATGCTTCCACTATTGAAATTATTTTTAGGGGTGTTAATTCTACAAGATTTCGAAAAAGTAGTACCCACATATTTTCTCCAGTCGTCAGTCAATCTTGCTGTGTCGTCGAGCTAATACCGCGATGCTCAACACCTCTAAAGATGCTTCTAGTGGTAGAAGTGAAATTACGTATTCAAATCCTTCGTGACGTAGACTTAATCTTAATCTGAAAACCAAGAGATTTATAAAGCAGTTTAAGCTTATTACATTGTGCCATCCAAAATAGTTTGACAAGAATTTTCTGCAGTATAAATAATTTATATCGTACTGAATCACGTTTAGAAGAAAGATTTATCTTTGAGTTTGTTAAAACATTGTATTATTTCATTAAAAAATTAACAAATAATTAAACCAATTAAAGAATACCCTATCGCCATGTTTAGATTGTAATATAATATAAATATTTAGCGTTGAGTAAAAGTATACTCTATGTGGTGATTTTTTTTGCTTTCATTTCAAGCAATCAGATTAATTTTAGGCAATCATATAAGTGTAAGAGAGGTCAAGTATATTTATAAATTACGGGTTTTTATTTTATTGTTACGTACAAGAAAGGAAAAGGGAGATAAATGTTTGAGTGAGAGAGAATAATAAAATTATGTGTTCCTAGAGAAATATCCTAAATGTATTCTTCTTTTATTTTTTTTATTTTCTGCATAGTACATTTAAAGTAGAGAGCTAAAGACTTCTCTTGTTGTAATGAAAATAAGTAACTATCTATGTGAACTTGCATAAAAGCAATGAATATCTTGTAGTTGGCGGCAAAATGCCATCATTTAGTAAGAAGTTTTAAATCTGCAATTGAAGCAAAAAGAAGAACCCTTAATGGGATTACAAGAAGTTATTACCTCCAGCTCGTACAATAGCAGGAGCTGAGAGGCGTTATGGGATCTATCGGGTAGCAGTGTCACATACCGACACACGCAGATTGCGTTAATTCACCTTTACGTAGATCCCGGGTGCGTTCAGCACCTCGCTAGGCCGGTCATAATCGTTAAAGCCGATTGCACCGAGCCGCGGTATCCCCAGCCGCATCTCACTATGATGTAGGGGTATTCTTTCCTACACTTATAAAATTCTACGTTATGCTTCGTAATACACATTTATTTTTAATGCAGTCATTAAGGAATGACTGAAACTACACCACCATGCTTTATATTTGCAATTCTCCCAGCTGTAGTTAGTAAAAAGAGTTTTAAACAGATATTTTAAATGATATAGATTCTTTCAAGTTTAATAGTTAATAAATATAAGGTTCGTTGAAAGACCAACATAGAAAATCTGATTTATTGAATACTATTTATAATCTTTAAGGATTTAAAAGGTAATACATTTTCAAGCGTTTCCAACTTAGCTGGTGTTAACAATAACTAACTAAAGCATAAGCATTATTTGAAATGATGTAGAAGCAGTAAATAAAAAAATATTTTAAATGTAGGAATAAAATGGATGAAGTTATTTGAATTAGTGGCTGGAATTGATTATATAAATATTAGTAAAAATGATTTGAAATTGTTTTTTTAACTAAAGTAATATAATTTTACATTTTCATTATGATTAATTTAAATTGAAATCACAAACTTGGCTAAATACTGGACGAACGTACAATTTATGGATTGATTATCACAATCTTGTTGCAAATAATAAAAATAAGAAGTAAGGATTAAGAGAATAATGTGGAAAAAAACAACAACAATTAAACTAATTTAAGCTTATAAATAAAATATTAATGGGGACATATTAGGTTCATCAATAAATCATCTGCCTACTGAAGTATTTGAATTATTCTCCCATCTCCTAATGGATAAATATTATTGCTTATTAACCCGTAAAGTTGATAATTTCCTAGGCATGCTGTTTTAGTAATAGCACGTTAAGATTTTCTTTGTTCGATGGTGGTAATGGTAATAGAAGATATTATTTTAAAGGTTCTGATTAATCTAATAACATTAGCGAAATCATTTATAAGGAACTTTATCTTTTAATATCAACCCTGACAAAGAACTTGTCAAAAATATTTGAAGTTATAAGTTTAAGTGGGTAATGTGCCGGAGGGTTAAAGCCAGTGCCATTACAATTCAATTGATGAGTTCTGCGAGGTGAGCGGGACTTGAGAGATTCCACTCATTTATCATTTCTTGTTTGAGTTAATGGTCCGGTTCGGAGGTAATCTATTAGGCCTGGAGAGACCGGGCTCTCACAAAGCGTTAGCTCCCTCCGCCGGCTTCCCTCGTCCGCCATCAACACCGCCAGCAAGCCACAGATATTAGTGCATCTCGGCCGCAAGCGGATCGTTTCTCTTAACGGACAAAAGTTTGCAAATGAGCTTAGAAGGCCGGTTTTAAAGACCATCATAAGGTGGTAGTTAGCTCCTTTAGAAGGAGGAGATAGGCCGCCTTGCTTTTTCTAAACTATTGTGAAGGTGTTGTCGTCTTATATTGTTTGAAGAAAAAGTTTATAATTATATTCGAACAATAATATATTTTTTTATACTTCACATTTTCTTAGTTATTATTTGCAAGTTCCGAATGATTGATGAATGTTCCCATGTGTTTGCTGTAAAAAAAAGCGAAGGGTGGAGGTGTGATATGTTTGAGATGTTAATCATACTGACTGAAGTGTTTTGTTTGAATAACCGAATAGGAACGAGCCTCATAATCCTCTTTCTTGTTTATTGATAATAAATTAAGAAGAACCTCGTCGCGTAAATCGCCACGAAGAGACGCGTGGCGGCGACCCGTAACAACTCGTAATTGAGTTTTGGGCCCTGGCCGAGAGAAAAGGTGTGCAAACAAGGCTGTTAGTTACCTCGGCTCCTATAATGAGCAGTAAAGTGGGCGACGCCGGCCACAAATAACCGAGTCTATTCTCTCGTCTTAGAAACCAAAAGGTGATGAGAGATTTTATAATTAAATGGCGTTTATTTTCTATAAGGAGTGTCCGGAGCAATTTTGTGTTGTCTCGACTCGAGGTTTCAATAAACTCTTAATAATAAATATATTGGCAATAAAACCGTGATGTTTATGAGTTTGGACCTAATTCCAAGTCCGTGTGAATTATTCCCTCATGCATAAGATCGTTAAAGTACCTCCGGGTTGTATGTTGGTTTTAAAGACGGACTTTCAGTTCTTATTATCAATAAAGCTTTGTGTATATTGACGATTTGTTACAAATCGTTTGGCAATGATTTATACGACGTAGAGACGTCTGCAGCCTCGTCCCGATCAAATCCCTTTGGTCCTCCGCACTGGATATTCTGCCGTATTTATCTAAGGATTCGTTATGTAAATACATTGCAATAATCCTTTGCGTGAATAACTTTACCAAGAATAATAATTTATAGTCTGTTATGATAGGTGGTGATATTTTGTAAGTGCGCATATAGATATTACTATGACAGCTCTTTGCACACTCTGCGTATTTCTTGTGTTTTATATGAAACCATTGTTTCTTCATTTAATGAAATTGAAAATACATATATACAGGATAAGACTAGCCTATCATTAAACCATCTCTATCCAGTATTTGAAGAGTCAAATAAAATAAAATCTAAGGATCTTTGTAGAAAATTCAAAACATATAATGACAGTGAAGGGGAAGTATCTTCTAATCATAAAAGTAATTGAATATTTCGAAGAAAAAAAAAAAAAAATAAATGGTTGGCAAGTAGTTGCAATAAAAAAATAATTAATTCCGCATAAATGTGATATCTGTTGAATGAATAAAATAGGCTAAAGGTAATATTGTTTAGGAATATTACTAGGTCTTAGTTAATGCAATTTTTTACTACATTTTAATCCTTAGCTACAGCACTATTTATGGTTTGACGCTATCTAGAGTTTTTCTTTTTTAATTGGTATCTGAAGTTAAATTTTAATTAATCCTCATCTTATAATATTTATATATCATTTTAACTTTTAATATGAAAGGCATTCTTCTTTATTTAAATTGAAGGGATCTCGATTAATTATTCTTTTTACAATGCACGATTCATCCAAATTACACATCGATCAATGTGATCATTGATTTAGGATGTCTAATCTAAATTTACATTAAATCTTAATGTAATTGTTGACGTCTATTTGTAAATACTGTAGTAAGAGCGTTTCATCGAACTTTTTGATAAAGAAACGAAGAAAAAAGGTTTAGTTTAAACCTGCTCTTGAAAAAATATAGTGTTAGTGTATACTACTAACGAAAAACTCTTTAAATATAATTATATTTGACGTATGTTATATATATATAATATAATGCCATATATTGTAAAAGTTGAAGTTTACGAAATGAAGATAATGAATTATCTTGAATTATTAACTTTTACGTAATATATATTATGTACAAAATTAAAGAAGCAGGTGACTACGTCAAAATATTTGGTGGGCTAAGTCAGTTGTAAGATTATTTTAACCTTGGCTACAAAACAGTATGCTACATGCATGAGGATTTCTTCTCACGCTATTACATCCAAAAGTTTTTACCATTTCAGGAATTCCACGTTTTATTGAATTTCATTTGCTACTGAAATATTTTTCGAGGAAAAAGAAATAATTATATACAATTTCCTCTTCTAAATAGCACCTGTGAAAAAAAAGGTAAATATTCTGATCTCTAAAAAAAAGGAATAGGAATAAAAACAATCTAATAGAATGGTTTTATAAGCATATCTTTTGTTTTTGAAGGTGGTTAAAAAAAAGTGTTGCCAAGAACAAAAAAAAAAGTTTACAAGTTAAACTCACGCGGAGAATTTTATATCACGCAAGACTTCAGACAAATAGACACGCGCAATATAGGTTGTAAATATACTTAATCTTACACAAATTCAATTCATTCTAACCAATATTACGTACTAGACATGTGTTTCAAACCATAATTTTTTTGGACCCAGGGGACCAGATGTAAATATCAAAATAATTTTTTTGGGCTATCACAATCTTTTTTCTGTATACAGTGTGACTCAAGATTGGGTAATGAAGAAGATAAATGTGTTTTTCCACGGTAGGCTGTGAAATAGTAACTTTAGAGCCTAAAAAACATAGCTAAAATCCAGTTTTTCATTACGTGGACTTAAAAAATCTTTTCATTACTCCTAGCTGTAAAGAAAAAATCTTTTACGTCCTAGGAACAAAAAGATTTTTATTTTCCGGCGGGTAGTTGTCAAAACTTCCGTTAGTACCGCTGCAGTCTTTGTAGAAATTCTTCTAGTACGATTAAAATCCGCTAGACGTCAATGCGTTTTATTTATCTTTTCTTAGAGTGTAACCTCTTTTTAATTTTTCTTTTTTTAAGTCTTAAGTATGTACTAATATTTGTTATTATTATATATTGATTAGTGATTAATATTTAATGTTTCATTGTCTGCTACCTCGGAAAAAATAGCATATGCTACGCGACTGTGAAGTGTTTTTTCTTTACCTTGGCAATATTTACTGTCTCGCTTCGCTCGACAGTAAATGTAATTGCCGCGGTAAAGAAAAAACTCACTTCACAGCCTAGTAACATAATATACTATTATTTTTGGGTTTTCGATTTTTATTAAGTCATACTTAATAAAAACTCCTGCTTGTCCTTAAATATTATTTTCTAGATTTTTAGAACTGGGTATTTTATTTTTTGAAAACTTTAAAGAGTAAACTATCGTTATTGAGGATGGTTTTGATGAACCACAGTTTAAATAGAAATGTGGTTCTGAATTGCAGAAAAAGTATAATTATCCACTTCGTTTATTTTATTAAAGATCAAATTCTAGTTTATTTTACAAAAAAAAAAAAAAATCCAACTCCAAGGAGTTATAATAATAATCAAATATGCTAATACCAAGGATAAGCTAAAGCAAAGAATTGCATATAGGCCATAGCAAATATTACCCTTCACCAAATTCAGAATAAATTTATAAATAGAGTCGAAATTTGTGCAGAAGAAATAATAATTATTTAATACATTTCAATATTCATTTTACTTTCTCATATAAAGAGAAAGTATTGTGATGACGTGGAAAATTCGATTTTGAGATTGTGACATGGATATACACGTTTTGAGGTCAAAATAGTGGTTTTTCAAAAATGTCTGTCTGTCGTCTATGCAGACGCGTGAAGCCTAAACTACTGGGCCGATTTTGACGAAATTTGGCATACATGTTCAGAAAAATTCTACCACAAAGGAAAATCGAGAAATTTTAGCTCCAAATTTGGGTGTGCTGCCCACCAAACGCACTCTGAAAAACGTGAAAATTAATTATTTCTCAAAAACGCTTTTCCTACGATATTGATTAAAAAATTCTAAAATGTAGTCCATTTAAATAAGAAGCAAACGATACAAGCCGTTTTGTCGGAAAAAAATCTAGTTTCCGAGGCATTAATGAAAATAAATCTGATTTTGCTCAGAGATCGAGATTATATGAGAAAGTTAGTCTGAGTTGTCTTGGACCGATTTTTTTTTCTTATTGATTTATTATTTTATTTATTTCAGCTGGAAATTACATTTTTTTTTTTATATAGACTTTTACCAATTAAATGCATTTTTGCATTAATGTTCATTGTATTTTATTAAAACTATTATAAAAGTAAGGAAAAAAAATGCAAATAGATAATAAAAAATACAAAATGAATACATAATTACTATTAGCATTTTAAAAACTGGTTTTAAAAAGATAATATTCAACCTGCTTGTCTCAGGTCGCTGATAATGTATAAAGAATGGCGCAATAGGAAGTAAATCTTGTTACTAGTAATAAAATTCATAGTTTCATAAAACGAGTAGGTACTTAATAGTGTAATATAGATTATGCAGGTTTTACAAACCTGTAATAAATCACATGAATGGTATAAGAACATAACAGTACCATGTTATTATAAACAGAAATCACCTGAATATAAAATACTATTATTTCTATAGAAATAGATCTATTTATATTCACTGCAGTGAACGTTGTGCTCAAGAAATTATAAATAGTCTGATCAATTTGTCCACTATATATTAATCTTTGAATTAATGTTTTGTACTTAACCTATTCAATAAAAAGGTTCATCTAAGGTTATTTAAATTCAACTTGAATATAAATATTAAATGTTTACACAAGGCCAAATTATTTTGATACTAATAATAAATCATTCCTACACTACTCGTCTTACGGGTTTTTGTATGATACTACATACTTATTGCTCAACACTCTCAAATTTAGAGCTAATGATCATTCCCCAATTTGTCTTTAGTATGTCCTATTTTCTGGACATTTACTCCAAATTTAATCGAAGTTTGTAATTTCGGCTTCATGTGTGTGCCCAAACAACAAACTTGCTGTAAATTTCATGACGTGAATGTACAATAGTTATACATTATCATTCCTTATATAGTAAAATGAAGTATTAAAGTAAATGAAGTATTAAAGTAAATTAAATATTAAAGTAAAATTAAGTAAAAGTAAGTTTTTTATTTCTGAGCTCACAAAAGATAACGGCGGTTCATTGTGATCATTATAAAGAACAATTAGTTTTGGTTCCAAATTTCTTATTTTCTTCTCAGGCATCAAGGAATATTTTAGGTCTTGTATATGTCTGTCAGTCAACATTTTTGCTTATTTTTTTTTTATTTAAGGTATACATTTTCTACCAAATATTCATTAGTTTATGACACACTGATAGTAGACCAGATATAGGTTGTGAAATTTGGCAGGCATGTAAGCACGTCTAACTGCGCCATAAGTGTGCTAAATTTTATGATTCTAGCTAACTAAATGCTGTCTTTACTTTTACGGGTTGATTTTATTTTTTAGAGAGAGGGGGGGGGGGGGGGGGGGCTGGGAACGGTTGGTTACGGTTTTCCCGGTCGCCATATTGTGGGATTGAACTCTGCATAAATGAATGGTTTAAAGAGAAAACTAAATAAATGTGCGAAAATGTACAAAAGTTACACTAAATCTAAGGACATACTCGTAAAACAAAAAGTATGAAACATTTGTATAGGTCCAAAATTGTAGACCTTTTCAACTTCGATAGACCTGGCATATAAAGAAGAGTGTCGGTGGGTATATCTATTATATTTTTATTCTATATTCCCAATTCCCACTCCCCTCTCCCCAAAAAAACCCTCCCCATCTTCCAGCAATACCGGGTACTTCAACCATATACATAATATATTATTAGATGGTTTGATCATAATGTATTTCTTCATTAAAGATATTTCTCTTTGAATGCAAGTATAATTTTTCTTTGATTTATCAAAACTAGTTTAATTATATTAAGAGGAGAGTGGATAATATAAGTTGAAACAATGTAACTGTAGATATGTTTGTTCTGATTCAGATCTGCATAAGATGATCTTTTATAAGGTTACCTATTCATAATTTTAGAGGACTTAAAGTAGGGGTAAGAGGCAAGACAAGGGTCAACTCTATCATTTAGTATCATCTAACCCGTGGTTATTCCAACTCATAACTAACAAGATAAGATGTATTATAATTGAATATAGTTTGTAGTTCTTAACTATACGCTAAGCCTGACCAGGACCTCCGGACAGTATTTAACAATAATAATAGACTCCTAGAGTGCATTCTCTTCATACTCAAATTATACCTCATTTAGTAACATATCCTAACTATATATACTTCATTGCCATCGGAAAATATCAATAACCAAAAAAAAAGCCTTACCTTTATAAATATGGTTATATTAATATAATTCCTATTATACATTACCTTGTTATTATTTTTCAATTATCCCTTATGGGAGGCTATAAAAGTTCATTCATCTCGTTCGGGACTTGATAAGATGGATGAACCAATATTATATATTATTCATTATATTGAAGTAATTTGGTGGAAATAAAACAAAATATTGTTGAAATGGCTTCTCAGTAAATAAAAATTTGATTTTAGACCGGTTTTCAAATTGGCCTTGATCAGATCAGTGCCATAAAAATGCAATAAACGCCTGAAGAAAAGTTCGATTTGTGTCTTTTATATTTATACGTGACTCCGCGGCATAATCTTTTTCTATTCTCTTCATGAATCTTTCCGTGCCAAACATTTCCTTTAAGTGGTTGCGCTACTAATAATGACTTAATAAATTAATTAAAACAACTCCTTATGAAGCTATTAAAGTCGATTCTAAAATTTTAATTTTAACTTGGAGATGAGTTTAATAAGAAATTTGAGACTTAAGCAACCTTTTTTGATGTTTGCTACCAGTAATCAACCTCCAAGCATTGCTAATTTAAAAGTTAATACTCAAAGTTCTCTTTTTAATAATTTCGAGTGTTAAACCACTGTAGTGCTCAATGATACAATGCATAAGTGAAAAAAAGATTCTTTCAAAACATTATTGTAATTTATTTCAATTTAATATACACAACTTTATCTATTATTTTTAGATCTAAATCATTGACCCAATATTATCGCAGAAACAAATGCCAAAAACTATGATCTCATCATTTTAAAGGCTTCATCAAAGTTGTGGTTTTTCTTATGTTATTTTCTGGCCAGGCATGACTATATTATTTATGAAGAGGTTCTGCTTAAAACATCCAATTTATCATTTATATGGGCTAACTTTTCTAAAATTTGATAAATTAATTTAATAATTTGTTAAACTTTTTTTTCAGGTTCGACGCAACCAAGTCGACCAAAGGTGCCAGTAAATTAAGACGTGATCTAATTAATGCTGAAATTGCCAATTTAAGAGATCTTCTGCCTTTACCGCCTTCCACTAGGCAGCGCCTCTCTCAACTACAGCTTATGGCACTAGTCTGCGTCTACGTCAGGAAGGCCAACTACTTCCAACAAGGTTTCTTCAATATTTATTATAAATTATTTTTAGTTTATTATAGATTTAGTTTTAACATTTTAGGTAATTTTTTAAGTAACGTATTTAAGTATTTTCGGTGAAACATGTATGCAGTAATATTTAAATACACAATAATTTGTTTAAATGTAGTTTAAACATGTTTTAGACAGGATTAATATTCATATTTTTGTTTCAGTGCACAAATGTTTATTAGTGTGGACTATAGGCTTAAGCATAGATATATAAAATTTGAAATCCTGCTTAATATAATGCTAATTACATTCTGAACAGGTTTAAAATAGATAAGATAATGTCGATGGATACATTATGTGATATAGCGAATTTTCTCATTCCCCCAAAACTAAATTAGTAAAATCGGAAAACATTTAAATCACCCTAATGATTAAAGAATATTTAGGTATATTGCAATAATTGTGAGGTCTCAATTTGTATTGTATATAAATGTCCTGTTATTTTTCTTTATATATGTATATATATATTGACTGGAACTCTTGATTATGGATAGTCAAATAACATGGAACAATGGTTAGTGTTGAAAACAAATTGTCTAATGGCAGAGTGACCATTGTCCTATTGCTATAGCTTTTACGCTCTCACCCTCGCACTTAATGATGATATGGCAACAGAAATTACATCCTTCACTTATCCTTTATTTACACTTTTCCCTTTTATGGAAGGAAATATGTGTACAAATATTTTGCTAGAGGATTTATATGGTTAAACGGATAAAAGTATTGTTTTTCTTTTCAATATTGTCACGCCACGTTTATTTTTTATATCCAATATTTATTATTTTTTATTTTTAAAGGGTATTTAATCGGTATAAACTGTTGAAGGAAACCAATGTACACGAATAAATAAATCACACACGGCTTTAAGCTTCTCACCGAGTCTTGACCGAATTCAATTCATAAATCAACTTTTTTGTTGTACCGACTCCAGAGACCGGAGGATGAAGCAACTCCCATCAGAGCTTTGTCTTTGTTTCCGCCTTTCGTGAATCGTGAGCATTTCGTGTGGCAAAAAAAAGGGAAAAAAGTACACCTATGCATTGGTAGAATGACGTCACATTTATTACTTCAAATAGAGGTTTTTCGTAAGGTTTGTTTCTTATTGTTATAAAATTAAACAGTGGCAAAAACAGTAATTAAAATTAAAACAAAGGTCAGTTGTTCGTTATTGGAGTCCATGATCAAAGAAATGAGAATGTTAACATTTATTTTAAATTCATTATACTTCTATTTTATGTGTTGTCAGGGTAAATTGGTTACGTCAAAACGCATTCTGCTAGTCGAAAAATGGGGATACAAATATTTTTAAATTTTATAGTTCACTCCGATTTTTCTGAGAAATGTTAACATTTTCTACTAGAAAATGTTTTCACTCTTATCTAGAAATTTAAAAATAAAGTTTATCCTTCTTTTGACTTATTAGAGATCCTAGAAACTCTCCCTGGTATCATTTAATTATTACTTAAAAGGGTCAATCCCTTCCTGAAAGATATTTTATTTATCGACTTCATTGGCTGAATACATGGACCCTTGACAGAACAACACACTGGACAGTTTCTTGCTAATAGTGTAAAAGACTCCATTATAATCCTGAACTTACTTCTGCTTAATTTAGTGTCCTTTGGGTTCAAAGTTAAATAATACATTGGACTCAATCCAATTCTGGACTCTTCTGAAATACTGGTAGGTATTGTTAAAATCTTGATTGAGCTAACTCTAAAAGTAGCCTCATTGAAGCTCATTTAATATATCAAGTTGATGTGAAGCTATTAAAAGTACCGAGATGTGTAGATACAAGGCTAAAAAAGGCAAGAAGTAGTGACTTGTGTTTACAATAAAGTATGAGAATCCCGGGTGGGCCTTGCCAGGTCCGGTAGCTAAGTTTATAAGATGAAGTAAAGAGATAGTGACTCGGCGGAGAGGCTAGGGCAGGACGACCTCCTTGGCTGTGGTCAGATACAGGCTGTGGGGAGGCGCCCGTAACGCACCCTATCAGCCATCTCCTTCTCCGCTTCCAGAGACCTCATTAACGACAAAGACTCCCCTTTAATTGGTCCATATATACTTGGCAGGACTTTTCTCTACCCCATGAGATAGACTTGGTGGAGCCTCAAAACAAGCTTACAAAAGACTTCATTTGCCAGATTGAAAAAAAAGCCAAATTGAAAAAAAAGATTCCTACTGTTCCTACTAATTTATCACGATATCAGTAAAAATATATTGGATAATAGATAATGTGATCATTTGAAGAATAGCAGAAGAACTTGCTGAGAGTGTTTTACCAAGAGCAATACAGAAAACCAGAGGAGGGCCTCTGAGAAAACCTTTGGAGGACGCTAATCAGCTCATCATTTAGGCTTGAGCTATGTGGATAGAGCAGTCAGTCATTCGAAGAGAATAGAAGACTGAACCGAACAGAACTCGAAAACGGACTAGTCGGTTTAAGACAGCCCCTGTGTGACCTGAATAGGGCCTGTAATACGTTATATTGTGGCTGCGCACTGAATCCGCTGAGCTCACCCAGAGATTAATGTTTCTATTCTGAAAGCCAGTCTCAACTTCCAGTAGCTACCACACTAATGACCTCACTTTCATACACACATCTCTGCATTTAATCTGAACTTTTTTTTTTTTAATTGTCAATCGTACATTATTTATTATATCAAAATATCCAACACTGTATAATTACGTAAATAATAATAAAGAATCAATTTAACGTATTAAAAATAAATTTATATTGAAGTAGTTTTCTAGTTAAACTGACAAAGTTATTTAGATCCGTGTTGGTAGGCCAGTTTTTCGAAACCTATATTCTAAATTAAGGAGACCATGTCCAGTTATATAGACGGACGGGCGTCATTGTCTGCAGGCGGCACGTGGGTGGAGAAGATGCGCCAGGGAGGATGCCGGTCCTGGCCCGCGGAGGCCTAGGCGAATGAATATATAAGAAAATGACCCGGTGAACTCTTCTTCTCATGTGTGTCGTTATAATACTATACGAGTTGCTCGCATAAAAAAGAACAATAGCCGTGTGTAATATTGCTGGCCGAAGCCCGGGGCCATGCAAAGCAGGGGGCCACATCACTAATAGGCCCCTAGCCGAGCCTTCAAACAGCAACACTGCTCCATTGTGAGACGAGCTCAGGGCAATCCCAGCCCTCCATATACTTGATTTATGTGTCATTCAATCGGTTTAGATATATTCGCAGCATTCTTTTTTTTATGGGGACTTCCATTCTACTGCGGACTTATAAATATAGAGTCGGAACTAAAAATTAATATTTTCCTACGGTATCGATAAAGGAAAGACGATTTGTTACGTAGACATTTGTGGCCGATATTGTATCCTATTTTAAATAGTTAGCTATGATAGTATCATCCCAATAAATTATGCCCTGATTATTAATAAGATAAATATAAAAGTCTAAAGATGGTAACATTATAAGAGAAAAAAAATTACTCAAATATGTTTATTCGAAAATGAAAGTTATATAAGTAAAACGGGTCTTTTTTGAGAAGAGAAACAAAGAACCTCCATTTAGACTATTACGAAAGATCAGTGACACGCTAGAGGACGTTAAAACGATGGAAATCCATAATTATAAGGTATCAAACTAAGAAACTGACATAATTATTACATTAACTTGTTTGTACTCGTACAAGAGTCCTATTTAAATTCTTACGTGTACTATTAATCGATGGGAATATTCGTAAAAATTGAAATGAGACGAATCTTAGGAATGTACGTTGCTATTGCTCATAACCCCAGTGCATCTGAACAAAGTCTTCAAAATAAGAAAATAAATAATCTTAAATAGCGGTGCCTGAAGCGATTTAGAAAACATTAATGCGGATTCCGGGCGCTACCTGTTTTCAAGAGAGGCTCAATGGCACAGTCGGTGGGTGTCATTAGAATAAATAATTCGATACACTTATTGCCAAGGATTCATGCAAATTATGTCCTGGGAATGGGACGGACATGGTGCCCTGAGGGCGTGGTACAGTTTTCATGGGAACCTGTCCGCTAAATAATCTGTGTGAACAGACAATTCTAATTACAGTGCCACAATGGTGATTAGTAAAATCGACGATTTTCGAATTCAAAATCTATCGATTTCTGACAAAGCGCAAAATATTGAATAATCTGTACAAATTTTGAAAATATTATGCAAGTATTTCTGTTTTTTTTTGTTACCAAATGTTTCAGAAAAGGACCAATCGATTAAAATGTAACTATGTATTCACATTTTATTTATATAACCAAATGTTAATTATTGCATACATTGGTTACTAATATCTTGTTAGCTTTTAAGTATCCTTATTTTTTCTGTCATCTTTAATTTATTTATAAAAATTATTAATCGATGCATTTATAAACATTTTCTTTTTGATTAATTATTACTTCCAACAACAGAGAATATATTTTTGGTTTCGTATATTCTGTCAACATTTTTGTGAACGTCCATATCTTGACAATTACTTGTTCTATTTTAATTAAATTTGGGTGGTATGTCAGAATTGACTCACAAGATTGTCCTATAATAATTTAACCTTCTGCGTACATTTATGAAAAATAAATGTTACCCCGCTTTACCTCTCCTCTTATTTGGCCGAGCAGCAGGAGAGGCCTCTTTAGTGGTCTCCCAAGAGAGGAAAAGTTTCGAGGTACCCTGTACCCGATTTTTTATTTTTATTTTAGTCTCTTTCATTTTCTAAAACTGTATAAGGATACATGCTGAGATTTATGCGAACGGTGCGAATGTGGCGTATGTAAAAAAAAAAGTTCTAAAATATGCTTAGTGATACCTTTACTACTTTACTTATTCAAAATATGCACTTCTCTAATAATTATTATCTTAAGCGAATCTGTGACTTAGTTAATCAGTACTTTCCTAACACGGTTTTCCTAAGACTAATTCTACTTAGAACTCGTGAAATGGTATGAAATCTGCAAGCATTATCTCTCATGGTCAAAACCGTTGACCCTCGAAAATAAAGGGTGAACTTTTCTAATACTTGCTCGGGTGTTGAGGCTGTATATAGCCAGCTTCTTTTACCACGGTTAAAGTTCACGTTCCCACATAACAAAAGGATCCCTTACATACAGAATAATATATAGATATATAATATTTCCATTTCTCATTGTGTAACTGCATATTGAAGATACATATATAATATATAAAATATAAAGAAGGGAGGTTTGTGTTTAGCCTTTTGCAATAGACCTAACTCCACAAGACACAGGATACTAAATATTATAATATATCGAAGTTAAGATAACTAATGATGGATATGCTTGATACGGCCCAAACAACACGTTACTCATATCCATTCAGAGGCCAGTTTTAATTTATAAAAACATGAAACATTGATTTCTTTGAAACATGTGTGTTATTCTTTAAACTATACCGTGATTGAACAGATGACGTACGACTTCTTTATTTATTGATTTTTATCCTTGCATCATTGTACTAAAGGCTAACTCAATAATTCTTTTTTCTATACATACTTAATTATTATTGTTATTATCTATTGTTCCACTTTTTACAATTACAAACTTTCTTAGTTTTTTTTTTTTATGATTGAATGTAAGGGATTTTTAAAAATTATGATAAAATATAAGTTTGTTTTTTTAGAAGAACATTTAAATAGATTTATATTTAACTTCGAGTTTAAAATAGTTCCAGTATATTAATTTCATATTTTATAATTGTTAAATTGTTTTGATACTAATAATTTACCCAGGTAACTGACCCTAGATAATTTATAAGTAACGTTATTGATAGAGGAGTACAAAGAAGAGTGAATACTAATATTTGATTTACACGATTGTACATGTAAATTGTTTTATTAAATAACGTTAATAATTGTTTTTTTACGTAAGAAAAGAGAGCGCAGGTAGTGTGCAAGTAAGGCTAATATTAAATTTAAAACATTTATATATAATGTAAAAGGCGGAGTGTTTATTATATTTTAAGGTTAAACTACTAGAGCATTTTCAAGAAGAAACCTGTTGTCGGGTGTTTAGTTACTTATAATTTGTACTACTCAATTTTGAAATGAATCCTTCTAAACTGGGACAGGATTTATAATAGCTTTAAAAGAATTTAATAACGCGTGAAATGCGTGAAAGGAGAATAATATGTTATTTTAAAAGATGGCATATTACATGATAGCTTTTCGTACGCACCTCCGACCCAAACCAGTGAAGAAAAAGGTTAAAAATTTAATATAAATTAAGTGTATAAGGTATGAAAGATGAAATCTCGGAGATGAGGAATTAACGCGATTTCCGATCTTGTTAAGAGGTGAACGGAGCGGTATCGGTCTGAAGTGATGCGATGATCCTTTTTAATATTAATAAGGAAGAGAAAACGCATAACGCATGATGAGGAGAGAAAGATAGAAAGGACGAGACGGTATTTTTTATAACGTGTGAGAAGCGCAGTCCTCGGTGAAGTGGTGAAAAGAACACGAGGGAGCAAATTGGAGAATGTATATGGGTAAATTATGCTGGGGCGTCCCGGGTAACATAGACCGGGTGATTCTAGGTCAGAAGGATGGGATGGGAAGACTGGACCGAGGGGAGACATCGACGCACCGGCTACAGATAACCCCGGACTTTAACTCCTTCGAGATATTTAGAGGTGATTTGAACGGCCAAGTGAGAAACGGCGAGTAGTCTTTAAGGAGAAGACGCGTATTGGCGAAACAGAAAACCTTAAAGAGATAAGAGTGTGAGATGCGAAACTCTCTGATATGAAATGAGACCGAGGATTAAAAGAAACCTTCCGTGTGTTAAGAAGATGATCGAATCTAGATATCCAGTTAAAGATAAGGGAGTAAGGATCGAGCAGAGAGAAGAGCGCCTAGAGGTGCTTCTTACCAATGTTGAAACATGCAGGGGTCTGGGCGCCCTCAGGCCCTCAACACTACGACTCCTCCGTTACACTTCCCTCACTAGCACAGCAACACAAAGCTTATAAATAAATCATTTAGCATAAATCTCTTTTCCTTATTCACGTCCCCTTTAACGTCTTATCCGTGAAAATTATAATTTTCGAATTATAAATAATACCGTACTCTTATATCTGCTAAATCGATTGTTATAGATACAAGGGCGCTATCGATTTGTTAAATCGAAGCGAATTGAATATAAATATATAAAGAGGTGCCTTGTCCCTTCTCCCTCCACCTCTTTATATGTATTTCCTCATGTGTGAATTAAACTCAACCATTTATATTTATATATATCTATATATATACGTATCCCAATAAAAAAGAAAGTTATAACGTTCTGAATTAATATCATAGATCCTGTTATAATAACAATCGTGAAGGAGGAATTTAAAATTGAATTTAACTTTTCATACAACCTTCTCACGAGATCCTGATTTTTACAACTTTTAACGAATTGGTCTTGTAATATTGGAGTTAAAATTTGTTTAAAATGTCTTCACAGTTTTTTATGATATTCAGAAAAACCACTTTTATAAAATTAATGCTTCGTTCTTATTGAAAAAACCCTGTGTAACGTATTAAAAATATATTTCATGTTTTAAAAATATAAATGTGTCAACTACATCTATACATCTACCCGCATATCTCAATATTTATTAATTGCTACAATGTGAAGACGTATTTATAGCCTCTCATTTAATTTTGTTATATTCTCTGATCTGTTTCAGTTTTTGTCTCGTTCTTTTGACGGGAATTTTATATTCTATGCATTGATACAATTCTATGCAATCCTTTTTAACAATGGCTCGTATACATATGTGAATATTTAATTAGAATTAATAAACAGACTATTTGTACGAACAAAAACAATTAACACTATCCCATGCATGTAATTAGTCAAATATGATATATATATATATATATATATATATATATATATATGTGTGTGTGTGTGTGTGTGTGCGTGCTATATACATATAAAATATACGTAGGTATATTAGAAAAATATTTATATAATATTACTGTCTCTAACAAAATAATATAATCTGATGTAATTGTACAAATAATTAATGGATGCATAGGAGAAATGAATTAATTGCATGTACACATGTCTAATTTAACTAACTTTATCTTATAATGATGCCAAACTTATTTTATTTTTTTTTTTTTTCGTTTATTTATTTATTTATTGTTTATTTTGGGTGCTCAACTGCGATGTTATATACACCCTTATAATGTTTAATTTATATAAATTACATAACTAAATATGATCGCATGTAGAATAACTTCAGATGTCCTTGTATATGTCTGCTTCTTGTAAGAATTGTATCAAATTTGTTACTGTCGTCTGGTTGTCTCCTAGTATTTCTATCAGTGTGTCCGGTAGGTTGTGTTTCTTCCGCAGCTGTTCGAGTTGGTGGCAGTCTTTCAGAATATGTACTACACTTATGGAATCGTTACAGAGTCTACACTTGGGAAGTTCCTTGTCCCTGGTAAACAGGTAGCTGTGAGTAAGTCTTGTGTGGCCAATTCTAAGTCTACAAAGTACTGTTTCTTCTTGTCTATTCTTCCTACAAGAAGAGGCCCAGTCAGCTACCTTCGGCTTTACACATCTTAGTTTGTTGCCAACGGAGTCTGTCCATAATTGTTTTTTTTTTTTTTTTTTTCGTTTATTATTCAGCCACAACTATAAAAATTAATTATATCAAGCAGCTTGTCTCACTTAAAGTAATTACAGCACAGTTACAACTCAGATTCAGAGACCCCACCCAGTGGTGGTACTCCAATAATTTTGATTACAAAGTATTAGTTTCTAAGATGGTCACGGGGCCATTTTCTCTTTAGACATCGCCTCGGATTACCAGGAATATCAGGAGAGGATAGGTTCTGGACGAGAGGATTAGGATGGTGGATGAGCTTGGCGTGGAAGGACTTGTAACGAGAGGATGCTAGGATATGGACATAGGGAACATTTAGATCGTTATGTATTATACGGTTGGCCACGTAGGAGGGAGCATTATATATTTTTCGTAGAATTATGGATTGCATGGATTGGATCTTGTAAGAATTCGATGGTTTGGTCGATCCCCACAGTTCAAGTCCGTATGTCCAAATAGGTTTTATAATTTGATTATAGACAGTTAGTTTGTTCGTTAGTGATAAATTAGATCTGTTGACCAAAAGTCTGAGTAAAGTCTTGTATCGTCGCTTCATGTCTGTTCGTTTTAGTCTTGTATGTAAGTTCCAGGTGAGTCTTCGGTCTAAATGAAGTCCTATACCGCACTTGATTCGAAATTGGAAGTTGGTGATGATACAAATAGACTGGTGGACAAGTAGCTCTTCGCAGAGTGAACGTAACATGTACACTTTTTTCTCTATTGAATTTAATTCGCCATTTTTCGGACCAGTTCTTAATAGATTGAAGATGTTCTTGCAGAATATCAGAGGCATGGTTAGGATATGGATTTACAGAAAGGACTGCTTTGTCATCGGCAAAAGAGGAAATGGATGTGGAAGGATGTTCTGGAATGTCAGCTGTATAAATAGAATATAAGATGGGCCCAGAATGCTGCCTTGAGGTACACTGGTACACCTGCTAAAATATTAAAAGAATCGAAGTGAGAGGCACCTTGTCGAACTACAAAATGCCTGTCATTAAGATAGGAGCGAAGGATGAGGTAATAGGTTGGGGGTAGGATTTCCTTGAGTTTCCACAGAAGTCCCTGGTGCCAAACTCGATCGAAAGCCTTTCATCCAGAAAGGCTGCCGAGACATACTGCTTATTCTCAAGGGCGGATGAGATGCCGTCTACAACACGGTGACATTGTTGAATAGTGGAGTGTTCTGCTCGACACCCAAATTGGTGATTAGGAATAATATTTTTGGATTCAAGGATAGGATAAATTCTGCGAAGGATAGTTTTTCCACGATTTTACTAAGAACTGGTAAAAGACTAATAGGTCTATAGGAGGAAGGTAAATGGTGAGGTTTAGAAGGTTTCGGAATCATAATTATCAAGGAGTTTTTCCATTGGGAAGGGAAATAAGTAGTTCTAAGGATTGCATCGAAAATATAGGTAAGGAATAGAGTAGCTTTTTTTGGAAAGGTGTTTTAGGATATTTGTTGTAATTAGGTCATGTTTAGGTCATGTATGATGCCAAACTTTGGTTTTAAAGTATTATTTATCTTTTAAATTTACCAAATTAATGTTTAAGTTATCACTTCCAACCTTTGATTTTAAGTTTAATAGATCGATAAAGTAAATTATTTTGGTTTGAATATTCTAGAGAAATAAATAAATAAACTACGTGTACATAAATAAAAGGTTTTATTTATGGCACACGTTTATCAAAAAAAAAAAAAAAAAAAAAAAAAAATATGTATAATAATGATGTTAAAATCTGGTGTCTGCATTTCTTTATTATTGCTGGAAAACAATAGAATCAATGAACAAATAAGTTTGTCCCAGTAAATATCTAAATAAGCGAATGAACACTGTTAATGAACAATATTGAAATTATACCTAAGGATTGTTTATGTTTAAGGTCCCCTTTTAACACAAGTTAATTATTATAATTTATCACAAGGTATAATATTGATATAAAGTTATGTCATGGAAGAACGGCGTATCAATGAGTTCCATTGTTCTCATTGTATTTTAATAGTTTTTAATAGCGATCGGAGGTTGTTGCAGTCACACGGGCCTCAAGTTTCAAACAGCCCTATGACTAACACCCTATTAACAACCATTTCTTGCCTTCTGTAAAAAAAGAAAATCTTTTAACTATGTAGAACCATAATTCAACAAGGTTTCTCTATAAATTGAAGAAAGTTATGTTGTATAAATAGATAGAATAAAAAGGTTATGTTTGAAGAAAAAAATCATATATATTATCATTAAAATAAAACAATGAAAGGCTTTTACGCAAGTTGATGACGCGGACAATGTGTTTCTTATTGAATCGAACCATTCTTCTGCAGTTGAGCCTTCTTAAGAGCTCGTTACCAAGGCCTGTGCACAAATCAAACAGAGCTGAGTTGCTGACACCGGAGAACTGTGGACACAATGCCACGGTGTGACGCCTTAACAGAAAACCTTACAAATCACCTGACTGACGTCCTGACACTTCGTCTACTCTAACTAACCCTCAGTCCCTTTTAGTCCATTCCAATATCCTTAGCTCCTGTGCATTCTTTCCCAGGACAATACAGGACGAGGATACCCTTTTGGTATAGCAGCTCACAGATCTGTACCATATAATGTAACGTTGTCGATACAATCAGTGAATTGAATAGTGTTCTCTGCAGGTCAACACTTATACCCACCATTTTTCTGAAACTTGTTTTAGTTTTCGGAATAGAGCAGGAAAAAAGAAGAAATGGGCAACATTCACAAATCTCAATATATGAAGGATGTACAGTACTAAGTTCTCTCATAAATAATCGAGACATAATATCAAATAGTATAATTCTTATAAAGAAATTTTAAAAACCAGTCAATAGGGTTAGACTTTTTAAAATATTTTAGTGGCAGGATCCTCTCTGGCTTTGATGTTTTAGGTGTTTGCTTGTTCCTTAATCATTGATCGAAGAAGATAACGATTCTAGTTCAACCAGGTACAAAGCATTCCAGAATAAATTTAACAAGCAAATCCTATGATTCCAGCATGTTCAACCAGGTACAAGGCACTGACTACTTCCAAACTAAGTAAATTTGATCAACAAATCCTATGATACCAGCATTGCAATTTTAATTGCTGATTGTTTTGAAATCAATATCTTTATCTTTAATAGACCATATGGGGATACAAAGTTCCAACCCCCATAACGGAGTCACAGATGCAGATGCAAAACTTTTTTTTCGAGTAGGTTCAATTTGTTAAACGTTTGTTTTCAATCGCGTGCCAAGAACTGGTATAATGGGATTTAAATTTCTCCTACTATACTAATACGTATCTTATTAGGGAGGGTGCGGATTCCTTGGAAGCTACCAGATGCCGGAGAAGCGGAGGAGTTAAGCACCGAGGGAAATGAGGTATACCACGAGCATGAGATAAGGTAGCCCGTATTAACCAACAGGGTAAACAAATTACCCTTCCGTATCGATACTGTACTTCAAGTCTTGGAAACAGCACGCTATGGGAAACAAAGGCCTTGTAGAGCTAGCTCGCTGACGATACCATCTCCAAGATAGAACTCGCCCCCCTATTGATCCTCCGTACCACCGGAGTAGGAGTCTCAGCATCTCCACAGTACCCCGGCCTTCTTACATTAATAGTTGAGGGTGGCTTGCAACTAAACAAAACACTACATAAATATGCAAATATCATCTGATAAAATATCCTCCACCTCTTTACTACTCTTAACTGCTTTTTAAACTAAGAGGAATTTTAATGATGTTTCTAATTTCGAGAGCAGATTTATCGAGAAGATTCAGTAAGCTTTTTAACTTTATTCTCACCATTAGCTTTATCTCAATATTTTATCTATAATAAGTATTAAATGTATAAAAAAAAATAATATAATTTTTTTAGGACAAGGACACTATATTGTCACATTGTTTGGAAACATAGTTAATAGAAACAATTTTTCACGATCTTAATCCAATTTTACTTTCAATGTCTAACTACATTGACACAGAAATATTTAATTTTTGGTTTCGCTAACTGATAAACAATTAAATGGATGTATGAATATAAACTAATAATAATCTTGCCACATAAAATATGAAGATTACACAATTCATTTTATTTTAGTTTGGTAATAATGCCTAGAAATATCTTGCAGATACTTACTGCAATTTGGCATAAAGAGATCAGAAAAAATGTCTCGACTGGGACCAATCCAGACTTGGTATTTACGGTGTTATAGTCATAATATATCTATAGCTTCGTCTGATATATAAACGTATCAAAGATAGTATATTTAATGAAGTTTGATTTAAAATCTTACAAATGGACGATAAATCCCCCAACAATCAGACTAAGCAGTAAATTACAGACAATTTACTTTCTAGTTTTTTAGTTAAGACTCTCTACAATTACGGCATTAATTATTTTAAATTTCCTCGTAAGGAAATTAAAAATCCTTTCTTTTTTTTTTTTTTTTATAAAAAAGATTGTTTATAAGAGACATTATTGTTTTATAAGAGATAACTGTTTATAAGAATAATTAAGAAAGTGACAAATCATGGAGGAATTCGAATACTATGCGAAAGGAGGGTTGTCTACATGGTGTATCGGCCCACAGGGGAGATGTAGCTGTACATCAGACGGAAGGCTTCCCATATCGATATGACGACCGATAATTAATAACATTATATATCCGAAGCCCTTGCTCCGAGAGTGAAATGATAATCCCCTTAATGCGGAGTGAGTGGTAGCAGCGGCATGTCAAGGCTCCGAGAAGGGAGATCAATCACATCCTGTGCGCCAAAGGATGAAGAAGACTTTGGCAGTGGCAGGACACGCAGCTCAGGACCTCCCTCGTACACAGCCAGATAGTCGTTACTGAGAAATATATTAAGGAGTCGAACTAATAAGGATGCTACACTCTAATACAACCTCACTCCGTCCTTCTTAGGGCCGGCATGGATAAGACCAGGTTCCGTCTATATCTCGGCGAGGATGCGATGCCGTACTCAGCGCAAGCCCGAGATTAGCCGTCTCATAATATAAAGATAAATACATTACGGAGTGAGATGTGCCAGTGTGAGTATGTCAGTCTTAGTTATCCTTTATCCACGTCACTCTCCTTACTCCTGTATATCTACTACCGGAGCAGATTACATCGCTTCTCCTCCACAGCAGCATATCAAGGAACATGTCCGAATATGTTCCATCTTATAATAAAACAAAATCAAACATGAGCCATCGGCTTCTATACTAGCTCAAAAGAACAACAAAAGTTACATCTAAAATAAAATAACAGTATAACTAATAAGTTTACAAAAATCTAAAATTAATGAGACTTGAATGATTAAATATAAGTGATACTTCAGAAGTTGATTTTGAAACTATTAGGAAATGACAATACTAATTTGATTTTTTATTATGATGTTCAGAATTATTTAGTTTAGTAAATTTTATTGTCATCTAGCCTTCACCAAAAGGTTGGTTTTGGTTATCGTGATGTATGAAATGAATAAGTGCCCAAAATTTTTCCAATTTTGATCATTAAGCAGAACAAACTTTAATTTGATAATTGTTGATAACAGTATTTCATTACATTGCGATTTTTACCACTTGAAATGGTCATAATCAGATCAGTGAGGATATGCTATCAAACAAACAAATAAATGTAAATGTATGTTCAAAGCATCGAAACATTGGAAAATAATTTGTATCACAGTAATACTGGTTTAGACTGTCTTGCTTATCTTCTCTTTCCGATACTTATATATCTTCTCTTTAGAAATGGACTTCCTTCCTAAGACTATCCTGGAAATATCAAGAGGTTTTTAAGCAAAACTAAACCACTCTCTTCTCTCCTTCAAAATTTTCAATCCGCAGCCTCTTTTTAATTACAGGTAGTAATTACAAGTAAACTAATTTTCGAATTTCAGTATTATTCAACGTATATATACATAAATATTATCGCTGAACGAGTGTTAATAAATAATATAATAAATAAATAATAATAATAATAATAATAATAATAAAATAAAAATAATAAATAATAATAAAAAAAAAATAATAATAATTTTTAATATTTAATTTTTATTTTAATATTTGATTGTTATTCTTTGGTCTTTAATTTTAATCCTTTCTGTGAAAATGGTTTGTTGAATTTGTTTTGTATAGTAACTGTATTTATGTTCTGTCTGTCTAAATTATTTAATGATTTAATTATTATAATGCAAATTGGCTGTAAATAAAATGTATATGATTGGGAAAAATGTAAAAATTATAAAATGACGAATTGCAATCGTATAAGTTAAATTGCACTTAAAATAATGATAAGTTAATAGGTATAAGTTAAATTGTACTAATAATAAATAATAAAGTATTTATTATTTATTATTAGTGCCCTTGATTAAATGGTTCTCAAGATATTACAACCACAAATATTAATTAAGACTATGCGCAATTTTGAATTAAAATGGTGTATCACAATAAACTTTGCATGCAATTAAAGACATTACTGTATCAAGTTTAGCTATCTAGCGTTCACAATTTCCGAGATGAAGTAGTAAATACATTAGTACAAAGACTTTCCTTTTAAACACTCATGTGGCCGCCATTTTTAATTATAAAGTCAGTTTTTAAGAACATGTTTTTTCTCATAAGAACTGGCTTATTTCTAAATTTAAAGGTTCTAAAACCAATACTCGTAGTTTGAGAAAAGAGACTGCAACCATTAAAATTTATAGAAAATGGCCACCATTATGCATAAAAACGATAGATTAAAATATCCTTTCATTCTAGAGGTCTACATCATGGACGCGAGGTTTGCAGCAATATTCATGATTCCAGAAATCACTGTTTCCTAAATGTAGTGTTAATAGGTGATCAGGTAAATTTGGGCTGAAACTATGTCTCTAATTTTATCAGGGAGATGAAAAATATGAGTGAAAAATTTGGTTAAGATATCTCAAAGAATGGAAGAGCTAATAAAGAACAAACACACACATACGTTGACTTTTATATACATTTATAAAAGTATCTAAAAAATTATATTTATTTTTATAAAAAAGTTATTTATTTTCCAAGCTTACAGAAGTAACGGAAGCTATATGACCGTTCTGAAGAACGAAAAATGTTTATGCCTCGGAGTTCAAAAATTCTGTGACAGAATTCGGGAAAGAATCAGGGAACCAAAAATGTTCCCTGCTGTCTGAAAAAGCATAGCTCAATTTTTGCGAACAAACATATCTAAAAATACTAGTCCGATATTATGAAATTTGCATGGTGGGTCATAAATAGCCCATTGTTGGTCCCATATAAGTTTCAACCTTCCCCATTTGTTTATCTTCCATATGCACACAAACATAAATTTATATACACTTATATCTTCAAACTTCAAAAGTACTCATCTGATTGTAAAGAAATTTGGATAGTTTCTTAAAAGTAGCCATCAGATAGCTTCAGATAAATATCAACCGTCTACGCACTTCAAATGTTGCTAAATTGATACTCTAATCATGTAAAAAATCAAAACAATTTTGACTGATTTAAAAAAGCGGAGAAAATTAAATATGTTTGACAAGACTGGGTTGTAAAAGAATAAATCAATTAAATAAACGACATAGAACGCGAGTAACCTGTGCCGCACTAATTGGCAGACTATTTTTATGTAATAGCTTTTTTTTAGGATAAAAAAATGCAACCATAGTCTAATAATTATTAACAAAGTATTAAAATCTATTGATAACTTTAAGTTCAACTTAAGATTTGTAGAAACATTTTGTTTTCTTTTATATTAACATAATTATATCGTATAATGTTAAGGGTAGGGGACGTAAAAGATCGTACATCACTGTGAGGTTCTCGGCATCAATTAAGATTTATAGGACCGGTTTGGGCACACGTAGCCTTTAATAGCCATCCTCAGGATACATACTTGCTTCGCTGTCCATCTTGAGTAACCTATCAACTTATAGCACACTGGGTCTCTTCTCTTTACATAGCAGCAGTTCAAAACTTCATGCTACTTTACTAAATATAAAACGCAGAAGGTGGAATTTGGTTTATATACAGTCGATACTGATAAAAAAACAGAAACAAGAAAAGTGGCAAACTTCTATAACGAAATACTCTCACTTTTTGTGGCAAAACGTTGCTGTAAGATCTTTTTAATCCTTTTAAAGTTGAGTTTTGGTTGCTAGTTTGCAACTCTTTAAATGGGAATACTACATACTAGTATTTCTACTTGTCTACGAGTGCACTATTCGGTTTACAAATGAGCACATTAGTTTTGAAAAAATAAAGTGAGGCACACAGCTTCCTCACATCCTATCGCGTATTTTATTGATGTTATGCTTATACAACCCAATATTGTCTAATTTATTTCATTGTTTCCCCACTAATTTGCTTCCGAGCTTACCAAAGGTAACGGAAGTTATGTGATCGTTCTGAGAACAAAAAAGTTTTTTGTCTTCGATTTCAAAAATGCCAAGACAGAAATTCGTTTCAGAGATCAGGGAACATTTTTGGTTCCTTGACTGTCTGTCGGTCTGTCGCTCTGTCGTTTAATTTTTTTGAACCAACATATCTTAAAAACTAAACCTCCGATTTTAATGATATTTTGATGGTAGGTCATAATTACCTCATTTTTGGTCCCATATAAGTTTCAAACTTCTGTACTCATTTGTTTCTCTTACACATGCGCACAAGCATACATTTATTTACACCTATAGCTTCAAAAGTACTTATCTGAATTTGTATGAAACTTTTATCCATAACAGCCACTACCATAACAGTCATTATAATACCAACCACCAACCAATAAACTTCACCATAATAACAACTTTCTTAGAGAATATGCAGTAACTTAAGAGTATAAGAAATACCCAAATATTAATTAATAGTCTTCAAAGTTTTACAAAATCCATTCATGACAGTGAACTAAATAGTTAATAAGTTTATATAAAATAAATTATAATATGCCTTTTTTTATTTGGAGCTATAAGAAAAGTGGGTTTATAAAGAAGAAAAACAATTAAAATAAAATGTTGATGTCTTTTCAGTGAGATCGGCTTTTAGAAATGTTAAGAATTATCTATTTTTAATGGCCTCAAGGGGTTTTGTTGTATATTATTTTTTTTGAGAATTCAAGGCCGAGTAATGTTCGGAGTAGTTAATCCGTAGGGTATTCAAGAGAACAAAAGTCGAGAAAGATTCAAGACTGACTGATACTGGACAGGATTAGATGGGAACCTGATGGAGTGGGATACTCAGACCGAGGATGCCTTATTGGAACTGAAAATAACCATGATAGGGGCACGCGCCTAAATACCTTTACTTTTAATCGATACACCATACCGGTTATTACCATCCTCTGATGCCTCTAAGAACATATCATGGTATTCAGACACCGCACTTGATTCATTTATTACTTTAAAGCTTTCATAATATCATATTAATTTAAAGATGAAAAATTAGTGTTGGGAAAAAACAATATATAAATTGAGCAAGTGGTTTAGATTTAAATTTGTTTAACCTGTTGTTGCTAAATGCTTAATATCGAAATTTTGATGACTTCAAATTCATTCTATTTGGATGATTAGTCGAAAGTAGGCCTGATTAACTTTTATCGCCTGCGCGCATTAAATATTTCTAAGCCACACAACTTTGTGTGAATTATATAAAAAAAAGGGGGAAACAATTAAATGATTTTGACAATAATCAGCTGAAAAATGCATAACATCAATAAAGTACGTGATAGGATGCAAGGAAGCTGTGTGCAACAATAATTGGTACACTTGTTTTGTTGTTTTTGTTGTGCAATACCGGCCCTTTGAATAACGCATTTCCAAGCTTGAAATTAATGTTTATCAAACCAAGCTTTAGTTTATCGTCAAGTTGTTTAACTTAGTTTACAACAAATCGCAATGTATGAGGGGGCCCTTTATCGGTTTACTAATTTTTTTACTAACTATATTTCAGTTGTTTTTACTCTGCTCCTATTAGATATTGGAGGATAAGTACCTTATACAATTAAGCAAAGAATGCTTAATAATTATTATAAATTACTTAACTTTTAATTAATTGGTACTGGAGTACACTGATGCTTTTGCACTTTACCTACTAACACAAAAATATATATAAAATTATCTCCAGACTGATTATTTTCTATATTTTGCTTAAAATAATTATGTTCTTAGTACGGTTTAAGAGTCATTACTTATTTTGATATTATTGTATTACTTTAATAAATATTATTTCTATTTGTTAATTGATGGAAGCCAACATTATGTAAGGACATTATTGAGGAGGCAAATATTTAGTAATAACTCACTTAGCTCTAGCACTTAGCTTTTTTAAAAAACTAATCGAATTATATCCATTTTTTTAACCTAATGCATAAACAATATCTGAAAAGTATACTCTCACAATTTTAAGTATATACCGTCTTTATTTATTTATTATTTTCTTCTGGACAAGATCCGTTTTCATTTATTCTTTTTTTCTGGACAAGATCGTGATTTTAAGAGACCAGTTGTGTGTTAAGACCAACCTATTTATGATTTTATCAGATAAATAATTTTTTAATTGAGTTCAAAATAGAAGTTGCGTCAGGGCGTGCAATATGTTTTAAGAACAAAGTAGAGGCCTGAAAGGTGCCGTTATCGATGCACCTATCCCCCTCCTAGTCCAGTGGCTTAATGGAAAACATTTCCTTGGCATATCAAACCATCAATAGAAGGTGTATCGATATCTCGAGATAAATAGAGCAGTAGAGTCTTTTCTGTGTCGGTTTGTCTAGATTAGAGGGCGCTACCCGAGGCACGTTTCAAGATTCCATAAAACCGTTTCTATTACACTCTTCTCAAAGCAACCCGGCATCACTCCCAGCCACCGATGTTGCCACAGAGAAGAAAGAAGAAAATATATGAAAATTCCAATCCGCATGAAATCAGATCAAATGGTTCACGAAATCAACTACTGCAAGTGAGAGAGATAATAACAATTCTCGCGTTTCCGCAATAATTTTTCACAGTGTTGAGAAAAACTCATCTGCGTGTAATTTACGTTCGAGCGTAATTCAAATGGGCTCCGATTTCTCACCGCAGTATACACCAGATAAGAATAAAAAAACTCATCTCAAGTAATTTCTAATATTAAGGGAAAAACTTTGTTTATTATCAAATTCACAGGATATTATATCCAGTCGTTTGATATTGCATCAATGCATTCTATTCTATTTCATTCTACAATCTGTTCCGTTGTAGCCTATCTTTTCGTATTTTACATGCATCCTCAGTTAAATTGTTACAACAGGTGCATAAAAGTGTTTTCTTTGCAATCAGTCTTTCGATAGTAAATTACAGAATATAATATGATTGTGTTGATAACGTCTTTAGGTCCAAATTCCATAAGCTTGAGTCTTAATTTTCCTTAGCAATGAACAGTTTTGGATTCGTATTTTAAGAAGAAGATCATATTTTTCGTTGTTCTATGTGCCAAGAAATGTTTTTTAATCTAAGAATGTAAGTTAAGTTTATTTAAATATTCTGTACAGGCTAGAATTTTTAAATTTTTCACACCTTGGCCTTCATAAGATGAGTTTCAAATATAGATGCTACGCTTTTAACAGTTCTTAAAAATTAATTGTTCTGGTGAGAGCGAATTAGAATTACTTAATCGTTTAATTTGAAATTGTATTTAGAAGAGACTTTTATTTGAAATGAAAATAATAATTAAAGAGAGTATTATTGTTGAACAATGTAATTTTAAGAATAGCTGGAGGGAGTCGGTATAATACGGACGGTCTCTGTGTGGTATGCCGCCTTGACGAGTGTCTATATAACCGGTATGTAGCTGTGATGCTGTGATGTTTGATTGCAGCGCTGTTCCAGGGCCAGGTATGTCTGTCTGTCTGTAAACTCTACAATAAGAAGATCTAAGAGAAGTTTAACAGGGCTCACGTAACTGACTGATTAGAGGGTACCAATATTCATCCTGGCTGGACCTTCCCATCAGACTCTAACATTGGGCCCCTATACTCTATACTCCTCCAGCATTTACTCAGGAATTTATAGAAAATCCATACTAAACATGTTAAAAACACAATACGTACCATATCAATAAGTAAATACAACAACTTTGGCTGGCATGCGAGGAGAATTTGTTCGATTTAAAACTAACAATACATGTTTTATTTGTTTTTAACAAGTAAGAGCTGGTGATAAGCTGAGATGATGGTAAGAGTGTAGAGGTTTGGGAATGAGTATTTACCGATTCAAATACAGTTTGATAATAAATATTTAGATTATGTTCTATATTATATTCTGAAGCATTTAAATTTATATATTTATACCTATTAAAAGACCACATCTTATACAATTAACTCAAATGATGCGTTGTTAAAAATAAGTAATAATTTTAGTTTGCAACACAATTTCTTTTTTTTTTTTTATAACATCGTAGCTGTTTTCAGATTCGACATTATAATTCGAAGAATTTTGCAGATTAAGATCAGATTTTAAGGAAAAGATTATAATTGTATTGATATGAGATTATCGTTGAGGGCTGATTTCCATTTGGAGCGATGTGAAAAAAGACTTTCTTTCTCTTGTATATTGTACCGAGAAGAAGCATTATTATTGAAATGGTTTTAATCTTAGATCTGGGCACGTTCCCATCGATTAATACAATCCAGCGGATAATCATGAAGAGTTATATTATAATGCTTTTAAGAGGAGGAATAATCTGATTTGGAAAGTGGTCGAAGACGAGGACTATACGGAGTACGAGTCCAGGCCTCGAGTTTCATTGAGCAAAGTTGAGGCTTCACGCGTCGTTTTCATGAATGACTCCGGAGTGACCTTAAGGAGGTGCCGGCCTGAGGGGCGGCGGGGGCGGCCCACTCACATCACACAGGTAATAATAAAAAAAGAAAGAAATCAAGTTGAAACTCTAGAAGGGGTTTTAAAGAATAAAGAGCACCCCAACGGTGAAATAATAGAATAGATATTGTTCGGTGTGTTGTAGCCTCAGGGGAGCTGAGGAGACCTCTCTCGGAACAATACCGAAATGTTGGCCATCGGCTGGCCGAGAGGTTATCCTGTGCGCAAGTGTGTGTTTTCATTAACATATAATGGCAAGAGACTAGATGCATGTGTGTGTGCGTCTAGCCCGTGTATTCCTCCGTGTTGGTAGTAGCCTCAGGCTTCGTAGATGACCAAGATAGTGTAATCTGCATTGCTGATGGAATGGCCACGCCTATACATATAGAATCCTATCAGGAGAGTATCTCCGAGCTAGGGGACCTCTCCGTCCGGTACGGCCACCCCCGCAAAAATCTGTCTCCCTTCGCCGCACTCTTCTTAAAATTCCTCCCAGAGAATCAGGAATTGGATATTTCTTGAATAGCTTCAATTTGGTTGCATAGGATTCGCTCAAGTGTTTGATCGCTTCCGCCGATGATATTATCATCCTTCATTTAGAAGACGGAAAGATGTAATGATTACGAGCTAAGCTTACTTATATTGCAATTCACTTGCGGCAATGTATGTGAGAATATATAACTTATGTTTTAAAAATACCTTTAGGAAATGAATTATTGTCTTATTTGTTGTGTGGTTACATTACGAAAAGCTTCTTGTCTAATTCATGAATTAGCTAAGAAAAGTACAAACATTTCGTTTTATAGGACTTGATTAACTGATAGCTGTACATTTGTCTTTTGTGAACCTGCAACACTACGTTTTCGATAATCAATAACTCGAAATCATAATTGTGTTCTTATTAATTCAAAGTTGCAGTCTAAGTTTGTAGTGAAGTGCCAACAAGCGCTACGCAGTGCCTACTTATGTTAATCTGAACATTAAGCAGTATTGTTTATATCCAAGTAGTACTTAACTAAACATAAACATGCTGCGTGTTACTTTTGGTAGTTTGCCTACTATATTACATATGCGTACTCCTGACACACTGTCAAGTGACACGCATCGAATCTCATATAAGACCGGCAGCCCTTTGTACTTCTTACAACTGTATTCAACACTTATTGCTTCTAAAAAAAACCCTATTTAAAAGAATAAACACCGACAAAACGACACGAAACTAATAAAAGAAAAAAAAAGGATACAACACTTATAAAAAAAAAGAAGATGTTTTCAGAATAATAAAACAGGAATATATGAAAGGTTATATGATTATTACAGGCGCCGAGATATTACTTATTCTAGATGCATTATTCCTTTCACTTTTAAACTATTATTTTTAACGGAAGGAAGTAGAGATTAGTAGGACCACAGGGAAAAGGACGCTTCCTTTTCTTTTAATGTTTTTTTCTTCATATTACTTCTTTGTACTTTCCGCCGTACTTTGTAGCAGGTTATAAGTAACCTTGCTTTTTTTTGTTATCTATTTGAATATTTTGTCAAAGAAAATATCAGTATGTTCTTTGCATTATTATATGTTTGATAACGTACTAGGTTTTTATGGTAAACTAGACTAAGAGTAAAATATATGGCATAGTTTTTTTTCTGCTACGACCCAGAGAGGTTTATGAGTTTGCCTAATATCTGATCTATGGGCTATTAGAAGGTGGAGTCTAACACACAAGCCATACATTAAACCGAAGGCCCTCAGTCTTTCAGTTTGTTTTATTACCTCTTCTATAATGAAGTCCCAAACTACCCGGCTACAAGTCTAAGCTCTTGAACAAACGGGAAAAAATACTGAGACTTTTTTTATCCTTCTTTTTTTCCCCCTACCTTGAAATAGATCCTAGCCGGGTAGACGATAAGTGAAATATGGTTTATTATTTCGTATAGTAAGATCTTGGGAACCTTTCTAGCAGACAGTATAATCAATAATTTCAACCCAGAAAAAAACTTAATAAGTACGCAAATAATGCCCAACCTTAAAAGCGTCTTGTCATCGAAGTAAACATCATAGAAACAACCCAATTTGTCAAGATTTCGACTGATGACATTAAGGTGAACATTGTCCATCTATGGCGTATAGTTCATATTATAATATACTACTACTAAAGATATACATATTACACACTAACATACTTATTACATTCTATTATTATTACATACATATTATTTACTTCTACAATTATTTCCTATATCCATTGTAATGACTATAAAGAGTTATGATACAATTATTTGTCTATCATACAATTATAGATAAAAAAATTAACTTTTTAATTATTATTAGTTATTTGTTTATTTTTTTTATGACAAGCATTTAAAAATTGTTGATCCGTAACTTTCCAAACATTCCATTTTGTGCAGAAACCATACAAATTATGTGTACCACTAAATGAATATAGTGGTCTGTATTTGCTTTAATATATATATATAATTTATACATATTAATCTTTACATCATCCTGCTCTTGCTTACTGCATTGTACTTATCCAAACATGTAGTAACCCAGCTTTACCGGGGAAGATGCATAATTAATTATAATAATTTGCAGAACACTATGCTAGGATATAGGGTAAAGCATTTTTCCTTTAGTTGCATAATAGATGACTCGTGAGATACACACCTTTAAATTCGACAGCAGAGTACTTTTAATTGACTATAAAAAATTCGATGGATGTTACTACAAATGCGTATCATAAAAGTACTTTAAACAATAAGACATCCTTTAGTTACGTTAAGTTTTCTATTAATTTGGGATATTCCATTTGCGTGAATGTAAACTTACAGAAAATGTCTGTAAGGTAGACATACTGCATACTATAATTTTAAGGGCTACCATGCCTTGACAATACAAAATACAGAATCAGTACACTAAATCATCTCTTTACACAATACGAGCCGTTAAGCCCGTGGCAACGGGACATAATTTTATATTTAGAAAATAAAAGTAAAACTAAGTAAATTAATTTAGATACCTATTTTGATAAGTTATTACTTCTATTTGAAGACCAACAATTCAAAACATTTATTTTTATTGGAATAAATGTGGTTGCCTTAGCTTAGCAATAACAAAATATTTCAAGACACTGTGTGTTGAAGTAGGTGAGTTTAGCTATTGTAAACTCAATTTTGCTCTTTGAGTTTTACCAACTGTATGTGAGTTCCACAAAATCCCAGTAAACAACTTCCTTAAAGATATTAATGATAAAAAAATACCCAAGCTAAAGATTTCCTACTCCTATATATTTAAAGAAAAAATTATTTCAATCTAATTAATATTAAGTATTGCAATATGCAACTAAGTGTTTTCAGACGGTTACTAAAAAGCAAGGTTAGATGAGACAATCATCGTCACAAGGCAATTTTTTAGTGATTAAGTTAGAAATAATCTTGGTAAGCCTAATAGTTGGAAATTTGTTTGAATCATTGGTTCCGTAATAAGTTAAAACGTCATCACAATATTTTTATCTCAATTGTTATTATGATCATTTTCCCACTGCTTCCCTTTAATTCCAAGGAGATATAATGTGATAAATTGTCCTGTTTTTCAGATAAATGTCTCCTAATTATATTGGTGGATTGTTTTTTATTAACTTTAATAAAAGTTAACATTGTTTCTGGTCGTTTCCTCTGCTGTAACATCGATTCGCTTTTATAGAGTAGCTAAGAAATAAAAAGACTCTATATATCTTTATAATATAGTTCGAAGATTTACCACTTCACATTATGAAACTGTTTCTCCTTCTCTATCCCATCAGGTTTTTACTGTATTAAATTTTGGAAGCCAGTTTTATCCATTTCAGATACTAAAGTTATATTATCTCAAAGTGATTTTTCGTCTGAAAACTTGTAAAGTGAAAGGTGTCGACTAATTTCGACTTCTCTCTCAGTTTTCTGGTACTTCTACTTCGACAGCGGACCTCTAAAAAAGCCATCCACATTATAGAAAGGAAACATGGAGTAACCAAATTACAAATTATATATCCCACTTCTCTTTTTTTCATATTACGTCACTCTTATCTTTGCGGTTCAGGCCACTTCTCTCTGACCTCTTAACTCTTCGGAGTAGAGAATAAAAACTACGAACTCTGTTTAAATATTAATAAGTTCATATTTGTATAAAAGGAAACTAAAAGTCCTTCGATTATTATTTAAAGAAGAGCTCGAGGGCAAAAATATGGGGCAAGATGTTCCTTTCAATTTTAATGTTTCGGAAACGGCGTCAAGGAAAATTTAAACACTTTTCTCACATATTTACATAATATTTAAGTCTGTATTTAAAAAAGAAGAATTGTATTTCATCTGTGCACATAACCTTTTAACCTTTCTTGTAATATACATACAGACTGTATAATTATTATTTTGAACTACATTACTTAATGTATAATATTTCAATAAATATTTAAATTTAAAGACTACATACCGGACATTTTATTTTTATAGATATTGTCCGTAAGTAAATGGCAGAAAATTAATTATGAATACTGGAATATATAAAACGTTGTTTTATTTATGGATAAAATCAGGTTTAGTATGAGTATTACGGACGACTTAGATTCAGTGTAAATGTGAGCTCATCCATGGTGTGATCTTAACTGAGCAAGATTCCTCAAGAATTTGCACTGCTGTAATATTGAATTATACCTAACCTCGCGTTATAGCTGCATCACAATCTGTGTCCACAAATTAACAAAGTCTAGTGTTTTTATTTTTTTCAAAATATTATACAACCGGCACTTCTTTAGATTGTTACTCCCTTTATAAAAACAACAGAGGGGAGTAACAATCTAAAGAAGATGTACGGAATGTTCTTCTTTAGACTGTTACTCTTCTTATAAAACCAGAAGTGTGATATTCCTTTGTCCCAAAGCACATTGGACTAAACATCCCTTTGTCTTAATAGTTATTTAGTCATTTATATTCTAAAAACATATAGGGGAGTAACAATCTAAAGAGGTACCAAAAACCTTCATGATTATACTTTAGTAAATTATTCAGTTGTATTTTTTTTTTTTAACCTAATGTATTAATAGTACATTACGCGTCGAGTGCGGAAAGTAGCATTTTGCATGCGAGTGTGGAGTTTGCACCCGAGCGATAGCGAGGGTGGTAAAACCACACGAGCAATGCAAAATGCCGTTTTCGCACGAGTTGCGTACCGTACTTTATCTACGATTGTTAGATTTAAATAATAAATACAGAAACAAATAAACTTGCTGTATGTAAGTTCGTATCTCTCTCTTGATAAAGAGGGCATTAATTCATTAGTTGTATTTTTTGCCGAATTAATTATTTCTGGAGGATTATTATTCTCCACATTTTCGTCAAAGTCACTTGATTCACTCATTGTTTTTCACTAAAAACTCGATATAAACAGTTACTTTAATAAAAGAACACCAAATTAGTTTTGTTAAATGTAAACAAACTCACTAATCGTGCGTAAAGCTGAAGAATTCCCCTTCTTTACCGCACTAGTGTGGTAAAGAAGAGGAATTATTCAGAACTATGAGACGCGCATGCGCAATGAATACAAGTACGTAAATAATCACTTTCTACGCATCTAAACAAAGATATAATGTTTATATTTCGTATCAATCGTAGATAAACATATTTTGACCATTATTTTAAGTTATTTTTTAATTCAAATACGAACGGACCCTGCTAGTACCCAGTTTGGATATATATAGTACACATATTTTGTTAAAATCCATGCTACTCCAAATTTGAAGAGTTACCTGAAAAAATTGAATAATGACAAATAAGAAAAAAAAAAGAATCCACAATCTTAGATAATTGAGGTGTCAGACGACCTTTGGCCCTTTCCAGGTGATTTGGAAGCTCTTTGTTAATGCCATTCGCAACATTATTGAGAGCATAGCAAGGAGAGATAGGTTGATATTTAGGCAAATGGAGGTCCTACAAGATATTGATAATTTTAAGAAGTTGAAATTGGACGTTATTTTGGTTGATTTTGAATAAAAAATACAAAAGCAGTTAATTTTTTTTTTAGGATTAACAAAAAAATAAAGATTTTTAAAAAAATTGTATATATTTTTTTTTCTTTAATATTCTTTAACTCATTTAATGCTCCCGATACGTAGAAATATTGTACAGGAAGGTAAGATAGCTGTACGAGTTGATAACTAAACGATATCAAGATTATTTCAGGTGAACCACTTCAAATGTGGAGTAGAAAAAATATTGGTACAGATTTTGTAGTATTTTTAAATAATAATAAATGCAATGAATGTGATAGGGAAAATTCATGATTAGATTAGATTTAATTTATACTTTTGGAAATCAGGTACTGTTCGGATAATTGTCTCCATAAATTTGCCTCCATTAAATTTTTGCATAATTGTCACATTTATTTCTATACTTTTTGATAACTTATACTTATTTTTACAAATACATAAACAAGGTAAAGTAATAAATTCAGACGATTCTAATTTTTTATTTATGGTTATAAGAAGTGTGCTTTATATTGGGAGCCGTTATATGTTTGAATTCTCTTGTCTAATACATCATCTGCACTCATGTTTTGTTTAAGCAGTAAGATTTTGACTAGACAACCTTTAATTTCAGAATCTCTGTCATAAAGTAGAATTTTCTTAAGCTTTAAACCCTAATCAGATTTTCGAGCGCCGTGTTCTTTTATAGGACTAAGGATTGTGCTTGGTTTGTGCAAACTAGTTAAATCTAGAAAGGGCAGAGGATGTATTCGTGGAAATTACGGATCTAATGGTTGTTGATGTAGAAGCTAAAAGTTGTGGACTGGGGTAGATCTATCAAGAGCTGGAGAGATAAATGCGCTCTAATTGGGTGCACTGCATCCTCTTTCGTACGAACCTTTACCCCTACAAATTACCCGTGCTGAACCCTTCTCCTCGGGCAAACATTGTTCACATGGAATTTTGTAGTTTGCTTTACAACCAAAAAAGGGGAAAACCATAACTTTTCCTAGGTTAAAACTCTCGTACTAATCTCATCATTGAACATATCTCAAGATAAGATGTAACTATTTAGAATTGAAATTCCCAGATTTTTTTTAATCTTATTTTTTTCACCTCTTGTGAGCGTACAATATCTAAATATGATGTTTATTTGTATTACAAATTTACTATTAAAAGTAAACTAAAGACTAATAAAATATGATTATTATTTTTTTTGTAATATGATTATTGGATTAATTTATTATCATAAGATCTTAATCAAGTATAAAAAGTTACTCCTCTTCGAAGTAGCTTTAACAGTGACTCTTTCGTATGCCCAAACATAATAAAATGGAATCAGTTTTCCTGTTTGTTAGGTTGGCCGTCCACTGGAAGCACTTTCGAGCAAAGAATATACGTATTTATACGCATGTAGGGGAGACCGGGGACGGTTGAAACATTTTTTACAAAATCGCTTTCTGCAAAAACATTTTAGCCTCAATGTATTTGACAGTGGGCCTTAATTGAACTTTAGTTATCAGACTAGAAATGGATGAGTTTATAGTAAGATTACCTGCATTACAAAAATATTTATAGGCATTTTAAAAATTCAGGAAAAATGTTTCAACCGACCCCATACCAGGGGCGGTTGTAACAGTTATTAGGGTTAGTTGTAACACTAACAGAATAAAGAGAATTAATTAGAAATACTTATTTATCAAGTCAAAATCACAGAACATGAAGCAAAATAATTGAATAATTGGTCATACGCAGAATAATAGGTGTTTAAGATAAATGAACAAAAATAAATTTTCTAAATGTAATTTGTATCATATATTTTGTAGTTCAAGGTTAATTAACATTAAAACTAATAAAATTTGACGAAATTAAAAAAAAAGGATTTAATTTAAATTAATTAAATGAAGCTTAAAGTGTATTTGAAAATTTCATACTTTATAGCCAGCTGGTAACCTAATAAACATTGTTACAACCGTACCCAGAACATGTTTTAAAAAAGTTGTCATAACCTCCGAAATAAACAATTTAGACAAAAAAGAATTACACCTGTTGAACTTCCATAACCAAAGTTCTTACGTTAAAAACTATCATAACCACAACTATTTTAGTTTTGGATAAAAAAGCAAAAGAGTAGCAACAAAAATACTTACTTTTGGACGTGAAAACGACACCAAACCCAAAAATTCAGATTCCGCCACGGAAGCCGCGTCCCTTTTCCTTGGTTGTTCCTCAATATCGCTAATTTTTCCACCCATTTATTGGGTTGTTTCAACCGTACCCTGTTTCAACCATCCCCGGTCTCCCCTACTTGAGTTCCGCATGACTTCTTCTGCATTCAGATCCGTGCGATTTCCTGGACAATAACTTTACAAATGTATCATTTATATGCAAATTGCAAGTTCACGCTACTATATTTATTCGGATCCAAAACTAAGTCGGCTATTGAACTCTGTCTCTTGTCCGCCTTCACGAATGCTCGCGCATCTCTGATTGTAGGGTGTCATAATACAATCTTCGGTTGGATTGGATCATTTTTTTCTCGCGAATTCGTAAGCATAGGCGTAAATATTTTTCAATGCGTAGAGTGGACAGCTAGCCTTAAGAAGGTGTAAAAATGTGAAAAATAATTGTTTAACTCTCAAGTTAATTATATGCCATTAATTAACTATATTTTCGATTTTTGACGTGAATTTAAACAATTCAAAAATTTTTTATTTCACAAATAATCATATTTTTTTATTTATCATATATATTTTGCAACATCAATGTTTCCTCTTTTGATAACACTTAGAATTTAATAATATCAATTTTTTTACCACAGCTTAAAGCAAATTTTAATAATTTTAGCTTGGAAATCATAACTTTTTTTCAACTGAATTGCTAAAAAATGTTGTTTTAAGAACAGTTGATCCAAATCCAATTTCAAAGTTTTTTTTAAAGTTGATCCAATTTCATGAACTCATGTTTACAAGCTTGAAACGGAAACGTCAAGTTATTACACTACATGTAGTAAAATACTTTTGCCTACTGAATATTTAAATTCAATTTAATTGGCATTAAAAATAGTTGGGAGATAATTAAATTTTTTTAATAGACGCAACTTACTGAATATTTATATTTAATAATGATTTTTCAAGGTTTATTTTTAATTTTTAATAATTTAATTTGTTTAAAACTAAAATTAATTTCTTAATAGAAATGCTATAAAATATTGTGATTAAAGGCTTCAAAATAGGCTTCGATTGTAATATACCTACTTTGCATAAGAAACATGAATTTAAAAATTGTGGAGACTGACAAAGAAGAAAATGTATTGAATAAAATCAATTATAATATTTATATCAGAGATTGTTGCATTCCATAGATGGCTTTAGTTAATGTCTTTAATAAAATTAATAATATTATTTCATTTGAGAACTAAACATTTCTCAACAACATAACTACCTAAAAGACTTCATTGTCTTCAGAAAATGTTTAATAACTAATAACTAATCAAAAACATAAAAAAATATCCTACAGGAAATAATTACAGCTATTTAAAAGTATTAAATGACTACAGAAACATTTTTATTGCGATTAATTTGTTTTTTAAATTTTACATAACTCAAGTACAAAAGAACTATTTACCATTGTTATACAATAATTTTCAATAACGTTTTTCTAATTTTTTTTTTTAATTTTTGCAAAAAAAAAGGTTTATTCAATAACCGATTGAGGAAGAAATAAAAAGGATTATTACTGTAAAGAATTATACACTAAAGAAATGAATTATAAAAGAGGAATGGTAAAAAAAAAATATTCCAAAGCGTACATAATAATAGATATACAGGATAACAACGAATAAAAAAAATATAATTCCTTGAATGTCCTTGGCCCCTATCAACCCTTGAAGACTCATCCTTCTTTATTTCTTAACCATATACTTCATCGTTTGAGCATTATATTAATTCTCCTGTCTTAACAGTCTATATTTATACTTTGAGTCTACAAAACCAGTGGGGACAGCAACTTCATTCAAATGCAAGTTTTTAAGTGTACAAATATTCTTATGCAAACTATTTTTCTTTTTTCAAATAATAAAACTTTATTATTTTTTTCTCATTACATTTATATGTAAATAATTAGAATAGTTGATGTTTATTTAATTGGTCGCAGATTTTTTTTTTAAGCTGACAGAATGATGGACTTTAATCGTGTAAATAGTCGATTTTTTTATTTATATAGATAAGATGGAAGGACAATTTAGTGTTGGCTTTACTATTATTTATCTTCGCCTTGGCAAAGACTGTCAAGAAAACGCTGTGTTATTATGTTTTGTTTCAATCAGAATGGACTCTGTTACAAAATCAATTACTTATTTCTCTCTTTGTTTTTGTTTTTTATATTATCATTATCATGCATTATATTGATTACAATTATATTAGATACTACTAAATTCTCACATTAAGGGTTAGTTGCAAATCAACATGGTTTTATAAAATAAATAAATAGATTAATTTACATATTATTTTTATAACAGTAGACTTTTCTTATAGCATCGATATCATAAAAAGAAAAAAAGAAATAATAATGCACTTTTATTTATCAACACGTAGCACTTTTGTCTAGTGATTATTTTTTCAGGTTAAATGTAATAAAAAAAAAAAATTAAATTTGACAATTTATGTGTTATATAGCTTCCTCGCATGATGTCATTGGACGAATGGTCACATGAATTTAAAATAAATTAAAAATAGGATAGAATAATGAAAAACGGAAAGCCTCTCCACAAAATAAATGTTTATTCCACATAACTAGTTTTCGGCCTCTCGGCCATCATCAGTGCCTACAATAAGAAATAAATATAGCTACATAATTAGTAAATAAAAACAAGCAGTGTATGTACAATAAAAATTTAAAAAAGATAAAATAAATAAAATTAGAGGTAACAATAGAAATAATGAGTTAATGTAAACGTAGGGGAAAATGAAATAAACAAAATAACAACGATCAAACAACAGTGACAAGATAAATAAAATTAAAATTAGTTAATCAATTAATAAAATGAAATAGAAATTATAGAATAAATTAACAACTATAAAAATAAGAAAAAGCAAGAAGATGGATAGTTTAAAAAAAAGTCATAAAATAAAAACACATTTTATTTGATCGTCAAATATTTCTTAAATAAGTTTTTTTTTTATGATCTAGAAATAATAATAATATTATATATAGAATAATATATTGATATTTATTAGAAACTGAGTCTTATTAGCGACTCATAGGATTGAAAAAATGTACAATTTGTATACTTATTAGTCTCTAGTTGCGATAAAAATTGTCATTTATATCATTGTCGGTCTGTAGATTAACCATTAGATTAAAATATTTTGGACTAATGTGTCTACTTGGACTTGGAAGTGAGTAGTTAAATTTAGTCATCTCTATATCTGACGCATCGATATTTAGTTAATTTCTATAAGTGCTAAGAGGTAGTTAGCTGTGGTTTCCGTATTATTAGTTACAGTTAGAAAGTTGATAGACTGTGCCTAGTTATAAGGTAGAGCGGGTCGGTGCTTGAGTCCGGTTGGCCCGTGCCAGACTGTTGACGGAGGCCAAATTGTTCTGTTTGTTAGTGGCAGTGAGTCGTCGCCTTTCTGCCACATTCCACTGAGGCCATCGCCCATTTCAAACTGCTTTATCTAATAACACGACTTATTATTTTCATTTTTGTCCACTCTTTCACCTACTCCAGGCCATTATAAATACTCTTATTTTGTCGTAAACGGATGAGAGAAAAAAAATTGAAAACTAATAACTCGCAGATTAACAGAGTTAGTCTTTCGAGCATTAACAAGAATCATAAAAAATAATAAACTTGTTTAAATTTTATAGGATATTTTTAGGACAATTAGATATTTATATGCCTCTTTGACGCATAAATGCATTGAAAGCATACTTCCCTAATGAAAAGACCAAAAAGAACCTTATATGTCAATAACTGCAGAAACAAATCAAAGTCAAGGAAGGCCTTATGTTTACGAAATATCAGTATTGATCTCTCAGCAATAGCTTTGATGAAATGCATGAATTATAATGAAGTTAAAAAGTATAAATATGAAGTCGGCCATACACATTGCAGTATACCTAACAGGTAAACCTGTACAGGTAAACAGGAGCGTCTGTGCAATTACAAATGTGCAGTTATGTCATAAATTGATAGCACACACGCTTTGATTTACCTGTACAGGTTTATCAGTCAGGTATACCACAACATCAATAACTGTAGAAACAAATTAAGGGCAAGGAAGGCCTCATGTTTACGAAATGTCAGTGATGATCTCTCAGCAATAGCTTTGATGAAATGCATGAATTATAATGAAGTTAAATAAGTATAAATATGAAGCCGGCCATACACATTGTGGTATATCTGACAGGTAAACAGGAACGTGTGTGCAATTATAACTGTGCAGTTATATCATAAATATATTGTTGTACACAGCTTTGATTTACCTGCCAGAACTTGTATGGCTGGTTTAAATAGTATTCGAACTTGATTCTCTATTTAATTAAGTTATAAGTTTTTTTATTTATTCATAATTTTCTTTTCCGATTGACTCTTCATATTTCCAGTAATAAAACCCTTGACATTTCTGTTACTGGCTTATAGTTCGAATTTAATAAAAATATTAAAAACTGGAAAATTTTGTTCATATCTTTAAATACATTTTTCCCTCTACCTTGACATTCAAAAATAAAAATATTTTTTAATAATTTATCATTGATGTCTGATAATAAAATCAATGAGTAATACATTTTTATTATTTGATATTTATTTTAAGAATTAAAAGTTTTTAGAGATCTAAACATTCTTTGGATTAGTTCCAACTTTTAATTATTAATTTTAAAATAAGTGGTATATTGCTTATTATAAGTGTAAGAGTAGATTAAACGAGGCTGTTTTAATCCGTGTGAATAGAAATAAGTTATTATATTTGTGATTGGTGATTACCGTTGAGAGTGACGGGTTGAGATTACTTCACCATTAGGAAACTAATTTTATCTACGATTGATACGAAATATAAACATTATATCTTTGTTTAGATGCGTAGAAAGTGATTATTTACGTACTTGTATTCATTGCGCATGCGCGTCTCATAGTTCTGAATAATTCCTCACCGCACTAGTGCGGTAAAGAAGAGGAATTCTTCAGCTTTACGCACGATTAGTGAGTTTGTTTACATTTAACAAAACTAATTTGGTGTTCTTTTATTAAAGTAACTGTTTATATCGAGTTTTTAGTGAAAAACAATGAGTGAATCAAGTGACTTTGACGAAAATGTGGAGAATAATAATCCTCCAGAAATAATTAATTTGGCAAAAAATACAACTAATAAATTAATGCCATCTTTATCAAGAGAGAGATACGAACTTACATACAGCAAGTTTATTTGTTTCTGTATTTATTATTTAAATCTAACAATCGTAGATAAAGTACGGTACGCAACTCGTGCGAAAACGGCATTTTGCATTGCTCGTGTGGTTTTACCACCCGAGCGATAGCGAGGGTGCAAACTCCACACTCGCATGCAAAATGCTACTTTCCGCACTCGACGCGTAATGTACTATTTAATTACAACCTAGTTTGTTTATATTTTTAATATTAATGATAAAGTTTTAATAAAGATAATAAAAATAAATTTTAATAACCGTAATTTCCTTATGAAATTTACGACTATGCTATATTGACATTAACTTATTGTCCTGATGATTGACTCTTATGATAGATATGTATGGGCTAAAATTTGTCTCTCTTATTATGTATAGTCTTCTGTTAGCGTGGATCGTGTTAAGGGTTAAAACTTCACAAAAATAACTAGGTTATTAACATTTGGCTATATTTAAACTATCTCCTGTTCATATTCATGCCTTGTCTTGAAGAGTTATTTTGTATTAATTTTTTTTTTCTACCAATTATTTGGTATTGTCACAGATATTATTATTTTTATATTAAAACCACTTTCTTACATTACTGCTACTAAATAATACATTTTGAAGTAACTAATTAATTATATAACAATTAAAAATCAACAAGGACATATTGCATAATCAAAAATTTGGCAACTAAAAAAAAAATGTTTAGAGTTCTTAGTACTACTTAATTTAGAGCTCAAACTAGTTTCCCGATTTAACCTTGGGGTATAATTTTTCTTAACCTGTGTGCCAAATTTTATCAAAATCGGGCCAGTAGTTCAGGCTCCATATGTCTGCACAGATTAGAGACTACAGACAAACGACATTTTTATTATTTTTTGTTTTTGGACTCAAGGGACCTGAAAAAGTGTAAATTCGTCAAAAACTCAAAATTAAATTTCGCACCTCCCAATACTTTCTACATATACTAATTATATGAGAAAGTAAAAATATAAATAGGGAGGAGAAGGAAAAACAGGTTTAGTATAAGAGAATCAATTCAGAAATTATCACTCAAAGAAAACTTTGTCGAAGTATTTTACCGATTACTTGGGTAATTATGAAAGTAATATAAAGAAGATTCGAAAGAAAAAATGTATTCCATAATTCTTCAATATTATCTTTATTTTCTTGAGCTTTTGTTGGTTTAATTTGTAAAAACTTATATAGTTGTTGGCTTTGTAAAGTATTAATATTTTTTACTTCGTCGTTAAAATGAACTTTTAAATATTTATTACTCGTTTAGTTCATTTAATTAAAATGAGCCCAAGCAAATTGATTTTTTTCCGCTAAGAATGTTGTTTTGAGAAATGATGAGATATGTGGTTACTCTTCGTGTATTCATATTGTTTGAATCATATTATTTGACTTCAATATTTTTTTTCTTTTTTGAAAGTCTATTTCACTGGGTGAGAGTATTATTATTTATAATTATCCAGTCTATTAAGTCTATATAAGACGGCGAATGTGTTGGAAGTATATAGGCTATAGAGTTGGTCTATTATCGTGCGAGTAGAGTCTGTGGTTTGCTCGGATTGTAAAGAGCCCTTGAAGATGGGTCTGTTATATGTTTCCGAAAGGTCCCGTAGCCGCAAGTTCTGCGGTTTAAAGGCTGCGTGTGGCCTCTGCTTTATGTACGATGTTTGCAAACAATGTAATTGGGTCGGTTCATCCTTCACAACTATATCTTCAAATATAGAGATGTAGTAGACTACAGAAAGCCAGATATAAAACAAAGAGAATTTAGAAAGATTAGTGTTTTAAAAAGCTCGTCCAGAGTTCTATAAATTATAGGCATTGTTCTGTTATATATAAGTAACACACATTATATATATATATATATATATATATATATATATATATATATATATATATATATATATATATATATATATATATATATATATATATATATATATATATATATATATATATATATATATATATATATATATATATGTATATATATATATATATATATATATATATATATATATATATATATATATATATATATATATATATATATATATATATATATATATATATTATATTTAAAGTTATTGCATTTACTTTTATTTACAATTTTCAATTCAAAAACAAATAAATTTAATGGGTTTAAAATAATTTTATTGAGTTTTTTTGTTTTTTTTTCATTGATCATATATTTAATTGTAAAACAAAGAATTTATTTCCTAGATTTTTATTGACGTTTGTCAAGCGATAATACAAAAAAGCTACATATTTCAAGCAATTATTTACTAGGAATATTCTATAATAAATTTGCACAAACTGCGCGTGGACTATTCAATTTTACTGTCGTAATTTATATATACGAACAACTTATTTGTTGATAACCTTGATGGTTAAATATTATTTTGTTATAAAATAGAGAAGCACACATTTTCAACTAAATTTTTGTCAAATTAAAAGAACTCTTGACAGAAATCCTTTTCAGAATCAGAGGAAACATTATTGGTCTCGTGTCTGTTGTTTATGCGAATTACCATATATTTATCATAAAACTACTCGACCGATTTTAACCAAATGTTTTGGATGGCATAGGTCATAATTAGCCTAAGTTGGTCCTATATTAATTTCCACTTTCTACACTCCTTTTTTTCCGAATTGACACGAACTTCTTTTTTTTATTAGGTAACACTCATCTTTAGAAGTACTTATCCGATTTGAAAGATATTTTGATGGTTTGTCTAAAGTAGACTACAAATTGTTTCATCAGTATTAATATTACATAAAAATAACTTATGTGCCACTAAGAATCGAAACAGGTACAAATTTATGTGGCCATTTGCTCAATAATAAATTGGACGTGATGAAGCTATGTGCAACACAAATTGGCAGAATATTTTATTTATTTATTCTTATAGTATTAGAGACTTAATGAATAAAATAATCATAGTGATTAAGTACTGTCATAAATGAATAGTACTAATCATTATTAAATTTTTAATTTAACTTAACTTAGAAAACTCATTAATTAATCTCTGCTTTTTAGTTTTAGTCTCTCAAGTTTTATTTTTATTACCAATTAGATAGTATAAACACTGCATTAATAACTAAATCATTACTATAAATATAAGATTGTGTTTTGTCGATATGATGCATTGAATAAATATTATTAAATCGATTTCATTATAAGATGTAAAATAGATTTACTTTTTGCTAGTCTTATCTTTGTGTGTTTGAAATAATGAAGTAGAGTGTCAATCAATATATATATTTTAATCATGATGTTTGTACTTGATGATAAATGTACATTATATCTTTCGGAGTTAAGTTCCAAAATATTCAAAGAAACTAATAAGGGCTGGAGAGGTTGATTGCAAGCGAGTTAAGCTTAGTTAGTTAGGAACTTGTGGTGGGGGGAGACTTGACAGGAAACCCGGAACTTTGCCAAGGCCGACTTGTACCTGCTAGCAGAGCATTAGTCAGTCTCAGTACCTCAGACCTCCGGTATAACATATCGAACCACTTTGTCTCCATCCACTCTTAACATCTTTAACTCGTCACACACCGCATTCTTAAATTTATATTTACCCAATCACATTTCTCAGTATAATGATGATGCCATCGATAATGTTTTTAATCAATTGTAAAATGTTCTAAACCTAATCTATTGCTGACAGTCAAAATTAAATCCAAAACAAAGTCAAGTATCAAATGATAACGAATTGACGTGATGCTATCTTTGCCCTCTTTTTACTCATTAAACACTGTTTTATTTAAAAATATATTTAGCATATCATATTTCTAAGTAAGATTATATCATTCCAATGATTTACCTAATTGATTGCATGAAATGAAGGGAAAAGAATATAATATTTTTGATGTATGACAAAATAAATCAGATATTTTATTTATTCTATTTTAAAGTACGAACTGATTGTATTAAGATGCTAACAACACTTTTTATCAGCTAACGAGATAAATATGACTAACTATTACATTATTCGTATTTTGATCAATCAGTATTAAAGTATCAAATTAAAAACAATAAATAATAACAATGAATCACGCTCAAAATATTACTTAAATTGAATACATTTTTTTAAATGCTTTTATTCAACCACTTATTTACAGAATATGTATTTCCGATTTCAATATATAGATTTTACTTTACAAACATATGATGTGAGAATTTAAAAAAAAAAATCATAAAAATAATGAGACTTCACTGGGAATTGAAAGTAAGGTTGTTTGGACCTACTTTGATTTCCAGTGGGGTCTAATTTATTATTATTCAATATTAAATGTTTGCAGAAGGTTGAAATTAAGGCACTTTTTTAGATTGTTACTCCCCATATAAATAAAACAGATTGGAATAACACTCTAAAGAAGGTGCTTATGGTATGTTCTTCTTTAAACTGTTACTCCCCTTATAAAAACAGAATTATGATATTCCTTTGTCCCAAAATACATTGGACTAAACATCCCTTTGCATTAATAGCTATTTGGTCAAAATCAAAACATACTTACTCATTCAAAACATAATAGGGGCGTAACAATCTAAAGTAGTACCGAAATTAATCTGCGTCCACTTAATAACGACCATTAATATGGGCTACTTTCGGCAAACCATCCGGATGAGTTCTTTATAAAAAATAAAAAAATAGTGTTATAATAAGGCTTCTGCGCATGCGAGAGAAAGGAATGTGTTAAGAAGATTAAATCAATATAGTTCTTCTCCAGGCTAATTTTGAAGTACCATTCAAATTTCAATAAAATCCGACTTAAAGTTCTTAAGAAATGATATTCGCATCAAATATATTTAAACAATTTATTATATTCCTCAACTATTATAGAGATTTTTTTTTTTTGTAAAATTAAAAAAATTTAATCATGAATTAAATTCGCCTTCCGTCCTTTGCATTCGAATATATCTTTTTTCCCTTAAATTTTCTACACCAATATCTATATTTAAAATTGTTCAAGGAATGTTAGTGATGTATGGTATAACAACGAAGTAATTATCTAATTTATTTCTCCGTTATAAAAGAGGTGATGTTTATTTCTGTGAAAGGTATGGGCGTATACTGAGAAACAAGTCAAGACATATACGGAGTTTATTACAACGCATGGGAAAAATACGGCTTAATCTAAACATAGTGTAATGATATGTTCACAACGCACTTCCCAGCGTAATTGTCTCCTTGGCAACTAAGAAAAAAAAAATCAAAATAGTATCTTATAAAAAGAGTATTTTAGAGGGGGTAAATATAAGTTGGTTTAATAAGAGGTTTTGGGTACATTCTGGAGATTGTTGGTGGTACGCGTAGTTATGCGTCCGGTACCGTCCTTATAGTTGCCGATAATTGCGCTAATCGTTCCTCTTTTTGAGACGGGGTCGCCCACTTAGGCAAGGGTCTAGGTCCATTACCGTCAGAGACGAGGCCCATTTTCTTCCTCGGCCACAATCCCTCTTCCACTAAAAAGAACCAATTAATCAAAATTGAGTGACCATTTAGAATTCTATATATCCTTCTTCGCTTTTATTTTTATTTTTTTTTGTTGGTTCCATCTTTTAAAATCAGGGCTCGTATTTAGAAAGAGTTAAAATATATTTTTAAAGAGGTTATTCCAGTATTAAGTATTTTGTTGCATCACTGATTAGTTTTAATGTATGTTATTTAACTATTTCTTGCTCTTTAGCTCTTCATTTTGATAATTACCTTAATCGCTAAACTAAAATAAATTACTAATTTATATACGTAATTATTTAAAAATTATATATTACATTTTAAGAGGTTAAAGTTCATTGTGAATCTATGTACATTTTTATTTATATTTTTGTAATACTAAAAAAGTTTGGTTGGTGCTTTACCATACTGATTTAAAATTGGTAAAGAAATAATGCAGTTCAAGGATAAAGAAAGAGGTTCTTCACTAATGCTACTACTAATCATCTTCAGTGCTTATGAGGCGAGTCGACTGCGTAAAAGAAAGTCTCAGAGTAGGAGTTGAGCCAGAGGTTGGAATCTGACTCAGTCAGATGGCCACTATTGGTTAAAAGCAGGCTTTGTACAAGTGGCATAGCTAGGGTAGTGGGGCCCCCCGCAAGAACTTTTTGGGGGCCCCTCACCAAAAGAAAATTGATGAGCAAAAAAAAAAAAAAAAAATAATAATAAAAAGAGCTCGCGGCGTTCAGATCTGAATGAGGCCCCCCCCTGACAATGGTATAGAAATATGAATCCCAGGTAGTTTGCTTTATAGGGGGCCCCCATCGGCATTGGTACATTAGATTTGGGGCCCCCCTGGCACCAGGGGCCCGCACTGCGGGTGGGCCCACTGGTTTGTACAATAAAGTTACTTCAGTGAGACGTCTTTCTTTATTCTTAATCAAGTGACTCCACTGCTGCAAGGTTGTGAGAATGTTGAAGTCCAGAACTGAATTTAGAATCTTGAAACAATTTTTAATCTGGATTGGATTCTTTGTGGGGCAAGACATGTCCTTTATTATAATTCTGTCATCAATGGATACTTTGAGTGATCAGACCTTCCTATAGCATTGATTTTTTTTTTATAGAGAAGAATAGGAACAGGTATAGAAGGAAAGGAAAAATGTTCTTCCACAGGAATTATTTCCTGAATGAATGCTACCATTGATTCTATTAATAAAAATTATCTTTGATTTTAGTTCTTTAATTTTTATAGATTTGGTATACTCACAAAATTAAAACTAACATGAAAAAATGACAGCAAGGAAAATATATATTTTTTTCTTTTTTCTTTTTTATATAATTATTAGAAAGAGAAGGAGTTATGTTGGCGCTAAAAATTTTGATTTTTATAGATATACACGATTAAGGTTAAAAAAAAGTTGTTTTAAAAATAATGTCTATTAAGTCTGTGAAGACACGTGGAGTCTAAAATACTAAGGTATTTCTATTAAATTTAACATTTATTTTTAGAGTTGAGAGAATTTTATTCCTAAATTAGGGGACGCCCGCTCTAAAACTCTGAAAAAGAAGGTTAAGTAAATTATTTTTCAATTTAAAATGGCTTCTACAATTTCAATTTTAAAAATTCTCAAATGTAGGTCATTTTAATTAAAATTGAACTATTAAGTCGTTGTAGTGGAATAAATCTAGTTTTCTAAGATATTAAATAAAAAATAAATCTGACCTTGCTGCAAATCTATAAACTGAAAAGCACACAACCACACTTTAATTTTGAACACTTTACGTATTGTTTAATAATTAAATATAAAAAAATAAATATCAAACATGATTTAAATTTATTGTTACTGACTTTAATCAGTAACACTATCTGTATAAGAAATGTTTGACACTTATTAAAAACATATGTACTTATATAATGTAGGTACAAGAGTGAAATTTGACTGGTTTCAATCCAATATAATGGTTCTCACGGCTTATGGCATCATCAATTTGAAGGTTTCCTGATAATGACACTCATCTTGGCGGGTAGTGTTGACGTTTCTCTCCTAATATTGGGAAAATTTATTATGCTTAGACCAATCTTGGTTATTACTAGATTAAATGGAATATTTTAGTTACTTCCTTATAATTAACGCAATGACTTCACCTTTACTCTAAAAGCAGTGCCTTCCAAAATATTACGTTAGAGTTAGAATGTCTTTAGAGCAACAAACATCGTGGTACTGTACTGTTTTAATTTATTTACTACCTTTACATATATGTTATCCACTGGCAATAATGTGCCGAAAAATTAAACTTAATGTTGTTGGCGACGTCATAACCCTCTCACTCTTTAATAACCACTGCCTAAAGGTATTTCCCTGAGTTTGGAGTATTCTTACATTATTTCTTCCGTGTAGCGACCACCTTCATCTATATAATTATAGATTTATTCATTCTAGGTTGCATAGAGTAAAAACTAAAGTTATACATATAACAAAACTAAGTTTAACATATAACATTGTTAGATCCTATAGCTATATTTTCTCTAATGTATTTCCGGTTAGTACCTTACTTTTACAATATAAACAGTAAAACATATTTTTTAGCATTACATTTATTATTTTGGATAAGAGTGTTTTTTATAAGACTTAATACCCTTTCAACTGTAATATAAAAAATGAACAATTTACCCACAGTAATATTTATAGATTTTATGCGGTAAAGCACAGCAAAAAAATTAGAATTTGAATGAAGAATGGAAAGGATTTATATAGTATAATGATAATGTTTATGATGTTGAATCGAGAGTATTGGGGCGCATTAAAATAAAAACGCACCTGTTTATAACTTATCCATTTATAAATAAAAGCTATTTTATCTTATAAACGCTCCATTTATCCCTCTTACCTGTGGATAAGCGCTATATTACGGTCTTACTAAGATTTCAAAACAAAGATAAGATATATCTTAAATCTATAGCTACTTTTTTTATTGTACGGGTTGGACTTAAGTTAGGAATTATTCACGTAACACTGAAGTTATTCTATTGTAAAGTTACTTGGTGTTTGAGGGGGAAAGTTATCTTTATGTAAGTTCCGAAGACAGTGTAAATGAATTCTTTTAGTGTTTTCCCTTTGCTACATGGCAAGGAAATTTTTCTATTTTACGGTATGCATGTTGTTGTCCTTTTAAAATAAAAAAAAGTACAATAGAGTTGTTACGTTAAGAATAGGGAGATAATAGAGAGATATCTTGAAAGTAGTTGGTGAGATTAAGTTTGACTCTTTTTTTCTTCCTTTTACTCAACAGCCATTGTTTTTATACTACTATTGCAATGTTGCAGAAACAACAGTCTTGTTCACATTTGCAAGTGACAATAAATATTGAAAAAAAAAGAAATAGAAAACATTTCCAGCATTAAAAAGATACATGATGCCACCTTTCTAAAATTGTCCAATACATTGAATGTAAAAAGTTCTACTAAACGGTAAAATACCAAATTATGGTCAATAGATAAACTACTTATGAACTATAATTATTCCATCTCTAAATTTTCTAATACTTTGGATATAAAAAAGAATATACTAATCGCAAATTATAGAGAAATTTAGATCTCAACGATTTATTTAAATCAAGTTTCTTATATTATATTAATAACTGATTTATCCGATCTTATCAAGCGCCACAAGAATTTACTAAATGCCAAGTCTAAACCTATTAAAATAAAATAAGATATTATCTTCCTGTAATTCAGAATGAAAATAATTAAATAGATTTTGCGCTATATAATATAATATAGTAATAACAATACAGTATTGATATTTGCGCAATAATAACAATACAGTATTTACTTCGGCATAATTGTTATTGAAAAAGGTAATATACATGGTAGTAAGGTAAAGAGAGCAAGGGAGTTAAAACTAATATACTGAAAAAGAGGATGAAAAGTAAAATTTAGAACATTCCTAATAATTAAATAATTTTTAATATATTTTTTATTTACATTTATTTATTTATAATTACCGAATGTAACGCAAGCATTGTGATCTTGATGAAGAACTGTTTGTCAAAAGTAGCCCACAGATGGCCCCAGATAATGTTATCCATCTGCGCTCTTTAAATTTTGCTAAATTTATACTTTAATTCATGCAAAATAGACTGCCAATTGGTGTGACACATAGCTTCCTCGCATCACGTCACGTACTTTATTGATTTTATGCTTTTAAAAGCTATTATTTTCTACTTTATGTGATCGTTTTTCCCGTTTTTAAATGTCAAAATTGTTTTGATATTTTTACATAAATTGAAGTATCAATTAAGCTTAAGTTAAAGAGGGCAGGTGGATATTAATCTGGTGCTATCTGCGGTCTACTGTCGACAAACCATCCAAATTTCATAAAAATTAGATTACTTTGGAAGATATAGGTGAAATAAATGTATGTTTGTGCCCATGTTGAAGAGAAGCAAATGGGCGCAGAAGGTTGAAACCTATATGGAACCAACAATAGGCTAATTATGACCTACCATACAAATTGCATTAAAAACGGACGTGCAGTTTTTAAGATATGTTGGTTCGCAAAAATTTAACGACAGACCGACAGACAAACACGTAACCAAAAATGTTCCCTGATGCCTGAAACAATTTCTGTCTCAGGGTTTTTTAAATTGGAGACATTAAATATGTTCATTCTTCAGAACGAATGCCTGTTTTCTTATTTAAATTTTAAATACTAATAACGATTTAATACACACTTTGTTCTACCCTACGTATTGATTTATATGTAGTTATAATTAGTTATTTACATTGTACGTATTAATAACTATTTATATAGTTTTATTTTACGTTTTAATGTTTGTGTAATTTTGTTTACTTATTTATAAATTACGAGCCCTTAGGCCCGTGGCAACGGGCTTAATTTTATTATTAGAAAAAAGTAAAACTAAGTAAATTAATATAGATAAGTTATTATGTCTATTTAAAGACCAACAAATCAAAACAAACTACTTTAAAAAAAAAAAAAAAAAAAAAATGTGGTTGCCTTAGCATAGCAATAACAAATCATTTCAAGGTGCGACCGTCATCGGGACACTACTTGATTATATAAATGATTTTTTATTATAGGTCTTTACCTATAGGTATTTATGATTAGTAATTAAATTATTTGTATTAATATAAAAATGCCAATAATATTTCACGAGTTCTTTTCTAACGGTGCCATACCTACTTTTAATCTAATCATATTTCCAGGTTTTATAGCTACAAAAAATATCGTTTAATATATTATTTTCTCGTTGTGTTGTATTATCAATAAAAAAGAAAGAAACAAGAATTTTCGGTGAAATAACAAGATTGCTATTGACCGTTAAAAAAATATGAAATATTGATGATATGTGTAAAAAATAATTTCTTGTTTTTGTTCAAACTCCCTATAAAGATTTAAAGACTTCAATATATCTTAAGTTCTTGTTATCTCTATTACTATTATTAGTATTTTTTTTTTTCTAAAACAGTTTTCTTGCTGCTTTTAAACTACAATTTTTAAAGGTTCAATAAGAAAGAATGAAAAAAAAAAAACTTTTAATATTTTTCTTTTTTTGTGTAAGATATAATACTTTGTTTTGTGTTGAGGATGGATTAAGTCGAAGGGGTGTAGATGAAGGCGGTTGTTTTGTTGGTGCGATATGGCCCCTCTCTCTAAGGAAAGAGAGTGGTCTGTAACTAAATTCATAATAGCATAGGACCAAGGCGAGCACCCTTGGATACTTCCTCTAAATGACGGTACTTAGAGAATACGTGTGAACCAATCTTATCCATCACTTAGGTCTGAAACCATCAGAATCATCGCTAACACAACCTAAGGTACCAAAAGGATAATCTTATCCGACACTCTTAGCCTCACCAAACTATCTATTATTTTAAACATTGAATAACATAGTAATAATCATAATATCAATGATAATAGCTTAGTTACCTATGTATTGTGCATAGTTCTGCTAATTTTATACAAAAGCTTAATAAGATGTTATTTATTTAATTGATTACGTCGTAGAAATAATTTAAACTATGTGTAGATTTATTCTTTTCTATCTCCGAATGGAATTGCTCTCATATTCACAGCAACAAAAAATCTTTCTGAATTTGTTTGTATCATATTAAATTTCCATTTCATATTAAATGTTCTTTCATATCATAATTTTCATGTTCTGAGATCGTTAGAAAACAAATTTTGTTGACTTTTTGCATTATGCTTGCTTTAACATTCGTTAATGAATTACAACTTATAATTAAAACCACGATTTTACGGAGCAGAATTATCAGTTCATAGAGCCCAAAAATAAAGCCATCAAAAGTCGCCACTTAAAAAGGCTATAGTATAAAAAGAAGATATTGTTTCGTAAACGCTGTAACTTTATTTATCCCATTGTTCTTAATATATATTAGATGTTTTAAATAAAACAAAAGTATTATTTGATTTCTAAATTTTTATTTATTATGTTTCAGTATTCAAAAGGCACGAGTTAGCAATGCATCATCTTCCAGCACCAAACGTCGGTTTTTCCAAGGTAGAGAAAATATTCTTAATCAATTTAAATGTTTTATCTAGATCTAACTTTAGATTAAATTTATATTTGATTTCTTGGGAAAACTAATAAACGTAATCTAATAAAAGGAAGATTTTAATAAACAACTCTTATTATCATTAATGCCATTACAATATTTTAATCAATAAGCTGTATTCCAGAGAATAGATTCTGGCCAATTTGAGATTGTATATAAGTTTACATTTGATTTGATTAATTATAAAGTTGTCGTTTCATTTAGAGGAAAGTTATTATCAATATGTTCCTTTAATTTCTCTTATAAGTCCCCTTAGTCCAAATACGTATGTTGTTTCTTTTAGAGAAAAGTTCATTTTAATATATTCCTTTACTTTCTCTTAAACGGTCCCCTTAGTCCAAATACGTATATAGTTTCTTTTAGAGAAAAATTCATTTTAATATGTTCCTTTACTTTCTCTTATACGTCCCCTTAGTCCAAATTCGTATGTAGTTTCTTTTAGAGAAAAGTTCATTGTAATATGTTCCTTTACTTTCTCTTAAACGTCCCCTTAGTCCAAATTCGTATGTAGTTTCTTATAGAGAAAAGTTCATTTTAATATGTTCCTTTACTTTCTCTTAAACGTCCCCTTAGTCCAAATTCGTATGTAGTTATTTTTAGAGAAAAGTTCATTTTAATATGTTCCTTTACTTTCTCTTAAACGTCCCCTTAGTCCAAATTCGTATGTAGTTATTTTTAGAGAAAAGTTCATTTTAATATGTTCCTTTACTTTCTCTTAAACGTCCCCTTAGTCCAAATTCGTATGTAGTTATTTTTAGAGAAAAGTTCATTTTAATATGTTCCTTTACTTTCTCTTAAACGTCCCCTTAGTCCAAATTCGTATGTAGTTATTTTTAGAGAAAAGTTCATTGTAATATGTTCCTTTACTTTCTCTTATAAGTCCCCTTAGTCAAAATTCGTATGTAGTTTCTTTTAGAGAAAAGTTCATTTTAATATGTTCCTTTACTTTCTCTTAAACGTCCCCTTAGTCCAAATTCGTATGTAGTTATTTTTAGAGAAAAGTTCATTGTAATATGTTCCTTTACTTTTTCTTATAAGTCCCCTTAGTCCAAATATGTATAGTAAATATGTAACCAAATATGTGTAGTTTCTTTTAGAGAAAAGTTCATTGTAATATGTTCCTTTACTTTCTCTTATAAGTCCCCTTAGTCCAAATTCGTATGTAGTTTCTTTTAGAGAAAAGTTCATTGTAATATGTTCCTTTACTTTCTCTTATAAGTCCCCTTAGTCCAAATACGTATGTAGTTTCTTTTTAAAATGTCTGTAGTCTGATCAGATCGAGCAAAAAAAAAATTGCATCTCTTTCTTATAAGTAGGAGCTAAAAGTTGTAAAATAGAGTATTTGTTTTTTATTTATTTTTTTTATTTTACTACTAAACTTATCCTTACTAAACGTAAGTATTTTTTACGTTAGAAAAGGGTCAATAAACAAGTATAAGGTTTCTGATTGTTTATTAGTCCGGTATGAGAAACTAAACGATATTTTGAAGTTTTACTTGGCCTCCTCCCCCTTGTACAAACCCTAGTATTATCCACCCCCACATAGAAGGTCCTTCTGAAACAAAAAAAATCTCTGTTTCAGTAAAACATAGTATATAGTTTAGTCTTTTTTTTACTTGTTTAATCGAGGTTTTGTAGGAGTTAGCCCAAACCCGGCCCTCAGGTAATGATTTACCCGCTTATTACACCTTACAAGTCTGTTATTCTAAAACTCTGACCTTACTCATTGTCTTTAAGGCAATAAAAAATTTAACTCCCCCTCCTATCCCTTTACAGAACAAAGTATAGTATGATAAACCCACCTCTTTTATATGAGAAATAATTAAAGAACTTTTATTTTTTGTTGGTGTATGGATACTAATCGAGTTCTAATCGAGTTTTTTCTTAAAGCAATTACCCCAATAGAAGTAGATTTCCGATTTAAAAACATTAAACTACTCTTGGGTTAAATTACAAACAGTTTATGGTAAAATTACTTATCTTAATTCACATACAACAAAAAGAATTGTATAAGTGAATAATTATTGTAATGAATAACAAACATTTTTTTACGATAATCTTCAAGATTAAAAAATAATCTTTTGAAACAAATTAATTAATTTTAATACCAATCATTAAGTATGTACTTACAAATTAGGATCAGTTCTCCAATAACTGTGTTATTTTCAAGTTCATAGATTCAATAATTCAATGTATTGCAATCCAAATTTGACATGTTATAATGTTTCGCATTCGCGTATTAAATATCTAATTATATATTTTGAAAATAAAACTTTTTCCTTATATTTTGCTTTCTAACTTACCGCTGCTGTGATAATTATAAAGAACGACATTTTTTAATTGTCCGAGTTCGAAAATCCATGGAAATCTGGTATTTTGGTCTCGTGTCTTTCTGTTGATCTGTCGTTCATCAAACCCAACATGATTTGGAAACAGATCCAAATCTCATGTGTTATGTGATATGTGATCATTCACCCTGTACATCAGATGCGAAAAAGAAATGTGCCCCAACAAATTTTTAAAATAGTCTTTTAGTAAAGAGTTGTACGCTAAAACAATTTTCTTTAGACGTAAAATGTGTTCTGCTTGCATAGGAATTAGGCTAGAGTTGCCTACCCTAGAAGTTCTACTCTAAATCTTTACATAGTAAACGTAAACAAGATTTGAGAAACATTTGTAAAGTTTACCTAATTAAAGGGAAAAACGTTTATATTTCGATTATAAGTGTAAATATTTACTATTTTGAAATTTCATTTGCTCATTGGCAAGACTATTTAATCTTATTTAGCAGGCTGATAAAGGTTATTTACTTTTGATAAATAATACAGTTAATCTGACCAGTTTATAAACAAATCGCAGAAAACTATTCGATGTACCATTTTATGAAGTTGTGTATTTAAAAAAAAATATTGTTTAAAAAATATTTTTACGAATAATGTTTAGTATTAGTATATTAGTATTAGTATTAGTAGTAGTAGTTCCACAACATCTTGGTTGTAACCGCCAATTTAAAGCTTTTAAAGAATTTTTTTAAATAAAATTTTTAAAATGATTGATTCACCGCTATCTATACACTATACAAGTAATATTGACCGACGTACGTGTATATCTACTTGAAATCGTTCTAAAATATATTATTAACTAAATATACTTTAATAGAGGATAATTATTATATTAGCACTGATCGGAATACAAATTTGTTGTTACTTCGTGCAGTAATACGAATGAGTTTTAACATATATTCTGTCGAGACGAAATGTAAGTTGGGATTTATTTCAATAATTATAGTAATCGGTTGTAATGAAATAGCAATCCAAAAGTGTGGGATTTGAAAGATGAATTAGTGAGTGCTTTGCTGATAGATCATTGTGGGAGTATTGTCTAGTCTGTTCCGTGTAGTTAGGTTGAAAGAGGTTGGCGTTATTAATGACTAATGAGAGTTGACATTTTGACCTAAGTAAAACATCTGAGAAGAAGGAAATGTTGGCACTAGATCCAGTATCCTTGAACTTGACCAAGTCACTTGACCACAGTAGATTCAAGGTGACGACAAGCAAAGTGAATGTCAACTATTCAGATAATAAATACCTGTAATGTATCTACAATCACATCTAACCATTAGCTACGCATATACTGTCTATCTGTTATGATATTAATAAATTATATTATTTGGCATTGGTTTGCACCGAGAAAAAAATAATGAACTGAAAGTAAACATTATTAAATAATTATTCACATGTTAGCCAATTTTTTACAGCAGACAGACGAAAAAATACTTCATTGAAAATAAATTAAATTTAACATGAATAAAATAGCAAATATACCGTAGAAATTGAACGTGATTAATAATAAAGTTTCTAATTTGAACTTTATGTGACTATGTATATTTTTTTTGTATATTTATGTTGGTTTCTAGAAATCGATTTCAGCAGATTACATGCACTATTATATGCATTTATACTCGTATGTATTAAGTCGAAGAAAAGATTGAAATTACCTTGAATGAGCCTTACTTAGTTTCCACGTTGTATCGAGCACCAAGGCTAGATTAGTTTTGTTCTTGGCATCGACAATATGCAGATTAAACTAACTAGTTATTGGTTCCTAGAAAGTAAAAAACTTATGATAGATAATTACACTGATTAACATGAGAAAAAATAATATGCTAATTATAATTAGTACCTATAAATATGTTTTTCGTTTATTTTCATGCATATTTAGTCATTTTTATTTGAATAAAGCTAAGCACTATTTGTGTTGTTCTTTTTTCTGAGTCTTGTTAATAGTTGCTGTTCGAAAAACTCCGTGTAGGATAATTTTCCTTCTTTTCCAGGATTCAAATGAGATGCAAATTAGCTCGGGTAGGTAACTGATTTGTGCAGTGTTTTGTTTCGTATACGGGAGTTTGCATATTAAGCAGGTGCACTACTGGCTTGTTCCTTCTTATCCTCATAGGCGACTGACACGGCGTCCTACTTAGCTACCTTGTCATGTCTCCCATATTTATTTCTGTTTCTTTACCTTATCTTGCTTCTCGGTCGAGTTTACTCCGAAGAAGCAGATGATCAGTACGGAGGCGAAGTAAGGGTACCACAAAGTCCACCCCTTACTATCTTCCCTCCACTAAGTATATAGCCGTGTAATCAGAGACGGGACTATTAATTCACTGATACCGATAATACTTTAACCATAAGGAGCTTTGACAGGCTTACACTACAGTCTAGTTGCTACGGCGAGAACTCCTTGAAAGAGTGAACAGGAGTTGGAAGCTCGACTATAAGGTCATCAGAGGTGAAAGAACAACCGATTGGAGCGGAATATGCGGAATCTGTAGGCTCTTAATTCATAGTAGGTACTTTCATCGCTTCGATATCAAGCTTAGAATCAAATTACCAATAGGAGTGCAGTCGGAGTTGAAAGCTCCGTAGTTAGAGATAACGATGAAAAATATACTCCACACTTCTTCGAAAGATTCAAGCATAAAAAAGGTGTGTGAATGTACGATTCTAACAAATTGCGGATTTGTTAATGCGATATAAGATCTGATTAACGGTTATGGCCACTAAAACACTGGCCTGACGTCTAATCTCCTCAAACCTTTTTTTTTCAACAAAGGCATTTTTAACCACCTTTCTTACTTTATTACACAGGCACACATTATATATATATATTATATATATATTTATTATTGCTAATAATTGACAATAAATTCATAAAATTAATAAGATAAGGCGTCTAAATGTTCTGATTGATCTGTTCCTTTTTACAATTTAAAATTCCCTTAGGCAACAGAAAAGGAATGTCCTAACAACCGGTTTAGCTCCCCATCACACATCAAGTAGGTGATCTTAATCAATCTACATAAGATATTCCATTCTCGCGACAAATAATTATTTTAGTTTTCAGTCAAATATACATTTTCATTATATACCAAATAAAATTCTTTATACCATTGTTTTGGATTCCGATAGAATAAAGAGGGATAATAAGTTTACAGGTAATCAATAAGAAATCACGGGTAAGTTTCAGACTACAGCTTTAATTTGCTGGTATAAGTATTAATCAGGTTAAGATACAAGAGCGGGAACCAATATTATCTGGATTTAAAGATGAAGAGCGGGAACCAATATTTTTATCTGGATTTGAAGATGAAACAATGTACGTCGTATTGATTTCACACCGTGAATTACTTAAATAGGTTGGAGGGATGAAAGGAGCCTCCGGGCTTTAGAAGGTATCACACCACTTCCTAGCGGCAGATCCAAAGCAAGGATATATCTTGGGCACGGGCCTTTGCAGGACCACCAGTCAACGTTATATGTAGAGGGCTTGATAAGGATCGATGTGGCCCTCTACTGTTAACCATCTCCGCATTTTGTAGGCTGTCTCGTGCTTTTTTCTTCCTTCCAACCAAAAACCTGGATGAGGCTATCCATAGCCTCATCTAGGTTTTATTTATCGACTGTTATTCTAGTCGATAGATCCATCTATCGACCAGAATAACAGTCCGGTTTTGTGGAGTAGAACCTTCTAGAAATTTAGAAATTAGGTGATTAATAGGTACCCAAAGGCGACTTGCCAGTCTATTTATTACAGTTCTCTTTAAAGGATTCAATATATAATCCTGATATTTTTAAAATCAGATACCTCTAAGCATCAGATACAAATTCATACATATGTCTTTATCGAGTTATCAGATAAAAGAACTTATTCAAAAAGTAGGTAACTTTTGTAAATAAAATACTGGATTTATGATATAATCTATCCTTTATGGTAATACATATGTATCATTTCAAATCAAAGTGGCAATAAAGGTGATTGTGGAAAATTGAATTCGGTTATTTCCATCCCTAGAATCTGATTTATTGCTACTTTTCGACAGCATTCTCTTATAGGGAATCATTAGAATTTTGAATGTGCAAATGTGAATACTGTTTAATTTAGTTGATAATACACAAGAAATCTGTATTATGTATTTGGAATCGGTTATTTTAAGGGAATGATTTTTCCTCATTCTACAAACCTAAATAAAGAATATATATTTATACTCATACATAACTGCTGCAGACTCTGACGTCGAATAAAAAACAATAGCTTGGAGGGATCTTTTCGAATTCCACTGATGTTAGATAGCAATTTGAAGAGGGGGAGGACCGCGGCCGGACGGATTCCTCGCCTGGCTCCTCAGTGTTGACTTTAGAACCGTCAAGATCAGGGGATTGATTGGCAGGATTGTCCTCGATTCCGATATTCCGATCCCAACTCATCCCCCGGTACAGTCGACAAGGATTGTAGTTATTGGATTCGGGACCTCCTTCTTTTCCGATCCTTATCTATCAAGTCCTCTTCTGAAAGACGACAGAGAGAGGAAACTGAAGAGATAGAGAAAAAAAGAAATGAACCACAACCTAAAGAGAATAGAAAGGATAGAGAAGACAGATACGAAAAGAAGATACCTAACTAAGACTCGTTTGTTATTCTGTTAATTCCTTTTTACAACGTCAGATTGGAATGATGCAACGACATGAAGACGAACCTCTCCGTAGGAATAAACCTTGTGCCAGATATTAAAACCTAGCTTACCGTGGAGCCTGTTGGAGAACACGGCAATACCGTAACCTTGACTCTTTGGCTTCTCGGTGTTTCTCTACCAAGATTCCAAACAGAAAACTTCCTTCATTTTTGTTTATATTAAAATAGGGGTTTTCCGTGAAACCGTCAAAAAGACAAGACTTGGCGTCTGCGAAAAGAAGCATTTAAATTATTCCTATCACGAAAGGCAGGGTTTACTCGGTGAAGAGAACTGTTGCTCTCCATATAGTCGGCTGATATCGTGGGAATCTCTCTCGAAGCATCCTTGGAGCGAGGCAGCATCTCTAAGAAGTTTTAACAAGACCTCCGTCATGATTATCCCTGGTGCGAGATAATCACGATAAAAACCAAGCCTTCTATTCCTTACTCTAATCATTCGTAAAAACGGAATCATCCCTTCTCTATGTTATTATATTTTCTTATTCACGCTAATTATTCATATTTCTAGTATTACATCATCTAAATATAACTAAAGCTATTAGCTAAGTATTATGAGCCTGTGAGATAGTAGATAACTATTCAAATACTTCCTCTATCTTACTTATCTACTAAGTGTAATCTACTATTCGGTCTAAACAACATATTAGATTACTTTTAAGAAATCCTTACTTTGAGAAAAATTTGCTAACTATAAGGAAATATGTTCACCACGAACAATAACTAGAGACGCCATAATCAAGTGTAAGATATTTCTTTTTTAAGTCATTATCTTTTAAAATTGACATCTTAAGGTGATTATTTTATACTTTTAGATTTAATAAAGCCATTGTGGACAGTATTTTACTACTTAATACCTCAAACAACTAATTAATCTCAAGATATCCCTATAATTAATGATTGACAGGAACCACAACCACTCTATGCTCTTTCTTGTGGTATTTCTTCTTCCGATGAGTGTCATCAAATTGTCATATTGCCACTTTCTTATTTGTCATATTGAATAACAACCCAATTAATATTTCAATGTGATTCTGCTCTTAGATCTATATTAATTTCGATAAAAACGGGGTCATGTAAAGAAAACATTTAAGGGTTCAAATTATAAGTTTTGAGGATTTAATACATCGAAGGTTTCCTCGTACCTTAGGATTAATAAATAAGCTTTGTGCGGAGAGTTTTGTCTGTGTAATATCTCAAAAGTAAAACTGAAATGTTACTCTTGGGAGTGTTAGATACACACGTCATCATATGATAATATCTAAAGATGGATAAAAACTGGGATGAGGACACTTTTTCACCATCGAAGATTAAGAAAAAGTGGATGCTGTTATAATCAGGATAAAAGAAACTTCTATTTTCTTATAAAACATTCTTCATTATTTTGTAAATCAATAAAGTTTTAGAGTTGCATACTAACATTTTTCTTTTTTTATTAAAAAAAACCCTCCTTCTTTTAATAGACAAAAGAATCCATTTTTGAATTTTCCACACTTAATAGAAAAAAAGGTTTTTTTCCTTGCTTATAACCTGACAATTCTTCCTTTCTTAATCTTATCCAAGTGATTTACTGGCTTTAATTCTGAAAAACCACGGATTTTTTTATTTATTTTATTTTATCATTGCCATAAAAAACTAAAATATTATTATGAGCATTTTATCTCTTATTAAAACGGTTCTCTTTCTTCTTTTTTTTATTTTATTTTATAATTTTCATTTCTCTCGATATAAAATATAAATGATTAAATATATATATATATATATATATATATATATATATATATATATATATATATATATATATATATATATATATATATATATATATATATATATATAATATAAATAAGTTTATAACTTCCTAGGCATAACAAATTCGATAAAATGGTTGAAATGACGAAACAATTTGATTTAATTTAGAACACAATAGGACCCGAAAATTCAGTTTTTGAAGGAATAAACCAATATTTTATAGGAAAGTTCAGTATTTTGAGTCGTGGAGATGGAGAATGTATCCTACAAAATCAATTTTCTCAAGCCTTTCTCTAAACTATTCCCATTTATTAGACAGTTCAAAGCTTCGCGTGAAATATAGATATAAACAAATTATAGAAATATCCTACCTTTTTTTAATTTTTTATTTTAATTCAATATTGTGTTTGAACTATAAATATTTTTGAGGGGGATAACAACATAAAAGATTCTTAGTTATAAAATATCTTTATTGGTTTGAACTGAGATTTTGTCTACCTTACTAATATTTAACAAAAAGTACAGTGAAAAATCTTTGACTTAATTGCAATCGGTAATACAAGATAGTTACGACTTCAGTTGGTTTGTGAGCTAACTGAATTTACACATTAATATATTTATTAAAAACAAAAACCTCACCCAAATGAGATCCAGACGTAAGCGGTTTCCATTGTCGAATTTTTAATTTTATTCTAATGAATTATAAAATATGTTTACAATAGTTAAGAAGTATAAAGGTATTATTGTGATAGACGATGTATTTTTGACTTAATTTCTTTAGTTCCTGTTGAAGCATAGGAGGTTCAGGAGAACCTTTTATCCGCCCCGATCAATTTTCAGGTTCCTGAGTTCACCTCAGGTCTTGCCAACTTGCATAGTCTCCTTCTCCAAAGTTCTTCCTTAAGTTCCTTTTGGTCGGCCTTACTTCTTGGGGATTCCACTCTAAGGGCTATTTTTTTTATCACCCCGTGTGTTTTTCTTAGGGCGTGACCCTCCTGTATATATGTATACAGTATACCCGTGGTTCAAATCCCGGCGCGGGAGTGTATTTTTCACTGTCTGTTTCCCGTATTAAATAATAATTATAATTTGATTTAAATTAAAATTTAAACTTTCCGTAGTATGAAAACTACCAATAACTTAAAATTGAATTTAAATTATCTACTTGTTATTGATTCAAAAATCCCTTAAATTTCAATTAAAAGAGAGAATAAAGTACATAGTACTCAATTTTAATGGACTAAGCGAGTCTATGTAAGTAAATTAAGTTTTTCCAGTAAGAGGTTTAGAAAATTAGATTTTAATTCTAACTTCAAACTCTATACGTCTTTTTACTTTTCCTCACCTTCTCTGTCAGTCCTTTCATGTAGTTGTGGTGCCCGGAAAATCAACATTTTATGCCATCTTGAACCCAGTTTGTTGAGTCAGCAAAACTTGAAAAAAATCGAACAGTGATAGATCGAGTTGAAATTTGGCACGAATGTACCTCTCTCTTTATGACAAACAAATCCACCAAATTTCATTTTGATATTGGTCACCATTTTGAAGTTATCAATTTTTGAATTTTGAAACTTAACGGTTAATAATATTAAAAGTATAAATACGTTTTTGACATATAGCATATCGTTGGAACCGGTAAAAAATATGGAACCAATATAAAAAACCCGATTAAATTCCATTAATTAGTTTAAAAGTTATAAGCAAACATAATTATTAATTAGTGCGATTGTTAAGTTTGTTTACATCTGTCAAAATACCGCCAAAATTCAAATAATTAAATAAATTAAATAAAATTAATAAGAATAATGTATAATTATTTTTTAAAATTTATAATGAGCAGGAGAGGCCACTTTAGTGGCCTCCGAAGTGAGGAAAAGTTCCGAGGTACCCCGTACCTGATTTATTAAGATGGTGTCATGCACAAAGCATTAGTAAGCCCCTCATCTTCAGTAACGCGCGGTTATAAACGTGTAGAAGATCTAACATTAATTTAAATTCAATATAAAAATATAATACCATTGATACTGTGGTTAAGAGACTTCTCATGCCTTGCGGGCTCTAGTTCCCTTTAGTTACGCCATTTAATTGAAATTTAATGATCTTGAACCGTTGTCTATGTGGAAATTTTATGTAGACTGTGTATTGTGTATCAACAAACAAAGAATGAACTTTACGTCGATTTAGAAAGTGCCATCTTACCATACAAATGGATTGTTTTGAAACCTTTAAATTCTTCAGCTCATCTTTTATTTGTTTACGACTAGAGTGTTCTAAATCAACGCTAAAACCCCCCCGTCTTTTTATTTGGCGAATCATTTAAAACCATTAGTGAAAAAATAAATATATCTTGAAGAAGACCAATCGTATACGTCTTTTATTCTTTTCAAAACGTAAAAATATTTTAATTATTTTATTTGGTTGTGGAAACAGGCTCGGTTTCTTGGCATGTTACATCTTTTTGAGATTTTTAATGGAGGTAAAAAGCTTTTACAGGACGAGGCCTCCAATGGGGTTTGGGCCTTCCCTTATCTGACCTGTAATTTTACATAATACCCACAAAGGCGGACTGACGGTAGCCAAATAGAATATAACCTCCCGATGCCAAATTACTCGGGTTTCGAACCTTCTTCTCTAATTCCTTTTATTTTTTTCTTTTATAACCCGTTCTTATGGGAGCTATATAGTTCGTTTTGTTGTAAACGGTAGCTGTAGTGAAGAGGTGGAATAGTTATAGTAGGCAACAGATAAGCATTTTATTGGTAGTATTAAATCAAAAATTCCCTTCCAGCTTCATCATGTTTCAAATTCCCTTTCTGCAATTAAAAAGCAGTCGTAAACTATTAAAGGAACACGTACATAATTTAGAGCCGTCTTTACCTGCGTACATAGCGTTGAGGAATCCACGTAATCTTACGTATCAAAAATTAATTCTTCAATAAATTACGTCACCTATAACAACCGAAATTTACAAAAAAAAAAAGTTGAGCAATTATTTTGTTTTCATCTCCTTGCTTTATTATAGAAGTTAACATTTTTTCAGACAAAAGAGTCTGCATTGCGACTAACAATACAGGTATAAGAGAGCGTCATAATTTATTACCATTATAATTATTTACAAAACGATTAAAATAAAAAATCTACCTAAATTGGGTCCAAATTTCAAGACAATATATTTTAAATATTTTTAGGGTCCGTAGGCAAAACCAAGGACCCTTATATTTTCCTGCGTGTGTCTGTCCGTCTGTCCTGTCGCCTGCTCTCACAGCTACTCCTTTCGTCCGATCACTTTGAAATTTGGCTTGTATGTGTCTTGTACCTACCCACATATTTTAAAAATATAGCGACCTAAAAAAAATATTTTTTCAAAAAAATTAGGGTAAAAAAACTTAAGGGTTAAAATTGTTTTTTCGACCTTTTGAGGGGTATCATATGAAAGGCTGAAGGGGGTATCATATACGTCGAGCTGATTACAAAAATATATAATTCTTTGGTTATAACTTTGATAGGGCGTAGGCGAGTTTGAAGCGGCTGTGAAACGTGTCCCCCCCTCTATCTCGCTTATGTGAAGTGCAAAAAATCTGAAATAATTCCTGAACATTCTTCGACCAAAAGTAAAGATACCACTTTTTGGAAATTTCGAAAAAATATTAAATTTTTAATTGACAAAATACGTTTCTTTTTATAATTATGGTCTTTTCTATGTATTTATATGGTTGTAGTCCGGTTCAGTGGCAAACAAATACTTTATCGGAAGTTTGTTTATGTGTTTTGTTGTAAAAAAAAAAATTGTTAGTTTACGCGGAGAAACAATAAAAATTATTCCTTAACCATATAAGTTATACGAAAAAATGTATAGTTTCCGATATTCTTATAAAAATAATATGACTCCGCAGGAAACCGCAACCAAAATTTAAACAACTAACAAAACAATGAACATGAACATTATAAGAAACGTATATAAAAATAAAAAAAGTTATTTTGGAATTTAATTTTGATATTACTATTTTCCTCCGATATTTTTCAGATCGATTTTTCCATTCCATTTATAATATTCTTTAAAAAAATACAGTATAATTTATTTTTGTTCAATTCCTTTTAACTTTTTATTTATTTTGAAATTTGATAATTAGATCTACATCATATATATTTACTCAGAGAATTTTTCTGTATTTTAAATCAAATTATAATTATCATTAACTACGGGAGACATACAGAGAAAAATAGACCCCAGCACCGGGTCTTGAACCACGGGTCTCCTATATATCCGTTGCAGGCGCTCTTACCAACTGAGCTATACTGGAGAATGATTTTTATCTGTCGGTACCGATACAAAGTCCCGAATCCAAGCTTTCAATCTTTTCTATACAAGTCTAGCAAGCCAAATATTCACGGCAATAGAACTAGACCAAGAATTGAGTACTTTATAATTATAAGCGTTAATATAATAGAAGCGGTAACGACAGAGAAAAATTATTCTCTAGTATAGCTCAGTTGGTAAGAGCGCCTGCAACGGATATATAGGAGACCCGAGGGATATATAGGTGTTCAAGACCCGGTGCTGGGGTCTATTTTTCTCTGTTTATCTCCCGTAGTTAATGATAATTATAATTTTATTTAAAGTAAAATTTAATCTTTCCGCACTATGAATTGAATATACTACCTAAAAAAAACAACAACAAACATTTGAGAATTTTTCTGTTGAAACCAATGGCTATCTATACAGGTCTTAAATTAAAATTTGGAGAATTGAATCACAAATATAATTAACAAAAATTATGTCCAAAGGTGCAAAAGACTAAAAAAATCGAAATAGTTTCAATATCTTGACCATGAGAAATAGCCCTTAAAACCTTATTTAAATGCCAATTTTTTTTATTTTGTTAGATTTTATAGTTTACAGTTGATTTTAGCTTTTTTTCATTGTACTATATAACATTTTTATTTTTCCAACGGATCTTACATTTTCTCATACGAGTAAATCCATTATTTAACAAACACTGCATCCCCTCAGGCCTCCAATACATATGTATATATATGTATATAAGAACTTTATATTTAAGATAAAACACAAAAATACGCATTTTTAAATTGAAATAAATTACAAGTTCTTTTATTTTTCATTATTTCCTTGTTAACAATGATGATTATATTATATTTATATTTACAATATACAAGTATATTCATTATAATCACTGTAGAATGATTGATACTGATTAATAGTACTCGTATTTATAAAATATATTACACATATATATTTCGTTTTCCATGGTATCTTGGAAAAGGTCAAAGATGAATATTACTTGCATTTGTAAAATCTAAATGAAGAGTAGAAACAATGTTTTCTTGTCTGAATAATATCGTTTATCAGACCGAAGCTATATATATTTTTAATACTAAATAGAGTCGTTTCTCTTCGCATGAAATATAGTGAGAATTCGTGCTCTTCAATTTATTACGGTCGAGACGATGTAGAACTATAAAGCGGCAACAATATTTTTTTTGGTTGGTAAAAATCAACTTATCGTTTATTTCTCTTCAGGACCTACAACAGAAGATGTAAATATCTAAGCGGTAGCTATTAATTAACTATTATTAATAGCTACTTGTAAGGTATGTTGCTTTTAAATATTATGATGTCTAGATTTATGATAAAAGAGCATACCTAATATCTAATCATTGGTAATATATTTATTAGAGGTAAACGAGTGAGATTTTTTAAAAAATATTTATCACGTTTAGCAATCAGTTTTAGATCATATTAACAAAGAAAAAGAAAAATAATAATAACATATAAATGAAAAAGATAAGTTAAGTAATTAAGTATAGTTGGTATCATATCAACTGCGTAATTGGATAATGCAAGTCCTTACAAATTATTTGTGTTCTTAATGATAGTATGTGCCTCAACAATATTAGAACTCTATGTCATATTTGTGGTTTTTGTAGTACTCTATGGTATTTTAACATCACATAAAATAACGTATAGCCTCTTGAATAATTTGAGAGATCTTATTATTTAATGTAACACAATTGTATTGTTAGATCTCTATTTTATTTTTGTTAAATTTAGAACTCTGTGATATTGTAATAACAATAACTATGTAATTGTACTATCACTTACAATAACATAAAGCCTTTTCCAGCCTCTTGGATAATTTGAGATGCCATATAAAGTTATGTGCCAATATGATATTGTTAGAACTCTATGTTATTCTAACATCTCTTCTTATATATGTTTCCTGCTTGAAAATATCCCTGAATAAGTCCTGCGTATTCAAATTCCGCTATAATTAGTGCTATAGCTTGGATGACCGTTCTATTGATAATTAGATTTTGTCTCCCAAAAAGTAATTTTGATCTTCAGCAGCTTACTTATAACTTAAGCAAATATTTACAAATGCGATTATACTTATTTCTTTAGTTACTTCTTTCGCATTCTCAGTTCTTATCAGCGGAGAAATTTAACGTTGTCCATCACCTCAAAGAGTTCTGCTGGTCTCTTACACATTCTCTCTGCTGGTCTCTCACACTCTGCTAGGTCTCTTACACATTATCGTTGTGTAATATATCGATTCTTTGGTTTAATGAATGATAAAATATTGTATTTATCATGCTCAATGTTCAATTCCAGTGATTTTTACTTTTCCTCACTACCTTTAGTAAGAAAAGTATTGTTAACACCAAACATTTTTTTTTTCGAGATTTCAGCGGAATTATCCGTTTTGGGTGTTTTTAAGACCTCCTCATGGATGGTCAGCATGACCTCTGTATGTATGTATGTATGTGTGTATGTATTTGTGTATGTATGTTTGTGTTATCATCGTAGCGCCCAAGGTATTTAACCTAGAGAGTTGAAACTTGGCAGAAAAATCAGTCCTTACCTGTAGTGGTGCCGCCCGGAAAATAAAATTTTTCCGCCATCTTGAACCCAGTTTGTTGAGTCGAGTTGAAATTTGGCACGAATATACCTCTCTGTATGACAAACAAGCCCACTAAATTTCATTTTGATATTGGCCACCATTTTGAAGTTATCAATTTTTGATTTTTTAAACTATGACGGTTAATAATACCGAAAGTATAAATAGGTTTTTGACGTATAGCATATTGTTGGAACCGGAAAAAATTAAGGAACAAATATAAAAAACCCCGATCAAATTCCATTAATTAGTTTAAAAGTTATAAGCGAATATAATTATTTATTAGTGCGATAATTTTGATGACGTCAAAGTTTGTTTACATCTGTCAAAATACCGCCAAACTTAAAATAATTTTATAAAATATAGGTATTAAAAATAAGGTTTTTTTGAAGAATGATAATATGTAAATCAGTTTGTTCAGAACGGTCACCCATCCAAGTACTGACCACGTACAATGTTCACTAGAGTGGCCTCTGAAGTGAGGAAAAGTTCCGAGGTACCCTGTACCCGATTTTTTATTTTATTTATTTGATGTTTTTTTTGTTTACTTTGCTTGTTTCATTTATTGCATTATTTTCTAAAGTATTACGCTTATATCTGAAAGTATATGTATGTAAATTAAATGTAAATTTAGCAATCCTATACACGTGGGTATGAATATGAGTATTTATATATAATATGTAAAAGTTTTTTTTTTTCTTGAACTTTCACGTAAAAGAAATATTTTATTCATTTCTTGGTATAATCCTCTACTTTCTAAATGATGGATCTTTTCAAGGTATCAAAGTTCAGTAGTATATGTGAAACCATTTCGAAATTTGTATTTAATTTAATAATAAAAAATAAAAAAAATGTTTCGCTGAAGTTTGAAGGTAGTTAGAATACAATATAAGCTACTGCACATTTAAATTATTGAGTCGTAAGATTATTTTTATATTGACTTATTAGGAGAAATATTGGCCGTAAACTCGAGAACTGTAGAGGTCATGGGATAGCGTTGGCAGTAAGAAGCTCGAATAGAGTATGAAGTGCGTTTATAAGACAGGAATATTTCACGGGTTAAGAATTCGTGTGATTGCCAGCTTCTCTATGTTAACCGATGGAATGATGAAAAGGTGTTGTTTCATCACCTCATCGTATATCAGAGACTATCCGTCCTGGCTGGCCTCTGTAACCTATAATGGATTTTTTTCTTATAATCTTGACTAAGCTATTTAACCCGATGCCTTGGAAGGTCTAGCAGTACTCACTGAAGGTCAATACAAGGATTAACAAACCGCGTACTTTGACTGTAATAGAACCTGATTCAATAAAAAATGGCCAAAAATCACGTCTTGTCAATAAAAGTTGTTATCATATAATAATGTACATTATGCTAAGTTTTATTTTAGTTTTGTGTATATGATATCGAATTTTAAAAAAAACACCTTAGACCAACAGACCCTCAAATAGACTAGAGCTAAAACTGTTAAACGTTGTCCTTTCTATGAAAATTTGAATTTGGAGAAATAAAATTGTTAGTTTTTCATATGAAAATGCTTCCGTTTCCTTCGGTGAGATCGATTGCAAAACTAGGAATCGGGTTTTGTAAATAGTCGTTAAAATTAATCAAAATTTACTTTGGTACCTTGAGGTATTGGCATGACCTTAACTCTTGAACGACACACATATTTTTTTATACGTAAGCTCCACACAGGTCAGTGAGACCCCGATTAATTAATGCGGGTTAAATTAATTAAACATTTTATTTTTTAATTACTTATATATTTTTGTAAATATAATTTGTCATACTAAAAATACCATTTAATTTTGACCAAAACAAGTAAGGATTTTAAAATTAAATATTTTACATATATATATTTTCATCAACATTTTTTTTAGAAAAATTTGTACTTTAAAAAAAAGTATATATAAAATTTGGTATTCGTTAGATTGGGTTAATATTTTTATTTATATATATTAAGAGTTGTTTTACAGAAAACATGAACAAAAATGATAAAACAAATATAGATTTTTTTTACATACTCTGTCGAAGTTACGCATTTTTGACCTTAAATCTTTACTGTAATCCACTAAACCTTCAACTTGAATGAAGTTATATACATCTACTAATAGTAATAAAAGTTTTTTTTTGGAACTTTTGACAGTCTTAAATATTTCAGAAGCCCAAAAACAAAAAATATAAAATAAGTTTTTTAATACAATAAATAATAAGACAGTTATCAGTGGTATGTGAAACAATTACGTAAATGGCACACAGGGGTCTATGGGACCCCAACTCTAATTCTAATGAATACTGACAGAAAATTAAAACTAATAACATAGGTATTGTTATCAGTATTTACACAGAAAGGTTCAAAGGTAAATTAGAAGGGAGTCTAGGTTTAGAGAAATACAAATAAAACAGTAAAAACTTAATTATAGTTTGCATGGGGTCTGAGGGACCCCAATAAGTCGTTCTAGGGTTAATTCTATTAAATATGATAAATCATAAATAAATAAAATGAAAAACCGTGTTTGTCAAATTGCAGGAATTATTGGTTATAATAGGATGATAAAATTTTACATTTCTGGCTGAATATGACAAAATTAATGTTATGTACCATTAGCTTGACTTCGCCTTCTGAGGAGTCGCCTCAGGCAGCAAATCTTTTTTTCATTTTATTTTATTTTAAGCTATTTACATGACCAGTTAATAAGAAAAGTTTTAACATAGAATTATTTTTATATTAAGCTTTATGGAACTAGGTGCGCCTTAGCTAATAAAATAACTTCCCTTTCTTTCTGTAATTATATGGCACATCAATCTTTTTATTAGTTATTTTTATGACAAGGTTATATTTATTGTAATTAAATAATCTTAACTTTATTCGTCCTTCTAAAAGGAAAAATGTGAAATTAAGATATCTTTCCATGTTATTTCAGTTAGTGGGGGACAGTGACACTGTCCTTGAGTGCTTGTAGTGAGACGAATTTGAACTAGATTGGGTGTCATTCCAAGAAGATTGTATCTTTCGGTACACTGCATTGCAGCCTTTATTTCATCACCTTGGACATCTAATTCCAATTTATTACTTTGTACTGGTATATTACGCCAATTTATACCTGATAGCTTTTTACTTTCTTATATGTGAAAAGTATGTAGAGATAGTATTGTGGTAGCGCATCTATTGAATTTTAAGATTTACTCGCATTAAGGTCCCAAAAGGCCTCTATAGTCTAGAAGTCTAGAGCACAATTTTCAGGACGCTGCAGCCCAAAACCTTAAAACTCGGGAAAAAATTATTTCTTAATTACAGTTCCGATCATTTATAATAAAAATGTTTAAATTGTGTTTCATCTAAATACAAATTTGCTCATATTAGTCAGTAATCCGAAAAATAACTGAGAAGAAAACCAACTCTGAGTTATTAAATAAAAATAAACGTGATATATATTTATACATAAAATGTTTAAAAAATAAATAAATTAATTTAGGTATGTTGGAATTTCCCTAGAAAGCTAACCTGGAGTCAAAATGACTCCCATTTTTTTTTAAACTACGAATGCACGATGTCTGTAAAACACAGAACTCCCACATCTCAGCTATGCTATCTCCCACCCTTGAATGACCCTTCTACACTTCTATCAGTTCCACATTCAGATTCTAAAGAGGACATATCGTTTGTTTTTCTGCAGTCACGGAGTCATTTTGACTCCTGTTTAGTCTTACACGTAAATTTTTTGTAGGTCATTTTGACGCAGAATAGTATTTTTTAGAATAGTATGTCGTGTTATTGTTTATTTGGTAATTTCAAATCTTATAAATTAGATATTATATAACTTTTAATTCAATAATTATTTCAAATTAAAGGTAAAATAATTGTAATTTATTAATTTATAAGTATAAATTGTTATATTTTTTTTGTCTTTATATGTCTAAATTATATAAAGTTAATAGAATATGAATATAGTCAAATAATGGAGAAAAAATACAATGATCCAAACGACATTTATCGCTTGATGAAGGAAATGACCGATTCAGATACCGATTATGAAAAAGAGCGTATTTGACAATAATGGTAACGGTTGTGATTTGGACCCTGATTTGAATATAGAAAATGCCTTTTTTGATCCCATCAGCGATGATGAGGAAAATAATAAATTAATTGAAACAATTTACGGAATAGAAAAACCAAAGGAAAGGAAAGAAAAAAGCTACATAAAATAAAGTAAATAAAACGACTCCGGTAGATAACAATACCGGATATGTAATAGTAGTGCAGTTTGAAAAACCGGAATTAAAAGGAAAAAAATTGTTTTTTATGGCAAACAAAGCACCTAAGTGTCCCATCAACTAGCACTAAAACGTGTTAAAAAAATATTGTACATATTAGGCCTTTATATTTTAATAAAACTGGGTATAATAGATTAGGGAGTCAATATGACTCAAGGTTAGTCTTAAGAGGTTAAAAAATATGGTTAGCGTTCTAGGGTTAAATGTATTATCACAATGAGAAAGTTTTTTTAATCGATTATTTCTCTTAACAATAATTTTCTTAAATAAATTTGATGTATAATCATATATATCATCTCATATATATTGAATAAGCTTTTATTGCACATTATTTGAAATATTATGAGCTTATAATCCAAAGTATTTGGATATTCTTTACATTTTTTACTTCTTACATTTTTTGTCAATTAATAGGTTTGTTAGTCAAATATTACTCGAAATCAAAGTGATCCTCTGTCATGGGACAAACTACCATCAACTTGATAATTGGTCTACTAACTAAGTTCGTACTCAGCATCAGGAAAATCACATTGTCCACCAAAAAGGGCGGGACATGGCCGCTCTCTACCGGTTTGTTATTTTCAAATGCCTATTGCCAAGCTATGTCCCGCAGACGAACTTAGCAAACTTTAAAACATTTTCTTATACACAAAATTCTAGCTTGATGTTAGTCAGACATTTTTTTTGCACGCTATCTCCTGGACTATAAGTTGTTTTGAAATTATTTTGGTCGTATTTACTTTTATATATATATAATCAGTGAACGAGCAACGTCCAGCTGGTTTGCGGAGTAAAGACCCTAATGTCTTTGTAGGCTGAAGATTGTTGTTTTGACATTGTCATAACTTTAATTTTAGTATATTTACTCTAATTTTAAGTTAGCACACTTGCCTCATTTCATTCCTTATAATAAGGTCCTACTACTCAAGGCAAAATTCTTCTGCATGTCTAAGTTGTTCTTGGAGCCCGAAATATTCCATGTTCTACTTTCAGGTAGAATTTTACATCTAAAACTAAGTCTGAACATAACAGATGAGTTATTAAAATTTGTTTCTCTCCAATATTTTGACTATTCTTTCGGCTTTATTCTATTCGATTTTAAAAGGTTTCTTTTTCTCAATTTTCCACCTCATCAGAAGAGGGACTCTTTGCCTATCAAATTAGGTTTTTGTCTAAACTAAGTGGGCGATATTTGGTGGGGTTAAAATTCATTTCTTTAAACTAGGCTCAAATCAATAAGCCTATGGAAAAAAATGTGAAATAATCTGAATATTCAATTGGAAAGAAATTTATTAAGATTTTTGTTGTTAGTCGAATTAGTTGACGCTGTCGAAATGGTTTTAATCCGTAGAAATTAGCTAAGTGTTAGGAAGTTTAGAAGGAAGGCCCCGAGCTGAATATGCTTCCAATCTTAGTTGGTTCTAACAGGGCTGAGTAATATTTAAAATTACCTTGAAATATCTGCCTCAAGCTACCATGAGAAGCTTCCTTGGAATCTTGACTCACTTAAGAAAACTCAAATGAATGAACGGCAGCCAATAGCATCATAATTCAAAGATATTAATGATCCTTCATTCATTAGTACAAATATTTAGTAATAAACCCATGACCTTTAGGGTTTTTTTTCTTTCACAAATCAATAGAACAAATCTTATAGATGAAGAATAGATAAAAAAAAGGTTTAGTAAAGATTAAATAGGTGAACGTAAAAAAATTATTATGAGCTTAACAATATAAAAAAATAAAACTAAGTTATTGGACAGTTTTATTTTATAGCAACTTGGTTTTGCTTATTGTTTAAAACTTTAATAAGACACTTACATAATTATAGCTATTATTATTTTATAATAAAGCTAATTTCAGGTTTAGAGTTTCAATCACGTACACCCGGATATCTACTAATAACACTGTCTGAACTCTGGATATTATGAATGTAAGGAAGACAGATTTCTAAGTTATAATTAAAGAAAATACAATAAAGAACAGTACAAGACAAATAACAAGTTACTAAAATATGCCAGGGCTTTAGTTGGAATTTGTTCCACTAACTGTCTGCCACATATATTTAATAAGTGAATGACAAAACAGGAAATAATTGTAAAACTTCCATTTTTATTGTTTCAACGCTAAATATGAAATAATAAGAAACTTTGTGTAAAAGATCCTTTTATAAAAGGGATTTCAATTTTAATATAATATTTATAATATAATTCAACTAAATATTAATTGTTGACCAGCTGTTATTGGGACAAAAATTTATTACTGATAAAGTATAACCAACAGTACTTTTCCTTCGTTCTTTTCCAGAAAAAGATAAGTTCATAGAAAATAGCTACATGAGCTTAACACCTTGGATCTCTAACACGGAAAATGGTGAAAATCTTATCAAGAAGAGAGTTTTAAATAAAATCTTTTGCATTAGTATTTTCATCATTTTACAGTTATGTGATAATGCTTCCCAACCAAATTTTTCAGAACATTGAAAGAAGGAACGAGAGCATCCAAATCCTTTTATGTGTTTAAATTGTATATAGAGAGACAAAAAACCTTGTATCTAAACTTTTAATGTAACAATGAAATCGAAGTAGTGAAAATAAAAATATATAATTTGCACATACATAATTATTTAAGTTTTATAATTAATATCTTAAAGCTGACGATTTGAATTTTAGTGTACTATCTACATAAAATTACATGTTAGTTAACTTATCAATATTTTCTTTCATAATTATTCCTTCAAGACAATAGCTTTTGTTTGGAAAATAGATATTGATACTATGTGTTCGAATTTGATTGGATAGGATTCAGAAAAGGGAAAAATAAGTTTATATTGTTTCATGTTATATATATAATTAAGGCAAAAAGAGAATATTAGTTCAGTATCAATTAAGTATACTTATTCCTTTGTGTGGCAGACGATAGTTTTTTCATGGCAAGCAACGCTTACTTGGCTTACTAATCTTAATTTAACTTTGGATAAAAAATGTGTCCAAATTTTTATCATTTGCACTTTATATTATAAACTATGCAGAGAGGCATTAGAAAAGGTAGAAGGAAGTCTATAGAAGTCAAAGTTTTAGTATTTATTATTTAATATAATATTTTTATTTCCTATAAATGCATTTTAATAATATCTTATGCGAAAGAAATAATTTCTTGTGCAAAACAATATTAAATCTGTTAGGCTGGGTTTTCTATTTCTCTTCAAATATGCTATTTCTTTTATCAAACCTTTAGAATTTCTGATTAAAGAGTCCACTAAATTGCTTTTTAATAAGGAAGCTTGTTTAATTTGTCCTAGTGAAGTTAAAAAATAAATATAACTCTATATCAATCTAATTCTATATTTACCTCATCGTTCTTTTCTTTCTTTTTGTAACAAGAGTTAAAAGTGAAGGAGCTTTTGTTGAAATTAGTTAAAAGTGAAACAGGATTTCAGTATATGGGGCTCATCTGTTAAGATGTATTATTTGTGGTTAGTGGTTTGTTTGTTTAGTGGCGCCCAACCCCTTTAGCTCTAAGAGCGGAATTCCATCAAGGAAAGGCTGGTAGTTAACATTTAGGTCTAGTGATTAGTCTCGGTCTGTCAATCAGTGGCGAGGTGGGGTCCAGCCGGGTAGTTTGATGAGTAGCTAAGTATTAAGTATACGGGTGCAGTGAAGCCCGGTAGCCATAGCCCGCCCTCCAGCTACTGTTTAATTAATGTGAGGCCATTAACCGGCTACTAATCAACCTGCTACTGGCCTTCCACTCCTTGTTAACATCCCTGTCAGCATTAAGACGAATGAATTCTTCTTCTGCACTTTCATTCCTTACTTTGTCATCATTCTTACTCGTATATCCGTATAAGTAACAACTTAGCTCTAAACTAAAATAGCAACTCTATGCTTCATATCATGCTTTTAATCTCAGGCTAATATCTAATATAAAATAAAATTTATTTGATAAAATATTTAATTTATGTGATCCATAACCCACTTTAAATAAAAAAAGACCACTCATACACCCTGACTTAATGAGCGAATTATTGACTTATGATAATATAGGAAAATTTTGGTTTTGAATTTGGATGGGTGAAAAAAAATTGGTAAACAGGGGTACGGGGTACAAAAGTCAGAATAGTATTTACTCTTCAGGATGCATGTCGTTGGAAAGCTCTTTAAGAGTACAGTAATTGTTATTTTGTACACTTTTTAATGGATAAAACACGTTTTTATGATATTTTTGACCCTAAATTGAAAAAATTGAACCCCTAAATGAACTCCAAAAATTCTGGCCAAGACCTCATCCTTTCTTTTGATATTATTGACATTTTAAAATTTGTTTGGATTTTTTAAGTGCCTCCTAGCGTGAGATATCGTCTAGAATGACACATACATATATACATATATAAATAAAGTGTTAAATTTCAGGAATCAATTAAGAATGGTCTAAAACGGATTTCCATGGAGAAAATTTTCAAAAATTCGAATTACAAAAATTTTGAAGCCATTGCAATAGCTTAATTTTCTTCGAAAATTCGCTAATGAGCCAGAATAAACCTCATGTTTTATAATAACACGATATTTTTTAATTTTACGAAAGATTAAGATGTATCTGAAATTGTATTTATTTGGTGCTCATTGGTCACAGACAAAGCTTTTTTCAATAACTAAAATAAAGAATCGTATACTCGAAAGCACTATTTTTATTTTTAAATCTTTTATATCGTTCATATCATTTTAATATGATTGTCGAAAGTTTTAGACTTCATTAGAACAAAAGAAGTTTTAAAATTAGCTTTTGTTTGGGTTCACCAATTGAAGATAATATTAATAAAAATTTCTTTTGAATAGTAGGCTGGAGGGTTTATTTGGAATGAAAGTCCTTCGAGTGATGATCTCTTCTAGTTAAGTTTCTTATGAAGTTAAATATTACTACATATTTAAATTAATAATACTACAATACAAACCTCATAATAACCCAAATACCAACAATAAGAAGTGAAATATGTTTCTCTCTAATGATCTAATTATTATGTGCACATTCTGTAATTACTTAATATTGTTGTAGGGGCACAAAGATAGAAAGAAATTAAATAAATATCTATATGGTTATTACATCTAAGGAATTTTTGGTTGTAAAAAATAGGGGTTTTTTTTTACGAAATTATTAACAATATTTTTTTTTTATTATGATCTATTATGACTATTGTTGTATTATTTTGATAAAAGAGAAATTATTGCTAGTCATAAATCTTATTTTTCAAAGAAAGATAAGTTCAAGAAATATGGAGAATTACCACGAAAAAAGAGCAAAACAAAAAAAGAGCTTATCACAAATCTTAAAAAAGATAAGGTTTCGTGATACACTCCAACTGAAAATGGATGGAAAAAAACTGCTATATTTCCCCTCTCATAAATTAGCCAATTTTCCCCCCCCCCCCCTTTTTATCGATCTAAAGAGATTTTGAGCTGAGGATTTTGCAGTTCGAGACGAATCTAGGAATGAGGAAGTATAGATAGAAGTGAATCGAAATGATTGTTTTGCTTGGAAGTTCTGACTTTCACCATCTGCACGACATCTCACCAAACCCAGAGACACGAACAAAACTTGGCTAAGAAAATCCTAACCTGTAACCTCACTTACAACTTCTCTTTGACTTTACGAAACTGGAAAATTAATACCAAATATGGCTGGTTAATTAATATGGTTCCGTCGGCCAATGTATATGAGATTATCATATAGCATAACTAATTCGTATTATTTGAAAAAACATCTTCATTATTAAATTTAAGCGAAGAAGGTCTTTATACTAATTATTATCGGATGGATTATTTTACTTGAAAAAAGTGAAACATTTCTGTGCATTGTAAAGGACCATTGTGACTAATTTTACCTAGTTTTTACCCTATTTCAAAATAAACCCCTACGGCAAATATTATAGTTTTTAATTTAAATAAAAAAAAATTAATTAAATTTAATTTAATCTTAAGCAATCATTATTTTTCATCTGTGCAAGAAGTATTAGTGATAAATTATCTGTTATGCTTATATTATAAATTAAAAATAAACAATAACCTATGCATTTTATAACACACTAATCATGTTTTTCAATATTGTTATACATGGGCACACTTTATCATTATATATTTTAATGTTATCGTGATCTATATATGCCAAAATAACCGCTACTTGATCATAACAACCAATCTTTTAGATTTAAATATCAACCGAACCTTCTCTACTCAATGTATTATATAAAAAAACCAATTCCCTTATTCTATTTGTGTCTTACCCCTGAAATTGAATCTAGTTCATTTTAATAGTCTAGATTATAATTTATTAAATTAAATTTGAATACAGAGCATATTTATAAAGGATTCATTTTTCATTGATAATCAATTATAGTTTTGTTAGTTTGACCCCCAATGGTTTATTTAGTATAGACGCCTAAGGCTTAAATAAAAAAAAACAATTTAAAAAAAAGGAACGTACCTATCTCTATGCAAATCTAGTTTTAAAATTTAGAACGAACTAAAAGAATAATATTAAAGGGTAAATGAAACAGTTAAAAGTCTATTTATAAAATAAATAAATCCCTTTTAGAAGTGAAACTATGACATTAGGAAAATTTACATCATATTAGTTACATATATGGAACGAAATAGTTCTATAAATAAATGTAATTCAGTATTGAGTTTCACATCTCTATCGATATAGTTCTCTTATAAGCAAGATTATCTTCAAAGACAAATGTATAAGATATTGGTGCTTGATCCTCTAGAATGATATTCTCTGATTCAAAGTTGCACGGCAATGTTTCGGAACAAAGAATGCCAGTGTATTTGGCTTTCTTTAAAAAGCTCTGCATATTTAAATATAATTCATCAATAAATAATTAGTTGTTAGTTATTTTTTCAAAATATAGTTGTTGTTTTTTTTTTTTTTTATAAATAACGATGTAGGAATATTATAATCTCAGTTCTAAATTTAGCAACCGTATACTGAAGCACACATATAAACTTATAAACCTTTCAAAGCAATTTAATTTACAATTAAATTCTAACTAATCATAATTGAATATATAAATATAATGGTTAATGGGAAAATTTTATTTTGGTTCTTTGGACTTTGCTTTTGAATAACTTTCTCGCATACTGAATCAAACTTACTCATAAGAAAATGTTAAATGTCATAAGTATTTATTTTTGCTTCAGAGCTTACCGAAGGTAATGAAAGCTATGTGATCGTCTGAAGAACGAACATTTTTTATTTCTTCGATTTAAAAAATTCCAAGACAGAAATCTGTTTCAGATATCAGGGAAAATTTTTGGTTCCATGTCTGTCTGTCGCTCAATTTTTGCGAACCAACATATCTTAAAACCTACACTTCTGATCTAAATTCAGTAATGTCATATCAAGATGTCAATTAGTGTTGGAATGATCAGTTAATATAAATACATGTGTTTTTGTATATCTAATGTATTATATAAAATCTTAAATTGGCTTAGCCAACGGGTCGACCAAAGAGACAGGAAGCGGATCTTTGTAGATCCTTCCTCCTTCCTGTCACTAGGATCGTCTGGAAATTGTCAAAGATCACTTTTCGATAAAATTATTTGCTCATGGGATCTATGTAGAGCATTTTAAGAGAACGTGTCGAGTGAAAGGTCTAGGGGGTGAAGATGAGGAGGTACCAACAGTACAAAGAGCTGCTCTTGGCATATACATAGGAGTAGAATCTATGGTAAGTTGTCGTATCTGACCCACTTTATTTATTTACTTTTTGCTCTGATTTTAATCAGTTTTTTATTTTACATTCGTTATTCTTTTACTTTGTCACTCTCCATAACAGAAAAGAAAGTGGTAGGTAACAAAGTAAATAAGGCGCCCCTATACACCTCCTTTACTTTGTTACCCATCTATATTAAAATCTATAAAATTATAAAAAATAGGATGGGTAACAAAGTTAATAACAATTAAGAAAAAGGAATGTTTAGTCTAATGTACTTTGGGACAAAGGAATATCACAATTTTGTATTTATAATTTTGATATAAAAAAGGTGGGTAACAAAGTGAAAGAGTTGTTTATACATTCTAAGAAGGTTTTACAATAAAGTAAATTTTGTTTAAAAAGAATTATACACATAAAACATAAAACTAGCTGGATACCCGTGCCTCTCGTGACGTAATGTTTTATAGAGGAGATAAATTTAATTTTTATATTTAAAAAAGAAATAAAGATATCTATTAATGCAGGATTGCCTTGGGATAGGTAACTAAACATCTACAAAATTGATGCACTAACACATATTGCCATATGTAAATTTATATAATGAGTTTTTTTTTTGTTAACAAAAGGGAAAACATGAGAAGCTTGGATTAATAAATTGAGAATGCGATAACAAAATCAATATATCGATGTATATCGCTATACCGCTGGCATTATTTTTTTGGCCCTAAAGTACGTACTCTACCGTTACGACTATATTAGTACGTAAAATAATAAAAATCACAGTCTATTTACATATAAGGATACAAAAATGACAATATCCCTTTTTTAATTAACTATTAAGATAAGGGAATATTTCCACATTAAAGTAATTTGGCTATCTCTTATCTTTAATAATTGCCTAATAGCAGTTGCGATGAATTCATTACAAGACAAAGATTATTCCTTTGTCTAATTTTCATAACTATGATGGTCAAATTTGAAATGGAATAGTGTATACTAAAATAAAAGAGTGCCAAAATAGCTTAAGGCCGCTATAAAGTCCACATATGAATGCTTCATAAAATAGAGGATATAATTGCAGTTTGGATCTCTTGAGTTTTGTTTTTAGTATTATTATTTTAGTTGCTTTCATGAATATGATGGCTGTCCTCCGTTAAGGTCTATTGGTTTCTTTGAGAAATCGTGTCTTACGTTAGTTCTTGGTAAGGGAAAAATATAGAGTGTGAAACACTACAAAATGTAGACTTAGTGAACATTACCTTAAGAATGTATTACTAAGCAACGTGAGAAAACCACGTAATAAAACCAATGAGGTTTTTATTTAAATACATTTATTAAGATATATTACATTATATATATATATATATATATATATATATATATATATATATATATATATATATATATATATATATATATATATTTATTTATTTATTTATAAATATATAATTGTTTTTATACGATTTTATCGGTTTATAATTATTTCTTGACACTTCTTCAAAAGCTTTCATTGTGTATTATTAGTATTGCGTTCTTACTTCATTCTATCTTTCCCAATGAAATGTTTACGTAGATATATTTATACGAACTGTAAAGTTGTTAATATTTGATAGACATCTAACAAGTGATCAATGTTGAGTGTCGAAGTTAAGATGCCATATAAGGTTTAAGAAGTATAACGTAGCATGTTTGATAAAGTAGGATATGAGTGTGTTCGTACAGAGCTTTGAGTAGGTTCATAGCATCATTAAGTCTATCTGCCTTGAACTCTGCATAGAGTCCATAACTTAGTTGTCAACATCAGGCATTATTCAACAAGCAATATATTCTCAGAGCCAGTTAGTCAGCTTGCCTTACTTGTTTATTTAACTAACAAGCTCTTTTACATGCTTGATCTTACTCAGCTTTACACTTCATTTGTTCTTCACTCTCTTCAGTTATTTTCTTTATTTCTTTATAAAGCTTTTTATTTTTTTTCAATTTTCTTATCGCAAAAGGATTAGACAGGAATAATTCGGTAAAAACTGTCAGTGATAATTAATTTGACCAAAGGTCTTTGATGTAGCAATGGAATAACAATTATGCTGTAGGGGGAAGAGAAAAATACATCAAACATTTTTAATAGCAAATCTGTTTCTTATTTATCTTTTTAAAATAAGGTATAAACTTAAGGTAAAACTTCTTATAAAAATTATTTATTTATTTCTATTTATAATAATAATTGTTATTGTTTTATTAAATTCCATTCGGTACATATAATACTAAACCTTAAACTATAATAATTTATTAAAACTATGATATTTAATAAAACGACAATTAATTAAATTTTTAGGACACACTAAAAAATGAAAATAAACATTATGTTAAATATTATTATACTACTAAGCTATCCGACAGCCTTCAAATCAAATTTAAGGAAAATTCAGGGGACCTAGGATTAAAATTATTGTTTAAATATATTTGTAAATTTCTATTTATTTATTTGAATTTTTTGTCGTATTAAGAACTTGGATAAGATGCCAACTTTTTTACAAGCCCCTTATTGGCTAGACAGTCAGTGTGAGGAAGGACAGTTGCTTTATATGTCATTCATATATGGATAAGCACTATTATAAAGAATACATTTTTAAATAATTAAATATATAATTATCTTTAAATATTATACAAGTTATCTAAAAGTTCCCTGTAATAAAAAAGTTCTTTCCACTCTTCAGTAATTTTTTATTTCTTTATAAAGCTTTTTATTTTTTCAATGTTATTATCGCTAAAGGATTAATTAGGAATAATTCCGTAAAAACTGTCAGAAATAATTAATTTGACCAAAGGTCTTTGTTCTAACAAAGGAATAACAATTGTGCTGTAGGGGGAAGAGGAAAATACAATAAAATAATATAAATAAAATATATATAATAAAATTTATGTAATAGCAAATTTGTTTTTTATTTTTATTTTTATTATTTTTTTTTTTTAAAAACGATTAAACTTTAGTAAAACTTCTTATAAACTTTATTATGATATTATAACTGTATTTATAATAATAATTGTTATTGTTTTATATTATTTGTTTAATTACAAGAGAATAATATCATGGGTAATTGAGAATCACTGATCTAAAGGTTAATAGTTACATTTAATTGAGCATTTATTAACTAATAATATTCTTTTAAAAGCTGTAGTTCAATTTTTCTTATTAAACAAAATAAATTATTATTTAATAGCATAACAATATAATAAAACATAATAATTATTAAATAAATGAAGCTGTAAAATAGAAATAATATTATGAAATATATATTAATAAATAATTTAATAAATGTAATAATATGTTATTATTACTCTATTAAAAGAAATAGATCAAGGGTTCACGATTCTCCATAGAAACAATCCACTGACGTAAGACAACAAAAATACATTTTCTAAATACGACTCTCTTTAACTAAAAACCCTTTTGAAAATGAGGATTATTTCCGCCTTTACGATACTATTTAACGAGAGAGTAAAAACGAATTAAATATCCATGAATTATACTGTGTTGGACTAGAAAGCATAAATACTAGTCATTTTTTACGCATTAAAGTAATAGCAGTATTCGTTTTCATCTCTTCGAAAATAGGTGGTAATTATAAACCTATCTAGCTTTTATTATTCAATGAAACAGTAAAAGTATGAAGAATTGAAAATAAATGACGTGTAGATGTAAAAATAATTATGATTTGTAAGCTGCTGAATAAAAAAGGTAAAAGTTGATACGAATGTTTTACAATGGTCCAAACATCTATTTTCAAATCTCAGTGGGGTCACATTGTTTCTATGGATTTTTCTAGTAGTTTTTAGTAACATCTATATTTTGAAATATGCTCATTATACTTAATTTTATACTCATAATTATACTCGTACTCATTCGTAAATTTTTGCAGGCTTGAAACATGCTTGTTATATGTAAGCTCTGCATTACATAAATTTAAAACTAATTAGCCTTAAATTCTACTTTTAATTACTTAAATGATTGATGTAAAAAGTACTTTTTTTAGTAAAGTATATACAAGTATTTTTAATAAATTCTGAGGTTGTTTCTTTTAATTTTTATTATAGGACACACCAAAAAATGTAATTAATTGTTTAAATAAAAAGTGGCAATGTCTTTTATTAAATATCATAGTTTTAATAAATTATAATAGTTTAAGGTTTTGTGATACTTATACCGAATGAAATTTAATAAATGCTAATAGAAAAGAATACATTCCTTATTATTCAACATGTTTTATTATCCTTTTTTTACATCAAAGGTTAAGATCATTGAAAAAAGGTTTGATGCGTGTTATCAAATATGTTTAAAATGGGAAACAGTCAATCAATTTGCCATTTGGATAGAACATAATACTCTTTCAAGCTCTTATTTAGGATAATTTTTTTTTATATAAGCTATTTACTAATATTCTTGTAGGTTTAAAAAATTTAAGATATTAGTTATATAAAGCAAAGTAGGGTGTTCATTATATCATCCTTATAATATTTTAGACATTTAACTTGTTTAAATTTAACACTAATTATGGCGAACAGGGCAATTATATATATTGTTCACATTTTATTTTTTTTAAAAAGGGGCATTGTATAATAGGTAAAGCTTAAAAGGCTAGACAGGGGTAGACAGAGAAGTAAAAGAAGCGGACAGAGGGAAAGGCAAGGGGTTGCCACAGGGAGGTATTCTGACTCCAAGCCTCATATCAATGTTATTGGACTGGTCACACCACTCAAAATGAGAAGGTAACCCTTCCTCATACTTATTATACAAAGCCCATATTAATATTAACTATGAAAACTATCGTATTATAATAACCAAACCAATATACCTTAACAGAAATAATCATCATAAGAGAAAAACACATTATAAAAAAAATCCATTTCACATTCCCTCACACACACACTATGATATTACTAAACACCATAATGTATGCGTATTAGTCAAGATTCTTTCTGTTTTTTATTTAGTCCCTAGACATATATCATACTCTGTCCTAATCTTAATATGGTAAATCTACTATCAATTTTACTAGAATATAATAACTTTTTTTCGATCATAATTACTTTATTTTTCTGTTTTCTGTTGTCATCATAAAAATAACTTTATAGATTTATTCTATTAATTAGTCACAATCAATCAAAAGAAATTAAAATTAAGATATTTTATTTCGGAAGTATACAAGTAATAAAATATCCTGTCAAATAATTATCAATAATAATAATTTTAAACTACATTTATAATTATTATTTACAGTTTCCTTTTCACCTCGATCCACACTTTAGAGTTATTACAGGAAGAGGTATCAGCCACGTTACACATCTGTGATCATCAAGTATGTCTCACTTATCTGGGAATCGAACTCACGAAATAAGTCGATAAATAATTGGTCCTATATTTCCGGCGAGCCACTCGGCTACACTGATCCCCTTCGTTTATTTGTATTAGAATTTCTGTCACTTAATTGTCCTTAATAGCCCATAAAAAAATAAAAAAATACTGTCTGAAGATATGTTTTTATAATATTAAAATATTTATAATTTTCTTTTCCTAATTCCGATGTTTTATTTTATTTATTTCCGATGTTCTCCGAACTCAGAAGTATAATTTTCAATACAATGTTTGATTTTATAAATTTAATTTTCATTAATAATCGCGAAACGAAAGCTGATTTATTTTTGGCCTTCTTTATTTAATTAAAGTACCTACCCAGTGTTCTCATATTACATATTAAGTCTTCTAATACAACCCTTATATCATTTTTCGTTTTTGTTAACTTTCGCTGAGTGTTATGTCACAAGAAAATATACCGAATTCACAAGTTTTTATGCGCTAAACAATCATTTTCACATAATTTGAATACTTGCTGGTGTAATGCCGACTTTAAACAAGAAGTAGTGTTAAATAATTGGTTTTATTTAAAAATATTTTAATATATTGTGAAGGAAACTCATTTCAGTAAATTATTATTAATTTGCTAAATAAATTATCTCTAAAACAATTTCAAGTAAAAAGTGGCACGATCAAATACATTTACTTATTTTAAGTCAAAAGAGACTAACTAGTAAACATAAAAATATGTTTTAGGAGAAAATAAAACACCGAAACTAATTTTGTTTGAAGTAAGTTTTTTACAAGTGAGTTTATATTCCGCTTGCTTAGCACTCAAAGTAACCGGAGTTATATGGCTTTTAGATCTCTGGTCAGTGATAAAGCCAACCGTGTAAATGGGCATCTTTTTGGACTCTCCAAAGTCTCTCTATATAATAAGCTCGGAGTGTTAAGGTCTTTTTTATTTTCTTTTCCTCTCGTGGATGAAGAGAAGGCATTAAGTTAGGAGAGCAACCAGATAAGTGAGTCAAGTCAATCTGGAGTGTGAATCAGGGCTGGAGCAGGGAGTCCCCCGCTAATGACCCTGCATTAGTCCTGAGCCTCGCTCACTCTAAATCCCCCCCTGGACTGGCAACCACCGTTCCCACCTTGAGTGCCTCCAAATATATCTTACAGCAATATACAAGTAAAATGCAATCAACTCCTTCCAGACTCGAATCAAAAAATAAAATAAATGGAGTTTTAACACTCGAAAGAACTATAATCAAAGAAATAAATGAAAATGATAAATTATTACGCACCAAGCCTATTATTATATTACACTCTTATGTATAAAGAACAATGGACAATCATTTGTTTTTAAAATATATAATAGATAAACGATTTCAACAAATGTAAATTTTTTTCTACACTTAGTTAAATTAATTATTTTACTGAGTAATAAAAGAGTAAAAAAATACATAATATGAAATAATTAATTTGCTAAATAAGAGAACCTGACATTATATTACAATGCGATTAAAAGTAATTCACAGAATATCGTCATTATGAGGTTTAATTCTATATTTATTTTAAAATGTATGAGTCATGTGAACATCACAATTTGATATAAAGTTTTCTAATACATATTCAAACATCGGAAACAATCTAATTCTGAAAAACTTTTTATATTAACTTAAGAAATATTGTCTGAAACTATTTTTAGCCAAACGAATTTGGGGTACAACCTTAACAACAGGGCAAGCGCATTTTTTATATCTAGTTTTTTCTTCGAATTAAAATCTTTAGTTAAAACTTCCCTTCAGTATATTTCAGAGTTAGAAATGATATTTTAAATTTGACTTTCTTTCATACTTGACTTTTATTTCATCTTTTTCTTTTACTTATTAATTAATATTTGGTTAATTCGTTTATTTTATCATTTTTATATTTCTTCTTGGGCTTTAGGGATGATTATTAAAAAAAAGGTATCTCATTTTTTTTTTTTAATTTTCGCCCATAACTGGGCATTATCAGGCCTTTATCTAAGTAATATGAGTGGTATTCATTTCAAAACTCCTATTTACATAAACAGTGTGAGTAACATTCTTCTACAAGCCTTAAACTGTTACTCAATGTTACTCAACTGTTACTCATTGAGTGAAGTAGGAGTTTTGAAATGAATACCACTCTTATTACTTTGATAAAGGCCTGATGATGCCCAGTTATGGGCGAAAATTAAAAACAAATATTAGATACGCTTTTTTTTAATAATCATCCCTAGAGCCCAAGAAGAAAACAAATTCTTTTACGTCCCGGTTAACGCATCATTAGGTTATTACTCGATGTGATCATCATTGTGAAACATGTCCACTCTCTCTGGGATTCGAACTCACCAATGCCAGTATTCCAGAACTAAGTTTAGGAGAAGTTGCGAGTAACCACTCGGCACGCCAGTCCTCTTTACTCTTTTTAATTTTCTTACAGTAATTATTGTATTTTAATTAAAGAGGATAAAATATGTAACAGAGAAAGGTTATTCTTCTTCAATTTTTAAATAATTATTTTTAAAATATTATAGTTTCGCAGTTTCGCCTCAAAGTAGAAGATTTTTTTTTCAATATTAACCAATTCAAGAGACTAAAAGACTTGAAAAATGTATAAATACTTCCAATTTAAAATATTTAGGAATAACGTCAATTATACTTAGAATAATGTCTACATAGAAGAACTATTATAGAGACCTGTCCAAATAAAAACTGACTGTTAGTTAGGTATACTACTTGAGTTTCCACAAATGTAATAAGTCGCTCAAGATGAGTGTAGTAGTTTTTAAAGGCGAGGTTAATTGCTAGAAGGACTTTCTCTTGAGTCTGGGTGGTTTGAGGTTGGTTCTCACAGTAAATCCCGCGACCGAGTAACTATTCTAGAAGAGTTTACTAGCTAAAGGACTAAGCCATTCTTCCTAAGCCGGGTCCTGACCCTATGATCCTCAGGACTACGACACTCTAGTTGCGTACAATCCTCGTTAATTCCTAGTCCAGACCCCCCTCTAAGTAGAACTCTATCCGCACTCAGTCTTAGATTCCATTACTTCTCTCCAACTCTGCATTCGTATTAAATGAACCGACTTCTCACAGAACAACCAAACAAAGACCATCCCTTTAACAAAGAGTTTGGTTTTTTTTGTTTCACTTTCACAATACTCCTAAAAAGGAATATAGGTCGGAATAAATATTGGGATCGTTTTGAAGATAATAGCAATTAGAAGAATATTTTATGCTATTCAATAAAACCAGTTCAAACTCTAACAGTGATTTGAAGTGTTACGTAAACCTTAATATCAGTTTTATGAAAATAACATCCTTACTGTCTATGTATATAATTTATTCTTGCTACCTTTTTGTTCGTTCTTAAATAAAATTGAATGTTCAATAATTTATATATTTGTTGATTTTATTTTTATTTATTCAATATCCAATCTTCTAACTTTGTCAAGCTAAGGAAATAAACTTCTTCATGAGAAGATGGAAGAGTAACTTTTTTAATTTAATTATTTAACCCTTAAGTAATTATGATTTGCCAATAAATGAATTTAATTACGGTATTGATTCTTTTAACTTTCCCATATAAGAATTGAGAGAAAGTTTTGTGATTAAGCAAAAATTTGATACTGGTATTGACGCCTGCGGAGCATAAACTACCAGGCCGATTTAGTTAAAATTTGGCATACAATATCAGAAAAATACGATTTCGAGAATTTAATTTTGTCTTTGAATTTGGGTCTCTAATTTAATTACTTTTTTAAACGCTTAAGCTTAAAATCCAGTTCATTTTTACTTCGTTTAGAAGACATGATTGATTCACCCAGCAAAACTTAAACAGACACAAAAACTAACACGAAATATGAAAAGTTACAAAGTTAAGAAAAGATATAATGCTCTTTTTCATAGTGTTGTTTCCTTTCTTCCTAGGAAAGCATCAGGATGAAGTACTCATCAAATGAAGGATTCATTGTTTTTATCAAATACTAGCTTGATTCCCGCTGGCTTTGCTACGGAGTCTGTTATATTTTTTAACAAATTTGATATGTATATAGGCTCTTATCTGATAAGTAGTTCAGATTAGTTTAGGTTAGTGGTCCCTGGTCTCTACAGATTTACCTGTTTATTAACAATAGTCATGAAAAGATAACATTATTTTGCTAAGCGAGAATATTTAGATACCCCCCATGGATCAAATATAATTTGATTTATTTTCATGCCTAATTACATTATTATATTTGAAAGTTAAGCCTTCGATCTAGTTCTATAGGCAGGGTACACTTACCAAAAATGTTTTACTTGTCCGTTAACAAAACTAAAATATTTGATGTGGAAAATTTAAATAAAATTGCTTCTTTTCTAACTAGAACCCATGTGCGAGAATCTCAATACTCAAGAAAATAATAATTATTTTTTTTTTTTTATAAAATATTCTGCTAATTTAAGTTTATTGCCTAAGTTTCTGTATACATCTTCACAGATCTACAAGTGACAAATTTATTTATTTTGATAATAGGTAGCCAGAAATAAGCAGTGTTGGCAAGTGAATTTTAAAATCAACTGTGAAATAAATTTTTGAAAATAGGTGAAGTCACGAAAGTTAAAGACTGACTGTATGTTCATTAATATTAATTAAATTTTTCATTAAAAATTAATTTATTTTCAGTATTACTATGCATATGATTTTTTTTTTTTTTTTTTTTTTTTTTTTGTAAAGAATATTACAACTACATAAAAAAAAATGTAACAAGTAACATTGTTAATTAAGTATATACAAGAACATGATGTCATGGTGGGAGAAGCAACTCAGTAGTTGTACTCCCTAGCTTGTTAACATTATTTAATTAAAAGAAAACATAAACATAATTTCATATATATATATTTTTTTTTTTTCCTAATCGCATAGGTGATCGCGAGGCCACAGTCTTTTAAGACGGCGAGGAGGGTTACTTGGTATCGTGCGGGAGGAGAGGGATTGTACTAAAGGATTAGGATGGGAAGCTAGGGAACTATGAAAAGTCTGATATCGGGAAACTGCTAGGTCTCGAACGAAGGGAACATTGAAGTCATTGTGGAGGATTAGGTTGGAAACATAAAAAGGTGCGTTAGCGATTTTGCGGAGTATAATGGATTGTAGTGTTTGGAGCCTTTTTAGATTGGAATGCTTTGCTGTTCCCCATAACTCGAGTCCGTACGTCCAGATTGGTTTAATAATAGAATTATAGATAAGGAGTTTATTAGATAACGAGAGTTTAGATTGATTATTTAGAAGTCTAGTCATTAGTTTGTATCGTCTGTTAGTCTGTTGTATGCATATGAGAAATTTTTTATTTGTTTGACTACTAAAAGCTTGATAATTGTAGTGTTATAATAGTTAATAGTGTTATAATAGCACCTAGGGAGTAAAGTAAGCCTTTATTCCCTGAGCAAAAAAGTTGGTTCTTGAGGCAAAGCCGAAGGAACCATGGTCCCTAAATCCCGAGGCGAAGCCGAGGACTCAGAAGAATTAGACTCTTTTGTTCCCGAGGGCAGCCGAGGGAATAACTCTAATTAGCTCCCGAGGAGATAATTATCGCGAGGGGAATAATGGCACTTTACTCACGAGGTACATACAATATTTTATCTCCAGTAGGAAGAAAATACACATTTTCGTCCATTGCACAGTTTTAATTTATTATTTTAATAAATAACAATAATTATTAGCACTTTTAATATGCAGATATAAGAGATTCAATATTAAAAACAAATAAGAATTAGAATTAAACTCAAATAGAAGGTTATTTAGATGCAGGTTATAAACAAAGATAAACATGGTCAAAAAAGCGCAGTGCCGCCAACCTGATTTCAACAACTTCATTACATTAGCCATTCATTTTCTACTATTTATAAAATAATTAAGTTGCAATCTTTACTTTTTCGCCCTACTTTTACTTTTTCTCCCTACTTTTTGAGTTCAGGGATGAAAAGACCTGTTTTAGTCCCTCTAAACTAATTCAAAATCATAACTTTTTCTCCCTACTGGAGATAAATGTATTAATGTACTGAAGTTATTATAATTTACCTAGAAATAATATTTAAAGGGTGGACTATAAATTTTGGGTAGTATACAAACAAAGGCACTTGTTTGTTTTGAAGAGGTGCGTAAGTGAGGTGAGTGGAGACTTGTTGACATCATGCTGTATAGGTACAGGTAGACATCACTAGACATTAGTAGGGTTTGTTTAAACATACCTCTTTGCCCTGCTACCGTCTCTAGCGTCTCAAGTATTCACTGACAAAACAACAGTCAATATTTGTTTACAACCTGAGTTCCCACATAATGTAAACATTGCGTTACATCCCAGACAACTCTATAAGTGTCTAACCTTATTATACAATTTAGGGCAGGACAAACACGGATACTCTGCATATTATGGATTAAAAAGCCTCTCCGTACATTCTGTGAGTACTTTCTTATTGAATTCTTTTTATAAATGGAATTTCAATGATAGCCTTTAAGAGTGTCGAAGCTAACCGTTTATACCTTTTAAAAGATAAAAAAAAAATTGCAAGAATGTGAGAGGTAAGAAAATATTTTCAAGGAGCCTACATTAACATCATTAATGATGTAACTATTCAATAGAAACATTCATTCTTCTAAACTTATTAAAATACACATTAAAGTTCATATGCTAAGAAATAAGGTGTATTTATATTATTCGAACAAAATGCGATGAAAGTAAGATTTATTTCAGAGTTTATCACTAAGTTTAGATAATAATGTAATTGATTTTACTTTCGGTTGAATTACCTTATTTTTGTTTCCGAGCTTACTGAAGTTAACGAAAGCTTTCTGATCATTCTGAAGAATAAAATTTTCCTTTAAAACATTCATAAACAGAAATCAGTTTCGGACAATTTCAAAAATATTAGGTCTCATTTCTGTCCGTCGGTTTGAAAGTTTTTTCCTCTGTCCATGAACATTTTTTGCGAAACATCGTACCTTAAAAGATACTATTTTATATTTCATGGTAGCCTATAATTAGCCCACTATTGGTCCCATATTAACTTTCTGCGCCAATTAATTTCTTTTTCGCATACAGCACTTTGAAAGTATATAATACTCATAAAGTATATAGTACTTTAAAAGTAGTAAGAAATTGACAGGTCCAACTGTGGGATCACATTATTTATTACTCATGGGACCATTCATACAACAACAGAAAGAGAGAAAGTTAGGTGCCACAATAACTTGTTTATTATTTCTAAGCTGTTTACAGTAATTATGCACTTGAACACCCACTTATTTCTAATTGTCCGATTGGCTTCGGTTTTTCTAAAACTGTTCCTTTTAACAATTTAACAATTTTTGACCTGGGATTATTTCAGAAAAGTCAATAGATTTTTTTAAAAAATATATATATAAAATATCTACTCACATACATACGGGAAATGTTGGGAACCAGGGGTTTTTTAGGGTGGGGAATTCACTCAGGTTATAAAAACCTTTAAAATGGTTGAATTAACACATAAAACACAATAATAGAAATATAAATTACAAAATAAGAAATATGAACCGAATTATTTCGTATCGTTTCAATTACGAGATGTTGAACCCCAACATTTAATTATTTAATTAATTTTATGCGATTCGTTTGCCCAAATAAATATCTCATCTTGATGTTTATACAAAATATTACAAACAAATTTTTATCCAATAAAACTTATTAAATCCTTATGGTACAAAAATATAAACCAAAATAGGGAAACACAATCAATAGATAAAAGAAATGAAATAACAAATAAATGTCATAGTTTAGTATATATTAAAGGTTTAACAGAAGATATAAAAAAAGTTTTTAAAGAATTTGACTGTAATGACATAACCTTTGGAATTAAACCAACTAATAAAATTAAAGATAATTTCTTCACAAATTTAAAAGATAAAGTTGAAACTAAAAATGAAATAGGCGTAGTATATAGAATAAAATGTAATGAATGCCCGAAAGTATATATAGGTCAAACTAGACAGCTTTTCCAAAACCGAATAAAACAACACATTTCAGATGTCAAAAGCAAGTCAGACAAGACGGCCCTGGCGCAACACGCAAAAAATTTAAACCATACAATTAATTTTGATGACGCAGAAATAATTGGAAAGTCAAATAAAACATCAAATCGTTTAATTTTAGAGGCAATTAATATTGGAATAGAAGAAAATAGAATGAACAATATATCTGACGCTAAGGAAATAAACAAATTTTACAGTGCTGTACTTAAGAATACAAAACCTAAAAATAAAAATAAATAATTTAACTAATAAACAAAACTATGGTAATGTGTAGGTATGTTGTATGTATGTATGTATGTATGTGTGTGTGTTTGAATGTATGTATATATGTATATATGTATGTGTGCATGCGTGTATGTGTATGTGTATATGTGTATGTGTATGTATGTATATGTGTATATATGTATATATATATATGTGTGTATATGTGTATGTGTATGTGTGTATGTGTATATATGTGTATATGTATATGTATGTATGTATGTGTGCATATGTGTGTGTATGTATGTATGTGTATGTATGTATGTGTGTGTATGTGCGTGTGTGTGTGTGTATGTTTGTATGTGTGTATATGTGTGTATGTGTATGTATGTGTGTATGTATGTATATGTATGTGTATGTGTGTATGTGTGTATGTATGTATATATACATATATATAGGTATGTTTTTATAATTGTATATAAAAATAAACTAGGTTTAATCTTAAAGTGTAAAAAAATGTTTTGGTTTAAAAAGAATCAGATGTATTTAATATTATTTATTGAAATTGACCCTTGATACAGAATCATTATCTATTCTGGACTTATTTTATCGTAGTGGTATGTTTATATGTGTGTTTGTGTGTGTGTGTTTATATATATATATATATATATATATATATATATATATATATATATATATATATATATATATATTTGTTTATAATATTCAAATAATTCTTAGAAGTGATTTTCAGTCTCTCCCTGACATTCAAGCAGGGAAGAGTAAATTCAATTCACATGTATATATAATAAAAAAATATGACGTTAAAAATTTTATTTTAAAGAAAATAATAGTGAGTGTAATTATATTGTGACTCATGTGATTTGAAAAACTACATATAAGGTAATTATATTTTGTTTTTTATTTATAGAAAAATGTATTGCTGAAAATTGTTAACTTTAATTTAATTTTAAAGAAATTTCTATTTGTAAAAAATTGTTAACTATAATTTAATTTTAAAGAAATTTTAAATTTCTGAATAATCTATTAATTTGTCAAAAATTGTTTATATGTTATAGCCTGAAGAAGCCCCAATGTGGAGGGCGAAATATAGCACATTTTATAAAAAAAGAAAAGTTATGTTTTATATTTAATATATAAAATACCTTTTCCAAACAAAACCCTATACAAGGCCAAATATTTCCGTAGAGAAAATTGTTAACAAAATATTTAATTTATATTTCTATGTGGTTAGTAGTTATAAATAGTTTTAAAATAGTGCTAGAATATAATATGATATTGTGTGGTGAAGTACAACAAATAATGATGTCAATTTATTGACGATATTATAGGTAATTCTGACATTTAAAATACAACATTAATATTATTCTAACTACTGTGAAGGTAAAAAAGATCCAAAGAAACATTCCACGGTTGCAAAAGCTCCCCTAATAGGTAATTTATTTTCATACAAAAAAGAAAATGCTGAAGTATATTTCAATGTAAGAAGAAACAAGTGAACAAAAGGTCGAAATGAAAGTGATGGCTACTGGCCTGTGAGTTAATGAGAGACTGTTTGGTTTTTGTTTGCTCTGTTTGAATGACTTGAACTTATAGTTAAGTCATTTGATGGATTGACTTAACTCCCCCCCACTCCTAAAGACCAGTTCAAACCTGGGAACAATTAATCACCGGCTTCGTAACTCCTCGCTCCAGCCACACAGTCTCCGCTCCTAAAAAACCAACATTGTTTTCTATTCCTTAGGCTTCAACAGAAAGAAGAAAAAAATAAACGAAATATAAAAATAAAAATAAAGGTAAACACACATAATAGGAACAAAATAACAAAAGTAGTGGGAGAGAAAGAAAAAAGAAGAATAACATATCTTCAAGAAAAAAAAAATTCTTCATCTTCACTACCTTTTAATAAAAGTAAAAATAGTAACACATTTACAAACTTTTACCCCCCCCCCCCCCCCTCCAATCTACCTGCTCTAACAGCAAAAAGAGTAAAAATAAAATATAAACTGCTACTGTAAAATTAATTATTTTTCTCTTTTAACAGAACTTCAATTCATTCAACGTTATTTTTTCAATAAGTCGCACGAGGTACCAATTTGAAAGAGATGTAAGTGGAACGCACGTGGCACAGTATGTCTTTTTATTTATTGCGCAACTTTTATTCCATTTTTAAAGAAAAATATATACTTTTTTGTTTAAAAGAAGCAAGTAAAGAACGGAATTACAGTCTTTATAGATGATTTGTAGATTTTCTGACACGAAATCTCGTGAGGTCTTAACAATATCTTTGTTTGTCATGTCATTCTCGAATATATCTTGAATTCTATTTATTAATGTAGATCATATTACGATTTATATTATGTATATTGAATAAGTCTATGTGTTTATTTACCAATGACAAGATAATGCAGGTAATAAATGGAATTGCTATAATATTAGACTATATCATATATTATGTCTATATTCCATATTTTTATAGTATTATAAATCTTATTACATCTGACTACATTATTTGAAGCAGAAGATAATATCTTCTGATGGTTTAATAACAACAAACGCACACAGTTTAATATCAACAAACACACAGTTTAATGACAACAAACAAACAGTTTAATGACAGCTAACTCACACAGTTTAATGTCAACCAACACACAGATTAATGACAACAAACAAACACTGTTTAATGACAGCTAACTCACACAGTTTAAGGTCAACAAACACACAGTATAATGATACAAAGCACACAGTTTAATGTCAACAAACACACAGTTTAATGACAACAAACAAACACAGTTTAATTACTACAAACAAACACTGTTTAATGACAGCTAACTCACACAGTTTAAGGTCAACAAACACACAGTATAATGATACAAAGCACACAGTTTAATGACAACAAACAAACACAGTTTAATTACTACAAAAAAACACAGTTTAATGACAGCTAACTCACACATTTTAAGGTCAACAAACACACTGTATAATGATGAAAAGCACACAGTTTAAGGTCAACAAACACACAGTATAATGATATACAAAGCACGCACAGTTTAATGTCAACAAACAAACACAGTTTAATGACAGCTAACTCACACAGTTTAAGGTCAACAAACACACAGTATAATGATGAAAAGCACACAGTTTAAGGTCAACAAACACACAGTATAATGATATACAAAGCACGCACAGTTTAATGTCAACAAACAAACACAGTTTAATGACAGCTAACTCACACAGTTTAAGGTCAACAAACACACAGTATAATGATGAAAAGCACACAGTTTAAGGTCAACAAACACACAGTATAATGATGAAAAGCACACAGTTTAAGGTCAACAAACACACAGTATAATGATATACAAAGCACGCACAGTTTAATGTCAACAAACAAACACAGTTTAATGACAGCTAACTCACACAGTTTAAGGTCAACAAACACACAGTATAATGACAACAAACACACAGTATAATGACAACAAACACACAGTATAATGACAACAAACACACAGTATAATGACAACAAACACACAGTATAATGACAACAATCACACAGTTTAATGATAAAGAAAACATAGTTTTTAGTGTTACAGCGGTTATGGACAAGGTTCGACCATCACAGTTGGACATAAAAAAAATAATTACATGATCCCTATTCTAACCCTTGGCTATTCTATAGGCTTGAAGTATCCCTTTTATACATATTTTTAATATGTATAAATGCTTTATCACTCAAAATTACAGAAAAATTCACGTCTCTTATTTCTTCTCTTTATTACTGCTACTAAAAGTTTTTTATCTACTTAATATTATGAAGTATATTATTATTATTTATATTTTTTACTAATGATAGAATTATTATTATTTTTTAGGCTCTAAGCGGATTCCTAATGATGATGACACAAAATGGCAAATTATTATATATTAGCGACAACGCGGCCGAGTACCTAGGTCATTCTATGGTGAGTAAAACCAAGTCTGCTTTTTAAAAATTCTAATTTTAAGATAGATTATAATGTTTTTTTGTATATATTTTTGGTTATATTAATATTTTAGTGAACTCTTTTTTTACATTATGATTGATAAAAATAATTAATAGAAAAACTTTTTGGAGCTTACATAAAAGTCCATAAAGCTTAACAACTAAAGATTCGACCAATATTTTTTAAATAAATTGATTTAAAACGTGCAAATGTTTTTAATATAGACTCTCGTTGGAAGCCTTTTTAAGAAATAAATATTTGAAAAGATATTGAGGTGCTACACCCCAAAAGTTGGACTTCATAAATTATTGATTTCATTTGAAAGTATGACATCACTGAATGTTTTTACAAAATTTCATATTAATCGGTTCAGTTGTAGGCCCCTTACACTTCTTCTGAAAATCTATTGACTTTTCAATTCTAATCCAATCGCTTTTAGAAAAATAGACAGAGTTTTATCACATCATCCGGAAAATCCGGACAGATTTTAAAGATCTTGTAAGGTGACCTTTGAAACGTAAATGTAAAAAACATCGGTCTGGATTAAATGTTTGAACCATAAAAAATGTTTATTAGAAGAAGTATCCATAGTTGGAGTGCGTTATTAAATCCGAGTCACTTTTAGAATAACTTGGACTATAAATAAAACGAAAACTTACTTTGTTGTTTTAAATATCTGATTTTTGTTATAAAAAATCTTAATAGAATAATTTAATTTATTAATTAGAGAAGCTGAAGAAGGTATTATTCTATGTTACCTAGTATAATGGCTAAATACGTAGTAGGAGAATGTTCTTTCTGTATTTTAATCAGCTTTGTATTTCTCATTAATAGTCTTTAGGGTATTTGTAATACATTTATTTTTCTTGTGGCTATACATATACATCTCTTCGCTTAGACGACATTATCCAACCTGAAAGAAGAATATTTTATGTTTATTTATAAAATATATGCAGCATATCATATACAAATACATTGTATTCTTTATAGTTTACATGTTATCTTCGTTATATCGTTATTCATGTTAAATACAATTTTTATGATATGTTATGCTATATATATTTAATAAATAAGAATAAAAAAATCTTCTATCAAGCCTAATGATGAATCTGAGGGAGGAGAAATATAGATATAAAAATTGAGATGATGCAATTTCTTACAAATACATTATTGACCATATTTACAGATTTTATTTATGAGAAATCTAAAGATGAAGACAGGAGTAATAAAAGAGTTTTCATTAATTTGTTCTTCAGTATTGAACAAAATAAAAATAATAAAAATTGAAAGTGGAATTTAAAAGCACATGAATATATTATTTAGATTTATTAGTCCTTCTAGTTTACATATGTAAATAGTTTTACTTCATTACTTAGAATTATGCTAGGATAACGTAAGATGAATGATGATTTAAAAATGTTAGCAGAGTCTGTGAGAGACTCATGTCTATATATATGTCTGATACGACCCTACCATAACTCTTGGTTTTGATTAGTGTGTTAACTATGGCTAAAGAGTTTTAGGAAGAAACAACATGCCGGCGTCTCCACGTCCCTTCCACAGAAGTGTAATAAACAATATAAACAAGAGAGAGAGGGGGTAAGAAATTACTTGCTGATTATCTTCTCATATTTCCAGACGGTTAATAATTCCTTACTGTATCCCCTTTAGCACAGAGTACGTGAATAACTCGGAAGAAAATATATAAGTATGAGAATGAAAAGAATAAAGAAAAAAAAATCTTAGGATATCTTCTCTTTGATGGCGGCGAAACCGATACTGAACAAGACGACGAATCCCGAACCTTACCGAGCTTCGCCGAGATCACAGGCACCGCCATACTACGGGCCCGAAAATAAAAAAATAATAAAACTATAGTAATAAATGATCAAACAGAGAAAAAAAAATCTGTGGGAGCATTGTTGATGAGGTTTGGCCTTTTTCAGCTAATTACTGGGAGATATACAACCCTCACAGTGTTGATGTTATTCCTAGCAGAGTTCCCACTGTGAGACTGACTGGACACACCAATACATCACACAAACTATACACTCTGCCTCCACCAACTTTCAACCTAGATTTTTTCTATCGGTCTTCGGATTCAATCTATAATACAACCCTGCCCTTAAAAACACAATCAACCTTTAATATATATATAATCTATTATCATGTAATAATATAAAAATAATATTACTACTATAGGTCAATGATAAGAAGTCTACCATTACTTCAATTACAGGTTCACTTATCTTTAATATATAAAAGGACAAATCTCGCTAAAACCGAATCTAAAGCATGTCATCGACATGCCCCCGTGTATAGGGGACGGCGAGAGAAGAAAAATTACCCAAGTTCAAGGGGGGTTGTTAAGGTTTTTGATCTTCCTCTCGAGCGCCATGGGCGCTCTGTCCCCGGTTCTTTAATATTGTAGTGTATACAATAACATTTTTTTAAGTGTTATATATTTTTATGTATGGATATATATGTATATTTATTGATATGGTGCAATAAATACAAATATTGTCATGCTTTTATTTTATTTATTTAATATGTCTTTTGATAATACACATTTTGGTATATAACTGAATTCTAAAATAACTGTAATCAAAGATAACTGATGCGAATGTAAATAAAAACACTCCTCGGGCATATTCATTATTATATTGAATAACTTATGGAACGGTTCATTAGAAGTCAAACCATTCTAGCTTATTTTAACATACACAATAGTCTATGTTAAAATAATCTGATAACAACTAAATGGAGAAAAATTGTTAACAATAACGTTTACACACCAAAATAGATCATTTCACTGTCAAGAAACTAACAAACGGGTTGACAAGAAAAAACACTGCAATAGAGTAATGTTATTTTATTCTTCTAAACTGTTGATAAGATTGTTTCTAAACTATATGGGAATGTGGGAACTTTAAAAGTTTACATTATACCAGGAAATAGTGCGTCTCATACAAATACAAGAAATGCTCCGACTGGTCTTAATGAGTTGAAACATAAAGTTTAATAATGACTATATATTTTTTATCTCAATTCAATATTGTATACAATATTGTAATGCCATTAAATAATTAAGAGTATTTTGAAAGGATTTTATAGAAAGTTGCGTAGTTAATTAGATTCTAAGTAGTTTTCCTTATCTAGCTTCATTCTTCTACATCTTGGAAAAGAAGGATCAATTTATTGCCTTTTCTTCAATTTTCTTGTCTGTTGATCCCTCTTCAACTAGCCGAGAGTTTTACTCGGGTAAATCTACAGAGTTAAGCAGCTGGAATTTCCCTCGAGAAGGTGTTTAGAGCTTGTCCGGCCGGGTTATTAGGAAGCTTCTTATATTGTGTCCTCATGAGATTGACGGACAATATACCTTCCTATACTAGTTCTTCGATTCCTCCCTAACTCCGCGGAGGAAAGAAGCCAATTAATTTGAAGGTTTTCGTCGTCGGAGGAGTGAGACGGAAGTTCAAAGAAGGCGGCTGAAGGTCCGGGGGTGACACCGTGTCAGTCAGATGCGGCGGTGACAATGGCCGAGTCCTCGGGCCAAGGATCTCTTCAGCACCGCAGGACTTCTTCACATCCTGCGTCCTGCCGCCACTCTAGTAAGATCTACGGCCCTATTCTTTACCTAATCCTCTCCGACTTTCCAGACGAGATAGTGAGCCTTCAATCGTCAACACTAAAAGACTTTGTGCAGACTTAGTTACTTCAATGCTTATACTACAACTTTAGGTTGGAAAAAAGATGGGACATCTGCGGACAATCCTAGAAACTCTGTAAGGGTCCCAGGAGAAACATAATTTATCTTAATCATCTATAATTTAACTTTACTTATCTTCTTTTCTGTTTGAAAAATCCGGGCACACTTTCTTCTATTCTTTCATTATTCTTATTTCCTACGTTAAGCTTAAATAAATATCCAAAGGACGCCCGCAGCCAAAGAAAAATGTACTCCCTTAACCCTATATTTGCATTTCCATACATTAACGTCTATGGTTTATTCTACTTACGAATAAAAATCAGAATTCACTGACACCAATAATAAAATAAAGCATCTAGTTCTTTATCACAACATTTTATTATATATCATAGTTTTTATTATTAATTGTTTCAACGTTATCATATTATTCCAACTCAAAATTTTACATATTTTATATTGCAACTCAGACAATTGTATTGGGAATTAACAGAAAATATAGAGAATTGATTTTACTTGAACCTTTTCGCGTGTGGTTCCATTGTAAATAATGTTTATGGTATATTATTTCATCCCCTAATGGGTTTATATTGTTAAACAATAATACTTATAAACCTTTAATTCTTATAAAATTGATTTTCAGATAAAATTCGACGTATTAAACGAAAATAAATTTATATTTCTACAACCACGCACGAAGATTACATTATATAATGAAAGTTCGTGAGTGAAATAAAATTGTTTTGTATCCTTTCAATAAAAACTGGAAACAAATCAAACTGAAATTCGAAACCAATCCAGGAAACGTTGAATTAATATTTTGTAATATGTTTATATATATTTTGATGCAATGTTTATAGATATTTAATTACTAATTTAATTATTGATAGCATCTGCTGCAAGGGCCTTAGCCAGCATTAAATTTTATGATTAATCGTGTTATATACTATTAGATTCGTGAAAGGCATAGCGTTAAATTAAAGTATAACTTATACGAGTAGATGTTGTCCCCATTTCTTGACAATTCGAACTACGATCCTTTTTTTACCTGGGATTATTTAAAATATAGGTAGGTAGTGCGGGACGTAGCCCCCGTTTCCGCATTGCGCGGGAAGTATTAAGGATACATCTTCCACATTTCTGTACAGAGCGCACACAAATGCAATTGGGGTCTTATCGTTTGTTCACTTGTTGTATCTTCCCAAAATAAGTACTGCAATAAATATTCCTACCAAATTCAAAATCCATGTTGTTATAAGATTTTTCTGTAGCAAAATAAATAGACTGTCAATTAGTATGATAAATAACTTCCTCGCATCCTATCACGTACTTTACTGATTTTATGCTTTTACAAGCCATTATTGTCTAATTTATTTAATTGTTTCCCCCGTTAATTTAATATGTTCAAATTGTGTTGATTTTTTAAATGAATTAAAGTATCAATTAAGCAAGAGTTAAAGAGCGTAGACGGTTGAAATTAATCTGGTGCTATCTGCGGTCAACTTTCGACAAACCATCCAAATTTTATAAAAATCAGATGATTATGTACTTTTAAAGATACAGGTGTAAATAAATATATGTTTGAGCACATGTTGATGAGAAACAAATGGGTGCAGAAGGTTGATACTTATATGCAACTAACAATGGGCTAATTATGTCCTACCATACAAATTTAATTAAAACGGACGTGTAGTTTGTAAATTTGTAACATATATTGGTTCACAAAAATTGAGCGACGGAACGAAAAAATCAGTGACAGATATATTCACATTCAATTCAGTTACAACTCTGTTCCGGAATACTTACTTATACATTTACATTGTTACGCACAATCGTTTGCTTTGTCATTCTTAGACAGACTTTTCGGGATCTAGCAGTGGCCTACCAGTTCTTACCTCGTCATGTTTGTTTTTCCACTTTTAAATGAACGAACCCACTGGCACAGAACATCTTCGCTCATAACAGTTGGTCCATAAACAATACAGCGCAAAGATGTTACTTTCTGGATGACCCTCGTAACTTAATTATTGAATTTTATAATTGCTTATAAGCTTACCGAAGGTAACAGAAGCTATGTGATTGTTCTGAAGAACAAAACAAATCCAAAATTTCCAAGACAGAAATCCGTTTCAGACATCAGCTGTGTCTGTTGGTTTATTCGTCTGGCGTTCAACATTTTTACAAACCCATATGTCTTAAAAAGTACTCGTTCGATTTCAATGAAATTTTGATGGTCGATCATAATTAACCCACAGTTGGTCCTATTTAAATTTAATCTCTCGGCGACTATTAGTTTCTCTGTGTCAGTCGGTGACAGACACGAAACCAAAAATGTTCTCTGATGTCTGAAACGGATTTCCGTCTTGGAATTTTTAAAATCGGAAACATATATAATAGTATATTATGTTACAAGGCTGTGAAGTGAGTTTTTTCTTTACCGCGGCAATTACATTTACTGTCGAGCGAAGCGAGACAGTAAATATTGCCAAGGTAAAGAAAAAACACTTCAAAGTCGCGTAGCATATGCTATTTTTTCCGAGGTAGGAGACAATGAAAAAACATTAAATATTAATCACTAATCAATATATAATAATAACAAATATTAGTACATACTTAAGACTTAAAAAAAGAAACCTTAAAATGAGGTTACACTATAAGAAAAGATAAATAAAACGCATTGACATCTAGCGGATTTTTATCGTACTAGAAGCATTTCTACAAAGACTGCAGCACTACTAACGGAAGTTTTGACAACTACCCGCCGTAAAGAAAAAATCTTTTAGTGCCTAGGACGTAAAAGATTTTTTCTTTACAGCTAGGAGTAATGAAAAGATTTTTTAAGTCCACGTAATGAAAAAATGGATTTTAGCTATGTTTTTTAGGCTCTAAAGTTACTATTTCACAGCCTACCACGGAAAAAATGTTTTTTCTTCAGAACCATCTCATAGCTTTCGTTAACTTCGGTAAGCATGCAAGCAAAACACTATTACTAGTACAATTATTAATCAGTATATTGTCAACAAAAATTTGACCGGTTTCTACAGTCATCGTCAGTGTACTGTTGACTGTGTCAGACTATGTAGTACTAGATGACTGGGAATGATGACTATTGAACCTGTCTGTATTTTATTTATGGTTTATGACAAAATACCTACTGATTGATTAAACTAGTAATAGTGTTTTTTATTTACTTCCTTTACTTGTTTACCTTTATTATGAGTGAATACTATAAAAGCTCAATCAATACTATTAACTGAATTCTTAACTTACTTACTAGCCAATGCCATTCATTAGCTTGTTCGTCATTTGGTGCCGCGCTAACCGTGAATAGCAAGGTGAGTCTTTTGGTGTCAGTAAATTTACTCGTTTCGGACCTTTTAACTTCTAGTTTTAAAACGAAAAACAGTAATCAGATTTCTTGGTCTCTTCCTCGATCAAAAACTAACATGGAAAGAACACATCAAGAATATTACCTTAAAATGTGAAAAATACCTGAACATAATGAAAATGACCTGCAACAAATCATGGGGAAGTGATCCAAAAACCATGATTACATTTTATAGGGCAACAATAAGATCATGCTTAGACTTTGGATCACCTTTCTACGGTAACGCAAAACAATACTTACTTACAAAACTCGACCGCATTCAATACAGGGCCTTACGATTATCTATGGGATATTTAAAATCAACACCAATAATCATTATATTAACTGAATGCTGCGAACAGCCACTTAACCTTCGACGACAACATTTAGCTGACAAACTACTATTAAAATTATTCACTCAATACTCTACCATATACAAATCTATATCGGAACTATCAAACAAAATAAACAGAGTACACAGATACTGGCGACATAAACCTACACCCTTACTAAACAATAGCTACAATAATCTATTACCTTACTTAAATCAAAGTATATATCAACACAAATTATTACCAATTCATCAAATTAATTATGAAAACCTATATCAAAAATCAAATATATATATACCAAAACTTACTTATCCTTACAATAACATTACATTCGAAGATCAACTAACTAAATTACATCCACACAAAACTTACACTATATTTACAGACGGATCAAAACAACAAAATTTAACAGGATATTCTTATTATGACCCCCAATTAAAACGAGGCATCGGCTACTCATGCCCTCAACATACTAGTATATATACATTAGAAAGCTTAGCAATTTTACAAACACTAGAATACATTAACACATTACAAAATAACTATAACAAATACACGATAACATGTGACAACCAGGGCGTTCTTAAAAAACTTGACAACATTTCATACACTACACACTTGGATCACATCTTCATGAATATTTTAAACAATATAGCAGAAATAAGAAGAAACAATAAAGAAATAGACTTTATATGGGTCAAATCACATCAAGGAATAGAAGGAAACGAGGAAGCAGACAAACTTGCCAAAACCCCTACACAACAATCTGAAAAAAAAATACCATCAAGAGACCTCATAACACTATCCAAAAAAAATATGTTTGAAAAATTTAATACAAAACTACAAGAAGAACCAGAAAAAGCAAAAAATTTCAAAGTAATAGTAAAAAAAATGCCACTTAAACCATGGTTTTGGAAAACAAAACTACCACGTACAGATATAATCAAAATTAATAGATTAAGAAGTAACCATGCACGATGCATTCAGTACAACTATATAATAGGACTAAGTGATTCACCAATATGTTATACTTGTCCTGAAAAAGAAGAAAATGTAGATCACATCCTATTGGAATGTCCGAAATATAAATCAGAAAGAAATAAATTATACCAAGATCTTAAAATACAAGAAATTCAAGACAAAAATGAAAAAATCAAGACCATCCTATTCTCAAATTTAAAAAATATTAAACTCACACTAAAATTCGTAAAAGAAATAAATTACTCCCCTTAGCCTAAAATTGAAAAAAATCTGGAGTCCACTCACCAACAGAAACCCACAAACGAAATAAAATTAAAAAAAATAAATAAAAATTACTTAGGGAAAACATAGGAAGAATTTTGGAAGGACTCGGGTCCACCCAACCTAATTGAGGTTTTCTGTGGTTTCCCTCAATTTACTAGGCAAATGCCAGGTTGGCCCACTCCTAAGTCAGTCCACAGACTGCCTATGATACCCGTTTAAATACCTGCAAACAACCCTAACAAAAATCCAATCAAAAACTTCCATTTAGAAAAAAAAAAAAATAAAAAAATAAAAAATAATAATATAAATTTATACTCCAAAATTGTCCATATTACCCTTCCCCAAATTTGATTAAAAAGCTCCAATCCCTTACAAAATATCAAAATTAAAAAAAGAAAAAAGGCACAAAATAACCCCTCTCAAAATAACATTATGGCTCCGGTAAACACAAATATTTTTTTTGTTACTTATGCCAATAAAGAATTTGATAAAAAAAAAAAAAACTTCTAGTTTGGAGCAAGTGAGCAGGTGATTGATGTTCATTTCACCATGGCGGCAAAGCGATTCGGAGAACGGCAATGTGCCAAGTCTGTGTAGGTGGATAAATAGCTAATACAATATGTTTATTAATAAACTAAAAAATTATCGTTAAGAAATTCTTTTTATTTATGTATCTTTTTTTTCAAATCTCGAATAGTTATTAGTTCTAACCTAAACTGTAAAAATGAATAAAATCGGTATTAATTTTGAAATATTTGGTTGTTGTATTGTTCGAAGCAAAGTTTATAGTGGCGCTCACTTCATCCTTATATCAAGGTTAAAGCGAACATTAGCCATCTCATTCAAAACATTACATACACATCGAACTGCAGGTCTTTCTAACCTTTGAACTTGCTTTCATAACTAAGTATTAACAGACTTCACGCTAATTATTGTTATTTTACAAGGGACTTTGAACAAAATACTGGAATGATTAACTCAACTTTAACTAACCGATAATTATAAGTTTAGTGGGTAATTAGAAGAACCATTCATTTCGTTTTAATATTTTGCATAAACTGGTTTTTAGTATCTGGTATTTTTTATTTATTTTTTTACTATTTTAAACCTCATTTAAAGCTTATGAGTATAACTAAGAATCTGGCGTATTTAGCTTACTCATAAACTTCGCTCCTAAAACTTAGGTCTTAACACCGACATAATCTGGTGAGTTCGAATCCCAGAGAGGTAAGACATGTTTCTCACTAATGATCACATCGAGAAGTTGAGTAAAGTGGCAGGATTACCCGTTCTGCAAGATTGTAATTAAATGCATTAAAACCTTTACAAGCATCTACGAACTTATAAGTGTGTAGATAGACTCGATCCTTAAAAATATGCAACCATGAAAAATAAATATTAACACTTGATATTTAACTTTTATGTGCTGGTATGTTAATTAAATTATAATTCATTATAGGAGAGACCAGGGCAGATTGAAACATGGGGGAAGATAAAACAATACGATTAATACAAAAAATAATTAAAAATCTCTAGGTGTTTAATGTACATAATACTCTAAAGTCTATTAAATTCTTAATAATGTAGACCTGGCTTTCTTTGATTATGAGTTTCTATGAAGGCTTAGTTAATGAAATGAAACTATATTTAGTCATTTAATTTAATCGCTTGCCCTACATAATAATAGGAAATAAAGCCACTGACACTTAGCCTGAGCATGAGCCCACTTAGCATGAGCCCTACGTGGTGAAGGCTAGCATTAAATAAATCATTAAACATAACAGCTTGATGTTTGGAGCTGTCTTTCCATAATAAAAGCTATTGTGGGATGACAGCATTTCTGCTGACATTATCTCAAGATTATATAAAAACTTAACAATATCATCTTTTATTTTTTTGTAATCTATAAGGAACTGGTTAATATATATTTAACACCTTCCTAGTTTACTTAACTCGAACAAAAGAAAAAAAATAAATAAATGAGTCAAAAAATGATTTACAACATTAGTTCTGAAGTTAGTATGTAGTTAAGACTAACGCAAGGTTAATGACAACATTTCTCACGGTAGACTGTATGTCTGTCGTCTCCATATGAATGATGTCCTGGTACAAACTCGCTGAAATCAATGTCATTCATTCTTCAAAAATTGCATCATTTTAACGAGTCCTTCAACTAAAAACAAAAAAATAATAAATATAATAATTTAAAAAAAAAAAAATATATATATATCCAACAAGACAAATTATGTTCAATTATAAACATTAAAGTTTTGAATAATCGTAATTGTTATCAGTTTTATAGATTTATAACTATTAAGAAATTATATACCTTTAGTTCTACCAAACTATTTTTTATTAACTTTTTTTTCAATAATCTTACGAAGATTAAAAAAAATTGATTGAAAAGAATCAGCGAAGACTGTAAAGAGACGGAGGACGTCATTTCATCATGGGTTGAAGGTCAGGGGCTTGATTAGAATAAAATATGGGTATCTGATCTGAATAGGCTATGATTCTATCGTATCCCCTAATTTGCATTCACTGGAGACAGGATCAGGCTTTAACAACAAATCACCATTCGATGAGCACTGCTTCCTATCTATTGATTACATTTTTTGATAAATTTGTCAGAGAAATAAGCTTAATTTTAATATTAAATTAATGATATAAGTAATTCACTCATTAAGGTGAAATGTCTATTTTTTATATTACTATTTCGAAAATTAATTTTTTCCCTGGTAGGCTGTGAAATAGTAACTTTAGAGCCTAAAAAACATAGCTAAAACCCGCATCTTTTCATTACTACCAGCACGAAAGAAAAAATTGTTTACGTCCTAGGACGTAAACAAATTTTTCTTTCGTGCTGGTAGTTATCAAAACTTCCGTTTTAGCGCTGCAATCTTTGTAGATATGCTTGTTAGTACGCTTAAAATCCGCTAGATGTCAATGCGTTTTATTTATCTTTTGTTATAGTGTAACCTCTTATTAAGGTTTCTTTTTTTTTAATCTTATGTATGTTATTATTATTATATTTATTATTGATTAATATTTAATGTTTTTCATTGTCTGCTACAACGGAAAAAATAGCATATGCTACACGACTGTGAAGTGTTTTTTCTTTACCTTGGCAATATTTTAAATAATGTAATTGCCGCGGTAAAGAAAAAACTCACTTCACAGCTTAGTAACATAATATACAATTATTCGTTTTACATAAGGTTTATAAGTAGATGTCAAAACGTTTACAAATTCTATCAATCACGTTAAAAATCCAAATAGGTTTACCAATAGATGTAGAAACGATTATATTCCATTAATTAAGTTAATATTCCAAATTGGTCTATAAATAGATTTCAAAGAGTCCATATTCCGTTAATTTAATTCGTTCTTAACCTATGGGGGAGGTCTGTCTATTAGTGAATGTCAAAATATTCCTCGAATATTGCTCCTAAACGGATTTACTCTGATCAATAAACGATTCTGATATGAGATTTCAATATTGAAGATGGTCCTTGAATAAACCTCATATAATTATTAATTAGTTTATATTTATCCTTATTACATAACATTTCAATTTCAATTTCTTTATTTCCGTTTCATACATACATGTTACATTGACGGTTACTTCTCAGGTGACGAAACCAGAGTTTTCAATGGCCAATAATGGCTAGAGCGAAGACTCTGTCTAATAATAATATATTCATTATACTATATTCGAATTATATTATATTTTACATTATTAAGTATAACCTAATATAATAATTAATTAGGTTATATTTAATCTAGTAACATATTATGGATAGTATTTTAGCTGTTAGCGTGGCTTTAAGTATGAGATTTGAAAATTATTTCTCAAAAAAATTCACTTCTGAAAAATCTAAAAATATATTTTTCCTCCAGAAGGGAGAAAACATTAACTTACCACCCTAGTTTATAGGGAGGAAATGATCCCATTACAGTCTAGTACACATTTGTAAATTTAGTTATTAATACCTTGGTTGGTTCCTGAGGCGTAGCCCGAAGGGGGTTGTTACAATGAATTTTCAAAAATTGTCTAAGTAAAGTACCTTTGTTTTTAAAAATATAAAAAATATTTTATTAGAAAAGTTGTTCAAAATTAAAAGTTATGACAGATAGTCAGTTTTCAATTTGATCGCCCAACTTTTATTTTTTTTTTTATTTTTCAAAATCACGACGTACAAATCTCAAATTATCTATTAGAAAAAACGTAATAATATCAATCAACAATTAATATTAAGGTAATTCAGATGTGCTGCCACCAACCATTACACGCCCCACGTGCACTAATCCGTGGACACACTGTATATATATTTATATTTATCTTGATTTTTTTTTATTTTGCCTCCAGCTAATTTGGAAAGTTCTAAGTTTTATTTCATTTTTGTAGCAAAAAGAGTCAATAATATTAATATTATTTTAAAATAAATCTTATTCCGGCATTCTCAGTTTAAACTTAAACTAACTGTTAAAAAAATAAGTATATATTTATTTTATTCATCTAATAAATAATTATATTAATCATAAAATTATTTAATAATATATGATTGACAAATAATTATTGATAATATTTATATGATAGGTAGGTACAATAAATAATTATAATAGATATTTCTCACCATCATTTCCTTATGTTTGACGTGTGAAAAAAGGTATCTATTATATAATATAGACTATATTATTCCAATTTGAATATGAAGTTATGAGATATGAAACACTTATAGTAATATTATAGCTTAATAGGATGCTTAAAACACTTGATTATTATGTAAAGTTTATTGTATATATCCGGCTAAGAATCTCTATTATGTAGAAATGTGTATTTACTATACTATATTTATAAGTTTGTGCTATACTATGCCATATACTATTCACTTTATTTAAGGATCCTACAGCCTTGACATTATGGATTCTTTAACCTCAAGCAATTCACTTGCCTTAACTACATTCAAAGTACCCAGTATTAACATCTATCAAACGAAAAAAAAAATTATAATAGAAACAAATCAAATACAAGAAACTGCTGTAAGCCCGCAGGCTTCTGTGACATTTTAATATTCTTTATATACATTATATTAAATTCAATATCTAACTTTATTTCCTACTACTCCTCATTCATTTACTTTTCTGTAGCTTAAAAAAATGAATCCCTCTATTTTCACCCAAGAGTTATCAAACAAAGTTTTTATTGTATTTAACTGTAGTGAAATTAATTATAGATTGAGTGCAAGCTTCAGAAAATGTAAGCAGAAAGTTCGTGTGTTCTGTTTTTTCCCTGCTGCTTGATTTTTTGCACAACCTAAAATCTTTATTTTAATATTTCTCTTATTTATTTACTTTCTCATATACGTATTTTATGTAAAGAGAAAGTATTGTGATGCCGTGAAAAACTCGATTTTAAATATCAGACGCAAGTAGACTATATTGCTAGGATTATATATAATTGTTGTTCAGTAATCATACCCTGAGGCGAAATCAAGAAATTAATTTTAACCCTAAATTTAGTAGTGCTGCTTCCCTAAAGCTGAACGATAGTAAAAATATAAATAAAATAAAGTTTCTCAAAAACAGCTCCGACTAAAATGTAGTCCATTGAAATAAAAATCTAATCATTTAAGTCGTTTTTTCTGGGAAAAATCTAGTTCCTGATAAAATTGCTATAGACGATAACGCTGAGAAAGAGTTATTTTTATGGTAAATATTAATTAAATGTTCAAAAATAATAAAAAGTTTCCCCGAAAACTCAAAACGCTCAAAAATGCTGGACCACGTAATTATAGTTGTATATGATAAAGTCTGAGTTCGATAAGTCTTAATAAGTGGTTTTTTAAAAAATGTCTGTCTGTTGTCTATAGTCTGTGCAGACGCCTGGAGCCTAAACTACTGGGACAATTTTGACAAAATTTTGCATACATGCGATCAGAAAAATCATACCTTGAGGCGAAATCGAGAAAAGAATTTTAGCTCCAAATGTGGGGGCGCTACCTTCCAAAACTCGTGAAAAAAATATTTCTCGAAAACGGTTCCGACGATTTTGATTAAAACATTCTAAATTCTAAAATGGAGTCCATTTTTTCCAGGAAAAATCTATTTCTTGAGAAAATTGCTTTAAACGCAGACGGAGAGAGGTCGGGTTCGATTCCTCGTCGAGGAGAAGTTATTATGATGATATGTTTTATAATAATTATTTTATAATAATCAAGCGTACCTACGAAAACTAATTAATGGAAAACACTGGGCTGAGTAATTATGAACTCGTATATGAGAAAGTTTGTCTGAAGTCTGAGTTGTATCAGACCGATTTATATCTTTATGTCGTTTTATCTATCTAGGCCAGTATATTGAAAGTCCCCCGGAAAAATAATCGGTTGTTATGATGTAAGTTTTTATTCTTTTCTCGGAAACTTCGATTTTTATTAAAATATAGTCCAAAATTTAACTTAACAAGTCGTTTTCATAGGGAAAGATCTAGAAGCTGAGAAATTGATGACAATAAATCTGATTTTGCTGAAATCGAAAACGAAATTTAAACAACTTTTGAACACTATTTAAATTTGTTTTAAAATCAATTGATATTAAATTAGATAATATTAGATTTAAATTCAGTTCACTATGAATATGAAGAAAGTTATTGCCGAGTTGGTCGTACCGATTTCTTGTTATTCAAACTTTTGCTTATTTGTTCTGGAAATGTGAAGGATCATATTTTATTTTATATCATAGATCGTGAATAAATAATTTAAATTACGCAATATTACAATTAAATATCTTTCATTATATAAAATAACCTGACTGTAGATCACCTCAACTCGAAGCGATTAATTCTTGTTTCAAGCAAATAACATCGATTAATAAAGTATAACTTCACCATATATCACCTTATTACAACGTTACTATATATTATATTTTTATATTATTATCTCTAGATAATTGTAAATTATTGATTACTATATTAAAACTATATAAAAAAAACTACAATAATATAAATAAACTGCTAATAATTAAAGTAATATATAAAAAGGTAAATCAATAGTATAAAAGGGAATTATAATTATCAGTTGTTTAATTATATCTAAAGAAGTGATAAATAAAATGTAATTACTGAGTAGGTTGTAGTTATTAAGGAAGGAATAGTTGGCAAGGCTGTTTCTGATTTCTCGTAGCATCTTTCAAGGAGCGATTGCAAGCTTCTGAGCAGACGTAGCTAATTGGCTGTGATGATTTCATCCTACGTCCTTCTTGTAAAGGCAAAGGATTCACCAACTCGTGGAATTTATAGCTTCTCTTCTCGTCCTTTCTTTGCCTTCAAACATGATGCTTCTCAAACCATACTCACTAAATCATCGAGAATGAACACACAAAAAAATAAAAATTAAACATACATATATTATAAGTATTAAAATGTTATTTCTTTTTACTGTGTTTATCACATTTAATAATCATTAGATGTTAATAATCATACGTGTTTTTTACACTTGGCGTATAACATTTTGATCCTTTGCGGTACTTTCAGTGATAAAAAAATAATAAATATATTAAACACAGCCTTAAAACTTCTTACTTCTTCCTTAATAGTTATAAGTTATAACTCATCTAATGTATATGAATTTTACGTGAGCAATCAATATTATTTAAACATAATATATAAATATATATATTTGCTTTTAATGAAATCATCAATGTTTTCAACTTTTATTTAGATAACAACATTGATAAAATTTTTTGTATAGTTTTAAAGATGAAGTATAATATTCTTAGCTTATAATGTTCATTTATTTATTTTCTCATTATCTGTTTAATTAATTAGTTTTTGAGTATAATTTTGCATGTATTTTTATATCTTGTTTGACCTTCGTCCAATCTCACCATTTATACGCTAATATTTCTTGCAAAGTTTATTTTTTATTTACCTAATGTGGCCAAATTTATTCAACATAATCCATTCTCTGGAAGGACAGCGGCGTAATTGCAATTTTTTTCAGGAAAGCCAAAAACTGATTATACATAAATAGAATTAACATAATTTACAAAACAAATACACTCTCGGCTGCTCTGAAGAATACCAATGTATCATTCCGACCTTGTTCTATTTGATGTATCAGGTTTTCCGAACAATTGTAACATATTTTCTTTACTTTCATTTCCACCGAAGGAGCGGTATATATATATATATATATATATATATATATATATATATATATATATATATATATATATATATATATATATAAATTTATAAATTTAGTACTATGTATTGCAATACATCCTATACATATTATTATAACATAGATGAATAATTGTTTTATTATATTGCTTACCTTATCTTAAATAGTATAAGTATGTATTATAATTGCAAACCTGTAGGAACATGCATACAAAATGTATATTAATGTATTAGGTTATGTGAAACGCGGTTTAAACGTTAATTGAATCGATCTGAGAGTCAATGAAATAGGAAGTTGGAATTTACGTTGCATTGTGAATAAGCCAAGTGGATCTTTTGAATTTCCGAATGTAGGTACATGTAATCTGTATATTATATATAAATCATCTAAATATAATAAATTATATATAAATCATAATTATTCTATTACTATACAATAACATTATAAAAATTTAATACAAAAACTATATCAATATCCTTTTCCACTTATCCAGGTGTCAACTATATGTTCCAATATTATATCTGGACATAATATAGTTCATTACCAGAAGCCTGATACTAAAATACAAGACAGTTATAATTAAGCTTTATTCCAAGGTAACGCACTAATATAACAACATCTCAAATGATAGAACTCGATTGAAACTAAATATGTATAGCTCATACCACTTTTCATTAACAAGTTGCTACTTATTAATTCTTGCTTACAAGTTACTTGTCTACTTAACATTACTACTCATTAACACGTTGTTACTTCTTACTTCTTGCTAACAAGTTACTTGTCTATTTAACATTACTACTCATTAACACGTTGCTACTTCTTACTTCTTGCTAACAAGTTACTTGCCTACTTAACATTACTACTCATTAACAAGTTAACACTTTCATATTTCAAACGATAATAATAGCTTATTATTATAATATGTATCTACTTACCTTAACTAGACTAAGAATTAAGTTAAAAAATATTTTGTCACGCGTAGAAAAAAAAAGATGGAAAGTTATTTTTTTTTTAATAGACATTTAAAAATATAATAGGGCGCGAGATTTATAGTCCCAGATTTCCCCGATCACAATAACATAATATAATTTTATCATAATTTATTTTATAGATGCCTATTTTAACATCTTCGAAGCTTCAATTCCTTTGTTCCAGTTTATTTTTTTCTTTATGACCAACTCTCCATTGACTAGTATTGATACCGTTCCAAAAAAAGTATATTATATATGCACATACATTAAGCGTCACTCTAAAGTACTGAAGATGCTACAGCAGATTGGACTGCCATCTTCTTTTTTTATTTAGTTTTAGAAGTGCTCCTCACTCATCTTCATATGTATATACAATGCTTTATATTATTATTTTAAAAGAAAAAAAACAAAAAAAAAAAAAACCGACCTATATGAGAGAACAATGTGCGAAAAAGATGCCTTCGGCAACTTCTAAACTCTTAACTATAATAATACAACATAGTCAATGAGAAATAACTCTCGTCTGAGAACTTATACATCTTTAAATTTCACCAACCTGTGCAATGCATTATAAGTTCTGAAAATTAGTCTGGTACAGTTATATTTCGTGCTTTTATATTTGAGTGTATATGCAGCTATTCGTCATTTAAAGTTCACTCATTTGATTCCTTATTGTTATTTATATTTAACATTTAAATAATCTATCCATTTATTTTATATATTTGTTTTTGTGTTGGGACGCCTTGTAGGAAGTAAAAGAAATTATTACTTTAACATATACAACCGTTTAATCTTTTCATATATTGTATTATACTGCACTTCACTTATAGAAGTAATGCATCGGCGCAAACCTGATGCAATCGAGATAAATTTGTGATATAAACTTATATCAGCAAATTATATAAAGGATAAACTTTCTTATATACAAAATTAATTCATCTAACATTTATTATTTTCTAGGGCTTTCGTGGCCGAATTTTATTATTATTAAATATACTTCTTCACAAGAATTTTTTAAAAGCATTATTTTTAAAAGGACACAAAATACCTTAAAACAAGTGATTGAGGATGTATAACACACAGAAAACACTATTTAATAACCATTAATATTTTATTTAGTATACAATTTGATGTATGATCTTCTAAGTGTCCATAGATAAAAAAATCACTCGAAACAACCAAATCGGATTTTGTTTAACAAATAAATGATTTATACAAATTATTTATTGTTAAAACTAACAAAATTAAATGTAATGGAATTAAATACGATCATTTAAATTTTGGTTGAATGAATGTTTATAGGATTTATTTATTTACCTAGAGGACATATAGGTAAATTTGCTTGATTTATTTAACATTTTTCTCCATTTAAGACTACCGTTACGCCTTTTACAAAGGTGTAAAACTCCAGCAACCAAGTGGACAATGTTGAGATTAAAATAACATTAAATTTTACTAAGCATTTAAATAAACTTGTTCGTAAAATAAATTCAGATGCCAATAGGTTTCCGCAAGGCAACAGACTGGCATACAAGTATATTCTATTAGAAACTTAACATTTCCCTTATTTTAACGATACAAGCTGAAGTGTTAAAAGTCTGCAATAATATCCAAGATTCTTGGTAGATTGTAATCGGAATTCTGCCTACATTTTACTGGTCAATTCCTACTTACTTATCCCGCTTTCTTCTCCTGCGAATTATAGAACAGCCTGTGAAAAAGGATAGTTATGGCTGTTGCTTGGTTCGTATGAGACCAGTGAAAGAAACAATGGTACTAAGATAGCTGATTTAGTTCTACAGTAGAAGCAACATCCCTATCTAAACAATATCAAACCTTATCTCTAGCCGTTAAAAATTACCCTTTTATTGTAAAGATTTACTTTTTTTGTAAAGATGTATGAAACGGATTTATAAATACTTCTCCCCTTTTTTCAAAAGAATAAATATGTAAAATGCTTTCTTTTAGCTTTGTAATCTTTCCACAAAATACCTTTATGCAATTTTTTAAAAACTTGCATTCACACTTAGAGCATAAGTTAATCCATATTGTCAAATTTTGTTCCTATTTTGCTCCCGAGAAAGAATAGTTTTCCTCTTTTGAAAATGCTCTCAGCTCCGAAAAGAGTATATTATTAAAAAGCTCTAATCTTATCTTTTGTCTTGTTGTTATAATCTTAAATCAATTCTTTGGTTGGAGATGAAGAAAGAATTTAGGATGCGCTTTGTTACATTAAGATGCGCTAGGAAGAGGTAGGTAGGGATCGTTAGTTCAGTATTTCATCGGCACATAATGACGACCGCCCATGGATAGAGATGTACATTGGAAAAGCTCACCGCGTTTTGCATTAAGCATCGGATCGCATGGACCGTAATCCCCATAACTTTGTCTTTATTTCGAATTCTCAACAGACTTAATCATGAAAGCATTTCATGTATGAATTCAGTTATCCGTTTGCCTCGGCTTTCCGCTCCTGATTATTACTGTTTTTCGATATAGGCCGATTCTTTTGAAGCTCTCGCGGGCTGGTGATCAGTCGGTACAAACTATTCTCTGTGTCTCATTCATATTGAGCAGATTCCCTTCTCCCCCTGTCCGGCGTACTTGCAGCAAACTTCAACTTTAATAATAAATTAACTTGTTATCCAAACAGAAGTAAAGTCTCTTTACTTTTGTATCTTTCGCTGGCATCATTTTATACATCTTTTAACTTTTATCTAATGGGTATATGTTGATAATTCTAGAGTACTCTACAAAATCATTTTATTACCACAATGCACTTCATATACCTACTATTCTGCACTTCCATGTTATTTTAATAATATCGCCTAAAAATTGGTTAAAACTAACTTTTTTATTTTTTTTTGTGGTCAGATGTTCTTTAAAAATTTCTTATAAAATACAATATAATTAATTTTACAATTTAAATTTTGGAGGGCTATATAAATAAAAATTCATGAAAATAAATTTCTATTACTTATTAATATATTATTCCACTGTTATGAAATAATCAAATACTGAAAATTCATTAAATTTATAGACATTATGATGAAAAATTTATATTTGTTCCTATTTGTAAAAATCTTATTTTATTTGAAATACTAATCCCCATAATGATGATTTTAGAGGAAAGAAACAAATTTGGATCACACTAGATTATCATGTCTGTTTTTCTCTCTATAATTTCCAAATGCAATAATTATTACTCTCTGATAATTACCTAAGTGAGTAGAGGAAGATATATATACTTTTTTTCTTCAAAAGAATTTGTTATGGTTTGCAATTTTTGATAAATGGAAAGTTGCGTCTAGACAGTAAGTTAGACTCCTATAATATTAAAAGGTAAAATCTGATCTTCTGGCCGTAAAGTATACTTATTACGCTAATGTAATACTGTTATAAATTCTTAGACGTATTTCGTGGTACCTGTATTTTAAGGGAGCGCTCGAAAAACAAAATAAGCAATGTTAACCACGACTTGTTTGATTTATTTTCAAGAGGGAGGATATAAAAATGTTGCTGTAAAGTTTCAATATGAAGTGTCGAGTTGTTTGTCTGCTAGTTGATATCGGGTCCATCTGCTCTAGATATGACATGGTACCATTGTCGGTCTGGTCGGGAAACGAAAAGACAGTTGCTTATTCTCGGTCGAGATGACCCCGTATTTCTGGGGTCACAACTCCTACCCCTACCCTCGACAAGAGGTCAGACCTAATAGTGTTCCCTCTCTCTCTCACTCAGAGCTAGCCTCCTGGTCCGAGAAAGAATCGAGAGCGCAAGAGAAGAAACGTGAGACTCTAAGACTCTATAGCCTGGTGAGATCTGCGGGACTTAGAAAGGCTCCTCTACTATTCCGTTCCACTTGACTAACTTCTTATAGGGACTTTAAAAAAGAGAACCTCCCCCGAACCTCCGCAGCCGATGTATTGCCTCCCCTCTTTTATAACTTGTCAATAATATAACTCATTCCTTTTCGTAACCTTATCCAGCTTTAAAAACCTTACTCACCCCACCCTCCTTGGGCTCACCACTCTCTGACTCACTCTGCAGAGAAAAATATTTAATAAACCAATATATATATTAAAGAACCATCTATTTTATAAAAACAAAATACAAAGAAATTCCAAAAGAGAGAACCCAACATTTTTTTTTTTTTATAATTAGCTTCACGAATCCTTTACTTTCTTCGAAATTCATCCTTAACAGGGAAATGATTTTTGAAGTTTAATAGATCACACTGTGGTCATCATTGAGGGTCAACTCAGTGAACCGTCCAGAAGACTTAAAACTCTATGGTAACCTGGTTTCCATTCCAATATAAACCTAAACACTAGACATTTTCCCAATCTATATATTTCCCTTCTTCGAAACCACTTTCGCTACAATTCACGATAAAGGAAGGAAGTATAACTATACTTGCTAATGACAAAACAAGAGAGGAGATATGATGTTTCATAAATGATTGCAATGTTATATCGTGTACCTCCCTATCTTGCAAGTTTAGTTGATCTTTTTCATTTTAAAGGGAGAGGTTGTATTTATATATATACCATAACGGCATCAATTAGTACTTTATTTGATTTTATTTTTTGTAAATTATAATTTTTGTCTCACAGAATAAATTTGGAATTTACATTTTTAATGTAGATGTCATGCTAAATTATACGTTTATTTAATTTTAAGCTTTCATTTTTTTCGTCCACTGTGCACATAGTAAGAAGTATATACTTACTATATTAGCCACTTTACACATGTATCTTATAGTATGGTTCCATGGGAAGTATATCAATCCCTATTATATTTTTATTCATTATTAAATTATAAATATCCATTATTAAAGTATTTTCCACAGCTAACTATGAGACATATAAAATTATTCTATGAAAACACCATTAAAGATTTATTATTCTTAGTCGATATACTTATAAGTCAGATATAACGTGTTAAAAAGAAGTTATTTAGAGTAACCGTACGTTACCTACTGCCTAAAGATATTAACCTGAAAGTTCTCAATTCGTGTTGAGGGAAGCCAAAAACGTCTTGATCTATTGTAAGTTTTAATTATACCCCGTTATAGTTATACAATTCCCGCTTACTTACTTTTTAGAAGAAGAGTGAAAAGCAAATAATTACATAAGGACAAACTAATAAATCTTTGACTTTTTATGATCCATCGGTTCAAAATTTTATTATCCGCATCTGTATATTTATAGTAGAGGCGTGAGAATGACTTTTATGATTTAACTCTGATATTTGCATCAAACATTGAAAACCAAACCAATATATTTCCTTTGTTAAGATAAGAAAAACTTTATGAATTAGCCATATAAGTAAAAACAAATAAACTTTTATATGGTTGAGAAGTTTTATCTATAACATAGTTTATGTATCTATGTATTCATCTATTCATTAAAGCACAAGTAAGAATACGATAATTAGATAATTATTTACTATTGACTATCGTCATGTTATTTCTTCACCGTTTTCCCTGCAAATTACCACCATTTGAAGTTAAAATAATTTACATTATGAGATCACGAAATGGTTAAGTAGGATGTTTGGAAAATACCTTATTATCTTGTTCCCAAGATTACAAAAACAGCTGTAATTAACACAACTTTTTTCATTTAATTCTATTGGATGAGTTGGCAGTATATAATTAAAATATACAAGAATTGTAGGTATAAGAACGTGGTTTGTTCTTGGCAGATAAATCAGAAATAGGCAAAAGAATGAAGATATAAGAGGTGAAAGGTGAATTGCAGGAGGAGGACTCAAGGTTGAGGACTTGGTGGTAATTTTGTCACCTTCTCTACGTCTCGAGTACTTTAGTCTCGTCCTAACACTTTGAAATAGTAATATTTTCCCTATTCTCTCTCCCACAATATATATACACGATATAATATTAGGCAATAAGAAATAACAGAGAGAAGTTGTTATGGAGGCGGTGCTCGCGTCGTGGAATCCTCTCTCCAGCCTTGTAATTACCTAGATTTTTATCAGTGATAAAAAGGCTTTGGGTATTTCAAACACTTGGGACCAGGGGGGGTCTACCGTCCCAACTTAAAAACAAAATAAAAGTATTAAAAAGAAAATCCTTGATAACAGAGGTTTTTAACACCTCGGGTAAAAGGTTACGACAGTTATTTCTCTTCGCCTCTTTAAAGAGTATACTTCTTTTGGCGGATTATAAGATGTAATATTATTATAATTTTTTTTGTTAAGTTGTTTCTTCTTATAAAAAGGATTGTGTCCGCGATGATGGTATTAGAGAATAGGGAGGGCATTGTTAAATTACAAGGGTCCCCAGAAAGAGTTTAGAAGGAGGTTATTTGAAAATACTTTAATTTTTTTTTTTTTATTATAAAGAAAAAAGTTTCGCCATTACTTTATAATATGTGATTAAGTTTTAAAGCAATTTATACATAACAAGGTGGTTTGAAAATGATCCGTCAGTTTCTCACACATGTAAACTCAAATTATAATAATCAGATAAATAAATAAACTTAAAATAATATCTATATAGGTTCAATATTGTTCGATTATTGGATGCAAGCTATTCTTCTCCCTTCAAGGCCTTCTAATTATAACACCGAATTTTCCATCTAATATTTTATAGCTGATAGAACTCTAGACTTAAAAAATGACTAGCCTTAAAAATGACTAGCCTTAGTATGGTTCTTAGGTATCTATCCAATCTAGAATAAAGCAATAATGTACCAAAAATTGTATCCTATTTTGTTTGTATATAATCTTTGTTACTATTTAGTAAACATGCCCTCTTAAACTATACCTCCTCAACACAAAGCACACCTCTATTGGAATACATTCTGATGACAGCGGGCTATATATAGATATCCTACGCACTAACTCCTACGTTTAAACGAAGTGAAATCTATTTTCTAAAAACGTCGTTTTATAAGAATAGTCAAAACTCAGGCAACCCTATTTTTTAAATTATTTGCTTCACAGTGAAAAAAATCAATACATTCTTTATTTAAACAATACTTTTCCTACTATAGGAAGTGAGGAAAAGTAAAAATGGTATTTTCTCAATATTATTTACCGAATTTAATCTCAACCGGTCCAGTAGTTTAGGCTGCATGTGTCAACTATTCAACAAACGGCAGGCAGAAATTTATAAATTACTTTTTTAGACCTTAAAACGTTTAAATTAATCACAAAATTGAATATTTGTGCCATCACAATACTTTCTCTTTATATAAATATATGCAAAAGTAAGAACTCCAAGAGAAAATGTAATTAGTTAATTTTTAAGATTAATAAATGTTTACATACAGATACATTTCTATTGTTTTTACTATTTTATTGTGTTACATACATCAGGTCCGTCGAGACAGTTACTGGTAACGTGCGGATAATACGTAATGCTATGCATACGTTAGGAAAGCAATAAGAAATTCTCTGATCAGTAAGGGTATTAAGAAGTTCCTGAGGTTTTAAGTCGTCTTCGATGTTCGCAGGTTGGATAAATTTCATGTGATCCATTTCCAAAAGAAAGTGTGGAATAGTTGAGAACATTTTTTAACCATGTTGTGTATTTCATATTTTTTCAACTTTGGATATGTCCTAATAAAACTGAACAAATCATTGATTTTGTCAACTACTTGGTATCGATCACTCAAGTTTCCAATCACACTGCCAATTAAAACATAAAAAACTTCAACTTTGAAGCGATTTTCTGGGTTCTTTGTGGAATTTTCTTGAGAGCCATCGGGATACAGCTTAGTATTTTTTTGTTTCTTAGTCTTGGAGCCGGAAAATTCTCTCGTAAACTTAATTACCACTCCTGGTTTACAACTTTAATATTAACTAATATTATTTTTAATTATTATTAATATTATTACGAATATTATTTAATATTTAAATAATATGGGCTTGAGACAGCCGGGCCTTTAGGGGAGGTCCGGGCCCCCCGGCACTAACCTTACCTGCCACCCCCTCTAGACGGGCCTGGTTACATACTTTGAATTTTAGGGTTTCGTTGATACTTCTCGAAACCCTTATGCCGAGGGTGATGTGTCCGTCTGTCGCTCTTTGGTAAGCGCCCGAACCGTTTAAGCAAAAGAGCTGAAATTTCAAACTCTGGTGAAAAAAAAAACTTTTTTAACCAACCGAAGGAAAAATATACATAAGTAAAAAATTAAATATGCGTAAAGAAAAATCATAATTATATATAACGGGCATGCTTAATCATCTACGAAACCCTAAAAAGTACTTGGACGCAAGTACTTCCTTGTGATTTTTATAATAAAAAGCTGATAATAATAACCAAATATTTGAAATAATAAGATTTAATACATGCTTTAAAGCATTTTTTTTGGATAAAAGCTAATTCCTTGTATTGTAATTAATTTGAACCATATACAAAAATGTTTTGCTTTGATTACAATATGATTAATAAAGGTCAGAGAAGATGGCATATAGATTCCTGAGTTTTCGTTTTCTCCCTTCTGTTAAATAATCGATGTTTAATTGATTTATTAATACTTGTTTTGCGAATTGTATTATTTCCATTATGAATCCTGAATCCTTGATGTTTATTCCGCTTTTCAAGGATATGTTATTCTAAATGAAATGTTTTATAAGACGTAGCGGTATAGTTTGAGGATATCTCAATGAGATAATGTACAGAAATAAAACTAAGTAATGTTCCTCATCGGGTACTGTGAAATCATTTGGTAAAGAGGAAAAACAAGACGAGAGTTTAATCCATGGGAATTTCCATCTTTTATAAGTTTCAACTTTAATTAAGATTTATGCCAATAACTGTTATAATTATGCCATTATTACATTAAGTTATGGAAAAAGTCATTGTGATTCTTTTTTTTTCTCTTCTAACCCATTCAAGTTTGTTTAAATTACATTATACTATTTTTACATAATTAATTTACACCTCATTTTCTACGTTTTAGTAGAAAATGTTTATTTAAATTATAAGCACTAATATTTTACAGCACTTGCTAGATATCTTCTGTTTTTTGCGAATATCTCGAAAACGAAGCTGTTCCGGGTGCATGTTTATAGGAACTTTTTTGTTCAGCGTCAAATTTCCTATAAGAAACACTAAGTGTTGTGCTTTCGTTCGGGGAAACCTTTTAGCATTTGTACTAGAATTGGTTGTGATCCTGACCAAAAACATTCACGTCTGGTAACATTCAATCCAACATAATTCAAAAACTATTCCGTTGATCTTAAACTTTAATTATACCATTTGAAAGCTTATGCAAAGCAGAAGTTTTTCCTGAATACGCCACACTTCTAACAACCTTCAATCAAGAGTAATAAGCTCAGGAATTTCGTGGTAAAATGTTAAAAAATCCAAATTTTCAAACGTAACAGAACTCAAATGCAGCTGATAATTTAAAAATAAATTAATGATTCTGAAAGGATTTTTTATGCTCTTTAAAATTGGTCCTTAGCCCAATTTCTCTATTTCATTTAGTTTTTGAGATATTAGGCATTTTTTGAAAATTTTCGTGAAGCACTTTAAAAAAAGAAATAAATCGATATCTCGAGAACTATTGAGATATGGGCATATGCTTACTCGACATTTTTTGTTGCATTTGACCCATAGAATCCGCCAGTTTCTTTATGACATTTTATCGCGGGTCACCCTGTATATAACAATAACAATTATATTACCAACACTACATATGCTTCAACAGAAAATTTAAAAACGTAGTATATAAGAAGTTATTTTTATCTTGTAATTATTAAATATTATTCTAACGATTTTGAATCGATATCCGGTATTACTTATAAATTTAGCTTTAGAGCTTACTGTATACATTTTTTCCCCCCAAATTCAAAATTGCTCGACAGAAATGTTTTTTAAACAACAGGGAACATTTTTGGTTTTTTACAAGCTTTTATTTAACTTGCAATGTTTGAATGTAGGTCAAATATTGCAACTGAATTTTAAAGCAGTTATCCTCATACGCATTTAGTTTGGATGACAATGCATGGTTAGCTAGTAACGTCACTCTAAATCCAATATGGCGGACAGCATTTCAATAAAAGCTTGTTTTTAAAAAAAATGTTTCTAATAATTTTTTCGATTGTATGTTACACATATTTTCACACACCCATATTTTCTTATCTGACGTTGTGATGCTATTATAGGTGTACCCTGATAGGTATTTAGATATAGAAAGTGGATCCTCAACGGGTAAGAAGACAATAAAACACTAGTACATGTTTTAATGTGGTCCATATTTTCTTATTTGACTTTTATAAAATGTACAGTGTTTGAGGATTAGCCCATACTGGTCATATATTAATGTCAACCTCTGCCTAGGACCTAATTAGTTTTGAAAAACTCATATTTTGAAATTTAGTGATGCCACCCAGATTGGCAGGTTTTGATAGCTTAACCTTTTTTTTATTCTTTATTCAGAAAAAAGTACTCTATTGGTTGATTCCACTATAAAGTAATCAGGTGGTGAATATGGTGGCGCAGAACTTGGTGGATATGTCAATTCCATCATTAATTGGCTTATGAAGCCACAAAAATAAAAATATCCGTTTACAAAATTAGTGAATGGTTTGAGCCCTATATATTTGTATTTGCCTTTGTTATGATATCACCTAGCACATCTTTCACCATCTGCATCACTATGCTGCGACAAGTAGTTGGCATGCGTTCAACATTTAAAAGATATTAAAATACAGTGATAAAAAGGGATAAATATATTCTGGATGGCGTTATAGCTTTACTGCAGGTAAATTTAAGATCTGAAGGTATTAATTGCCACAATCCGACACTCTTTGCTCCAATATATCATTAATGTCAACGAATGACACTGATGATACATGCCGACTGTTTATTCATCCTTTCATTTCATTAATTTGATTTGTTTCTCACATACTACAGATGCTTCATAACAGCAGTCCTTGCGCTGTCGGCTTTGAGAGTACAGTTTGTTTTTCTGTCTAGTCAGCGAATGTGATGAACAGTCTTGTCTAAAGTCATCTCGCATATGAATGAACTTCTTGAGACAGCCATTATGCAAACTATCTTACCTTTAAGCTTCAACATTTTCTCCTTTTGTCGGTCTAAAAAACCACGCCTACCACTTCATAAGAAAATCATATCCAAGACAACCAACGTCTTCTCTCCTACTACCACACTTTTTAAATCAGACCTTATTTGCCATCGGATGGTACTTTTTTTCAAATGTTTCGTTTTGAAACAACAGGAAACTTTACAATAGAACAACTCTTCTGACGTTTGACTTATTTTAGAACAACTTTCAACTGCCAGAATCTTGTCCTACAGCACTACAAACACAATCTACTTTCTGGGAGTCCTTTTATTTTGCAATTCACATCCGCTTTTTCTATTCTCTTTCTAAGAATCTTGTTGCTCAGTTAGTGAACTGTGCGACAAGATAGTGATAAAGATAAATATGGTGATCTTTAGCCATCTACTTGGTTAAAATGTACTAGAATTAATCTATGCCTTTCAAAAATAATTTTTTAAATCAACTGTATAATATATGCTGCTCATTAATCTCCGTGTAAAATATTTCTCTCAATTAATTTTTCTAATTTTTTATTGCATGATACAAAATTAACTCTATAAAAGAGAGTCTTTATTTATTTTTAAAATTTACTTATTTTATACTAGAAGGTGAGAATTTAATCTATATTCTGCGATAGTTAGTTATTCTGCTGGTTTTATTTATAGCGAAGTAATATTATACCCCAAGCTTAAAAATGAGGGTATTTGATTTAACAACGCAATATTTCCACATAATTTCGAAGTCAAGTATATTCACATATTTATTTCTTTCAGAATAAGCAAAATATATGAAATTTAATCAACCTATTGTATTCAATCAACCTGTTTGTGTTAAAAAAAAAAGAGAAACAAAAATCATAGAATCTTAAATTATTTATGAAATCATATTTAGACATTATTGATTTGGTTTTTCTTTTCTATTTCACAACCAGTTTATAACAATCTCAACCACTTATAATTGTATAATTTATTTCAGTTCAGATGTTAAAAAAGAAATAACAACTGCTTAAAAAAAAATTAAGATGCCCTTATGAATGAGGTATCATACGTATTTTTCTAGATATAGGATCAGATGCAAGCAGTAGAAAAAGTCGATGGGAAATGATTGATAGCGCTAAGAAGGGCACACCCCTCACACCTGTGTCCCCGCTACCTGCTTAGACATCTTTCTAAACATGGTCTTATTACCAAATTTGTAATTTCACTTCTTTTAACACCTTACTCTTATAATTCTTAGACTATGCCTCATTTATATGTATATTTTTCTTTTATCTGATCAAGGTTCTTTTTAATAAGTAAGGTGTGAAATGTACAATTTCTTCTTCTTTTATCTTGACATTCATTTCTTGATGTTTTTCGAAGTTAAGCAGCATTAGAAATTCTTCTTAAATTATTTTCTTTAGGTTTATCTATGCTATTATAACTTTACTGTTTGTGCCAATATTAAAATACTTGTTAAACAAGATTTCGTTTAAAATGTAGTATGATCCTTGTAATTAGGTACTTAGATCGTAAATAACGAGAGGCTCTATTTGAGGACCAAGAACAAACCACCTGAATTTTACCAATCTTAAATAATATTTAATATTTTTTATATTATATAATATCAAATATAAGCGTGACAGTTTACTTATTATTGTACGTAATATCATTTTAAAAATCATCCGCAAGAAAACGCAAGAATTAAATTGGGTTTAAAATTCATAACAGGAATGTTCCTTATTATGGAAGGATGTCTATACTATTGCTAATTCAGTTATCTTCAGTTGCTATGACCAATATTCCTAAACCTTAGGATGTGCCCTAGGGAACCTTAGGGAGTCCTTGAGAAGAAGGATCACTACAATATATAATATTCGAAATTTTATTACTCCAATCATAAACGCGATTTGATTCTACTATATAAACTGAGATAATTATATAAATTTATTACAACATAAAAAGAACTTTTTATACACTACGTTTTTAAATTGTCTGTCATATTAAGTGTTATCATTATTAAGTAATATAATAATTGTTATTGTTATTAATGTTAGTGAAAAAAAAAATAGTTCCGAATTTATATACTACATATAAATGACAACCAACTAGACAGCTGATCTTAAACCTATAAAAGGACAAATCTTTGTATACATCGGATCTCTCCAACACCGAATCTAAACCGTGCCATCGATATCCCCCCGTGTAGAGGACGGTAAGAGAAGAAAAATGAGTACAAGTAAAGAAGTACAGATGCAGAAAAATTAAACCGATACCTAGGACACAAGTGTAAACAAACCTGGTTGTCACACGTCAATTAATTTATTTGTTTGTTTACTTTTCCTGTTTCGCTGTCATTCAATGTTTATCTCTAAGTATACAATTAGTTTTTATACCCAACAAAAAGACAACATAATCTTTCTTGAACATTTTAACAATTTTATCAGTCGCATTTTATCAGACCCACAAACAAATAAACAAGAAAGCAAGCTAATAAAAACGAAGTAATTAATTACGTCTTTGGGAATGACTCCGGAAATGAGTTCAACATTCCAAACCTTTGAATTTGCCAAATCTCAACCAGAAGATCTAATTTTTTATTATTTTTTTTTGACATAGTATTCTGCAGTTATGATGAAATTAGTTAATTATTTTTTTGCATTTTTTAATTCTTTAATTATAAGGAATTAAAAAGGTTCACATTTTAAATATTTCGACCCTTTAAATTATGTTTAACAGATTTAGAGCAATGCATTTGCACGTCAGTCTTCCAAATAAGAACAGGAAAAAACTAATAATTACTAATGTCTGTAATTAATTTGCAAATTAACCTTTGTTCTAATGCACAAGAAAATACATCTAAAGTGGGAAAAGGAATACGACCGAAAAAGTGTTTTCATCCAGAAGGGAGAAAACATTAACTTTCCACCCTACTTTATAGGGAGGAAAGGGTCCCATTACAGCCTAGTTGTGAAAATCGTGGCGGAAAGTAGAAATCGTGGCGGAAAGTAAAAATCGTGGTGGAAAGTAACAGTAGAGCCAACTTATTATTGTTTAAAAATCAGTGCTGCCTGTTTTGTAACTAGTAGCAGTTTCTTTTTAACTGAATGACTCGACTGCTTAACAGTTTTTTTAAAAATATTAGAGAGTTTAAATAACACGTACTTTTTGATTGCCATGATGCTTTAATTTTTATCGTAATTTTAAAATGTCTTATAACTTCATAATTGAGTTTAAACAAGAGTTATACAAAAGAGGTAGGTTACGTCTAATCAGGTTATATTTATGTTTTTGATTTCTCGAATTTTAGGGTCAAACACAAATAAATTAAATATTATTCAGTTAGTCATTTTGTAGTATTATTAAACATTTGAATTATTATTAGAGTTATATAGTTATAGAAAGTCATTATAGAAATCAAATAAAACATAGTTGGAATTCATGAATTGCACATTTAATTCATATTATTTTTTTTACTACAAGATGTTATAAAACTTTTTCTTTTGCTTTTAAAAGTCATTTTTAAAATTAAAGGAAAAAAATTTGTAAATTTAGTTATTAATACCTAAATAAATAGATAAATCAAAATCATAGGTTTTATCTGTGTTGATTTTCTCCCTTCTAGAGAAAAAATCTTGTACGTACCACGGGAGGAAAAAGTCATAGTACCCTCGCTATAATTAACTCCCTCGGCTACGCCTTGGGATTTAGACAGTATGGTTCCCTCGGCTACGCCTCAGGAACCAACCAAAACGCTCAGGGTGTAATGACTTTGTTTCCTCCCTTGGTGCGTAAATAACTATTGGTCTCCGAAATGGAATTTGTATGGAGGGTTGTTGAATAAAGAAAATAGGTAGTAGAGGCAAATATAATTAGTTCTTCTCTACATTTATTCTCTTGACATTTATTAAGACTCCGTTTAGTAGCCTACGTAACAAATCATGATCAAATGTGCTCACATACTTTAAAACATTTACAATTTTATAGCTCAAATGTATTAAAATAAATATTATTACATACTTTGGACAAAATAGACTTATGTACTTATTTTCAATCGTAACACAATGAGTTTTTTTTAAACTAATAAAACATTAACAAATCTCCAATTAATTTATAAAGGTTACAAAAGGATACCTGGTCCCTCAGTAGGTCATTGCTTTCGTATCCTTTCCTATGGGTAAATGTGATACATATACTTTCTACATAAACATTTTATGGAACGATAAAAAAGTAACTATTGTAAAGATAAGTATAAGTATAGTGTGTAAAGATAACTATTGTAAACATGAGTAAGGTATTAAATATGATATATATATAACATTGCTTTTCTTTACACGCATATATGTGATGAAATTCGTAATATAAAGAAAAGAGGTACAATTTATATATACTTCCAAACTTTGACCTCTATTAAGCTTGTGTTATTTATCATATTGTTGGTATATTACAGACATATCACAGAGAGTCTGTAAAGTGATGCCAGAATTTGTGGCTGAATACCGAACCACGCCCAGGAAGACCGACGGGCAGACAAGAGACCAAAAAATGTTCCCTGATATCTGAAACAGATTCAAAACTGTCCTGGTACTTTTGATTTCGGACTCATAACAAATGTTTGTTTCTTCAGAACGATCACAAAGACCGTTACCTTCGATAAGCTCGGAAGCAAATGTAAACAACCACCTGTTGAACACTTTTTAAATATGTTTACAAATAAATCAATCAAATAAGATATTATAGGATCAAAATACTATATCAATATCTATATGAGAAAGTTGTATTTGATTTATTAATGTGTGTAGACTGTTCTCATTAATATGGAGCCATCTGTGGGCTACAATGGAAAAGCAATCCAAAGTTCTTTCAACTCTGATGAGTACTTTTTAAGATATGGGTGTTAAAAAAAAATATATTTGTGCGTATCTGGAAGAGGAACCAATGGGCAGAATGTTGGGACCAACAATAGGTTGTTAAATATGACCTACCACGTAAATTTCATAAAAATAGGACAAGCAGTTATTAAGATATGGTGGTGCTCTTTGGTGTTCGCCCAATATAAATCATAAATAAGTGGGAACTGTTAAAGCGAAGTAGCGTCTGTCGGTTTTAAGACCTTTTGATACGGCCTATGAAGAGATTCAACAACCTTGTCGTCCATCACATACACTATAATAGTTGTTATGTCGTTTGGTAGGCCCACGTCAAACTAAGTCAGTTGCTCTCTACAGATTACTATTATTATTACATATTATTAATTCCACAATAATTAATTGATAGGTTATTATGTTTTAATTTATAAAAGTAAAGGTGAATAAGGGAATATTATTTAAATATTGACTAGAAATGGCAAGGTATTGTCTACAAGGGGGACACTGTAATATTGTCATTGTCCGTATAGGGTTTGTTGAATTTCATTTTGTTTACAACCATCTATGGATATGCCGAGGTCTCTTTCTGCAAGATTATCTATATAATTAGTCCTCTCTTTTCCCTGCTTATGCTCTTATCTATAAACATTCCTTTTCCTAGCTTTTATATATTAAACTTTAATTGATCGCTAATTTCCTTCCAACAATCTTCATTCGAAATTAGTGAGTATTTTATGTAAATGAGATTTTAAACAATCAAGTATACATTTTATAAATAATGTAATTTTTATGGCATATATATAGTTAAAACTCAATCATATGTTTTAAATTATTATTAAAAATAATGTAATACATACCGTAATAATTAGCCCCTTATAGTTAAGGGGGTGGGGGGGGATTTGCAAATCGTGGATAAGGTTATTAATGTTTATGGTTCTGAAACTGACTGAAGGAAGGAAGGTTTATCCTGTTGAAAAGATTTAGATTGGTTTTTCAAGATGCTTGAGACGGACGTTTAGTGTAACATTTGTGTGATAAAGTTCCTATAACAATTGTTGATTTATTTTATTTATCTTTTTTGTTTTGAGTGGAGATTGAGGTGTATTTTAATATACATTATATAAGAAATTGAAGTGAAACAATCCTTCTGCAAGAATTTTCGAAAGAAAAGAAATTTGTAAGAATTTAAGAAAGAAAACATATTTCCAGTACTTCATATTTTCTTATAATTTTAATAATAATTATATTGAGATTAAAATTAAAGGTGAAGGGCAAATGATACATAATAATTAACCCTACCTTTACTTAAATATTTTACTTTTGTGACACCCATCTTTATAACATTTAATTTACTTTAAAACAATGTGATAACATTAAACTTTACATTTTTGTGACACATCATTATAACATTTCATAGCCCTTAAAATTATATGTTAACATCGAACTAAGAAAGTTGAAGAAAGGTATTAAGTGTCTAAGTAAATCATGATGTTTCATAATATATGTGCTTGTTTAGTTTGGACAAAATTTTTTAAGGTGGTCAAAAAATATACTTTTGTTTGGTGCATTTATAATATACATACAATTATGGTTATCCCAATAAGATTATAGCGAAGGAAAAACAAGTGAGCAGTATTGTGGCAAATACCATGAACTTTTTTATATTCTTTAAGAACATTTATTGGAGCAGACCATCACACAGCTTTTGACATTACCTGCAATCTATTTGATAGTACTGAATCATAAAACAAAATTGTTCAATAGATTGAAAAATAAAAAAGAATTAATGGTTCAATTGGTTCCAAACTGCTGATATTTAGAGAGTGAAAATTGAGATATATTAGTAAGAGAAGTGTGTATTTTTCTGGGCTTAGTAATACACTACTGAAGGCTATTATAATGAGTTTACCCTGATATTACCGGCTTAAGGTTTTATGACAGGACAAGTCCATCTTTTTCAAGTTTTTTTTCTTCCAGACTACCCATCGTGATATATGGAGCTTCCAACGTTTTCATACTGGTTCTAAATCAAAAATCCGTATTCCAAAACCATCCTTACCCTGGCAGCAGTGAATTCTCCCTTAATTATAGCGTGTCCAGGCTCGGCTTAAACACACACATGTCTACTTTATTGCTTTCTTTTTTTCCCCTCCACTTCTTAATATTTATATAGTTTTTTTACCTTTGGTTTTATTCTGGATGCGTCGAAAACGAAATTCGTATTGGGCACCGCATCTCAAGGGGAATGAAATGATTAAGTTCTTAGACCCTGTATTCAGTGTCCATCAAATCTTAAGACGTATCCTCTAAAAATAATTTTTGGCGTCCGGACTAAAAGGAAGGCTGTAAAACTACGACCATCTCATACAACGTAGATATATTAAATTATTATTATTAATATACTTGTTTAGTATAGAGCAACGATTATAAAAATTAGGAGGGCAGCAACTACCAAGCAATTAAAAACTTTTCTTAAGTGACACAAGCAAGGAAACTAGTTTTAACCCTAAGGCTTTTTACTTGTTACTGGCCCCTAGAACAATGATTTTTGAAAATCACGACTTCTTTTGGAAGACCTAGACTGCTATTCATATAAAAAAAAAATTAATTTAAAGTAATTCAAATGATTCATTTAGGCGTACTATTGTAGTTCATAAGTGAGTTTTTACATAAAGACAGAACAAAACTTTATTCGTTTTTGGTATAATTTAAAAAAAAAAAAATCATTTTGGAGTCCTGTTAATCCTCTTATGCAAATGTTCATTATTTATGCAGAATTTGTTGAGATATCTTTTGCTCACAGCTTTTATATAGAGATATGGTTAAAATATCTATAAGATTACCACAGAATATGATGGTTTTTTACTTTAAAACAATGGAACAAAACTCCATGCGCTGAATATGAAATATATATATATTTTTCTTCACCAAAAATACTAAATTAATAATTCTCTGTGGTGGTTGTTATCGAGACTATAAGGTGACAAAGATATAACCCGTGTCTGATATACAGGTCTTTTTAACGTGTTCTGAAAACAAATGCTTTAAGCTATAAAGAAAATACGTTTTTTAAACTTTAAGAAAAGACAAAAATACACGTTTAGTTATGAATAAGCCCGTTGAGAATCTTGATAATATTGACACCTGTGCGCAATGTAAACATATTATAGGGAAATTGAGAGATCAGGGAAGAATAACAATTGAAGAGTTGATAGTAGTTTTTTTTTTGAGAGAATCGTGACTAAACACTGCCCAACATTTCCGAATCAGTTCGTGTTTCATGTCTTATACAAAGTGCATAAACCGACAGCCGAGTTCATTGATCTAACTTTCCTCAGTGACGAAACATCGAATTTTTTCAACTGTTGCTACTTATCAATTATAAATTATTTTATAATTATCTTCTTTTCAACTATTTATCTGAGAACAATCGAAATCTTGATGTACCACAAGTGTATTAATTATACACCATATTTAGTATAATGATGTATAATTTTTACAGATTCTCATTTCAATTTCCTATTTATAACGTACTATAAGATATAAAATTTTTATAGCAATTATCAATTTAGCTGAAGTGAAATATAATGATAAATAAAAATAAATAACAATATATTTTTTTCAATGTAAACCTCAAACAATGTATAATTTATCTATTACTATAGATAAATAAATTAAAAATGTCGAGTCTTTGTGATACGTTTCATCGACCCATGTAACAGGAAGAATAAACGTGGGATGTTTAATTAAACAGCAAACAAATTATGGTAGATCGATGAGTGATTGCACATTAAGTACTCAAGCACATAGTTGTTTACAATTATTATAAAGGTATAGACACAATAAGGGTCCATTTTTTAGGCCGAAAGGCATAGAATTCACTTTTCGACGTACTCCAATATTAGAGTTCAACTTCCTAATGAACAGGTAGACGGATATTAGTCTGGAAATGTGGAAATCTTTACTTGGGATGCCTCAAATAGCACCGGTAATTAAATACTTTCTCCCTTATTATAATGGAATAGGGATGAATAAACATATATTTAATATACTTACTTTAAAATTTACTTACTAATAAGATATTAAAATAAATATTTGTTTAAAAATTAAGGTAATTCTAACTGTAAAACTAGAAGCTGTAAAAGTTGAATTTTTAATGAAATATCTAAAATGAATAGGCCATAGTTTAAACATTAAGCAGTGGAGGAGTTCAGTGTCAGTTTCCTGTCTTTCTTTTGTCATACAGAATCCTAAACAAACACAGAAAAATAATAGAGACAAATATACAAATAAAAACACTGATTCTTTTTATTTTTTTTATTGTGATTCATGTCTAGAATTTCCTCTTGCTCTAACATTTCATGATAAATTGACTTTTTAAAGAATGAGTTATTTAAAAAGTTATTATTTAATGTTACTACTACTACTACTTTATATATACGTTATATGTGTGTGTGTGTAAAAAGGGAGTAGGTAAATAAAATAAAAATTATTCATGACATGAAACAAGAGACCAAAGTAGGCCAACAAACTTGTGAAGAAAGACCTGTGAGAAGGAGTACAACCTGAGTAGACAATATCGAAGCTATTCTCTAAAAGTGTGGTGTTCTCTAGAAAAAGTTTACTGAAGAAAGAGAAGCTAGTAAAATATAGTCCATTTAAATACAAATATAACCATAAATGTCCGTTATGGTTATGGTAGTTTCCGAGACATTAATAGAAATTAATTTTTCCCCTCTGAATTCGAAACTAAAATTTAAACAACCACCTGTTAAATATGTTGTTTTAAATGAATTAAATTGGATATTAAGAGGTTTAAATTCAGTATCAACGTATACGATAAAGTTATGTTCGAGTTTTTAATATGTTAAAGTTGGCGATCAGGGATTTGATAAATTTAAAAAAAATCTATATTTTGCCTCTCCATGGTTAAAGTTTTCAAGCAACCAAGTTGAATCGTGAAATGCGCAACTTCGTTTATTTTTAACGGTGTTTCAGCATTACTTTTTAGTGGCTACTTTATTGGTAGTTCAACGTTCGCCCTTTCCCTTTCACAATGTTATAAAAAATTACCCATCGAACTTAGACTAAATTAAAAAAAAATATTCAATCACTTTATAAATAATCATTTTGACATTTATTCTAATATGGGTTTCGACTTGAAAAATACATCAATTTTAATAATACGAGTGTATTTCATTAAAATTCAGTGGAAAGATGAATAAATTGGTAAATACTTGATAATTAGCTGTGATGCCAGGTGTAAATACAGTGGTGATGCTGGAAGTTCAGTCAAGGACTTAGTATTCGCCTCTCCTTAATTTCATATTTTACAAGGATACAACTGATAAAGAGAAATAATTACCTTTCATTGCTTTTTGCTTCTTTATTACCTGAGACAAACATATTATAGTTTATTTAATATAAATAACCACGACCTTGTGCTCAAGATACTCATCAATCAACAAATTCTGCCTTCAAAAGAATATATTGGTGTATATTTTTCAAGTAACCGCACGGTAATATCAATCTTGCTGTATAAAATTGTTAATTAGAGAGTTTTGACTTTGATATCATTTTTCTAATACTGATAGAGCAATTAAGGGCCTCAAAAACACCATCTTAGACTTTATCTTTCTAAAGAAACAATTATGTTGAGCTTAACCTTTGGATATAACTAATTAATTACTGCAATATTGTAATAAAATTACGGATACAGTTAAAGACTGAGCTAATAATAATTGGACTTAAAATGATGCAGACTCTTTTAAAAAATGTTATATTAGTTTTGAGGGCTAATTAAACCTCTTCCAGTCATCCAATCGAGCTGAAATTAATTATTAACAACGATTTTATATAGCAAGATTGATATTACCGTGGTTACTTGAAAAATATACATTAACATATTCCTTTGAAGGCAGAATTTGTTGATTGATTATATCTTGAGCACAAGGTTATTATGTTGATGTGTTGTTAATGGTGCTTATATTGTCTACCTATAAGTTATATTTTCTCATACATAGAAAGATTTTTGATGGATTAACAAGTTTTAAGGACCTATGTGTAATAATGTGGTTTTTAAAAAATGATTACTTGTCTCTACATTCGAGTGACGCCTAAAACTACAGGGCCGATTTCGAATTAATTTGGTTTATATGTTCAGAGAAAAACATTTCTTGAAGTGGAATCGAGAAATAAGTTTTAGCTTTAAATTTAGGGTCACTGCCTCCAAAATTCTGGAAATTCATTCACCTATAATTTTCTGAATTGTTGAAATTACTAACACAGTTATAGACGAAGCATATTATTGATCCTTGAGGAAAGTTTTAGGTCTATTCGAATAATCGTAGATAAATATTGCACAAATAGAAAAACCAGCATAGTCTTATCAATTTAATCAGAAATCTTACGGATAATAGAATTAACAATTAATTTCCCTTTTCGGATTTAATATGTAGTTACAGCTACAGTCATGATCGAAATTATTTTACTTATATTCTTGAATTACTTAAGTTTAAATAGGACGCTTGAAGAATGTTTATATTATATATTTTTTATATATTATTTATTTCGTTTTAGGTGGTAGATCCCTGGACCTAAGCTATTGATGTATAAAATTGATTTGCAAGCCTAATAACAAAACTTGGATAAAACATTTAATTTTTGCAAATCTGCATCTCCTATTTGAATCAGAATTAACTAAGAAGCACTTTCTTGAGGTTTAAGAATGACACAGATTTGTATTATCCTAATAACAATCAGGATGATACTTCACGTAGTTGTAGGAGGTCAGAGAACAAGACGTTGTCTGACTCAAGAGGAAGATGTTGCGTGCGTCCGCTCTACATCCGGGTTAACTTGGCGAGATCTCTTGATGTCATTATAGTGTTGGCTGAACTGCGGTCTCTTCTCCAACAACACGGAGTTGCTTATTGTCGGCTAGTAGGAAGCTAGGACGTGATACATGGTCAAGTTCCCATGGTTTTCTTGCTAGAGAAGTCAGTGGTACGACTCAAGTCGTGTATCAGAACCAGCCATCTTCCTGTAAGCTTCCATCTAGAGCAACCCTTAGCCAGGTGATCTCTCAACATTCTCTACTCTGTTCCCAACACTTCATGCAGTGTCTTACAGTAGTTCGTAGTAGCTTTGTCTTTCTACCAATCTGTGTCTTTGCCTAGTTTCTCTTTACCTCACAACACATTCATTGTCTATTTTAGCGTATCTTCTTCCTTTCCATGTCGCATGTATTTGCGCGTTCTACTTTCATATGCATTTTGTTTAAAAGACAGTCTGTTAATTGCAAAATGCTCTAGGACACGACTAGTTTAATTAAATAATCTAAACCTAATAATATCACATTTTAATAGCTAATTATATTTCAGCTTCCAAGCTTACCACAGGTAAAAGAAGTCTTTTGCTCATTATGAAAAACGACATTTTTTGATATTTCAGACATCCATTTTATCTGCCATTTTTTGGATGGTAGATTATTATTAACCGACTGTTGGTCCCATAATAATAATAGTCTAAAATATAAAATCCTACTTATTTTATACTACGTTTTTATTAGCTTGCTTTCTTGTTTGTTTGTTTGTTTGTTTGTTTGTCCAGTACAAATCTTTCAATCGACTTTTAACTAACATCCCGAGTAGCTAGACATTTAAAACTTTTAGAATAGCTCAGAACACGATGACAATGCATTATTATTAATTATTTTAGCTATCTTTCAGCAGAATTTAATTCCTTTTCTTCAAATTCTGCTGTATGGAAAGTTAGTTCGGAAACAATCCGCAAGTTTTTTTTTTATTTGGTTTGACATGATCCATATTTATGATCTTCATTTTGACGGGTTTATTTAGTCAACAGAAAATTTAAAAACGTAGTATATAAATAGTATATTATGTTACTAGGCTGTGAAGTGAGTTTTTCTTTACCGCCGCAATTACATTTACTGTCGAGCGAAGCGAGACAGTAAATATTGCCAAGGTAAAGAAAAAACACTTCACAGTCGCGTAGCATATGCTATTTTTTCCGAGGTAGCAGACAATGAAAAAACATTAAATATTAATCACTAATCAATATACAATAATAACAAATATTAGTACATACTTAAGACTTAAAAAAAGAAACCTTAAAAAGAAGTTACACTATAAGAAAAGATAAATAAAACGCATTGACATCTAGCGGATTTTAATCGTACTAGAAGCATTTCTACAATGACTGCAGCGGTACTAAAGGAAGTTTTGACAACTACCCGCCGGACATAAAAAATCTTTTAGTTCCTAGGACGTAAAAGATTTTTTCTTTACAGCTAGGAGTAAGCTTTTTAGCTATGTCTTTTAGGCTCTAAAGTTACTATTTCACAGCCTACCACGGAAAAAAGTTATTTTTATCTTGTAATTATTTTTATTAAGATTAAGTTCCATTAGTGAAAATAAATAAATATTTGGCTGTAATTTATAAATCTTAAGCTTTAGTAAAATTGTTTTCTTAAAAGAACCACCTTTTTGGGACGAACAATTAGTACATTCCGGTCTTGAAATAAAATCTGGAATTAATGAACTTTATCAAGAAAATTAATTTGTTGTCATTTATTTTATTTTACTTTTGAAACTTAATTTTTAATACCTCTTAATATATTTTATTTAGTATATATTATTAACGTTAATATTTCTTGATAAATGTTTTTACATAATATTTTTATTGGTAAATAATTCATTATTTGATAAATGGAAAAATTATTTAATGAGAATAAGGAAACAATGCATTTAAATTGTATTTATTTGTGGTTATAAAAAATAAAACCATGAGATTACTTTAAGGCCAATGTAGAATCTTTGTAATAAACAAACCATATTAACGAACATTTGTTATCAAAAGTATGATTAAATAAAATTTAAAGTATGATTAAAAAAAAAGAAAAAAAAAAGTAATTTGCAAAATAAAAATAAAAAATAAAATAAAAATACCATAGCAATTTTATAAAATGGTGATTATTATAATTAGAGATCTGACGTCCGAGGTGAGACATGGCGCGAGGTCGAAAATTATAGCATTTGACCAAAGGCGTTTCCCAGGATGATCATAGAACCCGAGGTAGACCGGACCTGTACCTAACCTAAACCCTAGGACTACAGCACTGTAATTTTAGGTAATGCTTCAACTCAACTGGAGAAGAGGTATATATTGTTTCTCATAATATGAGGAAATTTGTTTACGAACTTAGAACATATCCTAGGACATACGGAGAGTAGCAATATCCAATTATATATTTGTTCTGAAACGATAAGACTACACGCTTGGTTATTAGTGTGGTTGTGGTTAGTGGTAAGTGGTGGTTATGCAAAGACTGCTCGAAATACAAGGGGTAAATGAACTTATTCTGTCAATTTAATACCCAGATTTGTCGCTCTAATTTTTATAATTTTACATTGTTTTAAATAAACCATCTTTACAAAAGTTAATTGCACATAACTGTCACGAAATCCGGCATAGTCAGAAAAGTAGCAATTTTACCTTTTCCTTTACCATTTGACACTCGTCTTGTTGGACCACAAGTTGGATCATAATAGTCTTCTACATTTTTACTCTGCTATATGCTACTCTGTTTATACTATTGCTTTAAAATCTCGAGGCTTAGTTGACTTAAAAGAAAAATAAAGAATTAATTGAAGAACAATAAAAAGTAAATAAATATTGAAGAGTGGTTCTAACATAAAATGGTTCAGTTTTCACATGTTTGACAACCTGGCATTTATTGAGTTAAATTTTATGTGAATAAAATAAAATTGAGTTCTCCAAAACTAAAAATGACTATATTTTTCTTGATTTTAAAACAATTAAGTAAGGGACAAATTAAATAACAAAATTTAAAAAGAAAATGAATAAATGAAACCCTAAAATACTTCTTACATCATAAAGTATCTAAATTATAAATTTTTTAACTCACTTCAGAATCTCGGATGAAATGCCTGATTTAGATTTTTTATAGATTATTTGTAGAAAAATAATGAGTATGATTTCATTCAATTTTTCCCTTAGGTTTGATAAAAAATAACTATGTAGATGCAAAATAATATTTAATGTAACTTCCCTATTATTTCTATAGTTTATTTACTTAGTGTGGAAAAACCAATTAACTAAGTGACGTGTAGAAAATAAAGACTCTTTTAAGTGTCCTAAAAAAAACTCAAATCATTGAAGAGTAATATATTTTTTTATCAGGTTAAATCAAGCTTTAAAATTCAAAATACTTATAAAGGTGACATACATATACAGTATGTCCACGGATTGAATTGCCTATACGTGTAAATTCCAAAAAATTTCAATTTTCGAAGTAAAGTCACTCTTCATAAAATCTCCTGCTTGTTCTCAAATGAAGATGTATAGTATTACTTTTTGTTCAAAATGTACCCTGTACCCAGAAAGTACAATTTCCTAAAATCGTACAAGAGGAAACTGGTCCAAATTTCAACTATTGAATAAAAAAGTATTCTTTATCATTTCTTTTAAATAACATTCAAAATTTATTTTTCGCATAAAAATGTGGATAGTAAAATTTTAAAATCTTCCCCCCCCCCCTGGCATTTAAAAAAATTAAAATTTGTCTGATTCTAATACAAGAGGGGTCGATTTAAAGATCTCATTGAGTGCAGTAAAAGTTGTAATATTGCTTTTTTTGATAAAAACAATATGAAAGTATTTACATATAGAGAAAATCTTATTTATTATTTATTTCTTTTTAAAAAAAATAAACATGAATTTATTTTCATAATTAATTTCCCTTTTAATAACTTTCGTGTTGTTTTTATCAAAAAAAGCAATACCACAACTTTTAATGCACTCAATGAGACCTTTAAATCGACCCCTCTTATACTAGAATCAGACAAATTTTACTTTTTATAAATGAGAGGGGGGGGGGGTGATTTTGAATTGGTGGAGGATTTTGAAATTTGATTATTGCAATTTTTATGTGAAAAATAAATTTTGAATAGTATTTAAAAGAAATTATAAAGAATACTTTTTTATTCAATAGTCAAAATTTGGACCGGTTTCCTCTTGTACGATTTTAGGAAATTGTACTTTCTGGGTACAGGGTACATTTTTAACAAAAAGTAATACCATACATCTTCTTTTAAGAACAAGCAGGAGATTTTTTATTCGAAAATTGAAATTTTTTGGAATTTACACGTATAGGCAACTCCAACCGTGGACATACTGTATATTAGTTTATCAATGGGAGGAAAACGAAAAAAAAAAAAAATAAAAAAATAGCATTTGTAAATTCAGAGTTTTGTTGTTTACAATTAATATTTCATTGTTTAAAGTTTTATTTTAGAATTTTTAATCTTATCGTGCAATTATACTGACAATTATTATTACATATGTAGAAAGTCACGCTTGATCGGTAATTAAACTAGTGTTGTTATTTTATAACCGGATTATTTGTATAAATTTGTTAGCAGGATATCATCAATAAGAAATATAAATAATTTATACACATTTTTTTTCTTAGAAGGACAGATTAGAAACTAAAAATAGACAAATGATTTCCATTCTCTGAAACAGTACTAAGTATTAAGAATAGAATGTGCTGGACATAGAGTTCTCTGTTATAGTAAAGAGTGAGTCATGTCTCTCATACATAGGATGTTCTAGGCTGCATATTTCTCTCTGAATGATTATTATTTTCCTAATGACTTGGTCTGTTTCAACTGCAGGGGGTCTTGGTATCTACAGTACCTTACTCTTCTGAGTTACCTGATGGGATCTGGGGGACGCGAGATGATTAAGGACGTGGGTACTATTATGATCCAGTAACTACTATTATAGATCGTATTGACTTCAAGGTTACTTGTGTAGATAGGAACATTATTGCTTTCTACATAAATGTCTGTCTCAATTCTTGATCTTTTTATAATAATTTGGTTAAATAGGTTTTGTTTCATCCTGTTCATTACGTCTCTTTTAATATGGTAAGAAGAAAAATAATATATTTTATTATAAAATAGGTATAAGAGATTAGGTTTAGGGTAAATAGTGTGATGGCGTGCAAATTCAATTTCCAGAATTTGAAGGAATTATATGATTAATAATAAATCTCCAAATAGTTTTTTTAAGGTCGGTTTTCAGTGTAGATGTGTACTTATTTTCTTATATTTTATATTACTTATTTTAATCAAATTATAATTATCATTAACTACGGGAGACATACAGAGAAAAATAGACCCCAGCACATCTGTATGCCTCCCGTAGTTAATGATAATTATAATTTGATTTAAATTAAAATTTAATCTTTCCGTAGTAAGAATACTACCTAAAACTTAAAAATTTAAATTTCTAATTGATTGTACTAGGTACAGGTACTAATTGAGTACTTTATAATTATAAGCGTTATTTCTCGGTCTAGTTCTATTGCCGTGATTATTGGTTTGCTTGATTTGTAGAAAAGATTGAAAGCTTGGATTCGGGACTTGGTATCGGTACGACAGAGAAAAATCATTCTCCTGTAAAGCTCAGTTGGTAAGAGCACCTGTAACGGATATATAGGATGCCCGTGGTTCAAGTCCCGGTGCTGGGGTCTATTTTTCTCTGTATGTCTCTCGTAGTTAATGATAATTATAATTTGATTTAAATTAAAATTTAATCTTTCCGTAGTATAGTAGTTAGGTTTGTCCCTGCTTTTAATCTTCGTTTTTATGTGGGTCGATCAAGGGTAGTAATAAACAATAAGGTGGATATTTCTCAAATTTGGCTATATTTCGCCCCACTCCGGGGCATATTCATGCCTAAAAACATCGAAAAATCTAAGATTACCCTAAATGTTATTTACATGACTTAAAAAAAGAAAATAAAGGCAAGGTCTCAAATTCTTACCTTAAGAAGATTACGTTAACAACTCTTTAACAAGAAATAAGGAAAAAAGTTATATATAGACCACGCATAGTGGTTTCGTCATACATCACAGTCAACACTTACTAAATGTTATGAAATTAAAAATAACAAAAGACGAGAACAAATTAATAAAAATTAACAAATTAACATGTTTAAAAATTTGATTAGAGATAACCAGAAGTAAACCTTCCGTCTTATTCCGTCTTTCCGTAGTAAGAATACTACATTACTTATTAGTAGTTTGCATTACTTATTTAGTAGGTTCGTATACATCGAGTTGAAGTAAAAAATTAGGGGACTTTCTCTCTAAAACTATGTTATATTTTTAGTCGTTTTTAGTTTTGTTTTTATCCTTAATTAAAAAAATTCAAAGTACCTATAATAATCCTAAAAGGTTTCAATAAATTGTGATGTAAGTTCTCCAGTAAACTTCAATGCATCGACGAACCAAGATCGAGAAAGAAATTAGATACTTTTTGTCTAAATTTCATAATATTTATCGCCTTCCAACAACCTTGAATAATTAATGAAGATAAAGAAAACATGGCAGGTAGTTGTTAGCTCGTGTTTGTAAGTTGGGATTAGAGTGGCTGAGTTGCTAAGTTACAGTTGTCACGGTCCAAGGCGAGCGAAACCAAGCGGAACCACTTTGTATATTGAGTTGTTTAAAGGTTTCCACTCTAAACACAACTGATCTATATCATCCGCCATTTTGTAATGAAAAACCAACCTTCCTATTGGCTATTGAGAGTTTCCCACGTTTCCATTTCTCTTATTACTCCTAGCCAATCCCATTCTTTGTCACAATAGAACATTTGGTTGAATATGATTGGTTGTTAGACGGCAACCAATCATATTTCTAACTTTAAACACAATGACTTTTTTAACAATGTTTATTCAAACTACGAATGCAAATGAGGAACGTTTGAGGTTTTTGTTGTACCAGTGCCAGACTAATTCATATTTATTTTTTTTTTACCTCAGTTATTTTATTCGACTATAGAATTTTAATTTTATGGAAGATGACTACTTTTTATAGTTTTATTTTTAATTGTTAGCAAAAACAAATGATTTTATAAATAAGACAATGATTGAATACTAATGTTTACGATGGTAAAATATTTTACAATTCATATGACAATACTATTTACGTATATACTATGCATATAAAGATTTTATGAGTACCATCTTTATTTATAATATAATATGATGTATATATACGAGAAAGAATAAATTGAATTAATTGATTGATAAAACTTATTACAGGACATTCTTAATCATTTAAAAAAAAAGATAAAATTGCCTATTTTACTAATTAACGATCTGTTTGATAATACAGATGAGATTGAGCCAAAATCCTTCATCTCGCTTTCATAATCCTATATAAATCCTACAATCACTATCATTAAGTTTTGTTTCGTTTGAATCTATAGCATTTTTATCGAACAATTACTTAATAATAAATCTGAATATGCTTGTAATTAATTTCGTTCAATTCATATTTAATTTCATTATTAAACATATGTCGTGAATTAATGGTAACGAGGAGGTTTAGAAAAAAAGCTTGTAGTATTAATATTAATAAAAGTATAAAAGTATTAGGTGAGTAGAGTCATCGGCAGCTCATTTATCAGAGCACAAGACCTTGCCAGACTGCAGCTAAAAGATATTATAATATATTCAGGCGAGGACCTTACCGACCCACCAGGGTCCCTACAAAATACCTCACTAACTCTGACCAAATTGACCTGTCTATCAGAGTTTGTATAGCTGTGTCTACGTCTAACTGTCTGTTGCACTCCACTGTGACTATCCTCTTTCCAACATTATCTTATAATACCTACAGGACCTTGTAACCTTCAAAACCACTCCCAGATAAATATACAAGAAAAAAAAACAAACATTTTATTTAACGTAGTGTTAAATTTTTATCCTCATATATATCACTGAGTAATAAACTAGAAAGAAAAAGATTAATGTTTTTTAATCAATGTTTTTAAAATAGTGAAACGGAACCATTATCATAGGGTGCAATGATCTGACTTCATTCAGGATCTTAAATGAAAATCTAAAATCATTATGACCACCTAATTATACCTTTCATTTTTCTTGTTTCCTATTACCTATTATAAATTGGTTACGTTCACTATACATTGGTTTTATTTAATAGTTGAGAGTGAGTTGAGCTATTATTATCATTTATATAACCAAGTAGTGTCCCGATGACGGCGACGACTCACCTCGAAATGATTTGTTATTGCTAAGCTAAGGCAACCGCATTTATTCCAATAAAAATAAATGTTTATTTTAATTTGTTGGTCTTCAAATAGATAATTATAACTTATCTAAATTAATTTACTAAATTGTACTTTTTCTAAATATAAAATTAAATCCGTTGCCACGGCCTTAACAGCTTGTAATATATAAAATGGAGTTTCAATTTAAACTATTAAAAAATATTTTTATTTTAATATCTGAATAGAATCGCGTTATAATTTATACTTGAGTTAAATCGTTTTTTTTTTTATGAGTAATTAATTATATTTGTTGGTATGTTAATTATTGTGTTACTAATATACTTTAACTAGAATGATTATTATAATTTTAGTTGAATTCATTAATCAATAAATACCTCTACAGGACCTATAGTACCTATATATTCAATACTAAATATTATTTAAAATAGAACATTTAGAAAAGGGTTTTTTTAATTCCAAATTATAATATTAAAGCCCAATTATTGAAAATAAATAATTACTAAAAAAAAAAAAAAACTTTTGAGGATTTACATATGGTATTATGAATATATTATGTACATCGAACTGCAACGTGTTTAGAGTGTAAGTATATAACAACTCTCTTATCCAGAAGATAAGTTCTGAGAGCAGATTCATTTAGTTACAAATGAGGATTAGGGTAATGATGATGAATGCCAAATAAGTTTGAATTTATGAATATTTAAATTATAATAATAACTTACCGCTAATGACCTGAGTGCGGTAGGAGTGGTTATACAAACAAGTAAAATTCAATAATTATATAATCATCAGTATAAACACCTACCAAATTGTGGCACATATGATGAGATAGAGATAAAGTAAAGAATAATGAGGTAAAAATAGCAAGTACGCAGAATAGAGAAATTAATTTGATACCATCCGTGGACTAACTTTGACGTAGCACCTAAATCCCATTAAGATCTGACAAGTAGTTTTGAAAAAATGGGTGTTCACAAATATGTTGACGGATTGACCGACAAACAGGTATTAGACCAAAAATGTTCTTTGATATTCGTTGTTGCCTAATGATCCCTGAATCGTTGTTTAGAATTATCACATTGCTTCCGTTATCTTCGATAAGCTCGGAAAGAAAATACTTTACGCCCTTTTGGTAAAAGGTAGTCTACTTAGGGATAAGTTTTTTTTAAGTAATAAGTAAGCAATGGTACATTAGTTTATTTAATTTCCTCAAATGATAATTTTATAAAAAATCGATATAATATGTAACATAAAAGGCCTCATACATATTTATAGGTACTTTTATTCCTTTTTTTTTTTCATTGGAAGTTAATGAACTTATTGTTGAATTAGGAATACAGAAAATTACTTTCTTTCCAGTGAGTTATTCTTCTTAATTCTTAAGGAAATTCCTCCACTGCTCCTCCTACTCAATCATTTATTAATAGTAATTCTCTACATAATTAGTCAAATTTATTGTTAGACTACATGTGAATCAGTACCTTCTTCTTTACTAGGGGGCTTTACAGTTAAAAAGTACCTGTTAAAGTGACTCTATGAAGGTCAATATGTATATCATGATTTTTTGTGAGTATGTTATGAGTGGTATATAGGTGTATGATGCTGGAGGCTGTGTATGCTACACTAGTGAGATGTATAAGAAAGGTGTATATTCGTGTACAAGGTAACCTAGATGGACTAGGGTAGAGCTGAGGGGTGGTCGCTACGTTACATCCTTGGTCCGTCTGTTTGTCTGTCGGTCAGTATTAACACGACTTCATGCTGTTGCCTCTGACTGCCTGCCTACACGCACACCGTACGCTTTACTCGCATTGACTCTCTCACTTCACGATCCTTGCCTTCCTCTCAACATCTCACACTCTTTACTTTCTTCTTATTAGTTGCCGACAAAATATACTTTAAGTTAACACAACTTAATTAAACTAATAATTTGTTTCGTACTAGATGTGCTAAAACGTCGACACATTACCCCCTACATTTCTATATTTGTACCTTCTCCAAAGTTGGAATATATATAAAATAAACTTAGGGTCATTTTTTAACAAAGAGTGGGCGAAAAAATTGATGATAATTATTGTTTTAAGAATGTCATATATTGCCAATATTTTATGGAAAGATATGATCACCGGTTGCTCTTATAATTGTTCTAGAAGTACTATTAACTTTAACTTATTATCTTCTTTATAATCGCTCTACTTTCAAGCTAAATCTCATTGACTTATTATCTTCAATATAAAAGTTCAACTTGCATCACCGGTTGCTCTTATAATTGTTCTAGAAATACCATTGACTAATTATCTTCATTGTAAACGCTCTACTTTCAAGCTAAAAACCATTGACTTATTATCTTCTTTGTAAAGGCTCTTCTTTCAAGCTAAATACCATTGACTTATTATCTTCTTTCAAGCAAAATACCATTGACTTATTATCTTCTTTATAATCGCTCTACATTCAAGCAAAATACCCTTGACTTATTATCTTCTTTATAAACGCTGTACTTTCAAGCTAAATACCATTGACTTATTATCTTCTTTATAAACGCTCTACTTTCAAGCTAAATACCATTGACTTATTATCTTGTTTCAAGCAAAATACCATTGACTTATCTTCTTTATAATCGCTCTACTTTCAAGCTAAATACCATTGTCTTATTATCTTCTTTATAATCACTCTACTTTCAAGCTAAAAACCATTGACTTATTATCTTCTTTATAAACGCTCTACTTTCAAGCTAAATCCCATTGACTTATTATCTTCTTTATAAACACTACTTTCAAGCTAAATACCATTGACTAATTATCTTCATTATATAAAAGTTCTACTTGCAAGCTATGTCTCCTCGATGTGTTAAAACATCGATACACTACCACTACTATCCTATATATATTGGTTTCCGCAAGCATTTAAATATATGCAACTAATTAAAACTATTTTGGTTACAAATTGGGGAAAAGTTGAAACAGATTGTTTTAATAAAATATTAAATCTGTCAATATATAATGGAAAGATTTTAGAAAAAAATACTATCTACAAATATCGTTTTCAGCCACTGATAAGTGATGGTGATTATAACATATATCCAATATAGATTTGTTTTACTTATTCATTTTATTTAAAGAAAACACTCAATTATGTGTTCAAAAAAATTAAAAAATATATTTGTGAAGATTAAGAGTTCCATACTTAGAGTCATCACAACAATCCATTTTTTGGACCGACAAACTGGTTACTTTAACTAAGATTTTGTTAGTTTAGAAATTAGTTCCTGATGACAGTAATTTACCACGGTGCGAAGATTATAGATCAATTAACAGTCATTTAAAATAATAATAGTATTTAAAGTTAGTTATATTTTGGAAGATCATTTATAACTTTTTAAAAGAGCTGAATGAGAGTTCAGTTCAGAGTCTCGTTTATGTCACCACTGAAATTCTCATTACTTGCTTGAAGAAGTGAGTGGATCTACATTTTAATCTGGATTCTTAAGAAGTCGTAACTTAATTGGATCTCATGTTTTACTTGGAGAGAACTGAACAATGACATGTAACGTATCGGAATCATTGAGGACAAGGCTCGTACAGTTAGTTGGTCCAGGCCGACTGTCTTCATTACCTCTGTGCAAGATGAGTCCCTATTAATCCTGTAATAACCTCCTCATGTCTTTGATGTCCACCTATGGAACCGACATCTTTAACTGGGTTTTTATTGCCTTAAGATATTAATGACGTGATGCTAATGTCTTTATACTCCACTAGCAATGGCCATCTTTAATTGCAGATTAGTGCAATAAAATGCATACTCTGTTCTAGCAATGCGTATCTGCATTAATAATGATGCTAATACAATGGTTGTAGTAGTATTAAGTATGGACATTTATTAGGGTCCGTTATAATACAAGAATAAACTGTGTACTTATAAAGAGAAAGACATCGGCTTTTTGCCCACGATAAATACCTATGGTGGCAAAGTTAGTTTACTTTTTTATATTTAATCCAAGAGTAAAACCAAGACAATTAAAAAACATAAATTTCACAACATTCAGTACCACAATAGTAACATAGCATAATAATACCTTGGTCTAAACACCAGTGGTGAGTTCGAATCCCAGAGAGGTGAAACATGTTTTACACTGATGATTTCATCGTGTATATGAGTAAAGTGGCCGGATTCCCCGTTCTGTAATAATGTAATGCTGTTGATCGGGACGCAAAAAAATAAATGAAAAAATAATAGGCATAACCGATTTTATAGTGGAGGTTTCCGGTTCCAGATTTTGATGAATTTAGAACCTGCTGAGATGCCCGCATCTAATTCAACCAACATATATATAATTCAAACCAATTGCAGGACCATTTTTAAGGGCTTTTCATATACTGCTTAAGATATGCTTTGTGACCATGATCATATTTATAATGCGATTTTAGTGAATCAAGTTATGCGAACTCCAGCTTTAGGCTTCTCGGCCATTATCAGTGACGGTAAAAGTTATAGCAAAATAGCTGTCGAAGAGTCAAAAGAGAGAAGAAATCAGACTTGAGTAGAAAAATTATGTTCTATTCTATTTCAATTTATATTTTTCAATTTAGCAAATATAAATAAGTCTTCCTAACTTAGATGCTAAGTTAATTATTGTATATTATATTTAGATGATATGAATAGAAACATTTTTATTTTAAAATATCTGATTAAATAACTGCGATCAAATTGTTTTAATAAAAAACCTTTCGTTAATAATAAAAACGGATAAAACATTATAGAATATTTTGAAGTTGCCGTAAGAACTCCAATTTTAAAAATGCTTCGTTTCGACAATGTTAAATAAGTCTTTGTTTTTTTTTTGTTTTCTTCAAAGTAACGAGTGTGAAGCGTGATTTTGAGAATATTATTTCAATTTTTAAAGTGTTTATATATATATATATATATATATATATATATATATATATATATATATATATATATATATATATATATATATATATATATATATATATATATATATATATACATACATAAATATATAACTATATATAATAAAAACAATTTAACTTAAGTTTTAATAATATAACTTAAAGAAGTAGTAACTTGAAAGAATTTGTTCTTATTTTGTCAAGATTTTCGGCTTTTAGAAGGAATTAGTAACAAAGTACACAAAGTTGAAAATAAATTCCCACTATAATTGGAAAGCATCGTCTGTTTAGTTTATAGAAAAATAGGGGGTATAAATTAAAACGAGGATACAGGCAGGATAAATAAGATAGCTCGAGAGACGGTACAGTCAAGCACTAATAGAGAGATAACCTGCTTATATGAGTATATCGCGTGTCCTTTATAGCCAAGTTTGTAAACACAATTATAAAATATCTTGAAGTCATTTAATATTTCTATTCCAAACCCCTGAGAATAGAGCGGTGCGGTACCTATTCCCAAATAATATCTTATACAATTATTATTTTTTGACTTCCTTCATAAACTTTTTAAATGGTGGAAAACAATTTCATTTATGTAATAAATATTACTAATAGGTTTCTGTAATTGTTTTATTTGTAATTTTTTAAATAATAAACACAGAGTCATTTTTTCTGAGAAACACTAATTCAAAGAAATAAATCCACGTGCAGCTAAATATCCTGGCAATAAATAAATTAAACATTTATTTATATTACATCACTTTAATAAATGATTCAACTTGTAGTTAGTAAGTGATATAAATGATATGTGGGTGGTGAACAAGTAATGAATGGTTTATTTTTAGAATAATGTAGTAAAACACGCTCAATATGTGTATATATCCACCAAATATATATATATATATATATATATATATATATATATATATATATATATATATATATATATATATATATTACTTTATTACGTTATTTATATGTGTATTATTATGTACGTATATGATCAGATAGAGAAAATGCACTAACATTTTTTCAAAGAAAAATAGACGAAAAAACTCTCGTTATTATCATTTAAAAAAAAAAGTCATAATACATTTTAAATGGGCTCAAAACTTATTTTCATCCTTCGTCATTTATTTTCATACATAATTTTCATCTTTCTTGGTTCCAACATTTTTTTATTTTGAGCTATTTTTCAACTAACTAGTAACTAGCTCTTCAATCGTTTAATAATTATTGTATTATAAAAATATTACAAAGTTATTATAATAAAAAAGGGTTATTCAATTACACACCTGATTAGAGATCCATTTCTATTTAAATTTCTTCTGAGATCCTTTTTCATAATTGATGAAGTACTAAAACATTCTTTCCGTCTTATCACTATGGATTGAGCAGCCCTAAGGGCTATTTTTTTCTCTTAAGTTTAGCCAACATGAATCAGTTTGTTTAGGTTTCCCATAGATAGGTTTTGAAAAGGCAAGCAATATTACTCGTAGAACCTCTAAAAGTCATAGATCATAGGGAACATCTTCCTCCTCACCTCAAAGCATTCTCTATTAAAAATTTACCTTATGAAGAGCGCGGCTTCTTCAAAAAATATCTCTTAACATTCCTTCAATCTCTAAACTTTTTTTTCAAAAAATAATATTATTTTTTAAAAAAAAAATGTATAGGAGAGAAAAAATATGTCTCTTAGTTATTATATTTGAAGTTCGAAATATTTTTTTTTTTCCTCTCTCGAGAAAATTGATTATAGACAATTTCTTTTACGCATTTACAGTGGTTTGTTATATTGACTGTTTTATTACAAATAAATTATCACTTTTAGACCTAATACAAGCTAACCTATTCATATATCATTTGAGGCCTTCTTCTTCTTTTTTAATATATTAATAATTATTTCTTCTATCCATAATATTGATATAGCTTTTTAAAGACCACCGCAACACATTAAATTTAAAAAAAAACTCAGTCAAATAGATTTAATATGTGGATAGGAGATATGTTAATTTATTTTGATTATTTTTTTATGGTAATCAATTAATCATTTTGAAATACATTATTTTATTTATTATCTGTCTACAATAGAGAATAAAAATATATGAAATAAGAGGAATTTCAAATGAAGAAATAAACGTATTAAATTAAAATTATAGTGAATGCAATGTAAGGAATTATTCAATGAACTAATTGCTTTTGAGCTTACCAAAGGTAATGAAACATTAGGTTTGTTCCAACCACACTTCAAACTGGTTTGAAACTGTCCGACGCATGCGCAACGGACCACAATTGATCGTTTTTCGCTAATGAGCATGCGTCGTGAGCTAATGAGCATGTACAGTTTGAAACTAGTTTGAACTGTGGTTGGAACAAACCTATTGCGATCATTTTATAGAATAAAATTTGTTTATGTCTCAGAATTCAAAAATCCCATCCAGAAATCCATTTCAGACATTAGGGATTATTTTTGGTCCCGTGATTGTCTGTGTGTCGGTCTATCTAACATGCTATTTGTGTCCCAAAATAACTTAGAACTATTTGTCCGATTTTGATGAAATTTTGATACTCAAATTTCTTCGCATTCCTTTCTTTTCGCATGCGCACAAACTTTATTTTTTAACAACTATATTTGCTAAAGTACAGATCTGATTATGTAGATATTTGGATGGTTTTATTTTAATGTACCTTATAGATCGTTCATTAATGATTTCAGCCGTCTGTGCAAATTTAATATAGCTTAATAGGTACTTCAATTAATAAAAAGGGGGGGGGGGTATATAAATTATGTGCCACACTTATTGGCAGACTATTGCTGTTATACTAGCGATTTTTGTTAATTTACTCATGTTTTATAACACATTTGATAAAATTATGGTCAAATACAATAATATACTATGCATCCATCAAAAGTATACATTCATCAAATTTATTGTTAAAACATTCAGGTATACATATTAAGTATTTTTCACTAAGACTGGTTTGAAAGAACTTATTTTCAAACCTAGTTGTTTCTATCGAGATTTTGAGGTGCTTAGTTCATTGTGAATTAAACTTTAAGAATAAAATGGATTAGAACATTGTCAAACACGTCAGCCAAATTCAGTCTGACTTATAGATTCCTTGCTTACTATTACTGAACGAATGATGAATGACTAAGCAATGTAGCATAATGAGGTAGTTTTTAAATATGAGTGTTTCAAAAACAATTAGGTTAATTTACTAGAAAAAGTGAAGTAGGTTGCAATTAACAGGTGACCATTTGCGGAATATTTACAGTATACAAAAGGGGCTCCTTTGTATACTGTAAACATTTCATCAAAACCAGATAGCAGACGTGTTTGACATTATACTCATAAATTTGGTTCTTATAGTATAATTTACAGTGAGCTAAGCACCTCAAAATCTAGACAGACACAACTATTTTTGTAAATCAATTTTGTTCAAACCCGTCTTTGTAAAAAATACGTATGTTTTTATAGTAAATTATATGAATATATCCGCATTGTATATATTACTGTATTTTACCATATTGTGATAACCATAAGAATAATAACAAAAAAATCGCCCATATAAAAAAATAGTATGCAATTAGTGTGGCACATAAACTTCCATTTTTGGACTAAGCTTTCTATACTGCATACATTTATTTTATTGACGCATTGTAGCCTTAATTATTAAACAATAAACAACTTCATTTTTTCACACCTAAAAATTATAGTAAATTAAAAATAAAAAAATATATAAGGAAGTAAATTAAGAAAAAAGTAAAATTAATGAAAGTTGAAAAAATTTTCATACGAACATCTTGGTTTGATTATAAATATATATATATTTATTCACAGAACTTCTTCTTCTCATATTAAACATATGACAATAAGTCATACTTATTTACAGTAGAGTAATCGAAATTATTCAAACAACACAATTATAACAATTGTGCATCATTAAATAGTAATTAAGTGATGATAATCTTTATATTGCTCTCTAGCAATATTCTGAAGTTGTTAAACACTAAAGAGGAGATATTTATATTTGTTTCAGGAGGATCTGTTAATACATGGAGACAGTGTATACGATATGATAGATAAACAGGATCACCAGGGAATACAGTCTGAACTGCTGAGGACACCTACATCTCCTCAGGAAGAAACTAGGATATTCTTAGCTAGAATGAATGTTTCCAGAAATGCTCGAAGACAGATGCGATTCGGTGATCAAAAGGTTAGTTACATTTAAGGTTATTATTTATACAAAAGTTTGTTTATGATTAGGTCCAATAATAGAAAAGTTACATTAAAAATACTCCTCTTTTATCTTTTAAGTAAAATAATAAAGGACATGATGTAGTAAGCTTATCTAAAAACTTATAACCTCAGTGAAAATTTGCCACTAGAAAGAACAAACTTAAAAATATTCCTATGCACTAGGCAGTTATGTTTAACACTGGTTACACTAATAGGGAAAACATAATCATATTTGTGGCGTTTCTCAAACCTCTAGCATTCTCGACCACTATGGGAGAGTTGGTTTCACGTAGATGGTCCCATCGATTACGTGTATTTAAATTTAACCGTTATATCCCCTGTTCAAAAATGATCAAATTGTGCGACTAGGTCAATACTGGGAAGTAAAAGAAAGATCAATAAATAATGTAATATTAACCCATTATATTAATGTCCGCATGCAGTATATTGGACATAAACACTAAAGTATTTACGACTGTCTTAGTCTACAACGAATTAAATTGCAACGGTAGTGAAACAATGTGATCGAATTATTTATGTCTGCCTGTCATTCAGTAGTGAATACTCGTCCGATTTTAATGGAATCTGGATGGTATGTCATAGTTAGTCCATTGTTGGTCCTACATAAGTTTCAACCTTCTCCGACAACTGGTTTCTATTCCACGTGTGCAAAATATACATTTATCTCCAGTAGGGAAAAAGAGTTGTGATTTTGAATTAGTTTAGAGGGACTAAAGTAAGTCTTTTCTTCCCTGAAATCAAAAGTTGGGAGAAAAAGTAAAAGTAGGGCGAAAAAGTAAAAGTAGAGCAAAAAAGTAAGGATTGCCAACTTAATTATTTTATAAATAGTAGAAAATAAATGGCTAATGTAATGAAGTGGTTGAAATCAAGTTGGTGACACTGCTTTTTCGACCTTGTTTATCTTTGTTTATAACCTGCATCTAAATAACCTTCTATTTGAGTTTAATTCCAATTCTAATTTGTTTTTAATATTGAATCTCTTATATCTGCTATTAAATGTGCTAATAATTATTGTTATTTATTGAAATAATAAATAAAAACTGTGCAATGGATGAAAATGTGTATTCTCTCCCTACTGGAGATAAAATATTGTATGTACCTCGTGAGTAAAGTGCCATTATTCCCCTCACGATGATTAGCTCCCGAGACGCAGCCGAGGGCCTGGTGTTATTCCCTTGGCTGCGCCTCGGGATTTAGGGACCATGGTTCCTTCGGCTTCGCCTCATGACCCAACTTTTTCGCTAAGGGATTAATGGCTTACTTTACTCCCTGGGTGCATAAATAACTATTATTTACACCTATGTTTTTAAAAAAAATCATCTTATTTTATATAAGTTTGGATGATTTGTCAATAGTAGCCCGAAAATGGTCCCACTTTAGTTTTAACTACCTTCGCACACTATAAACATTGGTGAATTAATATTTCTATTTATGAAATAAAATATAAATAATTTACACAGATTTAAAAGGGTGGGGAATTAAATAAATTAGACAATAATAGGCCGTAATAGCATAATATAATTAAAGGACACGCGATAGTACGCGAGGAAGCTATTTTACATATTATTAGCTATTAACATAATAACAAATAGTCTGCCATTGAGTGTAGTACGTAGCTTTCTATTTTGTACTTTATTGATGTTATGCATTAGCAACTCATTATTGTCTAATTTGTTTAGCTTGGTATTATAAACGACAAATACCGATTAAAATATCAATTTAGCAATACAAGCAGACAGACAGGCATGGAACCAAAAAAATTGCATTGATAACCTAAACGAATTTTTGTCTTGGTCTTTTTTTAATCAGATTTAAAAAATGTTTGTCATTCAGAACGATCAAAAAGTCTCCTTTATTATTTCTCCGGTAAGTTCGGAAGAAAAAATGCAATATATAAAACCAGTTCAATAGTATTTGTTTATATTTCTATGTATACCTGATGAGAAGCTGACTTTCCCTAGATGAAAAAAAAAACCCTCTTTCTGTTAGTAAAACTCGTGGGTGTAAAATTACATATGTAAAAGTTGACCGATTTTACTAAAATTATGGATTCACTTGTTATTAATGAAATGCGCTGCCTCCAAGCGATGACTAGCGTCTTCCAATTATTTATCTTGGTCTATTAACTCTTCCGAGATCATTTGTTAAATAAAAAGAAAGTTTGTAATTTTAACATCAGAGAATTCTTACATAATCAAGCGAATATATATTTTTTTTCTGAATTAACAACTAAAATTATTAATGCAAGCATTTTAGGTAATTACCTTTCTTTTGGTTAAACAAAATATTTTATTATTGCAATACCAAACGTGTTTAAAATAGTCTGCCAAATAGTGTGGCACATATCTTCCTGCAACTTTGTTTCTAATCCCAGTGGGGATCACACTTATTTTTACTACGTTTTTATTAGCTTGCTTTCTTGTTTGTTTGTTTTTATGTTTGTTTGTTTGTTTGTTTGTCCAGTACAAATCTTGCAATAGATTTTTAACTAACTTCCCGAGTAGCTAGACATTTGAAACTTTTAGAATAGCTCAGAACACGATGACAATGCATTATTTTTATTAATTTTATCCATCTTTCAGCAAAATTTAATTCGTTTTCAGCAAATTGTGCTGTATGGAAAGTTAGTTCGGAAAAAATCCCCAGTTGTTTTATTTGTTTTGGCATGTCCCATATTTACAATCTTCATTTTGATAGGTTTCAAATTTATGATTTATGACAGAAAATTTAAAAACGTAGTATATAAAAAGTTATTTTTATCTTGCAATTATTAAGCAATATTAAAATTGCGTAGACGGTTAAAATTAAAAAGGGACAATCTAGTTAGGGGCTACTGTCTACTGTCGACAAACTATATCCAACTTCTTAAAAATCTGATAAGTATTTTTGAAGAAATTATTATTTATAAAAACAAGTTAATGCGCATGTGGAAGAGAAAAAATTTAGTGAAGAAATGTTAAATTAACATAAAACCAACATGGGTCAAATTTAGTATACCATCCAAAATCGTATGAGTAGTTTTTAAAATATGTCGGTTAGAAAAAATATTATACTGACATGAGACCAAAAACTCCCCTGATGTCTAAAACGGGTATCTGCCTAAAACAAAAATCGGAAACTAGAAATTTCGTACTTAAAAATGTTCACAATGGTGCCCCTACCAAAAGGGAAAATTATTTTATTTTCTTTACATTACAGCCATGAGACCTTCTATACTTGTACGTTAGAGAATTTGTTGGGTTTTTTTTTGCCTTTAAAGTATCACGTTGATTTTAGCTACCATCGCAACATGTAAAACCCCAATTTCCACAAAAGAAAATCAACTTTCTTTTGTACTGTTTTCCGAATGTTCTAAGAAATAGTTGATGCATGGGTTATTGACTCTATTATTCTACTTGAAACTCTGGTGAGGTTAACGAACTAAGGGTAATCTAGTTTTATCGATTGCTTTTAACACATTTCTAAGCTGTACGGTATTCTTAGAGTTTAGTACTTTTATACCTTAGTAGAGTACATCCTCGTCCTAAAATCCTTACGTGCCTTCGGACGTATATCTTCAACCTCATTCCTATTACAAAAACTATAATAAGGATTTATCTTAAGAGTATAAACAAAAGGGTTCTTTTTATAAAAGATGAGTTTAAAGTAGAAAAAACACTAGTTTTTAGTAGGTTTATTATGAAATAATATAGTTTAAAAACGATAACAATACCTTTAATGTATAATACTCCTTCTTAACTGCTGTAAAACATACGAGCACTATACCAAAACACCTAAATACACCACCATAAACTGAACACCAATAATCATAACTCATTTTGTTAATATAAAGCTATTAAAATACACCAACTCCATATAAATATAGAAAACATTAACCCCTTGACTAATGCAGCCTATATTCAATGCTCTGCTGCTTTTATACTTGGCATTTTAACACGTTTCAAAATTAATCACACAATCTAAACAACAACCGAACTAACTGGATAAAGAAAGGTTGTGTTCATTTAGCATAGTCGTTTATAAATTAAATATTTTCTAATATAAGTGTAAAATTATTATTTTTATAGATTAGTTGTAATGTTGTTTGTACTAGGAACTTTAGAGAAGGCTTTGTAATTAAAATAAGATAATGCATGTAGAACATCAAGTACTAAATTATTTATTATTATAACTTTCTACGGTTGTTGCAGTTGTTTTTTGTAACAAGTATGGCAATTTAACAAGCAATTTGGTTATTATTATCCACTTTTACATTGCCCAGTGAACATAATAAATAAGAGATTGCATATCTTAATGTGAATTTAGTTATGAGCTATCTTCATTACTGTCTTAATTTAGATTCAATATTTTTTAGCTTTCTTTCATGCGGCTTAGGCTGATTTACCATCAGCTGAATGACTGTATTGTATAAATCTATAAGTATGATTCAAAATGGCAAATGTCTATAGTTTTGTAGTTTAATTAGGTATAGGATAATGTCACTTCAAGAGTCGCTAACGATGCAGTTATATTGAGCAGGTTTAAATAAAATCTAAGTGATTATTATTTCTGGACTCAACCCCATCGAACGAAAATAAGGATTAAAAAAAGAACGTTGAAAGTAATGAGGATTCTGACTTAAATTTTTTTTTAAAGTTTCTCGAAATCTATTAGTTTTAGTTTTTTTCTCGAGAACAGTTTTGACTATTTTCATTAAAACTTTCCAAATTTTGAACCATTTAAATACAAATCTAATAGTATAAGTTGTCCCCCCCCCCCCCCCAAAAAAATTATTTGAAACAAATATTCCAAAATCACAAGATAAAAAGAACTTTTTATATACTACGTTTTTAAATTTTCAGTTGAATCATATGTAGTGATAATATAATTGTTATTGTTATATATAATGTTAGTGAAAAAAAAAATACATAGTTCCGAATTTATTTACTTCACATAATAATTACAACCATCTAGAGAGCTGATCTTAAACCTATAAAAGGACAAATATTTGTACAACGGATCTCACCAACACCGAATCTAAACCGTGCAATTGATATGCCCCTGTGTAGGAACAGTAAGAGAAGAAAAATGTGTACAAGTAAAAGAGTACAGATGCAGAAAAATTAAACCTATACCTAGGACACAAGTGTAAACAAACCTGGGTGTCACACGTCTGTTAATTTATTTCTTTGTTTACTTTTCGCTGTCATTCAAAGTACCTCTTAATAAAAAATCACAAATTTGAAACCCGTCAAAATGAAGATTGTAAATACTATGGGATATGTCAAAACAAATAAAATAACTTGCGGAATTTTTCCGAACTAACTTTCCATACAGCAAAGTTTACTGAAAACTAATTAAATTCTGCTGAAAGATGGCTAAAAGTATTAAAATAATGCATTGTCATCGTGTTCTGAGCTATTCTCAAAGTTTCAAATGTTTAGCTACTCGGTTAAAAATCGATTGCAAGATTTGTACTGGACAAACAAACAAACAAGAAAGCAAGCTAATAAAAACGTAGTTTAATACATTTTTGAGGAGCTTTGAATTCTTGATTTTAAATTAGTGATTATATGGTTTTTAGAATTAAATTAATTAATTACTTTATAAATTAATTATATATTATACTTTATATTAATTAATTTATAAATTAATTAGAATTAAGAATTAATTACATGGTTGTTAAAACGATGTAAGCTCAACATATTAAGAATCTTTTCTCTTCATTGAGTTCTTGTTAATAATAAGGCAAGGCTTTTAATTATTAAACTAAGGAGAATCGACTGAATGTTGCCAGCTTTTGGCAGTTTGGATAAAAAAAATGCCGCAATTGACATCAAAAAAATTCCGGACCAGTCCCATTTACAACTAAAATCATTTCTTAGCAGATCAAAATCTTGATAATTTAAATATATTACGTTTTATTTTCGAATCAAGTTATCGATGTTAATATTTAATATTGTTTGAATTTATTTTAAGGTCTTTTTTAAAAAAAAAAAAAAAAAAAAAAAAAAAAAAAAAAAAAAAAAAAAAATACCAAATTTGTTAAATCTCCTTCATTCATCGATAAAATTAAAATACAAAAAAAACAACGATTCAGTGCTGTAAAATGAATTATGTAGGAATAAAAGAAATTTGCATTTTTTACACCAACATATCTTAAACGTTGTAAATGCTATCCGATTTGAATGTAATATTTTACCTGAGGTCCAACAAAGTGTTATTAAATATGTCAAAATTATTCAAATGAATGTATATAAGAATAGTTATCATGAATAAAATAAAGAGAGGTTAAGTGAGGTATTTATATTTGAACCTTTCACTCACCCATAATTTAATAAATTAATTTGTAAAATGTCTATAATATTATTTATAACTACAAAATTAAATGTATGTACCAAAGTAAAATATTGCGATCTAAATTAAAAATCCAAGGACGAAAGCAACGAAAAAGCAAGGATAAATAAACTTTTAATAATAAATGTAACTGATATAATGTTGAATTATATCTAAGTTTGCTTCGTGTTTGCACACAACATCGCTAGGAAGTTGGCACAAAACAAAATATTAATTTATATTAAAAGCAGTGGAAGAAATGTTTTTAAAATCAAACAATTTGTATTTTATTTTGTGTTAACATTTCTTATATTTATTTATGTTGACCTGTTATACAATCATAAACCTTTAATATAATCATAATTATATTAAATATATTTAAAAATAGACAATAATATAATATTTACAGATATAATCTAATAAATAGATAATAATATAATTATATATATATAGATAATAATATAATCATTCCAAAGAACGGAATTTCTTTGTCTTCAAATTTAAAATTTCCTTAGCAAAAATATTTTTCAAACATCAGAGAACATTGGGCGGCCTTTTATCTGTCTGTAAATTTACTTGACTTTAATAAAATGCATTCAGTATATGAGAATCAACAAATTATGTTCCTATATTAGTATCAACCTTCTTTATATAATATTTATATATTCGCGCAACAACTTAATTATTTAGTATTACTTACATATGAAATTTTATATTTTATCAAAATCTCCCCTAAAAGTAACTCCTCCCCGGCAGGAATTGAACCCGGCAAGTTGATAGAATTTATTTTTCAATTTCTTCTCGAGATATAGTTTTTTTGAATATGAAAGCCAAATTTCATTAAAAATCGTCCCAGTATAGTTTAGGCTTTACGCGTGTATATCCATTATTGATTTACAATAATCATCCAAATATTTTCTAATTCAGATTAATGTACAACTATATATATATATATATATATATATATATATATATATATATATATATATATATATATATATATATATATATATATATATATATATATATATATATATATATATATTGATGGTTTTTAAAAAAATTAATAAACCCTAGTGTTGTAGAATTCCTATTTTAGTATTCGATTCACAAACGCACTCTCTTTTAATTATAATAAATAATTTATTCATTATTGATATAGATATATATTTCACTTCTCCTTTTGTTCTTTCGTTGAGTTACAATTAAATTTATCCTTATCTTGAGATAAGGTTATATTTCATAACTACTACATTTTTTTCTTTAAAAAAATAATTTATTCTTTAAACATTACTTCTTTTCGTCCTTCAATTATATTATTATTATTTTTAAATTCAGACACGTAAATGTAATAACTTGGATTTTTTTATTGAATAGAAAAGGCATTAAAATAATGTGGAAGTTTTGATTGTCAAATACTACATCCTTAGTATTTAGAAAAGAAAATTTAAAGAGTTTATTTATTATTTCTTGTGCTAAGACTATGTATTAGGTACGTGGGAGAGAACCTATAACAAATGGGTTCTTTAGCCTTCTACTACCCAAACCCAACTTAAAAATTGACCAAATCGTTCCCGATTTGCTTCCTCGAAGGATTCCGTGATCCGTAAAACCTGGAAAATATATCGAAACGTGAAGAATTAATCGAGGTATCCGTAATATTTCAGTATGTTTGAACTTAGCCTATGATTAGATTTCAAACAAGAAGGATGTGTTGTCTGTAGTCTGTACGTATTATTCCGGTCGGATAAGGGAAAGATGTTTCTTTAAAGATGTTTGCATTTTTTCCCAACATCTTTATAATGCGGATTGCTAGTCGGTTGTAAGTGCAATGTGTAATGGTGCGTCTTAGTGATGTAGGCCGATCCGGTATGGCTAGAACTGGTGTTTATACACAGGCTAGCGATTATACCCTGAAAAGAACGCTTGTTTAATGTAATCACGGCGTATGTATCATCTTTATTCTTTTACTCAGACGCATTGAGTTCCATTAGGAGGCCAATAGTTGTACCTTTAAGCAGTAAATCAAAGCTGTGTAATAGCGAACGGAAAGGACCTCCACCCTAGACTCCCAGCTATAGGCTATAAGCTTTATTAAAACAATTCGTCTAAAGAGCAATTAGTCTGAAGGAAATTTATGCCTGCCTAGCTGAGGAGAGCACTACAGCATTTATCTTACTTTCTGATCCCAACTTCAATTATCTATAGCCAACCAAAAATTAAACTTAAAACTATAAGGATTTTTAACTGATTTAATAAATTAGATTAAATGTACAGTACCATTTAATAATATAATTTATTTTATAGGTAAGTTTTGTTATTACATAAAAAGTATTTAAAAATTCAATAAAAATAATGTAACCCTATTGGTGGCTGAATGTCTGGTTGTTTGAACCTGTTTCGATTTCCAGTGGGATTACATTTATTTTTCAACATTAAATGTGGGTGGAATGTTTAAATTAATATTGGACCCATCAGTGGGGTAATTTTGATGTACCATCCAAATTCCATTATAACCAGACTAGTAGTTATTGCAATATGGAGGATAAACAAATGTTGACGGACAGACCGACGTACCGACAGGTAGACAAGAGACCAAAGATGTTTCAAGTGTCTTAAAAGCATTCTTGTTTAGGAAATTTTGAAATTAGAGACAACAAAATTTCTTTATATACCTCACAATGCTTTTGTTACCTCCAGTAAGCTCGGAAGTAAATTTCAAGTCTATTACAAAATTGAAATACATATATTTGCATTTTAGATACTTTTTTAGATCGTTTACATTTAACAATATCTTAAAATCATAAATAGAAAAGTCATAAAAGATATTTTAACACTGTGCTTATTACCTTTAACAGATAATAAGACTTAATTATGAAGTCTATTTAGCGCCATTAGCAATTAGAATAAACATTTGAATTTCGGGGCAGTACTCTCACGCAACAGTAAAGAAATAAAATAAACAGCTTAGAGAAAACAGTCCTTCATTGTTTTGCTTAAAAGTACTTAAAGATTTTACAAGATTACTGCAATCAATATAGGTACTATATTGTAATGAAAATGAACTCTGGTTGAACACTATTAGCAGAGGATATTTGAATAGTCATTAATTCTACATTTGCATTATATGGCACTATAGTTGCAAGCTGTAAATGATATTTTAGCACTGTTCCCTACTCTATTTAATTAATTTTTGTTGCCTTTATTAGCATAACGTTACCAGCTTTCTCTTTACGACTTGAAATACAAGTGTAATAAAACTGTTGAGTTAAAAATAAAGAATGCAACATTTTAACAAACGCTTAAAGAAAATTTACTCTTAATTTAAATAGGATGTTGTAGAAAAAAATTCTATTTTTTTTGTTGTTTTTTTAACAACAGTTACCTTATTAAGAGTCAAAATATGCTTGTAAATAGTTTTATGATGAAACATTTCTGTGGAAATTTAACGTACCACTATTATTTCTATGTGTTTAATTAACGAGCTATTAACACAGATTTATATTTTGTTACTCGGGAATGTAGTTAAAGTGGACTTTAAAGAGTATTAGTGTAACAGCTTTGACATTTTCCCATACTGTGTGCACTGAAAGCCCTGCCAAGCGACAGTAAGGGTGAACTAATGAACTCATAAGGTCAAATGCTAACTTCAGTTCAAACTTATTATGTAACATAGAAGTTATGTTATGTAACACATCGTGATATAAATAAATATAGTTTATCTATTTTTAACTTTATTTTTATAAACTAAAGATAAATTTAATAAGACTGTAAAAGAGCAATCTAATTTAAAAAGCTATTGACAGAGGAGAGTGAAATCACATTTTCTTTTTTAGGGGTATTTGCTTTTTGTGCAATCACGTTAGATACATATGTCAAGTTAATATTCCCTGTCATTTTGAGCTTGTTATTGTTTTAATTAAAGACCAAGTTCTAAATCGACAGTGTCCATCATTGCTGATTCGATTAATATCAGTGTAATTGCTGTTGGGTCTTAAGGAAAAATAATACGTTCCCTTTAGCGATATTCCGACCCCCGACCCCTCCTTGGATCATTCTCTAGATCACGCTACATTGATTTCTTTGAATTGAGCTTGAATTGCCAATGAGAGCTTGAGATTTTGGCGGGTAGTGATCTGAACAACTAGGCAAACAAAAATATCACTGGATAACCACCTAGTGGTTTTATTTTTTTCCTCACATAGGTTGGCCAATCTGAGCTGACATATTTACTAAGTATAATGACATGAGTATAGTATGTACAATTCTTATTTCCCGTTTACCTCTTACTTTCTTTCATCCTCCTTTTTACTAGCTTGTCCACTGTCCACTACACTACAGAGAACACTACAGAATGTAGTGGACAGTGGACAAGCAAGTATAAAGAAGAACTAAACAAGGTAAGAGGTAAACGAGAAATAAGAATTGTACATACTACCTTTAAGTGTAATAAACATTAACTAAATGCAGAGAAATTAACAAGAATCTGACAATTCAATGAAATTCAAAATATTTCAATTTTAATTCAAATAATACAATGTAGTGTGATCTTCTGGTCAGTCAGCTTGAGAGTGACCCAAGGAGGGGTCGGAATATCGCTAAAAGGAGCGTAGTATTTTACCTGAAGACCCAACAGCCATTAAATTATACAATACAACGAACCAACTACTCTAGTGCTCTGTCTATTTTAAGTGAGTGGACAAATAATCAGAATAAATAATCTATCCGACAAAACTTGTAATCATTTTTTTCAAATACGAGTAAATAATTACTTGGTCCAGTGTTTCCCATTTGTTAGTTGTTTCGGATTTTTGTGGTTACATTTAATTATTATTGAACGAATAATTAACTTAATTATTATTAGTTTATCAAAATTAACCATGAAAATAATTTTTCCCCGGCGGGCAATTAAATCCGACATCTGTTTTCTAGAAATTTTCTCAGGAACTATATTTTTCCCGGGAAAAATTACTTTTATAATTAGATTCATATTTAAATGGACTAAATTTTAGAATCTTATAATTTACATATATATATATATATATATATATATATATATATATATATATATATATATATATATATATGTGTGTGTGTGTGTGTGTGTAGGTCAATTTCAAAAAAGCTACCTGATAGCTAGACATACATTAAAGCATGAATATATTAAAATTAACAATGATTTGGCATTAGAATAATTACTCACTAAAGGTAAGTCGCTAATGTCTAAAGAGATTTTTAAAATTAATATCTTGATTACCGAATATTCACCTTTATATTATCTACATAAAAATATTATTGAATGTGAACGAACAATACATCTGTTTGAGATCATAAAAATAACATTATTTTCATTTCTAAAGAAAAGGTCATTGATTCATAAAATTAAGAAATTTGTCTATCAAAGGTTAAAATTTTATATTCTTCTACACACACACAAACACACACACACACACACACATATATATATATATATATATATATATATATATATATATATATATATATATATATATATATATATATATATATATATATTAATAAAAAAAAAGCTATAAAATGATTTGGAGATGATTCGATCTTATAAAATGCGGTATTAAATTATCATATCCGTAGCGTGGTTGATTGGGAGAGTGTATCAGATAATGTTTCGTGGCTTGTGATACGCTAGATTAGAAGGATCGTGTCAAAATGACCGCATTATAACATGCTTATAGGTATATGGATACGGAGCCATCTCATTGGTTATTATACAGATGTGATATTAACCAATAAGATATCTTATCGCTTGATCTCATCTAAGCTTACATGGGTAATGGATCACATGCTAAGGTTCTCACTTTTAAATCTTTCTTAATACTTTCTACTTTAAACAAATTAATTCTATTTATATTCTTTTTATTCTTACAAGAAAATATTTTACATATAATTGTCATTATTGAATGTAGTTTATATTAGAAAAAATAATCTGGATATGGATCGAATTAAATTTTTCTATTTATTGGCACAGAGCAGTACTATCTACACTCGACCCGCGGGCCACTGTCAGTCCCGCAAAGTCTTTTATTCGGCTCGCAGTACAAAAGATTAAGGCCCAATGTAATAAGTTGTAAGTAGAAGTAATAAAGTAATTACTTATATCTATAAATAAAATATTAATTGAAAAATTACCATTTTATAATCCCTGTAATAAAACGGTGTTTTGATAACAGTTATTGGGATTGTCTGACTCAGTAATTGTAAGTAGGTAAACAGGTAGTTAAAGTTTATCTGTTGATCTAAATAGCTTATATTTCTTCATTACTTTAATCCAACAGTCTTTCACTTTAAAGTGGTTGCAATTCCGAGAATATGACTTTTAGCATTGTTCGACATTTAAAATTAAGTTGTTGTTTTTTTATAATTTTGAAAAAGTAGAGATGGAATGAATTTTTCGTTAAATCTTGGCAAATTTCTCTTAGAATTCTTGAAAAATTAGAGCACTTAAAATGGATTATATCTTGAAGATCACTCCAGACAGAGATATCGGGGGTGGAGACGATCCATAATTCAATAGAAGTCATTCATAAATCTGGTAATTCCCACGACGGTGAGCTCGGTAATGCTCGGGCCGGTTCGTCACGATTCGGCTGGGAAAAACACACAAGAGAGCGCGCGGTAATAATACGCGGGGCCCTCGACCCAATCTGCTATTAACAACGCTTTATTTATTGGCCGGCGTGAAATATAGTCGTCTTACAACGGACCACTGGACGACCTATAAGAAAAAACTTGCCTAAAAACCTCAAGGAAGTACCGGTAAAAAAACAAACATAAGCATATAGCTCTATACTTCAATAAACCCCCGAAAAAATATACCCAACTTTTGAAAAGCGAAAGGAATCAACCTTTATATCTCTCTTATATCTTGTTTTTTATTTTCTTCAGATAAATCCACAGAACAATTTGTAGTTCCGCAGTGAAACGGAACATTTTCTACAATAATAATTATTATTTGTTTACTCGCCTATATACTCTTGTAGCGTATCTGCCCGTGATAATTTTTAATATTAGTGGTTCTATATTATTACCCTTGGAAATTCGTTTTAAATTATAATGCCCTTGTATTTTTTTCTGGAATTTGATCAGGTTTTGGTGCCTTAAGGTTTTTAAAGATGATCGTTTGCATACAATGTGAACACACCCCCACAATACACAAAAAAAATAACAATGGTAAATAAAGAAATAAAACTAATATAGGTACAGGTACATACTCGGACCTCACGCTTCATCAACGGTACTTCGAATGAAATCATTAATTTTGAGGAACTGCGAGAAGCTTAACTTCGTCTCACAAATATTATTTCTTTATCAATTGTATTTAAAAGAAAGTAGACAAATGTTTACAGTATCATTATAAACAGAATGTATTGAGTTTATGCTAATGTTTTGAACATCTTTTTTTTTTTTTTTTTTTTTTTTTAAGTTATTGCTCTTAAGTCCCTAACATCTCTAATAAATCTTATGAATCCTTAATCAATCACTTAAATCCTCTTGTTCGACTCCATTCTTCCCAATCAATCTCAGATAATCCTCCGTGTCGCCCTTAAGAGGTAGTAACCATGAGACCAATTGAAGATGTAAAATATACTATTTATAAACTTACAATTTCCTCTCATATACGAGTGCAAAGAAGTTTATTAAATAAACTATCTTTTGGTGGAGAAAATATATATATTTTTTTTTTTCGCTGGAAAGAGAAAATCAATTAAGTAAATATACTGACTTGGGATATTGAATGGACAGACAATTTAAACTGTCTTGACCTCAAATTGGCTATTTCAACCAAGTTGTCTCTGTCGAACCTCCGCTCCGTCTGCATTGTTCGTTATAGTTGAACAGCTAGAGAGTTGTTTAGTGAAATCAAATTATTTACATATTTTTTAAGGAATGCTACTAGGCAAACAATAATGATTGTTACGGGTAATTACTGAATAATCTAGATCAGGTTCATCGAAGGTACGTTTTAAACAATCACTTGATATCTAGAGAACTACGTCGGCTCCCTTCCTGGGAGAATTTTGTCTCCATTTTCATGGTACATTCTTTTTAACATGGGCACATCACACCAATCATGCAATACACGCTATAAACTTTTACATAGACTCTGACACAACACATCTAAATGCAACATGCAAAACAATGTACTCATCTAGAACACCATAATAAAGCCTACATGGACATATGGCGTAGAACTCTGGGGTTGCACCAAACCTTCCAATTGCTGTCGCATCCAATCTCTCCAATCCAAGATCCTATGTATAATAGCTGACGCTCTCTTCTATGTTTCAAATCTTGTCCTTCAAAAAGACCTCAATGTACTCCTTGTCCGTGAATTAGCCATACAAATCAATCCCGATACAAATCATTCCATGACTTCCTTTCTGACCATTCTAATCCACTAGTCCAGAGTCTTTCCCGGTCCATCCCTGACAATCCTCTTAGACTCTAGACGCCTGAAGAGGTAGTTGCCACGTGACCTCTTAGATAACTAAATATATTTATTTTAATTTTATGAATTACATTTATTAATTGTTTCTTTATATTCCACATGAAATAATTTCTGTTTCAATTTATTAAGTGCTATCACTGGATAGTAAATTGCATCATATCGTCTCAAGTCACATATTCACACATCTGTATTACTTATAACAATAATGTATTGTAGTTGCAGTAATTAAAAACAACTTTCTGCGAAACCTGCTAAAGTAGATTCGTATCACCAGTCGTAGCAAAGGCTTATTGTGGCCCACGAGCCATATGTTGGACTTCCCTGATCTAGATCCTTTTTTCTTATAATAGCAATACTAAATTAATAATTAATATATTATAATTGGAAAGGAAAGGAGATGGCAGTGCTACATTGCTACCTTTTAAATAAAAACAAATTATTTAGTATCAATTATGATCACCGGGGTATTTTTTTTTTTTTTTTTTTTTTTTATTCATATTTTTATCTCCCCATGCTCCATACTGTTCCATGAATTTCATGTTTATATAGTTGAGTATAAATTAACGCTCGATTTCTACCTAGTATCGCCATGAAAAATGGTAGTTACTTAGGTGAAATACTAACTGGCTTTGTACGTAATTGAAGCGAGCGTAAGCGAGCTTCTTAAATTTAACGAAATATGCATCTTGTCTGTCTGTCTGTCTGTCTGTCTGTCTGTGTGTTACGTTTACGTGTCCGACGATAACTTAAGTAAAAAATGACCGATTTATTTGAAATTTGGTATACATGTTCCTTTTACTAATACTCAGGCTAAGTTCGTCTGGCAGCGTGATCCGTCCAAGAGTTCGCGCGCAATGCTCGCGTAAACGTGAGCTTCAAATTTAAAATTGGAATTTCAGGACGGAAAAAAATTCTATCATCACCTATTTGATGAGACAAACATTTTATTCAAATAACATTTAAAAGAATGAATTAATAAAGATCGCTAAAACTATTAAAGCGGACCTAAACGTTTAAAATAGAGAAAACAACGTTTTTACCGATATCTTAAGTTCTAACGTAACGATTTTAATAAAACTTCATATACATCGTCTAAAGCAGTGGTTCTTAACCTTTTGGTAACCACGGCCCCCTTATATATATAGGGGTTATATTATATATATATATCGAATATAATATATATAGTACCTAAATACCTTTCGAGGCCCCCTGGGGGGCCGCGGCCCCCCGGTTAAGAACCACTGGTCTAAAGTACAATTGAAACAGGCATGTAAAATTTCAACTTTATACATACAGTAGTTTTTTCGTAACGAAGTGATATATTTTTTAATAATTGAAGTGGAATGGCGGGGACGAGTAGATGAGGTATGTTATAGTAGAAGAACCCTTCTCCTTCTCCCCAACTGCACGGCTCTCTATTACTAGCATGTTCTTTAAATATCAAATCATGATTATCTATCTAATATTTATTCCATTACGCTCGCTTCAATGATAGAGCCACGCGATGCCTAGTAGTAAAGTTTAAACAACTGATGTAGCGAATTACCTAACCCCGTGTTTTCCCACCACACCATTTCATAAATATTAAGTTGTTTAAGCCCTTTGACTGGCTAATTAAACCCTTCATGGGCTTATAGTGCCACGGAGGTATATAGTATGTTTCAATTGAGTATAAATAATGTTGGAAATTATTGTAGTGCAACCGCAAAATGTAAAAATGATCTTATTATATTGGATAAAAGTAAAAAATATATAAATAAAAACCTATAAAATACAAGGAATCAGGTAGTATAGTTATCATTTTCGAAATGCGTAAAATTGTAATTTATAATATTTCTTTGTAAAAGTGAAAAAGCAATGCTCTATACGCAAACTCTATTCTATAATATGAACTCTCTTCTTAGTAGTAACACTGTAGAATTATCATATATAGAAATAAATAAGCATTACATAACATACAAATAGGCTATAATGAAATTCTTATTAAGAAATATATTTACCCCTATACAATTGCGTTAAACTAGCTAATAAAAAACTATTATAATATTATCATGAAATTAAAAAAAAACATTTGTTATTGTAGCGAGACAAATATAGATGTTAAATACTTATTTAATGTAAATAGGTTGGACGGTGTGTTTGATAATGTTACTCTTTTGAAATTGAATTGAATAGGCGCTAAAACCTTCACAGTAATAAATCAAAGGTCATTAAATATGTTTCAAGAAGAGGATTGTTTAGATTGTGTGTTTTGAAACTGTAACGCGAAATATTGACTCTCTTTGACTCAACAATGAAGTCGTTTTTCATTTGATTCCGGCCCGTTTAGCTGTTAAATAGTTTATTAATGTCCAATATAATGTGTCTTGATACAGCTGTATTGTATGAGAATTGACAATTATGTCACAGTTGATTTACTTATTTTATAGCTTTCTACAAGGAAGTGTTAAGAACTATACTAATATTATTTATTGTATTCAATATTTATTTATCATATTACTATTTAATTTTCGTTTGCGATAAAGCAATAAATAATATATTTGACTTACTCACTCTTACATACAGAGAGGAAAGTATTATTATATCCTGACGTTCATTACGAAATAAAACATCCTCTATACTCTATACTGTACTCTAACGTTATTCGACGAATTTAAGCGTATCATTGCTCATACATTAAGCCTGTGCCATACTTTAATAAAATATAATTTAAATAAATGCAGCTATTGTTTATAATGTGAGAGATTTGCAGTTAAAATATAATTAATAAGCCAGTGCTACATTCTAAATATTACAATGTAGAACTTTTTTGTTCCATTTGAAAATGGAGTTATTCTAACCCATCAATCTGGCGTTTTGTCCACGGTTCTTGCCGATTTTTACGTACATTACCATCAGCTCTTATTGTAAGACATTTAAACAACCCTAAATATTTATTGGCCATTTATCTTCTTTCAGATTTTTATTGTTTTGTATCATAGTCCAGGAGACAGCGTATACAAAAAAATGTGTGACAAACATCAAGCAAGAATTTTGTGTATAAGTTAATCATATGGTGCTTTTTAAGAAGATGTGGTCGGCTAAGTTCGTCTGCGGAACATAGCTTAGCAATAGGCGTTTGAAAAAAACAAACCGGTGGAGATTGGCCATGTCCCGCCGATTTCGGTGGACAATGTGATTTTCATAATCCTGAGTACAAAATTTGTTAGTTGAACAAAAATCAAGTTGATGTTACCTTGATACTTGATAGATTAGTTGTTCAAATATTGCTCCAAATCAAAGTGGACACTTGTCAAGTGACGAACTAGCATTAACTTGAATTTTGGTCTACTAATTATTTCTGTACTCAAGATCATAAGAGGCATAGCCTATAATTGACAACCAAAATGGGTGGGGTACACGGCCACTCTCCACCGGTTTTTTTTTTTTTAATGCCCATTGCCAAGCCATGTCCGGCAGACAAACTTAGCCAACCACATATTCATAAAAGGCACCAAAAGATTAACTTAAATACAAAATTCTAGCTTGATGTTAGTCACACACTTTTTTTGCGCTATCTCCTGGACTATTAGTAGGTATAAACTCGTTTTTACATACTAATTATGTATTTGTTGCATTGCGACTTACTTAGATTCTATTACATACTTTCTATGTTAATGGTTTTATAAAATCCGTTTTTTATGCCAAAAGAGATCTTTTCTTATTGGTTTAAAAGATGTGAAAAGAAAACAGGATTTCTATTCTCTATAAGAAGGAAGTATTGTTTGAATTTTAATATTTTCTTTGAACGTACAGTACTTATATAAAGGCAGGAATTGTTCCACATTTTTACCTTTATTTTTACTCTGTAGTTAGATTGGTTTGTATTGTTTATCCGTCGTTCTGAAAGCCTATGGGAAAAACTTGTCCGAATATTCCATTGGTCTCAAGAACATTCTAATGATGAGGTTATTACCGCACCCCTAGCCTAATCCCCTTTCTATCTTTACTCTGTGTTTGTCCGTCTGTTTCTTTTAGTTCTATCTGTTTGTAATTCTTCCCAATATTTTTTTTCTCCCCTGTCTGATATGGTTACATTACTCTCGGTATCAAAAGCCGTCTCTTCGCTATATTTTTTTTTGGTGAAATTTCATAGTCACGATTTGGTTTCTACCGTTTTAAAAAAAGAGGGAAAAAACCAAACAAAGCAAATGTTTTCTCTTGTAATACAATAAGCAAAAAGCAACAGAATCTTAACTAACAAATAACTATTATTAAAATAATAATAATTTAAACTATCTAATTTTATAGAATTAAATTTTAATTTTCTACTATAAATAGAAGTTAAGTTATATAACTAATTATTTGGCAGCATGTTGGAAAGTTTTAATTTTTTTTTAAGCGAGGTCTTATGTTTTAACTTCAGATTCGACCGTTTATCATTTTGTCTGAAGAAGATTTTCTTTAAACTTGGCATGGATTTTCCATTGAAGTCATAAAAATCGATGTTCTGGTTTATAGTTTATTTTTTTCAATTTTTTAAAAAAAAATATATTGTAATTTGGTATGGATGAATGCTTTTATGGTGCTATTTAATTGTTACTATATAGTAATGTTATTTTATATACTAAAAGGATGTTATTAAATAGTAATATGGCTGGGTATATGGTTTATTTAATAAAATATATTTATTTGAAATTTGGCATGGATGCTCAGTCATTAATTTGATGAAGATAGTTTTATTTTATTTTTATTTCTTGGAAGCGAAGTCAATTTTTCCCAGAACAATTGGTATAATTGTAACTATAGACATTTTCAAAAAAGTCTACATTTTTGCTTGGGGTGTTCCTTGAGGTCATTAAATCGAAATCTTCGAATAATGTTTGACATATGCGCACGGTCTAGATACGATTTTGACCTCGTGTCCGTCTGTCAGCCTGTCGGTCTATTCGTCTACATTTTTGCGAACGCCGGCACATTTTGAATTTGTCTGATTTTGATTTTGAACCCTCTTTATGAATAATCTTAATTGCTAAATGCAGTTACTGATATTTTAGTAGTAAATTATTGGTTGTTAGAGTTATAGATCAGATCCCAACGTGTGAAGTGACTTACTTTGCATACGACTTAAATGAACTTACTTGAATGAAGTAGTTCATTCTTTTCATTTAAAACACCTCGATTGACACAAAATAATAAGGGAATAACAAAAATAGAAATTACTTTTTAACTTTTTATAGGTATATGTTTTGATCTAAACTGGTAGCTGCCTGAATATTACCATAATATTGATTTTTAATATAAAATTATGACCAGTTGTCACATGACCTTTGCTACAATTTTCTTGTCTACTCGTGGTTATCTAATACTTTTATTAGCTTTATTCTAACTTGCCTATAAATTACTATCTATTTATATCAAATAAGTCGTAAATGTTAGAATTATTTATACAAATTCTTTAAATAAGTTACCATTCTGCTTTAATAGAACCATTTTTTTTTAAATATAAATAATACTTTTTTATACAAATCGCAACGATTAATGTATTACTGAAGATAGTTATTATTATTATAAGAGGGTTTACTAATCCGGGTTTGCACGTTAGAGTGCATATGAGGTATTACTGCTTTGGATTTTACTGTAAAAGCCCCTGGAAAAAAGATAGTTTTTTTGCCCATCACTCCGAAGTCTATAATATATTCGCTATATGCAAAAATAATTTTATTACTTCAGCATTTTAATATTGTTCAACTAGAACTGAAAGTAAAAATAATTTTTCTTAGACGGATATAACTCTTTAGTTTTTAGCATAAGCATTAGAATATTTTACGCCTCATCTAAATAAGAATATAATAATAGGTCTGGACTATTACAATAATTTTCTTGTTGAAGTTCAAAAGCAACTTGTTAAGTAGAAGTCTACATAGCAAGTAAAGTTCAGGTCCAATCTGGCTGTTAGTAGAAGCATAAAGAGATGGAACGTAGTACTAATATATATGTGTGAAGACATGTGTAGTCGTTATGCTTATATACATAAAGGTCGAATGTTGTCTTTACATATCTACGGTTTAAAGACGTTGTATTACCGGCAGGAGAGAACTGCTCCGATTCTTATTATTCAAACACCGTCTATCTACACGGCAGAACAGGTTTCCTGAATACATTTAGTCAATTTTCGGTTCCATACCGGTGCTCAGAGCACAGTGACTAATGGTACCGAGTTGTAATTGGGTTGTCATGTGGGGGCAGGTTCAACAGCGTCTTACACGCTGAAAGGACGATCCTTTCTATCCGGGGGAAGGGTTCTTAAAGCCTCAGGAGTGACCCACTGAAGAAAGGATGCAAGGACGAGCGGAGGTGAAGTCCCGCAGAGGATGATACGCCCCCGCGCTAAGCCTCCGGCCTCTTCCCAGAGACAATGGTTCAAGACATAATGAGATGCAGCCTTCGGGCTCTTCTCCCTATATAACCCACCAGAAAGATACAGTTAAAATAAAAAAAGATTCTCCTAGTATTATAATACCCTTACTGTTAAGAGAAGGTGGTAGTTTCGACATAGGACGACTGCCGAGAGGCTCCGAGGTAGTTGGTAAAGGTTTCGCATATATCACAGAGCCCGAGGTAAGTACGGAGTGGACGAGCCGGACCGGCGAGGTCAAGAAGTACTGCAGCCGAGTTAAAGGTTGCAACCTGTGTAAGGCTACACGATCCAAACTGTTTTGAAATTAACGCGAAAGATCAGATCCAAGTCAAATAGATGGAACTGAGGGATAAAGCAACTCCTAACTCCACGAGATTAGATGAGAGACAACGAAACCTTTCTTAATTCAAAAACTATATGTTATTCATACACCACTATAAATCAATTCCGCTTCTAGATTGAATTAAAAAAAAGTATAATATATTTACAATCAAAAGCTGATCACGGTATTTTTTATTATACAAAAAGACAAAAAATCATTTAACATTATAATATTCAATTGGATTTACCGAGATGAATGTATCTAGTTAAAAATTATTTATACACTTCAAAATGAAATTCTCAATGGTCTAATGGCATAATGATCAACTACCAATTTTTTATGATTTACTACAATGCATGGTTGTGTGTTAAAATCCATTCACAACAACTCTTTCCTCATCTTGTAACAGTTTAATTAAACGACATTTTTATATGGAGTTTTTTTTCTTTAGATTATTAACGAGAATACTTAAAATAAATATACTTTTATATTCGTAATAATGTATGATTTCAACATTCCTTACCTCAGTTTTTTTTACTGGTCTTATATTACTTTGCTGTATAAGTTTCATCGCACACCTATTACCCCAATTTTGAACCACTTCCCGTCTTTCAATCATCCCCAAATTTTGCTCATGGAAATAATTGAAGTGAAGAATACAGAAACCAAAAAACAAAAATAAGACCTATATTATATAATTAAACCTATATTATTAAATGGTATTTTTATATTAATTATTAAATTGTTAAAACAATTCCGGAACTATTTACTGATGTTTGGATTATATATGGTTTGGGAATAATGTCCCCTGAGGTGAAATTGATAAAAATATTTCAGGTGTGATCATAATGCTGAAACATCGTAAAAAATAATGATTTGTCTAAAATTGTTAACTCCAGTCCATATAACCATATAAGCCGCTTTCATGAGAAATATCTAGTAAACCTCAGAAAGAACTGATAAAGGAAGAAGATGAGAGTTTGATTCCCTGCCGGTTAGGATTATTTTTAAGATAATGTTTCCTAATTAAATATAACCTCGACAGCAATAACAAATAGTAGAAACTACTGAATAGAAATCATTTGGTGAACTGAATAGATATATGGGAAAGATAAGTTTGAATAGTGCCAGAAAGTTGTTTTAATATACATTTAAAATTTATATAATATATATATATATATATATATATATATATATATATATATATATATATATATTTTGATTTCCCCCAGACATTAACATTAACAAGAGGAAAATAAAAATATTCGGACCTGTATAAACAGGTATGTGCGTCGTATGAAGAAAATCCACTACAGGTATTTGACTTTTTATTTATAAAATCGATGGAGAGAAAAATTTAGGTAAAATTACTTAAAATTTACCTGTTTTGTATAATTTTTAGTGTTTATATTTAAAAAAAAAAAGTACTTTTTTTAAATAAAAATATTATTCTATTATCACTGTAATTCTTAAAATATTTAACATTGAGTTGTTAGAGTGTTTAAAAAACAGACTGTGTTTGTATAATCAAACACTTAAACACTCTAATATTTCAGTCGATTAAAAAAGATAATCCTACAGTGTTATCCAGAGTGTCTTTCTATAATTCCGAATGGTATCATTACAGCATACCTAACATTTTTACAAGAAGCTTTTAAAATATTTGTATCACAAATTTAAGTATCTTATTTTTAAGATTCATGTAATAATTCAGGTTGATTTTGAACAAATGGTTACCTACTATAAAATCAAGAAGAACTCGATACATAAAATTTATAAAGTAATTTAAGATTGGGGCAATTGAGTAGGTATTTATGTCAATAAATTACCAGGAGTCGGACAGATAAAACGCTTCTTTTCAAGAAAACAAGATTTTTTTAAGAATTATCAGCTATTAAGTTTACATAAAAATGTCACTTTATACCTTTAAGGATTAAATTTATAAATATGATTCTTTCAATAATGTGTAAAACAATAATGATTCCTTTGAATATTATTATAGCTTGTTGCTGATCATATAGCAGTTATTTGTGTATTAACTGTCGATCTACTGTAAACCAATGATGACTCAGGGAAAACAAAAAATATATACTATAATTTACCTTTTTTTTTTTTTTTTTTTTTTTTAAATCTTACTACACCACCATCTAGACACAAGATACAAACTTTATTTAGTTGTTTTTCAATTAAATAGGTTTATTTATTTAATTTCCTGTCTCGAATTCTACGGCTGAAACCATCATAAAATCTAATAGTCCAGGAGATAGCGTGCAAAAAAGTGTTTGAAAAAAATTTTGTATACAAGTAAATGTTTTAGTGCCTTTTAAGAATATATGATCGGCTAAGTTCGAAAAATACAAAATGGTGGAGAGCGGCCATGTCCCACCAATTATGGTGGACAGTATAATTTTCATGATCCTGAGAACAGAATTAGTTAGTAGACCAAAAATCAAGTTGATGTTATTTTCACACTTGATAGGTTAGTTATTCAAATATTACTAAAAATCAACGTGGTCACCTGTCAAGGGACAAACTAACATCAACTTGATTTTCGGTCTACTAACTAATTCTGTACTCAGGATCATGAAAATAACATTGTCCACCATAATTGGTGAGACATGGCCGCTCTCCACCGGTTTGTTTTTTTCAAACGCCTATTGCCAAGCTATGTCCCGCAGACCACCTTAGCCGACCACATATTCTTAAAAGGCGCTAAAAGATTGACTTGTATACAAAATTCTAGCTTGATGTTAGTCAGTCACTTTTTTGCACGCTATCTCCTGGACTATAAGAAATGATTTTGTATATCTTGTAATTTGTTTCACTTGTACTTCTCGAAGCGCCTGCTAAGCATTTTAATATTTAGATGTAAAACCTAAAATATTATTTTCGCTTCTTTTTAGGGGTCGTAAACGGTTTATGTTTTCACAAATGTTTACAATTTTTTTTCGTTTAGCTATATTTAACCCCTCTCCAGGGCATTTTCATTCATGCAAATTGTAAAATTTAGCCAAATGAAAACAAAAAGTTCAAATTTATATCGCAAAAAAACTCATAACTCGTTTAAAAAAGAAGCTAAATTATAATAAAGGCAAAGAAAATCAACATAATATACCATATTAATATTTTTCATTGTTAATTTGTCAACTAATGGTTGTGGAACTTTAATAAATAAAACATGTATATTCTCTGCCTGAAAACTATGAAAAAGTGGTTGAACTAGCCTATACGGGCAATCATGTATAGAAATGAAAAAAACTGGCACATATAATTAAAGTCTTTTCTGTATATTGATAAAAAAAATGCACCAATTATGGATTCTTCTTCATTTCATAAGTTTTCTCTTAATACAATTGTTTTGAGACACAGCTGTATACAGGTCGATTTTGGGAATCTTAGGCGTATGTATCTGTTGTAGATTACCTGGGCTTCGATGTAGCGTATCTGGTTTTTCAAGAGAGTATGAAATGAAAAAGAATACATAAATAATGCAATTTATATCAATATGCAGGAAACACTTTAATTATGTATGCATTATATTTGTTTGTTTTCGCATTTCTATACATGATGCCCCATATAGCCTAGTCCAACCTACTGTTTAAAACATAATAAAGAAATATAGTGAATAAAAAATATATTATACAAAACAATTTTAATCAGTGGATGGGTGAATAACCAATAAATTAAAATTTGAGATTAGTTAACTCTGATTTGTGCGAACAAATTTACTTGGAAAAAGTCAGTGATTTTATTTTATTTTTATTTTTTTTAATTTAAAAAATCTTTTTAAACAGAGAAGAACATAATCTAATTAGTATAATTTGGTAAATTTTCGTGTTGTAAGAGTGTTGATGTGTTAGTGAGGTGAAGAGATAGTCTGGTAGAGATAGGACCAGGCCACCATCAGGCTGCAGTTCCTTCTGCCTCATTAGTGGAAATAACTTCACTATGTCTTACCCCAGGGGAGCCAGTGCAAACCAGCGCAGACTTGCCATCAGGCGTAATTACCACAAACCACTGCTTACCTCATGACATAAACCACCTACCTCTCTGACAACTCCCTCAACAGATAACCTTATCCTCTTTTTCATTTCTGCTTCGTATTATACTGCCTTGTTTTTATCTGACGGTTCATATCGCTAAGAATTAATTTAAGAAAACAATCTTCATAATTTTTATTTAGAATTATGAATATCTTAATTCTATATCAATATGTGAGTGAAGTTATGTGTTAACTTTTTTCACGTAATTTCTTGAATTCGGCTATAGTGTTAAATGTATACAAGGCATTTTGCTTGTATCTTTAAAATGATTCTCCAGGAATTGTGTGTCTAATTTAAAGACTTCAGAAGAACAGCTTCGTTTTTATTGGAATTATAAAGATAACCTAATAATAATGATAAAAAAGCTTTATTAGTCGAAATAAGAGTATTGCTGAGTATTTTTTTACCCAGTATTTATAAGCTTTGGCTAATTTACCGTGAGGAACAACTTTAGACAAATTAGACAAACTAATTTCTTTTTTAAACACGTTTGAAATGTATAAATTAAGTACGTGATGAAATTAAATCCTTGGTCTATTAGGTGAGTTATTTCCGGTGTTGTGTGGGTCGGATGTCGTGTGATCGGTATGTCCGGAGTATGTGGACTGAACGGTTCCTTGTGTAAAGTCCGAGCTGAGGATATTGTACCAGGCAGTCTCCTGAGTTGATCGACCCTCAGTCTGATAACGGATCGTGATTCTCTCGACTCAAAACAACAGGAGAAGAGCTCGGATCATTCCATCCTCGTCCCTCAACTCGAACCAAGGTGGAACTGATGCATCTCAGAAGAGTTCGGTCCAGTCGCAGCATCCAGTTGTTCCCCTCGAGAATTGCATGGCCCACTCCTTATAATCGGCTCCCATTATACAGCCCTGCTCGTCCGTTTGACACTGATCAATCCGTTTAGATACAGCGTCCTCTCGTCACGTCATCCGGTCGGCACTTACAGACAATCGACAGATTGACTTGGGAGTTAACTTTTATAAACACCGCAAACCTACCTTTATGATAAGGTTTTATTACATTGTTATAAAAATAAATATTAAGTAGATAGTAAATACAATGTTTGGTCCATAAACATTAAATCAAGAATTTAAACAATTCTCGGCACCTATCATGAGATATATCTATCAAACTTTTATTTTTTGCTGGTTAATATAAATTTATTTATTTGAAATCATGTTAATTTCCAGTCCCTAATAATTTCCCTCCTATAGAATATTTTATTTTTATTTATTATAAAATATTTCTAAGAAATGTTTAAAACAACATACTAAATCAAAAATGTTAACCAAACAACTTGAATTACATTTTTTAGTAATTCTACTTTTTTTTCTTTAACTTTATATCTAAGTCAATACTGTTGTTAATTCAAATGCAATTTATTTACTGGTTTAACAGAAATGTATGTTGACTATGTTTCAGGTCATTCTAGTACAAGGGCATTATCTATCCTACTTACCTCTGTGTTCAAGGAACGAGCCAGTCTTTCTCGCCACCTGCACTCCAATAGCAATGCCAGAAACAAGAGAATGTGTCGTCCAGGGAGCAACTAACGTCTTCACAACTATTCACTCTATGGATATGAAATTCGTACACGTCGACAAAAAGTATGTACTCCTGACATAATATGTTAAATTAAATATCATAATATATAAATAAAATATAGGTATATATGAATCCTTAATGCAACGCCTGCGCCTGTAGATATTTTGAGCCTATATATGTATTATATTTTATTGTATATAGTATTCAAACAGTAGTATCAGAGTAGAACGATTTTATTCTTTTCAATGTTAGGAGTTAGCTGGAAAATGGAAGGAACTGCTTCTTACTGCTTCTTAGGGTTATTCAAATTGAATAATGTGTTAAACATTTATTTTAACATATTCCGCGGTCATTAAATTATAAATTTTAGTTTAAGCTATTAATGCATTAAAATGCTAAAAAAAAAAATTAAAAAAATATTTAATACATTTATCTGATCAAATGTTTTTTTAGACCCGCTAAAAATCTAGTTTGACCTAATCCTCGTAATCGCGTGCAATTACTTTTACAGGAAAAAATGGAACATGATAGCGTTATAAGAATAATAGCACGATGGTTTTTTAAATTGAGCACACGCTATGTAAGGCGAGTGATTAAGAGAGCGACGGAGTTATATTAGGAATAGGGGTGGAGCTTGAGAGAGTCCCTGAGTAACACCGTTTAGTTTAATTCTTAAGAGTATTAGTAATAGGCCGTGTATCGGCCGGCTTAGGCTTTTCTAATAAGAATCTGATGGATGAGTCGGTTCTACCTCTTCGTACTGGTGAGGAGATCTTCGGCTCGAGATAGCCAGCCATCCAGTGGACTTATGATTTCAAGTCTCGTACATCAAAAGCTTCAACAAGCCTACAGCTTTTTGCTCCTTCGATCCCACACTCTCTTGATTTTTAAAATTGAGTTTTTTTCTCTTTTTTATATACTTTTTTCTATACAGGTATTTTTTTGTAATCCCCTGATTTAATTGAAGTCGATCTACAGTAGAAGTTAGCCGCCTTTTGCCCTTATCCGAACACGAGGGTTGCTAAAAATACAGTATTGCATAGGAACTGTTTAATAAATGAATCGTAAATGTACTTTCTATCAAAGGGCTCGGTTTCCGACCTTAAACACACAAAACGTCCACAACATAGTTTGATGTATTGAATCGAAAGAAGGATCTCAAACACGGGTATACGTCATCCCTTACCGCGCGGCGAGAGAAGGATGGGGGAAAAAACAGACAAAACTACATTTTGAAGAAAAAGCTTAACATTTATTCCTTCGCGCCTCTACCTCACTCGTTTCCTTACTTATACAACGCACCGCCTAATTCATCACACCGATCTGTCAAGCAGCACAGTATAAGGAGTTGGAGAGCACAATGATTGAATACGTTGCTCAATTTTTTTTTTTTTTTATATTTATTTATTTTTATTTTTTTGTGGCGTTTTTTTTTGTGAGTATGGAAATATTTACATTATATTTTTATGAAGAATGTTTTTAATATTATTTTTCCGTGGTAGGCTGTGAAATAGTAACTTTAGAGCCTAAAAGACATAGCTAAAATCCATTTTTTCATTACGTGGACTTAAAAAATCTTTTCATTACTCCTAGCTGTAAAGAAAAAATCTTTTACGTCCTAGGAACTAAAAGATTTTTTATGTCCGGCGGGTAGTTGTCAAAACTTCCGTTAGTACCGCTGCAGTCTTTGTAGAAATGCTTCTAGTACGATTAAAATCCGCTAGATGTCAATGCGTTTTATTTATCTTTTCTTATATTGTAACCTCTTTTTAAGGTTTCTTTTTTTAAGTCTTAAGTATGTACTAATATTTGTTATTATTATATATTGATTAGTGATTAATATTTAATGTTTTTTCATTGTCTGCTACCTCGGAAAAAATAGCATATGCTACGCGACTGTGAAGTGTTTTTTCTTTACCTTGGCAATATTTACTGTCTCGCTTCGCTCGACAGTAAATGTAATTGCCGCGGTAAAGAAAAAACTCACTTCACAGCCTAGTAACATAATATACAGTAGAACCTCGATTATCCGTCTCCCGATTTACCGTCTTTCTCGCTTAACCGTCAGGCCACACACCATTGCGCACCCCACTTTCTTTGACCTTCGACTCGGCAAAGCCAAAAAAGCTCGAAGTATGTTAAAACAAAAAAAAAAATTAACAGACTTCTTCCATAAAAAAAGTATGTAAATTTATTATTTATTAAAATAAACATCTATTTGTTAATAAAATAACAATTCGTTTTTTAATAAATTAAAAATATCCCCCTTTTTCGCTTAACCGTCTTTTCAATTATCCGTCAAGGCTCTGGTCCCGTGCCTGACGGTTAATCGAGGTTCTACTGTACTATTAATAAAATATGTTTGTGTTGTTAAAACGATAAATTTTATATTTTATCCATTTGCATTAAAAAATCTATTTGCATAGCTTTTTCGTTGTTTAAACAAAAAAAAGAGAGAGCTTCGGGTTGAATCACTGGCCACTAGTAAACTCTTTAACCTAGAATTGATTTAAATTGTATTTTTTTATTACCAAAAAAAGTTTAGACTTTATAAAGCTAAATTTTTAAAAACTAATTCTATAAATCTGTGGTTAATCATAACATTTTTCTGTTGAAATTATTATCATTTTTTTTTTTTTTTTTTTTATCCATTAAATACATAAATAATTCTATGAATATCGGTTTAGATTTAAAGTTGAGAGTAAAATAGGGTAATAATTTATTATGTGTCCTATGAGGCAAAGATTATTTATTTCATGGAATATAAAGTTTTTTAAATAATCAGCGTAATGTTTTTTTAATATGTTAGTTAAAGCACAGGGGATTCCTTTTTAGATTAAGCATCCATACTTTATTTATATAGATTTAATGTTTGCTTCCGAGCGTATCGAAGGTACCCTGTACCCAAAAAAGTACAATTTTCTAAAACCGTACAAGAGGAAACCGCAAATTGCGACTATTCAAGATAAAACTATTCTTTTTTCAATTTTTAGATACTATTCCAGATTTCTTTATCACATAAAAATGTCGAAAATCGAATTTAAAATGTAAAAAGTCAAATTAGATTCTTATAAATGAGTGGTCGATTTTAATGTCTCATTGAATGTATTTAAAGTTGCGGGATTGGTAAAAGCGAATACCGCTTTTTTTTTTAAACAAAAACAACATTAAAGGTATTAAAGGGGAAAATTAAGAAAAATATCATTTTTGAAATGAAATTTAAGAGAAAGAGATCATTTCAAATTTAAAATTATATTATTTAAACGGATATAGCCTTTCTCCTGCCAATGGTCGTGTTAAAAATTATTTTTTTAATTTTACCGCCAAAAGTTCTCACAAATTTAGTGAGTTCTCGACTAATACTCATAATTTATTGAAACTAATGACTGACTATTGTATTTTCATCAAAAAATCATAATCTTTGCAAGTTTCAGCTTTCTAGGAATGGATTTGCGTCAAATTTAGATTACAAGATTTGTCCCGTAAAAACATGTAAGTTAGTTAAAACCACGTAGAAAATAAAAAATAATTGGCCGTAATAGGAAGATACCATTAAAAATGCAATAGAATTTTTACTTATGCAATAGGACTCGAGGAAGCTATGTGACTCACTAATTTACAATTAATTTATGCATTCAAATTTTAAGTTTTAGGTAGTATTCATACTACGGAAAGATTAAATTTTACTTTAAATCAAATTATAATTATCATTAACTACGTCCCGGTGCGGGGGTCTATTTTTCTCTGTATGTCTCCCGTGGTTAATGATAATTATAATTTGATTTAAAGTAAAAATTAATTGATGGTTTTATTCTTAATTTAATTTTTTATTAGTGTTATATAAAATCTATATTAAAGTGTCCTTGATGCATTAAAACAAATTAATGTATAGAGAGTGTCATTGATCTTTAAAACTTAAAAGCAATCGCCTAAACTAAAACAGTTGAGGAATTATGATAGGAGCATTAGGAGTACGGACATGATGGGAATATGCGGCACGCGACCATGCACGCGTCACGTCCAGTTCGTGGTACCTTCAAGACTTGACTCGGTCCATCTGGAGTCACGACCGAACGCAGCCCTCCTCAAGCATTCTACCGGCAGCCAGTACATCCACCGCCAGGGCGCCACCCACCCAAAAAAATAAAATATATACACCCCGACCACAATCACAAAAAAAACAACGGCAGTCGTGCTCTGCCTTGTGTTTACCCTGCATTGTCTTCTTGTTTGAACTTGTGATTGATGCCGCTCTCACACAGTAGCACAGCGCCACCTTAACCACACGTGATTATACTTTACAAAACTTATTTTAAGGGTCCACGTTATCGGGGTGTATAAACAAATAAACCATATAAGTAGAATATACTGTTACTTTTTAATACTTGCAAAATTCAAAGAGATAACTTAGTGACGTTTTAAGTGTTTATTTTATAGTATACAAATTTAGTTTTTAACTCTGACACAAATCAAAATTCTCTAAAATATTCTGAGAATAAATTCAGAAAAATAATGGGTCGATGAATCATGAACACGCTCTTGTCAAAAGGAAAATCAGTATTTAGTTTACTTATAATTTATGAATCCTTGTATCTACTATTATATACTTATTTATCGGTTTTATTTTATTTTTAGAATAATTTAATGTTATTAAACTTGAAGGTATAATTTCTTTTAAAGATTTTATAAAATATTTAAAAAAAAAAAAAATACATGGTTATCTTTGATTATACTGCATTTCCGTCCTGGATCAAAATGAAAGTTATATCCTCATTTCAGTTGAATTTTCTTAGAATTTCAGTTTCATTAAATTTTTAAAAAGAATCGGTTAAGTAATTGGCCAGTGCAAAAGAACAATGTTGAGTTATTTGTGAGTAGAGTGGGTGTATGGAACTTGGTTCTAGTACTATGCCTGTGTGCTCCATATGGAGCGTGAGAAACTCCCCAGGCTGTGTTCCATGGCTCTCCAATATCCGTCTGATAGCCCTGATAGAAGAGGGAAAGAAGGATTTCGAAATGGCAACAAAACCCGGTCATCCATAACACGGCTGAATAGTTCTCCAACTCTGAACTCGACCTTATGCCTTCCAGACTAACTCTCCTCGAGTTTACTATATAACAAGTACACACTTGCGACACTTTACTTACATTTATATACGGATCCGAGTGAACTCTCAACAATTCTCAACTCATGCAGATGCCATTCTAATTGTGTGCTAACTTATAAATGACTTAGTCTATATTATTTGTATTTTAATTTCTCTAGAAGAAATCTGGATGTCAGTCTTGAAATAGGCTTATACTTTATACTCAATTTTATACTTTACGTTTCATGTGAAAAAATTAACGAAACTTACAAAGTAATTTAATGAGATTTCTTGATTTGACAGTCTTCTCGTGTAAAATAATTATTACAGAGTTTGCATAAGATCTACTTACTTTCGAACATTTGATTGATGTAATTACAAAGTGCATGGCTAATGAGCTCCTTGAAAGAACGGTTAATAATGGGATACCTATATAATTATATTATTATATGCAACAATACTTTTCAGAATGTTATTTTCACTGCCCCAAGCTCGTCCGCTTATGACCGCGTAAAAACATGGAGATAGAGGTTATTGAAATTGTTAACATTAGATTTAATAATGAGTTATAAATTGAAACAAAGAAGCAGAGCATCTCCTAAACAAGATGAGCCCACACTAATTCACTATTGCGTCGTCAACTTGACAGTGACAGCAAGGTCTGGTTTCTATAAGACACTGTGGGAAGTAAAGCTCAACACTCACAAGTTCTACTGGGCTTTCTTATACTTCTCTGCCTTTGTTAGACTTTCTAAACGTTCCATTGTACCATAAGACGATTTAAGAAGATGCACTGAACATATTGGTGTTTTTAAACAAACGGAAGACTTGAGCACTCGATAGTGTCGGAGGCCTCCCACGAAGAACGACAAGAGGGGTCCGCTCTCGGGGAGCGTTGTAGCCACTTCAACTTCTTAAAACAACCATAACCTCATGTGAATAACTCGTAACAACTATAAGAGACGAGTAAGAACCTCCCGTTAAGTAAACAAGACTTACAACTCAGCCAGATAATAAAAAGCCACTCCGAGTCCTGCCCTACGGATATGTATTAAGAGAAAAACTTTCTCACCCTCTAGAGTACGGTTCCTCGTTGTCAGAGAGGTCGTATTCTACTGTAATGAAGGGTGTGTTCATGAGTTACGTCCAAACAAGTAGCATCTTCATGTGAGTTTTTGCCTACTGAATTATGTTTGTGAATTCCACGCAGAGTCCTTTTAAGCTCGAAAGAAACGAGGAAAAATATTAATAAATTTGCGTATTGGGTTGGAAGCTAGATGGTTTTGCTCTCGGCCGAAGCCTAAAGAGTTAAGAGGCCCCTGTGGTGGTAGCGCAATCCGTTAGATATAGCCCGAGCCTGCGAGGTATTTATACACCGGCCGGCAGAGTTACCGACACTTCTTATGAATTATGAACCTCTAGGTTAAACTGGGGAGAACCGCTCCAACTACTGCAGCCTATATGATACAACTCGAGTCTTTTACAGGCTTAAGAGAAGCCGGGAGTTCCAGGTCACTTGCAGAAACCTTTACTAGACATCGTTCCACATAATACAGAACCTTAAATAAACATCGAGAACAGAGACAGCAAAAAATTTAGATAAGACTTTTAACAGTTATAGTAAAGTCATTGGAGTCAACTTGTCTAGAAGAAAACTAAATCCTCTATTAGTCGGTAGAACATAATATATTATTCTGAGGTATAAAATTGCATCTATGTTGCACGCTACACTCACCGATTCAATTTTATCAATCAAAGCCGTAAATACAATTGAAAAACTCAAAAGAAGGGTCGAAAGATCAACTTACTAGAGTGCTAAAAGTCAAAGTTTGAAATATAAGAGGTCGTATCATCGACATTACGAAACATAATATGATGCTGAAAGCTAAGCGGTAATATCTGCTGCTTGAAGAGTTCATTTATTACATTGATATTAAGTCTGAGGAAAAGGTTCCTGATTGCCAAAGAGAAATAAATCGAATTTTAGGTCGGACATATCGGTTTGTAACATCTATAATAGCCTTACCCTCGCAACACATTGCCCATACATTAATATATAGTATAAGTATAAAAAAAATGGAAAGTTTGAAAATTAAGGACAAACAACTTGAAAGGTGTTAAAAAACCAATTAACGGAAATATTTCCAAAAAATATATAATAATAAGGTTGAAGGTCTGCACAGACTCTTTGAACTCTTTAATGTTGTTAACACGAATTGTTTTAGAAAGTGTATGGTTTATCGGAACAATTATAAATGGTCGAAAGATTTCGTTAATTGAATGACATATTGATTGGGAGGTTATAATTTTTATGATTAATGAACTGAAAGAACTAATTTCTAATTAGAGGTTTGTGATGGTGGTTATTTTTTGTGGAGAAGGAAGATGTGTCAACACAGGCGTTACAGATGGTTCCGTGGAATGATGTTGCGTTTCTTGACGAATCTGTAATATAACAAACACTCCTTATGGTCTTTTAAGTGTCGGAGAAGCGAGTCATGTTGACCGATGTGGACCTGAGTCATGTCGGTATTTGTCTGGGCCAGAAGAGATTCAGCCATCTAGATAAGTTTACCGAGTCAGTACAGGACTTGTACTATGTGTCCTGTGCTTACCTTCTTGTCTAGAAATTAACTCGAGGCCCATGTTTATTCTTCATATCCCATTAAGCACTGTTTTTAAATCATCTCAATGATTCGGCCCAGCACTCGGTGCTTGTTTATTTATTGTTTTTAAGACGTGTCGTATCTTGTTCACATTGTTTTCTTAGCGTGCTTCAAATGTTCTGAGAAATTTTGTAAGTGTTTGTACTTAATCGTGTTACATGCAACATTGCTTTTTAAAAAATAACATTTAATTCACTCATCGCCTAAATATCGACAACTTTTTTTTCAAACTTCAATCTTGAAGTCTCAACTTAATGACGACAGACCTAGAGTTTAATATTTGGTAGGGGGCGCTTACCAAACTTGGATGTATCATTAAACCTTAGGTAAAAACGTAATGATTAAAATACCACACTAAAATGTTAAAAAAAATATCCTTTTTTACAGTTTTACTCGGAAAGTGCTTTACTGAACTACTAGTTTCACACTTGTCTACGATTCTTTGAGAAAACGTGCTAAAATATGCATTCTACGTACAGGAATCAAACTCAAAATTGATACTTTTATTCGAGTAAATAACCAAAACAATTTATACAGATTTAAAAAATAGTCTTCCAATTCATTCACGTGCATTACTTATTTTATGCTTTTACATCCCTTATTGTTTAATTAATTTATAACTATTTCCCCCTATCTTTTTAAATCTGTGAAAATTGTTTTGTTTTTTTACACGATTATAAGTATCAATTTAGCAATATTTCATTTTCCCGGGTGGTTCAAATTAATTTTATTAAATAGTTATTAAATATTACTTATCATACAAAAGTCAAATGCATAAGTTTTATGAGCATTCTGTTATTATAATAGTGGGTGTGTGTATGGGAATAACTCCTCCTGCTGCGTGAGTGATGCACCAGAGGAGTTAAGCTTACCCAGCTCTTTATTTAGAGAGAAATTCTTAGAAGAGTTTTTCCTTTTTGTTATCATTAGTCCTGAAATTATAATCTTTTTTAATTCTTGTAGAAAACCTGTGCATTTAACTCTAAGGAGAGAAGAAGTTTAGTGACCAATAGAAGCAAGTTTAATAAAAGTTATTGCAATAAAGAGAATTAGTATAAAGGCATTGACTCTGACTTTTACATTTTGTTCTACATACGTATCCATTGTGGTTATATAGAAAGTCAAATAAGTTTAAAATGCGAGCTATATATGTATGAGCCGTGTGCAGTTAATAAATCTTTAAATTATCGCAAAGGATAATCTGGTCGAACGCATCATCTCAGTATATCTGATCAGGCTATCTAATCCTTAAACAGTAAAGCATACAACTCTTCCGCTCCACCACAACAGGGTTTGACTTTTTAAAAAATAAAAATAATTTCATAACAGTCCCTAACACTCCGCGCACACTTTTTAAAACATTATTATACAGAACTCAATAATATATATTCGTGTAATAATAAATATGTATATTGTTATTTTATTGTTATCTTATATATCGGTTGTTTGCCTCGGGGACCTTATAGATGCCGTATCTTCCGCCAGAGTTCTCTCCGTATCACACACGTATGACATTATGTAAAGGTTAACCCACTCACTGACCGAACCATTAGACATTCTAAACTCAATAACTTGGTTCTAAACCTTTGTAAAACTATACTAGACTCATATAGATTAGCTTGGTTTAGTTTCAATAGATAGGAACATCATAACCTTGGCAATTCTTGCTTCTGCCCATCGGCTGTAGATGTATAAGTTTATGGTCTTGGTCTATTATTATCAGGAGTCAGATAGGATGGTGCTCTACCATGAAACCGTAGCAGCAACTTATTTAACACCCATCGCCCCTTGAGAATCTTTAACGGTATAATTCCATCCTTGCCCTAAATAATAGAGAAACAAATATGATATCTTCAGCCTCAAATCAAGAGATAAAATTCAGATGGATATTTTCTAAAAATCCTTCTCTAATATATATTATACATTTAAAAAAAAAAAAATACCTTTCTCTATTAATTATGAGCATAACCCATTAATTTTCGAATAAAAGACTAGAATAAAGTACGTCTAATACATATTGATCTTCGCTTACACCCACAAACAAATGTTAAATCAATACAAATCCATGTTCTTAACATACCACTCATTCTATGCTTGCACAGTATGAAGACTTTAAAAATGTTACTAACACCTCTGCGGCAGACATAGGGCAGACAGTATTTTAAAATTCTTTAAAATGCTTGTGCTCATACATTTGTGCCAACAAACTACACCATATGTTTACTTTAGTTTATGACAAAGTATTAAAATTAAATTTCACCTCAGAGATGCATAAAAACCCTGTTTTGAGAGGACATCTTTTCAAAATTGTCCGGGGGAGGACCCCCGGACCCCCCTTCAAATGTGCCTTTGAAAATCCAATTAAAAAATCGATAATAAAATGTAAAATTAATAGTTTTTCACAAGCTGATAACATGAATTCTGGGAGTAAATTTAAAACGCTTAAGTATAACATAGTTTAATTATGGCAATAAAAATGTTTTTAGAGGAAATGCTTCTCTTCGACGACGTTTGCAAAAAATTTATGATTAGTTGAAAACTATGTAATTTAAGGTGTTTATGTTCAAGTATTTTGTTAGATTAAAAACGTATCATGAGCAGTATTATAATTATTTTATAAAGTTTTGAATTATTTTGAGAGCAAAAACGTTTTTATGGTCGAGATGAACCCCCAAAGCGAAGGGAATTAGCCGTAATATAGGTTCAAGTTATAAGTGGTTTATTATTAAGTTATTTTATTGTTTTTTTATTAGCAATCCCCCGCCCTAACCTAGGGGGCGCCGCCATATTATCTCGCCCAGGGCCCCGCAAGATCTAGATCCACCACTGTATATACTCTGCGAAAAAAGTAGAACTACATAGTTACTTCTACTACGTATCAACCGTGATGGACTTAGAAACAGATATTTTAAACACCAAGCAACAATTTACAGCTAATTAAACTATTAAGGATTTTCACGGAACAAAACTATGTAATAGTTTGAAATTTCTTAGTTACATTTATATATATATATATATATATATATATATATATATATATATATATATATATATATATATATATATATATATATATATATATATATTATACGAGACCTCTATCATAAAATTTGTACCCCTGAATTTCGTAAAGTTTTTCCATTTTTTAGCTATCGCAATTTAACTTATTAAGTAGGTATGCTCCTTATACGAAAACCTTTCGTAGGACAAACATTTAAATAATTCTCTAATTAACTATGTTCTTCGTTTTGCAATTTTAATCTACTTTATATGATGCGTCAATATATTGTAAACTTTCAGAATTTTAGTACTTGCTTGTGGAATATAAATTTAAACAATAAAAATAAAAAAGAATACATTTTTTAAAAAATTATATTAATGAAAACACATAATTTTAAAAATTAGGGAATCACTTTTAAACTTTAATCTAAGAGTCAAAAGGAAGAGAAATAAAATAAAATCATAAAAATCGGTTTTGACTAATAGGGGTTTGAAGTCCCCTTTTTCGCTCATGCAGACTGAACTAAGTACCTTTTCAGGCTGAGGGAAATATCTTCGCTATCACGATACTTTTTATAGAAGAATTACTTACTTAAAAATATATATTTATTATAGGAGAGCGTTAAAAATGAAATATATTTAATGTATGGTTAATATCCAATAAAACTAAAGCCGCTTGCTTCTTTTTACTGTCGATTAAATTACATAATAATGCTAATAAAAGTTAAATTACAATTAATTGGTATTCCGTTTAGAGATCAAATTGATTAGAGTAATATATTTAAATTTCATCATTGTTTTTGTATGTTAAATATGACAATATTACTTGGTGTTGCAGTGGAGAATGGCATCTCGGATTCACAAAGTCAGAACTAGTGGGAGGTTCTTGGTACCAAATACTTCACAATGACACTCTCAGGGAAGCACAGAACAAACACAGGCTAAGTAAGTATCCCACTCATATTTTATTACAATTAATAACTTTTAAAGTTTAGAAATACAGTTGGAATATGTAAATATTAATCACTGAACTGCGAGCAATTCAATTTAGTAGATTCACTACTGTATACAACTAAACCTAAGATTCCTTTTTTTTATTTCGAACTTATCAAAGGCAACAGCATTGTAATTATTCTAAAGAACGAATTTCTCTTTCAGAAATTCCTTATATACCAATTACGTTTCATACCACTTTGGTCTCGTGTTTTTCAACAATTTTGAGAACCACCATAGCTTAAAAATTTAATCGCCCAATTTTAAATTTAATTTGGATGGCAGGTAATCAGCCCAGTGTTGACATCATATTTTAATCTTCTGCTTGCTTTCTCTCTCTTTCGCATGCGCACAAACTTTTAACAGACTATTTATGATAATTCATTTCATAAAAATAATTAATTCATAAAAAAAAAAATATTCATTTTGCACATTTACAATTTTTATTAAAAATAAATTAATAATAAAAACACTTTTTTAAAAACGCTTTTATCTTGGGCCATCCGCCACATTGGATTTAGAGTAATGGCATTTTATTTAGCGTATTCTCAGCAAACCCTTTCACCCATATTGTGGGCGAGCTTAAAATATAACTAATCCGCCATCTTGGCCTGTCCACCATATTGGATTTAGAATGAAGTCACTTAGCTAACCATGCATTGTCATCCAAACTAAACGTATATGCAAAATTTCAATTCAATCGGTTGAGGATAACTGCTTTAAAATTCAGTTGCATGATTTGACCCGAACATACATACAAACATTGCAAGTTATATAAAAGCTTGTAAAATATCGATAAACCTATTTACTGGGTGATATGACAATCTGCCCAACCATTTTCAAAAGCCAAATAAATAAGTTAATTAATTTGTTTAAATAAATGTCTTCGCACTAGATACTAGAAATTATTTAAGAATGATATAGTTGCCGTACCTATAATACTTCGTAACTAAATAATTCTACATTTTTGGGTTATGAGAAACATCTCTTAAGCCCCAGATAATTATTTTTAATTTTTAGTGTTACAATAACTCTAAAGAATGCCATTTTAGGGTTCCTAGGCAAAAACGAGGACCCTTATACATTCCTGATCTTGTCTGTCTGTCTGTAACGCACCTGATCTCCAGATGAACCCAACACAAATATTTGAAACTTTGCAGATATTTTATGTGTATATAACCCAAAAGCAGAAAAAATTAAAGGGAAGCCCCAAAAAATTATCCATCAAAAACTAGGGGTTGAAGTTAAGGGGTTGATATTTTGTTAACAAAATGCGTCATGTGGGGTGTAATACGATAAAGAAGGACTCCTTCAGTATAGATAAATCATTGGTTTCGTTTGTGTACCAATTCATCTTTGTTCCATGAGTCCTTGAAAATCTCGATTTTTCTATTCCCCCTCTCAATTTATTTGACATATAATGGAAAAATCTGAAAAAAGCATAGTTATAATTTGTGAAAATACAAAAAATAAAAAACAAGTACGGGGTACCTCGGAATATTTCCTCACTTTGGAGGCCACTAAAGTGGCCTCTCCTGCTGGAGGAAGCAGCATTGGACATGGCCAGTACTTGGATGGGTGACCGTTTTGAACTAATTGATATTTTTATTATTTTTTTTACAAAAAAAATTTAAATTATTTTTATTAGGCCAAGAGCGTTAGCTCAAAAAAGGCCATTAACGGGAAAAATTCCGATAGAGCTTAATTTTGGATTATGGCTTTATTTTGGTCCCCTGATCAACACATTAATTTTTCCCCCCTCGAGGGAGGTCTGCTTTGGCCGCCATTTTGAAAAAAAAGGACCGAAATTTGGTTTTTGGCCAATATCTTCGTTCTCATCGATGATATGACAAAAATAGATAGTATCAAATTTGTAGGACTTTAAATTGTCAACAAAAAAGGTTCGATGTCATTATACGCTAAAGTCAATAGTTTCGATGCTATAGCTCTGCGAAGTGTGACATATTTCTGCACCCGCATGAAATGTTGAGTTTTTCTACTCCACGACTCGCTCGCGGCACCGGTAAAATCGAGTTTCTATATAGATTCAAACCACGGGGTACATTATTTATTATCGAGTGTCAATGTATTTTTCGTCTGAAAATCGAAAAAATGTCGCACTTTGCAGAGCTATAGCTTCGAAACTATTGACTTGAGCGTATAATGACATTGAACCTTTTTTGTTAACAATTTAAAGTCCTACAAATTTGATAAGATCTATTTTTGTCGTATCATCCATGAGAACGAAGATATTGGCCAAAAACCGAATTTCGGTCCCTTTTTTCAAACTGGCGGCCAAAGCAGACCTCCCTCGAGGGGGAAAAATTAATATGTTCATCGGGGGACCAAAATAAAGCCATAAACCAAAATTCACCTTTATCGGATTTTTTCTCGTTCAAAGTCTCTGGCGCTTGGCCTATTATTTCATTTATTTGATTATTTAAATTTTGGAGGTATTTTGACACATGTAAACAAACTCTGACGTATAACATAAGTATCTCACTCATTAATAATTATGATCACTTGTAACTTTTAAACTAATTAATGGAATTTCATCGGGTTTTTTTTTATTGTTCCTAATTTTTTACCGGTTCCTACGATATACTATATGTCACAAACATATTTATACTTTCAGTATTAGTAACCACCAAAGTTTAAAAATTAAAAACTTCAAAATGTCGGCCAATATTAAAATTAAATTTTGTTGATTTGTTTGCTACGATGATAACACACATACAGACGTCATGCTGAAAACCATTCGAGAGGTCTTAAAAACACCCAAAACGGATAATTCAGTTGAAATCTCAAAAAAATAAAAAAAAAATGGGTGAAAACATTACTTTTCCTACCATAGGTGAGGAAAAGTAAAGAAAAAATATTTTAAAAAATGGATTTCCATACTTTGGATATTTTGTTGGAAAAAACTAACTTCACAAACGAGTAAAGTTAATAAAATGTGTAATTATAACAATAAAAAAAGTATATATAATAACTCTTTATGGGGAATATCTAAAAAACTAACATTTTAGCAAATAACTATCTGTTTTTCTCCCCAGAATTACATAATGAGTTTTACAGTTCTACAGTTCGCTATTTAAAAACGCTTAAATTCATTTGATTGTATATTTAAGTTGTAAAATTTTAATGCTTTCTAACTTTTACATAGAATCAAGTGTGTTTATTCTTGGAAGTACATGATCAGGTAAATGTTTTGCGAGTATTTAAGAGAGGATACAATAAAACCAAAGAGGTTAATATTTAAATAGTCATGTATACATTCTTGTTGTAGAAAATGTATAATTGTGAAACGTTAGTTACTCAATAAACGTTTTGTGTATTTTCTGAATTATTATCACTTGAGCTTATGCGTTTTTACATAGTACACTAGATGGTGTTACAAGTTACGTGTCTAAGTTATTTTTTTAATGGTTACATTATTTTATTTAATCGTAATTATATATTTAGTATTAGATTGTAGTGAAAACTACCTAATGATTGCAAAATTTTACTTTTTCACTATAAAATTAGTAGTAGATCTATGCTAATGGAGGATAATAAGTAATTTCCCATTAAGGGATTGCAATATATAAAGTTAGATGCTTAATTTGCCTAAGTACCCAATAAAAAACAGCTATCGAATTACATATCGTAATAAGAGGAGTTGCACCTGTTATTACCTTTGAAAAAACAATATCCTGTGAAATTAAATTATCTTAAATTATTGAGCCACAAAATTGAATCACTAACTTTTAAATGTATATCGAGAGAAACTAATACTTTTAAATAAACTTCCCTACTAAATTGAGTATGAATGATAAACTCAGCATACGTTTTATGCTGATATTTTAGGTTTAGACGGATTATGATATAAATATGAACTGCTATTTAATGTTTATAGTAATAGACAATAGAAATACTTTAAAAATTAATGTATTTTATTTAAAACATATTGTTATAATGATATTATAATAGCTAACAAAACAAGGCATTACCAAATTCAATTTAAAATTTGGTGTATAATATATTTGATCTTAAGTTATAATGGATTTAAATAGAATATTTTGTTGTTGAATTGTGATAACATTCTTTAATGTATCAATTAAAAAAGTAGCACTTTTGTTAAATATCCCTCAACTTGGTAATACATGTTGCGGTATAACTTGCAGATAAACATGTACAGGTGAGTGTGTGATTTTATAACTGTGCAGTTATGATAGGATATGGGCGTGTGAAGTCAATTCACACGCGTAGTCAGTTCACACGCTTCGGTTTACCTGTCATGTATACCGCAACATGTATTGAACAGCTTTAGTCATGTTTTATTTAAATACTTCTTGCGTTATATGAATAATTTATTTTTGAATTTCACTTTTTCCTAAAAGCACAGAGAATCGATAACAAGAAAGTTTTAAGGTTTGATTTAATTTAACTTTATTTATTCGTTTCTTTATTTTATTTAAATCATTTCCAGTTTTAGTCTTATGTCGAAAACAGCAAATCAAACAAAAGGCTATAATTCAGAGTAAAAAATAAATTCTTAAATAATCTAAAAGTTTAAAATATTCTGAATAATTTACACTGCACGGAGTTTGGGCATGAATAATTGCCAAACAATTTTTTTACCTATTGCAACAAACACCGGTTTTTTTGTTTTTTATTTTTGTAAAAAAATAATAAAAAATATAAAGGTTCAAAACAAATATGATGCTATACCAAATATAAAAAGCAGTATTGTAATATTAATCATTTTATCTATAAGTAAAAATATGTTGATGATGTATGAGTATAAATTGCAATACGCAGTATAAAATCAAAAATTGCTATTCCTAATATATTCATCTTAATTTGTAAAAAAAATGAATAATTATATATTAAATATTAAAATTTATTTTAAACCTGAGAATAATAAACTAGAAACATACAAAAAGGTTTAGGTTTATTTCAAGTAGTAGGTACCTACATGAAAAAAAGTATAATGTAACATGAAAAAAATTGTTTACAAATATAGTTTTACGATATACTTTGAACTTCTGTGAATCTCAATAATTTGAATGAACAATAAATAAATACTTACGTATTAATCCTTAACTGTATACTGTATATCATATTTAAATAATTAAACATAATTTAGAATAATTCTTCCATGAATAGATGCTTCAAAGGATGATTACACAGTACAATGTATAATTGTAAAATGTAATGTATAATTGCAAAATATAGTGTATAACAAGCATGGCTACATAATAATTCACTTGCTTATAATACTTAATTACATATAAGTATTAATTTTGATAAAAACAGGTATGTGCAAAATGCCTAAATGACAAGAATCAATTAGTTATGTGTAGGTATATATATATATATATATATATATATATATATATATATATATATATATATATATATATATATATATATATATATATATATAGATATTAGAAGAAAAAATAGCATTTGTTGTAATATTTTTTAAATATTGATGAAAAATAATAACTGCTAAAAAAAAGAGTAATAAAAATCTAGAATTGAATATTATGCCGACAAATAGTGAAAACGTGTCAGTAATTAATCAAAAACTCCTTAAGTTAAAAAATAAAATAGAAACTTGAAGAGATGTGATATTTTTTCCACCTTTCCTTTGCCTAGTATATTAACGTTTTCTAATGGCTGTTAATATAGAGGCGTTTATGAAACGTTTAGTGTTAAACCCTTGAGTACGATGAGAGATATGGAAGGTTAGTTATAAATGCTATGTGTTGTTATAAAAATCATTTTTCTTTTTTAAACTGGGAGGGAAGGGAGGGTGGGTGAAGAGTAACTCTGGAACTCATTTTAAAGACCTTATATATATTTTTTCATTTGATAAAGAGCAAAAAGTGTTAATTATATAGAGATTTTTATAAGTTTACAACACATTACAATATATATGTATATATCAACACACATTATTTTATTTTTTTTTTTTTAGATTCATATATATATGTTGGATATTATTAAAAGGATTTTTCGAGTGCGGCTAAAGATGAGTTAAATAATTTAAGAAGTAGTTGTCGATTAAGATCTATCTTATATATAAAGTGGGAATAATATTGGAATAAAATGGTTTTAGATTAGCAGGTGGTTTGACTGCATTTCATTCCTATATTCACTAGTAAAACAATTTTAATTATCAACAGCCATTTTCCTATTATATTTGTTTTTTTCTTTGGTCTAATAATTAAATATTAATAGGACTGATTCATTCCTGCTAACCACAAACATCGTATTTTATCTCTTTTCTTTTTGTTTCTCATATCTGTACATAGTATATACTCAGAATAGTTATTTGTGCAGCTAGTCCGCAAAGTGGCACTTTGCTGCACTAAAGAGAAATATTTACGCACGAGCCGCACGCGAGGGCGGAAAGGTTTCTCGAGTGCAGCAAAGACACTTTAAGCTCGAGTTGCACATTCAATTTTTCCAACTGTTAGTATTTAATCTGTAAATAAAATATAATATAATAGAGTGTTCATCAGCATGTAAAATGTTTTACAATATCAACTAAACCAGGTGTTCTGTTTGTAGCCAGTGTTGCCTTTTTTGCCTGATTCAGCAAACCTGACCAAGCGCAACACTTACTCATCACATTTGATTCTTTTTTTAGATTGTCTATCTTTACTTTTTTATATTTTAACATTTTTATTTTTGATATATAGTGTTTAAATCATGTAGTTAGTTAAAAAATTATCATTAGTTGTCATTGTTATTATTATTATAATTTGGATTATTTAATCTTTGTTTAGATTTAAGTTCTTTATGTTCGTAATTTGGAACACTGGAGTGCTGTAAAGTAAAATGAGTGCGGTAAAATAAAACGAGTGCGATAAAGTAGTAAGTGCAGGAATCGGCTGTTTTGCGTACTATTTTGAGTGCGATAACAACCACTTTATCAGTCAACTGTAGGAAAAAAGTATTGAGATGATGAAAATATTCAATTATGAGATTTTGATGGATTTGTCCGTTTTAAGTTCCTGGGTGTCCAATAAAGTTGTTTTTGAAAAATGAGTGTCTGTCGTTTGTTGTCTTTAAAATTTGTATTGTCTGTCACTGTGGAAAAGTGTGTGCCTAATAAACTACTGGACCGATTTCAATGAAATTTGAAATTCAAATTTAAAAAAAATCATACTTAATTACTTTTATATATTTAGTTGAGTACCTAGTTACAGTGGAGTGTAGAGCATAGCTAAAAGGTTTTCCATAGCAAGAAGGGCATGTTGAAAGACATTCCTCTTTCCTTCAGGGTGGATGATGCAATGTTGTCCCAATCCAAGTTACGTTTTCTTCTCCTTCCCCTGGGTTTTTCCTATTTCTAAAAATAAAGTCAATTTAAATAAAGAAATTTTTTTCCTGGGTAACTACTTATAGTTAGGTAGAGGTAGAGGTATTTATAAAAATAAATTGGTATCAACTATAGAGATTGAAATTTAAACAACCACCTGTTGAACACATAATATTAGTATGTTTAATAATAGTCTGTGATTTAAATGCATTATATTATCAAAAACTAAGTTAATGTTTGTTTGACACTTATAGGTTAGTTATTCAAATATTTCTCTAAATCAATGTGGTCAACTATCAAGTAAAAAACTAACGTCAACAAGATTTTTAGTCTACTAACTAAATGTATACTCAAAATCATGTAAATCACATTGTCCGCCAAAATTCCGAAGTGGGTAACAGGTCATGGCCAGCTTTGTCCCACATACGATTTTTGGATGTCACCAAAAAATTAACTCACTCACATAAGTCTAGCTAGATGTTAGTTAGTCACTTTTATACACGCTATCTCCTGGAGAATAATTATTTAATACGTTTATTGATTTGCATCTAATCGTGCTTTTAACTTTTCGAAGTAGAAAATATCGTTATAAATTTACGATGTACTAAATAAAATTTGTATAAACATTGGATTTTTGCCTAAAATATTAATTAATTAATTTTTTTAAAAAAAATACTTATCCATATAAAAATAAATAAAATTATTAAAATAGTTATTTTTTGTAATCTAGTTAAAAGCTTTTATATTAAGGAGTACCACTTTTAAAAATACTTTAAGTTTCATGAGAAAAAGAAAAGAGAAATCTTTATTTATAGACATTGAATAGCTGGTGATGAATCTTTTCTCAGTACAGAGTGGTAAGCATTTAATATAATATAATATATATATATTTATGTATAGGTATAATAAGCTGAGCTGTTTATTAGCTGATAGGTGTTCAAGTTATATTAGCGCGGGGGTAGAGTAAACGAGATTATTTTTACCAATATATTATTATTTATTGGGGTCTATAAGGAGTTGAGGGCCGGAGAGAGCCCTAATGGTTCATTCTTATCCGATCACTCTGTTTGTATTGTTTTTTGCCGCCTCTCGCTAAGAAGTATATAAAACCCCGGATTTTCTTTTTTTTGTCGGGCGTTGGAACGGAGTGGTGGGAGGTGGTCGATTAAAGGCTTGTTAAATTATATAAAAGATTATGGTTTATATAAAAAAAGGTTGTTGTTATAGAGGGGGAGGTGGGTCGGAGGCGAGGTGTTAGCGCTGAGGGGATCGTGTGAACTGATGCAATCTAATTGTTGTTTAGAAGGCACTGTACCGGCTGATGAATTATGGCAGGGAGATCTTCTGGGACCAGTACTCTTCGTAGTCTTTAACTTGTTCTTACCAACTTGTTCTATCGGTTCGGTCTATCACATCCCCTTTCCTAGACCGAGGAAGCAGCCCGAGTCTTCTCACCTTCCACAGTTCTCGGGTCAGTAGGAGGTGGCCGTCATTCCGTAGAGGGCCTTTACGTTCTAGGAAAGCTCGTAAACAAATGCCATCCCTTATATTACGGAGCCGCTGCGTCTCTTTTTTAAACGAGAAATTGCAATACGTCGAATAAAAATCGGCAACAGATGGAACGGAGGTGTAAAAAGCTGGAAGGATAAGCTGCCTGGACTTGTCCCATCATTGGGTCCACCTAACCTGTTATTAGTAAGCTGTGTTCACTATGGCATTATTTTATACTTGAATCTTTATGTAGGACTAAGTCGCTTCAGCAGTAATGGTTTACCCGAGAAAAACATAAATTTACACGTTCAAACGGTGCTGTTAAAATTGCACTAGTTGAGTACGTACGTTTCTTTTCATTATTTGTTATTTAAGTTAGTGCCCTAACCCATTTAAAGAAGTGAAAATGTGACACAAAGAAAAGAAAATTACTCTTACCGGTAACACCTCTTGTATTACTGTATTACAAGTAGGCTGCTAACGAGACTGTGATGTTTGATGTTCTTGATAACTTTTAACGCTACAAGTTTAAATACTGTAATTAATACCTTTGTACTAGGTGAAACAAGTAAGTTTTTTTAATGCAACATTTTAAACACTTTTAGATTAGGCATTAGGGTGGGTGTAATATCGTTCTATACGAAGAACAAATTCTTCGGGTCTCATTTCGGTTTAACACCTCCACAGGAAATATAAATGAAGTTTAATATCCACTGAGAGACGGTATTGTCTCGAGGCAGAGCTTTATTAAATTAGTCCCTATTTTTTTTGATGGTTCCTTTATCTGGATGTATCCATGGTGGTTTGAGTTGATGGTTTGACTGATGGGGGCGGAGAAACGTCGTATTATTAACATGTGTAGTCCAAACGAGTCTGTGAGGCATCAATAACCCTTATAGCCGGCTCGTTAGCAACAATTAGCCTGAGAGCCTCGACTCTCTCAGTCTTACAAAGCTTCGTAGTCGTTCATAATCAATATATTAATCAAGTGTCGGAGTCTCCTCGCGCTAAGGCTGACCGGCCACACGTTGTAATTATAGCGGGTGCTCCTCCCAGCCGAGGGTCCACTCTTACCACCGACCAATACGCCCTCCTCACATTTTAAACTCTTCTTTTTATAACCACTTTCCCATTAAGATCGAATATTTTGATTCCTCCTATAATAATACTTTATTGTTATTATATCGGGGATAGCACCTCGTTCCAACACCCTTCCCACAACTAAACAAGGAACGGAATCACTTCTGTAATTATTTACAACGTGAGACGGAGAACGTAATTAAAAACAAAAGTCCGAAAGAAAATGATATATTGTATAAAACTAAATTGGATAAGACGGATCTGTGAGTATATGGTGTACGTCGGTTCGAAGGTATATTAGCAATTGAATCCACGCCTAAAATTACGAGAACGGTTTTTAAAACGAGGAGTGGACTGGCCCAAAAATGTTTAGAGTGTTAAAGATATAGGAGAAACAGGGAACAGTCATGTCGAGAAGATACAGTTAACGAGACGATCATGTGTAGAGTAACGTTTAGCCGTAACCCGGTCTTAATTTAATAACAAGTGGAAAAGGCCACCACGCCCTTCGCTTTAAATCTGGCTCCGGGAGTCAGGCTTATCCTCTAGAATTCGACCTCTCCTGAATTTGTTGCAGGTATAAATATCTCGGAATTTTCACACCTCGTCGTATTATTAATCAATTTTACCGGACTCCGAAACTTGTGCAACATTCTGTCGGCTCAGATTTGCACGAAACGAGATTCACAGTATATTATTAAGATCTCTTGCACTGATGTTCCCTTAGTGTTTTTACTTATGATTATCGTAAAGTTTAAAGTATTTTTAATGATCAAAACTCAGACAACAAACAAAATATATACTGTTATCGTTAAAATAATAATAATTTTAATAAAGTAACTAATATAACAGTGATTGGTCACCACAATATGCCAATTTAAAAAAAAATCCTTTAGTGATATTTCTAAGATATAAATAAATTTGTTTCAGTAAGTCAAAGTGAGCAGGATAGGTCATGCATTCTACTTATAAGGGTGCAAAGGAGGGACGGTACGTGGCTCTGGGTACACTGCGTTCTTCAAGTCAAAGAGAACATGGATAACAGTCAACAACCTCTAATTGTAGCCACAAATCAAGTTCTCAGGTAAATTCAAAATCTTCTTATACTTTTATTTAACTAAGTAAGTTAAATTATAAATATTTACTTTAAATCAAATTATAATTATCAATATTTTATAATTTGATTTAAAGTAAAATTTAATCTTTCCGTAGTGTGAATACTACCAAAAACTTAATTATAAACTTAAATAAAATATTGATGGTAGCAGGAAGAGGTAAATTTTAACTGCACTAGAAAATTTGAAACTTCCATTCTTACGCTAAAGACACACAATACACGAAGTAAATATTATTTGTATTTTTAATTTACAAATTGAGTCAGTTCTACATTACCATTTAATCTGTCGCGTTCAAATCATCAGCTTTAAATTTGGTCTAAAACTTATTTTGATTTACTTATTGAGAGGGTGAAATATAAATTAACATTCTGTAGTTTCACACAAAATCATTATTAGGGAGGAAGGATAAAACCTATATAAATATATAAATGCACTCTGCTTCCGGTAATTGAACCACGGCAGCTTGCATTTTCTCTAATTCGCAAAATAATTGCTGGAATATCCTGAGGCCTAAACAATTTATAAGTACATTATTTTAAGTCTTTTTAATTTTTCGGTACTACTTCATTTTCGTGATTTACAGTCTCGTATTCACTTGTATTTTACACTTCTATATTCTTGTCCCTTTTTTAATCCCCTCCGAGAGGCCATGTTAATCCATAAAATTGTCAATCAATCACTACTTAAATTGTATGTTTAAAGTATTCTGACATACTAAACCGCAATCCTTTTATGTAATGAAGTAGGAATGTGAAACTCTTATACAACGCGAGAGACTCAATACGAGCTGCCTTCACAAAACTCAAAGGCAAGCGATTTTATAGCTATTCTACACGGAAACGTTCCAAACGCCAGGTTTCAGCGTTTTCTTCTCAATTTCAAAATGAAACCGGTTCAGAAAGGGTGCGTTGTGAATAACTATGAAGCGTCGGCGGACTTATCCTATCGAACATCCTTAACAATCATAGATAGAATACAGAGAAATACTTGCACTATTATAGATATAGAAGATGATTAAATTACAAAAATAGCAAGATACTTTGCTACCAAACAAATTGGTCTTGAAATTAGCTGGGTTAGCTACACGCGCAACTGCTTCAATTTGTTGTAAAACGACTCCTGTACAAATATAAACAAAGTTAGTAACTCACGCTCACGCAGAGCTAACATCTCTACTGAAGACTTTAGAAACGCCCGCCTAGACACTTCAGGTTTTCCCTGTAATTTTTGAGATTGCCTAGTTTGTTATAGAAAGCGTTTTAGCGAGGTTCAAACGCAGCATTTCTATTTAATGACTCTTAACAAGAGTAACAACAATAAATCAAAGAAATATTGTGAACAGTATTAATTTAAGTAAAAATTAGAGCACTCATGAAAACATAAGAGTTAACTGTGATTGGTGTGTCATATAACATACTTTTATCTACGATTTATACGAAATATAGACAATGTATCTCTGTTTAGATGCGTAGAAAGTGATTCTTTACGTACTTGTATTCATTGCGCATGCGCGTTTTTATAATTCCTTTTCTTTCCGCCCTAGGGCGGTGAAAAAGAAGAATTCTTCACCTTAACTCACGATTAGCGAGTTTGTTTACACCTAACAAAACTAATTTGCTGTTTGTTTAATTAAAGTAACTGTTTATATCGAGTTTTTAGTGAAAAACAATGAGTGATTTAAGTGATTAATACGCCTCCCGAATTATTAATTTGGCACATAATACAACAAATGAATTAATGACATCTTTATCAAAAGAGAAATATGAACTTACATACAGGAAGTTTATTATTTTTTTTTTCTGTATTTATTATTAAAATCCAACATACGTAGATAAAGAACGGTTCGCACCTCGTGTGAAAACGGCATTTCGATTGCTCGTGTGGTTTTACTACCCTCGCTGTCGCTCGGGTGCAAAATGCTACCTTCCGCACTAGACGCGTAATGTACTATTATTATCCTATAAAGACAAACTTACTATAAAGTAAACTTGAGGTCAAAATGCAGTATTATTTCAGTGTATAAAAATCTAAGTTCCAATTATCAATTATGGGAACATGATTTACTATCAAAATAAGTATAGTGTTTATGTTTAATAAATTTAGATCACCGCGTTCTACTTCTTCTAATTTACAAACACGTTGACTGTGAATTAGAGCCTTTCAGGTCCCCATTAATCTTTTACAGTCCAATACCGTTACTTTATTTTGAACCCAAAACCCAAGCTATTCTTTGTTCCTCAAACCAAAAAACAACAACTGTATTAAAAATTTGTATTGATCTTTCCATGTTCTAATAATCTTTAGCTCCAATATAAAATTAACTATAATTAACATAGTTATAAATTTTATTTTTGAAAAAAAAGTACTATATAAAGGAAAATTTAATATTGGGGATCTATAGTATGAAGTTGTGCCGAGATGTGGAGTGAGGGCAGATAATGAACACGTTAGTCCCGAGTAAGGTCTAAACTTAAGACAGGGCTTGGATTTAAAGCACCTTAAACTGAGCCGTATAGCCCAACATCCCTTACCATGAGGACCGGTTCTTCACTCCAGGGAATTTATTATATGTACCGATACCCTCGCGGCGACAGTAATAGCTCGACCAATTTTTCACCTTACCGGACACACTATTACAAACATACACTTACACATAATGTGTTATTTTGAGTGGAAATTGTGTGTTTATACACGTTTTTTTAGAACTGAACAGGGTTATATTTCACAATTTATCACTTTAATAATAACTAATTATTAATTTTTTTTTATTCTTCTTCATTTTTTAATCGATTCTTTTTAAAGAATTATTGGATTTTTTTATGGATTAGGACACATATTTTTTAAAAGCTTCCGGATTGTTTGGAGTTGAATTTACTTTCGATTTATTTATTTTTCACTCTATATTTTTTTACAAGTGGGAAATTATTGATTATATTCACCTGAATTATTTTTTTTTAGTACATAATTATTATTAGCATTGAAAATTCACTGACAATAGTCATGAATTATTAATATGTAATAAAAATATCTGCGATATGTATAATGATAAATATAGAATAATAGATAGTATGATAAATGAAGAATAAGGGATAATGGTAAGGTAACCAATAACATGAATTAAAATTAATATTTATTCTATACGATTACAGTCTTTATTCGGTTAAACTTACACAATACTTCTTAAGTACCATATTTTTTTTTATTTTTTATTTTTTTCTTTCTTTTGGGTTTTAGTCCCGTTGAGTACCATATTATTATTAATAATAATTATTAATTATAATATTTGGCTATACAGCCCAACATGGGGTTTTTAAACTATATATGATGGTGACAGAGTTCCTATTAATACAATTTATTCATTGTTTAAATAAAAAAACATTACTAGGTGTCTATGACCGATGACCGTGTATAAACATCCTTCAAAAACAAATAAAATTAAAAATAGACTGCCAATTGGTGTGGCACATAGCTTCCTCGCATCCTATCCACGTACTTTATTGATTTTATGCTTTTACAAGCCATTATTGTCTAATTGGTCTAATTGTTTCCCCCGTTTTTTTTTCAATCTGTCAAAATTGTTTTCAACACGAATTAAAGTATCAATTTAGCAAAAGTTAAAGAGCGCAGATGGTTCAAATTAATCTGGGGTAATCTGCGGATTACTTTTAACACACTATAAAAGTTTCATTCAAATCAGATAAGTATACTTTTGAAGCTATAGGTGTAAATAAATGTATGTTTGTGCGCATGTGGAAGACAAACAAATATGCGCAGAAGGTTGAAACTTATATGGGACCAAAAATGGGATAATTATAGCCTACCACCCAAATTTCATTAAAATTGGACGTGTAGTTTTTAAGATATGTTGGTTCGCAAAAATTGAACGACAGACCGACAGACAGACACGGAACCAAAAATGTTCCCTGATGTCTGAAACGGATTCTAAAATTGTTTCGTTCTTCAGGACGACCACATAGCTTCCGTTACCTTCGGTAAGCTCGGAAGCAAAAATATATAACCATTTTATTAAGTGGTTGATCTCTTTATTCATTAATTTCAGTATTATAATGACATTGGTTATTTGTAAAATAATTAAGAATGATTAATTTTGAAGAGTTGTATATTGTTGTATATCCCCCTTTTAAAGAGATTTTATTTATTAAGACACATGAGTACTATAATAACGTTTAATCCTAAAGATATTTTAATTGAAGGCTTCTGTTGTGTTTATCTGAAAATTATAACTAATAATAATAATTTTTCTGACTCTCTTAAGAAATAATATGTGATGGTATAATGTTTCAGCTATATTGTTCAAGTGTAAACTGTTTTACATTTATAAAGATTAAATGACAAACAATCAAGTCGCCACTGGCAGGCTTGTGGTGACTGAAGCATTAGTCATTTTAGTCAATTAAACATACAATGAAATAAACGGATAGTAGTAGACAACAATAATGACTCCCAAAGAAATAAATTAGTAAAAATATATTTAAAAACACACACACACACACACACACACACACATATATATATATATATATATATATATATATATATATATATATATATATATATATTATACATATATATAGTTATCAAAAGTTCATATGGAGCTAAATAATATAGAATTCAACCCCCAAAAAGTATCAGAGAATGATCGTATTATTTATAACAGTAGTTCAATATAATCAGATTAAATCAAGCCTGTTATCATTGGATGCGATCGATAATCTTCAGAGCTGCATCTGCAGAGTTTTGATTTCAACAGGTTTATTTCGAACAAGTTTCATATTTTTCTTATGTTATTAGGTTTAACGCTTATTCACTCATGTAAATTCTATTAACTTATCATAGTATTAACATAATCAATGTATTTAAGTCAAAAGACGAATTTTATTTTAAAAAAAATAATATTAAGTATATTATACTAACACCTAATTTCGTTTTACTTAACGCATAATTTCGTTTATACTAATTCTCACTTTATTTATAAAATCATTTATTTATTTATTGCTTCCGAGCTTACCGAAGGTAACGGAAGCATTGTGTTCACTTTTGAGAACGAAAAACTTTTATGCCTCCGATTTTAAAAATTCCAAGACAGAAATCCGTTTCAGACATCAGGGAACATTTTTGGTCTTGTGTCTGTCTGTCTGTCGGTCTGTGTGTCCGCGAATTATGAAACGTGCGACGATAACTTGAGTAAATGTCGACCGATTTTGATGAAATTTGGTAGACATATTCATTTTGCCAATGCCCAGGACGAGTTCGTTGGACAACGTTATCCGTCCAAGCGTTCACGAGCAAAGCTCGCGTAAACGTGAGCTTTAAATTTAAAATTGGAATTTTAGGTCGGGAGAAAAATGTAACTTTATCTATTCAATGAGACAAACATTTTTTTCAAATATAATTTTTTAGTAAAACCAACAGCGACACCGCTATGAAGTGTTAGAGATCGCTAAAACTACTAATAGTTTTTACACAATAAACAATATAACAATAGTTTGAATGTTAATATAACAATAAAGTACATGATATGATGCGAGGAAGCTATGTGCCACACTAATTGGCAGTCTATTTTTTTTTTTTTTTTTTTTTTTTTTTTTTTAGCTTTTACAATTAACTATTGCTAAAAAGAACTTGTATATTTTATCTAAGTTGGGAATGTCAGTAGATGCTAATATTTGGATAGGGGATTCGATCTGGTAAACTTGTGGTATGTATTTCTCTCGAATATTGTAAAGTACTGGACATATGAACAAGAGGTGGTGTACCAAGTCTTGTGGACTCATCCCACAGAGTTTGCACATATCAGGATGAAATATGGAGGTGAGAGCATTGCAAGATATTTTTAGGTGATATTTACTGGCAAGTCTAATCTGGGCCAATATGCGGGAAGTGTTAATAGGAATGTCGAGTAGGAGGTAGGGTTGAATAAGAACAATTATAATTTATATTTATATTATGGTTAATGTCTCATGTTATTCTTATGTTAACATTTCCTTGTGAATCAAAAATCACTCCAATTTATCTTTTCTTTATCGGCAATACAATTTATCTTTTCCAAAAGGAAAAGATTATCATCATTTGCTTCCTCTTCGATGTGCATAACTGATTTTCTGTCAAATATTTTATTAAATCGACAACTCAATTAAAAAAACTAGTGCAATTTTCTGTAATGTTATATATACATAGTTCAAATCTTGTACCAAACTAATAAAGGTTTTCTTGAGTATTCAATTCTTCAAATTTCATGCAGAAAAGCAAATATTTGTCTTTTGAACCCGTTTATTTCAACTGGTTCCACAATCTAGCTGAAGAGCCGCGACGAGAGGTCAAAGTTTCCTTTAATGGAATCATAATAGGGCAAGAAAAGACAACTTCTCCGGTGGCAGGACAATTCCTGGTACCATCAAGGAGGTTGGATCTGTTTGTAAGAAAGGACACCGCTCTGTCGGCTCTAATGAAACACGGCATGTTTTTGGACCTAGGTCGCCTCTAATTGTCCGAGCATCAGAGAAACAGTTGTAGTAGGGTTTCTTCAGGAGGTGAAGTCCAACGCGGGTGTGAGACAGTTCTGAGGCGTAGAACATAATGGCGGTGAATCCTTGACTTCTTGTAGCACGGCTGTAATAGACACCTTCATTACAGCCGGAGGCTCGGTGTCATCAATGGGCAAGGCTCTCTTGCAATGCTTCTTCTTCATTCTTTTTTTCAACATAAGAATTTCTTCTTTACTCTAGATGAGGATGCTACCGTAATGCCTTCATTCATCAGATTAAAAGACGCCGGGCTTGATCTCCTGCTCTCTTACTAATAGAGACATTTTAAAGCAACATTAGGAAGCATTTCTCATGTCTGACTTGTATTACACTGTAGGTCACATACATCAGGAATTTCTGTTCATTATAGGAAGTTCCGGTTACAGGCGTCTTTTTTAATACAATATCAATAAATAAATTTTCAAATATAATTATAGTCCAGGAGATAGCGTGCAAAAAAGTGTCTGAATAACATCAAGCTAGAATGTTGTGTATAAGTAAATGTTTTGGTGCCTATTAAGAATATATGGTCGGCTAAGTTGGTCTGCAGGACATAGCTTGGCAATAGGCATTTGGAAAAAAAACCCGAGGAGAGCGGCCATGGCCCGCCCATTTTGGTGGACAATGTGATTTTCATGATCCTGAGTACGAACTTATAGTTAGTAGACCAATAATCAAGTTGATACTTTGAAGTTTTAATGAAGTTGTACTTTGAGCCTTGACAGAGGAACACTTTGATTTGGAGTAATATTTGACCAACTAAACTATTAAGTGATAAACTACTATCAACTTGATTATTGGCCTACTAACTTAGTTGTTGTTACTCAGTATCATGAAAATAATATTGTCCACCAAAAAGGGCGGGACATGGCCGCTCTTCAGCGGTTTGTTTTTTTCAAATGCCTATTGCCAAGCTATGTTCCGCAAACGAACTTAGCCGACCATATATTCTTAAAAGGCACCAATACATTTACTTATACACAAAATTCTAGCTTGATGTTAGTCAGACACTTTTTTGCACGCTTTATCTCCTGGACTGTTGTACATGAATTTTGTTCTGACTTTTAAAGCTTAGTATACACACCATGCCACAATATGATGGCAACATGTTGACGGTGATTTGGCTGTCATGTATCCCGTCAACAAGTATCAAATTGATACTTATCAATCACCCCTGATTTACTTCAAAGATAAATATTACCGGTAGTTTGCAACCGAGTAGTTTTCGGGCCTCAACAGCATGTTGTAGCCACTTTGTATCCCGGTGTATTCATTAAATTACCTTTGTACTTTCGTAATATTTACGTAATACTGTCCTAATCTACTCTAATACGTGTTGATGACATAATTGCAAATTAATAACAACAATTTCAGACACTTTAATAATTTATGTGTGGTTATAAAATATCGATGAAATTTACAAATGTAAATAAATCAGGTCTGTAGAAAGTTGTGAGAATTATAAAATTAACACATTTAATATCCTGTCGATTTGAACCACCTCTTGAAAAAAGAGTTGTCAATATTATACAGATTATTTAACAAACATCGTCGAGATGACAAATATGGGGATTAGTTTCTTATTAATGAAAACCATCTCGGATTTCTTACACGGGTCTACATCTTATATAAATATGTCAAGTCTCCTGCTATTAGTTTTTTTTTCCTCCAAATGAAATCGGTGGTGGTCTCGAAACCTTAAGGATTAAGATCTGTTTTTAGGGATCTCTCAGGATTTCTGGTCCAAAGAACACTGCTTTTCGAATTCCTTTTCCTGGAATTAATCTGTTGTTAAAGATATTTGGCAAGAAAGAGGTCCTTAGTTTGATTTCCTTATCAGTTTTAACTGTTTATTCAATAAGGAGATTTATTTTAAGGAGATTAGTTAGATTGTTAAGATAGGTAATGCTTTTATACAAAGATCACATTTTTTTACTATTAGCCTTCGTTGAAGTGTGAATTTAATGAATTAAGCAAAGTTGACACTTATGGTAATGATAACATCCAAATTTTAATCATATTTGAATAATATATATATATAAATGTTCTTCAACATCAACTTCTATTTTTATTCCTTCTGAATTTTTTTTTGTTTTGTTATTTCCTAAAAATGTACTATGTTCATAATAATTATGACGTTAAACTTATTCTCACCGGATAAAAAAAGCAAACATTTTTATACCGAATAAGACAAAGTTATGATAGTAGTAATGATAATACACCGAATTAAAATTATTAGTAAAACCTGTTCTAAATAAAAAATCGGTCCGAGACAACTCAGACAAACTTTCTCGCATATACGAGCTTATCCCAGTGTTTTCCATTTATAAGTTTTCGAGTTTTCTTAGGTACATTAAATTATTATTGAATATTTTATCATAATTTATTGTACAAAATAACTTCTCCTCGGGTTGGAATCGATCTCGGCCTCTCTCTGTCCGCGGTTAAACCTATATTCTCAAGAACTAGACTTTTCCCAGGAAAACAGCTTATATCGTTAGATTTGTATCTAAATGAATTACATTTTAGAATTTTTGGGGGGTAAGTGGGCACTTATTTAAAAGTGGGGGCCCAAATTTGGAGCTAAAATTTATTTCTCGACTTCGCTTCGGAGTATGATTTTTCTGAACATGTATGCCAAATTTCGTCAAAATCGGCTTTAGCCTTCACTCGTCACAGACAACAGTCGACAGACAGAAGGCAGGCGACAGACAGACTGTAGACGACTGACAGACATTTTTAAAACCCACATTTTTGGATTTAGAGGACCTCAAAACATGTAAATCCATCAAAATCTCAAAATCGAATGTTCGCACCATCAAAATACTTCCTCTTAATATGAGAAAGTAAAAATGGTTAAAAATAAACATTTTTTTTGCAACTCAAATTATAATTTATGACAAAAGTTCTAAAACTTCAATAAAACGTTATCTAAAATTATGATATTGCAGCTAGTAGAGTTATTAATTTTTTTACTTAGAATTCTTTTAGATAATCATGTATACAAAACTTACTTATGAAACTTACAAAGCAAAGTAATATAAGACCAATTATTTTTTATATTTTTGGTTTCTGTATTCTTCACCTTAATTGTTTTCATGTGCAAAATTTGGGGAAGATTTAAATACAGGAAGTAGTTCAAAATTGGGGTAACGGAAACGTGGGATGAAACTTACAAAGCAAAGTAATATAAAACCAGTAAAAAATCAATACCCTTTCTAATTTAACAGAAAATTCCTTTATTGTATGAACATAAAAATAACTGATAACTTCACATTTTAAAAATTCCAGCATCCAAGTTATACATACCCCTTTTTACCCCTCTGCGTAAACTTTGCTAAATTTATACTTAAATACATGTACAAAATCAAAACAATTTTGACAGATTCAAAAAACGGGGGGGGGATGACATAAATTGGATAATAATAGGTTTCAAACGAATAAAATTATTAAATTTTACGTAATAGGACGCGATGAAGCTGTGTGCCACAGTAATAGGCAGGGTATTTTATCAAATCTGTTTCACCACTTGTGCTGGATTTAAATAAAATCCTTCTTAGTGTGGTGCTCTTTTGCTTATGGAATAGTTCTAGCCAATAGTATAACCATTTAGCTCTAGGGCTTTGGACTAAGAAGCATTGCTTATCTCAATGTTAAAGTATTTTTTTGCCACTGAACCGGACTACAACCATATAAATACATGGAAAAGACCATAATTATAAAAAAAAAAAAAGTATTTTGTCAATAAAAAAAAAAAAATATTTTTTTCGAAATTTCCAAAAAGTGGTATCTTTACTTTTGGTCGAAGAATGTTCAGGAATTTTTTCAGATTTTTTTCACTTCACATAAGCGAGATAGAGGGGGGGGGGACACGTTTCAAACCCGCTTCAAACTCGCCTACGCTCGCCCTATCAAAGTTATAATCAAAGAATTATATATTTTTGTAATCAGCTCGACGTACCCTTTCATATGATTCCCCTCACGGTGTCGAAAAAAAATAAAAAAAATAAAATTTTAACCCTTAAGATTTTTTACCCTAATTTTTTTGAAAAATATTTTTTTTAAGTCGCTATTTTTTTAATATATGTGGGCAGGTACAAGACACATACATGCCAAATTTCAAAGTGATCGGACGAAAGGTGTAGCCGTGAGAGCACGCGAGAGGACGGACGGACAGACACACGCAGGAAAATATAAGGGTCCTTGGTTTTGCCTACGGACCCTAAAAATTGAATATAGCATTAAGTGAATTTAAGTATCGAGTTTTAATTGCAAGTTACGCTATTAAGATAAAATAATATTATTGTAATATAAATCCAATTAATACTGTATAAATATTAAGGCATTTAATTTAATACAATAATATCAATTGAGATAATTATGCAATAAATTAATTAGTATTATTACTTAATAGTAATAAGTAATAATATTATTATTATTATTAATAATATTACTTATTAGTAATATTACTTATTAATAATATTACTTATTAATAATATTACTTATTAATAATATTACTTATTAATAATATTACTATAGTTAAATGCATTATAGTTGAGTGGCAAATAATTATATTACATAGGCAATAAAGTATTTGACAAATACTGAATTTTATCACAAAATTTATTAACTAATTAATTTTTATCGCTACTACACCTTTCCGTACTGATGTCATGGATGTATAGTTGAAACGATTTAAAAGCTTAACGAACTCTAATGACCTAAAGAATACAAGGTTTTACTTGTAGGCTTCATCACTGCATCTAGACCTTTCATAAAGACATTGTCATGTCACGCCTCATCTCTCCGCCACTGAATGAAAACTTTCCAAGGACGCTGCTCTGCTCTAAAAACTAGAGATGGTTTCAACGCCATAATCTACTCTTATTCCTAGTTCTTACGAAAAGATTTTGAGTTAGGTGGTTTTGACTTCAAACTATATTGCATTTGTTAAATTACATAACTTATTATTATTTCATTTAAAACGTCAACGCATATTTTCGAAGTTGTATTTTAAATAAATTGAATTTATTTGATTTAAGGTGGTGATATCTTAAGCCCATTGATTACATCTAAAGTTAAAACTACTTTAATCAAATAAAATATAAAAGTCTTATTCCAAGTACCAAATGAAAAAGTTTCAAGTTATACCTACATGAGAGGACCTCCCAGAGAATAAGGAAGCTTTTAGTGTTAAGCTCTGCCACACCATTATATACATTTCTTATAGGATTATCTTTTCCTGTCTATCATCAGATTAATTATATAAGCCACACTTGAAAAAAAAAAAAAATTTAACAGTTTTTACCCATTAATTAGGCCAAAGAAATTAATATCTCTCTAATTATCTCTTTAGCCTATTCTGAATACATGTTATGCGATGATTTTACTTAACTTTAAAATAAAGGGAAAACAGGGTAAGATTAAGGTAGAAAAAAAGGTGACGTTCTTAAAATCCTCAACACTACATTTGTCTTTTCAATAATATAATAGAATTTATCTACTCACGGCAGCAATATTAAGCATTGTTGTACTGTTTTCAATCTGCAAAATGTAATTTTTCTTGATTCTTTTGTAACATGTCAAAAAAAACACGCAGCAAAATAATAAAGTGTCAGAAAAATAACAAGCAGGAAGCAGGCTGCAAAATTGTACTACAAAAAGGTTACTACATCGCAGGTTATAAACTCTCCCACATTGTTCATTTTTATTTATTTAAGCGCGTAATATTCTGCTAAATATTTATATCTTTTTTGAAAATAACTCTGATAATAGTGATTGTTTTATAGTAATAAAACAAATTTTATTATTTTACAGTGATTATTTTAAAAAATCGCTGAAAATTGAGATAAAAAACACCTGTTAATAGAAAAAAGTGGCAACACTGAATTCGTTTTTTCTTGATGACTCAAACTTTCGTTTTTTTACAACTTTTATTACTTTAAATCTATTATATATTAAAAAGGGAATATAATAATTAGTGTAATTTTTCTGCCGTTTTTAAAATATTGTATGTAACTATGCAGCAAAGGAAACATTCCTGACTCGTTTAAAGAATACCTGCTTTGGTTACACCTTAGCAGGAATTAACATTTTCCTCGACTTCTTCTCGTCAGTCAACATGAAATTTTCCTGACACGGCTTCGCCTCTGCAGTAAATTTGTTTAGCCTATCCTCGCCTTTGGCTCGGAATAAAAACTTAAAAAATTGTCAGAAAAAAGTCATTTTGCTGCCTAGTAACATAAATAACTACTATATTTGTGGTGGCAAATTTCCTTCCATCCCAATTGTAGTAAACAACAAAATAAAGAAATGAGTTGATGCAACAACGACGTAGTTATTAGATTTACTACTTGGCTCAGCACAACTCAAGCCGCCATAATAGTGCTTGTTGTATTATATTATACAAGAACTTAGGCCCTTAGAAACGTGTTTAATTTTATATTTAGAAAAAATAGTAAAGATAAGTTATTATATTTATTTAAAGACCAACAAATCAATACAAACATTTATTTTCATTGGAATAAATGTGGTTTCCTATTATAGCTTAGCAATAACGAATCATTTCGAGGAGCGTCTTCGGGACACTACTCGATTATAATATAAATGATACATTAGTTTTATAGTACTTTAATTGAACTGAAATATAACATTTAATTTTTAAAACAGTATTGAATAATAAACTGAAAAGAAGGGTTGCACAAAAAAGAGAAGAGTGATAAAGCAATTTTTATTGCAAAAATTATCAATTAAAATACATTTCTAATTTCAAAATAGTTATTAAAAAAATAAAGTGATCTGTATTAATTCGTATTTTTAGCTATACGACGTTAAACAAACAAAATATTAAGTCATCACTCAAGTGCGCACTGCACACTCGATAGTACTCTTACTTTAATAATAATAAATTATTTAATAATATTTTTGTTGAGTTTTGAGGAGTTTAATCTATATTGTCTATATTTTTGTGAAATTTCATAAATTTCGATAAGGTAACAAAACCAATAAATATCCACCCTCACCGTCATTCTGCACCATTGAATTGATTTAATTAATTTTAGAGAGATGATGTAATAACTCTGAGGGTTAACTCTCGCAATAGCCCGTTGAGGGCCCATGCAAGAGATGATATGCAACAACAACAACAGTAAAATCACTTTAATGTCTCAAGTCATTGTTCATTTATAGGAATAGTCTAATTATTTAAATGATAAATATGAATATAGGCTGAAGAATTTTTCTGAATATTACTTTAACTACATGCATTATAAAAAACATCGGTCACAACAAACAAATCGGAGACCACTCAGACAAACATTCTCGTATAGGAGTTCATAATTACTTAGCACGTTTTCGTAGGTAAATTTAATTATTATTGAACATTTTATCATAAAAATAACTTCTCCTCGGCGGGGAATCGAACCCGGCCTCTCTCCGTCCGAGTTTCTTAAGACCATTTTTTTGGACTCAAGGGAAATCAAACCGAGTAAATCCTTCAAAATTCTCTCGTTCTCTTTATATGAGAAAGTAAAAAATGCAATGAAACACTGTTTATTTTATTTTAAAAACAAATTAATTTATGCAAACACAGTATAAATACATTACTAAATTACTTAAGTAATACATGCTAATTAGTAACTTTCTTTATATAAAGTATATTGTTGGCTATTTCTTACTTGTATATTTTATTTTGTTGGAAATGTATTTAATTTTATTGGTTTTATATTATTATTATAAGTTGATTTATAATTTAAATGTGTTCAAATTTTTAATCTTTGATTCGAGCTTTTATTGAACCTTATGTAATGCTTTGCTTAGTATTTAAATCTAATCACGGTGAGCATTCTAATTTGAAATAATTCCTCAATCTACTCGTATTATTTCCTGGCTGTAAATAGAATTAGCAATTTCGAACTCTTAATGCATTAAGTTCTTAAATTAGATATGGACTTAAATAAAGTACAGTTTTGTTTGGCTGTAAGAGGGTATATTCAAGTAAAAGCTAGTTATGTATTCATAGCTCGGTGGTATATACGAGTTAGAAGGCAAACTGGAATCGTACTAAAAGGTACATCAGAAGTATTAAGAAATGATGTATGCGTCTCCCTCTAGCTCAGAGCATAAAGACAATGCTTTGTTTTCTATCTGCACAGCTATCGCAGTTTTTCCAAGGAGCTCAGACTAACCGATATTTATTGGCTATTGTCCCATTGTATCGGACCCCGATGTACCACCGAGTACAAGATGGGACATTTTCGGGAGCTTGCAGCAGTACAAGATAGGTACACTACCTTCACCCTCTTCCTATCTGAGAGGTACATTACTGGTGTTGAAGTAGCCAACATACTTGTACTTTAATGTATTCCAACAAGCATAAACGTACATATAAATAATTGAGCTTCTACTCTGATTTTCAATTCAACTACCTTTTTATTTGCATAAAATAAAAAAACAAACAACAATTTTTTTCAAGAAAATCACCGGAGTATATAACTTAATTTATTGGAGCTTTAAAAATCTACAATGGTTTATAAAATTTTCGCAAAATTCGCTTTCCTTTCACTATCTATAAATTTCACTTAGTACCAAGATTACTTAATATTAAGACGATTTTTTTTACATTATTCAGCTATAATTATAATCTATATCAATAAAAATGAATGATTGTCTGTCTGTCTCTTATGCCTTCCTAACCCGTTCATCCGATTGCGATGTAACTTTGGGGAATGGTTGGACGCATGCCCGGGAAGGTTTCTGAGTTAGTAAAACTATGTTCCGATAGATGGCGCGAGCGTCATTTCGCACTAAATGTGTGAATTTCATATTGTTTAACTGCCGCTAAACAATATGAAAATGAAATTCAGACATTCAGTGAAACAATCTGATGAACGGTTTAGGAAGGCATAAGGTACCAATATTTATTTTTAAATTTTGGTACACAGGGGTACGAATGTCAAAGTAATGAAAACTCTTCATGATGCATATCGTTGAAAAGCTCTTTAAGAGTACAGTAATGGTTGTTATGTACATTTTTGTAATCTTTTCATTTAGGAGGGGCTAAAATGGAAAATACAGGAAAACTATTTTATAATCTATATATCTATACAAATAAAAGTGAATGTTTGTCTGCCTCTATGTATCTTATGCCAATACTGTATATTGTACACGTATATTTTGCAAATTGTAATATACATTTTTCATCTAAGGCAACATTATTTAACTAAATAAACGATTTATAAGGTTTTTCAGAGGTAGCAGCTATACATTTCTTATGTTATTAATGTTTTTTTAAAACAACATTACTTCATTCTCATTAACTCCTTCACATCTGCCTGAGTTTATTTTTTTATATAATTATTGTAACAATTATTATTAAAAATATTTTTAATAATAACACCCTTTATTATTTCTACTAAATGAGTAGATAAAAATTAAGGAAAGAATGATTTAAATTTAATCTCAGTAATTTAAAAGAAATGAATTACCAGTTACTGATTTATTAATCAATATTAATGCAATATATTTCTTAAATTGAATATTGTTGTACATTATAATTAACATTAAGCTTTGGAAATAATTTTTACTTTTCCTCACCTTCTCCGAAGGTATATGGGAAAAGTATTGTTTTCACCCAAACTTTTATTTTTCGGGGTTTCAACGGAATTATCCGTTTTGGGTGATTTTAAGACCTCCTGAGTGGTTTTCAGCATGACGTCTGTATGTATGTGTGTATGTATGTATGCATGTGTGAAAGTTATTATCGTAGTGTCCAAGGTATTTAACCTAGAGAGTTGAAACTTGGCAGAAAAATCAGTCCTTACCTGTCGAAAATTGTCCTGATCAAGTTTAAATATGGCACGAATGTACCTCACTGTATGACAAACAAGCCCACCAAATTTCATTTTGAAGTTATCAATTTTTGAATTTTTGAAACTTTGACGGTTAATAATCCTGAAAGCATAAATACGTTTTTGACGTATAGGTTATCGTTGGACCGGAAGAAATTAAGGAAAAAAATATTTAAAAAAAAATGATGAAATTCCATTAATTAGTTTAAGAGTTATAAGCCAATATAATTATTTATTAGTAAACACATTATACTTTTTAACTCTGACAGCTTGGGAAAATCGAGAAAAAAACAAAAGGTCGAAAAAAGAAAGGTCGGGCAATGGACCTATTACCCGCCAAAATCTCAAGCTCTCGTTCACTCTCCGCCCATTTTTTTTCTCGATTTTTCCCAAGCTGTCAAGAGTTAAAAAGTATAATGTGTTTACTTATAGTGCGATAATTTTGATGACACCAAAGTTTGTTTACATCTTTTAAAATTCAAGTAATTAAATAAAATATATTAAAAATAATGTTTCTTTTTTTTAAATATGACAATAAAAAAAAAATAATAAAGTTAAAAACGGTCACCCATCCATGTACTGACCACGCCCAGTGCTGCTTCCTCCTGCTGCTTCGTAGCAGGAGTGGCCACTTAAGTGACCTCTAAAGTGCGGAAAAGTTCCAAGGGTACCTTGGAACTTTTTCTTTGGAGCAGTAATGGAAAGAGTAGAGAGTAGAGAATACAACGAACCTGACCACAACAACAGTGTGCATTTTATACTTATAAAGCCTGCTATGAATTATTGCAATATAAATCCTATTTCATATAACTAAAATTAATACATTTTTTTTAAAAAAAGAAGTTATATTTTAAGTAATAATTTAACTCGTATTCCCCAATTTTTACACACACAAATTAACTTTGAAACAATTTATCCCAGGTGTAATAAAATTTGGAAATGTGCTATCAGTTTACACTATTCAGAGAAATCTGATAATTTTTTTTTTTCTCATTAATTAATATATCCTTGCTGATTTAGTTACAACGAATTTTAATATAAAATTGACGACATTGGAACTCTATTTTTTTTTTTTTTTTTTTTTTTTTTTTTTTTAGCAGAATATTTTGCTATGATTTAAGACTTGCAGCACCAAAAAATTGAGGATGTCGAATATAAGCAATTATTTTTACTCCTTGATTTTATAACTATAATTTTAACTAATTATTAAATCTTAATCTGAGATTATGAGTCATATTTAGAAGTTCCGGTTCGTTTTAGATCAGACCGACTTTAAAACACCGCTATGTCAAAAAAAGTATGTGCTTATAAAATATAATAATAACTTACTAAGCCAAGACTCAGATCCTAATTACAAGCTTGAACTTTACTAAAATGTAAAATTAATTTTTAAAAAAAAGTTATGACGGATTTTAGAAATATTTTAATTCTTTTTCTTTTCAAATTTTTTTTTTCTTACATAAAAATAAGATATAATTTTATATTTAAAAGGCATAAAAAGAAATATGGCAGTTAAAATTTCATATAATTTGTGTTTGTCTGTCCGTCTGTAGTCTGTGTTGATGTTTCAGCCTTAGTATAAAGAATTCAGAGAGTTGTCTATTAACGCCAAATATTATTTACTTAACCATTTATATAGATATGAACACAGGCTTATAAAACATAGAGGTACTACTTAGATATGATACTAAAGGAAATATTACCTATAACTTTTCAAAACTTCGTACACTTTGAAAAGAAAATTACTAGTGTTTCACATAAAAAAGTAATAAGAATATAATAAAAGTAAATGAGTGGCTTGTCGGTGTGTGTAGCATGCCAAATGAACTTTACCCATGTCTATTTTAAATGATAGTTGGATAAGTTAATTACTATAATGAATATTTCTAATGCACTTCAACTCCACGTGGGAGGCAACCTAATACAGTTTAAAAAAAAAAAAAAAATAATAATAATATTATTAACTCTTTTACGAGTAATTTCTCTCTACTTGCTTAGTAAATAAGAACTTAAAATTCGTCCAACAGCATTCGTTGATATTACATATATACATCAGCAATATTATACCGTGTTTGCCCACTGCAATAAGCTACATAATTTGAATGAGTGAGAGTCACCAAGGGATGTACCACGCAAGTGTGGTACATCCCACACATTACGTACATCCGACATTACGTCGTTAAGATATTGGCTCGTTTATATATATATATATATATATATATATATATATATATATATATATATATATATATATATATATATATATATATATATATATATGTATGTATATATATATATATATATATATATATATATATATATATATATATATATATATATATATATATATATATATATATATATATATATATATTTATATATGCGTGATTATAAAATGTAGTTTGGAGTTAAATCTATCGACCAGCTATAAAAAGACATTTAAATATTTCTAGATTCTTTTCCATATAATTTCTAATATGAACTGCTTACATTATGTAACTTAATGAAGTTACTCATACAAGTGACTTTGTTGTTTAAAAAATGTGGTTTCAATTTAATAGTTAATGAAGTTTTGCCAGTGAAGTTAAGGCATCAGCATGATGCGATTTTATGATCGGAAACTTATTTATATGCCTTATTATGATGATTTACGATTAGTAAATAATTAGTTCAATGTAGCAAAAGTTTAAGGCATGCCATACACTACTACTTATTTACTAATCTAACACTCCAACAACCAGTTTTTTCCCCTCTTGTTTCCACTAATACTTAATAAAAGCAGTGTATTCTACTTTAGCACTAAAAAGCTTGTTTTGTTTCTTCTGTTGTTGTAGTGAGAAGGAGGCTGGAGTGATGCGAGCTAATAGTTGGTTGTATCACTATTACAGTGTGCAAAGCAAGCTCCAATATGGTTTAGGTGGTGGACAGCAAACCCAAACTGCTTATGAAAGCCAAGCGACTCCCCAGAGTGCTGCAAGTACCACTCCATCCCCAGCTAGCAGCAGGCAACAGTACTACCAGCCAACTGAGACTTATCATCAGCATTACCAGCCAATTTCCTACAGGTTAGTACAGATGGTTAATTAAATGTAACATTCGTTTCATTTATCAATTATACAAACTGATTTCTCATGGATCTGTTTTGTGGTTGATTTCAGCAGACGTCGAGAGGAACCTGTGGATTACAGTGTTGGCTCTCCAGGTTCGTCACCAGGGGTGATACTGGAACTAGGAAAGGCGCCACCGGAGCCTCCTGATCACATGGAACAGTGGAACCCATCACCTCCATGGTCAGATACGGCTTTGCAGAAGGTTCCCGAAGTTCTATCACCTTATGTAACGACGACACCTCCGACCCCTGGCAGTGCTCCTGCTGCTTTACCACCTCCTGCCTTCACATTCGATTGGGGGGAACACCACGTAGTGCCTGAAGAACCCTGTTGGCATCATCCGCCACCCCCTGATCATAGGCTGTTCCCTCTTCAACCGCCTCCTCGACCGCATTTACTTTTACTCCATCATCAACCATCCGTTGTGAAAGGTAATATTTGTAATTATTGATTACGAAAAGTTTCTAAGGTTCTCTAATCTACCATATTACTAAAAAGTAGAATCTAGATTAATTTGGACACCTTGAGTACCTTCATGCATTCTATTTTAGTCCTAGAATTTTTAACAAAACGTGTTGTCATATGGTGGTCGATCATACTCACAATCTGTTGTCGCGAAATTATGGAATAATTGCTAAAGCTGACACCAAATAAATCAACAGATATAGTTTTATTTAACAATTACATGTTAATACTAATTACGATTAACTAATATTATCTTATGGTGTTGCAGATGAGCGACACCACGAAGCTTATGAATCCGTCAACTGACGCTGACTTTATGCCATCAGTTCTAAGATCTTCTCATGGATCAAGGATGAGGATAATTTCGTAGCAGAATTTTACAAAGCCACGTTAAATTATTGATATAATAACAGAGATATGGATTGATTCTGAAGAAAATAAAAAAAGTATTGCTTATGTTTTTGATTAAAAACATCTCAGAGTGAGAATCGTAGGAAAACTCTGTCTTTAAAAATCTAGAATGTGAAATTTGAACGTGATAACATCCTCTCCTTCACCATAATGCTTTACTGCATCTAGGTATGGCACATTGTCAACTTATGTAAAATCTATGTTAAAATAAAAATTGACTTGTTTAATTGTTATCTGTCTGTGATAATGTATATTATATTGTATACTCATTATATAGTTTTAAAAGAAAAAATACTCCAATTTTTAATCGTCAGTTATTTTAATATGTAAATATTGTATACTTTTATAATAATTATATTATACTTCCAAGAATCTCGTATACACTTAAGTTATACTCATGTATGAGTTATTATATTATCTTATTGCTTTATGCTATCGCAAAAATATTGATAAATATATGTTAAATTATGTAATAATTATATTTATAATACCTCAGTTCTGTTGGTTATTATTATATTATAGATAATATGTATATTTTAAATTAATTTAAAAAAAAAAGATAATATTTATATTATATTATGAACAATTTTAATGAGTTGACGATCATTTTTGTTTTTATGTTTACAAAACATTATATATATATATATGTGTGTGTGTGTGTGTGTAAAATGTATTAATTAAATGTATTTATTAGAATTTATATGAAATGTAAAGACAGCTTAGAGAGTCCTTATCTAAGATAACTCTAATGTTAATTTATCCATACATGGGTGTGACTTTGATATACATATGTAATATTTATTATTAGTTATACTTAATTAATTTATTGTTTTTGTTTTGGTGTCTACACTAAAATTATTATTGAAAAAGATGTAGGAAAATATTTTTTACAGTTGGATAATTCCTATTAAATCAATGATTTACTTTTTGATAACGTGCAATAATTCTTAAAAAAAAGCAATAAACTATTTTCTTTAAACTACATATTAATAAATACGTTTAAAAAACATACATATACAATTATATATATATATATATATATATATATATATATATATATATATATTATTTCAATTTTAATTTTATTTTATAGTTTTGATATAATCAAATTAAAAAAAAATATAAACATAAAACCTTTGAAGCAGCAATATTTGATGTTATAAATACCGTTTCAATTCCCATATAAATACAATTATTATATTATTATTTAGTGCAATATTTTCATTACTCACAAAAATAATGACATACTTTTACAATTAATTGCTTTAAAATATTTTTTATAGGCTGGAAAGTGCAATGAACCAATTTTTTTTAATATATAAGTTTTAATAAAAGTAAAGATATTGAAATACTTACCTAACATTTCAACAAGGAGGTAAAATAAAAAACTTTATTCATCAGAAATACAATATTTCTTATAATTTATATTTAATACATAAACACTAGTTTGATTTGTCCCTTCTAATCTGCGTTGTTTGTGGATCGATTAAGACATAATCGACCCACAAACAACACTTTTTATCATTATGAAAGTAATGTCAGATTTTTTTTTTTTTTTTCATTAATTACAAAAATAGCTTATTTAACTAATTTATTGAAACATTTGTAATAGTAGAAATTAATTTACGACACATAATAATTTGTATAAATCGTTAGAAGTAGTTCATTTTTAAGGGCAACATAGAAATGATCCTTACCTAATATACAATTTTATCAGAAATTAATAAATATTACTTTTTGTTTAAAAAAAACAATACACGTACTTACATTTAATAAATGAAAATAAATTTTTTGTACATAATAATAGTACTTGTTATAGTTGTTATCTACATTTTATAAGTTATTTTTCCAAAAAAAAAAAAAATAATAATAATAGTAATAAACACCTCGAAATATTGAAAATTAAATTATTAAAAATGTAGATTCTAGATATATTAAAATGTAAATATTGTATATTTTATTACAAGCAATATATTATATATATAATTTAAAATTGTATGACAAAATGACCACAGTATTATTACTTTTATTGTTAATTTTTTTGTTTTATGCTTCACCAGTTCGGAAGTTTTATTAGTATTTTTTCTACTTATAGCCCTCTAAATTAAATGTATCTGATCTATATCCTTTTTAAAAGTGCATACCTTTATTCACTTAGATGGTCGAAATAATAAAAAAAACTAATAAACAGTAAATTGAACTAAACATTTTAATACTAAGTTAAAAGTTTGAGATTATAGCTGATTATATAAATATAGTCTTCTAATTAGTGTGGCACATAGCTTCCTCGCGTTCTATTATTGGACAAATGGTCACGAGTTTTGAATTTGTTTCGATTCTCAGAGTAGCCACATTTATTTCTTTTAAATTTGGGCAGACAATTTAAATTAATATGGGATAATTTACGGGGAGTTTCGTTAAACCCTCCTACATTTCTACAAAATCGGATGAGTTCCTTTAAAGGATAGGTGTTAATAATAAAAATTCTTGGATATATCCATACGGAAGAGGAAGAAAGTGGGTAGAAGCTACGCGGTGCAACTTAAATTATTTAGTTAAATAGATTTAAAATCCATTTTTTAAAATTTATGCATCTAATTTCATCAAGATCTGATCATAATTACTAAGTCATCTCTTCATGTTTTTTTTAGGTTTAACAATAAAAATTAACGTTTTGCTTTGAGCTATTTTTTTCAATAACTTATAATATACATTGAAATATTCCTTATTTTGGTCCTATTCCATATTGAAGATATCAATGAATTCGGAACGTTAATATTTCTTTTCTATCTGATTTCAGGATAAATAATCTCATATAAAACCCCTAAATACTATCATTTACAACCTCCACCCAACCTTATACGTAATATGCAATTACAATTTTTACAAATGCATTAATATTTCATTAGATGCAACGTGTAAATGAGCTTTCAATGATAACCATGCAAATGTTAACTATCATTAAATTATAATTCCTAATTGTGAAGACTTTGTTAAATCATACAATATATTAATCAGTTTAAAAAAGTATGCATAAAATGCCATAACATGCACCTTGAATGGTTCCATTATATTAATTTTATTATTATTATTCCCCCCCCCCCCCTTTTTTGTACATATTAAATTAATCTATTACTATGAAACTTAAAAGTTATGTAGAACATTCATTTGTGCATAGTTTATAATGTATGTATGTTATCAGTACAAAAAAATGAAATTATTTTGAACTGTTTATTTGTAAAATGGTAAATGTAATATAATTTATATTTAAATAGGCCAGTGTATTTTATAAAGATGCCATAAAATGGTATTCGAAAACGTAAATAAGTAAATAAACTTTTTATAATTATGTTTTGTTTCGATAAATTGTATTCGAGCAAATAAAATGTTTTAAATATTTGGTTTTTACTTTTCTTTAAACAATCCTTATGTGATGCGAACGCCTTACGCATGTTAAATCCCTTATCATCAGGTTTCAGTATATTTACTTACCATATAGGTTGAAAATCTATAGAGAGACAGTAGATGCCAATAGAAAATGGCAAATATATAAGTTTAATAATGATGAATTATATGTGTAATAAGTAGGGTTAGGAATTATATGCTCTAAAAAGCCTCAATATATTCTTTTTGCATGCCCGAAATATTCTTTTATATTCTCTATCAATTATTTAGCCCAACGAGGGGGGGGGGGGTGATAATTTATTAGAATTTGTGCATATACATATTTATATATATATAAGATGAAGAAAGTTTCTTGATTATACATCTCTTTTTATGGTAGCAATATGCTTTGTTAAGAAATATTAAATTAAAATTATTATACTTTAATTAAACTACTAAACTTTAATTAAATTTTTATTATACAGTACAATAATTATCTTTTTAAGATTTTTGTGGTCAATCTCAAACAATATTTTGCTAGTATTTTTTAACTTCGAATATGTCCTTTCCGCGTCGGCAGAAACAATTGGCATGTACTTCAATATAGAGCAGTCTTTAATACTTGATACTGCCTCTTCGCCTTGCATTATTTTAAATATATTAACTATTTCATACCAATCTGGATTTCTATTTGAAACAGCATCTAGTTCTTTCTGGCTTGCTCTGTTTTTTTGGCCCGGCCACTCCATCGCAGCTTTTTGGGGCTCCAGGACAACTTTAGCAGCTGAAGTCAACAAAGTGCCTTGCACCTCCAATTCATCTATCATCTTTCGCAATTTAAAAAAATGAGCTCGGATAAAATTTAGGTGCATCCAAGATTGAACTTATTCCAGTCCCTGCTTCGCATTTTTAATTGCCATGTTATCCTCTTCGTCGAATTCTTCTAATAGAACTTTCACTATTTCTTAATTTTCGGGGTAATAAAGGGCCGCTGTTATCCAAGTTCCCCATCTTGAGGAAGAGGGTCCCTGGCAGCATCTCCTTGAAGATGGACTCTCGACTTGAAGCTTTAATACAAATTTTTTTTATCCGCTAAAATTAAGTCAGTAGTAGAAATTAAGTCATTTTCACAGCTGGTCAAAATTTCCTTATTTTCTCAGGTACTCGATAAACAGCATGGGCCAAGCAGGTTATATGGACCATTTTACGGTACAACACTTTTAAACATTCCCCCGCTTTCAACATGTATGCAGCGCTGTCAATCACAAAAGCCCGCATTCTATCTTCTACACTAAAGTTTCCTTAAAGTCGATTCACAAGGTGTTTAACGACCTGAGTATTTTCCTAGAAATGCTCGGAAGTGGTCATTTTTCAATTTGTAAAGAGGGATGTAAGCTTTCATCATAGCTCGGCAGAGGAGTTAATCCCTAAACCATTTAATATTACTACAAACGTGCCACTGGTTATCCTCTAAGTACGCTACTTATGCCTTATAAAAGTGTCATTGGCATTGAACCTGACTTATCACTACCCCAGATTATTTGCTAAACGCAGCTTTAAACTTCTTTTTTTTACCTTAGAATTTCTTTATCATTAAAATATTCCATAATATTCTCAAACGTGCAATATATGTGTATATATTCTATAAACCCAGAAATATGCTTTTTTATGTCCTTATAAGTTTTGAAGGGGGGGGGGAGGTAGAGCTCCCAAAATGCGAAAATTATGCATTTTATTGTTATTAAAGCTAAGGAAAAAAATATGCTTTTTATGTCAATTCCTAACCCTAGTAATAAGATACTCGAAGGTAAAAAGGTATTCCTTATGTTTGGTCACAGAAGGTGTGAATAAAATAAACTGTTGGTTGATTTAAAATAATTTTATATTTTACCACCCAATACGGGCATTTTCAGACCTAAAATTTATTTGTAAACACTTTAAAAATAATCACTATTAAAACAGAATGTACTAAAATAATACAAAAACCCATAAACTTAAATTATTTCAAACTAAGAAAAACAAAAATTAAACAATGACAATTAGAGAGGTTGGTAGAAAGTAACTCAACAAGATTGTCACCACAATTTTATGTTAAAATACACAAAAGGGTTTAGACATACAATATCATCTTCAGTGTTCTTTGTGTTGAGTAAGAGTGAATTCTGTTCTAAGCTAACTATTTTACAAACTTTTATGACATACTAACTGTACATCCTTGTACTGTTCAAAGCAGCCAATTATTTCATAAACATTGATAATTGCAAGTTTAGGAGAATCTTTGGCCTTATAAAATTACACAAAGCAAATTACCCTATTATTAGGTAATTACACGCCCAATTTTTAGCACTATTAACACACCTACATATTTATAAAATTTCCAAATTTCTTAATTCAACCTTAGATATTGTTGGTTATGATCCAAAATTTGACTAAAAATATATTTGTATTTATAGACTAACTTTAAATCAAATTATAATTATCACTAACTATACGGGAGACATACAGAGAAAAATAGACCCCCGCACCGGGACTCTATTTTTCTATCTATCTATTTTTCTCTGTATGTCTCCCGTAGTTAATGATAATTATAATTTGATTTAAAGTAAAATTTAATCTTTCCGTAGTATGAATACTACCTAAAACTTAAAAATTTGAATTTATAGACTAACTTAAATATGTCAAACTGAATGAAACAATAATAATAGTTTCATTTGATGTTAAGTTCTTTTTAAGACATTTTCATGTTTAGGCTATGGAACATAAGTCAAAAACGTTACGTTACTTTTAGCTTAAAAACTCAGAAAAGTATAACAGGGAGTTAGAAATGTATAGGAGGTCTGTAATCCAGTCTCCAGCTGTAGTGTCTTCCCCTCCGCGCTTCGTAGGGCCGAAGAAAGTCGAAAAATTTATACGTGTGACAGGGAGTTAGGAAAGTACAGGATGTTGCCATCAACTCTCAGCCCTCTCGGCCTACCTAGTATGAAGGTATATTAACAATTCGTATAAGGCGGGCCGGCACCTTTGAATTCAGTCGTTTGTAATCAAGCCACGGCAGTGCCGGTGTGGAGATAAGAATAAAAATGATCTTCCATCTACTTTTATCAATTACTTGAATAAACTACCGATTATATTTCATTTTATGTCGGTAGTTTACGCAGAGCGAAATTTTACAAGCATCTGACTGAGTTGTATAAATTAATTAAAAAAGAAATGGGAATTTATTGCACCCCCCGACCCCACATATCCATCAATTGAAAAAATACATAGCTTTATAGAATTAATTAAATTTATTTGCAATAATGATATTTTATTCAACTATTAAATCAATAGGTTTATCAGAAGTACTCTAATAGGTGGCAATTTCAGTTAATTTAAGAGGCTTATTTATACATAATTTAATTAAAAAGTGATGGATAAATTGAATTAAAAACATAATGTCTTTTTTAAATATATTGAGTAGTTAAACTTTTTTAAACATTAGAATTAGATCGTTTTATTAAATTTATTTAATTTCAGCATATCTAATAGTCATAAAAAAAAAAAAAATACCTTACTCAAACTTTTTAAGTAAACTTTTTAAGTAAGCTTTTACATAATAAAAGAGCGATTTCATTACATAAAACATAAATAATTAACATAAAAAGAACAATTGATTAATTTAATTAAACTTTAAGAAATGGTCAATCGAAATAACAAATACCTATTATATCCCTGATTTACATTTTATCGGGATTGCCCATAAATCTATGAACCATGTTCTATGAACCGCTATTTTTTAAAGTTCGGATAGCCCTTGAGGAGATAACAAAAATGTGAGAAAGGGAGTGATCTATTCAAATTAACTAATTACTAGCAAATAGTCAACATAATTTATGTAGTTTTGAATAATTGGTTAAGTCGTTATTTCAGTCCAAAAGATGCCCTAACTAACATCAAGCTAGAATTGTGTATGATAATCATAATTGTATTATGTCCACCAAGAATAAGAGGTCTGCAAAGTTCCTCAGCGGGATATAGCTTGCCCATAATAATAATCAATTAAACCGGAAAAATTTTTTCTTATAGATCACAAAATTTGCCGTTTAAAAATTTCACCTATACATTTTTGAGCCAACGTCCTAGCTAGCTGTTCATGCTATCCAAATTTCGTGGATTTGATTGGATTACTTAGTTATTGTTGCACATCGGATCATCAACCACAAAGAGGCATAGAGACTGTCAGACCCACATGAATTTTTTATTTAACCGTTTAGACAACCATCGCCATTTATTTCATTTTGCATAATTTACTGCAATTAAGTTCCATTCTCGGTTTTAGGAAAAAATACCTTAGGTCCAAGGAGATAAAATGAGGTAAAAGTTGACCAAAAAGTTAAAAAAAAAAAAATATATATAAAAAAGACCAATCATGCACCATGACTTAATGAGCGAATTTTCAAAGAAATCTACGTATTTTTTGCTTATGATAATATAGGAAAATTTGGATTTAGAATTTGGACGGGTGAAAAAAAAATTGGTACACTGGGGTACGGGGTACAACAGTCAAAGTAGTTTATACCCTTCAAGATGCATGTCGTTGGAAAGCTCTTTAAGAGTACAGTAATTGATGTTATGTACACTTTTGTCATATTTTCATGTAAGACGGGGGTAAGATGGAAAAAACACGTTTTTATGCTATTTTTTATCCTAAATTATCACAATTTGACCCCTAAATGAAGTCCAAAAATTCTGGCCAACGAACTCCTCCTTTCTTTTGATATTATTGACATTTTAAAATTCGTTTGGATTTTTTAAGTGCATCCTAGGGTAAGATATCGGTATACATATTTACAAATATAAATAGAGTGATTCAAAACCTCATTGGCCACAAAAAAAACGTCATATAAACCATGGGTCTATTCTCAACCGTTTTCCCACAAGGCCACATTTTATTATTTTTTAAGATCACATACCTTTGCTCATAAAAATACTTTTTTCTCCAAAAGTATAACAGCTAAAACAAAATTGTTGGTATCGTTATAAAGCTTACAAAATTTTCTACTTGAAAAATGTAATTTTACTTTTTAGTTTAATTTTCATACCCTCAAATTACATGACAAAAAATGTATACAAATTTTATTTTTATGAAAAAAATTTGTTTGCGGTTCCATAACTTGTTAAAGAACCTAGCTTCTTGTCTGACTTCAGGAAAAACTTTCTCATTTACTAACGTTTCGATCAATATTAATATTATGACCCATTCATAAGTCGGAATTTTGAGTAAACTTCGATGAAAGTAAAAAAAAACATGTTTATTGTTAAGTTTAATAGTGGATCCTTTTAGGGTTCATGGAAAATAAATTAAATTAATTTAATTCATTCTTTGCGGCAACGTTTCGGCCTGACCGGCCATTTCCAAGCCTAAAAATTACGTATATTTTATTAGTTTAACTACAATATATAAAACAATGAACAGTAACAAGAAGGATAAGTTAAGGAAAACATTAATTTACCTTATAATTGCACAATCGAGGTAATAAGTGAAGTCAAAACTAAAATAAAATGTATTAGGAACTATTTAAAAGTTCCGTCGTCAAGAAATTCATCATTACATCTCCAATCTAATACATGCGAGTTCTGGTAAAAACTAGTAACAATAACACTAACTGACATATAACAAAAACAATTATAACGATTTAGTAACAAATAACTAGAATTTAAAAAATTAAAATTTTGATCACAGATAGTCTTAAGTAAAACATAATTTGGAAGTGATAACATTTCTTCCCTTATCACAATTGTTATCAGACCGGTATATACATAATTTAACACGGGTAATTGTTTGTGGATAAGTTTTATAAAATTCATTAATTAAGTTCAACTTTATGTTAGTAAAAAACAAAATTGGTAATTTAATAAAATTAAGTATGTGGATAAAAAGGTACCAAATGACAAAAATATCAAGTGGTAATCATAAAGTCTGTACTATCGGGCGGGAATTTTGATTTGACTCATCATAGTATATTCCACTATAATACTTGTTAAGGGAGCGGGAGTCTGTTTTTATATTAACAGTTTTATCCAGTTTGATGGCTATGTTGAGGGCTTCCATCATTTTCCTCCTGTTAGTTTTCTGCTCTCTCCCTATGATTTTGGTTTCATCAAATCTGAACTCATGTTTAGTGGCCAAGGTGTGGCTTGACAGGGCAGTATTGGAGTTTCCTTTATTTTGGTCGTACTTGTGTTGTTCAATTCTGTTTTTATTAATTGATTACTTTCTCCTATATATGTTTTGTGGCAATCTCCGCAGGGGATCTCATAAACGGTACCAATGGTGTTTTCAACTGGAATTTGGTCTTTTAAGTTATGGAAAATGTTTTCTGTTTTATTTAGTGATTTATATCCGAAACTTATTTCGGGGCAATCAAATTTTTTAAGTAGGGTTTGTACTTGGTCCGAGAGTCCTTTGATATAAGGCATACTAACATGTTTAGTGGGTCTCGTTTTCGTTCTGTCTATTGTGTTAGTATCATTATTATTGTTATTGGTGTGTTATTAGTAGTAAATTAATTTAATTTATTTTCCATGAACCCTAAAAGGATCCACTACTGAACTTAAAATTATTAGAGGGTACACTTACAGCCAATTTTCATATGTTTATTGTTGTTATTATTGACATGTAGATCCAATCTTGCTTTTAGCGAATTTTCGAAGAAAATTAAGCTATTGCAATGACTTCAAAATGCTCTCCATGGAAATCCGTTTTCGATTCCTGAAATTTAACACATCTATATATATAAAACTAAGAGTGACAATGATTGACTGACTGATCACTAATTCTCCTACTTCCCATTGACATTGAGGTTTGAAATTTGGTACATAGATAGAGTGTACCATAAATAGAAAAGTGCGGCCATTTTTATTTCGATATATAGCCACCATATTGAATTATAGCCACCATATTGAATTATAGCCGCCATCTTGGATTAATTTACATTCTATTATCTCAACTTCAAGTGGACCTAGAGATCAAAAATTTGGTACATAGACTTATGGTAGCTAAAAAAGAAAATTAAAGGTACTATCACTTCAACATATGGCCACCATATTGAATTATAACCACCATCTTGAATTTAATAACACTCTATTATCTCAGCTTCCAGTGCACATACAGATCTGAAATTTGGTACATAGACTTCTGGTATTTAAAGAAGAAAATTAAAGGTACTATTACTCAACATATGGCTATATTGAATTACAACCGCCATCTTGGATTTTATAACTCTCTATTAGCACAGCTTCCAGTGGACCTAGAGATTTGAAATTTGGTGCATAGACTTATGGTATCTACAGAAAAAAATTGAAGACACTTTTACTTCAACATATGGCCGCCATATTAAATTATAACCGCAATCTTGGGTTTAATAAAACTCTATTATCTCAGCTTCTAGGAGACCTAGAGATCTGAAATTTGGTACATAGACCTATGGTAGCTAAAGAAGAAAATTAAAGGTACTTTCACTTCAACATACGGCCACCATCTAGGATTTAATCAGATACTATTATCTTAGCTTCCAGTGGATTTAAAGATCTTAAATTTGTTACATAGACTCATTGTAACTAAAATTGAAAATTGAAGGTAGTATAAATAGAATAATTGAAATTGCATAAAAAAATAATATAAACTACTTTTATTAAAATACGAAATTATGTAACAATAAAGATATATTATTAATTATGTTGTTTTAATAACTATTTGCACACAGTGCCAACTTCTAGACGGATAAGGTGCGCGAAGCGCACCGTTCCGGCTAGTTTTATATATGTATGTGTCACTCCAGACGATATCTCACGCTAGGAGGCACTTAGAAAATCCAAACAAATTTTAAAATGTCAATAATATCAAAAGAAAGGAGGAGTTCGTTGGCCAGAATTTTTGGACTTCATTTAGGGGTCAAATTGTGATAATTTAAGATAAAAAAAAAAAGTATAAAAACGTGTTTTTTCCATCTTACATGAAAATATGACAAAAGTGTACATAACATGAATTACTGTTCTCTTAAAGAGCTTTCCAACGACATGCACCTTGAAGGGCATATACTATTTTGTCTTTTGTTCCCGTACCCCAGTGTACCAATTTTTTTTTTTTTTTTTTTTTTTTTCATTTTTTTGTTTTATTCTTTTGGAGAAAAAAGTGTTTTTATGAGCAAAGGTAGGTATGTGATCTTAAAAAAAATCATAAAATTTGGGATTGTGGGAAAACTGTTGGGAATAGACCCAGGGTTTATATGAAGTTTTTTGTGGCCAATGAGGTTTACAATCACCCTATTTATTTTTTTACTATATCGCCTATCACCCCGTATATATGCATACATATATACTTACAAATATACTTACATACATAAAAAAAAGTGTTAAATTTCAGGAATCGATTGAATGGTCTAAAGCGGATTTCTATGGAGAAAAATTGCAGCTTAATTTTCTTCGAAAATTCGCTAAAACCTTACAAAAAATTTTCAAAAGTTTGTTTGCCCAAGTTTTGAGCAAAATAAATTTGTAACAAGCAGAATAACACGAATTATATTTTTAGAATTTTTGGTCGACTATCATCAAAAGTCCTATTGGACATAAATCTTCATGAAATTGTTATCTCTTTTAGTCTTGTATGAAGTGGTCCTAACGGTAAACCTTATCGTTTTCGTGATATTGGCAAACAAAAATTAGTTTAGTTTACCATTATGGAAAAAATATATATTTTTCTCTGATAACATGATAAGAAATTATTGTTTGATAAATATATATATATATATATTATAATTTATTAAAGTCGAGAGGGGGGAGTCAAGGCTTTACATAGTACATAATTTTACATTGTAATATAAATTGCAGAAATAGTTACTAATAATAATTTAAAAAAAATTATAATTAATATAACACATCTTATTATTATTTTACCTAAAATTTATTAATAACTGGCATTAGTCAGGTTTGTCTTATTACATATTTATTTGTTATTTCCTCAGAGCAAGGAAGGGGTAGAGGGAAAAATACTATAGAAACTGGGTCTCAAAAAGTGGTTCATTATGCTCCACCCATATACTAAACCTCCCAAGCAGCAGATTTGTGAAACAGTATCGATATATCGATAAAAACTCGAAATTTATCTGATGTCAGCTGATAAGGATAAGAATAATGTGATATTTTATTTTTTAATACAGTTTTCTTTATAAATACATATATGTACTTTAATGTTTGTTGTTAACCGTATGAATTATCTAAAGGCAGTTACGTTGTTAATAACATGTTCCAAGATAACCAAAAGCAATCTTATATAAAACAAAATCGTCTTCTAAAGCAATCACATCAGATTTTTCTCTTACATATTTGGATATTTTGACATATTTGACATTTCGATAATAAAACAATCAAACATGACAAAGCACAAGATGAGGTTAAAAGGTTTTGTTGACAAGCAACCGTGGTCACGGAAGGTCAAGAAATAGACCAATAAGACAAGGACCAGTGACCGAGTGATCGTGGTGTTGTCACTTTAGTTTGGATTGAGCTCGCTTGAGAGGTTTAGTATATGGGTGGAGCATAATGAACCACTTTTCAAATCGCATTGCTCCCTCTACCCCTTCCTTGAGAAATTGATTCTGTAAATCTGTAAATTCGTGCGGAAAAAATTCGAGGCTGGTTCTTTTTTTGCGCGAATCACTTGGGACACATGAGGAAAGCTTAACTCCAACTTTTCGGGAACATCTGGACGGAGAAAGTACGGGGTACGGGGTACAACACTTAAAAAAGTATATACCCTTTATGATGCATGTCGTCGGCAAGCTCTTTAAGACTACATTTTTCCCTTATATCTCTAGTTCAATTTTTTGTAATTTTTCTGACTCCGCTTCTTCTTTTTTGCCGGTTAATTCATGTGTTTTTCCGATACCACGGTACCACTTGTACCCAAAGTACTAAATGTACACAAATGATTTCATAATCTTGTTTTTGACATAAAAAAAAATAGCACGTAATAACCCTGGCAGTTAATCGGGACTAAAACCCAAAAGAAAAAAAAAAAAAAAAGAAAGAAAAAAAGCACGTATACCAATTTTCATTCATATCGGATAAAAAAATAGTAATATTTTAATTTTTAACTAAAACCATTGTTTCCTATTTTTCTATTTTATCCCCCTCATAAATAAAAATGAAACAAAAGTGTATATATAACAACAATTACTGTACTCTTAAAGGGCTTTCCATTCATCATGAAGGGTTTATACTATTTTGACTTTTGTACCCCGTACCCCGTACTTCCGCCGTCCGGATGTTCCTGAAAAGTTCGAGTTAAGCATTTCTCATGAGTCCTAAGCGATCCACGCAAAAAAAAAAAAAAAATCAGTCTTTATTTTTTTCCGCAGACAGCCTTTTATCACGACTGCACTATATAATATGTATTTATTATTATTAGAATATGCGTTATTAGATCTATTAATTCATATAGGAAAATAGTTCATATCAATATTTTTGTAGCAATTTTTGCGTAACATAAAACAGTTTTCCAGGGCTTTACATTCAAATAACTGACCATTTAATCTATTGAAAGCGACAACCAAATCAAGCTTTACGATAGCATCAATGTTAGACATAGCAATGAAAATTTTATTAAAAAAATCATTTTTAAAAACCAAGCTTTTATTTGTATAGTTCTCAGCAAACCCTTTTATTTGATACCCATGTCATGGTCGTGCTTAAAAAATAACTATTCGGTCATCTTGGGCTGTCCCATATTGGATTTAGAATGAAGACACTCAGCTTACCATGCATTGTCATCCAAACTAAACGTGTAAGCAAAATTTCAATTCAATCGGTTGAAGATAACTGCTTAAAAATTCAGTTGCAAGATTTGAACCGAACACAAGATGGTAGAAAAGAGTATTTCAATTCATCTTGAACCGAACATACATATACATATTGCAAGTTAAAAAAAAAGCTTGTAAAATGGTACACGTCCTCATAAACAAATAAAGAGAAAAAAAGTTACAAATGAAACAAAAATATGTCATTTACGTAACTATATATAAATATATATATGCATGTGTATTTATATATATATATATATATATATATATATATATATATATATATATATATATATATATATATATATATATATATATATATATATATGTATATATATTTCAATAGGGGGTAATCTAAAAAAACACTTGAGATGTAATATAATTAATAAAGAAGATAATATTGGACTGATTAAAGACTACTCAATCTTATCTCTAATTACTAAAGGCACTATATTATATAAGGCAATATTAGATTACATCGATAAAATTTAGTCGTGAAGTATTCCAGACTACGAATTGTTTAAGTTGCATTTACTTGCTTTATTTAAATCATCATGAAGGCTTTGTTAGGTAAGTAAATATTTTACATTTATTAGTGGTATTTTAAATTGTAGTTATACGTTAACATTACCTGTACATTTCATCGCGATGTTTTTCTGGTTATTATGAATATATTTTTATTATAATATAGTCTTTTTAAAGATTGCTAAATTTTGAGAACCATTTAGCTTATTCTATGAAAGGTTTTTTGAAATGATTGCTTTAAGAAGGATAATATATGAGAGGAGTCAAATAGAATTTGAATAAGCGTAGCCCACGCCATTGTTCCAAGGAAGTTTAATTTTAGGAATGATTTTTTTCGATATTGGCCCCTCAAAGAATAAACTAGGGATAGAAAGGAAAATTAGGGGACAGTGTTCAAGTTTAATAATACGAGAAAAAAAAAAAACAAAGAAAAATTATTTTTCTCGAAAAAGGTTCGGACGGGTTTGTAGTCCATTTAAATACGAATCTATGCTTATAAGAGATATTGATCAAACTAAAATTAATTGCAATGGGTTAGAATACGGGTTCGATTCCCTACCAGAATTGAAATATTTTTTAAATAAATTAAGATAAAATGTTAAAAAGGATATAAATGTAACCATGAAAACTCAAAAGAACTAATGAAATAAATTTGTACCCAAAAAAAAAAATTTTAAATCGTACAACAGGAAACTAAAGCAAATTTTGACTACTTAAGAAGAAAGTATTTGTTTATAATTCTTGAAGATACTATTCTAACATTTTTTAGGGGTAATAATGTCAAAAATCAAAAGGTATCTTAGAGTGCATTAATTGTTATGAAATTGCTTTTTTGATAAAAACAATAAGGCAGCTTTTATAGGGAAAATCTTATTTATTTATTTATTTAATAGAAGAATAATCATTTTGGAACATACAAATTTTTAAGATTGATTTCCCCAATAATAAACTCAACTGGGTGTAGCTTTGCACACACCTGCGGCAGTTTTCAATCAACAGCATTAAATGTAAATTAATGAAATTTAAAGTAGTTTTATTTTATTATAAAAAATCACTACAGTAGGAACTTTTCATTAAGTATAAATCACCATTTGGAACCATTGGATAATATTTACAATATATTTACTTACACAATATAATTGTATAAGAATCAAGTGAACTATTAAAGCACACACGGCCGTAAACAAATACAGCATTGGAAATAGTAGTGTAAGTCATCAAATTACTTAGACTTAGTTTTTAATCATGCATGCCCACCATCTTGATATTAAAATTCAAATTAAAAATCTCTTCTATAGAATAAGTATACGTCATAAGAAGAGACTTATTTTAATTACAAGGTTTTAGACCAAATACTTTAAGAGATACAGCAACCTTAAAAAGTTTTCGAAATATGGCAAAATCTTGAATTAAAATTGCGTCATAATTGAAGCAAGCTCTGTAAAATTCGTGATTTCAGGTTAAGTGGTTCCCGATATTTAATAATTTATAAAAAGATTAATTGAAATGTTTGTCTAATATTTGGCACATAAACTGTCACCATCTTGAAATTGTTGTCTATTATAGGAGATTAAAATGTCTATAAAAGCAGTATGATGACAGCATATAGGAGTATATGTGCCAAATTTGGTCCAGATATTTCAAAAAATAGAAGAGCCTATATCGAATACTTATAAACATATACACACAGAGACAACTTTTATTTATATACATGATTATTATTTAAAATTTCTTTATTCATAGACATATGTTTGTTCATCCTCTAGGAACTGCTTTCTGTGCTCTGCTCGTAGTCTATGTCTCAGCCAAATCAGTAAATACGAGTAATGAAATTTATAAAATTACAATTAACGACAAAATGAACTGTTCTGCAAGGTTAGTAACTTGCCATCCAGGAGAAAGCGTAGGAGTAGTTGACCAGTGTCAATACTTCTGTTATTGTCTGGATGGTGATTTTTTGTATTCTGACCCAACCAAATGCTACCTAGGTAAATATTACGACAGTGTGACCAGAAAGTGCGTCGATAACCCAGACGTTTGCCAAAACACTCCAACAAATCCCGTAGTTGTAAGTCAAATATTAAAATTCTCTAAGTTTAATGTCATATTATTAAAAGCATTGCATTTTATGTATGTATTTTAAATAATGTATTATTTTAACTAGGGGCTTTGCCCCCCGCCCCTATGTTATATGTTATGATTTAATTATTTATTTTTTACAGGGAAGTAAGTGCAGTGGTTCAGAAATAAAACCTTTATTAGGAGATTGTTATTTCTATTTGCAATGCATCGATAGCAAGTGGAAAGTAATCGGATGCGGTCGGCTGGAATATTTCGATCAATCTACAAAAAGCTGTAAATTCAACTATAGTTTCCCCTTCCATCGACCTTGCGACGTATGATTACAAAAGATAATCAAATCAAATCAAATCGATATTATAAAAATAAATGTTCCAAAAATTGTAATGGATTGGAATAAGATATTTAAAAGTCAAATGATTATAATAATTTTTAATTATAATATTTATAATACCTTTTTTAATTATAATATTTATTTACCAGTAGTTGGGATTATATCTCTTATTTTGTTTTTATTTCTGCTTTATGGAAATTGTTACTGATAGTGGGGGTTACAATATAAAAAAAATTAAGTTGTAGACCTTAATGTTTCTTTTACAGTTTCAATAAGGTTAGTACAAAGGGATGCAGCAACCTTCTTAGTTTTCATAGATATTATATCAGTATTACCAGCCATAGTAAATTTTTTGCTTCAAGTGTCGGTCATTAGGCTAAATAAATGGTTGAATATTGACCCATACACAGTAATAAGGATCGAATTCGTATATTTTACTTATTTCTTTTAATTTTTATACATGTATTGTAATGATTGAGTACAATTTTTTGCACACACCAGACTGTAATTTCATATAAGAGTGGAAGAAATAGTTAGTGCCACTTCACCTATTACAGTTATGCCAACTACTCCTGTTTTTGATGCAAATATAGGTATAATATAGATCAAGCCGAAAGCCGAGAAATATAATTCAAATCCCATGGGAATTACTGTAGACATACCCTGATGACTTCATCGAGAATTTATTTAATTTATTCATCCTATATCCTAATATTGGATTGGTCTGGACGTAAAAGACATGAATAAAAAATTATAATAAATATGACCAAACTAAGTAACTAAGTTTAATAAACTAGATTTTTTTAAAGGTTGCTGTTTTAAATAGGAAATTAATTAGATTTTGTCCGCAGTCTGTTTCAAAAAACCACTAAAACACAGACAGAAATAAAATTGTTAAGCTGAGAACAAGAGGTATTAAGAGTAATTGTACTCAACAATTAGTTTAAAGTGTTTTCCAATTCAAATATTAAATTTGATAAATTGTTATTTTTTACGCTTTTATTAGTTTTGGTTTATTATATTTCCTAAAATATCCATACTGATTACACTCTAATAAATTCCTTTTATTGTTATATTTATAATAAACAATAAAAAAAAATAGAATTCTGTAATCATTGTAAACTAAAACAAAATAAAAATTTCAAAAATGTACATAAATATGTTTGTCCAATATACTTTACGATTTTTTTTTTTTTTTTTTTTTTTTTAATTATTAAACATCCTTTATTTTAACTTTTGTATTAATCTATAATATATACAACGAAGAGTGACAGTGACTGACTGATCACTAATTCTCCTACTTCCTATTGACAGAGATTTGAAATTTGGTACATAGATAGAGTGTACGATAAATAGAAAAGTGCAGCCATATTGATTTCGATATAAGGCCACCATATTGAATTTTAGCCGCCATCTTGGATTTATTCACATTCTATTATCTCAGCTTCCAGTGGACCTAGAGATCTGAAATTTGGTACACAGACTTATAGTAGCTAAAGAAGAAAATTAAAGGTACTTCCACTTCAACATATGGCCACCATATTGAATAATAACCGCCATCTTGGATTTAATAACACTCTATTATCTCAGCTTCCAGTGCACATACAGATCTGAAATTTGGTACATTGAATAATGGTAGCTAAAGAAGAAAATTACTGGTACATAACTTCAACATATGGCCGCCATCTTGGATTTAATCAGATTCAATTATCTTAGCTTGCAGTGGACTTAAGAGATCTGAAATCTGGTACATAGACTCATTGTACCTAAAACTGAAAATTGAAGGTAGTATAAAATAGAATAATTGACAATTTTAAAGTAAAAAAAATTAAGTTAAATTTATTTCCACAGATATTTTGAATTATAGCCCCATCTTGTATTTATTACGTTTTATTATGATTTTATGATGTATATTATTAAAACTTTCTTGGAGAGTAGACCAATAGTTCCATGTACAGTTTTTTTTCTTTGAGGGAGGGGCATTGTTTTGTTGATTTTTGAGACATTTTGATTAATTAAACATTTTACTTTTAAATTGTTAAACTACAAAATAAAAATTTAAAAAAACCCTACCAAACAACCATTTTTTGGTGCAGTCCCCTTTAATTTTTAATTAAGTTTTCTATTTTAGGTCTTCAGGGGTATAATAAAAACTAACTATGTTTTTTGCGATATTTCATCCCTGCTTTGGGACATTATCAAGCCTGAACATTTTTTTAAATTTAGATTAGACAGACATCTTTTACACTTATATTTAGTGTACACATTTATCTAACATAACAATTTAACGAATAATACATAAACAAAAATATCTGATATTGTTAGTACAAAATGTATTGGTTTATAACTATATTTATTAACTTTTTTACATCAGATAATATTGTTTATATATTATTTTTTAAATTGTTATGTTAGATAAATGTGTACACTAAATATAAATGTAAAAGATTTCTGTCTAATCTAAAATTAAAAAAAATTTCAGGCTTGATAATGTCCCAAAGTAGACACGAAATATCGCAAAAAACGTAGTTGGTTTTTATTATACCCCTCAAGACCTAAAATAGAAAACTACCAAACAACTTTTTTGAAAGTTTTTGACACGTAAACAAAGCATTTTACTTGTAAAATTTAAAACTATAAAACAAATAGTCCAGGAGATAGCGTGCAAAAAAGTGTCTGACTAACACCAAGCTAGAATTTTGTATACAAGTCAATCTTTTAGCGCCTTTTAAGAATATGTGGTCGGCTAAGTTCGTCTGCGGGACATAGCTTGGCAATAGGCGTTTAAAAAAAAACCGGTGGAGAGCGTCCATGTCTCACCAATAATGGTGGACAATGTGATTTTCATGATCCTGAGTACAGAATTAGTTAGTAGACCGAAAATCAAGTTGATGTTAGTTTGTCCCTTGACAGGAGACCATGTTAGTTTTTAGTAATATTTGAATAACTATATACCTATCTAGTGTGGAAATAACATCGACTTGATTTTTGGTCAACTAACTAATTCTGTACTCAGGATCATGAAAATAACATTGTCCACCATAATTGGTGAGACATGGCCGCTCTCCATCGGTTTGTTTTTTTCAAATGCCTATTGCCAAGCTATATTATGTCCCGCAGACGAACTTAGCCGACCACATATTCTTAAAAGGCGCTAAACGATTGACTTGTATACAAAATTCTAGCTTGATGTTAGACACTTTTTTGCACGCTATCTCCTGGACTAAAAAATTAAGATTAAAAAAAAATTATTTGGGGCACGGTAGTGCCCCCGCCAAATCGAGTACAGCCGTACCATCCTTAACTAGAACCAATTCACGGCAATTTGGACCCCCCTTTATTATCCTATTGAAGATACTTAGGTATATAAAATAAATTGTAATTTAAAGATCATTACCTACAAACAACCAGAAATAAGAATTTCACACCTCCACCCATAGTAGTTCATACGATATATGAGCCTAAAGTTTTGTCATTTTGTCACTCACTGACTAATTGACTCACTCACTCACTCATCATAGTTCTAAGGCACTTTAGACAATCCAAGAAACTTGAAATTTTGTATATAGGTAGATTTGAATATACTTTTTGAAATATATTTTTTAGTGGTTTTAAGCTTATAACTTTAAAAGCAATCAATTCATGCAAAAAGTGGACTAGTAGTAAAAATAACCTTCAATTTATGTCTGTAACATTTTTTTGTACGTCTTAGAGTGCAGTAATTGTTTATGTACACTTTTGTCATATTTTCATACAAGAGGGGTGGGTGTAAAAAAGGAAAAAACACAAAAATAGCATAAAAAAATGTTTGTTTCCATTTTACCCCCCTCATATGAAAATATTACAAAAGTGTACATAACAACAATTACTGTACTTTAAAGAGCTTCCCAACGACATGCATCTTGAAGGGTATATACTATTTTGACTTTTGTATCCCGTACCCCTTTGTATCAATTTTTTTTTTTTTTAAACACCCATCCAAATTCATAACCAAAATTTTCATATATTATCATAAGTCAATAATACACAGATTTCTGTAAAAATTCGCTCATTAAGTCATGGTGCATGACAGGTCTTTTTTCAAAAATTACCGATTTCCCCGATATTTCAACTCCCATTTGCGTGAAAACCATACAACGTACAAAAAAATGTTACAGACATAAATTGAAGGTTATTTTCTCCTTTTTATTGTACTACTGGACCACTTTTTGCGTGAATAGATTGCTTTCCAAGTTACTAGCTGAAACCCAATAAAAAAATATTATTTTAGTGGTTTTTTGGTGATTTCACATATTTGCGAGGGGGAAATTTTGTTGGACAATTTCAGATTCGTGCTCAGCACCCTAAAAAACATAAATAAACCACTAAAAACAATTACACCAGAACTTTCTACTTCGAGCCCTTTTTGTGCACCATTTGACTGGACTATAAGGAATAAGTGAGGTTGACACTGATTTGACAGTATTGCGTTCGAGATAATTATTTAGTTTACTTTGAACACCCCCCGCAGCAGGAGGAAGTAGCATTAGACGTGGTCAGTACTTCGATGGGTGACCGTTCTGAACTAAATCATTCTTTAAAAATAACCTTATTTTTAATATACCTATATTTTATTTAATTATTTGAAGTTTGGCGAAAATCAAAAATTGATAACTTCAAAATGGCGGACAAAATCAAAATGAAATTTGGTGGAATTGTTTGTCATACAGAGAGGTACATTCGTGCCAAATTTCAACTCGATCAGGACCATTGTCGATTTATTACGGTTTTTAAAAATTTTACTGACTCAACAAACTGGGTTCAAGATGGCGGAAAAAGTTGATTTTCCGGGCGGCACCACTACAGGTAAGGACTGATTTTCCTGCCAAGTTTCAACTCTCTAGGTTAAATACCTTGGGCGCTACGATGATAACACACATACATACATACAGATGTCATGCTGAAAACCACTCAAAAGGTCTTAAAAACACCCAAAAGGGATAATAAAAATGTTTGGTGAAAACAATACTTTTTCTACTATAGGTAGTGAGGATAAGTAAAAAGTAATAGAAAAAATATTAGTTTTAAAAACATGTTTGTTTTGATTAAAAAAATATTATTAGTTAAAAATTAAATATAAAGATATTTACATTTATTTTAATTTGTTTGTTATGAGTAAGAACGGTTATGTATAAATACTACTAGTTTTTAGCATAAAGTTCCAATTAATAAAATAATAAATACTCTATTTAAAGAGCAATAGTGTGAGTTTAAGCGCCCCACTCAGATATTCAATCGGTCAAAAATTGCGAACGTTTTAAGAGCTCAAAGTCAAAATAATTTAAAATGATCAAATTTAGCTCTATTTAAGGTAGAACCAAAATTCTAGATATTTTTAAATCAGTTACTGTTGGTCCCATTTGCTTTTCGATACCCATCAATAACTTAGGTTCTACTCAATGTGATTCGATGAAACCAAGCCCACAACATTGCGCACACCTCTGCCAAAAAAAAAAAATAATAATTTCGTTGAGCCAGTTTTGCGCCTATAAAGTCAGATTGGTGGCGACAGACATATACATAATACACAACACGACGCAATATACACGGAAAAAGTTAAGGCCGGATTCAGATATTTCAAAATGTATGAAACGAAAAAGGATTCAAACATTTTACAAATCTGATTAATGTACAGTCACAAGACACCAGTGGCGTACACAGGGGGGGCCCAAGGGGCCCTGGCCCCCCCCGAAATGATTACATACCTAAGACCCACCATACACTTAAAACCAAAAAACACAGTAATGACAGATGCATTCGAATTAGCTGTAAATATTTTCCAATAAAAGGAATTAATTAAGTATTATCTTAGTGTGTGTATACACTTAATAACCCCAAATAAGCTCGGCCCAGATTTGCCGATAGAATTAAATTCATTCAACACTATACCGGCCCGATTGTCGGCTGGGCCCGGATTTTGCCGATGGAATTGAATTTATTAAACACTATACCGGCCCGACTGTCGGCTGGGCCCGGATTTTGCCGATGGAATTAAATTTATTAAACACTATACCGGCCCGACTGTCGGCTGGGCCCGGATTTTGCCGATGGAATTAAATTTATTAAACACTATACCGGCCCGACTGTCGGCTAGGCCCGGATTTTGCCGATGAAACTAAAACTATTTAACACTATTGCGGCCCGATTTTGGCTGGACCGAGATTTTTGCTGATGGAATTAGATTCATTGAATTAAATTAGGATGCATGAAATAAATCGCCTCATTTGCCGACTAGGCCTTGATTTTTGCCAGTGGAACTAAAAACATTAAACTTGATCGACCCGATTTCGGCTGGGCCCGATTTTTCGCCAATTGAATTCAATGATTTTTTTGTGGTTTTAGTCCAGTTCAATAGCATAGGTTGCATTATAGGACAGCTTCAATTCATTACGAATCCTAATGCAATGAATTGAATTTGGATTCGTAAAAATAGGCTGCTCCGATTGACAGCTTGGCCCGGATTTTTTGCTATAGAATTAAGTGCATTGAATTGATTAGGATGAGTACAATGAATCGGTCTGATTGCTAGGAGGCCCGATTTTGTCGATGGAAATTATGCATCAAAATAAATTGGGATGCGTTCAATAATAGACCCGATTGCCGACTCGGCCTAGGTGTTAAGCACATTAAATTAAATGAGGCCCGAGTCAACTCGAACTTTTGCCGATGGAATTAAATTAATTGAATTAAAATATGCACACTAGACTGGCTTAAACGGGAAAATGATGGTTGTGAATTTCAGTAGCAAATTTTTGTTTTGGACCAGGATTGTGTGTAGAACGCTACGTGGGTCCTCTTGTCTATGCGGCATTCCCCTCTTGCTGACTCAGGTCGGACTAGTGTTTGTCGACATGTAGTGGGAAAACAGAGGCAATATAAATAAATCGGTTTATCACTTTGTGAAAAAACTGATTCATATTACATAGTAATAGTAAATTTATATCTAAAAACTCAAAAAGCGTTCAGAAAACATTTGATGTTAAATGTCCCATGTAATTACCCAGCGAATGAGCGAATGGTTCTTTTGTTTTGCAATAGGTATTTAATTTTCTTAGAGAAGAATTCTCTTCTAGATAAAAATTTGAAATTCGTATGTGCTCCAAATCCACGTTTGCTTTTGCAGTATGGATCACGTCTTGCTTCCGAGCTTACCAAAGGAAACGGAAGATATGTGACAGTTCTGAAGAACGAACAATTTTTATGTCTCCGATTTTTTAAAAATTCCAAGACAGAAATCTGTTCAACATCAGGGTACAGTTTGGGTCCCGTGTCCGCCTGTCCTTTAATTTTTGCGAACCAACATAATATCTTAAAAGCTATTCGTCCAATTTTATTGAAATTTTGATGGTAGGTCATAATTAGCCAGGTTATAACATTGCTGATCCCGTATAAGTTTCAATCTTCTGCACCTATTTATTTCTCTTCCACATTCGCATAGACATACATTTATTTACACCTATATCTTCAAAAGTACTCATCTGATTTTTATGAAATTTTAATGGTTTGTTTAAAGTAGCCCGCAGATAACCCAAGAATAATTTCAACCGTCTGCGCTCTTAAAATATATTGCTATATTGATACTTTATTCATGTTAAATTTACTCAATTTTCACTCCTTTTTTAAATTAGTCAAAATTGGTTTGATTTTTACATGATTTAAAGTATCAATTTACCAAAATTTAAACAGCGCAGACAGTTAAAATTAATCTGTGAGCTTCTATCAGATAAATTTTATAAAATCAGATGAATATTTTTGAAGATCAGGTGTAAATAAATGTATGTGTGTGCACATGTGGAAGAGAAATGGTGGCAGGTGGAGAAATGTGGTGGAGGGAAATGGGACCAGAAGATTGGACCTTATATAGGACCAACAATGGACTTTTTATATGCTAATTAACTGCCATCCGAATTTCATTAAAATCGAAAGAGTAGTTTTTAAGAATTGTTTGCAATGATTGAGCGAGAGACAGACTAACAGCCAGAAACGGGATCAAAAATGTCTGATAACTGGAACAGATTTCTGTCTTGGAATTATTGGAATCGGAGACATAATCGTTCTTTAGAACGATCACATCACATAGTGAGGTGTTACCTCATAGGATTTTAATTTAATTAAATATGAGGTTAGAAATTGAAATTAGAGTGTTGAAAAGGGGGAGAAATTACAATTATAATAAATTATGGGGTATGCTAAACCCGCATATAAGTTAAATTAGGTTAGCCCCCCCCCCGAAAAAAATTTCTGTGTACGCTACTGCAAGACACAACTATAATTTTATATATATTGTTTTGTCTGTATATAGAATTGCAACAATTTTGGATACTTTTTCATTTCATATACATTCCAAATCCCGAATCCGGCTTTAACTTTCTTTGTGTATGTATGTTTGTCGCAACCAGTCTCACTTAATAGGCGCAAAACTGGCTAAACGAAATCGATGAATTTGTCCGCAGCGGTGTGTGCCAACATATTTTGCATGTTGTAGACTTGGTTTCATCAAATAATATTGAAAATAACCAGATTTATTAATAAGTTTATAAATAAATAAATAAAAAGCATTGCAATGGAATAGCATGAGCCACACACAATTTTATGAAAATAACCCGATTTCATAACAATGTGGGTTAATGATTTTAACGTCAAAACAAAAATGACGCATTACCCACCACAGTTTTTAAGCTAGAGGTTTGAAACTGAAAAATCAATCTTTACATGTAGTAAAGCCCCTTGGAAAATCATTAATTTGTGATGTCATTAACCCATTTTGCTTAGTCAGCAAATATTCATTAAAAAAAATAAAACATTCTAAGATAGCGTTGAAATTTGAACCAATTATACTTCTTTAAGGGACAAATAACTTCCACCATTTTTTTAAAATCTGCCGCCATTTTGAAAGTTAAACGGTAAATAAGTTCGGAACTATTTCGCCACTTGAGGTAAAATTCGCAACAATTATACCTCTTTATCTATAAGATAAATAATTTCTCTATGTGTACCAATCACAGGGTATTTTATTCTTAATAATGGAATGAATAAAATATAATATAGTATAATAGTAGTAGTAATGTATAATACAGTATATAGAGGCATGTATGTATGTATATCGTATTTTCTATGAAGGATTTGGAAACGAAAGTATTAAGGCGTTTTATTTTGTCGCTTGACCTACATGATAGAAATAGGAAACCTATTCAATCGCCTATAATTCCTAGCATGAGTTAGGATGTTGCATGGCTGTTTAAATAGTCTATTGGACGATTCATATGAAGTTTTATTGAAATGGGTAAGTTAAAACGTAACTAATTTCATCTCATAAAAACATTTAGATCCTATATAAGGGTGATTCTAATTTAAAGTGCAATTTTCAAGTCCTAGATGAATAACTGGAGCGTTTTTCACTTAATTGACAGGATTTTTCTTCATGATAACTCAGTGAAGCTACCAAGCAAAAAAATAATGCGCCGCTTAATTTTAATCGCTACAAAAATTTTCAAAAGGCGATTTTGTAACAACCGTGGCTGTCCATAAGTCAGTTGTTCTTATTCACTTCACTCTAGCTCTTACATTAATAATGTTATTCAAAAACTTATTGGATAATTTTGAAGTAGGATCCTACCAGAATTAAAATATGTGTTAGTTATTAAAAATAATAAATTATTACTAAACGGAACATCAAGTTAAAGTTTGTCCTTTAAAAAAAAGGTTGAAGTCCTGAAAAGGTTGAAGTCTTTGCTCAACACCTTACAAACCTTTTCTCTCCACATCCAGATATAATTGATCATAACCATGTAAACCTTATTAACAAAGATCTCCTAGCTCCCCTCCAACTGTCTCCGCCTCCCAAATCCTTTAATCCCTCGGACGTCCTTTACTGTATTAAACATCTTCAACCACGAAAAGCTCCCGGTTATGACCTTATTACCTCTGAAATCCTTAAACACCTTCCTAAAAAAGGTATCCTTTTCCTTACATACATATTTAACTCTGTCCTTAAAACAACCCACTTTCCTACCCAATGGAAATTCGCCACAATTATAATGATTCCTAAACCATCCAAGCCTCCTCATCTTCCATCATCCTATCGACCTATAAGCCTTCTCCCTGTAATGGGGAAAATCCTAGAAAAGCTCCTTCTCCGTAGACTCCTTCCCATACTTAAACCATTCATACCTGACCAGCAGTTTGGCTTCCGTGCTCACCACTCCACCATCCAACAGTGTCATCGCATTGTTGATGTCATTGCCTCCACCTTAGAGAAGAAAAAGTATTGCTCAGCTGTCTTCCTGGACGAAGCACAAGCTTTTGACAGAGTTTGGCACGCTGGGCTGCTTTGGAAACTCAAGGGAATCCTTCCTTTTACTTACTACCTCATCCTGAAGTCCTTTCTCACTGATAGATCTTTCTGTGCAAGTTTAGGAACCACTTCCTCCTCCATCTGCCCTGTAAGTGCTGGAGTACCTCAGGGTAGTATTCTTGGACCCCTCCTATATTCCTTCTACACACATGATATCCCTCAATACCCTTCCTCAGTCCTTGCCACCTTCGCAGATGACAAGGCAATCCTATCAGTCCACCAAGACCCTCAAACTGCATCCAATAACACTCAAAGTCACCTTCTCCTTCTCGAACCTTGGTTAAGAAAATGGAGGATCCGGATTAACGAGCAGAAAAGTGTACATATCACCTTTACTCTTCGTCATAGCACCTGTCCTCCAGTCATTCTTAACCAAGTTCTCCTTCCTCAATCCAGCACTGTCCGTTACCTTGGCCTTCACCTTGATCGACGACTCACCTGGCAACATCACACAAAAACTAAACGTACTGACATCTCAAGACGCTACAAGTTGCTGCTTCGTTTACTAGATCGTAGGTCCAAAATTACTCTAAACAATAAACTTCTAATCTACAACACAATTTTAAAACCAGCTTGGACTTCGGTCTGGAGGTTTGGGGTAGCACCAAGCCTTCCAACTCCCGTCGACTTCAAACTCTTCAATCCAAAATCCTCAGGAAAATTACCGATGCTCCTTTTTATGTATCCAACCTCACCCTCCACAATGATCTTAATGTTCCATTTGTCCGTGACCTATCAATATCCCGATATCAAAAATTCCATCAGTCCTTATCCGATCACCCCAATCCTTTAGTAGAACTTCTTTCTTCCCAAACCATCCCAGATAACCCACTTCGCCGCCTTAGGAGGCAGTGGCCTAGAGATTTGCTTAACTTGTAATAATATAATTATTATATTATTATTATTATTCTTTCCATATTATTATAAAATTATTTATTGTTATATTCTAAAATATTCACGCCAAAAGGACTAGCCAATGGACTATATCCTTTCCATGTAATTCCCCGCCCAAAAAACATCAATGTACATCAATAACACTAATAACATTAAAATTTATGTAGTTGTGTTAGTCAATAAAAATTAATAAAAAAAAAAAAAAAAAAAAAAAAAAAAAAAATACGTGTGGTGTCGCGGGACACCCGGTAGGAACGAAGTTCCTTACATTATTCATTAAATATAAATTATAAAATCACACTGCTAAGTACGTATACATTGCTAACTACTTATACATGGCGGAGTTAGAAAAGAGACAAAATTAAAAGTAACGAACTGTTTATACCTAGCAGCGTTATGGCAAAATTAAAAGAAAATCATTATTTGTATAACTAAAGCAAGCATCTTACTATAAATATATATTGAATATAAGAAAAGAGTTGATCATGATGAATTTATAATGAAGAGTATGTTTGTTAAAGGAGTTTGGATTGAAATAGGACTGTTTTCTACCTACCCGGCCAATTAATTTAAAATATTATAAAATATATCTCTTCCCTACTCTACAGCTTCTGCTTGTATCAGGGTGAAATTTTACATGATTATATTTTATTTATTTACAAAACAAAGTGACATTTTTGACATATATAACAAAAATAATCAAAACAAGTCAAGTAACAGGCTTCCTTAATAACACTTTTCCCCGTCTTTTGAAGCTTACGTTCACGCGAGCGTTGCGCGTGAATGCTTGGGCGGATAACGTTTTCCGACGAACTCAGCCTGTGCATTGGTAAAATAAACATGTGTACCAAATTTCATCTTACTCGGTGATCTTTTACTCAAGTTATCGTCATCTGTAGATTTCGTGACGGTGATTTTGGTCGTTTTTTTCGGATTCACTCCCGGGCTCCAGAACGTGCCACAAGGAACTTCGTTCCAAAATGTAATTACCATGGTATTATATAAATGTGACCCTACTCTAGTTGTGGCAGGGAGATTTTAAGTGGCCAGAGATTTTTGCAATGCCGCAACACTGGTTTTCTTGTAACGGTTGATAGGGGATGAACCCTTCAGTTGAGAGCTAGTGCTAATTCCGATTGTTTTTCTAGTTACGTGCCCTTTTAAAAGTAATAACCGTGCATGTTATTACAGTCTATTTTCAAAAACTTTTTAGGTTAAGTTATAGTTCATTGTTTAGGCTTTTAAGAGAGCTATTTAATGGTGTATTAAAATTGGGTTTTTATTTTAAACTACAGACCAAAATATATTCTTAAAGTGTGAAATGTAACAACCGTGCACGAAATAGTGTAATTCACGTGGCTTAATTACCATGTATTAAATAAACTTAATTTCGGCCTAAAAATTTGAAAACTTATTTCCCATCTGTCCCGCATGGTGCATTATTTCTGAAATTAGTCCGAGAACATTCCATCATTTTTCCTGATTTTTTTTTAAAATGTCAAAATTTTCAGTCAAAGTCTAATTTTAGATTCCAAAATAGCACTTTAAATTAGATTCACCCATAATGGATTTATCAGTCTTTATTATTATACTTCATAGCAGTATCGCTGTTGCTTTTACTAAAGAAAAATGTTTATCTCAATTAATAGATAAATATAGAATATTTTCCCTTCTAACATTTTAATTTGAAATTTAATCAAGAGCGTTGCGCATGAACGCTTCGATAGGTAACTCTGTCGAATTAAAGCCTGAGCATTGATAAAAGGAACATGTATACCAAATTACAACTAAATCGGTCAAAAATTACTTGAGTTATCGTCGGACACAGGAATTGCCTATAATCCGATCAAAGCTCCTTTGAACATAACTAATAGTTCTGTGAACAGTAGATATCGCTTCCAAAAAAACTATAGAAATACATCGATTTTAATGACTTGAAAGAACATCTATCCCAAATTAAAGAACATTTATTTATACACACTTTTAAATTTATATACCTTCAAAGAATATCAATGCCAAACATTCGTAAAAAATAATCAATACGTCGATTTTTATCATTTTAAGGAACATTCATACCAAATTTTTAATATAATCGAACAACGCGTTTGGTCGTGAGTGCGTAATATACACAGGCGACCTCTTTAATTTGGAGTAACATTTGACTAACTAACCTATTAAGTAACAAACTACCATCATCTAGATTTTTGCCCTATTAACTAAGTTCGTTCTCAGGATCATGATAATCAAATTGCCCACCAAAAAGGGCGGACCATGGTCGCTCTCCACCGGTTTGCTTTTTTCAAATGCCTATTACCAAGCTATGTCCCTTAGTCGAACTTAGCCGAACACAAATTCTTAAAAGGTTTACTCATACAAAAAATTCTAGCTTGATGTTAGTCAGACACTTTTTTGCACGCTATCTCCTGGACTAAACTGAGTTGTGAACTCTAAATAATAATTAAAAGTTTTCATATGTGGGCTTGAGAGGTTTTCTTATGTAGAGTTAGGTGTTGGTTGGAATAAAAGTCCTTTTTAATTACTTTTTTTTTTATTTTATTTTACAAAGCTTTCGCCCAGGGAAACTGGGCTTCTTCAGTGTTTTGAATGGTAGAATACTGTAAATTTAGAGAAAATGGTCAAATGGAAAAAAGCATTTACGAAATTAGGAAATAAAAGTCTTTCCAAGTAAGTCAAAATTTTTATTGTTTTAGCTGTTTTTTGAAAAGAATTTTTAGATATTTTTAAAACTGACATAGGTACCAAATCAAAAATATTGAATTTTTTATTTGTATTATATATAATATTTGTGTAAATGTTGCTTAATTTATTGGTGTCTTGTTTCAAGTTTATGTTGTTTGTATTATGTATAACATTTCCAGTGTGTCGTTTTTGGTGGTGTTTTTCAGTGTGTAAAATATTATATTTATCTGTGTCAAATTTGTGTTTAGTGTTGTGTGCGTTTTCTGATATAGCTGTGTTAGTGTTGTTGTTTGAGATGTCTTTGATGTGTTGATGAAATCTGTTTTTGAATTGTTGTGAAGTTTCTCCTATGTATGTTGCAGGGCATTGTTTACAGCTTATTTGGTATACGATGTTACTTTGTTGTAGAGGAGGGATTGGATCTTTGAGTTTAGAGTAAAAAATTTAGTAAAAAATTGATTTTAGGGTGGTGGAATTTTCTAAATAATAACTTCTCAATTTGCGCTACTCCCAAAAAATGGTTAATTAAAAATAATTCCGACCAAAAAGAGATTCTTTTCATTAGTTACTAAGTTTCCATGAGTTTTCAAAACTGTTTTAGTCTCAAAACAAAAGTGTTTCCATGATTTCCAAAACAGTTTTCACAACAGTTCTGAAAACTATAAACTTCCAGACTATATAGTTATAGTTAAGTCAGGTTATAATATCTCTGCTCATTATACCTATTGTGCTGTGTCTCAATTCTGTTTTCAATTCCAGTTTCGATTCTATTTTTTCAAAACAGTTTCAACACAAAACCAAAAATTTGCTGTAGTGGCCTTGAACTAAATACTTTTGAAATCACCGTTTCCATTCCATGGGGGTTTGAATACCAAACCGTTTTCAAAACGATTTTGAAAACTCATGGAAACGTAGTACCTAATTGTTTACTAAATTTTTGACATTTTCATGTTTTGGCTGTGCTACATAACTCGAAAAGCGTTACTAAAAAACGTTACCCGGTGTATCAAGGAGTTAGAAAGGTATAGTAGGTGTGCACAGTCTGTCTCCAGATGTTGGGCCTCCCTCCACCGCACGTCATAGGGCCGAAGAAAGTCGAAATGATTTACACGTGTGACAGGGAGTTAGGAAAGTACAGGAGGTTGCCATTCACTCTCAGCCCTCTCGGCCTACCTAGTATGAAGGCATATTAACAATTCGTAGAAGGCGGGCCGGTGCCTTTGAATTCAGTCGTTTGTAATCAAGCCGCGGCAGTTCCGGTGTGAAGATAAGAATAAAAATTATCTTCCATTTCCTTTTATTAATTACTTGAATAAATTACCGATTTTATTTCATTTTATGTCGGTAGTTTACGCAAAGCGAAAACATGAAAATGTCTCACTATCTTGCGGACTCGTATGCAAGAAGTATTTTTTGGCGCCCTCCGCAACACAGGGTTGGCAGGGGTGCTATTTACGCCACTGTTTAAAAAGTTGAAACACAGACCTCGCTCCACTCTGCCAATTAGAATATTCATTGTCACGTTAAAAAGTATATTAAAACAAAAAATAAAATTGAACAACATTTATTTATAATTTCAATAAGTACAGTTTTAAAAAACAACATGCAATACTGAAAGAAGAAAAGAAATCGTGAATCATAAAAATTCTTAAGTGTTAAACATCAGAAATAAATAAAAAATTACAGAATTAATAATTATCGTTATACAATAAAATAATTCAATGTCTTAGTTTTAACCATTGTCAGTGAAAATATTGGCGATACACATTAAAACACGAAGAATGAATTATATAAATAGATAAAAATAGATTGACATATAAAATTTAAAAATGTCATTACTTTTTTAAAAAAAGAGATTAACCAAATAGTTATTCTATAGTTAAAAAAAAATTATATCATTACGAATATCCCTACTTCACAAATGGATTTATATTGAAAATACAGTTGTTATTAACTATAAATAAAATTGTAAAATGAAGACCCGCATCAATAAAAAAATCAAATATTACAATATTACGAATATATTTTAAAATTTAAAAGAATAATATTATTTGAAATACGTAGAATATTAAGGATAAGTCCTTATTTTGATTTACACATAGTTTAATTTACTTTTTATTAAATACCAAATTGGAAATATATATATAATATAATTATGCAGTGGGCTAAAAGTAATAAAGGGGTATTTATAAAGTTTTTTTTTTTTTATTTATTAATAATTCAATGACATTTATTAATACTTTAATATATTGGCACTAAGTATAAAACATGTCCAGAAGCAGTTACACATAGACCACAAAAGTTGTCTTTCTAAAGCATTCTTTTCCATTTTTTTGTAAATTTCATTATGCTGTTTTCGGCTCAAATATTGCACTTTTGCAATTAATATATAAGAGGATACAAATTTGATATACTGATAATAGGGGTTTGTTTGTAAAAACTGTTTATTTGAGCTCTAAAGGAAGAAATTATGTAGTTGAAGAACCAGCTAAACTTTTCCAGGGTAAATTATTATTCCATAAAGAAAATCCACAATTATTAATCACTGATGATTGTATGCGAGAAATTCGAAAGTTAATCTTCTATGTCATCGTTATAAGATACTAAACAAATTTATTTTAAAAGCTATTTGTACGTCAAGCCCCTTTAAAACTTTTAAGCATACCCTGCAAAGATTATTGATAACAAACTGTTAAACACCATCAAGAGTATAACTAATACATCAAAAAATATATTATGAATGACTTTATACATCGATTGATAATTTACAAATATTAAAAAAAAAATAAAGCAAGTATTCAACTATAACTTTGACCTGGGCACACACACATATAATATATCTAAATAAAAATAATATTAAAAATTGATCCTTGCCTTATTAAATTCTTGATTAGTTGGGTCCAAAAGGAATTGTAAGGATCGCTTATTTTATATTTTTATCCCTTCAAACGTCATTATTAAACTGGTTAAAGATTAATTACAAGTGTTCTTAATAAGTTACCTAAATAAATATCGAATCACAGGTCCTTGGAAGTTTAGCATGTATTTGGGTGCTATTTTTTCTTTCTAAATGAATAAAAGTCTGTTTCTCTTACTAACTGTGAGAACTTTTAACTTATATATTTAGGTAGTGTTAGTTAAAACTTTTTATCTTCTTGCGGCAGCAAAATGAGGCATTATTGAACCGATTTCGGGCAGAGAAATGTAATTTTACTGCCTAGGCGGTAAAAGTCAGGAAAAATTTTACTTTTATAATGTTGGCAATGACAGTTTATACTATTATCTCTATCATATAACATCATATATTATAGTTTAATAAGTAATATTTAATAAATAAAAGTTTTAATTATAAAATAATTGGTTTATATTTGTTAATTCTGTTAAATAAGTTCAATGATTAGTAGATCTTTAATTAAAAAAAATCGGTCAACAAAAAAATCGACAAACTTTCTCATATACGAGTTCATAATTATTTAGCCCAGTGTTTTACATTTATTAGATTTCGTATGTAAATTTAATTATTATTGAGCATTTCATTAAAATGTATCATAAAAATAACTTCTCCCGGGCGGGGAATCGAACCCGGGCTCTCTCGGTCCGCGTTTTAAGCTTTTTTCTAAGGAACTAGATTTTTCCCGGGAAAACGGCTTAAATCGTTGGATTCGTATTTAAATGGACTATATTTTAGAATTTTTCAATCAAAATCGTCGGAACCGCTTTCGAGAAATAATTTTTTTTCACGTTTTTTCAGAGTTTTTTGGGGGGGAAGCGCCCCTAAATTTGGAGCTAAAATTCATTTCTCGATTTTGTCTCGGGGTATGATTTTTATGTATGCCAAATTTCTTCAAAATCGGCCCAGTAGTTTAGGCTCCAGGCGTCTGCACAGACTACAGACAACAGACAGACATTTTTTAAAATCCACTTTTTTGGACTCAGGGGACCTCAAAACGTGTAAATCCATCAAAATCTCAAAATCGAATTTTCGCGCCATCACAATACTTTCTCTTTATATGAGAAAGTAAAAATTAGTCATTCTAGATTAGACTAGCTACTTTTCTTGATTTATCCCAGTTACTTCTTTTCTTTTAAGCAATAGAAGATATCTTTAATACTTTTGGTACTTTGTTAGTAAAAATATAAATAAATATTTTATATTGCGGGCATTATTCATTCAGTAGTTATGTGTGTTATAAACGTGTGTTTTGCATTTTGTTGTTATAGATTGAGTTTGCTTATCACTTATTGGTTATTATTCCCAAGTTTCTTATTTGAACATTAATTTTATTAAATTTTTTTGATGGATTTTTTTTTATTTAATAAAATATACAATTCAAAAAGGTGTTTAAGTTTAACAACGTTTGTTGAAGAAAAAAATACATTAATTTTAGTTAATACATATGTTATTATCTTTATTAATATGACACACAGTTATTAACTATGTTATATTAATAAAGATGGTATGTTAGCAGTTTCATTTTTCTGCCGCCCGTAGATAAAATATTGTATGCAACAAGGCAGCAAAGGAAACATTTCTGCCTCGTTTATTCATATTGCCTGCCTCGGCTACGCCTCGACAGTCAAATAGGTAAATTACCTGCCTCGGCAGTTAATTATTATAGCCTGTCCTCGCCTTCGGCTCGGAGGCTAATCTAATCACTCGTCAGTAAAATTCCATTTTGCTGCCTAGTTACATAAATAACTATTAATTAATTTTCTTATTTTGTAAATAAAAACACTTCTCTTTCTAATTGTATAGATCACAATTTAGTCAAAATTGAGTCTTTTAATGGTTTTATATATCCCAACTAATCCCGAATCAAAACATTATATTAATGATGGCATAATAATATTACATATTATTTTATTTTATACATACATAATACATATACCTATATATAAATTGAATTTGTCAATAAAAAATATTTGTTTTACATTTTTTTAAAAACTAAATAATACATGGATTAAATATATAAGTAAGTAAGTAATCCATTTATTGGAAATACATTAAATAAAAAACATTTTTAGGTTTTTTACATAAATATTTCCAAATCAGCTGGTAGCTGTGGATTAAATATATTATTAACAAATATGTTTTCATTTAAATGCTTATTTCTCATTTAATATGGACATTTAATTATAAACTATTTTAATTATGAGTTAACTTTGTCAATTTAATTTTATAAAAGTAAGTTCATGTAATAAATCATGAACCTATAAGACCAAAAATTATTTGTTAACTATTAAATCTTAAGAACAAATGAGTATTACAGATAGGTTTCGACCACTTTACCTGTTTATCATCAGCAACATGTTTATCATCAGTTATAATAATGGTTAAAAAACAATTAAAGTGTTCGAAACCGGCATAAATTTTAAAAATTTACAGTAGTGTAAGAATAAATTATGATTTTTCTCTTTGCGTTTTATTTTCTATGTTCCACAAAATATTGATTGAAAAAATAAATTTATTTTTGACGAAGAAATTCCCCATAATATCTGAAACAAACATTATATTTAAGCCACTGAGCATGTTGTACGTCAATTTAGTCACTACTTGAAAACCTTTCATTTTCATCACGTTCTTCAATATCTTCAGTATCTTCAGAATAAACAGACCAAGGCCAACGACGACGTCTTGAAAGCGTGCTCGCCATATGTCAGGTACTTGTAGGTTTAGTTTCGGCTGATGGTGAAGTTTCGACATTCTCGTCACCAGAATCTTCGATATCGACTGGAGAGTCCGCTTTACCGTAATAATTTCTAGCCCAGATAGGTGGCAGCGTAGCGAAAGTTAGATACCCTGTGTGGCCTGGAGTTGACACTCCGTAAGTGCTAGAAATAAAATTGAATTTTTTTTGCTCTTCCGCCTGTAACAAAAAAATTAACTCTTAAAAAAATTAAATAAAAGATTGAGTGATTAAACCATTATTATAGAAAAATAAATATAGGAGGCCCGTAGTTTGAATCCCGGCGCTAGAGTCTATTTTTCTCTGTCTGTCTCCCGTTGTTAATAATAATTACAATTTGATTTAAATTAAAATTTAAACTTTCCGTAGTATGAATACTACCAAAAATTTAAAAATTTAATTTCAAATTGAGTGTACTAGGTGCAGGTACTAATTGGGTATATAATTATAAGCGTTATTTCTCGATCTAGTTCTACTATCGTAAATGTCGAGTTCTAGACTTGTGGAAAATTTGAAAGCTTAATTCGGGACTAGGTATCGTTAACGACAAAGGAAATTATTCTCCAGTGTAGCTCAGTTGGTAAGAGCTTCTGTACTGGAAATATAGGTGGCCCGTGGTTCGAATCCCGGCGCTGGAGTCTATTTCTCTCTGTCTGTCTCCCGATGTTAATAATAATTATAAATTTTATTTAAATTAAAATTTAAACTTTCCGTAGTATGAATACTACCAAAATCTTAAAAATTGAATTCATTATTATAGCCTATATCGACATTTCACTGTTCAATTTCAGATAATATTTTTAGGGTCCGTAGGCAAAACCAAGGACCCTTATATTTTCCTGCGTGTGTCTGTCCGTCCGTCCTCTCGCGTGCTCTCACGGCTACACCTTTCATCCCAACACTTTGAAATTTGGCATGCATGTGTCTTGTACCTGCCCACATATTTTAAAAATATAGCGACTTAAAAAAAATATTTTTCAAAAAAATTAGGGGAAAAAAACTTATTTTTTTTCGACACCGTGAGGGGGGTATCATATGAAAGGGTACGTTGAGCTGATTACAAAAATATATAATTCTTTGGTTATAACTTTGATAGGACGAGCGTAGGCGAGTTTGAAGCGGGTTTGAAACGTGTCCCCCCCCCCTCTATCTCGCTTATGTGAAGTGCAAAAAATCTAAAAAAAAATCCTGAACATTCTTCGACCAAAAGTAAAGATACCACTTTTTGGAAATTTCGAAAAAAAATATTATTTTATTTTTTATTGACAAAATAGTTTTTTTTTATAATTATTGTCTTTTCGATGTATTTATATGGTTGTAGTCCGATTCAGTGGCAAAAAAATACTTTATCTGAGTGTGTTTTGAGAATATCAGACCCTTAGAATGGTTCAAAGTAAGCATTTTAGCATTTTAAAAAAACACTTTTTATACACTTCACAGTTAAACACTATATAGTGTGGCCTACGGACCCTCGCTGTGTGCTGACTATAGCACACACTTGACCTGTTTATTACTGTATTACACCCTTCAACAATAAAAAAAACCATCGAGTATTCGCATAAAAGAAAAAGAAAATAAATAGATAAGTTCTACGAAATATTAGTTGAAACAAATCACTAGAGTAGGATTCGTCAAAAAACTAGTAGAAGGTAAAGAGAAACTGCACAAACTGAGCACAATTTCTAGTTGCACCAAAAAAAGAAGAACAACTGAAGCTATACGATAGAAGAGAGGTAGTTGGAAGGTAAAAGTATTTCGTGCTCCTCTCAAGGGAGAGAATAAAGTCACATCTGATATAAAGTGGCTTAACTTAGCTCCCACCCTGTTTCCCAGCTGTGGATACGAAGCCGGATGAGACCACCGACTTCCACAACGAGTCAGAACAATGGGGAAAACAAAAGGAGAGACAGTCACCACGATCTCATTCCCAACCCGAGCCCAGGATAACAAGTAGTAAAGCACATCAAGACATTCTTCTAATATATCTGCACGGCACAAACCCCACCGTACAAATAAAATAAATATTGCTTTTCGGCTCGGCCAAATGAAAACAAGACAAAAAACTAAACAGAACAATACTGGGTTGAAGTACACAGTAACATTGCTAATGTACAAAGCACAACTAGAACTACTTGAATTAATAATATGAAAAAAAAAAAAAAAAAAAAAAAAAAATCCTGATAATATCTTAACCAAACGTCCAACCTTGTAAGCTAAAGTCGCATGACTTTAATTCTTTTCCACTACCCCCAGAGAACAAAGAGTTTGATTAACAGGAAAAGATACATCAACTAAGCATCAGACCACTTTACGCATGCACTGCACATCTCCTTTATCCATACTTTAAAAAAAAAGAAAGTAGACAAAGTTTTTTTGTTTTTTTTAACAGAGACTTGCTTTGGGAGCTTTTCTGATTGTTGCACGAAGGCACTGAAACAGTAGCGGCCATCGCGTTGTTCGCAAATTTGAAATGTTACTTTTCTGGCAGGAAAAAGGTAGTAAGTTATCTTTAACGTCAACCATGATAATATGAATAACATACTTAAAACCTGGTAAGGCTTATTATTTGACGGTATAGAATATATCGCAAATTTCTAAATGGCGCAAAATCACGTAATAGACATACCCATGATAATTAGGCAACCACTAGAATGAAAGCAGACTCTCCACTGAAAAACGTGAATTTTATGGACCCGACTTCCAGCCAAAATTACTATAACACGTTTTGCTAGAATTTGGTCTAGCAAAATAAAATTTAAAAAAATAGCCTGCTAATTAGGGTGGTACATAGCTTCCTTGAGCCTTAACTGGTAAACTTAGGTTTAGCTTTTGCGGCCCATTATTGTTTTATTTATTTAAATCCACCCCAATCATAAAATCTGTGGAATGCAACCAATAAGCGCAGAAGGAATGATATTATTATGGGACTAACAATGGGCTTATTTACAATAATTTTTAAGATATGTTGGTTCGCAAAAATTTTGACAGACAGACAGACGAGACCAAAAGTGTTCTCTGGTGTCTAAAACGGATTTCTGCCAGACATAAAAAATGGCGTTCTTCAAAACGATCACAATGCTTCCGTTAACTTCTCGGTAAGCTCGGAAGCAAAAGAGGAATAAATAAAATGAAAAAAAGTTAAATCATTGTATAGAGTTAAGAATCTGGGCATTGAATTAGAAAGAATAATAATATACATATTATATACAATACATTAGCCCATTTGAAAATTTAAAATTTTCACAAATTGACCAATTGTTTTTATAATCGAACAGAAATAAAGCCTAATTTTTTACACATGAATATTATTATATTTATCAGATTGTATAAAAAAAGGTATTCATAAATAATATCATTTCAAATCCAAAAGTAGGCATACTTTTGAAAAATATCAAATGTGATAAGAGTAACTTGAGTAATATTTCACAGTTTTAGATGAATGAAGAATGCAGGGAGAGGAAGGGCCAAAGATGCTTGATAAATGTGTTGTTTTCTCTTAGTTCAAGATCAAAATACGCACTTATAAAGCAAGCAGTAGGTTTTAACATATGAGAAATATTGGTACCTCTGAAAGTTTAATTCGTAGTTCCATATTTAATATTTAAGGCGTTGGACCTGGCGTCCGATACCCATCTTGATTTCATTAAGGCGTTGAAAGGCACCAATTTGTAGGAATTTCTCTGGGGCGGGCGGTGGAAAAGATTTCAAAAGAAGATTGGACACCAAAAGCCCTGGGCTTACGTCTCAGCTTTGCCACATCAGATACCCCAACAAATGTGTACCATCACACTGCATTTAAATAATTCTCGTAATCTGATATTTCTAAGGAACCAACTAAAGTATAACACATAAAAGAAAGAGCTGAAACAAATTTGGTGCCTAACAGTAACTGCATTTATAACGTTGTAAAATGATAAATTAGTGCTTTTGATGTTAACGGTCGCAGATTTATGAAGTAAGAGTAAATTTGAATGAGCTTATAATTAAAGGTATTAAAAACGTGCAGGATGATTTCTTACTTCATTAGATTACAATCCAGACGATGAATTGTATTAGAAACCAATCAAAGAGCAATTAGAACAGAGCAGAAGAAATATCAGTGTCGATAAGCAGAAGTAAAGCAATAGGGAAAAGTTAAAACGCGAGAGATTCGTGGCTCCACTCCACATGTCGTAAAGTGTACAACATGAACCGTGGAGTTTATCAATAAAGTTTCAAGCGTGTGCAGACATTTTTTTTCTCCAGTTTTAAAAATGCCTAGACAGAAATCCGTTTCAGACAACGGAGAACAATTTTGGTGTCTGTCTGTGGTTCAACCTTTTTGCGAACCACCATACCCTAAAAATTAATTGTCCGATTTGTTTTGTTGATCCCATAATATTTTTTACCTACAGTGGTTGTTATCGCACTCAAAATAGTACGCAAAACAGCCGATTCCTGCACTTACTATTTTACCGCACTCGTTTTACTTTACCGCACTCCAGTGCTCCAACTTACGAACATAAAGAACTTAAATCTAAACAAAGATTAAATAATCTAAATTATAATAATAATAATAACAATGACAACTAATGATTATTTTTTAACTAACTACATGATTTAAACACTATGTATCAAATATAAAAAAAGTAAAGATAGACAATCTAAAAAAAAGAATCAAATGTGATGAGTAAGTGTTATGATGAAAAATAATAACAGCGCTGGGTCAGGTTTGTTGAATCAGGCAAAAAAAAGCAACACTGGCATAAACAGAACACAGGTTTAGTTGATATTGTAAAACCTTTTACATGTTGATGAACACTCTATTATTTTATATTTTATTTACAGATTAAAAACTAACTGTAGGAAAAATGTAATGTGCAACTCGAGCATAAAGTGTCTTTGCTGCACTCGAGAAACCTTTCCGCCCTCGCCTGCGGCTCTTCGTAAATAATTCTCTCGAATGCAGCATAGTGACACTTTGCGCACTAGTTGCACAAATATAACTATAACATTCTACGCTCATTTCTTTGTCTTCTTTTCTATCATTTCAATTATTCATCTTCATTTCATTTCTTTTCTGCATGCGCACCTATACCTTTAAAAGAATCTAACCAATTTTGAAGAACTTTAGACGGTTTGTTGAAAGTAGCCCACAGATCATCTCATATACATTTCAAGCGTATGCGCTTATCTAATTATGCATAAATAATCCTTTATATTCATGTAAAAAACAACTTTTGGGACAGATTTAAAAAATTGGTCCGATAAATCGAAGAAAACTTTCTCATATACATTTAAATCTCCTAATAACTTATTTAATTGATTTATTTTTAAACATATTTTTGATGTATAAAATACATCAAATGTATGAGTTTTTGATGTATAAAATAAACACAAAAAGATTTATTTTCATAAATTTCTCGGAACATAGATTTTTTTCTGGAAGAACTACTACATATATATTGTTAGATTCGTACTTAAATGGACTACAATTTAGAATTTTTCAATCAACATCGTCGGAATCGATTTCAAGAAATACTTTTTTATTTAATTTGTGGTTTGGTCGTTTTTTATGTTTTTTGGGGGTAGCGCCCCCAAATTTAGAGCTAAAATGCATTTGTCGAATTCGCCTCGGGGTATGATTTTTCTGAACCTATATGCTAAATTCCATCAAAGTAGCCCAGGACTTTAGGCTCCACGCGTCTGCTAAGACTATACAGATCATTTATTGCAATCAGGGGACCTCAAAACGTGTAATCTAATAAATTAGATATTAATGGGTCAAATCACCATTAATGTGTGCGATAAGCGTCGAGGAAGCTATGCGCCGCACTAATTGCAGACTATTTTTTTAATTATTTGATTTAACAAAATAAAATAATTTTAAATTAATAATTTTTAGATTTATCATTAGGTGCATGGTAGATTAAATAAGGTGACCTCAGCAGTCAGAAGATTAAATAAGGAGACCTCAACAGACTGTGAATCTTCTCTCTTCCTAGAGTACTGTTAGCAAGTCAGCAGAAAAGAAGTAATTATTTATGCAGAAACTATACCAGTGGCGTAAATAGCGCCCCCGCCAACCCCGCGGTGCGGGGGGGCGCCTGCTCTAAGGGGCGCCGAAAATTGAGTAAACGATCATATTTAATAATAAAAATTAAAAGAAACTCTATGTGGGCGGAATTATTTTAATAAAATTATTTGTGGGAGATAAAAATAAATGAGTGATAAAAACAAATAATGAGTTTAAATTAGGGTGAGAATGTTATGAGGGGTTATGGTTTTGAGCTCAGTTTGGTTTCTAAGTCAAGTGTCACTACTGTCACTATACATATAATTATATTTATGGGTAAGTATATCGGGCTGATTCTCCCTTCTTCATTTTGGACTGCAAGGAGATCTAATAAGGGTTTACTACCGCTAAAAGTTATCTTATCTAGTCCGGTTTTAGCTATGCTAGATAAGGAAATTAGTTCAAAACTTAACAAGTCATACTTCCATCTCTTTCTTCATTGTCTTTGCTATATAATATGTAATTGTCTTTCTTTCTTCTACGATAAATCGTGACGAGTTGATTGTAACAATTTATTGTTACAAATAAAAAAAGTAAGTAAGAAATCAAAACAATTTTGACTGATGGAAACGGGAGAAAATTAAATGAATTCAACAATAATAAGTTTTAGTTGCAAAAATCATAAAAGAATACAAAATAGGAGGTGAGGAATTTTGTAAGCTACAGGGGGGCGAATTTTGAAAAGTTGCGGGGGGGCGCCGGATTTCTTAGTTACGCCACTGAACTATACATTGTATGATTTACAACTACACAAACTGCCGCAATTTTATAATTCAATAGTGGACCAGTTCTGATCAATGTAGTTACTATCTTGTTGTTTTAAGTTAAGCAGAAAAGAAGTTATGAAGAAACAAGAAATAATCAAACAAACAAAGCTTTATGAAAAAGGCATAATAAATAATTAATCATAAAAATAAAAAAAATATAACATTTATTCTTTAAAAAAACAAGTAAAGTAAAGATAATTAATCAGTATTTTCTTTTTTTTTGTACTATACACAGTTAGGTAGTTTTATATATTTCTTCAAGTTAAGTAAAAGTTAGTTGGTTTGGGAAAGAATCTAAGGTAAGGTCTATAGAGTCAAAGACCTCAAGGTGAAGACCTCAAACTATAATTAGAGCAATTTATAATAAAGACGAAAAGCCGTCAAATTATAAAATCGTTAATATCAATCTTTAGGTGATGAATGGAATGCTGTTCCATTGAAGAGAGATGCTGGGGGATAACCGTCCATAGAGGCCTTACCACCTGTTGACAATACAACACTAACGAGCTATACCGCCTCCTATAACTCAATACTTCCTACCTTATATCTCATACACTGTACACTTACACATACACTATACTTTCTTATCTTTCTCAATTTCTGAACTGGCATAATAAGAAATAGGAATTTAAACAAATAAATACGGCAAAACTGCCAAAATGGCCCCACGTAAAAGTTGACAAGTTAAGTCTTACTTTTTAACTATAAAAATTAACCTAAATTTATGTTTTGTCCCAATTTACTATACCGGTAGATTTCTCGATTAATAAGCACAAAACTAAAAAAAAGACTAGTCATGCACCATGACTTAATGAGTGAATTTTCAAAGAAATCTGCGTATTATTGGCTTATGATAATGTAGGAAAATTTAGAATTTGGACGGGTGAAAAAGAATTTGGTACACATGGGTACGAGGTACAAAAGTCACAATAGTATTTACCCTTCAAGATGCATGTCGTTGGAAAGCTCTTTAAGAGTACAGTAATTGTTGATATGTACACTTTTGTCATATTTTTATATAAGAGGAGGGTAAAATGGAAAAAACACGTTTTTAAGCTATTTTCGACCCTAAATTGTCAAAATTTGATTCCTAAATGGACTCCAAAAATTCTGGCCAACGAACTCATCCTTTCTTTTGATATTATTGACATTTTTAAAATTTGTTTGGATTTTTTACGTGTATCCTAGGGTGTGATATCGTTAGGAGTGATACAAACATACATACACACATAAAAAAAGTGTTAAATTTCAGGAATCGATTAAGAATGGTCTAAAACGGATTTCCATGGAGAAAATTTTCAAAAATTCGCATTACAAAAATTTTTAAGCCATTGCAATAGCTTAATTTTTTTTCGAAAATTTGCTAATAAAGGTTATTCCCAAAAAAACTTTAACCATACCACTGACTTACAGCACATACCCTACTCTAAAATACATGCCTCCAGAAATTAACAAAACTCAATTAATTAATTCACTAGCACTAGGTTATATTACCAAAAGGCATTAAGGTACATAAAGGTAATAATATTTCAAATCTCCGCATTCATCCCAAAATAATAAAAAATCAATTATCAGTATTGTGTGTGAAATGAAAATTAACACCGTATTCTCCTTGGGTATATCACAAATTTGAACCATTGAATTGATTTGTTATGATCAATTGTCCGAATTTCTTATTATAAAACTATTTTTATTGTTGAAACAGCTAACAACTTATGTTTAATAAAAACAATGATTTATTGCCCCGTTTAAAGTACCTTTAAAACGACACTAATTGATATTGAAAATTCCGAAATTCAAAACCCGAACAAAATGGGAGGACGAAATGCATTATAAAAGCTCAATAAACTACGATAAGTAATTATTTTTTTCTATAGATTTATTCTTCACTTTATTATCTCCTTTGTCGAATTAGAAATGTATTATCTTATAAAAACGTTTAAAATAATTTCATCCCGTGTTTTCCACCTCTTCAATTCTTTTATCTCATTGGGACCCGGAGATGTTTATTTTAAACACGCGTTTGGTAATATCCGAATAATTACATTTTTATATGCCTTTACGAAGAAAAATAAAAAATAATAATATATAAATAATACAACAAAAAGTATAAAGGAGCCGACGAATTTTCGAATTCCAATTGAAATTTATTATAGTTTTATAAATAATTAAATATTCAATTTGTCTTAGCATCTATATATAATAAAAAAAAGACAACACAAAATATGTTTAAGGTGTCGAAGTAGTTATATAAATATCTTTATACAGGTATATTATTTTGGATGAGTATCTGACTTCATTTTCCTCTACAAGAGTATTAACTTGATTTTAAATTATGAATAAGAAAGTGAGAACTATGACCCAGTATAATAATTATATATTATTTGATATTTAGAGGTGATACCTATTATAATACACCCAGTTAAAAGTCAATACTAAAATGTTGGCTTTTTACCTAATTGGTTTTTTTAAGCTACTACTCTCTATTCTGATCAAATAAACAAATCTTTTAATTATTATCAGGTAATTTTTCTATTTTTCGATAGATACCACTGTTTTATACTGAACTCGTAAGTACAAAAGTTGCCCTCATTTCACCTTCTCAGCTGCAAAGAGATAGTTACTATTTAACAAATCTATTTACTAAGGTAATAAAGTACTTTATCCAGTGATCATTCTCAGTTATACACACCTTCTATCATGAGCGACTTACTAAAAAAATTACCCCTGTAATAAATTCGTATTGATAGGACCTACATGATACATGGCCTCCTCCGGGTGATGTATAATTTTAAATTTACGTTTTAGGGCTGTAAATAATAATTCATAGAGTAACTACCGATTGAAGGCTCAGGCATCCCAAAGAATAATAAAACTAAGTAAAGCCTGTCTAAGCTGGAAAGTCACGGTTCTAGAAAAAAACAATTTCACCCCAGCAGGTTTCACGCTTATACAATTTCCATCTTAGACATGCTTTACGTAAGCGTAATGGATGTCACGGAGTAGGCGTGTCACTCCATCAGCTGTATAAATTGGCATTTGCAACTGCTTAGACACCATTTCTCTAAAGTAGCCACTATTTGTGCCACCTAGTGAGGTTGCCCGGAGTGAAGAATACAACCAAGATTTCCTACGACCAAAACACAAATGTTGCTATGGAGATGCATTTTGTAGTTTTGTTTAAATATAGTAGTATATGTTTCAATTAAATTTATTGTGACAATCGTACATATAAAAGTTAAGGTACGTTTTCCTAGACGCGACTCCAGCGATAGACGCTGGTACAAAATTATTAAGGTGTTTTCCTCCACGCGTCTCCAGCGACTGATGCAACTCATCAGTGTAACTAGAGGAATCACAGTAGACGAAACATAGCTTCCTTTATAATGAGAAGTCCCAAGTATTGCAGAAGTCAGTACAGTCTAGTGCAAATATTTGATCCTTTAAAAATTACAGCTATCGATGGTAGTGCGCAAATAGAGCATTAGTGCGATTTTTCAAATTTTACAGGAGAAGGAAAACCAAATTTAACTGTGAATAGGTTCGGTTAAATTTTTTTTTTTACTTTCTTCTTTCTCTGCTTTCCCGCTATTATTTAAAATTGGGGTCAGACCGGCTGAAAGGGGGAAAATATTTAAGTCAGATGGTGCACTTCTCATTTTCGCAAAAATTGTACTTATACCCTTTCGCAAACAACCATCGATATAGCATTTCCTAAGTAAATTCACAGTGACATCAGTCTTTAAATTACACAATTTACAGTTAATTAGATCGACATACTCGGAAGTCGAAAGGTTAGTTTACATTGAGAGAGAAACCAAGAGTTAGGTTTTATAACCTACAAACGGCAAACCTTCCTTAAATCGTATTCATATTACAAAACAGTGGTCTATTTTATTAATAAAAACGACTCTACACTACACAAAAACAACAACACGGGCGCACTCCTCAGATTGCCCTCTCTTCTTGTCGACCTTTAAGGCCCGTTTACACGGTGATTGTTCTCGCGCGATAGAAATATCATGTCAGTCAACGTCATAGAACTATCGCGGAGGTGTGCAGTCTACACGGTGAGAGTTAACATACGTCAAAACTATTACTTGTCACTTGTTGTTCCTGATAACCATATCAATGCAAATAGCTAATGTCAGATACAAAAACAGAGCAAATAATAGAAGTGATTGCTGCCGCAATAGGAGTAATAATTAAACGTAGAAGCCGAAGAAGTAGAAGGACGTGGGTGACTGGGTAGAAGGACTGATTTCTTCCATAAGCAAAGAAATCTCCTATACTCCTCTAGAAATTGGAAAATACTGAATCGCTCCATAGCCTCTAAACTTTCACTTAAAAAAAAGAAGATATTTGTATTGAAAACAGAAGAGGTGAGTTTATAGTAGAAAGAGCAAGGTAAAATCGAGATGGTAAACAACAAAATATGAAGTTAGTATGGGCAGGCTAATATTATTCGAACTGTTGCCGGTTGCCGCCTCGATCTATGTTTATAAAGATAAACAAACACTAAGCCAATCAGCATCTAGTATCTAGAGGATAGTTCATTAAATCTGCCGCGTGAGTACTCTGACTGCTGTGATAGAACACTCAACTATCTCGTCAGACGAGATAGTGCGATGGCAGATAGTTCTATCGCGACAAAATCTATCACGTAGTCTACACGGTGATAGTCGATGCGATAGTTGCTATCGTGACCGCAACTATCGCGCCAACTATCACCGTGTAAACGGGCCTTTAGTTATTGTAATTTACCTACGATTATAGCCTTGTCCAGACTGCCGAGCCGAACGGAGGAAACGAGCCGAGCATATAGGTCTCTGCGCATGCCCAGTTTACAGAGCGCTTGCGCATCTCAGAGTAGGCATGCGCAGAGACCAGTGCTCGGCTCGTTTCCACTGTTCGGTTCGGCAGTTTGGACGAAGCATAAATCTCCCTCTACAAAACAACTGTCGAGGAAAAGATTTACAACCATAATATCCCGCAATGTTCTAAACGCATGACACCAATTGACCTTCCAAGGAAGGGACCAACAATATTCGTTAAGCAAGATAAAATATAAACCTTGAATCCAATGTAATTAAATTAAAAGAAAATAATAGTCATAATCTTCTTCGTAAACACTTAAAGGACACAGGGCATACAATGCGGATGGTTATAATCAATTAATTACTTGTCATGTCACACATTTGAGGTGTTCCATTAACATGATCTTGCGAATAAGTATCGTCTACCTACAAGACACACGCAATAATGTTACATCTTCTGCTAATCCCGTTAAAAAAAACAAAAGTTTTTTAAAAAATGGTTTTCCTTTAGTTTTGAAGTAAATAAACTGAAAGGATACGGAAAAATAGGATGGTGGATAGGTTGGTCTCATCTGATTGATACTCCGTATCTAATCGTAACTTAAGTTTCCCATGAAGCTATTCAACGGTATTAGAGTAGGGATACAAGACTTCAAGGGTAAAGGATCTGACGGGTGACTGATGCCAAACTTAACTGACCCCTTACAAGTTGATGGACAGATTTCGAGTCGTCTAACCCAGGCACGTCTTATACACTTTTAGGCACACCAAGAGAAATTTCCACACCTCTAAATAGCCCATGACTGCTTGATAATTTTTCACCTAATATGTACAAGAAAGGTCTGACAGGAGACAGAGGGCGACGCGACGCATTCAAGTGATAAATTGTCATGATTGATTTTCGCAAATACGTTTAAGAGATTACATGTTGCAGTGAGTTAAACAACCGGACTATGTTATTCACCGTCAGTCTTAAAACGAGAAGAAGCAATTTAACCAAATCAGTAATAGCATATAATAACTTTAAAATTATCCAATGATTTATACATATTAATGAACCACTATAATAATATTCAATTCAAAAATTGGTGAACCAAAATAAAAAAATAAATGCAAAATGTCAGCGAATTAGTGTGGCACATAATTTCCTTGCGTCCTATGGCTTAGTTTAATGATTTTTTTTTAGCCTTAAACAGCAAAAAAAAGCCACGGGTTAAGCGCTTACGAAGAGTAAAAAAGTTAGGAAGTATAGTAGTAAAAAAAAGTAGTAAGCAAAATTAGTAGTAAAAAGTATAGTAGTAAGTAGTAGTTGGGCTTCTACAATATATTATTGCCTAATTTGTATAATTTTTCCCCCTTTTGCTTTCTAATTTACCGAAAATGGGGGAAAAGCGTATTCGTTTCAAGAGCAAAATATTTTTATATCTCCGATTTAAATATTTTTTAAATCTGTCAAGATTGATTTCTTATTTTAAATAAATAAAAGTACCAATTCAGCAATATTTAATGTGCGCAGACAATTGAAATTATATGGGACGAACAATAGGCTTATTATGCCCTACCATTAAAATTTCATAAAATCCGACTAGATTGGAGTGTGGTTCGCAAAAATGTTGGACGACAGACAGACACACAAAACCAAATATGAAACGGATTTCTGACTTGGAATTTTTTAATTCATTAACATAAAAAAAATCGTTCTTCAGTACTATAATACTTCTGTTACCTTTGGTAAATTTTGAATAAAATATTTAAATAGATTTTGTAATAGAATCTTATCATAACAATAAATTATGAGCAAGAGATTATTAGCAAGATATTGCTCTGAACTTGATCAAATTACACATTATCTTTAAATATTAAGTTTTCGAGATTGGTCACTGAATTAAATGACTCTGATATTAAAGGAATTTAGATTTCAACACGATATAATTTTCATTCGATTCCAATTAACCGATCAGAAATCGATTGATTTTAAAGAGGTAGATATTGCAGTTGATTAACCGAGCGTTGTATTTTGAGATTATTGGGATTCCGGCGCCAGAATGTTACGTGGAATTTCAAACGGAACAAGAGACCCAAGCTTTGTGACAAACCCATTAGTGTTGAGTCGAAGATCAGCTGGGAGGGGAACTGAGGATATTAATTACACCATATACACGGTGTTTAGGAAGGTCCTGGGCACCGGACAACTTCTTATCTGGACCGGGCCGGGTTTCTACTCCGATCAGCTCAATCCGAGGATCCCTTTTAAAATGTATACATAAGAAGGATTATAGCTCCTTCTAAACAACATCCACAAGAAGAACCCGTGTTCCATTTGTCCGCTTATCTACAAAAAGAGGAGCCTTTTCTTCGGTGTTCCAAAGTGGTGTTTGGGGCCACCGCCGCGATATCGACTTAAGAACAGATTAAGGAATAAGCAGTGAAATTAAACTAATGAGTCATACCATGAGACTTCGCCTCTGCATCACTTACACTTCCCCAAATCAATTTTACATCAGATCCTTCAGTTATTAATAAACAAATAACAAAAATAAACAATAAATCAGGAATGTTTTAAAAGAAACAGAGAGAGAAAAAAAAACAGCAATGGAGATACGAATGTCAAATAAATATTGTCGCCTCGAGTTTTGAAAGTTTTAACAAGAGAAAACATGCTTTCAGATACCACTAAGCATTAGACCCAGCAAAGTCCTTGAGCTTGAAAACATTAAAAGCAACAAGTTTAAAAACCTTGAAAATCTGTTTAAATTAATATTACATCGGCGGACTTTTCATATCATATCTCACTTATCAATTCTCCATGATAGATTGTTTTCCAACAAAAACGTTTCCAAAAATTTTCTGAATATGCTATCAGAATAAAACCAGAAGACCGTCTTTCCAAGCACTCTTATAATAAATGATTATTCTTATATGTGAGAATTAGATTGAAATGAAATAATTGCAGACACATAATAATAAAAAAAATGTATTTCTAAACCATAAAATATAGGCGTGACCATGCGATAATTGTAAATAAATAAATAACTTTACAGCTAAATCCAAAAAAGAAAAGAAAATGCTAAAGTTAAAACAAAACTTTTAGAAATGGGGACTTATAAATTAACAACACTCATTTCAATTTTATTTATGTCATGAAAATAAATCTGACATCTTAATGTCTTATTTCGATTTAAGAAGAGCATACTTGCTTTAAAGCTGTAATAAAATGCAGGAAAAAATCTATTGAAATAAACTTTATAAATGTTTTTCCTCTGTACAAAGTTTTATGATGACTCACTCTATAATATTAATATTATATTTTGTAAGTTTATTTATTTTTATTAAGTTTGACTGTTTACAAAATAAAACACTCTGAAAGGTAATTTAGAAACCATTCTTCTTTAACAACATAATAGCAGCTGTGTTCATTTGTACACCGATTCTTGTGTTTAGCAGATAATATTATCAAATAATAAAAAGTGGCTACAATCATATTTAATGCTCCTATATCTCTGGAAAAGTGCATCCCGATTTAAAGCCATTACAGGGGTCATTCTCAAGGGTGCTCATGATGAGAGTCATCTGCAACCGAAGTCAGTCAACTCCCATGAGGATGATCCCTGTAATGGGTTCATTCTCATAAGAGTTGAATGATTCCAGTTGCAGATGACTCTTATCATTTGAATTCCTTTAAGAATGATCCCTGTAATGGGTTCATTCCCATAAGAGTTGAATGATTTCAGTTGCAGATGACTCTTATCATTTGAATTCCTTAGAGAATAATCCCTGTAATTGGTTTATTATCAAGAGAGTTGTCTGATTTCAGTTGCAGATGACTCTTATCATTTGAATTCCTTAGATAATAATTCTTGTAATTGGTTTATTATCATGAGAGTTGACTGATTTCAGTTGCAGATGACTCTTATCATTTGAATTCCTTAGATAATAATCCTTGTAATTGGTTTATTATCATAAGAGTTGACTGATTTCAGTTGCAGATGACTCTTATCATTTGAATTCCTTAGAGAATAATCCCTGTAATTGGTTTATTATCATGAGAGTTGTCTGATTTCAGTTGCAGATGACTCTTATCATTTGAATTCCTTAGAGAATAATCCTTGTAATTGGTTTATTATCATGAGAGTTGACTGATTTCAGTTGCAGATGACTCTTATCATTTGAATTCCTTAGATAATAATCCTTGTAATTGGTTTATTATCATGAGAGTTGACTGATTTCAGTTGCAGATGACTCTTATCATTTGAATTCCTTAGATAATAATCCTTGTAATTGGTTTATTATCATAAGAGTTGACTGATTTCAGTTGCAGATGACTCTTATCATTTGAATTCCTTAGAGAATAATCCCTGTAATTGGTTTATTATCATGAGAGTTGTCTGATTTCAGTTGCAGATGACTCTTATCATTTGAATTCCTTAGATAATAATCCTTGTAATTGGTTTATTATCATGAGAGTTGACTGATTTCAGTTGCAGATGACTCTTATCATTTGAATTCCTTAGATAATAATCCTTGTAATTGGTTTATTATCATAAGAGTTGACTGATTTCAGTTGCAGATGACTCTTATCATTTGAATTCCTTAGAGAATAATCCCTGTAATTGGTTTATTATCATGAGAGTTGTCTGATTTCAGTTGCAGATGACTCTTATCATTTGAATTCCTTAGAGAATAATCCTTGTAATTGGTTTATTATCATAAGAGTTGACTGATTTCAGTTGCAGATGACTCTTATCATTTGAATTCCTTAGATAATAATCCTTGTAATTGGTTTATTATCATGAGAGTTGACTGATTTCAGTTGCAGATGACTCTTATCATTTGAATTCCTTAGATAATAATCCTTGTAATTGGTTTATTATCATAAGAGTTGACTGATTTCAGTTGCAGATGACTCTTATCATTTGAATTCCTTAGAGAATAATCCCTGTAATTGGTTTATTATCATGAGAGTTGTCTGATTTCAGTTGCAGATGACTCTTATCATTTGAATTCCTTAGATAATAATCCTTGTAATTGGTTTATTATCATGAGAGTTGACTGATTTCAGTTGCAGATGACTCTTATCATTTGAATTCCTTAGATAATAATCCTTGTAATTGGTTTATTATCATAAGAGTTGACTGATTTCAGTTGCAGATGACTCTTATCATTTGAATTCCTTAGAGAATAATCCCTGTAATTGGTTTATTATCATGAGAGTTGACTGATTTCAGTCGCAGATGACTCATATCATGAGAACTCCCTTGAGAATAATCCCTGTAATTGGTTTATTATCATGAGAGTTGACTGATTTCAGTTGCAGATGACTCTTATCATTTGAATTCCTTAGAGAATAATCCCTGTAATTGGTTTATTATCATGAGAGTTGACTGATTTCAGTCGCAGATGACTCATATCATGAGAACTCCCTTGAGAATAATCCCTGTAATTGGTTTATAATCATGAGAGTTGACTGATTTCAGTTGCAGATGACTCTTATCATTTGAATTCCTTAGAGAATAATCCCTGTAATTGGTTTATTATCATGAGAGTTGACTGATTTCAGTTGCAGATGACTCATATCATGAGAATTCTTTTGAGAATGATCCCTGTAATTGGTTTATTATCATAATAGTTGACTGATTTCAGTTGCAGATGACTCTTATCATTTGAATTCCTTAGAGAATAATCCCTGTAATTGGTTTATTATCATGAGAGTTGACTGATTTCAGTTGCAGATTACTCTTATCATGAGAACTCCCTTGAGAATGATCCCTGTAATGAGTTCGAACTGTCGGGTTCACAAAATCTCTGACGCGGACTCCTCCGGACGATCTAGAATTATTAAAATCTGGCTGTGGACACCTATAATTTTTCATTTAATACTCCCTCTATTGAAAATAGTACATATTATCTGTTCTTTGTTTTAGGAACCCCAAAAATGTTCATAGCTTTCTTTCAGGTTTCGAAAGGAACATAGTGCTTTTTCATTTCTAATGAATTATTAATGTATTTTATTTTTGGTCTTTCACAGACCGAAAAAGCTATTTCTTAAGAATACCTGCATAATAAAATTTCAGGAAAAATAACTGATATGAGAATAAATAAAAACGTCAATCTGATTAAATGGTTACAGCTTCAGAACTCTTTAAACCTCTTACGCGTTGTAAACAACAACGTATAAAGACGAGCATTTTTAATTCCACTCGAATTTATCTCTTAAGTCACATAAATAAATAACTCTCTCCCCCCTCCCCCACTTTCCTTGTTCTACTGATAGCAACATAGATTTTTTAGACAAAAACTACATAAAAATTACACTGATAAAAATTTTTATGATATTAATGAAAAATTACTTACCCCATTTAAGTTTAATAAGGGCATGTTTCTAGAGACAATACTAAACTCCCTCTGCAAACACTCCACTGTTGTTACTTCGTGGAAAGAGTGGCTTCTAAGTTCTTGACTTGTCTTTTGAACTTGTTCGATACACGGAGAGAAAGAGCAGAATCTTCCACCTATCATAAAAAAACAAAAAAAAAAAACAGAAAAACATTTGCTTATTAATACTCAACATGACTTTTTTTTTTTTTTATAAAAGTTAATAATTACTGCTTAGCAAAATCATAATATGATGATGAAGAGTAAAGTTGATAAAAACTTATTCTGTTTTAGATTATGTTGAAATGGGAACTGAGTACTGAGGAGTGGTTAGAGTATACACGAAACTCCACCGCTTAAAACTTAGGTCTAAAAACAGACAAATCTGTTGAGTTTGTCAAAGAGGTGGGTCATGTTAAACACTGATAATCACATCGAATAGATGAGTAAAATGGCTGGATTCCCTATCCTGAATTAACCTAACGATGTGTTGTCGGGAAGTAAAAGAAAAAGAGAGAGAACAAAATACCCAAAAGTTAAACGTAACTATATACAATACACAATGTTGATCTGAATGATGGTACTAAAAAAAGGAAAAATCAGAACTCATTTTACGTCTAGTAATATGTGTTAGGTAATTCCGTGTTTAAAAGAGAATGTAACCTACTACTTGACCAATATCAGTAGGTAGATTTTAGTTCTATTTTTAATGAAGAAATATATATTTAATTAAAGAGTCATATTTTTTGTAACACTTATTCATATCCTTAAAAGCACGCAATGCAGATTCAAACCTTCACTGAAACGTCGTCAGATTAAGATTACAACACTCATACTCATACTGGACAATTATTCTCAAACCAGAACCCAATTAAGATCAGAGAGAAACAGAATAGGCGTGGCCTAGATCTTAAGACATTTAAATTATTAACAGCAAAAACTCGTAAACTAATTCTAAAAAAAAGAGTGAAATATCGTACAAAAAAGGGACTATATATTTTTCGAACACAAATGTACGGTTAATACTTGATAGATATATTATTTTCATTGGGGAAGGAATTTATTGAAATTCACATATTCCTGAAGGAAAGCAGGCAGAAAAAAAAGAGTAGACGAGGGCAGTGCAATTATTCTCCGGCTACGAGGCCTGCTTGGGACGAGCATTTATAAATGTTATTTCTTTACCATTTTTAATCTTGCCCAGGAGTAATTTGTGCGAGATATATCAATTTACACCTCCGACACAGGCTCACATAGACGACTAACACGTACACAAGACAGTTATGTTCGCACGCGCAGACAGAATCTTTTTGAAATGTTAATTCAGCCTGGCCCCGTGTGAGATATGTTAATGTGAGTTGGTTGTTGTCCGTGTTCGCGTGTTTAAGATGTTTTTTTTTAAGGTTGAAATATTAATTGCGGGGTTTTCTCTCATCTCGTGGCCGAAGCCCGCAAGTTAGTTTCGTATTAATTTTTTCGTCTTTTTGCCCCGGTCTGGCGGCCAGTCCGTTTATAGTGGGTTTGTTTGTTTCTCGTGTGTGTCGGTTGTCTACATGTTTACCGTTGTTTGACAAATGAATCCAATATCATCAGGTCTTTATATAGTAGAGGTCCGGGGACCTGGGTAGAACCGCACAATTAGATCCCTTGTTCCAGCAGCTCCCACACGCCCTAACATCTTCTAAAGGCAAACACGCCCGTAATTAAGCTATGAATATATACGAAGGCAAACCTTAAATTATAGATTTATGTATAAAAACTAGAAAATTATTAAGAAATCCGTGCCGAACAAAGTTTATTACTTTATTTACTCGAATAAAGCCGTAGTGAGGCGGTACCGAAGCCTTTAACAAATTTGTCAGTAAACGGGCATCAATAAAATAGAGAAACATTTTATATCTCCGCCACAGTCATCTCCCTAACCAATACAATTCCCAAAGAGGGAAAAACCTCTAACTCATATAAATATAAAACACAAATGTAGAACAATTCAAATTAAAAACAAATAAATAAGTATGCTCTTATACTTATATATATTATTACCGTATAAATGAAAATTTAAAATAAAAGAAAATTTATTTATAAACCAAATATATTTATACTCATGAAAATAAAGTGTTTCTCATTCTAAATTAAAGTTATTATTGCCCATTGAAATTTGAAATTAAATTCAAATTCCTAATTTTACTTACCTAAAGGCCCCCATCAAAATGTGGTCAAAATGTTTGCGCAAAATGTTTGATCGTGTATGGGGGCCTTTAGGGAGAGAGAGAAAAATAATAACCAACCCCAGTACAAATACATTTTTATTTTTCATACAAACGAAAATGAAGTAAATGAATTTGGAAATTTATGGTTTTTTATAACCATAATCATTTTAAATATTGTGGTTAAAAAATATTATTTTTTAAATAAAACACGAATAAATTTGATCAGTTAATTGGGAAAACCTACCGATTTAAAAGTATAAACTTTCTCGGAAAAGCAGAGGTATTTTTTCCTTCCTTTGTGTATTATCGATCATTTGGATGAAATTATCATTAATTATTATATAATTAATACTTAAAAACCTTTAAAGAGAAACTCTTTCCCAAGTATTAACTCAGGACCCCTTCATTTTCTTTACTTTGCCCCTATTTTCCTCCTTAAGAATCAAATTTCAGAAAGTCGTCACTTATCGTTCTAGTGCAATTGGTTTTGGAAATATCCCTTTGAAAAATTTTGCATATAGGTTAATGACGAATCAAAATGGCCGATAAAATAAAGCTATCTTCCAAATTGCAAAGTTCTAATTTGTTTCGAAGATATAATGTATTTTGCATATAAATAGCCGCCATCTTGAATCAAGAAAGCGCAGCAAAAATATTTCTTAGCGAGAACCTAGGGGGTATGAGGAGCCTACCAACAAAATTTCATAGGCAAAGGTCCAATGGTTTCAAAGATATCATGATAAGTTAGTGAGTGGTATATTTGGTCTTCATATAAATACATATAGAGAGATGGATTGATATAAACGAGATATTGATAATAAACGGACCCAATTTGGTCTTTAAGTTTGATTGACTATCAGGTTGTTCGATTAGCAGATTAAAACCAAATTTCGGTAAAAAAAAACAAAAAAACTTTTACCAGTTGTGGTGAACGTTGTTAGTACCATATCAAAAACCTGTTTCAGTGAAGTTTTATTATGAAAAAATACAACTTTTTCTTGTTCGTATCGAATTTTATTAAGTGTTAAAAATATTTTTTTATACGAAAGAAGATCCACACTTTAGGCAGTGATACTGCATTAGGTTTTGCGGTTTCTTTTTTTAAATCAACAAATATATATTATTGCAATAAACTAAAGGATTTAAATGCGTTATGAAAATTGAAAAGAACCTACAAAGAGATTATTGATGAATTACGGGCTAAAAACCGGCCTGGGTCAATACATTTATCATCTGTTTTTTTTTTTTTTTTTTTTTTTTTTTAAACATGCATACATTTAGAAAACAAATAAAGATAAATAAATATAAACTTAAATAAACTTATTAAATCAGAATTACACAGTATATAGCTTGGATTTCCACCCACTGAAAAACTGACCCTAATGTATATTTCAGCTTATTATCGTTCATATATTACTGACCAAATGCAGACTGAGCCTAATTAAACGTAACTTATATTCGACCCCAATGTCCTTTATAAACTTGTAATATAAAATATTTTATAGTTCGATTAGTGAAAATTGTCGATGATATATACAATAATAATATATTTATAACAAAAAAGGTTTAATTTTGTAAAGAATTGTTTTTTTTTTTTGTTAAGCCCAATTCATTGTCATATTGATTATATACAGATTGGGACAGCATTTGCTTTATTTTTTTTTGTCTAACGTGTGCTATATGATTGACTCAATTTACCTTACATTCACCTGAAGAATCAGATTGTCATACAACACCGAAATTTTCAAGGTCAAAGTTCAGAAATCGGCCTTAAAAAAAGTCAATTTGCGATATTTCTGAAATTAATGGTCAAAATTTTGTTTTTAATAGCTTTAATTGTTCTTTACAACTGCTCTTTAATCTTTTAATTCGAAAAGTTAACCGTGAAATGTACGGTTTAGCCTGGAAAAAAAACTTTCTGTCCGAAAAGGTATTTTTAGGGTCCGCGGGCAAAATCCACGACCTTTAGAGTTTGTCTAATTGTCTGTCCTTAACAAATCTGATCTCCATAGAAGCGCTTAAGACAAAACATTTGAAACTTTTAAAATTATGTTGTGTGTAATAACCCAAAAGCAGAAAAATTACAGGCAATACCTTTAAATGTACATCCCTAAAAAACAAGGAGTTTAAGTTTAAGGTGTAGACATATGTATTTAACACAAATATTTAATGTGGAGTGTTAAATGAAAGGGAAGTGCAGCCTGAGTACAAATATACATTTAGTTTAGTTTTTGTACCGTATCTATGAGCCGTGTGTCATCAAAACTGTTTGTTTTTTTAACAAGTCAACAAAAAAATTAAAGCTTTTGGGGAAAAATAGTATATTATGTTACTAGGCTGTGAAGTGAGTTTTTTCTTTGCCACGGCAATTACATTTACTGTCGAGCAGAGCGGGACAGTAAATATTGCCAAGGTAAAGAAAAAACACTTCACAGTCGTGTATCATATGCTATTTTTTTCGTGGTAGCAGACAATAAAAAAACATTAAATATTAATCAATAATCAATATAATAATAATAACATACTTAAGGTTTAAAAAAAAATAAACCTTAAAAAGAGGTTACACTATAACAAAAGATAAATAAAACGCATTGACATCTAGCGGATTTTAAGCGTACTAACAAGCATATCTACAAAGATTGCAGCGCTAAAACGGAAGTTTTGATAACTACCTCCTAATTTTTTACGTCCTGGGACGTAAAAATTTTTTATCTACGATTGATACGAAATATAAACATTATATCTCTGTTTAGATGCTTAGAAGTGTGAATACAAGTATTTACGTACTTGTATTCATTGCGCATGCGCGTCTCATAGTTCTGAAGAATTCCTCTTCTTTACCACGCTAGCGCGGTAAAGAAGAGGAATTCTTCAGCTTTACACACGATTAGCGAGTTTACATGTGTTTACATTTAACAAAACTAATTTGCTGTTCTTTTTATTAAATTAACTGTTTATATGAAGTTTTTAGTGAAAAACAATGAGTGAATCAAGTGACTTTGACGAAAATGTGGAGAATAATACTCCTCCTGAAATAAATAATTCGGCAAAAAATACAACTCAAGAATTAATGCCATCTTTATCAAGAGAGAGATACGAACTTACATACAGCAAGTTTATTTTTTTCTGTATTTATTATTTAAATCTAACAATCGTAGATAAAGTACGGTACGCAACTCGTGCGAAAACGGCATTTTGCATTGCTCGTGTGGTTTTACTACCCTCGCTGTCGCTCGGGTGCAAACTCCACACTCGCATGCAAAATGCTACTTTCCGCACTCGACGCGTAATGTACTATTATCTACTCGCGGCAGCAAAATTAAACATTACTTAACAGTTTTTAGGCTAGAAAGTTCTATTTCCCTGATTTGTCATTAAAATATTTAAAAACAGGCAGGAAAGTAGTTAAAACAGTCAGGAAAATACTTTCTCTGCCTAGGCAGAGAAAGTAACAGTGTTAACCACTGCGTGTCATAACCTCTTATTTTGGCAAGAGCAGTTTATACTATTATCTCTATCTTATAACATTATATATTATAGTTAAATAAGTAATATTTAATAAATAAACGTTTTAATAATAAAATAATTTGTTTATATTTGTTAATTCTGTTAAATAAGTAAATGATTAGTAGATCTTTAATTAAAAAAAATAGTAGAGTCACTGACTATACTGTAGCGTCATGTAAACATTGAACATCCATATTATTTTTATTATTGAAGTCATTCTAGATTAGACTAGCTACTTTTCTTGATGTATCCCAGTTACTTCTTTTCTTTTAAGCAATAGAAGATATCTTTAACACTTTTATTAATTTTTCAGTAAAAATATAAATACATATTTTATATTGCGTGCATTATTCATTCAGAAGTTAAGTGTGTTATAAACGTGTGTTTTGTATTTTGTTGTTATATATTGAGTTTGCTTTTCACTTATTGTTATTATTCCCAAGATTCTTATTTGAAAATTAATTTTAGTTACTACATATGTTATTATCTTTATTAATATGACACATAGTTATTAATTATGTTATATTAATAAAGATAACATTTTAGCAGCTTCATTTTTCTGCCGCAAGTAGATAAAATATTGTATGCAACAAGGCAGCAAAGGAAACATTTCTGCCTCGTTTATTCATATTGCCTGCCTCGGCTACGCCTCGACAGTGAAATAGGTAAATTACCTGCCTCGGCAGTTAATTATCATAGCCTGTCCTCGCCTTCGGCTCGGAGGCTAATCTAATCACTCGTCATTAAAATTCCATTTTGCTGCCTAGTTACATAAATCACTATTTATTTCGTGCTGGTAGTAATGAAAAGATTTTTTAAGTCCACGTAATGAAAAAATGGATTTTTGCTATGTTTTTTAGGCTCTAAAGTTACTATTTCACAGCCTACCACGGAAAAACTGTTTTTAAGGATTTATTTGAATTTTGTATAAAAATATAATGTTACTTTCCACTCCAAAATCTTAAGTATTAAATTGGGAACGGGTTTAGACTTAGAGCAGCTTCATTGTGTTTGGATAACACAGGTGCATTTATTTTTGGTCCAACCAACAATAAATCGAAGGTATTTTTTTCACATAATGATAATATTACCATTTGTGTGTACTGAAACCACATGCCTTAACAACTTTATTTAATTTAATTGCCATTTTCTTTAAATTAAAAATTTGTCATGAATCAAAAATGATTATTAGTTCTCAAGGAAAAATGGATAATTCAATTTTAACCCAAAATTTGGGGAGGGGAGACTATTGAGAAACAGCAAAAGAAATTTGTCGTTGTCTTAAGCCAATTTATTTTCATAAATTGTATCAAGAATAACATAATTTTAAATACAAAAGACAACAACAATTTAATGAAGATTTAAAGGCGAACATGATAGATAAACTTTTATAACTTTCTCTGTTAAAAATGGAAAGGTGGATTCTCTAGAATATGTTTAACACTTGGGGATTGTTTAAAAACAAGTTACTTTACTTGAGAGGAGGCTGATCTAAGTAAAGGGTTTTGTTTAATCTGTTTCCAGCTGATGCCAAGGCAGAGGAATGTTAATGATAGCCGAGTTAAAACTATAGACTGTATAGACCACCTCCACCCACAACAGCTACAAGCCATTCTCCAATAAACAAAGTACTTTACTTGTACCCGATTAGATCCCTCCACACGATATCAAAACCAACCGCTTAACACAATCCCGTCATAATAATAAAAATAATCCCTTCTCTATCTATGTCCCATTAAATATTTCATATTTTTGGAAATATCAAATAATTCGTATTCTCTTCCTTGTAAGGGAATATTGTTACAATAAACAAAGTACTTTATTTGTACCCGATTAGATCTTTCCACACAATATAAAGACGAACCACTTAACTCATAATAATAAAAATAATCCCTTCTCTATCTATGTCCCACTAAATATTTTATATTTTAGGAAATATCAAATTGAACCGAATTCTGCGTTGTTTTCTTGTAAGAGAATTTTTCGTCAAACCAAGAAATTAATTATAAATTTATAAACTTTGAATAATTATAGATCATCTCTTTTGTTATATGCAAATCTCATGTATTGACAACGAAATAAAAATTGAGTGGGCAAAAAGATTAGAAACTACACTAAGGAGGTGTAAATTTGATCTTGACAAAGTTTCATACGCGGCTTCTCTAAATGATGTCCCAATTTGTTCGTACTAAACATCGATATTAGTCAAAACATCGAAAGAACACATAGTTATCTTCGATACGTCAACATCTATCTCCCCGACTAGCAGATAAAAAGGTGCTTTTGCTTTCCCAAAACATGAAAAATTTATTGATGTTTAAGAGAGTTCAACATTGATGTTTTTTGGTTTGATACGTAGCGACATCAATGGCCCAACCCTATAACTGGCACTTTAAAATATGTATTATTAAAATTTATATAAAAAAAAGTTTTTTTAACTGCTACATCTTACAAAACGGTTGCCGAATTAATTCAGTCATATAGTAAAACTATTTTATTTAAGAAAAAACCTCTCTACCCCCCTTTCATAATTACATTTACCCCCCCCCCCCCCCCCCCCCCACCCTAAACCCATATATGGAAGCCGTCAAATTTAAAAACAAATATACGAGGTACCAACTTCCTTTATAACTCTTTTATGTAATAATTAAAATAAATTAAATATATGTAACTTAAGCAATACTTTGAACTACTGTTATTTATGTAAAACTAGCAGTTTTACTACTCATAAAAATTTAACTTTTAAAATACTCTCAACACTGTTTTAAGCAAGCATATTTGCACAATAAAGTTATATCGTAATTGAACAACCACGTAACATATCGTCTCTTTTCAATACTTTTCAAGCTACTGTGGGAAAAACAAAATTCATAAACATTAAATCTCGAATTGATATAAACACTGATAACAAATTAGGCTCAAAATCATCAAAAGTTTTCCCAAGAAGAAACGATTTATACGACGAAAAAAATTTAAATAAATTTATCGAGATGGAGAAGAATATACATAACTTTATAATATATGTATGTGTAATATATGTATATGTGATAACAATGTACGAAAAAAAATAACAATAAGCAGGTTGGTGAAGGAGTCTACCAGTTATATTGTATTCTATTAAAATAATATTGTTCCAATAAAATAGAATTAAAATCAGCCGCTGTTATGACAATGCTAGGTGTGCTTTTCATTTTAAACACTGAGCTAAGAGGATATAAAATGCTCTATAAAATGCGATTAGAATAGTCTGCCAATTAGTGCGGCACATACCTTTTTCACTTCCTATCAAGTACTTTAACGATTTTGTGCAGTTACAACCCTCTACTTCTATTGTCTAATTTATTTAATCCCCCCCTTGTAAATCTGTTTTATTTTTTTAAATTAATAAAAAGACCAATTAAGCAATAATCAATTTTTGCAGACGGTTGAAATTAATATGGGATGCTCTCTGACCTATGCTTTTAACTTACAATCCAAATATCAAAATCAGATGAGTACGTTTAAAAAGATCAAAACAGTGTTTGTGCGCACATGCGGAAAAAAAAGGAATGAACGCAGAAGGGCAAAATCAATATGGGACCACCATTAGGCTAATTCTAACCTATACCGCATCCAAATATCATCAAAACCGGAAGAGTAGATTTTTTGCTCGCAAAAATTTTGAACGTCAGACAGACACGGGATTAAAAATGTTTGCTGATGTCTGAAACGGATATCTGTCCAGACTTTATTTAAATCGAAGACATTAAAAAAATTCACAACAAGGAAACAACAGGAAGCAAGAGTAACTTATTAATAATAATAACGAATAACTTATAAATAAAGTTTTTTATTTAGATATCTAAAATGTAAGCAAACAGTATTTTAATCAATTTGAATTCATTCTGGACAGGATCATTCTTTATTAACAAATAAACCATCAAACATTAATAAATAGAACATAAACAGAACGACTTTTAAAAGGTGTTTTAGTCGAACTTGGATAATATATTTGGAACTTCAAGTGTAAATAACTACTCTTGATTTGAGCACCTTAGTTGTCGATGTAATAGCGTAAGCGTGGGAAAAAACCCCGCGACCATTGCCAAGGGCGTTTAAAAAGACTCCTATTGAAGGAGTTTTATGTGTGACTTGAAAGCTCTTCCTGACGGTGGCTTCCGAAGACGATGGAAGGATCACCCATCTCATTAATCTACAAACAAAATGGGGATCTCATGGAAGTAGAACGCTTTCTGTGTGTATACTGGAGGGAAGGGTTCATTCGAGAGGTCCGGGTGATGCCTGCTTGTCACACGGGAGCAAGTCTCATAGTCTTTCGTGCTAATGTATTTAACAGACATGGGAAGTTTCCGACGGGCTCAGTGTTTGCTTCCTAGTCTTCTCCAACCAGTCAAAAGAAAAAGACTCGAGAAAAGAACTTCCAGAATATAATATAGAGAGTTATAAGACAGTGACACCGTTAGAGGAGATGTGAGAAGCGCTCCCGGTATCATTCAGGGCCCACTATTTATACGCAAATGTGCTTGTGCGTTTTAGAGGCAGCCTATTATCTTTACTTGTATGTTGTTGTAAAGTGATTAATGTGTCCTTATAAGGGCCTGTCTGAGTCGTATAATGTACTCTAAAGATTTAGGAGTATATAAACCTATTCACCTACTACCACTAAAATATTGCACATTCTTTTAGAGTAGATAGAAAACATTAAAATAAAAGAAAATATTGTTTCAAATAAAGAAAGCCTGTTTATAACTAAAACAAGAATTCAACGACAGTGAAGCACGTTTGACACCTCATTAACTTTGTATCCATGAACTTAATATGGTTATCTGAGCACAAAGTTTGCAAAAATTTTGTTTTGTCCCATTTCTGTAGAACGCGATAGTTGATAATGGAATGAACTTAGGTTATTTTTATCGTTTATATTTATTTATCCTACATTAAATCCAATGAGTATATAATTTAAAAATGGCAATGAAACCAGATTTTGTTAACTTCGGTTATTTTAAAATTAAATTTAGGTACGGTAATTTAACTAAATTCCTTCAAATAATCCTAGTATAATATAATATTTATGATACATTATATCCAAAAGGATTTTTACTAATAAAAAGTACAATCTACAATACACTCGCTGCTATAGCGAAAAACATCTTTACTGAATAACAAACAAAAGTAGAATTTAAGACATGATTTGATTCGATAAATTAACTAGACTTAAAGGATATTAAAAAATCTGAAAGTCTACATATTAGTGTGTGGAAAAAATGGATTTAGAAAGTTCAAAAGCAAAACCGCAATCTTCGTAGCAAATGCTTATTTTCCAATGTTGCGCCATGAGCGTCGTTGAAAGCTTAATTACTACTCTCCTCACTGGAAACATATTGATTTCCCATTCACTTTACTCTAGTCGGCATTCCATAAAACTAAAGTGGACTCCAGTGAATCCTCGAAGCCGCTTTCTTTACGAGTATCAAATACTCGTATCTCATAATAAAAACGGCCATTTTGCATTGGGTTCTGCAATGGCTAATGATTACACCGAACTAAGCAAGAACTTGATGGTGTATTTCAACTGCATTCTGCATTCTCTTAACTCGAGTAACGTCTGCAAAAAGGATGTACGGTTTCAAAGATAAACAGTCGGGATTTCTCGATTATTATTAGATAATAAACTATACAAATACGGTTCCATTATCAATTAGTAAGTAAAGTACGGTAAAGAGGCATGTCGGGGAGGGTAGTCTGTAGCGGGTATCTTGTATTTATGTGTCGGCCTCAAGACAAAGGCTGGGACTCGGCGGAGGGCCGCGCACCGGTACAGGCCGGCGCTCGCCGCTCCCACGGACCCGCACCGCCTGATTAATGACCCAATCTTTACACATTTTTAGTAAGAAATCAATCCACCTGGTGCCGCTATAAATAATCGAAAAGCTCTAATAAAAATATTAAAAGGATTCAATAAGTTGAGATACGTCAGGCTCATAGGATATTCAAGACGTAGCCCTCCGGCTTTCGGCGTATCGGAACAGGTTCCGTCCATAAATTACTATACGAAACAATTAGCGCCGAAGACAAGGAATTTCCGATAATACACGGGATTAGAAATACATAAATTAAACTCCCGATATATATTTAGGAGCTTGGATATTGTAATAAAGGGGATTCTTCCTTTGGAAAACATATTTTTGGACCCTTTGGTACATCTTAAAAAGATATTAGATCGATTCTCGAGAATATAGAACTACTCCGGGTATATTTTTAGGTAAGTGAAAGCATAGTGGCATGCGAAAAAAGGATCCGATCCTTAAAGTAAATATTAACATCCAAATAATGTATAAAAATAAAAATATGTACATACACATATAGAATAGCGAGTGAATAATGCCCTACATATCCTATAGTCTATATCTCTGTTTCTGGTTATACAGGCAAGACTTCAAACATATGATTACACTAATTTTATAACACTGAGTGCACATCCTTATACTCTTTTACTTTTCAAACAGAATTATTCAAAAAGGGTTATAATCAGTATAAATAAAAATGCCATATATAAAACAATATCAATCATGAAAATTAACTTAAAATACACGTTGAAACATTACATTAAGAATCAAATGCCTAAATTATACCTATAAACTATTCGTCAATTTTATTTATACAACAGTAACAAATGGTTCATTTTCGCTACCTTCATATAAAATTAAAGGTAAAAGGTACACGTAATGTTAACTTTCAAGATTTCAGTAAAACAAATATCGAGCATATGGGGTATTCTCAAATAAACTGTCACTTTGCTGTCCGGAGGTTACCGGAAGCTCTACAGAATAGAGTTTTTTTTCCTATCTCAACCTACCAAGGATCATTGAGTTCGTGTTCGTCTCAAAGCAGTGTACATTTTGAGCTATCAAATGTTAAAAAATGATTCAAAATAAAAAAGATAAAACTTAATTTTCTCGAAAAATTAACAAAAGTGGCTGTCCGGAGGGCATTTAGAAAATTTGCAGTGACGATTTTTGTTAAAAAATATGAACTTAAAAAATTAGGGCAGGGACCTAACTTTCATATTACTTATGAAGATGACGTAATAAGGTGCAAATATTTTTTTAGACATCGATTTTTCATAAATGGAGATAAAGTGTGTGTCCGGAACTTTCCAGAATTAGAGTCACGGGAGTGACGATTTGGACGGAAGGTGACGTGAAAAAGGGTCTTTTGTTGTTAACGGGGGGGGGGGGGGGGGGGAGAAAGGGAACAGCTCTCTTATACATGTGAGAAGCCATCAGCATCCTCCGAGCCCGGTGACGGAAATACTTATTTTATGGTCGGCTATTCCTCGTCACTATGGTGCGTATTTTAATTGTAGGTCACGCGAGTGACGTGTAATTTAATACATAAAAAAAATTAAATGACATTTTCGAACTCAGTTTCATAAAGCTTTTGCATGGCTAGTAAACATACAGTTGTCTGTTTTTTCTAGGTTCACTTACGTTCTCAATATTTTATTTTTTCTATTGAAATGTCTCAAGAGTGACAGTTCACGCGAGTGACGATTTGCATTGAGACTGTTAACTAGTGACTTTCCTAGTAAAAAATACCAAATATAGAGTAAAAACACCGCTGTCTATGCTTGTGGGTAGTTCCAACCTATCATTAAAAAACTTATTATTTCATTATCTAATGATTTTATGGATCTTTAATATGTCTTAAGTGTTACGTTGAATATGTATAAAATTTTATAAATTGTGGATAAAATATACTAAATAAAGCTAACATTTGTTCAAACTAGTTCTATTACTATTATTTTCCTTACTTCTTTTTTCTCAAATTAAAAAAATATCTTGAATAAAAAAAAATTAAAAAATTAAAATTAAAAATAATACTAATAATACAACAGATAACGTAAATCGCGTGATCAAAAGTCTGAGAATTAGTTTCTTCTTTAACATTTTTAATTAAACATGAGTTTGAGCCCTGAAGAGCATTTACTTCAAGATCAGAGGTGAAAGAGATTGGACCATTTTACTCAGCATTGGATGCTGAGTAAAATGGGCTTAATGTTGTTAGATAAATTATTTTTAACAATACCTTTCTTAAGACTGCCCACAAAAAGTCAATTTCATTAATTATTTTGATGCTTTAGGGTACTCTGCATAACAACAACTAGTCTTACATAGTATTGACCTAAAAAAATAAATCAATAATAATAATAAAACCAGCCCGTCACTCGCGTGACACCAAACCTGGGATTTTGAAAATTCGTAGAAAATCGGAAAATTGTCGAACTCACAAACCATATCACTTGTGCACTCTAATATACACACACAACATTTATATGGGGTCCAAAGCTAGTTTTCATGAACTTTTATTTTTCGTTTGGTTCATTTTCCAGATTTCGAATGTGACAGTTTATTTGAGAATTACCCATATAATTAACATTTATAAAAATACTGCCATTGAGTGCAGGGTCCTATCAATGGACGAATGATCATCACGATATATAAAATTAAAGTTTTAACTAGAAATTGATTAGAATTGCTAAATTGTTTTAATGCTTTTTACTCTCATATATTACGAAAATCAAATTCGGCCTTAACTTCATTCGTCTCTGTATTATCGGGACACGGCGCAGGTCCAACTTTATCCGAAATCCATTTTATACATCAGTGTGCGCGAGTGGAGGCTTGGATTCATCGTAAAATACTTAGTAGAATCAAGTTATTAAATAAAAGATTAAAAAAATTTATTGTTTCCATAAAAATCGTGGCTAATAATTTATTTGAACCAATATTTTTATGAAGATTTTCGTGGTTTTTAGTTTAACTAGCCTTGTCATCGGAAGTACATTATCTATAAAACTTGTAGCTCTCTAGGTAGTCATAAAGTGGGTTAAAAATGCAGTACTATTTCTACCACAAAAATAATTATAGATAAATAAAAAACTAATCTAAACTAATAACATTTACTCGATTGAATATCTACGTACATCGTTGCTATTATACTGCATAGTATGGTCCCACTCACCAGTCTTTATTAAAGCACATTGAGTCTATACACCACAAACCAACTGCAATAACTTTTTATATAGATTTTATTATTTTCCGGGGGGGGGGGGGGGGGTGTAGGGGTTGAGAATGTGAGAGGTTGGTCTGATAGTTCATATAAGGAAAATATTGTTATTATTGTGCTTTAAGAGCATATTATAAAAATTATATTATTAAAAAAAAACCCTTTCATCGTTTTCCTCACGTGTATTTCCTAAAATATATAACACTTGTGGAAAATGTTTAACTTTTATGTTCATGTTCCAAGCAGTACTGGGAGAGTTTTAATTAGTTTAATTAGCCTCAGTTGGTATCCAGTCACTAAAAAAAAATAATAGTTGGGGAGCTAAAGAAAGGTAGAATAATTTCTTATATGAATGTTTAGCGTAATGTGATTAAAAGTAAATCCTCTATCTAGATACATTAATAGTCCAGTCACTAGCCGTTTTCCACTTAATTTTGGGAATCAATAGCGATTTTCTTGAAATTTTGGATTTAGGTATAGTATTTATAACCTTCTTCATAATCTACCCTGTGCCGAAGCGGGCTTTTACCCTAGGGGTAAAAGCAACCCCTTCTAGGGTTTTTTTTTAAATTAAAATAAACTAGGAGATCGATAGATTGACCAATTCTAAGCAGCTTTAGTTCTATAAAGTTTTTCTTAAAGTTGATACTTTCCGATTATTAAGGGTTAAAACTGCATTTTTCATTGAAAAAACGCATGTTTTATAACAGTTTTTCACGAATAACTTCAACAGTTTTCATTTTATCGAAAAAATCATTTAGAACAAAAATGTAGCTAATAAAAAAACGAAGAGATTCGTTTTTTAAAGAATTCTGTAAACCCAATACAAACTGAGTTATTGCACGTTGAAGGACAATTATCTTTCGAGAAACCCGAAATTTAAAACCTTCAACCTTAAATAACTTGAATATGGTGAGGTTTTTGGGGAAAACGCAGCAGACCTTTTTTAAAGTACATAAAAAATCCTTTCAAATGAGCTCTAATGACATTTTTTTTGCATAAGAATTGACTGACTTATAACAAAAATAAAGTCACTTCTTTAGTTTTGTTTTGAAAAATTTAACAATTACACCCTTGACATTACCACCCTAATTAAAATTAATCTTAACCCACTTGCAATTAACTTCATTTAGGTTTATTGATATGATCCAAGTGATTTGACCGGTTTGGAATGCTTATTTTAGAAAAAATAATTGATGAAATTGAAAATTACACTTTAGTAATTTTGAAAAAAAACAATCATTTTTCTTAAATAAACCAAAAACTATCCATGATATGAAAAAAATGTTTTAAATGTTAATTGTAGGGTATTCTTATGAAAAATGTTGATATTTTTTCTATCTTTGTATAATAATAATTGAATGAGATATGGTGGTTCAAAGTTTGCATTCGAGAACTATGTTTAGCTGATTCAAGCCCTTTGAACTCAATCCTTTTCAAAAATAAGGGTTGAAAAAAGTTTTAACCGACATGGCGTTAAAGCGCTTGAAATTCCCTACAAAGTGTTTTTTTTTTTTTAAAGTTAATAGCCTTACAAATAAGGGAATTATCGTCGAAAAACCAACTGTTCCTTTTTTAAAAATTTCGGAGCACGAAATTTGGAGCATAGGGACAAAGACAAAAAAATGTCGCATACAATGGAGCAACAGCTGGCACATGGTGAAACCATTTTAACGGTATTTTCTAATCTATGTATGTTTAGATATATACACGGTGGTCCAAAAGTGTCTCCCCCCTCCCCCCCTCATAACTTTTGAACGATTTGAGATAAATTATGAAACTTGGGGGATTCATACCATGTAAAGGAAGTTGGTTTTCATACAATCGCGCACTAGAGGCAGCCATCCATTTTACCTCCAGGCGCTGAAATCTACCATTTGGTGATGGAAAAAAAGTTAAAAGGGAAATTTTATTATTTTTCACCGTAGAATTCAAATATACTATCAAAAACATACACTCCAATTTGAAATTTTTAAGTTTGTTGGCCTAGAGGCAAAATGGGTGGTTGCCCCTACTGCACGATTGCATGAAAACAAACTTCCCCTTTCATGGTAATAATCCCTTAAGTTTCATTAATTTATTGCAAACCCTTTATATTTTACAATGATAAAAGTGTTATCTTTTATTAGTTTCGGAAGTGTTATTTTCTATTTTTGCCCCCCTATAGGGAGCAAAATATTGGAGGTAGAAAAAACATTTTCAATTAAAATTGTATTATTTTTCACCATAAAATCCAAATATGTTGCCAAAAATATACACTCTAATTTGAAATTTTGAAAGTTGGGTGGCGTGGGGACAATGTGGGTGGTTGCCCCTAGTGCACGATGGCATTAAGATTTGAAGAGTCTTACAAATAACAATTTCATTCAAATAAAATACAATAATTCAACCTTAATATGACGCACTTTTAAATCATTTCAAGTTATAATACATATCTTTAAAACTAGATTTGAAAATTATTGACCTCAGGGGATGATTTACAGGGGTTGAATCATTTTGATTAATCATAAACTTGTACGAGAATGTCAAGAGATCTACAAATAATTCATTTAAACTTTATTTTAACCAATTACATGCTAGAATCTATGATTTTTTAATTTTTTGCAATAAGGGGTAGTTTTCACCCCTAAAAAATTAAAAGCCCGGTTAGGCACAGGGTAGATTTTGAAGAAGAGGGTAAGTAGAGCTCAAAATCCAAATGTATACAAAAATTGGTGTTTATTCCCAAAATTTCGAGGTTTTACGTTTATTTACTGCTGGTGACTGGACTATAATCACTTATCTAATCTGATAAATGTCTATTTCTGATTCCATTTTTAAGATATGATCAATAAGTTTAAGTTAAGAGTTATCAAGCTCAGCAGACTCAGCAATGTGTTATTTTCACAAAATTCCAGATTGAACAGCAAACTCAGAAAGATTCATTATTCGAGGGAATAAAACTCAAATACCAAAATGTATCAGCGTATTGTCAAAAGAGAAAAATCAGAATTTGTAATTGAAAGAAAAAGAAATAATAAAGCAAACTCTTCAAATTTTATTCAGAGGGAAGAGAAACAACTTAGCCTTAGAAAGATCCTCTGAGTAAAGCAAGCTAATGCAGACCAACAATGCACAAGAGTTTAGCAGACTGCTAGTAGGGGGAGCCTAGAAACTACCAGATTTTACAAGTAAATTTAAAAAAATCAAAAATGTTTGCTATCTGCTGGTTTGCAACAAGATATAGACCAGACTGTGATATGCATTCACCATTTATGCACATAGTCTATTTCAGAAGGTTTCCATTACTTTAAATTTGATCTCATGAAATTTTAAAATATATAGCAGCCTTCATTTTGTTAATGGTTCTCAGTCAAAGTTAATAGATAAAAGATTTCAGATACCTAGCTTAAAAGAAGATATTGTATCTGAATGCGGAAGTATTATGGTATTGGATAAAAAATGTAATAATAAGAGAACAACTAATCCAATCCATAATGGAAACTTAAAGGATCCATAACCTCAGAAAACTCCTTTATCTATAGCACACGAGTCAATTGGAGTACATAAAGGTTTATCATGTTAAAAATTTGCTGTTTGTTCAAACATTTTGTTCGTTGATCAAATTTAAAGCCCTTTATTGCTAACTAACTTTCTTCAATTTGAAAAAAATTGTTATAACTATGGGCTTGGATGCAAATGAAAGACAACTAAATGATCTTTAAACATTGTAATAATAATTTTTGACATAAATTTCAAAGTATATAAGATATAAACAAAAAATACTACCATATTTGGCATACATGTTTAGAAAAAAGATACCCCGAGGGGAAATCGAGATATTATTTTAGCTCTACATTTTGGGGCACTACCTCCCATAAACTCTGAAAAACTTAAAAAAAAAAAAAATTCTCCAATATTATTATTCTAAAAATTATTTTCCACGTCGTTTTGCTTCAAAAAAGGACAAAACCTGGTTTTTGTTTCAAAAGCGGACAACTCCACTTTTTAACTCCATTTTGCAGCTAAAATATCAGAGAAATTCACGTTTTCAGAACTTCTAACTAGTTTTGAGTCTACAAAGAATGTACAGGAAAAAAATCATAGCTCTATAACCTGTAGAATTTGAGCTACAGTTTTTCGACTCTCCTGTATATTTTGAAATGTGCTCTTGTCCGTCTATGATACTAAGCTCCTCATTTGTCTTACCTAGCACAATTAAAGTAATTTAAATTCAAATTTATTCATTTTTTTAATTGTTTATTTAAAAAATTATAAATTCCTTAGCAGCACACTTTTAACTTTAATATAGGAGGGATTTTATCCAAAAGGAAGAGAGAAAAAAAATTAAAATTATCAATATTAGAAATGACACACCGGGTTTCAAGGTGAATTGTGTTTAGTACACTTAAATGGACTATAATTTTAAAAAATCGGTTCAGACAACTCAGACAAACTTTCTCATATACAAGTTTATAATTACGTAGCCCAGAGTTTTCCATTTACTGGTTTTAAAGTTTATGAGGTACATTGAATTATTATTGAACATATCAAAATTTATCATAAAAATAACTATTCCCCGGCAGGAAATCGAACACATCCTCTCTCTGTCCACGATTAAGGGAAAACTGCTCATATAGTTACGTTTGAATTTAAATGGAATACATTTAGAATTTTTTAATCAAACTTGTCAGAACAGTTTTCAAGAAATAATTCATTTCACGTTTTTTCATAGTTTTGGGGAATAGCACCCCCATTTATTTCTCGATTTCACCTCGGGGTATGTTTTTTTCTGAACATGTAAGCCAAATTTGGTCAATACCCAAACCTCCGGCTTGGTGGTTTAGGCTTTACGTGTCTTCACAGACGACAGACAGAAATTTTTTTAAAACTCTTTTTGGACTCTGGGACCTCAAAACGTACACGTTTGAGGTTTACAATTTATTTTATTTAGAAATCCATCAAAATCTAAAATCAAAGTTTGCGCCATCACAATACTTCCTCTTTATATAAAAAAGTAAATAAATCAGAATCAATAAAAATAAAAAATTGCCAGAACCATTTTTAAGAGTTATTTTTCAAAGTTTTAGAAGGGTACCACCCCCATATTTAGAACCGAACTTAACTTTTCCATTTCCTCGCAGGGCATGATTTTTCTGAACATGAAAATTAAATTGTTAAGGAGTAGTATAGACTCCAAATACTTATCTGCACAGACGATTGACACATATTTTTTTAAAAACTTTTTTTGTATCAGGGGAACCTAAAGTGTGTGATTCTATCAAAATTAAGAATTCTTGCAATATCACAATACTTCCTCAATATATGTGAACACTCCACAGAGACAAACCTCAACTTATGCAAATTTGGATAAAAAAATACTTTTTCTTAAAAAAATAAATAAAAATTGATATTATAAGCACTAACCTGATTTTTTCATGCCATTAACAACATGTTTCACTGCCAACCAAGGATGAGGAAGATCTAAAAATACTGCATCAGCTTTACCAATTAGCTTCACACCAAACCCATCTTGACAGACATCTCTAACTCTGACTTGAACAGAAGGTACCAAACCATGCCTAAAAAAAGAAGAAACCTTAATGAATTTGATAAAAATAAAACACATGTACAGAAAGCCTATGTTATTCGTGGGTTGTAATACAAAATTGGTTCATATTCCTTCATTTCCAAATGAAAACTTAAATGAGTATGTTGTGATGTATGATGCACATAATTACACAACTGCATAAGCGACTGAAGAAAAATTTTATAAATACAATTTTTCTTATAGAAGTATCTTTTTCAAATGAGGTATGTGATCGCCACATTGCGTTAAGTACGCTCTTTATGAACAAAGTAATAATTATTATTGTTAGAATAACATTGCATTGATTATTATTAACCCTTTCCCTGCCAATGCCGGTTATAGCCGGCATGAGAAAGTCGTGCCACCAGTGCCAATGCCGGTTATAGCCGGCATGAGAAAGTCGTGCCACCCTTGCCAATGCCGGTTATAACCGGTGTTTTCCATGGAACTGTGAGTGTCAGGAATATTTTTAGATGCAACTAGCAGTCTCTAGCGGTTGTCTATAGAATTATTAAGTTGTTCACTTGGCCGCAAGATTATAGGACCCTTCATTTTATTTAAAAAAATATATATAATTCCTAAAGAAATGCGTAGCTCTCGAGGTCAACCCCCTTCAAAGGTCACGCTACTAATATTTAAGTTTTTCTTTGCCATAATTATACAATTCTTCCTTTTTTGTACTTTTTGTATCTACCTGAAAAAGATTATTACTTTAACGTCATTTAAGATGACACCTCTGGCATTGATTTAAAAAATAAAATCCTTGAATAACTGCTTATCTCCCAGGTCAATCCCCTTTGCAGGTGTGTTTTGTTTAATCTCTCCCTACCTATAGACTTGGGGTTTTTTTTCCCCCATTATTATAATGTCCATGGAAATTTTTACATTTCCCATAACATAATATGGTCCTGATGAGGATTAATACTTCCATGTAGGGATTTCTGCCCTTCCCCTGCTTTCTCTATATGTAGAAAAAAAACAACAACTTAGTATTCAGTTGCATATTAGATTTGCTCTGTTCGACACATAACTTGTTTGTTTCGATTTTGCTTAAATTTTTTGATTTGCATTGTTTATTGGATTTCTAGTTACGGTCTGCACTTTGTTCTGTGATTATTTTTCGTTAAGCCTATGTGGGCATTTTGTGCTTATTATTACTGATTCGCCTTGTTATATTTGGAATTCTGCTTTCGGACTTTTGCTTTATCACAATAAATAGAATATTCTATTTTTTCAATGGGTGATCAGTAGAATACGTTACAATATAAAATTGTATTTAAAAAATAGAATACTAAACGAACAAAAGAAATAAAAATGAAGAATGTTGAATTAGTTTACGTTTTTTTACCGTCGGCCGGGGCCTGCCACAACCTCACCACGCTTGCTTGGCTATGTGTGTCGATAGCTAATAAATAATTATATTGTTTGTTTGACTATGATATTATACACTTTAAGTTCTAATGTGGTCTATTTTATTTAATAACCCTTATTATAAGCATTAAGTTCCCTGTTTTTTATTTATTTGCTTACTTATGTATGTATTAGTGTTGGGATTAATTGATTAAAATAATTGCTTAATCGATTATGCAACAATAATCGAATTATCGTAATCGTTTATTTGTAATCGGTACATGAGACCAATTATTTATCGCTCGAAGTTAGTTCAACACAATTCGATTATTATTCGGAATTGTTTTCACAATCGAGTGATCGTCGGGTCCGATCACTCGTAATCGAAATTCCATCCATCTCTCGTTTACTGAATACCATCTATTCTTGAATCGGATGCGTGGAATCGAAATGTCGACGCTTGCATTTTGAATCTTTTCTTACTCGGATGCATAGGCCTTGTGCCCAACCCAGTTACTAGTTACCGATACCGAGCACTGTCACTCGGAATCGGAATGCTGCCTCTTCCTAGTATGAATCTTTTCATAATTTTGAAAATTATTCGAAATATGATTATGGTTTTCTGAGCTGAATCGTTAATTTAAGATAAGAGGAGAGTTGCTATAGCTTTAAAATCTGTGCCATGGCTAGAAAAAGATTCCTATGAGGAGAAGTGTTCCACGTGTTCTTTCTGTGTATTATTTTTATTAAGTATTTTAATTTTTTAAGTAGTTCCAATATAGGCTTAAAATAAATATTGATTTAAAAAGTCGTATCAATTACCTAACCAATAGAATCTAGTAAATCTCTCTTTTTCTCTAAAAATCTCAATAAGTTAATAAGTTCATAGTTAATAATTCACTTAACCCCCTTAAATAACCCCCCCCCCTGAATTAAACAAATAGTTATACCTATATTTAAGAAAAACAATACTTTTCCTACTATTAGTAGTGAGGAAAAGTAAAAAATTAAAGGTAATTAAAGAGATCAAGAAAGTAATAAGGGTTAAGAAGAATATGAAGCAGCAACTATGAGCATCAGTTTAAGACTTTCTAAAATGTAGAATTATTAAAGCACCAGACCAACCTTAAAAATTCTTCTCTGGCAATATCAACACGCCCAGAATGAAAATCAAAGGTGTAAACTCTTCCAGCAGGGCCAACAGCACGAGATAATGCGTGAGTGAGTGATCCACTGCCTGTCCCAGCTTCAAAAACAGCAGAACCTGGTTGAAGTTCCAAACCCTGGACTATTAGACTAGCATCAGGAGTGTAGATTATCTGTGTCCTGTGAGGAAGTGTTAAAGTCCATAGTTCTGGTGTAGGGTGAAGAACATAACACCATCCTCTAGATAATTGTACTTTACTACCATATTGCATTCCTATTAAACATCTAACCCTGAAAATAAAGTTCATAATTATAATACAGAACTTAAGATTCAAATCATTAAAGAGGAAAGGGAGAAAATATAGATAAAAATCTCAAAATCACTGAGGATCCCTGCTTTTCTTGGGTCAAAGCTCTAAAAACTAATCTATGAGGAAAGAAATTACTTTCCATTTCAGATATCACAACACAATCAATCATAGATGCCTAAGAAGAGCAATAAGTTCATAAAATTTAGTAAGTAAAGTAAATTCTTAGTCTGGACCAGTTAGTTTAGAAAATTTGGGAAAAACAGAGGAATCAGACTTGCTTCCTTTTCAACTTGGCTATGGAAAGAATGGTTAGAAATTTTGAGGTAAATTGGTACCCTGATTGAAAGATCACAATACCTTGCATAGCATAAGACCTTGAACAGATAAGAGGTACAGGAAGCAACATGAGAGAGAGAGTTTCACTCAGTTAAAAGAAGATGCTAATCAAGCTGTGCTGTAACTAACCAGCAGGAAACTAAAAATCAAAGAAGATGTAGAAAATGGTTCAGTAAAGATAAAAGATCATCGTTCAAAAAAGTAGTAGCCACCTTTAAATATTTTAAATCACAAAGCCTGACCAAAAAGTAAAACAACTTAGTTGTAAAACCCTTGATTTTTAAAATCATTTTCTCAACACTTGGACTGAAAATAAACCTGATATTACTGACAAAATTCAGGACAAGAGACATGAGGGTCGATCAAAATCAATTCAGTAACTTTGAAACTTCTTATTTCATTTGATTATAGATCAAAATTTGTTATGAAGATGTGCAAACAGCCTTTGAACATGAATCAAGTTAAGGAGTTAATGTTTTGGTGCCTTTTAAGAATATGTGGTCGGCTAAGTTCGTCTGCGGGACATAGCTTGGCAATAGGCATTTGTAAAAAACAAACTGGTGGAGAGTGGCCATGTCCCGCCCTTTTTGGAGGATAGTGTGATTTTCATGATCCTGAGTGCGATCTTAGTTAGTTGACCAATAATCAAGATGATGATCGTTTATCACTTAATTGGTTAGTTAGTCAAATATTACTCCAAATCAAAGAGGTCGCCTATTAAGTGACAAACTACCATCAACTTGATTTTTGATCTACTGACTAATTTTGTACTCAGGATCATGGAAATCACATTGTCCACCAAAAAGGGCGGGACATGGCCGCTCTCCACCAGTTTGTTTTTTTCAAATGCCTATTGCCAAGCTATGTCCCACAGACGAACTTAGCCGACCACATATTCTTAAAAGGCACCAAAACATTAACTTATACACAAAATTCTAGCTTGATGTTAGTCAGACACTTTTTTGCACGCTATCTCCTTGACTATCAGAATAGCTAAAAAAACATGATTTAAATCTATTTATTTTCTTTTTTTCTCAAGTAAAATTGTTGCTTCTTTCATATTATGTTCAAAAGTGGGTTGGTCATGTAAGCCTAAGGAGTAAAAATAAGATAATTCCATAAAATTGACATTCCTAGGCAAGGGACATCACACTTTACACTGAAGAGATCACAACTCTTTATCCTACCAGTATAAAATTATTTGGCAGAACTGAAGAAGATGATATGGTCAAGAATCGCTTGGCGGCATAACTTTGCTTAATTTAAACACTTGCGAGATTATATCCCTTTATCAAACAGTACATTTGTATGTTTATTTAAACATTTTAGAAATTATACATGTATGATTTGTTCATAGTAGTAGTAGTCTAGTACTTCCTACTAGAACGGGTAGGACGAACCACTTGTTCGAACCTTGCAATTAGGCCATCACTTAGGCCCTTTTTACGCCCCGCGGTAGAGAGTTCCAGCCACTTCACACATCATACATATGTACATTTGTACCGCCAAAGCGTTGATTTGTTCATAGGAGAGTTGGTAAAACTGAAGAATATGATACGGTTTATAGAAAAGATGGCGGACTCTTAACGTATTTTTTTGACAAAGGGATATAAACCCTCCTATGAACAAATCATACATATATAATTTCTCAAATGTTTAAATCATACAAATGTACTGTTTGACAAAGGAATATAATCTCTCAAATGTATAAATTAAGCAAAATTGTGCTGCCAAGCGATTGTCGACCGTATCATCTACTTCAGTTCAGCCGGAGAGTTGATATCCCTTTGTCAAAAAAATAAGTTAGATGAGGCCCATCTTTTCTATAAACCCCCTCATATTCTTTAGTGTAACCTATTATTTTAATAATTGAGACTATAGGATGTATTTTCTCTCGAGTTGATTGACAAGGGATAAATTATCATTCCATATGCCAGAGAGATCATTAATCTCTAAGGTTGGATAATAACAGATTGCTTTAAACGGTTTTAATAAGTAGCAAGCTTACCTTAGAGCGCCATATGTTGTTTGAAAGACATTGTCTACCATATCTCCATGTTTATTTTCTATGTAACACTTAACTTCAAGTGCATACGTTGAAGTTGCACTTAAATACAGTATAGCGGTGTCTCCTTCATCAATATGGTTCTTGTAACCAACGAAACTCATTGTTACTAAAAAAAAAACCCCCTTTAAATACCAAAGGACATATAGACTTAATAAGAGCACAACATAAACAATAATCACTATAGTAAAAAAATATGAAAAAAAAAAACAACTTACACCGGATTATTTAAATATTAAAGAAGTATATTGAAGTTCATGAGATCGAAAATTCACAATTGAGATCAAACAAAATGATATTAACAATTCAAATACGAAGGAAACTAAATACAGATCAAATACTTTGAAAAACGTGAAAATCGATATCGATATTGTTGCATGTATAACCTGGAATATTGAAACCTAACCAAAACAAAACCACAAACGAGACAAACAGTGTTGTAATGTAAAAAATTAAAATCCCTGGATAGAAAATAAGTTCATTAAAACAGTTGAAGGGTCAGATCATAAAAGTATTGAATAAATGCTTAAATGTAGCGTCAAAACAAAAGGCTTTGACTCAAAGCTGACTTGGTTCAAGTTTCAAGTATACTTGAATCGTGTAAACGGGGCTTAAGAGAAGGGAGGGGGGATGATTATCCCCCCTCCCTTTTATACATGATCATGTATACCCTTAGTTGTATCCCCCTTTTAGAAAGATTAAAGAATTTTTACTCTGTTTCAAATTTTATTTTAAAGGACCTCTAAGGCTGAATAAAGTTTATTATAGGAAGCGGGTTACATTAAAAGTAAAATTTTCCCATCAATCTGCCCAACGTGCTCATTTCAAAAGATCGCAATAACAGGAGACATTTATTTTTATTACACACTAGAAAAAACATATGGAAACCACCATTAAGAGTGGAGGTATAATATAACTACTAAATTATTATTTTCAGTAAATCTAATTTCACATCATCTAATTCCTCTTACTTATTTTTTTCTCCTTTTATTAAAATCAGGCCAAATATATGTTAGGAACCGAAATTGGAAAGTCCTTTCTCTAAAAGACTCACTCAGAAATAATGGCAGTTTATTGATCCTTTAGTTCTACAGATTTTCTTAAGTAAATATATGATTAAATCGATTTTTTTAAAAAAGATGGATAAGGTAGGTGTAGAAAAAACAGCAATTAAATTTTGGTAGGAAACGTTTCGACCCTAAGTAAGGTCATCCTCAGTCCATTTTAATGACTAAAAAATACATAAAAACAAAACAATCCATCAATCAATTACAAATTCTTTACAAAATGGTTAAAATTGAGGAAACTGGTCTATTACAGACATCCTGTATCTCAGGTTCAATCTTAATAGACCAGTTTCCTCAATTTTAACCATTTTGTAAAGAATTTGTAATTGATTGATGGATTGTTTTGTTTTTATGTATTTTTTAGTCATTAAAATGGACTGAGGATGACCTTACTTAGGGTCGAAACGTTTCCTACCAAAATTTAATTGCTGTTTTTTCTACACCTACCTTATCCATATTTTTTAAAAAAATCGATTTATACATATATTGAAGGTGTCAATAAACCTAAGGTTTATTATTTATGTAAATATATGATGTGATGGCATATATCTTATACCCAAGCAGTGGCGTAACTATGGGCCCGCATTGCAGGCGGGCCTCCAAATCTAATGTATGTATCAATGTACATACAATATGTACAATGTCGATGGGGGGCCCCTTTAGAACATAATAAAATCTAACTACTTTAGAATTATACTTACCATTTTCAGGGGGGGGGGCATTCAGTTCTAAATGCTTTTTTATTTTTTTTGTTTTTGCTCATAAATTATTTTCTTTAGTGAGGGACCCCCAAAAAGCTCTTGCAGGGGGACCCCAATTCCCTAGCTACGCCACTGTACCCAGGTAAGGTAAGTAGGCAGAGTGCACACCTTGCCACAATGCGAAGCAAACAAAGTAAGAGGCTGAGCCCATTACTATTTAGAAAAAACTGAAAAACCAAGCTTTGGGAGCTCTTAAATTTTCCTCAGACTGTTTCATTACTCCCCCTCCCTTTCCAGAGGACTTTATAATAAAGTGCAATTTAATTTCCTCAATAGTCACGGTAAATGTAAATCTATAGATTGCATATCCAATCCTTTAACAGTAGGATGTATTGGTGTAAATATTAAGAAGCAAGAACACATTCAATTTTCTTTAAAAATATATTTTAATATAGGTAAACAAAAAAAAATCCTTTTAATTAAAAATATTACATCAAGATAAAAATAAATTATAAATTAAACAATAAAAGGTACACACACATAAATGTATAAAAAAAAAAAAATAAAAAAAAAAAAAAATGCAAGACATAAAAGTATGAAATAAAAAATATTCAAAATAAAACTATTCTTTAACAACTTGAGAAAATTAAATATGAATTAATATAAATATTAAAAAATAATATATTTTAGGAATTGAAATAAAATAATCACCTTACAATCAGTCAGACAAATTAAATAATAACGTTTTTGTAAACATTAATTAAAAAATACAATGTTATCGGTTTTAGAGGCAAATCACATAAAGTGTAATTTCGTTTAAAATTATTTACACTCTCTTTTTAGAAGAAAGCACAAGAAAGTATAGAAAACCATTTTGATTACAGGATTATTATGTATTTATATAATGAGGGTGACCTGGGAGCTTTGGAGGGGAGAAATTGTGTTGTACAGGAACAGATGGAGAGGAATTGTAAAGAGGGCCAGGGTTTTGCAAGGACCGTAGCACCACAGGGTAAGGTAAGGAGAATATAATTGTTATCCTAATAATCTAATAATAAAGATCGCCCACTTTTTTACACAATTTTATTTTTAACTTGTTTGTGAGGTACACGCTTTGTACCCACTTCCTGACTCACTTGCCACTTCAGACGATGACAATACAAGTTAATCAAAAACAAAATTCTTCATAAAAAAAAGACATCCATTTTTATTTTTAAAAAAAAGTTTATAAATGTTTAGATTATTATTACATTAAAAAAAATACACACCATTAGTTTGGAAAATGTCTCCCCTTTAAGGATTTAAACCTAGTTATTGTTGGATTTAAGTTCCAAGAATAGGCACCTATGCTTTTCACATAAGCTAATCCTATTTTTAGAGCACAATAGCACTTTTAGTTAATGGAGTTAGTGTTTATACTTCTATTTTGACAAGATAATTTATACAAGCACAATATTTTTTAACTAAATTATAATTATTTTAATAATTTTGGTATATTCAATGAATTTTTAAATGATATTTTTTGTTAATATCTATTTTCCACTATTTTTTATATCTCGGGTTTAATTGTGCACCTACATAAACTTGGTAAAAAACAAACAATACTTTTAATAAAAACAGTGTATAATGATTGTATATTATAATTATACATCTTTGTATAATATATGTTTCTTATCTAAATAAATATGTAATATGATGTAAAATTTGACAATATCTTAAATTAGGAACAGTCAAATTTTAAAAAAAGGCCAAAGTTTTTACATCAGATACGTGCAAAAACATTGAACCAAAATGAAAGTGAAATAAGAAATTATATTTTAATTATTAGAAAAAGGTTTGTCATCTATACACAAAAAAACAAAATTGTTGGTAACTAACCTAACGTGCTTAAAAACAATATATACATAAAAAGTGAGTTAATTAAAATATATTTTTTACAGTGACTATATTTAAAAACCTAGTTTAATTGATTAAAAAAATAATTTTATCACAATTTAACAATTTGATATAGTAATGATAAGAGAGTGGATTTTTGTCAGTGACTTCTCAGAAGTTGGTAAGTTTCTTTCCATTGTTCAAGAGTTCTGTACACAAATTTTGCCGTAAAGTAAATTTTTGACGTTTGGATGTTGGTAAGGTCAATCTTGAAGGTAAAAATGTGGAAATACACCAAATTTTGTAAGCTTAAATAACTCTTTACATAAGAGGTGTAGTTCAATAACCTAACATCTTCACACAAAAAAAATTGTAATAAACAATTTACCGGTTTCAGGTGTTCTAAAGCAGCCTTCTTTAGATAATCTATAACAAAGAAAGGAAACTTAAGGAATAAAATTATGTAACATAAGATTGTAAAACAACTAAGCTTATTATACCTTAAGTTTAAGTGTAGATTATCTGAAGAAGGTAGCTTTAGAACAGCCGAAACCGGTGAATTGTTTATTACAATTTTTTTGTGTGAAGACGTTGTTTGGTTGTTGAACTACACCTTGGCACTTTTATAGAAAAGGGCCCCCACTTTTTTTTAATCTAATATTCCTTCTGACAACCGAATACACTTTTTTTATGTAAAATTGTGTTATTCCTTTGTCCCAAAGCATATTGGACTGAATATCCCTTTGTCTTAATAGGTAGTTAGACTAAGGGATATAAACTCTTCTGTATAAAAAACAAAAAGGGGAGCCCTTTTCTATAAGAGTACCCTACACCTCTTTCAGGATGAGTAGCTCACAGATTGGAGAAGAACACAGTCGACTACTCTTAAAATTAAAAAAAAATATATAATAAAAGCTTGGAAAGTTTCATAATGGAGGGAATGGTTCTCATGAGGTTTACTGGATTTCATTGTTGTACTAACACAAATTATCTTAAGGTATCAAATAAAATAAAATACGAAAAAAAGTTTCATATCAAAGTCACTGACTTATCAAACCAATCTTGTACAAATTAAGTCATTCCTAAATAAATACAACAATACAAAATAAATCATTACTCATTGAATTTATGAAGGAGGTAGCTCCTCTATAGACTTCCCAATCAGTGTTTCAAGAATTTTCAATTAAAATTCTGGTACTTTTTACTTAAGCACCCCCCTAAATCCATTTGTCTTAATAGTTAGTTAGGCAAAAGAACATGGACAGAGTATTATATATTCTTTGTTCTAAATTACTATTAAGAATAAGGGATATTATAAACCTTGGGACAAAGGAATGTCACACTTGTGTATATAAATGAGATAATATCCCTTAGTCTAATTAACTATTAAGACAAAGGAATATTAAATATATGCTAAAAAAAAATACAGTAGAACTCATTGCCCTACAGTTCTTTGTATTAGATTTAGTTTTAAACGTGATTTAAATTTAGATATAATTCAATTTTAAAATAGTGTAATAAAACTGGCCCAGGAGTCTCAATGTCTCGGAGAGACAAACACACAAACCTTTGAGACTTTTGTAGGGCAGATTATTGTTTAGAACCAATGGGGGCGCTAAAGTAAATATGTATCAAATACTTGATGTGTTTACATGCCAATTAAACTTGTTATTTATTTTTAAGTGCCACAATAGCCTTAATGAATTCTAGTTGCAGTTCCTCGTCAACCCAAATCTAGTAATTTATTTTCCGCCGATTATCAAGGATTTTTATAGTAGCCCAATCAGTCTAATGAACAGTTTCCGCATGCCAGATTGGCTCGTATCAGTTCCAGGCTTGCCCAAGGGCTTATACAACTATATATGTGATAGATGGCAGGGGGTTAGTACAATTGGCATACACAGCCACTTAGTCACCACTTCACATAAGTATCTACCTATTTATATAGCAATGCAGGGTGAACACCGAGCACTGGACCCACCACTTCTATTATTTTACACCACACACACATACCCTCCAGAGCCCTATATACTCAATACAACACCAATCAAATTTTTGTATTCATCTATACAAAATCATTCTATCCCTACTTATATTTCTGATTGAATAAAAGAAGCACAATCCTGTACCATTCACAACCTTATAGTTTTATAAGCTCTTTTGTAGGCCCAAACTGGCCAGACTTATTACTCCAAAGTTTTTAATTATTTAATACAAAGGTATACAACTTTAAGTTTTTGGTAGTTTTCATACTACAAAGTTTAAATTTTAATTTAAATCAAATTATAATTATTATTTACTACGGGAAACAGACAGTGAAAAATACACTCCCGCGCCGGGATTTGAACCTGGGTCTCCCGTATTTCCAGTACAGATGCTCTGGCCAACTAAGCTACGCAGGAGAATGATTTTTAACTGCCGTAATCGATAACTACTCCCGAATCCAAGCTTTCAATATTCATATACATTTAGACAGTCAATATTTATGACATTAGAACTAAACCAAGAATTAACGCTTATAATTATAAAGTACTCAATTAGTACCTGTACCTTGTACAATCAATTCGAAATTCAATTTTAAGTTTTTGGTAGTTTTCATACTACAAAGTTTAAATTTTAATTTAAATCAAATTATAATTATTATTTACTACGGGAAACAGACAGTGAAAAATACACTCCCGCGCCGGGATTTCAACCCGGGTCTCCCGTATTTCCAGTACAGATGCTCTGGCCAACTAAGCTACGCAGGAGAATATTATTTAATAAATATACACATTTTGCTTCGAATTTTTCGGTATTATGTATTACTAGAAAACACACACAAAAAAATTAAGTTTCAAATGTGAAGGATTCTTTATAAAATATAACATAAAATTAAAGAGATGTATATTCTTTTAGCCTTTAAAGAACATTTGCGAGATAATAATTATACAAATATAAATAATATTATAGGTATCCATATTAACAAAGATATAATACTCTCATACTAGGTTTACAATTAAATTAAAAAAATAACAATAATTAATAACTAAAATCAGTACATTTATGTTGAGTATTAAAAGTCAAGGATGCAAATAAACTAAAATTACAAGAACATTTTTGGCTTTTAATCAACAAAACAAGTAATAAATGTTGTATCTTAAAAACCTAAAATTAAAGACAAGGAAAAAAAAATCCAACTAATTATGAAGAATAAAAGCTGTAGATTCGCTAAATACTAGAATAAATAAAAATTGTCTTCCTCTATTTACATAATATGGATATCAATTTTCTTTATCTTTTTTATTGCTCTTAAATGTCTTCCTAAAATTTCAAATTCTGTCAATTCAAATTTAATATTCTATTAACAATCTTAAATTTATAAAAATTAAGTAAACTAAAACTTACAAAATTAATAAACAACTTTTTCTGTATTAATACCATTTTTTCCCCTATCTACACAGCATCAATTTACCATTTTACAAAGCTACATGATTTCACTAACAGTGTAAAAATTTTTTTTTTTAAATTGTGTTGGTTTTTGGGCACAGGTTTTATTCTTTTAAGTCAACGAAATCAGATTTATTTTTGAACTAGATTTTTCCCTTAACGACTTTTATGATGAGATTCATAGTTAATTAAACTACATTTTTGAATTTTGTTAATCAAAATATCATTGTATCACGTTATTTTGCGAGGAGTTTTTAGGGGGTAGCACTCCCAAATTTAGAGTTAAAATTAATTTCTTAACTTTGCCTTGTATGCCTGAACCTGTATGCCGTCATCAAAACATGTAAATCGTTCAAAATTGAATTTTCACACCATCACAATACTTCCCTTTATATATACTACATATAAAGAGAAAGTAAAAAATAATAAAATAGATAGACAGAACAGTACTTAATCTAATTTGGAGATTATAAAACTCTAAACTATACTAAAAATCGTGATTACTAAACAATAGTTTTCTTTTCTACATACTACATAATTATGAAGTTTCCCTTTTAAAAATGATTGAAAGGAATGCATAAGAACAGAGATGGTTATAAAACATAGAACACATTTTATACACAGACATAGTGTGACCTAATCAATTATTATTTCATATGCATATTAACAAAAAAAAATTAAAATTAAAAAAAAAAAAAAATAATAATAATAATAGTAATTGTAGAATATACATTTTAAAATAGTATTTTTTTAACACGTTCACGGTAGACGAACAATTGCTTGGCAAAACACAGTGCCTAGGAAATAAATCAGTTTGTATAGAACCATACAGATGCGCTCTACAGGGCTAACTGGTTAGATAGAATCTGAACTGTAGGCCTGGGTATTAGAAAATAGAAGTGTAGTTGGGACAGCACGTTCCCGGAACATGGTCCTCCATCAATGTGTTAATAGTCCCCAGGCCACCATAAGAAGTGAGTCGCTGATTGATAAAGTTTTCTTACCTGATGGAATCGCTTATTTATGCCTTGTCCAACAATGAATCGGGTATACGGCAACTGGGCGCTGGGCCATTTCTTTTTTTTTGACATGCCAAACATGCCGTTCTGTGGGAACATTGAAAAGAGATTAAAGTTTTGATTTTCTCAGGATCGTTTAACTAAATTATTTAAAAAACAGTGGTACACATGGCCACCGATACGAGTGGGCCGTTTGGGGTGTCCACTGCCCCAAACATGTCGCTCTGCAGGGACGTTGAAAAGTGAACGGCCCAAAATAATTTAATTAAACGATTCTGTGAAAATCAAAACTTTATCTATCTCTTTTCAATGTTCCCGCAGAACAGCATGTTTTTCATGTCAAAAAAAAAATGGCCCAGCGCCCAGTTGCCATATACCTAATTCATCGGTGGACAAGGCATAAACAAGCGATTCCATAAGGTAAGAAAACTTTATCAATCAGCGCCTCACTTCTTATGGTGGCCTGGGGACTATAAGTGTTTATAAAAAAATCATTATTTTTAAGAAAAAGAGCTTCCATTGTCTGATTAATGATTTTAAAAGAAAATAGCATATTGATTAGCTAATCCATTTTAAATTATTCATTTATGGTACTTAAAGAAATTAAATATTCAGAAAGTTCTCTAAAAAGCAATTAATCAGGGAGTTGTTTAGCTGACTAATCTTGTGGTTATTCATTACTTTAAAATAGGATTATGTTAAAAAAGATAAGATAAAGTTAAGGACAACTAATAATACAAAAGTTTATCAAATTGACAGGTATTGTTATGTTGGGGTATAAGAATATGTAGAGCATTTAAAATAGACTACAATCAACAAGAAATTTAATTATCAGGATCGTTTTCAAAAATATTTACATCTTTTAAAAAAATAGAAATTATTTATATAAAAAAAAGTTTAAATAAATTAAAAACAACACATTTAAAAAAAAAAAAATCCTCTTTTTTTAATGATTTTCAGATATACGGACTATTTACAACTGAACTTAAGCCGACATTCATTAGCCCAGACATAAACATTTTAGTGTGGTAAAGTATACTAGAGGAATAATAGAATTATTTAGTCAGCTGAATCAGTGTAATATTTATTTAAAGATGACATGAATCTGTTCTTTAGTAACAAGTAACGGCACTATTTTACTGTTACCCACCTATTTCACTTTGAAATTGAGATGAGTATGGTGGGTAATTTTGCGACTTATAATCAGAACATATCAAAAATAAAAGATGAAAAGTGTCATACTCCTTTGTCCCTAAGTACATTAGAATAAATATCTCTTTATCTTAATTGGTATTTACTTTGTAACCAATCCTACTTTTCAACATTTTATTGATGTCAATATAGGTGGTGATGGTATGGGGGTACCTCGTTTACTTTGTTACCATCTTAGGGTGGGTAACAAAGTAAAAGGGCATCCAAGTAACTAATTTTTAAATTATTTTATTTAATTTCTTCCAAATTTGATGCTTTAAGCCGGCCATACACATTGCGGTATACATAACAGGTAAACCTGTAGATAAACCGGAGCATGTGTACTATTAAAATATGACACAACTCCACAGTTGTGATATTATATTAAATTAGATTAAAGTGTAGAAGATGAATAAGGACAATTTACAATTGTAAATTGTAAATTTTTCTTGAGAAAATTCTCAAAGAATTAAACAATACAAAACTGATTTATTTGTTTTACGATTACAACTTAGACATTGGCACTAGATTTATTGATCAGCTGACCAATTTTTAAAGTAAAAGAACAGAGAAAAAATTTTAAAAATAAATTATTTATTTTCGATATATATTGTTGTTTTTTTTTCAAAAATACCAACTATTTAATAATTAGTAAATTGATTTGCTAATGATCAAGCAATATTATATTAAACACTTTAACTAAATATCGCCTAGGATTTTAAAGTAGTAATTTGATCAGGGAATACAACTTTAAAGTATTAAAAAATATTAATTTAACATATGATATAATTCTAATGATACAATCACATAAATTTGATAGTTGATAAGAAATTGTATGCCATAACCTTTAAGGAAAAACATTTCAAAGCAGAGGAATCTAGATTTCCCAGTAAAAACCAAAATATAAATTTTACTTTGAACCCATAATATCTATGACACACTTTTGGATACATATGTGACCGTCTGTAGTCTATAGACAGTAATTTGACTACAGATATTGTTTCTACACAAGGCAATTTATGGGCATCTTAATTCCATTCTCAATATTTCTTTTTTAAAGTAAAATATATAAAATGTAATAAGATACGTATTTTTCTGAAAGCCCACTATATATATTCTTACATATAATGATATAAATTATAATTAACGTATGTCTTTAAAAAAAAAGTAATAGTCCATATTATTGCTAAAAAATACTATTCCTTTAATTATCTGAAATTACAGAAATAGGAGTTATTACTTAAAAAATTAAAATAATATTTGTCATTCTATATTTTGGGTATTTTTATGTTGTTTTTTTTCTTTTAAAATATTTTTACGCAGTTGACTAGTAATAGGTACATTTAAATATATTAGATGATTAGATGATCTAGGGGATATTATTTTGTTTCTTTTCTACATGAAGCATCGATGATTGATGGACGAATTAAGTTTAATGTATTGGCAATAATAATTAAGTCAAATTAGGTAGAAGAAGAGTAGAAGTGAATAAAGCAGAGGGTAACAGGCAGGTATCCTTGCATTTGGCTGAGCCCAGTCAAGATCGATCTTTGCATATACTCTTACGAACCTATAAACAACACTTACATATGCAATTAACAATGTATAAATCTGTCAAACCAGATATTTAAAACAAAGTAGGGATTAATGTATCCAGTGGACAAACATTAATCTATTATTACTTTATTCATATATAAAAGTCAAATGCTCCATGATTCTTTCCAACTACTTTATTTTTATATAATAGTATTTATTTATTTATTTATTTATTTATTTATTATAATATAGAGCACCCAAACAGCGTACGGCCACAAGTGGGAAACTCTTTTACAACAGCATATACAATTTACAAATACATTAGTTGTAAAAAAAAAAAAAAAAAAACTAACAAATATTAAGAACATTAAGAAATTAAAAAAATTATTTAACTTCAGTAGCTTTAACAAAAATAATTGGAGTCAAATCATGGAGCAAGCTAAAGCCTAGTCTAAGTTATACCTCTTTTCCATATTAAGTGGATAGTTAAGTAAATTAAGACAAAATCAATCAAACTGGACTACTAAGTCAATCTTCAGAGCTATAAACTCATATTCTGGTCATTGCCCGCACTATGATGGTAAGTTTGAAATAATGCAAGCAATAAAAACACAAAGGTAAAAGAGGAAAAATATGAAGAATTCTTATGACAATTTCTTCAGATATAGAATTAAATCAATTAATTCAGATATAGAAAATTACTTAAATAATAAGCTATAAATCCTCACTATTTTATTTTTTCCTTCAGTACTGTAAACTAATTGTTGAATGTAATTTATCACAAATCTAAAATTATTACCACCATGGAATACTTTCAAGCTTAGGTGGTTCAAAGACTATAAAAAGGGTGATTAATTAGAGGTGCTGTTTTCCAAAATTAAAAAAATATATATATATATAAAAATATTTCTATCAAATAATCAATATTAAGTTTGTTCCAACCACACTTCAAACTAGTTTGAAACTGTCCGACGCATGCGCATTAGGAACAGGGCTTTCCAACGAAGCCCAAACTCAAACTCTGACTGTAAGTCGGTTGTTCCAACAAGGCTCTGATTGAATCACGGATTAGTTTCAAACCAGTCAGAGCAGTCAGCGATCGGCGGAAGGGACTAGTAGTTTGAATTGGAGTTTGGAGCTTGCGTGAATAGAAACGTAACCTTCCGCTTCATTGTTTTGGCTTTGCTCGCCTATTATTCTCCTTTCTCTTAACAATATGCCTTTACGATTCAACTCTTCATACTTACTAAAATGTTTTTGTGCGAGTGCGATAATGAATTTTTGTGTATATAATGACATATTCTAGATATTTCTGAAATAAATAAAAATTGTACCTATTTTCCCAGATGGACTTTTGATACTTATTCCATTTTCAAACAAATATCGAAACAATCCAATTTATTTCCTCAGTATTTCTTTCGTTAACTGGACTAAGATTAATATTTGTTCTTTAAAACAAAAGAGCATTTAGGATTATATCAATAAAAATACTTGTGTGCCGAGAGTCTACTGTAACTGGCTCACCACAGTAAGCCCAAAAATTTTGAATTGCGTAAATCGAAATGAAATTGTGAATTCATGTATCAACAAAACATTTCTAAAATGTGTGCATGTGTTTTCATCATATCCTATATGAGTAAGTAGGTTTTACTTCCAACTTTTGAGCTTACCAAAGTTAATTAGCATTAGAAAATGAAATGTTTGTGGTGTGCCCCCCACATTTGGTTCTAGCAAGATGGTGCCGCAAGTCACGCAGCTTGTGAAACATTGACTATACTGCAAGAAACATTTGGTGAGAGGATAATATCATGCTTTGGACCCATCAATTGGCCGAATCATGCGATTTGAAACTTTTGGACTTTTTCCTTCAAGGGCTATGTAAAGTCAAAAGTGTACCAGGATAAGCCGGCAACAATTTAAGAGTTGGAAGCTAAGTATCACGCACGTAATTCACCAAATTCCTGTTGAAATGCTGGAACACGTAATGAAAAATTGGGTCCACAGAATGGACTAAGATAAGCGTAGTTACAGTCAACATTAAAAGAGATAATCTTAAAAAAATAAATGCAAGACATTCCACTTTTGTTACATAATATTGATTATTTGTTAAAACTATTTTTTTTATATATTTTTTTAATTTTTGAAAACAGTACCTCTAAATGAATCACCCTATAGAAGGCATTAGTGAAAACCTCTCACACAAAACTGTCTATGAAAGTTTGTACTGTAGCAGAAACATGAAGTTCACAATGCCATAAAAAAGCTTTCCATCTATAACTTTAAATTAAAAAAAGGCTTAGAGAAATATAAATCTTGATAATTTAAGTTGGTTTATAAAAGAATGACAAACTTTACATATGGGAGATGAAATTGGCCTACGCTGCATTTAAGGGAAATGTATTAACTTATCTTATCATTTAAATTTATTATCACTGATGATGGCCAACAAAGGCTGAAAGACTGCATTGTGAAATAAACAATTTTCAATTTGGACCAACAATTTAATGTGGAGAAAATTTGATGCACCCATATGTAACATTCAAAGTTATAAATGTTTTGACACATAAATATAGATCTTCAGAGGAGACCACATTACAGATCTAATCCAAGTATCAATATCTGACACAGTAACACACTCAGGAGGATCTAGATATATTATTCTGGCCATGGAAACCTAAGCACTAGAATATTTTGCATTGTTTGTAGTAAGTTTATCATGATATAACTTTCATATATATAAAAACAATAATACCTGTAAAGGGACGCAACCAAGCCAACTTCTTGCTGATGTCATTTCCCCACAAATAGTCCAGCTATCTGACGTAGGGTCATAACACTCTATACTGTCATGATACTTATCCCAGCCTTCTTCTCCTCCAAATACATAAATTTTCCCTTCCATCACAGATATGCCTGGAAACAAACCAAAAACAAAATTAATTTTTAAAAAAAAAAATTCAACATAACTATTTATATCTCATAATTAATGCATATTGTTACAAAACAAAAAAAATAATATAATAGTGCCTGGGATGAAGAGAATGAGATTTATTAACTAACTAAGAACCAACATGTTATATGCTTAAATAAAATTAAATTCTCAAAATAAAATTAATAGTAAGTTATTACAGGTATAAACAAATAAATGAAATAATACCAATAATAAATCCATTCGTCAAAATATAATTGATAACAAGATAAAGATAGGTACAAATTGTGATATATTTAGTATATTATAACCAGAGACGGGAAAAAGTCATAAACGTCATAGTCATATGATTTTGTCATAAAATAGCTATTTTTCGAATAAACGTCATAAAATGGGGTTTTCTTGGAATAAACGTCATAGAATGGCCTTTTTTGTCAAATGTTTAGCAAAAAGTTTTTGTTTTTTTTAAAGCAAATTTTTATATTGAACATTCGCGGTCCGGTTCCAGGTAAAAGTGCAGTTCAAACAAAAAAACCCTTACACCAGCTTAGTGAAAGGCCTGGGCTCTTAATTCCCTGATCACTTTCGGACTTAACTAATGCGCTTATGCATACCTGCAACTAGAGAGGCACCGAGGATCATCCCTAATTCCAAAATAGGGCTCCTGATCGGCTCCTTCTTGGAACAAATCTTCCAATTAGAATCCAGGAAGGTCAAGATAGATTCTCCAATCAGCCAATGGTAAACCCATTGGGTTGGGCAGTTTCCTGATTAGCTGTTCCAGAACTTAAGATTTTGTATATATTGGTAAGGGATTAGAATGTTTAATTGCTCATTTGATTTCTTACTCGTGTTACTTGTTTTTTTGTTTTTTTTACTTGGGTTTCCTTGGTAAAACCAAAAAAGGAAACCCTTATAGTTCGTTCATGTGTCTGTCTATCTGTCAGTCGGTAGTTCCAATAACTTTTGCATCAAAAGAGATAGAAACATGAAACATTCCAATATTAAAGATCGTTTAGAGCACACACAGGAAAAACATTGCGAACTCAAAATAATCAGCTGTTCAAATTCAAAATGGCGGATAACTCACGTCACGCGATTTTTTTTTTTTTAATTTTGAGTGGGGTATCAAATGAAAAGTATTGAAGAGTAGATACAAAACTATATAACACTTGTGGAAAGCGTTTAATTTTCAACGCCATTTTGTCAAAAAACATCAAAATTTTGCGTGTATCCCCCCCCCCCCCCCCCCCTTAAAACTATATTTCCGCTGTTTCTAAAAATATGCAAAATGTGCTTTCTGCTGGGCCATAGAAAAATATGAATAGCAATTCGATATGAATTACTGGGAATCCAAGATGGCGGATAATTCCTGTCACGGGTGATTTTTTTTTAAATTTTGAGTGAGGTATATAATGAAAGGTATTGAGGATTAGATTACAAAAATATATAACACGTGTGGAAAGTATTTATTTTTTCATGCCATTTTGTTAAAAAAACATCAACATTTGAATCATGGATGGGAACACGCCCAGGCCATAGCTGCCCGACTAAAGGGCAAAGAAGTTCGGAAATTGCCTGAAGGGCGAAAAGCAAATTAAGTGTCATGCATGAAATTTGCTCCCAGCTCATCTGCCGACGTCGAATGGTCTTTTTCCAAGTTTAAAATTCTACTGACGGACAAAAGAGCCAATTTAACGCTGGATAATATAGAACAACATATGATTATTTTTTACAACGTTGAAGCATTCTGCTAATTATTATTATTTATTATATATTGTAAATATAATTCTGTATTTATGAAATATTGAAATCTTTCTTTTGAACTGTTACCCTCCAAAATAACGCTAAATTTTCGCTAAAAAAGGCTACATTTTCACAGTGAAAATAAACGTCATACTTTTTGCTAAAACGTCATAAAACAACCGATTTTCTAAAATAAAGGTCATAAAACAGGATAATAAAAGTCATAAAAGTCATAGAATAAAGGTCATGAAATGGAAAAATAAAAGTCATAAACGTCCCGTCTCTGATTATAACTGCAATCACAACTACAAAATGCCACAGTTTAAGGAGAGAGATAAATTGATACATCTATAATTTGAAATAATTTTTAATTTACTAATGTCTATTTTACCTGGTCGGTATCTTTTTTCAATCATAGGTGATTTGAATTCCCACCTGTTATTTTTGACATCGTAACATTCGACTAGATTTGTATTTTCTGTTGATGCATGCCAACCACCTAAAAAATAAAATAATACTTATTTCTAAACTCTTATTAATCTAAATTGTAAAGTACTAATTTCCTTTTTCTTTATTTTTAGGATCAACAGGATAAGTCTCAAGAAATTAATCAATAGTAAATTAGATGACTTAAAGTGATATTTATCCTTTTTAATATTTATTATTTACAATATTAGGATCATTAATTAAATAGTTATTAATATAGTTGATTTTTAAATAGTATTAAGATCGACTATCTTAATCCTAACAAAAAAATAATATTTCAGTGAACTGAAAGCTTGGAAAAAAATATATGACAAACAATGTCAAAAATTATTATTAGTTGGGGTGTAATTTTTGTTAATTGTGTACTGTAAAAACAACATTTAAATCTGTGATTTTAATTTAATAATTTTTACTTTATTTTATTATTAATTATTTATTTATTATTTATTTATTTATTTATTTATTTTTAATAATTGTTATATTTTAAAAAATGGTTTATATTTCAAATAATTTTTTCATTTTTAAGTACTAATTATAATTGTATTTAAAAGTGTTGTTGTTGATCACTAATTGATCATAGAAAGTTTTTGTAAATAATTATAGTAAAAGGAATATGTAGTTTAATTGATTAGATTATACCGCATAACTAGTCTGGAAGGAAATAAATGATGTTGGATATTTATTTATAGATAATAAAGCTGGTTGTATTAAAAATATAAGGTCAGTCATGGATCAGATTCCTTTGTGTATATGTGAAGTGACTCACTTCCTGTTTGTAATATTAGTGTTCAGGCTTGGATAGTGTGACGAATTACTTTTTTAGTAATTAAATTTTTATGACTTCGTTCTACTTGACTCTTATTAAAAAAAATTTTAACTATTTTGGTAATTATATATATATACATGACTTATTTTTGGTAATTTATGTTTTAAAAAAATTTTGGTTATTAAGTAAAAGATTTTTGTATTTTATTTCTGTATAGGTTTGAAAATGTTCCGAAGAGGAATGAAATATAGCCGTTTTTGAAAAAACTTCTTAATGGAGTAACATTTTTTCATATTAAATACACCCCTATTGACACAATTCAGTAATCTTATATGTCAAAAATTAAATTAATAGCACCGAAGGACGAAGAAATACTATTAAAGGCTAGGGAAAAAAGACTAGGAAGGCTTATGAAGATGAAATTGGAGTTGGTAACTCCATAATGCTTGAATGCTTGTGTCACCGCCAGAGACATTTCTTGACAAAGTACCATGATTTAGATATGCTTAGTTCTATGCAGATCTTCATTGACAAATTAAATTTCTTCACTGATGTTTCTTTATAAAATTTACTAGATTAGATTTCTATAAGAAACAATTTTATGTGCTAAACAACTACTAAGATACATAACAAAGTGTAATCTGCCAAATATAAAAATATCATACCAACAACATATATGAGGGAGTTCAGTGAGCATATGGCTGCTCCTGAGCGTGGTATGTTCATATCTTGTACAACAGACCAGCTTCCACTTACGGGATCAAATTTTTGAACTGAAGCAATGCCGTCCCCATCTTCCATGACCGCACCTCCAGTTACATAGAGGAAACCATCATGAGCAATTACAGCAGCACTAAAACATTAACAAAAAAACAGTCACAATTAGAGGTTTAACTAATTAAATTCAGAAATTCAGAACTATTTAAATTCAGAATAATGCTAATATCTTAATTATTGAATATTTAATCTATAATATCACTGAAATTGGATAATAAATTAATAATGATACAATATCTCCTTCATAAGAGATGGTATACTAATTATTAAATCACTAATTATACCAGGGAAAAATCTTCCTAAAGAATGGCTTCGATAAATATGGGCTCAGTAAAAAAATAGACAGCCAATTGGTGTGGCACATAGCTTCCTCGCATGCAATCACGTACTTTTTGATTTTATGCTTTTACAAGCCATTATTGTCTCATTTGTTTAATTTTTTCCCCTGTTTTTTTAATCTGTCAAAATCGTTTTGATTTTTTACTTGAATTAAAGTATCAATTAAGCAAAAGTTAAAGAGCGCAGATGGTTCAAAGTAATCTGGGGCTATCTGCGGGCTACTTTCAATAAACTATAAAAGTTGCATACAAGTCAGATAAGTACTATTGTAGCTATAGGTGTAAATTAATGTATGTTTGTGCGCATGTGGAAGAGAGACAAATGAGCGTAGAAAGTTTAAACTTATAAGGGACCAACAATGGGCTACTCATGACCTACCACCTAAATTTCATTAAAATTGGACAAGTAGTTTTTAAGATAAGTTGGTTCGCAAAAAAATTGAACGACAGATCGACCGACAGACAGACCAAAAATGATCCCTAATGTCTAAAACAGATTTCTGTCTTGAAGTTTTTGAAATCAGAGACCTAAAAATTTTTCGTTCTTCAGAACGATCACATAGCTTCTGTTACCTTCGGTAAGCTCGGAAGCAAAAAAAAAAAAAAATGTAATCAAGTGTTTAGAAAAATCTTTTGTAACCTGTACAATTAAATATAATGTAGATAAAATTGTTGTTTATTTATTTTAAATTTATTTTGCATACTTTTTAAAAATGTATTTTAAGAGGTAAACAGAAAAAGCTCTTAAGAAAATTATTGTTAAAAGCAATATAAGTAATAGCAGTAAGATGGGGAAGCACATCCAAGCAATTATGCCAACAGGTAGGTCTTCTTTGGTAAATTAAAAAATGGCTAAATAGAAAAAAATGACTTGCCTGGTAACAGCAACGTGGAGGTTCTCAATGTAGCTCCAAGTATTAGTCGATGGATCATACCTCTCAACACTTTCCATCCTACAAGAACCTTCCCAACCACCAACGGCATATAATAGGCCATCCAACATGGCTAAACCTAAATCAACACACACATCAACTTTATTAATTTTGATCACAATTGAAATATAAATATGGGCTAAGATCATACATTAGATTTAAATATTTAAATTCTTAAAAATCTAGTCATAACTTTAAAAAAATAACTTATAGAGAATGGAGACAAACCAACGAGAATAAAAATTTCAGGTATCAAGTCAAAACAAAATAGTGTTCTAATTATCTAGATAAGCCCTATCATAGTTGCCATTTTTTTTTTTTTTTTTTTTTTTTTTTTTTTTTTTTTTTTTTTTTTCGATTAGTATCTACATTTTCAAGCCAAAGGATTTTAAATCTAAGTGTAGTTAAATTAATAAAAAATATGATTTACCTAATTCTGATCTTGGCATCTGCATACTGGCCATTTCCTGTGGAAAATGTAACAAAATATTAAATTATTTGATTGCTTCTTTTTTAAGTTTTACTAATTGATTCATTTTTATAAACAGTCAGTTTATTAACATTTATTGTTTAAACAAATTAGTTTTGACATAGTTAATATTTATATATTGAATATAGGTATATTTAAATATATAAGAAAAAACTTAAAGATATGTTTTGGCGGGGGAGAGGTGAAAAGAATAATAGAGTTCAACTCCTCTTACCTGCCGATGGTAGCAGTTCAAAAAATACAAAGAAAAAAGAATAATAGTAAAAATTAAAGTTAAAATTAAAATAATAAAAAAAATCCGAATGATAAATTAACTTCATAAACAATAAGTATATTTTATAAGAATATTTGGTTATAAAAATATGTATTGAGATTTTACACCAAACGATGTGACACAGCAAATTGCCTCCTAACCGAAAACTCCTGCACACGACGACTATTTTGTAAATGATATGAAAACCGGAAAAGATAGATAAAGATAGAGGTTCTAATAAAATATACAAAAAAAGAAAAGGAAGCTAAATAATAAGAATAATCTGTGTGCATATAAGTTGTCGGTCAGTTTCAAAATAATAAATGATTAACGATTACTTATATTAAATTAGGTGTATAATTACAAAAGATCAAGTGAGATAATAATAAATAATTACGAATAATTAACTTTCTTAGTATAAACAATTTGATGGATATAAAAGGTTTTGAATTATAAAATAAAAAATGTAGAGTTTTAGAAAGAAAGATGGGGCCCCAAAGGTATAAGTCAGAAGATAAATAAAGTAAGTAAAGCTTAATTGAAAGGTGTGAGAAAAAACAAATAATAATAATAATAATAATGAGAGAGAAAACTTTAAACACCAGATCTGGCTTTGGTAGATGATAAAATTAGATAGATGAAAAACTAAAAACTTAACTCTTTGAATTCAAAGGAAAATAAGATTCTGAAGATTATATAAAATTCTCTAGGATGACTATTACTTTATATAGTTTGTTTATAAAACATTGCCAAGGCAACCACATTTATTCCAAATAAAATAAATGTTTGTTTTGATTTGTAGGTCTTTAAATAATTATTAAATAATGTAATGATTAAACAGAAAATTAAAGACACCAATAAAAATAAATGAAACAACTAATCTAAAATAAAGGCAGACAATTTTTATTAAAACTAAACAGATAATTAAAATAATGAGTTTGTAAATAGATGATAGTAAAGTTGAAAGAAAAAAATAAGGGGATATAAAATCATGGAATAAAACAAACACAATAAATAAATTGTAAACTGAATGAATTTTAATAAGTTTTAAAAATTAAGATGCCAAGAGTACTGTATGCATAAAAGAGAATAATTACAAACCTGCCACCTATCCAAAACCGGTTCATAGCGCCATAGCGCCTTAGATGAGCCACCATCAGGGAATTCTCCTCCAGCCAGATAAAGTGTGTTTTTACCACTTGCAACCAGCCCATGTTTTGATACAGCCATCGGTAGGCAGGCTAGAGTCTTCCAGCTACAGCTCGTTCCGTTACATCCTGGTACAAAGCATTCTACTGACCTTAGCACTACCTTGTCATCTTCACCACCCACAGCTACTATTACCTTAACACAAAGTTTAAGGATCGTCAATTGACATCAGGGTATAAACAAGATTGAGGACTAAAAAGAAATTAACAATTCTTTAGCAGCTACTAAAAGTGAATTAATTGTGAATGTGTAGGATACTTGAGGTAAAACTTTAGTTAAGAACCACCTGTTTATGTTGACTAGAATATATAAAGAACATGAACTTGTGGTGAATTTTGAACTTGGGCTTTTGAGTGGGGTAAAGATAGGAAGAAGAAAAAAAGAAAGAATAGAAGAGATAGAGGATAGAGAGATTAATTTGGTACCCCCAAGAAAAATGGAAAAACCAAGAGGGAGATACTAAACTAGAACCAAATTACTACTAGTAAATCCAGAGGTATTATTTGAATTTTATGAGAAGCCTTGGAAAACACACTTAAATTTAACAATATAAAGCTAGTGGTAATCCAGTTTTTCCCTGAATATAAATTACAGCTTTTTTAGGGATGTAAGTATCCTGATTACTTAAGAAACTGATATGAAGGTAAAGATAGCTATTGGTTATATATATTTATTATATGCTTTGCAACTTAAGAGATAAACCAGATAAGGTACTAATTTACTTAAAAATGAACTAAATGACCTTATATCAGGTGCCATGTGGCAATAATTTACTTAGTTACCCACCATATATTGTTTACCAATTATAAATAATCCCTTTGTCTAAATAACTATTAAGATAAATAGATATCTAGACCAAAGAACTTTGGGACAAGGAACATCACACTTTCTGTAAGTAAAGGTGATAAGTGATAATATCACTTAGTCTAATTAACTAGGCAAGGGAATATTTACACATTAAAGTGATTTAGGGTGGGTAACAAAGTAAGAAAGTGCCCTTAATTCAATGTGATTTCCATTTTTATTATTGATAATCTAATCCTATAAACAATTCTAAAACTAAAATTTATCTATAGAAAATATAGGGAAACAAATTGAAATAATAAAGATAGGTACAGCTGTATCTTTACACTTATACACATAGTATTATACAAATTTAGAGAAAATGTGAAGAGAGAGGAAGAGAAGTGGTTAAAGTGAGAATAAATTAGAAACAAAAATTGAAACAAATACTAAGTTTAAAAAAATAAAAAAGAGGAATATCAAGTAGTTGATTAATTAAAACGGTGATGTGTATTCGTCCCTCTTCTAGCAAACTCCTGAAACTGAGTTTTGAGAATTTTTCAGTAGAGCCAAAATCTCCAGTAAGGCCATGCTCACTATGTTTTAATTGGTTTTTTTTTTTTTTTTTCTCTCTAATTGTAATAATTGTATAGCTAAAATAAACATATCTTTTGGGCGTTAATGAACAAATGTCAATACAGCTACAAACACCCTATAAATAAATAAATAAATAAATAAACATATCTTATTATTAAAAATTTAAGAACCTCGATGGTATCTGAAGATGTACGGGGTCTGGTTCTAACGGAAGAATTTTCATGTCTTCTATCTGGAAGCAGGTGGTATAGCTTGGCTTCCTCCAGCAGAGTCAGACACTCCGGGCTCTCTTGGACTACAGGCAGCGTAGCAACAAAATCCAGTAGGAAGTAAGGGCTTAGCAAGGGTAATCTCACAGTGCCAAGAACCTAAGGAATATCAAATTCACTATTTACCATAGGGTACTACATCCCAATTAATCACAATTCTGGCAGCAACATCATCCTGGATATAACAAATTTTGACATAGGAGAAGATACTTTACAGTTGACATCGCATTGAAAAATACCAATTGAGTCTCTTGAGCCAATTATGTATTAGATGGTTGTGTCTTTAGTATCTTTTATTTTTATTAAATAAAATTTAGATCTCTGTTGAAATTGGACTTATGTTGTTTGGCAAGTATGTAAAGTAGAAGTCAAACCAAATTGGATGATAACCCAAATGATAAATTCTATTTTAACTATTCCATATTTACTCAACCATACATAGTTCATAAATAGTATGTATCTATTTTTTCCTTGTAAGTTATAAGTTATAAGTAAATACTTTTGATAAACTAATAATTGCCTTGACAAAGAGAATGATATTTTATTGTTTCCATGCTTATAGCAAAAACATATTTGAGATAAATTATTAAAATAAATTATCTCACCTCAGGGAACACAGTTTTCCTCTGCTCAGGCGAGAAATCATACCACTTAGCAACAGCTTGGAACACAGTCTCTTCTTTAGCCACCTGAAGATTGTCGTTGCTAGTCAATTCTATTAATTTAGGAGCAGGCAGATTGAGAAACTCCTCCTGATGACAGACCTCAAAGAAATTCCTGAAAATATTTATAAAGTAAATAAATTTATATATAAACAAATAAATCTACACTACTCTCTGACTAACATTTAAAGTTTAGAAATTTCTAAACAAGTAAAAATAAAGTTTTAAAGAGAAGTCCTCTAAATATAGTATTCCCTTCGCTTCAGCTGTACTTGTGAATTTGTAATTTGCTTTAAATATGGCAGATATAATTAGTTGAGTTAAGAACAATTGATTTTAAAGTTAAAAAGTACAATCATTATGAGCCATATACTCATTTTAATATCATATTGGTAAGTATAATTAAAATTAAATTGTTCATTATTGCAAAATTTAAGGAATTGAATTTAATTACTAACACAAACTAAAAAATTTCCCTCCACCACATTTATATAAATAAATAAAGTGTTATCAATGATTTTGTAATTACCATTGCTGTAACAACTGAGAGTTTTAACTTTAATTCATGATTAATATTTTACGATTTTGGTAGTATTCATACTACGAAAAGATTAAATTTTAATTTAAATCAAATTATATCAATTATATCCCGGTGCTGGAGTGTATTTTTCACTGTCAGTTTCCCGTAGTTAATAATAATTATAATTTGATATAAATCTTTAATTCATGGTACTACTATTTGTCACAATAAAGAAAATACTTTTATCTCATCTAGGGATCCTTATAATAACCAAAAAAAAAAAGAATATATGTTATTGTTTAAATAAATATTAGCTGGTGTGGAGGCAGACCTGCACCATCTCAGGTAAACAAAGTTTAAGAGCAGCTTGTCAGATATGGCGTCAGTATCATTGTCAACTTGAAAGTACAACTACTGTGGAAGGATATAAAACATTTATTGTTTCACATATAACCTTTCATATTGACTTTTAGCAGCTTTAGTACAGAACTTAAGATGGTAATTGGGGTACGGTTCTCAATTTATTAATATTATTATTGTACTAATCTAAAAAATAACGTCCATGTCAAAAATGTGTAACCTCCGTGCAGCTAATTTTTGTCATGTACATGTAAAATCGCCTAAGCATCTTATTTGAACGAAAATTTTTACAATTAAAATTAAATTTTGACAGCTCGGGTTAGCTAACCTAAGTGAGGTTAAAAAATAAAGTCACTATACACTTATCTACAGGGGGCCAAGTGGTAAAATGCACTTGAACACCAACATATTTCTAATTGTTCAATTTACTTCGGTTTTTTTTAAAATCTGTTCTTTTATACAATTTAATATCTTTGGTGTACTTGAAATAGCATATGTTTTAAATGGTTCTTATGTGTTAGAATTAAAAAAATATATATATTTTTGTTTAAATCATGTATTTCAACATTACGTAAGTTGGGTTCATATTTCTTATTTTGTAAATTTATATTACTATTGTTGTTTTATGTGAAATTCAACCCTTGTTCCAACAGTTCCCGTATGAACACGTACGGATATTTTATGTATAATTAAAAAACTATTGACTTTACCGAAGTAGTGCCAGGTCGAAAGTTGTTAAATTGTAAAAAGGAACAGATAAAAAAAGTCAATTGGACAAAATATAAATATAGAAATATGTGTGTGTTCAAGTGCATATTTACTGGCCAAGCCCCCACCCTCACCTTTCAACCCATTTTTTAATTTTCCCACTCTGTCAAAAGTTAAATCTAATTATAATCCTACTATAGGTACCTATGTTGCGGTAATCTAATTTCAACTTTTTCATCTGTATTATATATAAAAAGAGTATTGTAAGAATGAAAATATTCAATATTAATGAATTTAGGTCCCCTGTGTCTCCCCAGAAGCACCCATAGTTTATCCAATTTTTTTTATGTATACTAAAAGTACTCATAAAGAAAAAGCAAAACATCCCCACAAATAACATTAAAATAATAAATTTAATAAACAATTCATAATTTGAAGATAAATTGAAAAAAAATACTTACGCAAGTGCAAAATGTTTAGATTTATCTTCTAACTCCCGACAAGAATGAGCCTCAGCAAAACAGTGAATACCAAGACAGTTAGATGAATCCATTAATCTTTCAAGAAATCTACAGCAAGCTTCCTTAACTGGCAACACCTGTATATTAATAAATCTTATTATAATGCCATTGGCACTTGATTGCTTTAAGTACATAATTTAAAATCTATATACAGCGAAAACTAAATATTATGTTTCCCGATATTTTTTTTTTTTTATTAAAAGTCCTGTAAAAAATATGGCTTCAGTAATGTACTTAACAAAATCATTAATATAAGTTGAGATCCCTCTGAAGAATTGATTTTGTTTTTTAAAATTTGTCCTATTATGTTTTTTAATAAATACTCATAGCTAGTAGGAGATAATTAAACAATCAATCAAATATTTCATAATTAGATGAGTATTGTAGTAATAAAAGCCAGTAAATTGTTGATTTCTATTATTAGTTAGAAATAGAGTAGCATACCATTCCAAACAATAAATAATGGCATAATATATTTTCATCAGCACTGAGAGCAATTATTTAGAATGGCCATTGATATCAACATCATTAGCAGATAAAAAGATAAGAAAGATATTACTTTAAGATTTTTTATTAAATTAAGTAGAGCTATCTTAAGATTAATATAATGTTGAATATAGTCCATTAAATGATTAATTTTGATACTATTAAGAGATCATCAAGAACTAAATTGAAATTTAGTATATTAACTAACTTGGTGAAATCTTCATTTGAAAAGTTTAGAGAAAACTATACAAAGTACGGCACCATCATAAGGGGGTAACAAAATAAAAGTGGCGCCTATATACATCTCTATTAGTTTAATTATTCTTCAGTTTAAAGTGTACGTGTTCTAGAACTTATATGAAAGATCGCACTATTAATCTTTAACGATTATTTTATATATTTTTAGGAAATTAACAATATAACATTATTAAAAGAAGTCACTGTCAATCAAGAGATACATGACAGCCAAAAGTTAAACCCTTAATTTTCTAATTATTCTTTTTCTTATTGGCTCTAGGGATGATCATTTAAAAGAAAATTCTATTTTTTAAAAACGATTTTTTTTTCATCTTTGCAAATTTTCACCCACACCTGGGCATTATCAGGCCTTTATCTGAGTAATAAAAAAGTTAACTTCTAACTCCTATTAATAGAATAATAAAGGGTGAGTAACATTCTTTGATGAAAATTTGCAAAGATTATATCATTTTAAAAAAATAGAAAAGTTTTTTTAATGATCACCCCTAGAGCCCAATAAGAAAAAATAACTATTAGTTTGTTACCCACCTATATTGATATCATAAAAATGTTGATAAGTAAGATTGGTAACAAAGTAAATAACTATTAGGACAAAGGGATATTTAGTCTAATGTACTTTGGGACAAAGGAATATTACACTTACCATCTTATAAAAAATTAACATTGTTTCCACTAGAGAATCGCCAAGCTTAAAGCAAAAGAATAAGAAGCTTAAAACTGAAAGATTCAGTAACGCTGTTAGACATTTTCTATCATTTTGTCTGAAAGAAAAATCCGACGACACTTACTCACACTTGCTCATTAATTAATAGCCTACCGCCGACTGACTAGTTTTTGTTGAAGACATACAAAAAAATGAGCATTACAAAAATGAGCATTAGGCATGCCTACAACTATACACCAAGCCCCGCCTCCACAGCTTCGTTTGTTTGACCAATAAAAATTAAGGTCGGACACTATTTTATCAGACCTCATATTCTGATTATGTCACAGAATTACACACCAAATTAATCTCAATTTCAAAATGAAAATGGTGCCCAAAGGACTATCCAGTATTTAAAAAATATCAATGTAGAAGGATATTCAATTGATATTACTGCTTAGCAAGAGTAGCACAATTTTTCAACATAATTGATATAATAATTAAGGTTCTATAGCTGATATTTACCTGAAGTAAATTAGCTGCGGAGAGTAAAGCTTGGACATTCACCCGTGTTATAGTTATAGTACTGGTGTAAGCGTAGTCGAGAATCAGGCCAACCATCTCTGCATCGACATCGTTAAGAGTTACAGTATTTTGACGAGACTCTGCTAGACGACTCCGGAACATCGCCCTGAAGTATGGACTGAATGCACATAGCACACTCTTATGCACCGGGAACTTACGAGTATCCACTGATATCGTTATGTCGCAAAACTGCGAGTTTTTACGCAGCTCATTAAGTCCTAATAGCACCTGGAGAAAAAATACAAATATTTTCAGTGTTAATCATTTCATTGTAAATGATTAATAAACTTATTTTGTTTTTATTACATTAAAAAATTGTTAGGTTATTTCAATAGGCAATTCGAGAATGGTTGTATACCCATTTCAGGATTTGTTAAATACTCATGTGCCCATGAGGACAGAACTGGTTTAGAACTGATTCAAAAAGAGGAGCCTGTTGGAACAATTTAAGTACTCTTTTAGAACTGTAATCTTTTAGTTACCTCCCTAATAATTCATCTTTCAATTCCTTGTTTGGTTTATGTTAACTCTGATGTAGATTACTTTCATAAATTACACGGAACATCACTTGTGATGTTCCGTGTTATAACAAGGGTACCATAATCTGTAGTCTGTAGTTTCACCTTTTTCCACAGCAGAAAGTTGACCCATTTGAACTAACATTAACACTATGTATACATAGATTATCAAATAAAACTTTTTAAATTTCGTTTATACAATGCAGGGTAAAACTGAAGAATATGAGACGGTTTATATAAAAGATGACGGGACCTCACTCCAACGTATTTTTTTGACAGAGGGATATCAACTCTCCTATGAACAAATCATACAAATATTCTCAAATGTTTAAACCTAACAAATGTACTGTTTGACAAAAGGATTGAATCTCTCAAGTGTATAAATTAAGCAAAGTTGTGCCAACAAGCGATTCTCGACCGTATCATCTCCTTCAGTTCACCCCAATGCTGCACTTAAGTGAATATCTTCATGCCCTCCACTTCATAGTTAAAAGATCTTCAATAATCTCACCTGATCTGGATGGGTCTTTTCGATAAACTTATATTCATTAGGTGTAGGTCCATCCATAGTGGTGTTTTCAGACTGAGAATCTGTATCGCTGTCGGTCGAATTGGGACTGGTAACAACTGGCTGGGGTCGACTGGAACAACTAATGTAGAGACGACTTCTCGGAGAACGGCTACTTGAATCACTGGATCGAAATGAAAAGTTTAACATCTTCCACAGAGCGGGCAATATATCTCTCATACGCTTCTCAACTCACCCATTCAATACATAAATTTGCACCCGACTTCAGATAAAATTTGAAATGACAGTTAGATTAAATAGACAAACTCGGATTAAATCATATCATAAGTACTACAGTCAAAAACAATCCATAGCATAAGAGTTCAAAGATCAAACATTTAAAAGAATCCTTTTGGAAAACTTGAAAAATCAATTAAAATAATGACATCTTAAAATAAATAAAAATTATCATATGACTTACACGATCTTTAAATGTTCTAATTTCAAGATACATGGAAATATAACTTAACGAACAACTGTTAGCATTTCTTTCTTTTTCAAATTAAAAGAACCATAAAAACATCGACCTACCATTTTGGCTGGCCCACTTTATCATTTTTTTTATACTTGTTATCTATATCCAGCAAGTCTGATTCTCTTTCTATTTATTTTATAGGAATAAAACATATGAATTTACTTGTTCTTTCAAATTTTATTTGATTTTTATTCATAAAACTAAATACATATTAAAGGGAATTTTATTATATTTGTAAATTTAAGTTTTAAGATCTCAGTATAGATTCTATGTAGATTCCGTAGATAAAAGTTGTCACTTATCAAATCTGTTTTTCGGCTAGTCGTTTATTATCAGCGGGTATTTTGATTTTAATTGTTGATAAAGATTTTTTTTTTTTAATAATTATTCTTACTTTATAGAAGAATTCGTTAATATTATTCACTTTTTGCCTTTTTATTTTTAAAATTAGGCACTCAACTAGGATTTAAATAGAATATTTTGTTAAAATGAATAACTTTCATACTCTTTGGCTGTTCGTGCTAATCGCATTGTCCGTTCTTCAAGTATCTTTCTCCGATGCTACTTCAAATTCAAAACTACAAATTGGTGTTAAAAAAAGAGTTCAGAACTGTGATGTCAGAACTAAAAAAGGAGACATCTTACATATTCATTACATTGTAAGTTAATTAGTTATTTTTTATATTTATTTATTTGGTAAACTTGGGTACTATATTGTGTTTAGTAAAATGTTTTTACGATTAAACACATGTTTACCGTGGTTCAGTGGAACCTGTTGTGTCCTTTCGAGTGTTCAGGGCCTTAAAACTTTTACTGGATCCTGGATCAACTTTTTAAAATTATAATAAAGAAACTAATTTCAAATCTATGGCATCCTGGCATCATTCTAACCGATTACCACTTCACTAAACCACCACTTTTCGTTTTAATTAAAATTCATTGTTAATTCAAAAATTGCTCTAGACTGATAGGTAGTAGTAGCTTACTTGTACCACAGTAGGTGCTAGATTTGTTTTTAACGTATGAATAGCATTTTTTTCTAGCCCCCTTCCTTATTTAACTGGTTGGTGCTTAAGAACGGGCTTACATAGTCGAAGTATACTTGGACCAAGTCAGCTTCGACTCTACTTTGATTCTACTGGATTGTGTCAACAGGGTATCAAAATCAACTTGGAAATCCAAGTTGAGTTGGACGGGCGGGCACTTATTGAAGGGGGGCAAGTAGATTTTGATGACAATAAAAATGGCGTCAACCTGACAAATTATGAGCTGTCAAAAAATGATTAAGATGTGAGGTTGTGCTGGGTTTCGTTTACAAAAAGGTTATATATCAACACTGTTTTAAAACTTAAATAAGTACAATTTAAATGGAAAGTTATAAGTGTATCAAAGTTCCACTACTTGGCCCAAGTATATTTAAGTTGTGTAAACCATGCTATTCAAAGTTCCTCTAACACTGAGACCAAGTGGATTTTATCTAAGTTACTTGGACCAAATATACCCGGCTTGGATCGAGTAAACCTGGCTTAAGCTCCGGTTGCTCCAACACCAGTTTCTTTGTTGAATAGGGGGGTCTTTGTAAATAAGATTTTGTTTGATTACTTTTAGCCCATGTTTCTGTATTACCTGTTATGTTTTCACAGTTTTTAAACTATTTATTAATTTTTTTTATTAAAATGTTTCTGTAAATTGTATTCGTATTAATCATAAGTTATTCATATTTTCGTGACTGGTGTTAAGTGTAAAAGAGAAATCTTTATAATTCTCTGATTCCTGTGTTCTCTGTATCCTTACCGTAATTTCAAATACAATAGGTACCTCTTATTTAAAATAGGTTACTCTTTCTTTTGCTTCTTATTTTATTTTACCTTATCAATTTAATCTTGTCATACTTATTACTATTTGTTTACAGGGTTCCTTAATGAGTGACGGAAAGGTATTTGATGAAAGCTATGAGCGAGGAGAACCACTTGTATTCAACTTGGGTTCTGGAAACGTCATTAAAGGATGGGATCAGGGTTTACTTGGGTATTTAAGTTTCTTTCTTTTACTTTTTTTGTTGAAACTTTTTAATTTACCTTTTTATTAAGCATGTAAAAACTTTCAATGACGGTTGAAGTGTGTATGATTATTTTTATAATGGTTACTTTATGAAAAAATTGTTACAGGATGTGTGAAGGAGAGAAACGTGTTCTGAAAATACCACCTGAGCTCGCTTATGGCAAATCTGGAGCTCCACCCAATATTCCTCCTGATGCAGCTCTTAAATTTGATGTTGAACTTGTTAAAATTGATAGAAGAGAAGACCTTTAATTCTCACATCTAAAAAATACTTCTAATTTCTTATTTTTACAAGAAATGTTTCATTTGTGCAAATGTTCTAATGTTAAATACTATTACTTTCCTTTTTTGTAATTTGAAATATATTCCATTTGGGTTCCTTTTTTTAATATGAATAAATGGAAATTTATAAAAAAAAAAAAAGTCTGTTTAAAGAAAAGTGTGTTTCACTGTATAGTTTTGGTCAAGTAGTGGTAATATAAGGGGTTTATGGCTGGGGATGTTTTTCTCTTCAACCTAGTATACTATACTAGGACTCTTTGTGGAATTCTGCACGGCTCAATTTTTTCATCATTTCATTATAAATTATTTCCTGAAGCAATGAGACAGTGCTGCATTGCATCAAGTCTGTTCTTAAAATTACTTCTTTCTTTATCCCTGGTGAGACCTCAATATGGATCCTTAGAACTAAAACCTAGACTAAGAATAAGAATAACCTAGACTTTTCTGATTACTCTCACTCACGTTTACATAATTTAGGACTCAGCAATATACTCTTTTGACACAGCAGGAAAATCGAAAAATTTTGAGGGGAGCCAATGAGAGCACTGGGTTTTGAACTCCAGAAGGTCGGGCCAACTGGGCAAATAAAAATGTCACTGGACCCACCCCTCCTACAGGACTAGTGGCATTATTTTTTTCCTCCCATAGGTTGGCCAAGTTAATACTAATTGTAAAAAGAGTATAATCAATTGGTGAGAAATTGAGTCTTCAATATGCCTTTTTTTATTTATAATACAAACAGGTATTAAAAGTTGTTCAAAACATAACCATACAATAATTAATAATCTCTACATTGAGATGGAAAGGGGAAATTGTATGGGATGAGAAAGACTTGGGCAGACTATGTAATTTCTGCCCTAAAGAAAAAGAAACTTTATGGGACAGCAATACCAAATAGCCAGGAGATTTTTGCCAATGCTCCTACACCAGCCTGTAGATAAGAGCAAGTAATGAATGTTCAAATAAATACACTAAACAAAAGTCTTTTAAACAATATATTTACTATAATGAATGTTCAAATAAAATCTAACGCACATAAACATAACCACATGGATTGGATATACACTCCACTGTACACAACCGCTCTCATATTAAAGAAGAAGAATAAGGTGTTGCCAAATTTAAACATTGTATTTTAACAGCAAGGACCTCTGACTTAGTTCAAAAATATCTACTTAAAAGTGATCTGGATCATGCTTTTAATTAGAAGCCATTCAATTAAACTGTGAACCCAGTCACCGCTTTCATTTAGCTTGCCCATTCATTGAATTTCAATCCAAATCTAGAATCAAGAGCTCATAACTATCCGAAACGAGTTCTAAATTCTCGAAGAAAGTTCTAAAAGAGATTTTTCTATACTGTGCAAAAATGATTCCAATTCCACTTAAACTAAAAGGGCCGTGTGGATTAAATTACTTACTGCGTCTGCTCGGCTATCACTGAATCAATGACGGTACAAGATCAGGGGTTCTATCTCGCCGTGATGATATGGCTCACTAATGATCACACCATACTCGCTTTGGCGGTACAATGTACAGAGGTGTGAAGTGGCTGGAACTCTCTACCACGGGGATAGTAAAATGGGACTAAAAGATGGCCTAATTGCTAGGTTCGAACAAGTGATTCATCCTACCCATCTAGTACTAGGGCCTTACTACTATAATAAATAAAAACAGAGGTAAGTAGTATGTACTAACAGAGGTAGCATCAGCAAAATTATTATCGTGCTAGAGCAAGAAACTCATAACTCTAACTATGGTTCTAAGAAAATAAAGGAGTATAAAAGAACCACCAAATTAATTCAAAGAAAGTTTGTTGGTCGGATCTTTATCCCTATTTCTATGAATTTTGTTGGTTGTAGAGAAATTATTTTCTTTTGACAAAAACACTTTTATATGGAGAATTCTGGGGACATAGATTTTTGTTATATAGTTTTTATTTAATATAAGGAAGTCCAACTGTGTACTATAAATCACAATCAAGTATAGATTAATAGAACGCTTAGTAATGGAACAAAACTAATTTGTAAAAATCAAATGATTCAACAACCATTTGACTAGCTGATAGTTCAAAATGGCCTTTCAACTTTTTTTTATTAAATTAAGAAATATTTTTACCTGTTTCCAAATATTATGGAGCTCTCTTAACTTCCTGTATTGGGCAAATTCTAGTTTTAACATTTTTAATCTAGGTTTGATATTCATTCTGTCTTACATTCCAAATCATTTCATTTACTTCATACAATTCAATGAGGAAAGATGTTTCCCCAACCACTAGTTTTAATAGCGAAAAGCCTTTAGCAGTAATCCTTGCTCTCATCAACTGGCTGGGGTAGGTGTATTAGCAAAAATCTCCTGGCTATTTGGTCTTGATGTCCCAATGTAGTTTCTTCTTCTTAGAGCAGAAATTACACTGTCCGCCACAAAAAAAATCTATCCTCAAGGGGCTTTACTGCAAGGGAGACTCAGATAATGGTTTCAAATCCTCTAACCCCCCCCCCCCCCCCCCCCCCCATGGGGCTAAAGTACTATCTCAGCTGCTTCTATCCTGATTTCACTCATCAAAAACCCTGCCAAACATGAGTAGCAAAAACCACAAAAATTTGTTTTTTCAGCTCTAGAAAGAAAATTGGGGCAAAAATTACATTTCCCACCTCTAACAAAGTGCAGCATTATAATTGGGAGCAGTTACTTAAAATTGAGATAGCTCTTCCATAGCAATTTCCTAAAGAAGTCATCAGAAGCAAAACATGTTTTGAGGGAAAAATTTGATAGAAATAGATCACCATGCACTTTATAGGAATACTTTCCCTAGGCACTGCATAAATTTATCCTAATTGTTATTTATCTTTTTAAAACAAGTAAGGCGCACTTCACGTAAGTACGTGAGACGATCATCACCAGTTTCTGTACGATTAAGTTAAAATTATAAGTGCAAAATTATAATAGTTGCATATTCTTTTTCTACACTTCAAGACCTTTAAATTGATGTATAACATCATGGCGGAAAAACTTTTTTTTTAGTCACCCACCATATTGAAAATATTAAGTGTAACATTTTAATAGTTGCATATTCTTTTTCTACTCTTCAAGACCTTTAAATTGTTGTGTATAACATGTCATGGTGACAAAACTTTTTGTCGCCCGCCATATTCGCTGCCATCTTGGTAAAGTGTGAAAACTGCAAAAAAGTGTAAAGTTGTCTCAAATGCCGAAGGTGCACCTGTGTGCTGAATTTCATGTTCCTAGCTATAGTAGTTTATGAATTGAAACAAGCTAACGGACACACAGAACCGTTATATAAGGTTTCGATGCTGACTGGTAAACTGTTTTATTTACTTTTTGTTTGTCTTCTGAATTTCTAATAATGTTGCATTCACTAAGACAGGAAACTTGGATGGTGGAATGCATTTGCAGCTTCTGTAAGTATAAAAATCCTCTTGTCAATTAAAGAACAAATAACCAAGGATAAACTAAAAATAAATAAAAAGTACTCAAATAACAGGCACCAACATGAAAACACCATTTTTATCTCCTTTTCTTTCTTTTTAATTTACAGAGTTTACATAAGTAAAAATAATTGTCTAAATTAGCTAACAACTTGCTAAAACTTAATATTACAACAAACAATTTATTTAGAAACAGTAATTAGTTTTATTAATTTAATAATGCAATTAATACCTATTAAAAAAAAAAATAATAATATGCCAGTTTTAAAATCAGTCCATAATTTCTTAGGGCTAAAATTAAATTTGTTTTAATCTAAACTAAATGATGCAATGTATACAAAGCAATAAAAACAAAACAAAAATATATTCATGTTAAATGAATTGGTTAAATACACAAATGAGAAATCAGAGATGGATTAAATCAATAGTACAATAACTTATCACTTAGTATTGAAATATTTTTAAAGCATTTTTCATCTTTTAAATTAGCCTTTATAGGATTCAACTTTTTAGTAACTGTAGAAATTGTTACTACAATAATGAAACAACTAACTAAAAACTGATATTAATATATTTTTGAGATCTATAGAGCCAATAAACCGCTAATGATAAAAAAAAAAAATAAAAAAAAAAATACAATGAAAAGGTTTTTCATTTATAATAAATGAAAATGAATATTTTATAAATTATTTAAATACAATAATAACACATTAGGAAGGTAATTAACACATAAGTAATGTTTTGCATTTCATAACTTTAAAATCTGGGACTTAGAGTAATTAAGTCATTTGGTCACAAGAAAAAAGTGTAAAAGAATATGCTAACTATGTATAACCCTATCCAAATAAATGTAATTTTTAAAAAAATTGCCAAAAAACAAATTATAGGAATTAAATAACTATAAGTTGATATTTTTTCAAGATGAAATAAATTGTTTAAAATATCAAAGGTTTTTTGTAGGGTAGAGTTTAAAATTGGATCTTCTATCCAAGAATGTATTTTTAGAAATAAAAATACATTTGCAGTTTGAAGAATTTAAATTGTTATTGCATCAAAGCTTTTGCTAGTGGATCCTGATAAGAATTTCTGAGATTACTCAAATAATTAATTCTAATTCAGTCAAATAATTAAGGAGGAACAATATAATTGAAGGGAAGATTTTTTATGTGTGTTAATGTGATAAGTGATACAAGAACATATTACATGCACTGTGTTGGAGTCATTTATACTTAATGTACAGTTTCATTATACGTGCAAAACTTTTTATAATTTTTCATTATACAATATTTAATACAAAAAAAAAACCCACTTTATTTTTTTGTGACCATTAAACTACTATGATGAAAAATGAAGTAGGGGTTCCTTATAAAAATCTTTGATGTAACAACAATTTCAATTTGGAATTTTATTTTAAGCCCGATACCCAAAGTAAGATATTTGTTATGCATTGAAAAACAGAAGTATATCAGACCAACTCATGACAGTGAATTACTATTTTAAAATATTGCTACAGCGTAGTTTATTTTGTAGGACAAATGTATGTGGGTAAATTATTCATTTTTATGCTCAGATAGCTGAAAAGTCAGTTGATCCAAATGATCAATAAAAAAAATTGAAAAATGCCAATATTTCTCTAAAAGTGGATGCTAAATGGGGAAAAAATTATGAAGTGATTTTATCAAAAAAGCATTTCAAACAGCAAACCTCGGTGATAAAAATGACGGGAAATTATTAGAAATTTTTTAACGGCGATGATATGATTTCAATAGGAGTCATTAATTTTAGTATTTCTTGAGAGTTTTCCTGATAAGCGAAAGACGTTGTTTATGAGCTTCTGTAACTGATGGTCGTTTGTAAGGCTTGAGCTCTTCTGTGCCGAACCCAGGAATCCACATGTTCCAGTTCCTCTCTAAAACACAGTAACATATTTTTAATAGTACTTATCGATAAGGTTTTTTTAGCATCTACAATGGTGTAAAATAACTAGTAGGTACTGTAATAACTTTGAATCCATTTATTTTCACAACTTATTCGGTCACTAGATTGGGTAACATACTTTCTCAAACCTTTATTACAGAAAGATTTACTAAAGTTTTGACTTTTGATACTCAGATTGGCCTACCTAAATGATGAAAAAAATGCCACTAGGCCTGAAGGAGGGGTGGGCCGGTGACATTTTTGTTTGCCTAGTTGGCCCGACCTTCTAAAATTCAAAATCCTGACTTCTCATTGGCTCTCAACGGATTTTCCCGCGCTGTCAAAAGTCAAAACTTTAGGAAATCTTACTGTAGATAGCTGTGCTTAAGGAGAGACCATTAAAATTAACATCTTGATAAATTGCTAAAAGACAGATAAATAAAACAAAAATAATAACTCATTAACCATATAAGACTTTCAGCAAACTCTTTCAATACCACATTTCATAAAGGAAAAAATAAAATATTGTTTTATTTTTGGAGTATAAGTCAAAAATAATATGTCATTTATCAAGAATTGAGGAACTACCAATGAAACAGTGTAAGGTTAGAGCAAATATACATTATAAAGCACTAAAAAAGACTGATCATACTAAATCATGATCAATTGTAGTTATTTGGTGTTAGTCCCGATCAACAGCTTAGGTCATTACAGGAAAGGTTTTTTTTTGTAGCTTCCACTATTTCTTTTTTAACTTAAATTATTGGTAAATTTAAATTCTTCCTTTGAATATGTTCAAAAAATTAAAATTGAGGTGTTGACATTATATAGGAGTTAAGTGTCATTTCACAAAATTATGGATTTTCAATGAAAAAGTTCCAGTGCCAAAAGCATTGAAAAAGTTCCCACACTTTGAGTTGTCAAAAGATGTCTCTGGTTAAAACTCAATCGCTGCCATTTTTTTTATTTTTAGCCTTATTCAGCTGCAAAGCAGCCACAAGATAAGCACTCACATGAGATTCCACTTAAGAAGTTAAAACTGGCTCAGAACACAAAAACGAAATGAGAGGTAGAGTGGATCTTAATTTAGACAGCTCTGGACATATAAAGTTAATGCTACAAACCCAGCGGACAAGGGGACACAAGTCAGAAATCTCCCTCTCTCTCATTGAGAATGGGTAAAGTGCCAGGGGGGTTAATTTTTTAAACTTGCCTCTTTTCTTATACCAATACACTCTTATACCAATTTACTCTGCAGAATTTCAAACTAGATTTAAGTATGGAGAAATGTTCATCTACCACAGGGGTCTCCAAATTATGACCTGTAGGCCAGACCCGCCCTGCGAGACGTTTTAAATCCACCTCCCTATATCAAAACAGAAGTTAACAAATGAACCTAAACAATGCAAAGTTATAGATTCTCCATACTCAAATGCCATAAACATCAAAAAGCATGAGTTTTATTGGAGTTTTTTTTGGCTGAAATGGATAGTGCTAATCCTATATAGATAGTCCAATGGCTAAGTGTTGTGTAGTTCATCTGGCTCACTACAGACCATCCTATCCAAATCTGGCCCTTCAACCAAAAAGATTGGAGACCCCAGCTCTATCACATAACACTTTTGCCAAATGATTAAACTTTAAGGTAACGTAAAATTTAACAATAATGGTAAGTTAGTGTAGTGTTTAAAAGAGTAACTTAAATCGTTATTATCAAAATTATTTCTCTTATTATTTCTTAATTAATACATAAAAGCTGGCTATCTTTTTTTTTAAAAAAAAAAAATAAATAAATAATATCAGTGAAAGCAAATAATAAAATAGAAAACTAACCAAGGTGGAGCTGTACATCCTTAACTTCAACAGTACTAGCTTTCCGATGCTTAGCTAGAAGACACGCAGCAGTGACACAGGATTCAACAAAATCATCAGCAAGTTGAAGCAGGAGTTCTTCAACATCTTCATCAAGCTGCTCATTGGGATCTACTTCTCGCACCAGTTCAACCAACCTCGAACGTGTTATTAACTATTGAAAACAATAATTTCTTTGTCATAACTAAAATATCATCTTAGTTTCTATACAATGATTAAGAATCAATAAAAAAAAACACATTCTAAGCAGTAAGACCTCTTGCCCTCAGGATTGGGTACAGGTAGCACTGTAATCCTCCTAGTAATAAATCTTTTATATAATCGAGTAGTGTCCCGACGACAGCAACGGCGACGCACCTCGAAATTATTTATAACGTTAAAAATTGATAAGCTAAAACCCAGATATGAACCAGTGACCTCCAGAACATGAAGCAGGTGCTCTACTATTGTGCTATCCGTTCGTAATGAATCTCATGGCCTAAAACTTTCTATTTAAACAGTATATATCTATTTATCTATATAAAGTATAACTGGACAGCACGAGACTCATTTATTTAAAATATAACTAATTATCTCTCAGCTCTTATTCTTTGAATGAAATTAATAAGTAATAACTAGACATCACGTGGCTTTTTCTGTTTAAGTATAACTGGACAGAGCAAGACTCATTAATTTTAAATATAACGAATTAAAATCAAATTATAATTATTATTAACAAAGGGAGACAGAAAGAGAAAAATAGACTCTTAGCTCTTTTTTCTTTTCTTATTCTGCACATTGCCAAGGGCTTAACGGCTAGTATTATATAAGATACTACCTGCACAAGATGACTTTCAACAGCCTTGAATGTCTATTGCATCTACCAATAATTCTATTAATTTAAAAAAAAAATAATTGAACTAATGTGTTATAAAAGATCAAAATATTTTTCCCAAAACCTAAGAAACATTATATAGGAGAAAAATTATGAAATTGAAAAATAACCAATAACCGATACATTATAATCTTTTAGTCAGTCAGCTTGAGAACAACCCAATAGGGATAAACAGCTTGGTTTTCCGGTGAAATCCGCGTCACGAAGGGGAAGAAGTCCGACGTTTCGCTTCCACTACTGGAAGCATCTTCAGGGGTGTGGTGCATCGTGATGTTTACTTGAAGCAACAACAAGACATACTGAGGACTGGAGTGAAGGACGGCGTATTACGGAAGCAAAACGTCGGACTTCTTCCCCTTCGTGACGCGGATTTTACCGGAAAACCAAGCTGTTTATTACGAGTCTACCCACGGAAGCCTACGCACCAAGTTAACCCAATAGGGGTTGACATTTTGCAAAAGTGAGCAGGTTAATTCCTTTTTAAGTGTATGGGATTAGTTGTTGGACCCATTGACGCACGGTTGAGGCCCTGGCTTTCATCCTGGCGGAGTTTAGAACAATGAATCTTGAATCTGGCAAGTCGCTGAGCTGAATACTTAAATCCTGTCTGAAATGGGATTGCACAACAATGAATCCGAGTTGGCTTTAGACCTAACTACTAAAGAATTGTAATCTACATTATTTTTTAATTTATAATCAACTATAAATTTCACCCTGTGCGGGGCTCATGCTGGGTGTTAGTGGCTAAATTTCCTTTTATGATGTAGGCCTAGTAATTAAATGAAATGCCTAAATAGTTTTATTTCCAAAGCCTTCTAGGAATAGAATCAGGACTATATTATGCATCATTTATTCCATTACTAAGAATATAATACTCTGCAAATCATAGTTCAGAGTCTATTTATGTATACAAAAAAATAGCCAATTAAAACTAAGTAATATAGTAATAAATAAAAATGCTAAAAAAAAGATATAATAAATGAGTAAATAAATTAAGTCAAAACCAATTACACTGGGAAGTCATTGAACAATCATTAACCAATGGTGCATTAATTTAATTTCCAGTCTCTTCTCTAAATATAGCAGTTGCACCAGTAAATATCTAATAACTCCAGTTCTACGACAAGTTAATAAAATAATAAATACTCGATTTAAAGAGCATTTGTGTGAGGTTTAAGCACACCAATCAGAAATTAAATTGGTCAAGAATTATGGACGCAGTGAGAGCTCAAAGCCAATTTAAAAAAAAAAACTATCATTTTTAACTCAATTTAAGGTAGAAATGATTGAGGTACGACAAAAAGTCATAGGACCACAGTTTTAGATCTTTTGAAATCAGTTACAGCTGGTGCTATCTGCTTTTCGAGCCTCAAAAAAATTTAAAGTGTTGCCCTCCATCTTTAATTTTTAACCCATTCAATGCGGGTGGATCCATGTCGTGCTAACACGCCTGACGGGTGGATCCACAGTGGATCCAAGCCCTCCCTTTCAGCCCTTTGTAGCTCTATTCTCCGTGCCTCGAGTAGAACCATCTTGCAAGCTCCGTCATGCCCGCTCACGTTTGTATCCACAGTGGATCCAAACTTTTTTTTTTATTTTTTATTTATTTTTAAATTAACTTTTAAAATCGTTTAGATATATGCGGTAACTAAGGAAGGTTCATGAATTGGATTACGCATTGAATGGGTTAAGGGGGGTAAACATTTTTTTTTAATTTTTTGGATTTTTTTCAGTCGGTTTGGGCCAATTTCCGACCAACCACAAAAAACTACGCGAGTCTCTAGGGGGTCTAGAAGTACTCACACATTTTGATTAGAGAGTCAGTGGGTTTTGCCAATTAATATATTTACTCAACCTAATTTTATTTATAGAATTGTTAATAACTTTGGTTCCACTCAATATTTTTAGACAAAACCAAGCCAGTTTTTGCTTATAAAGTCGGACTGTTGGTGACAGACACATACAGGAAAAAAGTTAAGGCCGGATTCGGTTTTTGGAATGTATAAAATGAAAGAGTATCCAACATTTTTTTTCAATTCTGACCAATGTACAGATAAAATTTTAATTTTATATATATAGATGGAACCAACCTTATTTGCTGAATTATTATCCTTAGGAGGTTGAGAAGGTGGATTTGTAGATGTAGAGGTAGATATAGAATGCGGCAGAGGATGCTGGCTGAAAACAGTTTGCAGTACACTAGCTATCTGCTGCTGCTGAGTTTGCTGAGCTGTTTGCTGCTGCTGTTGGGCCTGTTGTTGTTGCTGCTGCTGCTGTTGTTGCTGATGCTGGGCCTGTTGTTGGGCTTGTTGCTGGGCTTGTTGCTGTTGATGGGCCTGTTGCTGGGCTTGTTGCTGTTGCTGGGCCTGTTGTTGCTGTTGCTGAGCCTGTTGTTGCTGCTGGGCTTGCTGTAGCTGCTGCTGGAGGTGCTGCTGCTGCTGAAGTTGTTGTTGCTGCAGCTGCTGTTGTAACTGATGTATTTGTTGCTGCTGGATTTGCTGTTGTTGCTGCTGCATTTGCTGTTGTTGGATCTGTTGCTGCAGTTGTTGCTGGGTGAGCCCTTGAGTCAGGGCCTGTTGCAGTACAGGTTGTTGAGATACTATAGTGGGTTGCTGAATGGCTTGCTGTAGAATGGTTGTAGAAGTTTGCTGACTTTGCTGAACTACCTGCTGTTGAACCACTTGTTGCTGAACTACCTGTTGCTGCACCATCGCCACCTGTTGCTAGGCATACATTAGAAATCAATATTTTTTTCTAATAATCCATAAAAATTAATTTAATTTTTACATTTTAAAAAAAATAAAACTTATAATATAACTATATATTTTTTTTAATAAAACCATTTTCTAAATGATTTTTTTTAATAAAACCATTTTCCAAATTATTTTATTGCACAAATATTTTGTAGAATTTATTTTTTATTATAAATTTCTGAACTTTTGGATGTTTTTCTTGGTAAAGGTTCCGAATTTTCTTTTACTAAAAACGTTGAAAATTTACACCTTTTTAAATTTATTGATTCTTAAAATTTAAGTTGATGGATGAATAAGGTGTGGTAGTAATATAAAAACACTTAATTCTTCATTAACGAGACGTTTCGACCCTATTTTAAGGTCATTATCAATCTTTACGTATCTTTTCTTTTACGTATAATTTCAAATGTAATTTGTATAATTTCAAGTGTAATTTGTATTATCAGTATAATTTCAGTATAATCAGAATAAATGCTTTGAATTATTCAGTATAGGATTTTTTATAAGTAGAAGAAGTAAGCCATTAGCACTGGAACGGTTGAAGCCAGTGATATTATCCTTTAGTATCTTCGGTTTGCAAATATTTGGTTATTAGAAGGGTAAAATGACCGCTATTTTGGAAAAACGATATATTATAGAGAACCAAATTTCAATACCTTTAAAATGATACCCAACTTCGAATTTTCAAATCATAAAAATTTTGGGGCTCCATAGTTACGGCCCCCTAAAATTTCTAAAATTTGACTCTTTTTACATCAATTCCCGGAAATTTCTTTAGAACACAGAGATGTATCTTTATGTATTTTTGCCTTATTTTTAGGACCTATCCTAATGGGGAAGTGCAGGGGGGGTACATTTTGGGTTTGTTTTAATTTTTTAGGGGTAAAATGGCCGCCATTTAGGAAACGCGATATATATATATATATATATATATATATATATATATATATATATATATATATATATATATATATATATATATATATATATATATATATATATATATATTTAATACCTTTGAAATGATACCCAACTTGAAAATTTCAAAAAATATAAAATATTGCGATCTATTTGCAATTGATCGCAGAAATGTTTAGTGTTTAGGTTCGCAATAGTTTTTCTGTTTTTGGGCAAAAAAGTTTAACTTGTATACCAAATTTCAAGTTTATAGCTTCAGTAGGTCGGGCGATAGACTCCAAGATGCGACGGACGGACGGACGAACTACCAAAAGCAAAGAGCCCCACCCAAGAGGGTTTCTAGGATGACCTCGAAACCCTAAAACCAACTCGAAACCATAAAACCAATTTGAAACCCTAAAATCAACTCGAAACCCTAAAACCAGCTCTACATAAACCAATAATTAATAGTTGACCAGCAAGTTAAAATGGGCATTGACAAAAATCTTAGGCTAAGCTTTGTTTGACAAGACAGATGCTTATCACTGTTATTGCCAATCAAAATTGAGCTATTAAGGTTAGGTGGTTTGATATACCGTTACTTGGGACTTGGACCCATCTCATCCAAGTATTAATTTATATATTATTAATAATATTTAGACCATGTAAGCAATTACATGATAATGCAGGGATAGGTGTGAGCAAATTATATTAAGGCATCTTGAAAACCTAATTATTAAAAGGAATTTTACAAACATAATTATTATAATAAGGTGTGTAACAAACCTAATCATAACAAGGTGTCAAACAAACCTGCTGCTGCTGAAGTTGCTGCTGTTGAACCTGCATAGCAACCTGCTGCTGCTGAACTGCTATAGATGCTGCCACTGAATCTCCATTATTCATCACGGAAGGAGAACTCGCTAACATGGGACTCCCCTGCTGCATCTGTAATTACCATGTCATGCTTAATGATTAACTTTGAACAAAAGATCATTTGCTAGTGCAATTGTACTGTCATTCACAAAATATTGAATTCATAATTTTCAAAATTATTAATAAGAAATTATAGCTTCAAATTAAAGTCTGCTTCTTTGTTGCATACAGTAAACTCCTGGAAAAAATTTAAGATTAGCATAATTAAATTTAAATTATCGACACTAGTTTAAAAAAAAGTGTTCTTTTAAAGTATGAGCATAAATTAACACTACATTATTAGATACATAAAAATATTTTTATTTGAAGTTTTATTAATGGTCAATAAAATTTTATCTATTTAACCTTCATAATTTAAAACATGATTTCAGGTTTACAATGGAATCAGTTTTATTAGATACTAATCTATCAAAAAAATAGCATAATGCAGTAAAATTAATAGTTTAAAATTAAAAAAAAAAAAAAAAAAAAATACTCTATTTGTGAAATATATAAATAATAAATAACTTGAGGACAATTGATTTTATTTATTAATTATTAATTTAGCAAACGAATCTGATCTTCGAACGGTATAAATATGATAGATTCCCACCCTTTTTAGAAAGGTCTAGACAATTTTAACTAATTTTGCAATTAGTATTTATTCTGACAGTAGGGAAAATCAAAGAAGAGCCAATGAGAGCTCGAGATTTTGACATCTATAAGGTCTTCAAGGTCTTTTAACATCAAAATCTTGAGCTCTCATTGCTTCTCTCTTCAATTTTCCCATGCTGTCAGAGTAAAGAACCAATGAGAGCTCAAGATTTTAACATCTACAAGGTCTTTTAACATCAAAATCTTGAGCTCTCAATGCTTCCCTTTTCAATTTTCTCATGCTGTCAGAGTAAATACTAATTGTAATATTAGTATAGGTCTTTGTTTGGTTGAAAACATAACTTGTTTGAAAAAAGGCTTAGAAAGAGGAACTCTTACGCTTTATTTTCTTAGACGCGCCTCCAGCGATAGACGCTCAAGCGATAGTCACCCAGCGACTATCGCTGAGGACTCCTCTTCTGAGTTTGCATGTAACCGTTTTCCTTGCCGGGCAACTCTAAACATGTCCTCTGCGATAGTCGCTGGAGTCGCGTTTAGGAAATCGTACCTTTAAGCTACAATTGCTCAGATTACACCTGACAACTATAAGGATAAAACTAGATTCCCCAATACAATTATATTTTTTACTTTTCAGTTTTTTAAATTGGAACTTCTTTAGTGATGGTAATTTGTTTCAGGTTTATGCCAAGAATATAAAAAAACACCCCAACTGGTAATTGAACTTATAACCTTATGAGGAAACTTTAAAATTAATTTTGCTTAGGGGTATGATTTTTGTACATGAGAAAGTAAAAAAATAGAATGGTACAGTATCTTTTGAGATTAAACCTAACATGCACAAATTCGATATTACAGATTTATGCTTGAACAGTATAGTTAGTACTGCATATTAGGGAAATGCAGATCAATTTAGTGAAAAAATTTCTGCAGCAAAGTGTACTCACTAACGTATTATAATTAATAATGTCAAGTCCGACATTTTGATCTCTTAAATGGTATTACATAAGAATAGTGTATTTTATTGGTATTCAAAATATATATATATATATATAAAAACTATATTTCACTAATGTAGCACCAAAAATATATTATAACCTAAGGAGAAAATATTGTAATTTAATATTGAAATAACATTGAAATTCATGATAAAATGGATAAAGGAATTTCATCATTTTAAATAAATATTTACATGCTCAAAAAAGGCCTGTTAGGCAGAAGCGTCAGCTTAATTTGAAAAAACAATGTTTTTGAGTACCCTATTAACAGCAACTGAAATTAATGAAAAAATAAAATGTGAAATCCACTATGATCCATAAATTTATAAAAGTAATTTGCTTATTTGTATATATTTAAATTTTAACGACAGCTAAATTTTAATAGCAGTGCTAGTCATAAGTGCTTACAAATAAAATTGTATGTAATGTTTCTTGTAAATTATAAACAAAATAGTTAGTTAAATATGAGAATATGAATCAGTCTATGGGTTCATTGCCCATTTATAGATTAATTAAAATTCATCTAATTAATTCAATGACATGAATTTCAACAGTAAATAAAAACAAACATGTCTACGGCATGTGCCTATGAAAATTTTATTTGATTTTAAACAAATTTTTTAACATAACTCTTTTTATGGTTTCGTAGGTCAGCCTCGAAAAATTTCCCAAAAACATTTTCTTCCCCGTGATTTTTTAAACTATTTAATATGTCATAATATTATTTCAGCATTAGCTTAAAAAATAAATTACATATTGACAAAAGATTAAATGATAAACCTGATGAATATTCCAAGAACCATATTATAAAGCTGTATTAAAATATTGAAATGTAAATCTGAATAAGTATAATTTATAATTACTTGTGGCTATAAGAGTAAAATAAATTAGTGCAAACATAAAAATAAAATTTAAACTTGCTTACAATAAAAATAAATTTTGCTTACGATATAAAATAAGCCCATTTTGATCAAAAATGATAAATATAAATAAACTAAACTACCGGTCAATCTACGGCATAATTTGTATCGGGTATTGAAAATAGTATCAGTAATATAGAACACATAGTTGAGTGATTGTTTACAAAATGAATAATATTTTCTCTCCATATAGACTACGTATTTGAGAATGTAAAAATAATGGACTTTGAAATTATGAATCAACATTAAGCTTTTATCTATATAGTACAAACTAGAACTGAAATAAACATCTATTTATAGATTATATATATTATACATCTTCAATAAAAAGTGAATAATAATAAAATTATATATTTATATACAAATAGTCCAGGCAAATTAGTAAAAAAAACAGCAAATGGAGGAAATAATTGATAAAGTTTTGAAACTTTGTGACAACACTTTTAAGGGGTGTAGTAGTAAGAAACAGTAAAGTTCCCCCCTCTTGAGGGGGCGCGTCCCCCCTCCCCCCTCCTTAAAGTCCAAAATTTACTTATTTTTCACATTTTACGCAAAACGGTTTATTTTTTGAAGAGAAGTGTTATTACCAAAATTATTCCTCACATAATTCTGCACAAAAAAGGTCATATGCATGTTTGAAGTGGGACATACCGTTTTCGAGATATTGTAGTTGGATAGAGATAAAATGTATTTTTGCGAACCAAGATATCTAAAAAACAACACATCCGATTTTAATGAAATTGGGATGGTAGGTTATACATAGCCCACTGTTGATCCCATATAAGTTTCAACCTTCTGCGCCCATTATTTTATCCTCCACATGCGCTCAAACATACATTTATTTTAGACCTTTATCTTCAAAAGTACTCAACTGATTATTATGAAATTTTGATGATTTGTCGAAAGTAGTCCGCAGATATCCCCAAATTAATTTCAACCGTCTGCGCTCTTTACATTTTGATAAATTATCTATCTGCGGGCTACTTTTGACAAAACATCCAAATTTTATAATAATCAGTTGAGTACTTTTGAAGATATAGGTCTAAATAAATGTATGTTTGTGCGCATGTGGAGGATAAAATAATGGGCGTAGAAGGTTGAAACTTATATGGGATCAACAATGGTCTAATTATAACCTACCATCCCAATTTCATTAAAATCGGATGTGTTGTTTTTTAGATATCTTGGTTCGCAAAAATACGTTTTATCTCTATCCAAGTACAATATCTCGAAAACGTATGTCCCACTTCAAACATGCATAGCATAGGACCTTTCTTGTGCAGAATTATTTGAGGAATAATTTTGGTAATAACACTTCTCTTCAAAAAATAAACCGTTTTGCGTAAAATGTGAAAAATAAGTAAATTTTGGACTTTAAGGAGGGGGGAGGGGGGGACGCGCCCCCTCAAGAGGGGGGAACTTTACTGTTTCTTACTACTACACCCCTTAAAAGTGTTTTCACAAAGTTTCAAAACTTTATAAATTATTTCCCCTATTATTCCTTATTTTCCTGGACTAAAACTGATTTTATTTATAATTTAAACTCAACTTTATAAAGAGACAATTTTTTTTGGAAGCTACCTATTTATTGTGATACAAAAAATATAATTGACAAATGAAATATGTAGACAAGTAATTTAGCAAATATGTTAATAAAAATTTAGCCATTATATTGTTTAATTTATATTTGAAGTTCGAAAAACAAACATTAGAGTCAGGAGAGTGTTTTTTAACATTACAGTCAACAATTTTAACTCTTTATTTTTTTCATTTATTGAAAGGAGAGCTGATACTACTTTAGATTAAGTGTAGAGGTATTGATCTTCAATTATAAATATTGATAGAAATTAAATATTTTTATTGGATCCTCTCATTATAAACAATATATTAATGCACTTGTACTCAGCACAAATGTGATTAATTGACTTTTAAATAAAAAAACATTTTGGAATTTGGTTTGTTTCATTAACTTATAAAAAACAAATTATATTATTTATTCAGCCAGATCAAGCAGTCTTTTATTGCAGCAGTATTTTAAAATTTAAGACAAAAAAAATTGTACATCAATATTTAAAGAACTATATCTGTTTATTGCACCTTAACTTAACCTACAACTAGCCCATATAATTTTTCCTGGGCACTTTTTTACTTTAGCACCCCCTTTTGGTTCTAAACAGTCTAAAATAGTCTGCCCTTCAAAACTCTGTAAGGTTTGTGTGTTTGTCTCCCCAAGACATTGAGACTCCTGGGGCAGTTTTATCTTTAATATTCCTTTATCCTAATTGTTGATTATACTAAGGGATATGATCACAATTATATACACAAGTGTGATATTCCTTTGTCCCAAGGTACATTGGAATAGATATCCCTTCGTCTTAATAGTAATTTAGACTAAGGAATATATGCGACTCAGTATATGTTCCCTTTGTCTAAATAACTATTAACACAGAGGGATATAGGGGGGTGCTAAAGTAAAGTACCAACAGAAACATTAATTTTTTTGGCAGGGAATAACAAGTCTCCCCCCCCCCCTTCCCATGGCTCAAATATAATTTGCTAACATCCTCAATTAGTGATTGATTCTGACTCCTGGAGAAGCATTTTTTTAATGCCAACTTTCCAGGAAAATCAGAGGTTCCGTGCTCTTGCCCCCTCCCCCTCCTCAAAGTTATTAAAAAGTGATAATGCTGCTAGTAAGGGGATTTGTCTCATACACATATGGCCGCCATCTTGAAATGAGACAGTTTCCAGACCAAATTCATAAAAAATCATTTATTGAACATATTCGCACAATTAGTCAAAAATCTCGAAAAAGTTTAGTAGGAAAAATCTTTTAAGTGTATCCAACGTCGATACACTTCTGGAGGCGATGTTTACTCGCCTGGTAGGCCTTTTCTGAGATGTCCTTAGAGCTGATGTAAAATGAGCCTGGATATTTTCAATCATGTCCAAATGCTTCCCTTAAAGGCCTCCTTTTAAGCAAGGAAACAAAAAAAAAAAAAAATCGGGTTGGCTAGGTCAGGACTATAGGGAGGCCGGGGAACCAATAGAGTGTGAGTCCTGGCCAGGAAATTGTTGACAATGAAGGTGATGTGGCTTGGCGCATTGATGTGATGAAGTCACGGGCGTCGTCGCCGGGGGGGACAGGGGGGACTCGTCCCCCCCAATGTTTGAGATGGAATAAAGAATTTAACCTAAAAAAAAAGTTTAAAATATCTAACCCGTTTATTAAAAAAATTAAAAAAGTATAAAATATCTAACCCGTTTTTACTTTTCTACATATATTTTATCATTAATAATATATTATCCACTGTATGTCACTTTGATACCATGTTACTGTTAACAGTGAAAAACTAATATGGAATCTTCAGATTAAGTTAGAAACCTGTTATCAGTTATTACAAATACTTTGTGTGAAGACCTAGTGCCCCCCCCCCCCCCTCCCTATCAAAATGATGACGAACATGGTTATTTATTGTGTGCGGTAAATCTGCATAATACGCCCCACCTATTTCTAAACATCCGTTAAATTCGGCTTTTTCAAATTGTTCCTTTTTACAGTATACAAAACATCCCGATATGTACTTTCAGCAAGCTACTAAAAGGGTTTCTTCGATCATAAAAATTCATATTTCCCTACATTTCTACTAAAATGTATAAAAAGTTGCACTTAAGAGGAACAAGTTCTCTATTGTATATTATCTTTTAGCATCTTAGGTATGCACTTATTTGGTAATTTCGTGGGTAAAATGGTCGCCACAAACGATATAATATATTTGTAATCTACATGTCAATATCTTTAATTTTTACCCCACTCAAAAATGACAAAAAATAAATATTTTTGGTCACCACAGTTACGGCCGCCTAAAAATTTCCAAAATTTGGCTTTTTTATATTAACTCCCGGAAATATCTTCGGCCCAGAAGTATATTTTGATGTTTTTTTTTTCCTCATTTTTAAGGCCTTTTCTTATAGGAAATAGGCAGTGGAATAGCTAGACCATTATGGACCCCCCCGAAAACGTTTTGGGGGCCCCTCGCCCAAGAAAATTGTTGAACAGAAAAAAGCCTCTTGCGTTCAGGATTGGTGGCCCCCCTCGACGTTGGTACAAGGATAGTATTTCCAGTTATTGGGGGCCCCCTGGCACTGGGGGCCCCCCGCGAAGTGGGCCCGTGCGGGCCCATAGTTACGCCACTGGGAATAGGAGGCCTTTTTATGGGGGATTTGGTTTGGTAATTTCGGGGGTAATATGGCCACCATTTTTGAAACGATATATATTTGTAATCTACATTTCAATACCTTTACAATGATAAACTTCTCAAAAATTACAAAAAATCGCAATTGCTCTCTGATCGAAGAAATTGTGAGTTGTAAAATTCACAAAATTTTTCCTGATTTTGGGCAAAAAAGTTTAACTTGTCTACCAAATTTCAAATCTCTAGCTACAATAGGTCGGGGGATTTGATCCAAGATGCGACGGATGATCTACCAAAAGCATAAGGGTTTCTAGGATGACCTCAAAACCCAAAAAATGATTTTGGTTGTAGCATCTCGATAAATTAAATCATATTTGTTTAACTTCTTTTTTTTTCATTTTAGGGAGAATGATGCAAGGTTATGGTTAGTTTAGGTTAAGTTTATTACTTTTTGACCTGACCTAACCTAACCTTAACCTTCCATCATTACTATATAAAACGTGACACTTTGTGTATTTTTAATAAATAGAAAATACTGAATTTATCGAGATACTATAACCAGAATAGTTTTTACAGTGTCCTGAGATACTGTAAAAATGACAAATCCTGTAACAAGGAACAGTTTAAAAAAAATAAACCAAGTAAATCAGACAGTACGAAATAGGCAAAATAGTGCAGATTGATGTCAAAAGAGAAAACTTTACTAAAGAATGCATATGGGCCCCCTAGAAAAATTCACGAAATTTTTCTAGGGGGCCCAGACTCCCCCAACTTCGTCTGAGAGCTGCAATAGCTCGACCACCCCTCAAAATCTAATGTCCCGTTTTGGACTAAACTTTATATATCATGGCCACCCTAAGAAAATTATTGCATAATTGCTATTTACTGATCTATTTAATCTACAATGATTAGGAGCACAACTTTTATTATATTGCATTTACTACTGTTAAGTTACTATTTCAGTTTGCTATTTTTATAAATACTTGTGTTCATAGTTTGTCAACGAACTATACCGTAGGTTTACTTTATTTTATGACAAAGTTAAAATCAAATTTCACATAAGAATGCATAAAAACGCTGTTTTGAGAGATCATATTTTCAAAATTTTCCGGGGGAGGACCCCCGGACCCCCCTCCCCGAATGTGTCCCCCCCAATATTGTACTGCTGACGACGCCCATGGATGAAGTGATGCCACTTTGGCACACCATTTTTTGGCACACCAAATCTTTGGTAACAATGAAATGGTTGTTTTTGTCATAATTAGAGTTTGAAGGCTCAACCATCAGTCAGAATTAAAATAATCAAGCACACATTTTGATTTCATTGATCTTCATTGATTACATTTCATTTCATTGGTGGACTTCCTAAGTTGAACACAAAATTTGATAGCATAACGTTGCTCCACAGAACGATTCATCATGTTACATAAATTCAAAACAGTGTCCATGGGAACCCACAACCTGACTTCAGGCAGCACAAAGGCGTCAAACCGGGAACACTTTGAAACTAGCACCTCTCTCTGGGCTAGGCCACAGAGCAAGGGTTGAAGTATGATAAACAAAAAAATTCCCTTTATCAAGAAATGCTAATGTCAATAGTTTAGGTAATACTATACACAATAGGGTAAGAGTATAGGTAAGTTTTATTTCCTACACTCTTATTCGAGATTGTAGAAAGGCTTGAGGCTTTGAGTAGGGCAAAGTTAAGGGGGAAAAATACAGGGTGGGTTTGATATAATATAATATACAATGTACTTTGCCCTACTCAAAGCCAAAAGCTTTTCTATAATCCCGAATAATAGCAAAGTTTTATTTTCAAAAAATAAAAATATTACTTAAAAATAATTAACATATTTAGGTTGGAATGAAGCTTGGGTGGGGTGAATACCATACTCTTACGCCATTGTTTATTGTATTATATCAGAACCCCCCCCCCCCTTAAATTCCCCCTTTATTTTGTCCTCCTCAAAGCCCCATGCCTTTCTACAATCCAGAATAAGAGCGTTTGGACTTAAGCTTGGGTGGGGTCTATATGTAGGGTTACCATACGTCCGGATTTAGTCCGGACAGTCCGGATTTAAAACACCTGTCTGGTTTTGCGTCTGGATTTGAGAAATGTCCGGATTTTACGAAGATGAACAGAAAACGTAGCAACCTCAAGCCTCGAGCAGGAAAGTTTCATTCTATCCAAATTCTAAAAAATCAGAAAGCTAAATAGGTTCCCTACCAAAAGAAGAAACCCCAAAAACTCATGAGAAATGGAAATAAATATTTGAAGCTTTTTCTAGAAGCAACGTCTGATTTTTTAATGTATTTAAAATAGTAGAATTCGCCATGTGTCTGCCTGGTCCTTGAGCTCCCAAAGAACATAGTTTCAATGATGGAGGTTTATTTGGACGCCTGAAAGAGGAAGACTATCTCTGTCCGTTGTAAGAGAGCTTCTTAATATTAACAAAAATTCTATAATGACATGCTCAGAATTCCACGACAAAATCAAAAATGACTACAAGACTTTCCTAAGGACAAATAGTTCATCTGAAAAGTATGAAGCAAGAACTAATGAAGAACCCATCCCTGGACCCAGCAGACTAGCAAAAGTTGAATATGATATTAATATTAACAAATAAATATTAATAAATATTATATAACGTAATTATATATTTTTTATTTATTTTCCCAATTTCCCAAAAAAATTATATAGGTATATATATATATATATATATATATATATATATATATAATTTTCCCTCCAGACCCCCCCCCCCCCCTCCCGGAGTTCCCTCTGTCCGGATCTGGCCTTCTTAAATTATGGTAACCCTATCTATATGCCGTATGCCATTATATAGAAGAATGCCAGAATATAGTATTATATTATACCCACACATTTTTTTAGACACTAATGTAGGAAAATTTTATCCTTTCATAATAATATTTTTGTTTGGGGTGGGTTTACTATCATACTCGTACCCCATTGTATAAAGTATAATATCAAACCTACCTTTTAATTTTTTAAATAATGACACTGACACTACTTTATTTTTGTAGGGAAATTTAATTATTTTTTCCCGGATGGGTTCGATATCATACTTCAACCTTAAATATTAATGTCTATCTTGGTGGTATGAAGCAGGACTGTGACCAATACTCCTAGTTACAGTCCCCATTGGTGTTGGAGGAGTACTTATAATCAAAAGTATTACATAGTTTTAATGACTGACTGTAAATATTTAATTATTTCAAAAATAAATAAACCCAAAATGGACTATTTATAGTTTCTTCTATTTATACATTCTTACATCAGAATCCTAACAAACTAAGGGTAAATGGGCACTAATTTAGCCATGGAAGTTTTTATTCACGTTTAGTAATAATAAAAGTAAGTGGACATTTGAAATTAGTAACCTATTCATACATATAAATATAATTTATCAATAAAAATTAAGGTAAATGTGCTCACATAGTTCCCATTGAAAACCAGAAGTTTACGAGGATTTCTACCAAGAAACTTTTTCGGCATGAGATTAAATGATGAAATAAGGATTTTATCAGACTATTTATATTATTTTATAGTGACAGATGACATAGTCAAAATTATTTTCTATATTACAATTATTATTCTCTAAAAATTGTTTTTAGATTATTTTTATTTAATTAAATATATTTCCCAATTATTGTGGCATATAGCTTCCTCGTGTCTATGATTGGAAGAATTATCACAAGAGTATAAAACAAATAAAAATCAGATAAATTTTATAATATAGATGTTACTATAGTTATTTATGTTACTAGGCAGCAAAATAGAATTTTGCTGACAAGTTTTTTAAGTTTTAGTTCCGAACCAAAGGCAAGGATAGGCTAAATAAACATACAGCAGAGGCGAAGCCGAGGCAGGAAATTTACTATTTTATTGACGAGGCAAAGCAGAGTCAGGAATATATAAATTACCTGCTAAGGTGTAACCGAAGCAGGTAATCTTTAAACGATTCAGGAATGTTTCCTTTGCTGCAAAGTTACATTGTACATTTTATCTACTAATAGCAGATAAATTACACCAAAGATTTAAAGAAATTAAAGATGTAAAATCACGAAAGTTTGAGTCATAAAGTTAAAACAAGTCGAAGGCAAAACGATCAGTGTTGCCACTTTTCTTATTAATAGCTGTTTGTAAAATAATAAAATATGTTTATTATTATAATCTGTAAAGTTATTTTCAAAAAAGATATAAATATTTAGCAGAATATTACGCTTAAATATACAAAAATGAACTATGTGGGAGAGTTCATAACCTGCGATGTAGTAACCTTTCCATAAAATTTATCTGCCTGTTTGTTATTTTGCTGACACTTTGAATTTTTGATGATACTTTGATATTTTGCTGACACTTTGATATTTTGCTGACACTTTAATATTTTGCTGCATGTTTTTTTGACATGTTACAAAAGAATCAAGAAATATGACATTTTGCAGATTGAAAACAGTACAACAATGCTAAATTTTGCTGCCGTGAGTAGATAAAATAAATTAGGATGAGAGCATTAAAAGAAATAGGAATGATAAATCATAGTAAGACTAAATTTAAATCCAATAACATATAATTTAATCAATTTATTTTTTAGTGTTCAACAGATGATTGTTTACACTTTCATTTTCAATTATCAGCAAAATCAGATTTATTTTCATCAATTCTTCCCTCAAAGGTAAACGACTTATTTGAAATTGACCCACGGGTTGAGACAACACATAGACCTTAAAACGTGTAAATCAAACAAAATCAAATTTTCTCTCTATTTGTACTAAGTATATGAGAAAGTAGAAATCTATAAAAAATAATGTGAACCCACTGGGAATTGAAATTGAGTTTGTTTGGAGCTGTGTTTATTACCAGCTGGGTGACATTTCTTTGCATTCAACATTAAATGAGCAAAGACAGTTAAAATTAATGAAGGACCATCTAGATTTCATTTCTTTCTAAAATTCTTTAAAATTGGATGAATTCTTTTAAAAATGTAGGTCTTAATAAAAAAAATAAAAATCTGTGCGCATGTGTGAGAGAAACAACTTTTTTTCTGGAAGCACATTGATCCCACAATGTGCTTCCAGAAAAAAAAGTTTAATTTTTCAAGATTAACCTCTCATTCAGTAAAGGACCTAACTAAAAAAAACAAAATGATGAAGTTATAGGAGAAAAAAAAAATATACAAAATTTTGAAGTCATTAATTATTAAATTTAAGCAATTGTTAATAAAATGGCAAAGCAAATAATGGTAGTGTCAATAATAAGATCAACATAAGAAAATAAAAACAGTAACTTGAAAGAAACAGGGATCAATATGAAGAGAATTGAAAGAGGAAATGCTAAATGCAAGCATATTTGGAGAGTGCGTATAAGAGGAAAAACAAGTGGCTGATCCAACATTTCACAATAAAAATATGTGACAATTTGATCTTCATAAATAACTAAAGCTTATTCCTCTATGATAGTTCGGGATAATTGACACTACCATTATTTCAGTAAATTTTGAAAGGTCGTAGAAACAAGCAATTATTACGGGTAAATAAATCTAATATATATAAAACTACAGCATAACCTTACCACTACTTAAAAATTAATATGCATACTACATTCTAACAATTAAAATAATCAAGCATTATAAAGTGCATTCATATCTACTGTTCAGATGCATTAAAAGAAAAATCTAGAAAAAAGCATGCATAATATAAACAAGGGTAAAATGTTGGGAGTGAGTAAACCTTTTCAGAAACCTGTGTTAAATAGTAAGTAATAATAAATTAGAAATGCACCAATTAAAAATAAAAAATAATTTAAACATACATTTTTTAATAACATAAGGAGGTGACCTCTTTGATTTGGAGTAATATTTGACTAACTAGCCTATTAAGTGACTAACTGTCATCAACTTGATTTTTGGTTTACAAACTAATTTTCTACTCAGGATCATGAAAATCCCATTGTCCACAAAGGGAGGGACTAAGCCGCTCTCCACCAGTTTATTTTTTTTTTCAAATGCCTATTGCTGAGCCATGTCCCGCAGACGAACTAAGCCAACCACATATTCTTAAAAGGTACCAAAACATTTACTTACACACAAAATTCTAGCTTGATGCTAGTCAGACACTTTTTTGCACGCTATCTCCTGGATTATTCTATAAATAAGTTTTATAACATTTGGACTTAATAATAAATCTAACAAATGACATTGTGAATATGAAAGATATTGTAGAGATGTATGTTTTAACAAGTAAATTAAAAAAATAATTGGAAGATAAAATATAAAAGTGGGTTTAATTAATAGAAATGCTCTCAAAAGTCGAAATAACTAATCAAATAATTGTAATTTAAAGTGCATTTCAAAATAAAATGTAAAAAAAAGACGAAAGTATGCAACTTCTTTCACTAGTAACTTATTTTAGAAAATATCTCTAAAAAAGTTTACTTACTCTCCAACTTAAAAAATATTAGTAATAATATGAAATATTATTATTAACCTACTCGTTGCCTGTAGTAGCCTCTGTAGTGAGGCGGGGGGTATCTGTGGTCATGGCTAATGGCGGAATGATAAGGATGAGGTGGCCACATGCAACTCATAGAATTTGGCGTTCCTCCCTATAATAGTCAGACAGATAGACAAGACAGCTCGCAGAGAAACACATACATATAGTAGGCAGAGAAAAAGAAAAAAAAGTAGCAAAATTATATTTTTAAAAAAATTAGTATAATATAATAACTAAAGAAGAATAAATTAAATAAAAATTTAAAAATAAAATAAGCTAATTTAAACTTTCTTTAGCACTCATTCCTCACTGAATCATTCTTTAATAATAGCGAGGACTGATCAATAAGATTTTGTAAATAGCCACTGCACAAATAAATACTATAAAATAACTTCTCATAATTTGATTGGGTAATAATTATTGTTACACAAAGCCAGCAAGAACTGATAGCAGTTATTGCAAAATATAAAATTTGTAAATGGCTCAGTTTATATATAAAAAAAATTCCTAAATAATCTAAAATAAATTGTTTTTGAAAAAAAAAGCCAGATATGCAATGAAAAAATGCATATAGTGTCGACAACTATATAGTTGCACATCTTGTAATAAGACAATTAGTGTGTTTATCAATCTTCACAATAGTATCCTACATTTACAGATTCTGTTCAAGAGTAAGGTATCCATAATTTTTAAAAATAGAGAGAAACATTTTATTTAAAAACTTTTTACTTTATTTTTATTTATTTTACATAATCGCCATTTCGTCAGATGCATTTCTCTATGCACTGTGGGATTGCTTGCTGGTTTCATAGAAGCTTAACTTTGTGATTTTGAGGTAGCGTGTGACTTTTAAAACTCGATCCGCTCAAAGGAGTAAGGAAACAAATGGCAGGTACTGGGTGCTAAGTCTGTTGCTAAATGTTCGATGTACCACCTATAACAATGGTATCTAAAAAATTGTCCTTTTCGTCCACACAGTGCTGTATAAACTCGTTGCCTTTTACAAACGGCTGCTAAGCCAATACTAAATGGCATTTCTTTAAAAGTGGCCCTAGCACTTAGGAGATCTTACATTTGGGATGCCCCGTGTAATTCCTTAAGAGAGTCAGCTTATGCTTAAAAATATAAATGTTTATTAAAAACCTAAAAACAAATTTTCATGATGTATACTTAGATTGAATCTTTATTCTTAAAAATTAAGGTTTAAAATAGATAAAGAAAAATTTAAATTAATTACTCTTCATTATCAGTCTTTGTCAAGTCTACAAAACATTTATCACAGTCAAACACACAGAGTCAAACAACATGCTAAGATTAATCAATCATATTTTTAACATTAATTCAATACTAGAAAAATAAAAATAAAGATAAATATTGTTTTAGTAACATTAAAAAAAAAGGTCCTAAATTCTATAAGAATGATCTAGTAGGTTATTCTACCTAACTGTAATTGTCTATAATAACTATAATTGTTAATTACAGTTATTATAGAAGGGCAATATAAGAATGTTCTACAGAGGCAAATAAAAAAATATAATGCAGTGGCTTTTGTTTTAAATCTTAATTTTTTAAAAAAATAAATATTATTATTAACTTATTTATGTTTAAAATTAATTTATTTTTAATTGTTTATTTTATTGTATACTTTTTTAATAGGTATTATCTCTTTTAACTATTATTTTTCAAAATAAAATTAGCAGTAAATTAATTGTTTAAATCAGGAAATAAAAGGTAGAAATAAACAGCAGATAAATTAATTCGTAGTTAAAAACTCTTTATTTAAAATTAAATAGACCAGATTATAGACAAACCACAAAAAGGAATGCTTTAAGATTGAATTAAAGAATCAAAATAATAAATACTTTAAACTTAATTGACCACTTCAAAATGAATCCATATTAAAACATTATCATTGTGTTAAGACTGCAAAACTAATAATTTTAACTCCATAAATAGATTTTAATGGCTAAAGATGTAATGCAGTTCATCTACCAGTATCATGGTTCGAGTACTGAGGACATAAACCTAGGAATCCATGTTCAATTCCTAGATAGGTGAATATTTTTCTACCTTCAGTTAACAGTAATATTAATCTGAGTTTTATTATTAGTGAGTCCCAAAAAAATCTTGGACTATGTTGAGGAAAACGTATTATTTAAATAATGAAGGAGTAGAGAGTAGAGAGTAATTTTACTTCAGGCAAAGATCTAAAGAGTAACAATAGCATTATCAAAAAGATTATAAGGAAAAAAAGGATTAAAACATGCATTAATAAAATACTAGTTTAAATATTATTCTATGTAACCCTTATTGATCAACCCTCATGCTGCAAACAAAACAGGCAAATCCATTCAGATTCAATAATAATTAAATATAATTACAGAGTAGAAATTAAAATTAGCATAATATAATAATAGGAAAAAAAGAGCATGCAATCATTTAAATGCAGGAGCCATTCAATTATATCTTAAATTACATTACAAAGTTGATAAAATACAAAAATATTTATATTTTTTTGGCAAGGGTAAACGGATTTATTTTAACCGGGCTTTTCTTTTATTAAATTTTATTTAAAGAGAGCAAGTGCGCAAGGAAATGGGCATGTTTTACTAATATGGAAAATTAATTATGTTAAAAATAATTTTGGAATGATAACTTGAAATAAAGAATATACTTAATATTATAAAGACAATAAATAATAAATGTAACAAGAATATTGAAAAATAATATATATGGAATACAGTAGAACCTTTTTTATCCGATATCTTAAAATCAAACTTAGAATTGGAATAATAATTTTATTAAATAATTATTGGCTACAGTGAATTGTACGGTGCCATCGAATTTTGTGTAGTTCGATTTGGACCTCTACTTGGTCTACAGCAGGGTTGTTTTTGAGAGGCGGTTGTTAATTCTAGGGCAAAAGAATTAATTTTGTACTTTGATTCTGTAAACAGCACCGTACAATTCACTTTTACCTAATTATTATTTTCATGGCTTATTTTCTTTAAATTTTATAATTAAAGGTTATTTATTTAAAAAAAAAAAATCTCTGAAGTAGGATTTTCTCAAGTTAGAACCTGATAAAACCACTTGCTCTGATGGGGAGCATTTCTAAGATTGGATCTTGGTACTTTAAACACCTTGGAGCGAACATTTTCAAGATAGCTTTACGACATTTGTTCACTGCAACTATAGCTGGAAGATTTATATTTATTAGACTAATACGTATAGTAGACCTCACTGTTTGGAGTGGTTAGGTTCCAAGAGGCTTTGCAAACTTCAAAACTGCAATCAGTAAAGACTTAACAATGTTTTAGTTAGTACATCAGCTAATTTAAACAAATCTGAAAGATTACTAGGAGTAATTGGATGTAGTCTTTTGTTGTTTATCTCTTTTGAATTCAGAATGTAAGCCCAAGAAAAGTTCTTGAACTTGACAACTAAAAGAATAGAATTCTAGAGACATAACATGAGCATGGTTATACTAAAAATTCTTTCAATAAGCATTAAAAATAATAATTAAAAAAACACACGAAAAATTATAAACAAATAATTCTGCCCAAGGAACTAAAAGTTCAAAGAGTTGTGAGCTTGAACCACAAATGGTTGAAGGTAAGTTGCCTTAAAAACGATATTACATTACAATGTACGGAATGTTCTACCCAGGGCCGTCCCTAGGGGGGGTCAACCGGGTCAATCTGACCCGGGCGCCACGTCTAGGGGGCGCTGCCAGGCCCCCTTCTTAACTACTAGGTGAATTTGACAATAAGGGGAGGGGGGCGCCAATGATGCCTTTGACCCGGGCGCCTAAACCCCTAGGGACGGCCCTGGTTCTACCGTGATCTGAGAAGTCCTGAACAGCTAGAACTTACAGAACTTTTTTAAAAATTCAAAAACAAGATTACAATTCTAGAATTATCAATTAAAACCATCATCATTAAGTAAAATGTAAAGTCTGATGTTTTGACTGAAGTCTTCTATCATAACAGTTATATGCAGTTTGTTCATCTTATTGTACTAAAAATTCTCTTATCCCTTTTAATTAAAAAAAGAGCATAGGAATCTTGTTTAGATCTGCTATCATTCTCTTCATTTAAATATAAATAATCATTATAATTAAAAAGAAGAGTGTATATATTGGACCTAAAACCTTATGGCTGAATAGCCTCGGTCGGCAAAAAAGTATAATCTGATGATAAAATGATCATCATTAGTCTGTAGGAGCACATAGAATAACACCTCTCACTTTTTAAACTAGAGCAATTCCGTCAAGACAGGATAAAAAAGGTGTCAAACTGTAAAATTCTATATTGCCCAAATTTTAATTAAGAGGTAAATGAAAGCTATACTTATTCAGGGATAAAACTTAATTAGAACTTTTAGTGGGAACTACGAGAACCTGCATTACACAAATGATTTATGGAACAAGCACTTACAAACATTATTTAAATTTTCTTTTTGTAAAAACCAACATACTTCAAAATATTTTTTTTATTATTATTATTATTATTATTACCAAGAATAAAAATAAATATATAAACAGCAGGTATCAAATAAATAATCTATTTAGAGATATCTTTTGTATTTTCCCAATATTATTAAAATTATAAACAAACGATTTTTTTTTTTTTTTTTTTTTTTTTAGGGGACTACGAAGTACATTCTTATTATATAGGTGTTTTTTTTTTTTTTGTAAATTTTTGTTTTATGGATATTTGCAGGAAATAAATAAATACAAGAAATAAGAAATTAGTAACGGATTAAAATATTAAGCATCTACAAGGGATTAATATTATTAAAGAAAGAAAAAAATTAAGAAAATATATATTAGAGTTTTGTTAATATTTAGTTTTATCAGCATGCTAGTATGCAAGAGCAAAATAAACAAGCTAAAAAAGGGAAATTATTTATATTATTATTTTTCATTTTTTAAAGTTTTTACAAACCTAATTAAGTTTAATAAAAAATATATATATATTTATAAATATAAATAAGATTTAAATTTACCCTGGAATAATTGTGATGATTGTACATTTCTTTACTTATTGTCTTGCAATTTCAATTAGCAATAAAAATAAAGTTCACACTTGAAATTATTTAATAAAACCATGTTTTTTTAAAAAAAAAAAAATAATTTAAAGGCAGATAAAATTATTAACTTAAGTTAAAGAAAACAAATCAGAAGTTTTTAAAATAAAAATAAACTTTGTTTTAATTTAAAAAAAACAAACTTATATCTCAAGAAGTATATTCTTAAATTATTACTCAGTTGAAAACATATCTGAGTAAAGAAATATATGGGTCGGTTGTAAGAGTGGGGAAAAAAATAGAGATAAGGGCAAAGTCGTTAGGCCTCGGACAGTGGAGAAGTAGTGGGGGAGAGAGATAAGTGTACAAAATTATCTAATGGAAGTCTTACGCGCATGAATAAATAATAATTATAAATAGAAAGGACACCGGTATAGATTACTGTATGTTAGCTAGTTAGAATGCATACGGCAGTGTAAGCAGGTGGCAGATTCGCAGGTAAGTCCTGATGATCCGTAGATAGCGCCACGGGCACTCCTTGCCCTCCCTCCATGCTGCCAACACCTAACAATATGACAAAATTAGATAAATATCAAATAATCTCTCATGTAACAACAGCATCTCATATTTTTAAAAGGTAAGCATAAACATTTTATAGTGCAATAACTATTCATTTTAATAATGTAATCTATCCATCATAATTTTAAGACAAGGTCAATGTTTTAACTTTTGTAAGTCTTAAAAATATATTATAACTTTGATAAAAAAAAAAAGTGATAAGTTTTTCAACCAGTAGATGTGACATTGAAATATTTAACACAATGAATCATATTTTTCTTCAAATAAATTAGAAAAAAAATTATATTTTATTATATTTGCCAATTATAAAAATTATATTAAATCAATATAAAATGTATAACAAGTAAGCTCCAATAAAAAAAAGTAAATAAAATAATACAACTAGCTTAATAATCCCTGTGCAATTAAAGTAGAAATAAAATAAATAAATCAAATAAGAAATAGCAACATTTGATTTATATGACAATTTACACCAACTTGAATTTGATGTCTCAATATAAAAAATAACAGAAAAAAATATTTTTATATATTTATTTTAGTACCTTATCAAAAGAAAGGTATACAATTCTTACAAATTAAATGTTATCAAAAATAACTTAATGGAAATGTAATTTTGGTGGTAAGAGTAAAAACTTCATTATTATAATTATATTTATGTATTTAAAAAAATTGTTTAATCAAACTAATTACTAAAAATTGCATAGCATATAATTTAAAATTAAAATGTCTATAAAAAAAATATAAAGCATTACAAATAAAAGGTTTGTTCAATCAGTTTAATAAGGCCGTAAGCTTATGGTAACCACCTTGGGACCCAAACCCATGGCCGGATAATAAAATGTCAAATGAAACCAAATTCATCTAGTAACAAGCAAATAAAAACATAAAAATAAAGAAATATGTACTTATAAAACAATACAGTAGCACTGCACAGCATAATGCTAACTGTTCAGCCAACAACAACAGACAGTTGTTGACAGATATCTTCACAAAGCAGTAAAGCGACCTTTCATCTTTTATATATCAGGTCAGAAAGGTCGATGACATGGGTGTCTTACTATGTGGAGTCACCCCTAGCTGAGTAGTTGGTTAAACCGGGACCAGATAAGAGGACTTACAGTGTACTACAATAGTAGCTATTTATACATAAAAAAAATAAGTGTTTTTATTAGAGATAAAAATAGGGGTGCCTCATTATTATTAAATCTATTTAAATCAATTTACTCTATACTACTTATAGGTACTATTTATGTTGTATAAAGACCACCCACAAAGTTGTACCCATCTCGTTTATATTCCAGTCTACAGATAATATTATATTATTAATTTTTATTTCTTGTATTAAAACGTCACATTTTCCATTTGAAAACAATTTTTTTTTCACAATATCAACATAATTGAGAATATAAATAATTCTCTAATAACAAAATGTAAGATGCACCCTTTAAAGTCAAATTGTAAGTTGATACTGCAAGTTAGTTGCTTATTCTATTCTGGTCTATAGGGTAAGTATAAAGAAAAAACTCTCACATCATCTCATTTTGGCAATATTTCGCCTCCTTTGAGGCATCTTCAGGCCTGTAACAATTCCTCTTAACACACATAACTTTATTTATTTTTCTTTATTAAAAACTTCTCCAGGCCATCCACCTGTGCGTCTATATGTTATACTCTTGATGTCCTCGTTTAGATGAAAGATCAATCTTCTTTCTTGAAATTTAATTTCGTTGAGTTGTTTCCTTGAATCTTCTTTCATATTTCTCTTGTTTGGGTGAACTCGACCTTCCCAAAAATTTGACATATTCGTAGTGTATTACCCCTCGCTTTTTAAACTCTATACTACTTATAGGTACTATTTATGTTGTATAAAGACCACCCACAAAGTTGTACCCATCTCGTTTATATTCCAGTCTACAGATAATATTATATTATTAATTTTTATTTCTTGTATTAAAACTTGTCACATTTTCCATTTGAAAACAATTTTTTTTTCACAATATCAACATAATTGAGAATATAAATAATTCTCTAATAACAAAATGTAAGATGCACCCTTTAAAGTCAAATTGTAAGTTGATACTGCAAGTTAGTAAGTTATCAAATGAGGATATCCCTACCGTCGATACTTGCTTGATCTAGGGATCACTGGACCGGTTTTGGCTAAACGCCATCATCAGCAGAGCCCAAGTCTCTCGTAGCACTCATCGAGTCTACATGAGAGAATGAAGTTGAGAACCGATCCAACGAAACTGGTCCAGTGATCCCCAGATCAAGCAAGGATATCCTAGATTGATGCACCCTTTGTTTATTACTTGATTTATTTACATAATAACTTTGTTCAGTTGTTCCATTAGTTTTTTGGGTAAAGTTAATTATTATGGCCATAAAAAGTTTAATCCAAAATGGGACATTGAAATGGGGGGGGGGGGGCAGCTATTGTAGCCCCAGGAGGGGAAATGGGGTCTGTGACCCTTCCCTATGAAACTTTTGGGAATTTTATGGTAAAATATGCTTTTTTTTTTTTTTAGATACAATTTTGTCTTTTGACATCAATTATCACAAAATTAAAGTTAGTAAAAAAATGCGGAAAATGTAATAAAGATGTTATTAAATTCACCTGTACCAACTTGATTTTGTAGTAATATCTAATAATACCTCACAATAAGGCCATTTTCGGGAACTGACTGGGAGGAGGATGCTTTCAAAAACTTAAAAATAACGGAACTGTCCCTTTCAAAACGAGACATATGGCCACCCTAATCATATGTTAAGAAATGTATAAGCCTCCATAATAACAGCAAAAATCTCAAAGATAAGATCTGTCAGATAATTAATCAAAATGAAGGAAGGGGACTCAATAAAACTCTGATAGACACCAAATGAGGAGGATTGGGAGCCCATTTCTAAACTCAGAATGATTTCTCTATAACTGAACTGTTTTTTAACAACTCTAAAGCCTACAATGTAACTTAGTGATTCAAATTTTAGGGTGTGATATAGGGATTCATGAAAATATGAAGTAAATATGAAAATAGTGTTAAAGTAGATTGAACAAAGGGATGTTACAATTTATACACACCACACCAGTAATCATTTTATTTTTATTTGTTGCCAGCCTTCACTCCACATGGGCCTCATAATAGGAGTGTACAGATAGACTTAACATGCCTAAATGAAGACTAGAAAGGGAAAGCTGTACAAAGTAGTAAAGCAACCATGTACGTAGATATTTAATAGGTACTCAGTTCCCTCAGTGGAACAATGTAGCATATAGATCCCCTTTAATTTAATACATACAGTTTAATATTTTTTCAATGAAACAAATCCCCGAACAAGCGCCACATATTAATGCGTACCAGTAAATAAAAATAAAATGATTTTTTTAAGCCAGTGACGAAGCCCCCAGGAGCCGCACCAAGACAGACAGAGATGCAGGAAAAACATTTATGCTGGTTTTGATTTTCGCAATGGACAAAACAAAAAAATATCCATAAATTTTGCAATCCTGATCAATTTACAGAGAAAAAAATATTTGTTTACACATAGATTATGACTTAAGAGTATATGGAACATAATATATTGACATTAGGATTTAACTTTATCTGTTTTCTCCCTTTCTTCTCTAATAATTAATACATGATTTAATTTCCTGGTAGAACTACAGTATATGGGGCTTTTGCTAGATATCGCAAATCGGTACTATCGATTGTTATAATGACGCTGTATTTCGATACATCCAAATAATACGTGATTTGCGTAATTTTACACGTTTTAATAAAAATGTGTTTGTTTTGTGGTTGAATTTAATAGTTTTAACCTTATTTTTTTTGCCCTAAAATGTTTCATCATTTTCTGAACAAAAACAACCCTCCTGCATATGACCAGGTAGAGGTCGAAAAGTACAAAAGAGTTTAACGGACAAGATACATCGATATATAAAGTCTTGAAAGAGGTCGATAGTGAGATAACGTGTTATCAGCCCATATACTGTAGTTCAGCCAAATAGGGAATTAAGGATTTCATTCCTATACTTAATTTAAGTCTTTATTATTGCCCAACTTTATGCTATTGTTACAGATATGAACCTACACCCTCTTAATTTACTGCAGGTATAATATCAGAAGGTTAAAGAAAGAAATTAAAACTAATATATTATCATTAATGACCGTTTAGAAAATGATCGTTTAGTACGATCAGAAAGTATGAGTTTTGTTAAAGGGTGCAGTTTATTTAATCCTAAAGGCAAAACCTCCGAGTTAATTTGCTAGTTGATTAGGACCATTATGAAATAGGTCCAATTAATATGTTTACAATAATGATAAGAAATATTTTAATCAATATAGCTTTGTATTTAATCACCCACCAAGTATTTCTCAACTAAAAACAAACAAATTGTAATTAAATAAAAATAGCATAAAAGTAAAGTATACTCACGAAAAAAAGAGATTCAAAATTAATTATATTTAATATAGAAAAAGTGTGAAAACATAGTTTTCATTTCTTGAAGTTCATCAAATGAAATTATTATACTTCATTAGGAAAAATTAATTTAGTACGGATAAGAAAAAAGGGAAATTAAAAATTAAAACCTACATCCGTAAAAATAACATCTCGGGAAATTTCTAACACAACCAACAAAAACAAGCAATGACACGAAGGCAAGATAGCAAGAAAATATAAATTATTACTTCAATATCCAAGTTCATTTACTTAATATGTATGTGATTTGCACATCACAAATCACATTCATTCTAAAACTATAATTATTGTTAAATTCAATTTTATTATTATTGTAATCAAAATATTGATTTTAAAGCTTAGTAAATTGAATATTTTTTAATTAAAATGAACGAATACATTTAAATTTAATATTTTTTAAAGGTAAAGATAAAGGCCTTTAGGTTTGTGTATGAATAAACCTGAGTTGATGCAAGCTTCAGAATAATTTTCGTCCTGGACTGGAATCTCTCTTCTTTTAAACCAACCCGTTTCTCTTTATTCAAAACGAAATGATTTATTTTATTTCTTATGAAAAAAAGTGAATGTTTTATTTTTTATTCAAATAATATCATATGGGTTGATTTTTCAGTGACATAAAATATTAACTGGTGCAGATAAAATTCAAAAATGATTCACAGCCTCTTTATCATTAATTCCTCTGGGTAAGTTTTTCATAATTTAATTTTTTGAAAATATTTAGTGCTTATTGGTATATGATATTTTTATAATCATTTTAAATTCTAGAAGTTTTTAAATTAAGTAGGAATTTTATTAATAATACTTGGTACATTTGTAAGTTAATGTACGAAGTATTATCCTTATGGTGGGACCATTTAGATTTCTCCTCTATCCTCTATTATATGTGCTCGTCAAATGTATAAAATTGATTGGGTATATTTACCTTGATCTCCAAGAAGATACTTATTACAACTTTAAATTTTACTCTTGTTTATATGTAACTCTTGAATGCAACATACTAACTTATGCTTTTAAATGGAATGATAGGTAACAGTTTACAGTTTTCCTATCTGAATATGAGGTAAAGCTAGTATAGAGTAACAAGAGCCGGTTTGGGAAAAGGATTAGAAATTTTGTCATGGACTCACTCGAATGTACTGTTTTGACAAAGGTATATAATCCTTCAAATGTATAAATCATGTCAAGCAATTCTCGACAGTATTATCTCCTTCAGATGAGCCGAATATTATAATATACCAGAGGAAATGTATAGTTTAAATAATTACTACAATTAGGCAGCACCGTACACAAAATCATTTTAGTGTTTGTGAGTTAACGATACTAGATGTGAAATAGAGAATAGTAACGAAAATTTTACATTATAGTAGACCTTTAACTCCAAGTGATCAGAACAATAGTTACAGTTTCTTTAACTATTTCATTTTCGTTTTCATAGTACAACTGATCTCATTTGACGATTACAGCGTCAGAGATTATTATACTGTTGACTTACTACATGTAACAGCTTGGTGTTGCTTTGAGTATATTTTATTTACTACATCAACTACAACCTCCTAACAAATTTAGAGCTAGTTAAAAATAGGCTACTAGAATTGGATCAAGATGAGAGAACTCTGATAGTTTAGGTTGGACGTCCCATGTAGGGGAAGAAGAGCCACTGGCAGTTATCCTTAGAGCCATGCTTCTCCACCAGTGACATTTTTGTTTGTCTAGTTGGATCATCCTTCAAAAAGGTGTAATCACCAGCTCTCATTGGCTCCTTTCCCCTTTTCTGATTTTCCCATGCTGTTGGAGTTAACTCTTTTCTTGAATCAGCTGTAACCGTTATAACAGAAGATTGTTATGCAGCTCTAACTATTTAGAAATTGCCCCCTATCAGCCTAGGGTGCTCTCGCACTATAAACCCTTTTTAGCAGAATATATTTTCAGCTTATTTGTAACAACAATCTTTACAACTCTACACCTCTAATTTTTGGAAAATGTTATCTCTTAATAAACACTTAATGTGGAGTATCGTTTAATTGTTAGCAATACTTAACCTTAACCTACATAATCATTAATGTACTTAATATTTAAACTATTTTTACTTGGCTTTATTATACATTAAATAGAAATACACAGTGAAACCCCTTATATACCTAACAAAAAAACCAAATATTTTTCATTCATATAACTAATTCTGGAGATACTATTGACTTACCTTTATCAATGAAAATATGTGGGGTTTTTGTCCCTTGATATAAATATTAGAAATGAACATTTGTTTGTTTTGTGCCTTAATTTTAAAATGAGGAATAAACCTGTAATTTTTTTTTACTCTTTAATTGTTCCAAATGAGAAATATTATATTAGTTTTTCACTCTTTTTTTTCAGGGATGTGTTCATGGAGAAGCATTGGAAAAGTGTGGTTTCACGCTCTGTCTGTGATTATTTTTTTGATGAACAGCGCAAAGTTGTTAACCCTGAAGATATGCCTCCAATTATAGCCACTCCTCATCACTATCTTATAACTATATACAGGTCTTCCATGTTCTTCCTTGCCGTTTGCACAACTGAAGGTATGTAGATAATATAATTTGGTTTAGGTAACATAATTGTATTAAAATGCAGGAAATAATTAGTGTCTTATACTAATATTAGTACTGCTAGTGCAATAGAGATATTTTCTTAGTCTTAGCACTTCTAAGATGTACTAACGATTTAAGCTGTGCATCTTTCTATAATCTGAAAACTTAATATAGTATTTCATGTTAAACACTGCTATTAGGTATAATTTTCATGTGAAAACTTTAGATAAAAACATATAATTTGTGAAAATACATTGGTTAGTGTTCACTCTATGAGGATATTAAATATGTATATCAATGGTTTTTTCAATAAGATAATTTCTATTTGCTTTCAGTACCACCGTTGTTTGTGATTGAATTTCTTCATAGAGTTGTTGACACATTTGACGATTACTTCAATGAATGTACTGAATCCATCATAAAAGAAAACTATGTGGTTGTATATGAGGTAAAAATAAAATAAAAGTATTCTTCACATTATTAATAATTTAGATGTTAAACCTTTCTTCTTAAATATTTTTTTTTTTAATTATGACATCAACTGGTAAGACCATAACTAGTACAGATTAATTAGCGTATTTGTAACTCAGGCACCTGAAACCTAGGTCTAAACACAAGCAATCTGTTGAGTTCTAATCACAGAGAGATCTGACATGTTCCTCTCTGATGATCACACCAAGTTGATGAGTAACACAGATAAATCTGTTGTTTTAATCCCAGAAAGAAGAATTTCATCTTAAGAAATAATTTTTAAAGGTTTAATATTAATACTTATTCTAATCACCTTGCTGTTAAGTTGAAATAAATACCTGAACTTATTAATATTAAAGATATGGATGATGGATGAGTTAATAGTTGAAGATAAGTGCCAGTCGCTTAAATCAGGGCCTGATTTAGGCCGCCTAGGGGCTCGCACAACAGGGGGGGGGGACACACCACAAAAGTTTGATTTTCTAATGCTAGTTAAGCTCGAAAGTTGGAAGTAAAACCTACATACTCATAGAGGATATGAAGAAAATACATGCACATATTTTATAAATGTTTATTTAATTCACAATTTTCCAGGGTTGGCACCTGGGTGGGGAATATTAAAAAACCCACCCGGGTAAAATGAAAAAAACCCATGTTAATTTCCCCGGGTTTTTTGTGGGTTTTTTTAAAAAATATATATAGTAAAAATATTTTATTCTTTTATATCAAGTATTCTTGTGTAATTGCAAGAGCTGTGAGACTAAAAAATATGCAGAATATCACATATATCCTAATTCCATGATAACTATAAATTATTTTTGAGCTTTGTGTGGCTTAAATCTTCTGCAATCCTGTTTATTCCCAAAATTCTCTATTTTATTCTTGGGCAAAAGCAATTTGTATTTATATCAAAATGTAAATGTATACGTAATACGTATGTATTATACTGAAAAATTAAACTACTTTAATATTATTAAAATAAAATAATATAAACTAGGGGGCTCCGCCCACTACTCGCTTCGCTCGTCAACCCGACGAGCGATATAAGCCGTTTTCCTGGGAATAATCTAGTTATATAAGCTAATAAATGGGCTAAGTAATTATGGACTCGTATATGAAAAAGTTTGTCTGAGTTGTCTTGGACCGATTTTTATTATTATTATTATTATTAATTTTATTATTATTATTTCGTAGAAAAAACCTAATACTTATATGCTTATTTATAGGGTTTGCTAGACACAATTTGTCATTTTAATAAGATTTGTTACATTTTTCTATGTTAAAAATAACTATTTTTTAAAAAACCCAAATAACCCAGAAAAACCCGGGTTTTATTAAAAAACCCAGGTGGGTTGGGCTTTTTCCATAAAACCCGGGTTTTTTCCAACCCTGCAATTTTCGGGCTTACTGAGGTGAGCCAGTTTTAGTAGACTCACGGCACACTCGTATTTTTATTGATATAATCCTAAATGCTCTTTTGTTTTAAAAAACAAATATTAATCTTAGTCCAGTTAACGAAAGAAATATTGCGGAAATAAATTGGATTCTTTCGATATTTGTTTGAAAATAGAATAAGTATCAAAAGTCCATCTTGGAAAATAGGTCCAATTTGTATTTTTTTCAGAAATATCTAGAAAATGCCATTATATGCACAAAAATTCATCGTCGCATTTGTACAAAAACATTTTAAAAAGAAGAGTTGATTCGTAAGGAAGGAGAATAATTATAATAGGCGAGCAAAATCAAAACAAAAACAATGAAGCGGATCGGAAGGTTACGTTTCTGTTCACCCAAACTCAATCTTAAACTACTAGTCCCTGCCGCCGATCGCTGACTGCTCTGACTGGTTCCAAACTAATCCGTGATTTAATCAGAGCATGGTTGGAACAGCCGATTAACAGTCGGAGTCAGTTTGAGTTTGGGCTCATTGGAACGCTTTTTTCCAAATGCGCATGCGTCGGACAGTTCCAAACCAGTTTGAAGAGTGGTTGGAACAAACCTTATATTAGCTGATAATGTTATAATTACGAAAAATAACTCATGGTAAACAACTGATCTGTTGTTGAACTAAATTAGCAATTCTTTATCTTTAATCTTGTAGTAATATTTTTACAGGTGATTGCTTATAGATTATAGTGTCATCATTTTTAATTTTCAGCTTTTGGATGAAATGCTTGACAATGGTTTCCCTCTAGCTACTGAATCAAATGTGCTCAAAGAACTTATTAAACCTCCAAATCTCTTAAGAACTATTACCAATACCATATCTGGTAAATCTAAGTAAGTCATAATGTTTTTTAATATTCTTTTAAATTTATTTTAAACTGATTACATTGAATATAGCGTATATCTGTTTATCCCCAACAAAAACCTCACTGTGAAAAGAGACCAAGTTCCATACCCCTCCTAAAAAAGTCAGCCTTTCAAAGTAATGATATCTACATTGTGGCCAAATCTGCTCCTTCTTTAGTCCACAACCTCATTTCACTCCTACTTTTATGAGTAACACTGCTCTTTTATTTTTATTTTTTAACACTTGGCCAGTTTATGATGATATAGTAAAAATAAAATGTTTCAATTTTTTGGAATCTTCCCATCAGTTATACGGCTTTAGCTACAAGTTTCCTAAATTTTAAGTTTTTAGCTATTCTATAAGTGACATAATTTTAATGATTAGTGAGTGAGTCGGTCAAGTAACAAAATTCCAACTTTGAAACTCTCCCTTTTTGAAAAGGCTTAAATATTAAGGGCTCAATTTTTTATAGTGTCCTAAGCTACTTAAGCTTAATCTTTGTTTCAAATTTCAAAAGCCCATCTTCAGAGGATGCAGGGATATGAGGGTGAGAAAAACTGGGTGAATTGGTTAAAGTAAAGATACTCTAAATGCTTGCTGGAACTTAGCCTTGCGTAGTTAGTTTTGCTTGAGTTTTTCATCAGGGAGAGAGTACTTTGAAGGGGGCAATGTTAAGTTACCTGATTAAATTGTATTTTTTTAAAAAAAATCTTTACCACATATTTTCCAGATACTCCACGTATATATATTTTATTACTTGAAAAAAAAACAACAAAAAAAACTGGCTCTTTGTCATTCAGTCTTTAAATTAACAAATTTATTTAAAATAAAACTTATTTAAAACATAACTTATTCAAAACAAACATATGTATATATGCCAATTCAAATGTTTCATAGAGAATGTTCAATTGGAAATCCTCAAGTCTAAAACAGATTTATTTGTGGGGACAAATGTTTTTGGATTTTTTTTTTTTTTTAATTGTTTAGCCTGCAATGCTACATGGCTCATATAGTTATTTTTAATTATTATTATTTATTTATTCTTTTCTTTTTTTTTTTTTAGTGTAAGTTCTACCTTACCTAGTGGTCAATTATCCAATGTGCCTTGGAGAAGAACTGGTGTCAAATATACTAATAATGAAGCTTATTTTGATGTCGTAGAGGAAGTAGATGCCATTATAGATAAATCTGGCTCAACTGTTTTTGCAGAAATACAGGGATATGTAAGAAAATTATTGTTATTATATATTTTATGTTCTTCATTCACGAAGAACCAGCATAATTATCATTCAATTATTTTTTTTAAATAAGAAGGGAGGGAGAGCACCCTGTCCCAGGAAATCACATTATTGATCAAACCTTCACAATTTATGTGAGTGATGAAGAGATCTGTGAGTTGATTTTCAAAGAAATTTATAATATATTTGTCTGTCTTTCTCCCGTCTTTAAGTATAAATTGATTCAAAAAAACTTTCAGGAAGGGTTTGCAATTAACTCAACTACTAGACTATAATTATTCATTGGTAGACAAATATGAAATGGCAAATATGGTAGGCAATGAACAATGAATACGATGCAGAAATGCTCTCTTTGCTGCCATGTTACAATATTTTATCTACAGGTGGCAGAAAAACTAAACTGCTTACCATCTTATTATATTTATTAATTATGTATATTAATAGCATAACAATATATTATCTAAGATAAATTGTTCATTAAAAAAAAAAAAAAATCAAATAAGAAGTTTTGGAATAATAATTAAAAGTAAATAGCTAACTGAATCTATAACAACAATGAATCAACAACATACAAAGCACTCATTTAAATTAAATAAAGTTTTTTATTTTTTACTAATAAATTACTAGGGGCCTGGGTAGCCCGGACAAGAGAGCGCTTGCCTTTTGATGAGGCAAGTAAAGCAGCATCGGGCGTGGTCAGTAGGACGGGGGTGTGTAAGTAGATAAATAAAAAATTATATGTGATAAATAATTATTTTAAACGTCAAATTTAGTATTGTGGAATATTCATTTAATTTAGAGAACCAGCGAGGCGAGGCTGTGTGGCTTAAGTCACTCTGTCATGCCTACTCAGCCATCAATCAAATGAAAGCAGCAATCTCCCGCATTGTTTGATCCCAATGCTCTAATTTATATAGCTCACTAATGATCACATACTTGCTTCGGCGGTACATTGTACAGTTGTGTGATGTGTCTATCGCGGGGATAGTAAAAAATGGGCTAATAGGCAGGTTAAAACAAGTTTATAATTTTAAAATGCCAATACTTCCTTGTGAAAGGGCTTTTGGTTATTTTATTTTGGTATTTCTTCAGCCAATTTATTTTTTAGAATAATATGATTACCTTATTACATAAGTATATCTAACTTGTATTGATTCTATTGCCTTACAGATAGATTGCTGTATAAAGTTAAGTGGTATGCCAGACTTAACTTTGTCTTTTATGAATCCTCGATTATTTGACGATGTTAGTTTTCACCCATGTGTTCGCTTCAAGAGATGGGAGGTAATAATTAGTTATCTTATCTTTTGTTTTATATTATATATATTTTAAATAAATGTTCTTCCAGAAAAATAAATACAAAAATCGCTTAAAAATAAGAACAAAAGTCATTGAAATATAAAAATGTGTTTTTAAATGTTTTTTAAGCAGCTTTTGTTTTTATTTTTAGCAGTACAGCCTTAATGCTTCTCTTAAAAACAACATATGCTGTATCAAATCAAAGCTAATGAAATAGGGTTGTTTTTAAGCTTATCTAACACATACGTTAATTATAAGAATAAGGTAGTTATGGAGTATAAAAATGCATGTATTTAATTAAATAAATACAATATTTTATTTGAAAGCTTGTAACTCCTGCTTAAATTGATTCACAGGAGCAAGTGCATTAGTATTTTTAAAAATACTTTTATGCCCTTTAAAATAGTGCTTACTTTATTGATCTGGTACATAGAAAATAACTATATACATTTTTCTTGAAGAAGTTGTGATGTTTTGAAAAATTAAAAAGTGGAAAAATTGTTCTGTTTTTTTAAAATAATGTATTTATGTTTCAGTCTGAGAGGATCCTATCGTTCATTCCACCAGATGGTAATATGAGATTAATGTCATATCACATTGGAAGTCAAAGTGTGGTTGCTATACCTGTATATGTCAGACATTGGATAAGTTTTAAGGATAACAGATTGGATATAACAGTTGGTCCTAAGCAGACCATTGGAAGAACTGTACGTTTAAAATTACCTTGTTTATTCAATCATTATTTTATGATTATTTCTCACATATTTCCAGCTATGTGTAACTTATTCTAAAATGTTTGATTTTATTTAAGGTGGAGAACGTTCTTCTTGAGATTCCAATGCCTAAAGCCGTTCTTAATTGCACTCTACTGTGTAACCATGGCAAATATACATTTGATCCTGTTAGTAGACATCTAGTTTGGGATGTTGGTCGTATTGATGCTAGCAAAGTCGCCAATTTACAAGGATCTGTAAGTAATTTATTAATATCATTATAATAACAAAATAAAAGGTTAGATGCAGGTACTATCCTGCTTTTGGGGGAGATAGTAACTGTAGCCACTTTAATATTTTAGGGAGTGTATGCTATATTTATGCTAAGAGTAATAATATTACATTTAGAATTGATTTTTGATAATGTGGGATAATCGAAAAACTGGCGTGGGGGAATCAATAAGGACTCGATATTTTGGCTCCTCCTTCATATTCAAGCTATCATTGGCTCTTCCTTCACACCTGCCTTGTCCTTGGAACCCTATTGGGTTTGAAAGATTTTTAGATTTAACAGTTAATTATTTGGTATTATTAGTTATACATCATTATTGCCTAACCCTTGAAGCTCGCAGGGTGATTTGGTATCCCAACCTTTGCAAAAAAGAGCATGTGCAGAACTGATAAGGGTTAGAGGTTCCCTCCTAGGTTTATGTAATCTTGGACTAAACCCTTAGCATTGTTACCGTATCAGTTTCACTTACTTTCTCTGTGGTGTTATCAGTTAATTAGGTATTGTTTATGCTTGGGATATATGTTTATTTTTTCAAACCCCTAAGATTTAAGTTAAATTATACTGTTAAATGTAATATGTTCTCCGGTAATGATAATTCAATATTTTTGAAGATTTAATTCCCCTCCTTGACACTTTCCCTCTCCCTTATAAATTAATGAATTTTTTTCCTGAAATTTGAGTTGATAACATATTTTGATTTTTTTTGTAAATTTATAAAATTATTATCAGTAGAATAATAAAAAAGGGTTTTGTTTTAAGTATTAATTAATAAATAAACTCAGAGTTTTCCAGTTTAGTTGAATTTCAGACCCTGAAAATGGGGAAAATTTAGGCGGGGTAGTTTTTTATGCCGCACGACCTAACTCATAAGAAAACAAAGCGCAAGCAGTGAAGGGTTAAATAAGTAGCAAAGATTTGATAATTAAGATATGACTTAGTTACATGAAAGATGATAAAGAGATAGAAATATGGCAGGGATGGTCCCTAGTAGCTTAATGCTAATGCTTGACACACTATAGCATCAGTGCTAGGGGAACTGTACTCAGTGTTTTAGCATCATGGTGTATATAGATTGCTATTTTAGTGAAAAGGATGCGAGTGTACATTGTACAGTTTATCCAGCTGACCCCTTATCATACACTATGTTTAGTTATATAAGCCCTTTTCAGGCAGACCTAAGCCCATGGAGAGATCTGGATGCGAGTGTTACATTGTACAGTTTATCCAGCTGACCCCTTATCATACACTATGTTTAGTTATATAAGCCCTTTTCAGCCCTTTTTGGCAGACCTAAGCCCATCACAGGCTAACGCTCCTTTGACAATGATATGCTTTTTCTTAACAGACCTAATAATTTGTAATTTTTAAACATTTAGTTTTTAGTTAAATTTGCTAAATAGATGGCACCATCACTATTTATGCTAAAGTCTTATTAGCCGTTTGGCCCTCAGGTTGTTATGAAATAAGTAAGTAATAAAAAATAAATTATGAATAAAGAACAATTTTTGAGAGAAGCAGCTGCACATGGTATAAAGATAATGTTGCAGTTACTTATTACTGTTTCTATATGCATTGACTTTTTTTCTTACTTCTTGAGATATTACAAGTGATGTGGCGCATAAATAACTCATGTGGTAAACATTTGTATTTTGCTCTTACATCTGCCATATTTGTTTTCAATATGGCTGCCAGGAATCATTTTTCCGGAAAAACTTACTCATTCTTAATCTACCTAAAAAGAGCTTTAAAATAATATGTAACATGCAGTATAAGCATAAATATTTTTAAACACTCTTATTTTGACTGTATTTGTTTCAAAATGCTGGCAAAAAATAAAATGTTTTAGCAATAATTACATATTATTTTACTACTCTTTAAGACCTTTAAAACTATGTATAACATTGTTTTTAGTTTGGCTGACTAAAAACTTTGTTTAGTTGTTTATTATCCTCTGTAAGTACATTTGTTAAAATGAAACTCAGGAAAAAACTATACAGATGTTCCAAATGCTAAGATGCACCTGTGTGCCAAATTTTGTTAAAACCAGTAAATTTTTATAAACAAACCTTGTTCTAGTATAGGGGAAAAAAACCCATCTTTACAATTACATTGTATAGCTTAATTTAATAAATGTTTACTGTATTAATTATGATTTATTTATTTTACTTTTCTTTCTTTTAGTTAAGTTGCCAGTCTGGTTCTCAAATAGATTCTAAACCTACAATTAACGTAAGTAAAGTTTTTACCTAAGTAATAGATAAATCTAAATAAATGCTCAATTTTTAATTATTTTTTTTAAATTGTTTTTTCCAGGTTAAATTTACAATAAGTCAGTTAGCAGTATCAGGTTTGAAAGTTAACAGACTAGACATGTATGGTGAGAAATATAAGCCATTTAAAGGAGTTAAATACATTACAAAAGCTGGTAAATTCCAAGTCAGGACTTGAATATGAACCTTCTTGAACTTGATTTATATTATATTCATCTTCATCTCTCATATAATTTTATTTTATTTTTTAATTTTATTCTACTTAAAATGCTCTCTTCTGTTGTATTAAGATTATTTCAAGTTACAAAAAAAAGAAACATGTTTACAGTTTGTTCATAACCTACTGTTTTTATGTAACCAACAGAGGTACTCTTGCATCCAAAAAGACAAAACAAACAAGTTTATGGCAAATTTAAATAGTAAGATACTTTGGTCTGTAAGATTTATAATTTTTAAAGAAGGAACTTTTGATATTAATTGCTTAAATCATAATTTAATTATACAAATGTCATTAATTTGTTTCGTTACCAAAATGATCAAAAGATAATAGATGATCAAAACATTAATGAACTCTATAAGACTCTTAAGATGTGGGACAAAAAAGAAATAGTATTCAATGTATTCAATTAGTATTCAGTGGTATTCATTAAAACAATATTCTGGAAGTTAAGTTGATAAGAAAAAGTTCTGAAACTAAATGTTAAATACCTCAAAGTTTTTGTTTAGTGTACCCAATCACCATTATTGATCTTTGAAGAACAATGAATGTAGAAGTAAAATAACTTCAATAAAAAAACTACCGGTGACTTCCATTCTGCTTGAATTGAGCTTTTTTTGATAACATGATTATTATGTAATACATAGAGAAATTGTAGTAATAACTAAGATTTCACATAATATCCAAGACAGGAATTAGTGTTACGTTCCAGAATATTATGATTTTTTATTTTTATTATTATAATGCAACAAGATGTTAGTATTATTATTTCTTTATTTATTTATTGCATGGTTTATCTTTGTTTCATTTTACTGTTACAAAATATAGCAATTCCATAGTCAGGAAAAAGTTATATGAGCCAAAGTGATTAGGTCCAGGAAGAAAAAAAAAAAAAAAAAAAAAAAAAAAATATGATACATTCATTTTTTAAAAATTGTTTGGAAATGAAAAAGAGGCTTCTAAAGTAGAAGGAAAAATGTTATCTGTTAATTCTTTATTAACTAAAACAAATATTTATTCCATTTAAATTTTTCAAAAACCAGATAATACTAAGAATGGACTTATTTTATAGAAGTTAAAATTGTTGAATAATTGTATATCTGGCATAATCCTTATCGATATCTTTCTCATTTTAAGATATAATTATTGGCCTTAAAAGTGTTTTAAGTATACACTAAAAATTTAAGTATAATTATGTTTTTTCCTCCCTTGTGACAACATATTAAAATGCTCTTGTATTAATGTAATTTGTGCCCTGATCTGGTGCAAGGATATTATAAAAAAAAAAATAAATAAATAAATAAATTGTACAGGAAGAAAAAGGAATACATTCCCTTGTAATTTTAGTAAAGACAAAATATTTTCAAATCATTAAGTTAATTTAGGATATCTATAATTTATCATAATACAGGTATTTTTATTTTGTAACTATTATTTTTTTTTATGATTTTAATTTTTAATATATTAATAATTTAATTATTATATTTATTAAATTTGTTTTTTGTTATTATTGTTATCAGAATTAGACAAAAAATATATATAATGTATATAATTATTATAAATTGGTAATTTTTTATTATTAATTTATTTAAATTTAATACCCTGTCATCCTTATTTTTTGGGTTATTTGATAGTTTTTAGATTTGTTCATGTTAATTATAGACTAAAGAAGTTTTATAAATGGATTAACATTCTTATAAATACTGACTACTGAGTGATGTCAGTTCACAATATCTCAAATCAGTTGTATATATGTATATTACATACCACATTTATTGTTTATTCGGTCACATCTACGTGAAACCAATTCTCAATAATTTAATTATCTCTGCTTCTTTGAAACGCTGAAATAACATTATATTTAATATAATTTTAATAATAATTTGACGTCTGCCTAGAAGGAATTTTTTTTAAAATGTGATCACTAAGAGGTAAAATAGCAGCAAGTATTAAAGTAAATTGATGTGAGCTAAGATTGGTGGATTAATGGGGGTGAAGTTGAGGTGCAGAAGGACAAAAACTACTTTTCTTAGACATGCTTCGCCTGAATAATTTACTAATTAAGGCTTTTTGCTAATTATATTTGAGCCAGTATGGCACAAATATTATATACTCCGTAGCAAAGCACTTGAACTCAGCTAGTACCAGAAAAAAATTAAATTTAAACTCTGCAGTTCAGGCTTCTCACAACTGTGCAGATTGCAGTAAGACTTGTTTTGCCCCTGAGAGTCTTTCAATATGTTTATACGCCGGGGAAGTGTGACGTCACTTAAAAAAGTGTGTGTTGTTAGGTCAGCTGGCTCATAACATTGGATATACGACTGAGTTTTATCAATGCTATTTTATTTTATTATTATTTTTTAATCAATTATTTGTTTTATCATCAATAATATACACATTTATTGGCTTATTAATGATGTTACTGATACATGATAAGGTTAAAAACAGTTAAAAAAAGCTTTTAATAGAGTAAAAAGAGCACATCTGTGAGTAAGTTATTTTACATCTTCTTTGAGTTATTTGTGAGAATTATTTGTTTTATCATCTAAAATGTATACATTTATTGGCTTATTAATGATGTTACTGATATATGATAAGGTTAAAAACAGTTAAAAAAGCTTTTAATAGAGTAAAAAGAGCACATCTGTAAGTAAGTTATTTTACATCTTATTTGAGTTATTTGTGAGAATTATTTGTTTTATCACCTATAATGTATACATTTGTTGGCTTATTAATGATGTTACTAATATATGATAAGGTTAAAAAAGCTTTTAATAGAATGAAAAGAGGAAAAAACTATAAAATGCTCACAGAACTCTAGCTAACAATGGTTTGTTATGAGCCAGAAAAGATAACCTGACGAAAAATCGTGGAGGGCGCATGACGTCACAGCAACCTTTGTCACTTTTACGTAACCTCTCTGACGCGACGTATTCAATTTATCCTAACAAATGGTTTTTTCTTTCTATACAGGGTGATTCAAAAAGAATGACCCATTTTCAAAAATAATTTTAAATAGTACTTGGCATGTTTAAAGCAATTAAGTCATAAGCAGCGCAGCAGTGTACTGGGCTGTTAAGTTGTACGTACAGCTTAATTTCTCTAATGATTTTTAAAATGAAATTTTGGAAATGGGTCATTCTTTTTGAATCACTGTATTATTAAAAAAGTTTTTGTAAATAACTGTTCGCTAAACAAGATTAGGGATATCTTGAGAATGAATTTATAAATATACATTAATTTAAGATTAATTTACAATGAGTTAATAGCCTTTAAAATATAACCCTGCTGTATCAAAACACTGCTGCCAGTGCTTTTCCCAGTTTTCATATGCTCTCTAGAAGTTGGCAAAGGATCTTTGAAACCCTGTCAAAGCCGTTTGGACTGCCCCAATCGCCCCTAAAAGATATCTTTTTAGGCATATTTTAACCTAAAACCTAAAGGACCAAAAAGAAGGCCAGAGGGGGGGGGGGTCAAATCTAGAGTTTATGGTGGTAGAGGCAGTGTTACCACCTAGTGTTTGGCAAGTGTCTCCCTCACAATTAGCAACGTGTGACTGTGTGAATTGTCGTGATAATATCAGCTACCGTCCCTAGGATCTGGTGTACCCTAACTCTCAAACATTTAAGCACATCTGCGTAAGATTTAATGTTCACTGTTTGCCCATGAGGCACAAACTTCTTGTGAACCACAACTTTTGTGTCAAAGAAGACATTGAGCATCAATTTTACTCTTGATTTGCTTATATGAACCTTTTAAGATCGAGGAGGGGCTCCCAGTCCATTTTGAATTTTTTATGCCTCTCAAAAACACACATTCTGGACAATGCTTTGTCCATGTAAGCATCACAGATAATTTCAAACGTCTCCATAGCGGATTTGTTCTGTTTAACACAAAATTTGATGGCACTGCTGCTCGATGGTTCACTACATCTTTATTCTCAATACAAGATCTAAATACACACACATTGGGCTCAATATCTACTCTCCAAAGGGTCCAAGGCAGCTGAGATGTAACTCCTAGCTTATATGACATCCCACACCAACGATCCTGCCCATAGGGGACACCCTCCACCCCATCCAATTGGCAGAAAAGAAATCAGTCCTGATACTTATTAAACAAACAATGTATTATATATATATATATATATATATATACTCGTATTTTTTAGCCAAAAATTCCTATAACTATCACAAAAATTATTTTTTAGTGTTAGTATAGGGTTGCCATACTTTTTTATTTATCAATTTTAATGGTAATGGTATGTTTTATGAAAACAAGTCCACTAGTTTTCTATAAAAAATACTTTTTCTATACTTATACATAAACTGCATCCATCAATTAATGAAAACACATTTAAAGTCTTTACCTGCTTCCTTGTTCATTAATTGTGGACTGAAACCCTTTATTCCTTCCTTTGAATTATTACAAATTTTCAATTTCGTGTTCAATCGTGTGACACAGATTTTACCAGAAAACCAAGTCATTTATTATTTGTATATTATAGATATATTTATGGTGTATATTTAAACCCAAACCAATTGATGTTAATAAGGAAATATTTCTGAACAAAGAGGTTTCTAAAACGATCATGGAAAATAGTGGAAGTGAGATTAATCTAAATTTTGATCACTTACTCTTACTTAGACCTAGTAAAATAAAGATTAATATCAATAAGGGACAGAGCAATGAGTAAACTCTTTCGTGAATGATCCATAGTTTTTCTTGGGCCCAATTCACACACAAGTGGTGTGTGGCTCTGGCGAGGATCGGTCATGGTGGACCCCCTCTGCCACGCCATACCAGTGTACATTAGGCCATAGGTTAACATAGAGGTGGCACAAACCAGCTCCACACCATTGCCACTTCAGCGCCATACGCCACTCGTGTGTGAATTGGGCCTTAGTGTTCAGTGCCTGTATGTCAGTTGCCAAGATTTAAGTTTGGGAATTTTACAAATATAATTACTGCAACATTACTTGATTTAAAAAAAACATATATATCTACTGTATTAAATGTAGTATAATTGAATAATTTATTTAGCTCATTAAATGCAATGAATATACAACCAATTAGTTTCACATTCCATGTCATTAGAGTTGAAATACTGCCCCCAAGAACATTCTTGAAGCATCCAAGTGTTATCAAGGCTGCATTCATAATATTTCTTGCAGTTTCCAGAATATCCTGCCACATCTCTTGAATTCAAGCATGTTCCTCCCTGTTAAAAATAACATTTTAAAATGTATAAATAAATAAAATCATTACTTATTCCCTGAAATAATGGAATTCTTTATTGTTGGGGTTTTAGTTAAATTGACTGTTAGACCAAGAGAATTAGGATTTGAAAAGGAAAACATCGATCCCACAAATGGAGCAAAACTTTACTAAATAGATATTGATACTTTAAATCCCATAAAATCTCATTTAATCTGTGGGCACTGTAGTGCCCCGGCCAAGTCAAGCAAGCCTAACTCAAGGCACTTTGAATCCCCCTCTATTATCTTATTAATGATACTTAGATGCAGTGCTCGATTTCTAGAAATTGAGGTGCCGGAACTACAACCTACCCTCTCTCTATAGAATGGGGGTCCGGGGGTACTCCTCAAAAACAGCATTTTATGCAGTTTTAGACATAAACCCACACTGCAATCTAGTGGGTTTCGTATGGAAACTTTTATCATTTTAAGTAGTATTTTTTATAAACAATTTCTTGATTAGCATGTCATGTGTTGTTATAATTCTCTCAATAAATTAATTGGTACTTAGATTTATATGAATAATTAAATCAACGCAACATTCCCTGTCTCACTCGTCCCGAGCGAGTTTCGGCACAGCGTCTCTGCACAGTACTTATTTAATACGATCTCTGCCATTAAAAAAAGCTTTGTTGTTTCAGATTATCATAATTTAGTAGTATTCTCTCAACAAAAGAGATATTTTTTGTATTTGAAAAAAAAAAATGTATACATTTGCCAGTTTAATACATGAAGTCCTTAATCAAATTTGTAGTCACTCACTGACAAACAAAATTTTAACAAAGGATTCTAAAAAAATCTAAGTGCCGACAATTTTACTTTTTATTTATCTGAGAAAGAGGTACCGGAACGCCTTTCCGCCTCAAATCGAGTACTGCTTAGATGAATATAATTAATTTTAAATTAGAGATCATTACAAACTGAACCAGAAATAAAAATTTCACATCTCTACCTACGTTGTTTCATAAGATGTATGAGCCTAAAGTTTTGTTATGAGCCTGTTTTGTTTTGTCACTAATCAATTGACTCATCATAATTCTAAGCCATTCTAAACTGTAAATTTTAAATTTTTTATATAGTTTAATGTACGAAGAAAGAAAAAAAATAAAAAATCTGGTTCTTTTCCCCTCTCAAGACTAATAGAAAAACCGCCGATTAAAAAAATATTTTTAACAATATAATTAAATATAACTAGCGCTTTCTAGTAGAGAAGTTTGAAACTAAAGTATTATTTTACTCTCATTGTTAGAATTTTATATTGGAATAAGTGTGATTGATCTTATGCGATTAAAGAGGCTAAGAAACTGAATATTACTTACAAAAAGAAGTGAAAGCCCAACAAAAACACTTGTGTAAAAAATAAGCCAAGTTTCGAATAAAAAGATATGAGATCATAGCTTTAACCCTCGGGAATGTCCTGTAAGGCCTAAATTTGAGATATAACTGTGAAATTGAAATAGATGTGGGTGTGATTGGGGATTTTTCTAACTACATTTCTTGCTTTTATCAAGAGAACTAGTCACTGTTTGACATTGTACGTGATTATACTTCAATTCTGTGCCCATAGCCCATGTTGTCCTGACAGGGGACCCCAGCCACTTTCACTTAAATTTTAGTATTACACTAATTTTAGTGAAATTTATTCATATAATACAAAATAAATCAATATGGTACCTGAATTTAAAAATAAAATAATAACAATATACAGAAAAAAATAAAAATTTGAAAATTATAATTGAGATTGACTAATTTTGTGCTTATAAAATATGAGACTAAACAACGGTTTTTTATGAATTAAAATAATAATAAAACAATAAAACCAATTTATAATATTTTGCTAAAATGATTTCAAGTTTATACTTATTTTACCTATTGTGTGGGCATATAAAACAGATTAAATCCTATCAGGGGTCCGCGCCTCCTCGTGTCTGTATTAGATCGCACGCACCCAAGGGTTAACCAAGTCTCCCCCTGTCCAAGAAAATTCTACTAGATCTAATTTATCCTGTACAAGTAAGTGATTTTTGTGTGTCCCTCATGAACTCAAATATTTTTCTTCTTTCCTAAATCACACTACACGTTTATTTAAAAGCATTTTCTGACTTGGAAATTACTCAGCAGGAGGATACAAAGTTGTATATGACACTGCATAACATTTTTTTTTTTTTAAATAATCTCAATAATAATTATATGTAACCACAAAATCAAGTAATTATGCACACATTATATGAAGTAGTTTAGATCGAGTTCCACTGGGCAGATTTTTTATCTGTAAAAAAATAAATTTGCAAGCTTACCTGTGAGGTTTATTTCAATTTATAAAATTATATTAATCTATAATCTTTGTAATATTAATTATTCTTACCAGAGTTGGATCAGAGGGTATATCCTTGCAAGGAGATGGGTCATCTGTGCATGTGAACATCCTAACATCGTAATAAGTTCCTTTTTTGCATTGCACAGGTCCAGAGTAGGTATAATTTGGGAAACAGTAGCAAAACCATTCACAAGTGCCTATTACAGGTACACCATGATGACAATTATTATTATTACTGGTATAGTTGCAGTAGAGTTTATCAGATATGACTGTTGATAGTGTTTTGGTCCCAACTGGTATTTTTGCTTCACCTGCTTGACATGAAGCAAGTGGTGACCACCTACACTCTGCATATTTAACATCGAATTTTTGCCAAAAACCACAACTCTTCCTCACATATTTCCCACTTTTACATTCAAGGTAATCTTTGCAGTTTTCTGATAAAACCACTCTACCACCATTCTTTACACAGGAATCTCCTATTGAGTGGCTCAAGGCAGACCCAAATGTTGTTAATCCTATCCAAATAAGTGTATCTGAAACAATTAGGTTCATTTTATAATTTCATTCCTTTAACAACGGTATAATAATATTGAGAACTTGATAAATGTAAATATATAATATTTATTTGTCACTATTTTTCATAACTTGTGGGTGGGTTGACTCGTAATGAATAAGTTGATTTTCCGGTGAAATCTGCATCAAGGGTTTGAAGTCTGACATTTCACTTGCACAACGGGCAGTTTTCTGAGCACTATTGGCAGTATACTGAGCACTGTGGGTAGTATAAAGTGCACTACTGGCAGTATATATCTTGTTGCTTCAAGTTAGCATCCCCTGAAGATGCTATCAGACTTCAAACCCTTTGTGATATAGATTTCACCCAAGAACAAAGTTATTAATTATTTATAATAGTTAGTTAAAACAACCAGTTTAATAGCAATGTACTTTTTTTTATCTTCTCATATACGTATTATATTATTAATATATACCATGAGAATGGCATGGTGGTGGTTCAAAAATACGATTTTGGTGGATATATGTGTTTTAAGGTCCTCTGAGTCCACAAAAAAGCGCACCGCCCCTAAATTTATCCTCGAAAATCGCATTAAATAGAATAGAATAATATTGCACAGTATGTGCTTTCAGAACACATAAAGAGTACGATAAAGGGGCAAACATACCTTCAGTATAACTGCTCAGTTTATCACATGTGACATCATGTCTGAGCGATAAGTGGAGGTAACTAGGTAAGCAGTTCAGACCTGGTTTTACGCAGGCCTTTCACCTGCACGAGAGACTCTCGTCTTTTGCAACGATGAAATATGCAGTTCCCTCTGGTAATAGTGCAGTTCACACAGTCTCTTTCATGCCGTTTCCTGTCACCTGTTGTGTGTGTCACACCAGAACTGAGTGTAGCATACACACATTCAGTTCAGATAACTGCACAGATTCAACTTTCAAATTTTTGTGTTGGGTACTTTCTGAGATACAGGTTCGTCATCAACATTCAGAGCACACAAACTCATGAAACGGAAAGGGGGCCCATATAATCATTAATTATATAAATAGAAAAATAGTCTGCCAATGAGATGGCACTTATCTTCTTCGCATCCTATTTCCTATACTTTAATGCTTTTCATGCTTACTTTATTATTTTCATGGCACTCGAAAGGAAGCTAAATCCTTAACAACCCCCTCGATATTGGAGACATTTTTCTTCTCTCACCATCCCCTACAGGGGAGCATATCGATGGCATGGTTTAGATTCGGTTTTGGCGAGATTTGTCCTTTTATATATTAAAGATTATTGTCAAATTTACTTAATTTTCCCCCAGTTTTTTAAATCTGTTAAAATATTTTTTTAAAAACAATGAATTAAAGTCGATAAATTTAGCAAAATTTAAATAGCACACAGACGGTTGAAATTTGAATGATTTGTTAAAAGGAGCCTGTTGATAGCTAAATAAATTTGTTAAATTGATTCTTTAAATAATGTAAAAAAAATCAAAACAATTTTGATTGTGTTGAGACGGGGGGCGGTGAAAAGAATAGAGTTCAACTCCTCTTACCTGCCGATGGTAGCAGTTCAGAAAAAACCAAAAAAATAATAGTTAAATTAAAATTAAAAAAAAAAAAAACTAAAATAACAGATCTGGGGTAAAATCGGATTGTACGTGCCCCCACTTTGAGGTTAGGTGATAAAATCTCGCATATTAAATTAAAAACCTTAATTTTGTGTACCCTTGAATTTTCTATATGCGCTCCGCACCGCTTTGCGGTGCTCCGCTCATTTTCTGAAGAAAAACAACCCTCCTGTGTATAAACCAGGTAGAGGTCCAACTCGAAGAAATTTCCAGGGCACGTACAATCCGATTTAGCCCAGATCTGGTTTTGGTGATTATTATACTATTGGTTAGATAGATACTAAAAACTGAAAAACTCTTTGAATTAAAAGAAAGATTAGGTACAAGCTATAATATGAAAAGTTCTCTATGATACTCAAGAATGACTATTACTTTTTAGTTTGTTTATAAAACATTGCCAAGGCAACCACATTTATTCCAAATAAAATAAATGTTTTGTTATGATTCGTAGATCTTTAAATAATTATAAAATAATGTAATGATTAAACAGAAAAATTGATGACACCAATAAAAATAAATGAAACAACTAATCTAAAATAAAGGCAGACATTTTTATAAAAAATAAAAACTAAATAGATAGATTTTAAAGGGAGGGGGGATGGAATTAAATTGATTTAGTTAGTAAAAGCATGAAACCATTTAAGTATACGAAATAGAACGTGATGATGCTATTTGCCCCACTCATTGACAGTCTATTTTACATTAATTGAAGTATCAATTTAGCAAAATTTAAAGAGCGCAGACGGTTGAAATTAATGTGGGGCTATCTGTGGTCTACTTTCGATGAACCGTCCAAATTTCAAGAAAAATCAGATGATTTCTTTTGAAGATATAGGTAGTTGTAAATAAATGTATGTTTGTGCGCAAGTCGAAGAGAAATAAATGGGCTCAGAAGGTTAAAACTTATATTGGGACCAACAATGGGCTAATTATGACCTGCCATCAAATTTCATTAAATATATGTTTTGCTTCCGAGCTTACCGAAGGTAACGGAAGCTATGTGATCGTTCCGAAGAACGAAAAAATGTTATATCTCCGATTTCAAAAAATCCAAGACAGAAATCCGTTTCAGACATCAGGGAACATTTTTGGAACTGTGTCTGTCTGTCGCTCAATTTTTGCGTACCACCATATCTTAAAAAACTATTTGTCCGATTTTAATGAAATTTAGTTAGTAGGTCATAATAAGCCCATTGTTGGTCCCATATAAGTTTCAACCTTTTGCGCTTATTTGTTTCTCTTCCACATGCTCACAAACATACATTTATTTACAGCTATATCTTTAAAAGTAATCATCTGATTTTTATGGTTTGTCAAAAGTAGCCTGCAGATAGCACCTGCCTAATTTCGACCGGCTGTGCACTTTAAATCGTGCTAAATTAATGTCTATGTTACTATATAAACCCGCATGGCTAACCGACTCACTGACTGATATTAATGTTTACCCACTTCCAGAAGAGCTAGAGACTTGCGGTTTGCGCCATTCGACGCGCAACGACCATATTGTGACTAAAATAATTATACAAAGTTCTTTCCCCCCTCCTTCCCCCCTTAAAAAAATAAAAATGGCGACTTCATTTTTAAGCTGTATTGGACACTTATTGCGGCTAAACGGTAAGTCGTATTAGAAAACGGATATCACCAGCGGTAACTGATTTTAAAAGATCTACAACTTTGGTCCTAGACTTTTTGTCGTATCATCCTCGGTTGTACCTTTAGATGGTGATCATTTTGGTATTTTTTTTCCTTTTTGTCTTTGAATGGCCATAGTTAGTTGATAGTAGTTGACCGATTTTATTCCTGATTGAGCCGCTTGAATCTCACACTAATGCTCTTTAAATTGATTATATTTTATTTCATTAGTCCTATTTTCTGAGAACATGAGAGTAAACGGTTTGCCGTGTCACGTGACCACTTTTTTTGGTTTTTAATATTGTGTCGAATATCATTTGAAAGGCCTTGATATATGTACATTAAAGCTATTTTATTGGTTTATTTTTTTTAAAAAAATTGTACACGTACTTTTGTACCCATTTTTAATTTTTTTTTTGTAGGTTAAAGGCTTTAAATAATTTTTTGTTATTAGGTTTTTTATTTATTAGTTTAATTAATGCCCTTTGTATTGTTTGTTTTTTAAAAATATAATTTTGGTACCTCAAACTACAGGGGTACAAATGTCAAAGTATAATCTTTTATAATATGATGTATATCGTTGAAAAGCTCTTGAATAGTAGATTACATTTTGTTACGTTCTATTTTGTTTTATTTTTAGTTTTGAGGGGGTAAAATTGAAAAAAATTTATCAATTTTTTTATTTAGACAATAATGGTTTGTAAAAGCATAAAATCAATAAAGTACGTGAATAGGATGCGAGGAAGCTATGTGGCACACCAATTTGGCACACATTTGTTGATCACAACAAATAATTATTTTCGTTCTTCAGAACGAAGATAATTATCTGACGCTTAATTTTTGCGAACCAACATATCTTAAAAACTATTCACGTTCCATTTTAATGAAATTTGTTGTTGTGGTAGGTCATAATTAGCTGATTGTTGGTCCCAACAATGAGCTAATTGTTGGTCCCATATAAGTTTCAACCTTCTGCGCTTATTTGTTTCTCTTCCACATGCGCACAAATAGCTTCAGAAGTACTTATCTGATCTGAGTGAACTTTTATAGTTTATCGAAAGTAACCCGCATTCACATATAGCCCCAAAGTAATTTGAACCATCTGCGCTCTTTAACTTTTGCTAAATTGATACTTTAATTCATGTAAAAAATCAAAACAATTTTGATAGAGTATAAAAACGGGGCAAACGATTAAACAAATTTGACACTAACAGCTTTACCAGGTAATAGTAATTTACCTTAAAAATATTACGAATTTATAAAAAAAAGGTTTATAAATACTTATAATAATAGATTATATTTATAAAATTGAATGGAGTAAAAAGATAAAAAAGAAATAAAAATATTACAGAAAATAGTAGGTCTTAAAATAATCATAAATAAATTAAATTAGTGGCAACATTGCAGCTCGTCTATTATAATTTTGTTTTATTTTTACTGTAGGTATTTCTGCCAATTCATTTTTTATAATTGTAACATTTAATATTATTGCTTGGTTTTTAAATTTCAATAGTTCAATAATAGTATTTGATTATGTAAGTAAGTATTATGAAATAAATATTATCTATGTATAGGAAAAAATTTCTTGCAACAAGGCAGCAAAGGAAACATTTCTGCCTCATTGATATATTGCCAGCCTCGACAGTCACTTAAATAAATTACCTTTGATTATTCAGTTAATTTCTGACCTCGCCTCCGGCTCGGAGGCTAACATAATCATTCGTCAGAAAAATTCAATTTTGCTGCCTAGTTACGTAAATAACTATTTTGGGGGCTCAGAGGACTTTAAAACGTGTAAATTCGTCAAAATCTAATTTTTCGTGTGATCACAATACTATCTTTTTATACAGGGTGTCATAGAATAACTATTTCTAATTTTCAGAAATGGTAGAGGACACTTAAATAAACATTTTTCATTAATAAACAATAGTGTCCTCGGAAATTCTTCATTATCGATATAAAATGACATAAATCCGCTGTCACCCCAGGACTTTCACGGCGCTGAATTGCCGTAATTATCTAAATGCACAATTTCCAAATTCGGGGTCATATTAATCACTGGTTTATGAGACACCTACTAATACAGAAGAAGAATTAGTGGCTCATATTATTCTAGCCTTTGATGATATACGTGAACGTCCGCAGCAATTTCGAAAAATTCGGCATTCTATTACACATTGTTACAACTTGTGTATCGAAAATGGTGGCCGTAAAACTTCGAACAATTTATATAAAGTTTGATGCAGTATTATTTCCAATAAAATGTTCCTTAACTTGACTGCTTCGATTAATTAAGTAACTACTCTTTCCGGTTGTAATTGAGATAGTTTTTAAAAATTTCTAGTTCCCCGAATTAATCTTGAGTGAAAAATTTCCGGATCCTATAGTTTATTTATAAAATATGATTATTTAAGCGCCATCATTTTTAAAATTTAGGAATATTCTGTGACCCACGATAAAATGTCATAAAGAAACTGGCGGATTCTATGAGTCAAATGCAAACAAAAAATGTCGAGTAAGCATATGCCCATATCTCAATAGTTCTCGAGATATCAATTTTTTTTTTTTTTAAAGTGCTTCACGAAAATTTTCAAAAAATTCCTAATATCTCAAAAACTAAATGAAATAGAGAAATTGGGCTAAGGACCAATTTTAAAGAGCATAAAAATCCTTTCAGAATCATTCATTTATTTCTAAATTATCAGCTGCTAAGCATCTTTTGAGTTCTGTTCCTTTTGAAAATTTGGATTTCTTAACATTTTACCTCGAAATTCCTGAGCTTATTACTCTAAGGATGTTAGAAGTGTGGCGTGTTCAGGAAAAACCTCTGATTTTCATAAGCTTTCAAGTGGTATAATTAAAGTTTAAGATCAACGGACTAGTTTTTGAATTATGTTGGATTGAATGTTACCAGACGTGAATGTTTTTGGTCAGGATCACAACCAAAACTAGTACAAATGCTAAAAAGGTTTCCCCGAACGAAACCACAACACTTAGTGTTTCTTATAGGAAATTTGACACTGAACAAAAAAGTTCCTATAAACATGGACCCGGAACAGCTTCGTTTTCGAGATATTCGCAAAAAACACTAAAAAAAAACGTAATATTTGAGAATTGTAAGGATGCACGACGAAAAATTGTGATTTTTGCTAATATCTCGAAAACGAAGCTGTTCCGGGTCGCATGTTTATAGGAACTTTTTTGTTCAGCGTCAAATTTCCTATAAGAAACACTAAGTGTTGTGGTTTCGTTTGGGGAAACCTTTTTAGCATTTGTACTAGTTTTGATTGTGATCCTGACCAAAAACATTCACGTCAGGTAACATTCAATCCAACATATAATTAAAAAACTAGTCCGTTGATCTTAAATTTTAATTATACCATTTGAAAGCTTATGAAAAGCAGAAGTTTTTCCCGAACACGCCACACTTCTAAAATCATTCAATTAAGAGTAATAAGCTCAGGAATTTCGTGGTAAAATGTTAAAAAATCAAAAGATGCTTAGCAGCTGAAAATTTAGAAATAAATGAATGATTCTGAAAGGATTTTTTATGCTCTTTAAAATTGGTTCTTAGCCCAATTTCTCTATTTCATTTAGTTTTTGTGATATTAGGAATTTTTTGAAAATTTTCGTGAAGCACATTAAAAAAAGAAATAAATCGATATCTCGAGAACTATTGAGATATGGGCATATGCTTACTCGACATTTTTTGTTGCATTTGACCCATAGAATTCGCCAGTTTCTTTATTATGACATTTTATCGCGGGTCACCCTGTATACTGCGTTTATGAGAAATTAAAAATAACAATACGTTAAATATATACATAGTTTATAACAGTATTTCTGTGAACACTAGACCTCGCTCCCAAATAGTTTTATTTTATAAAAAATAAAACTACAAAAACAAGAAAAAACAACATAATTTTCTAGTAATTATTATTTTTATTTGCCCTCTGATGTCTGATTTATTTAACTTTAATATTTTTGATCATTAAATTCTTAGAGTAGATCACACGTAGAATTTAAAAAACTCCAAGCTAGTGAAAAAAAAAAAAATAATAATACAAAGCGCGAAGTTTAAGAATTTTACTTGTAAAATATGTGACAGCAAAGTTCAATAAATTCTTACTGCAAAATAATTTTAAGTGAAAATAAATAGTACTCACACATTTTTAACTCCATACTTGTAAAATTTAACTATTATATTCGCAACAAATTTTGATTACTATCTTAGTTGAATAAATGGTGCTCTGATATGGTTTTTAATAATTAAATCGATAAACGATAGCATAAAATCAAGTGGTTGTGCAAATACTTGCGTTGAGATTGTGTCATATAATGTTCTAAAACAAATAAGATAACTTTTCTCAAAGAATTCATTAAGGTTGGCATTCATGTAATTACTGATTTAATATGGCTACTTGTACACCTAAATTAAATTTCTTTATTTTATAATATTATACTAGCCGGACTTGGCTGGTCTGCGGCCGTCTATCTGAAAGGTACATATTATTTCAGGTAATGGAATAAAAGTAGCGTGGCATCATGCCGATTTACTGCAAAATGTTAAGAGAAGTAAATCAGTAGCGTACACAGAAAATTTTTTCGGGGGGGGGGGGGGGGGGGGGGAGGGGGGGGGGACCTAATTTAACTTATATGCGGGTTTAGCATACCCCATAATTTGTTATACTTGTAATTTCTCCCCCTTTTCAACACTCTAATTTAAATTTCTAACCTCATATTTTATTAAATTAAAATCCTATGAGGTAACCACCACACACCACACTATGTGATGGGGGTCGTTCTAAAGAATTATGTCTCCGATTCCAATAATTCCAAGACAGAAATCTGTTCCAGTTATCAGACATTTTTGATCCCGTTTCTGGCTGTTAGTCTGTCTCTCGCTCAATCATTGCGAACAATTCTTAAAAACTACTCTTTCGATTTTAATGAAATTCGGATGGCAGTTAATTAGCATATAAAAGGTCCATTGTTGGTCCTATATAAGGTCCAATCTTCTGGTCCCATTTCCCTACACCACATTTCTCCACCTGCCACCATTTCTCTTCCACATGTGCACACACATACATTTATTTACATCTTATCTTCAAAAATATTCATCTGATTTTATAAAACTTATCTGATAGAAGCTCACAGATTAATTTTAACTGTCTGCACTGTTTAAAAATTTTGGTAAATTGATACTTTGAATCATGTAAAAATCAAACCAATTTTGACTAATTTAAAAAAGAAGGGAAAATTGAGTAAATTTAACATGAATAAAGTATCGTCATAGCAATATTTTAAGAGCGCAGACGGTTGAAATTATTCTTGGGTTATCTGCGGGCTACTTTAAACAAACCATTAAAATTTCATAAAAATCAGATGAGTACTTTTGAAGATATAGGTGTAAATAAATGTATGTCTATGCGAATGTGGAAGAGAAATAAATAGGTGCAGAAGATTGAAACTTATACGGGATCAGCAATGTTATAACCTGGCTAATTATGAATAAAATTGGACGAATAGCTTTTAAGATATGTTGGTTCACAAAAATTGAAGGACAGGCGAACACGGGACCCAAACTGTACCCTGATGTTGAAAAGATTTCTGTCTTGGAATTTTTGAAATCGGAGTGTAGTGATGTGGACCATAGCGTAGGGATGTGGACCATGTGGCCCTTCCGGCTACCAGTATTGCTTTCTCTTTTTGTGCGGACCTAAGTAAGGAATGCCTGCCCTTTGAGACAGAACATGTGGTCTCGGGGAGTTGACAACGAAAAATACGGGGAGAAGGGTCTAACTAAACACCGAAGCGAAAAAGATAGAGCAGTGAGTGTCGAGCTAGGAGTCTATGAGGACAACCCGTTTTAGCCAGGCCTTTAACACTTCCCTCATTGACATCGATGGCTCCAGAGGTATTTCGATTTGAACAGCTACCTTCAGTAAGTACGTTTCCAATCTTTACTTCCCTTTTATAATCACCAATAGATTATCGAGTGCGAGGGACCCCGGCGCCGATTGAAGCGGAAACAGGAGGACTAAGAAAGTGTGCAGAAAGAGAGAGGACTCTGTAGAATTAAGTAGAATGTTTATGTTTAGGTTTTAGTATAACTTGTTTACTCTGTTTTAATATATAATCTGTTTGTAGTGATGATATGTATTCATTTCCCCCTATTGTCAAGTAGCCCCTTGTGAAGTTAGTAAAAATTAGTTTTCGCGCTACATAACACATTATGTACGTTTATTTACACTTATATCTTCAAAATAATGTTCTGATTTTCAAGAAATTTGGATGGTTTACAGTTTACAGTAGTCCTAAGATAGCTCAAGATTAATTTCAACCACCTGTACCTGTGCTCATTAAATATTGCTAAATTATACCTATAATAAAACCAAATTATTTAATAAATTAACCGCTATATTAGCGGAAAGCGGTTATTGTTATATATTATAACAATAACCGCTTTCTATAGTGGGCTATATTGGTACTCTCACTACAATTTTGGCAGATTTATAATAATTGTTCCGCGCCAACTCAAACAAACTTTAAGAGTTAATAATTACATAGTCTAGTGTTCACTATATATTAGTTTTCGTAGGTACATTTAATTATTTTAGACAATTTACCGTACAAATAACTTCTCCTCGGCGGGAAATCGAACCCGGCCTCTTTCCGTCCCAGTGTAAAGCTATTTTCTCAGGAACTAGATTTTCCCGGGAGAACGGCTTATATATTTAGATTCGTATTTAAATAGACTACATTTTATAATTTTATAATCAAAATCCTCGGAACTGTTTTCGAGAAATGATTTCTTTTTACGTTTTTTTGAGTTTTTGGAGGTAGTGCCCCAAACAGTTTTCGGAACTAAAAATTAATTTCACAATTTCGCCTGGGGGTAAGAGTTTTTTGAACATGTATGCCAAATTTCGTCAAAATTGGCCCAGTAGTTTAACCTCAGGGGACCTCAAAACGTGTAAATCACACATCGCGCCATGAAAATATTTTTTCTTTATACGAGAAAGTAAAAAAAGAAAATTTAAATAAATTAGACTATAATGAATTGTAAAAGTATAAAATCATTAGAGATTGGCAAATTACTGATTGGCAGACAATTTCTCTTTACACTAGTTTGGCCAATCAATTATGTATTCATTTTACTATAAACCTGACAAGATAACAAATTTTTCTTTCGAGCTTACAGCTTACCTAAGACAATGTAAGTTATGTGATGTTTAATGTTTCCGATTTTAAAACTTCTAAAACAGAAATCCGTTTCAGACATCAGGGAACATTTTTGGTTTAGTGCTTGTCTTTCGCCCATTTTTTGCGAGCCAACATATTTCAAAAACTGCTTATCCGATTTAATGAATTTAGATGGTATCTAGTATTTAGAATTCAGATAGAATTAGTCATTGACATTTTTGGTCATTGTTTGTCATTGTTGGTCCCATATAAGTTTCAAACTTCTGCTCTCATTAGTTTCTCTTCCACATGCGCACAAAATACATTTATTTACACCTATATCTTCAAAAATACATCTGATTAAAATGAATTATAAATATTTTGTCGAAAGTAGCCCTCAGAAAGCCCCAGATTAATTTAAAACGACTCTGCTCTTTAAATTTTGCAAGTTAAAAAAGCAAGGTTATGATAATTTCTTCATATAATTATATTTTCGCTTTTGCCAACACCAAAATCTACAAATAATTTAAAATTATAGTTCACGTTAATGCTTTTAATTTTTATTACAAATAATATACAAAAACAACTAAAAATTGTAAAAAAAAAAAAATTGTATGAAATTGTTTGGGCATAATTACAATATTTGAAATTTTTTCACCATCACTACTGTAACAAAATCATTATAGACCAATAAAAAGTCTTTTTAGGGTTTCATTGGTAAAACAAAAAAAGAAACCCCTATGGTTTCGTTCCTGTGTCTGTCTGTCCGCCTGTCGCTCTGTACGGTTCCAATAACTTGTGAATCAAAAGAGATAAAAGCATGAAACTTTCCAGTTTTAAAGATCGTTTTGACGCGCACACAAAAAAAAATACAGCGAACTGAAAATTATTAGCTGTACAAATTCAAAATGGTGGATAATTGACGTCACGCGAGTGGGGTATCAAATGAAAGGTATTGAAGAGTATAGATTACTACTTTTGATAAAGCAACAACATTTTATAAAAAATCAGATGAGTACTTTTCTAGATATAGATGTAAATAAATGTATGTTTGTGCGCATATGGAAGAGAAACAAGTTCGAAACTTACGCGGGACCGCAACAAAGACCTAATTATTACCTATACTATCCATTTCATTAAAATCGGGCAGATAGGTTTTATGATTATGTTTCGCAAAATTGAGTGATAGACAGAACAACATACAGAACTAAAAATGTTCCCTGATGTCTGAAAAGGATTTCTGTCTTAGAAGTTTTGAAATCGGAGACAAAAAAGTTTGTCCTTCACAACGATCACATAAGTTCCGTTACCTTCGATAAGTACGGAAGCAAAAATATGGGTCATGCAAACGAAAACTGAGGTTATAAAAATAGACAATTTTCCCTTTTTTCTTGGGCTCAAAGGGTGATTTTTGAGGTTATTGCTAATTATCTCGATAAGTATATTTGAATTGAAATATTACAGATCAAAGTTTAAGATCTTGAAAATACACATACATTTAATTTTTTCTAGAAAGAAAAAGTTACTAATTGGTCGAAATATAGCACAAGAAAATTAGTTATAATAAAGAAATTAGCAAAGCTAGAGTTCTCTCAACTTAATTAATTTCAGATTTTCAAATTGCATCTTATTATTTCAACAGTTTACGCAAGTTTATTGTTCTTAAAATTTGACTGATTAAGGTCTTTGAAAATGGTCAAAATAGCTCAAATCTTCAAAACATTATAATAACTGTGTAACGATTATTGTTTATATTATATGTTATATAAATAAAAATAGATTTTCGGCTCTTTCGACTATATTGTTAAAGAGCTGTAACTCAAAGAACTATAACTTACAAAAATTGTCAGGACTGAACATTTTTTTTTTTTCTCTACAAAATCTTTTTTGTTTAACATCTCGGTGAGTTTATATAACCTTTATGAATTTATGAACGAAACACAAATTACATCACATGTCATTTTTTATGGTCTTCAAATTTCAAGTCTGGTTATATTTCTTATTATGATTTGTTAATATCTAGTAAAAACAAATTAAAAGTTACGAGGAATATATGTTTTAATTTATATGAAGATTTGAGTGTACGTACATTCGAAGACTTAATTTTTTTTGCGCGTTTCGACTGACGCACAAAAAAAAGTTTACTGGGCTGTAATTAGTAGGTTTAAAAATTCATTTGATTTGAATGGTTAATATAAATTAAATAAACAATATTTTATATCACAATCCTCTGGTAAATCCTTGCAAAGTTATCGGGACCCAAACTAAGCTAGTTTTAACGAAAAAAAATTGGAACAGCTAAATAAACCACTCCTCCTAAAATGGTTAAAAATGGTGGTACAAAGATAAAACCAGTCTTTACCCCCACTAAATCGGCCATTCCCGACTCAATAGTAATAGCAATTTTTTGGTGACGCATCACCAACGTAGAAATTTCCATCACCAATACTAGTTTTTTGGTATTAAGTTTAGAAATTCAAATTGGACCCTATAATAAAAATAACATAGTCCTAATGTGCACTATATTCCTGACATTTTGGTACTAATATCACAATCCTCCGGTAAATACTTGAGGAGTTTTCGGGACCCAAACTAAGCTAGTTTTACAGAAAAAAAATTGGAACAGCTAAATAAACCACTCCTCGTAAAATAGTTAAAAATGGTAGTACAAAGATAAAACCAGTCTATACCCCCACTAAATCGGCCATTCCCGACTTAATGGTAATAGTAATTTTTTGGTGATCCGTCACCAACATAGAAATTTTCACCACCAATACCAGTTTTTCAGTGTTAAGTTTTGAAATTCAAATTAGACCCTATAATGAAAATAACATAGCCTTAATGTGCACTATATTCCTGCCAATTTGATACTAATATCACTGTTCTCCGGTAAATACTTGCAGAGTTATCAGGGTCCAAACACAGCTAGTTTGATCCAAAAATATTTGAAACAGCTTAATAAACCACTTCTCGTAAAATGGTTAAAAATGGTGGTACAAAATAAAAAAAAGTCTCTACCCCCACTAAATTGGCTATTCCCGCCTCAATGGTAATAGTAAGTTTTTTGTGATGCATCACCAACGTAGAAATATCCTATCACCTATACTAGTTTTTCAGTGTTTAGTTTTGAAATTCAAATTGGACTCTGTAGAATAATATTAGTCTTTGTTGACAGCTTGTCATATTGTAAAATAATATAATGTTCTATAGTTGCTTAAATCATCATTGCATCCTTCTTCTCTTTTTGGCACGGTACTAACCTCCGCGGCACCTGTCTTATCTATGGTAACATTAACTCCTATTAGATTATTAGTGTGTGCATGTTCCAAGTCAGTCTTCTGTCAAAAAAAAGTCCTAGGTACCGCACTTCACTAGCAACGGATCCCATCTTCCTGTGGCTAGTGAAGTGCGGTACCTAGGACTTTTTTTTGACAGAAGACTGACTTGGAACATGTACACACGACACAAACGAACCGACATGAAACGACGCTACAAATTACTTCTAAGACTTCTCGACTATAGGTCTAAACTCACATTAAACAACAAACTAACCATATATAACACCATTATAAAGCCTATCTGGACCTACGGACTTGAACTGTGGGGAACTACCAAGCCGTCTAATTCCTACAAAATCCAATCCCTCCAACTACTCTATCTCCTAATCTCTACTCATCCTAATCCCCTCATCCAAAATTTATCCTCAATCACACTCCCAGATAACCCCCGCAGACGCCTCAAGCGGAAGTGGCCACGTGACCTACTGCAATAATGAGACACTTAATTTAAACAAAAACCGTGAGTGTCACTACTGAGTGAACTTACTCACATCAAGCGATTCAAGCTCTTTTGTTATTATTATTATTATTATTATTATTATTATTATTATTATTATTACTATTATTGTTATTATTATTATTATTATTATTATTATTATTGTTATTATTATTATTATATCTTATAATTATGATTATGCTTTTGACAATTATTTTTGTTATTATTATTTAATTACTTTTACTATTGTACAATTCCTAAAATTGCACTCAGTCGCTTGTTACGATTGTAAAATTGTAGTTGTGGCTAAAGAAATAAAGAAAAAAAAAAAAAAAAAAAAAAAATTATTAGTTAAGCAGTTCAAGTTTAATTTTAAGGTAATATTAGTTCATTAATCGAGCAGTATGTAGCAGTTGGTAGATCCCAATTAGTTCATTAATCGAGCAGTTAAGTTCAATAAGTTAAATTTTAAAATTTATGGCCACCTACTATTTTAGTATTTATTCATTTATTTAGTTATAGCTATTTAGTTTTATTTCTTACTTATACGTCTAGTACTATAGAACTACAAATTAGTAAATTGTTACAAAAACACTAATAGTAATGCATAGTTGACGTTGTTAGTACAATACAAACGATTCAAATATCAACAGGGAAGAAAACCACTCAAGCGGGTCAACCTATATTTACCTTGTTAAGTTAAAAACATCCTTCGAAAAACGCTTGTAACAAACGAACCACGCTAATATGATTACTGCGACGAAACAAGAAACAATGAATTATATAAATTTTAATGAATATTCTGCTTGTTTATTAGAGGTTTGTCGAACATTGCTCGCCCCGGGAGATCGGGTAACCCTGTTATTTATATTTCCCGTGGAGCTAGCTGAAGGACGTAACCCAACTATCGTATTAAAGGTAAGCGGAAAAGACAAGGGATCCAGTTGAAGAGTGAAGTTCAGTGCCAATATGGCGGGTGGCACGGTATCTCGTTTATGCTTATTTTTATGCTTCATCATCATTTCTCAACAATATGCATCTGCCGTAAGAATATAATAATATTGTTATTTTAAGTATTAACATGTACATAATTATATTTAATGCTATAATCTTACTTTACTAAATATGTTAATGGAAGGTTCTAGAGGAAATCGCTCAAACCCATACAAATTATTTATTAAAATTAATATCAAATTACAAACTTTAACACTACTCAAATTAACAAAAAAATTAAATTTTATTTTAATTAAATTTTTATTGACTACTCTCGCTATCCTCAAATTTTATAATTCGTAATATCTATTCTACAAATTATAACGATTTGTTCATTTATATATTTGTGAAATAGAATAATGCTTAAACTCGTTTTTAAAATGTATTTTATTAATTTATTTCTCATAATTATTAAAAAATTTGACACCTGATATACTAATGGTTATAGTTTCATACATAATTATAATATTGAACTCGTAAAGGAATATTACAATGTGCAATAATGGATCAAACTTTTCACTCAAAAACAGAAAAATTGGAGTTAGACTATTTCCCTCTGAACCATTTAAATCTTTTGCTTACAAGGATGTCTTAGTACTAGATGACAATAATGATCGCCGAGTCTCGAATATACTATACAATATCGAGTACAATATGTGTCTTGATTTTGGACCTTGATGCAAAAATAGAAATTCTTATTTAATAAAAAACGCACCCAAAAATGTTAATCAGAAAAACCATGTAATTTACTAAACGTAATATAACTTTACTTCTGATTAAATACATCTCTCAATTAGTGGGAAATGATCACATGAGTATAAAATAGTGCAATAAGATCTATAAGATGCAATAAAATCTATATATTTCCAAATACATATTATGTAACTAAAGTCTTTGGATGGGAGGATTAAAAACAATTTCGCATAAAAATGTGACCATACCAGGAATAAAAAATCGGTCCGAGACAACTCAGACAAACTTTCTCATATACAAGTTCATAATTTCTTAGCCAATGTTTTCCATTTATTAGTTTTTGTAAGTACGTTTAATTATTATTGAAAATTATATCAAAATTTACCATAAAAATAACTTTTCTAGGGCGGGGAATCGAACCCGGGATCTCTCCGTCCACGTTTTAAGCTATTTTCTCAGGAACTAGATTTTTCCCGGGTATTTAAATGGACTACATTTTAGAATTTTTTAATCAAAATCGTCGGAACCGTTTTCGAGAAATATTTTTGTTTCATGTTTTTTCAGAGTTTTTGGGGGGTAGCACCCCCAAATTTGGAGCTAAAATTCATTTCTCGATTTCGCCTCGGGGTATGATTTTTCTGAACATGTATGCCAAATTTCGTCAAAATCGGCCTAGTAGTTTAGGCTCCAGGCGTCTGCACAGACGACAGACGACGGACAGACATTTTTTAAAAACCACTTTTTTGGACTCAGGGGACCTCAAAACGTGTAAATCCATCAAAATCTCAAAATCGAATTTTCGCGCCATCACAATACTTTCTCTTTATATGAGAAAGTAAAAATCGAAGAAAAGTCACTCTTTGTAAAATCTTCAGCTTGTTCTATAGTGAAAAATAAAACTAAAAAACAAATAAAGATAATTTAACTTATAAAATTACATACTGTGCACATTGAAACACATATACAAAATAAAAAATTATTGTGTGAAAATTAAGCATGGAAAAGATAGGCATGGAAATTCTATTTATCTCGTATAAAGTTAATATCTTTAATTGGTAAAAACTGAATACATTTAGTTATGCTATTCAAAAACTATAAAATATTACTTTCTCGTCTTGAAAGATGTACTTAGTAACTTTATAACGGTGAACATGTTTATTTAATTTCAAACTAGTTGAAACAAATAGTACATACAAATTAAATAATATTTATAAGAATAAAATAAAAATAAATAAGTGAATATACTGATACTAATCTAGAATCTAGACAGAAGCAAACTGGTAGACAGAATGAACACACATCCACATAACTGTAATCTCGATGTTCTGACGCTGGCAACTCAATAATCTATGGACTCCATGTTGAGCAGATTCCGCAATCTTCTCCGATTTTTTAATATTTTATTTAACATTATAGGCAATATATTACAAGCAACATGGATATTTGTGGGGAATTTTAATATGAAACATGGCTAGATGTAAGATTTCCGTCTAGTGAAAGTACTTATTATTTTTTTATTTTTACAATATTTATTGATTTGTTGTTTTTATGATTGTAGTACATGACAAAGGATCAAATGATGAAAGCTATGAAAACTGTTAGGAGCATGTGCCTGAATAAGAGCGGAGCTTCAAATGGTGGGATTTGTGCATTATATAATATTTAATAAATATTAATATTGGTTATAAGTTATATATATATATATATATATATATATATATATATATATATATATATATATATATATATATATATATATATATAGGTATATATAAAAAACACATGCCTTCATATATGCACAACATATATTTTTATAACCTCATAGTGTTTGTAAAACACAGATGCATTTAGCCTCATGTCATTATATACTTTGTAAATCTGGCAGTTCAGATTGGCCAACCTATGAGAAGAAAAAAATAGAACGACTAAGCGGTTATGGGTGATTCCAATTTAAAGTGCTATTTTGGAATCTAAAGATGGACTTAGACTGAAAATTTTGACTTTTTAAAAAAATTCAGGAAAAATTATGGAATGTTCTCGGACTAATTTCAGATATATTACAGCATGCGGGACAGATGGGAAATAATTTTTTAAATTTTTAGGCCGGAATTAAGTTGATTTAAAACATGGTAATTAAGCCACGTGAATTACACATTTTCGTGCACGGTTGTTACGTTTCACACTTTAAGAAAATATTTTGGTCAGTAGTTTAAAATAAAAATCCAATTTTAATACACCATTAAATAGCACTCTTAAAAGCCTAAACAATGAACTATAACTTAACCTACAAAGTTTTGGAAAATAGACTTTAATAACATGCACGGTAATTACGTTTAAAAGGGTACCTACGTAATTGGAAGAACAATCGGAATTAGCGCTAGCTCCCAACTGAAGGGTTCAGCTCATCCCCTATCAACTGTTGCTAGAAAACCAGTGTTGCGGCAGTGCAAAAATCTCTCGCCACTTAAAATCTCCCTGCCACAACCAGAGTAGGGGTCACATATATATAATGCCACGGTAATTACATTTTTTTAAAGGACAAACTTTAAGTTGAAGTTGCGTTTTGTAATAATTTATTATTTTTAATAACTAACACATATTTTAATCCTGGTAGGACCCTACTTAAAAATTATCCAATAAGTTTTTGAATAAAATTATTAATATATGAGCTAGAGTGAAGTGAATAAGAACAACTGACTTAAGGACAGCCACGGTTGTTACAAAATCGCCTTTTGAAAATTTTTGTAGTGACTAAAATTAAGCGGCGCATTATTTTTTTGCTTGGTTGTAGTTCTTTTAGCTTAACTGAGTTACCATAAAGAAAGGTCCTGTCAAATATGTGAAAAACGCTCCAGTTATTCATCTAGGACATGAAAATTGCACTTTTGGCCCGACCAAAATCTGAGCTCTCATGGGTTCCCCTCCTGATTTTTTTCGATTTTCCTGCGCTGACACAGTAACAAAGTATAATGGCATGAGTATAAAGGAGTACAAATTCTTAAAAGGCACCAAAAGATTAACTTATATACAAAATTCTAGCTTGATGTTAGTCAGACACTTTTTTGCACGCTATCTCCTGGACTATATATATATTTGGTTTTATTTTTGTACCAAATAATCTTTGCACCATGTGTTCGTATTTCCCCTCTAATATTTTTAACAAATCAACGAAAAAATATCAGTTATTCCTTGTCAAATAAAGTTTTTAAAGAATTAAGGTTGTTAAAAATACCCCCTCCCCCCACCAAAAAGTGATATTCATTAATATGTTAGAGACAGTTGAGCTAGAAACTGCGGAGTAGTGCCATTGCGTTTGGACAACACATATTTAGGCGTTTGTTTCCCGTCATTATAATAAATAATGAATGATTCAAAAGTTATATTTATTAAAATCAAATTTTAAATGGCCGCCATTTTGAAATGGCTGGGTCAATTTTGCTGGTTTATGAACTCGGCCAATTACGGTCTTTTAATTGTGTGCTTTAGTCAAGGCTCGAGACATTTTTGAAGCCAAATGTGATTTAATGTTAAACTTTTTTTTTTTCAATTCTATTAGGCCTTCTATCAATCATGTTTTGTTGATTTAAATGAAATTTAGCCCATAGATAAAAGTCAAAGCTTATTTCGATCCTTAATTTTGTATAATCTTGATAAGTACTTACAAATCACTTACAAGTGATATAAATAAACTTAATTCTGACCCATGAGTCAGTCAAAGGCCTTTTACTGTAGTCTGGGAGAGATAAGATATACGCATAGAGAGAAGTCTTTATCCATATCTGTTTCTCACACTGCGAGTAAGTTTTTATCGTGAATTCAATAATTATAAAATTCAATTTAGGTTTTTATTTCATAGACTGGATGAAATTATTATTTACTTAGAGAAGCAAATGCTGAGCTTTACATTCTGCATCCAACAAGATGCAGCATTTTCCTTCGTAACGGAGGCATATTATAATGATTGCTCAAGCACTGTTAACTATATTTGATATTAATTTCATACTAATTTTTATTGCTTTCTTTGAGAACTAAGGTGTCCCTAAAAACTTTAAATATTGAAATTATAGCTAGAAGGAATTATTATCATACAATACAATTCTACTTGCCGCTTAACCAAGACAAGACTGAAGTCAACTTATACTTATATATGTGGTTATCTATATCATATATATATAAATATATATATATATATATATATATATATATATATATATATATATATATATATATATATATATATATATATATATATATATATATATATATATATATATATATAATTATTATTATTTTTTTTTTATATGTATAACCATTTAGCCTGTGGTAATTAATACAGATTAACCTAATTTATGATGGCTTATACATACAATCTACGAGGAGCCTCAGTTGCTCGTTTAGGGAGCAGAAGGCTCAAATCAATAATGTGAAACAGCATCGGGTGTGGTCGCAACTTGGATGGTGACCGCACAAATCTATAGGTTATAAGTTCCCGGACCGGGCCGTCCACTTGGTGTACACTGTACACCCAACATCCCCATATAAATGAGTAGATTCTTTTGTGACGTTGCAACTAACTGGTTGCGTTTGTCAATTGTCAATTATAAGGTCAAATCAGCTGATGGAAGGACACACTAGTCCCGTCTTATCCGTTATGTTGAGTTACGAAAGTATAGTTAGTTAATTATCTTTAGGTATATAGAAACGTGTTATTTGTATTATTCGCAAAAATAAATGTAGGTTTACTTATCTATATTATATTATTAGAAATTGATATTTGTTTGCTCAGCTTATTTTCTTGAAACTTTGAAGGTAATTACAAGTAAGAGGAACAAAATTTCAACCACAACTAAGGATGGGGGCAAGATTTTCGAGTAAAACCAATACTTCTTTTACTTTTACATATATATAGGGTATACTATTACTAACATTAGTAAAAGTAGTATCTATAACAGCAGTAGTAACAGTAACAGGCAATAGTGTTGGCTTAATCGCACAACACCTTGTATGTAATAGTCTAGGACCTAGGAGATACAGAAGAGTCAGTAACAGAGAGTGCAGAATTTGTCCCTTCTTGTTTATTTTATTATGGTTAAAATTAATGTATAACCAATAACAAACATATTATTTTATTTACAGAGGCTATAGACAGTATGACACAAGGAACTTTCGACGAAACAGATCAGAATTTGAAAGTACGTATTATTTTATATGTATTATATATATATACATTATTTATTTTTTATTTATTATGTTTTCTTTCTTGCCATATATACATTTTACATTATGTCTATAGTTATTCCTTACATTATCATTTATACTTATTATTTGTGTTTTAGTGTTACTTGGGCTGTGTAATGGGCATGATGCAGGCGGTAATCATATCAATTTAAATAAATATATATATATAATATTTCACTATAATTATTTAGCCTAGAGTTGTGTGTTTAATAATACATAATATATTAAAATGATATTATCTGATTTTTATGTATGTAAAAATAATTATTTTTAGGTAAAAAATAACAAGATAAGTTTGAAAATGATCCGAGGCCAAGTATCGAAGATGTTAGAGCCTACAATGGGTAAACGAATTCTAGAAGCCTTCGAAAGTTGTCAGGATACAGGTAGTTAATTTCTTATTTCCTATTAAAAACATTATTGCACAAATAATAATGATATTGCCTTTTTTCTTTTTTTTTTAACTTTCTTTAGTTACAACTAAACTTTTCCATTCGTAATTTGAATTAACAAATCAAGAATAACAAAATCAATTGTCATATAGTAATAATAAATTATAAAAATTATACATACTGTCTACAGAAGGAAAAGTAAAGGGATATATGGAAACGTAAATTGTTTCTTGTGTCCGCATCAGTGGCGCACCCAGGATTTATTTTTGGGAGGGGCACAGATTAAAAAAAATAAGGGGGGGGGATGTAATGTGGGCTTAGCATAATCACAGACAATTAACCAGTCTGGGTTTCTTTGTTCTTAAATTACTTCATATCAAGGGCGGAGCCAGCCAATTTTGAAGGGGGGATAGACTCTCTTTTAGGGGGGTCCGGGGGTCCTCCCCCGGGAAAATTTTTATAGTTTACGTTACTTGAAAACGTTTTTTTAGCCTATTCTAAGAGGAGCATCTAAAATGTTATTATATACAAATAAATTTAAGTTTTTTATGAACGGGACATGAAGACCGGGGTGTTTTATTTAAATAAAATTATATACATACTAATAATATTTTATTATTAAAAGTTGTACATTATATAATAGATTAATGTCTTATTTTAGTAGCCAGAAAAATAAATTGGTACATTTTAAAAATATTTTAGTTGATTTACCATGCGCAATGCGCATAGTCGTAATTTTATGCAGATTTTTCAAAGTTCAATAGACGACACTTTTTTACCCAGGAGCTCCATCCCTATTTTATAGATCCTTAACCTACACGGGTTGATACCTTAACTTACTTCTATTCTTTTTCTTCATCTTCTTTTTAAACACAAAAAAAACACACTGTGACACTGACTTATTTAAAATACTTACTTATTTGCATACTTAAATTTTAAGTCTATGTCTTTGAAGGGGGGGGGGGGCACGTCTTTTTAAACGCCAAAAAAATATGTTGGGCTAAACTAGGTATATAATTACTTTTTTTTTTTTTTTTTCACTATTACTTTAACATGTGCTGCGAAATTGCATACTTAAATTTTTAGTCTTTGGCTTTGGGGGGGGGGGGGGGGGGGGGCCGTTTTTTTAAACGCCAAAAAAAAAAAAAAAAAAAAATGTCGGACTAAACTAGGTATATAAATAAGTACTTATTTATTTTTATTTTTTTACTATTACAACACTATTACTTTAACACGTGCTGCGGAATTGCATACTTAAATTTTTAGTCTGGCTTTGGGGGGGGGGCACGTGCCCCCCGTGCCCCCCCCCCCTGGGTGCGCCACTGGTCCGCATTGTCAAACTGTAATGGCATTTTAAGTCGTGTGAAACATTTTTCTTTTTACACACTCATCTTTTCGAAGACCTCATTGCACACCCTGTGGTGCCAGCTCCGCTTGCCTGGCTTCGGCCTTCGGCTTCCGACATCAGAAATGTACTTCTCTAGAACTCAATTTCAATTTTCTATTTTAAGCCAGTCTCCAAAATCGTGTACCTAGGCTGTGACATGGGCTGATCCAATGACATGTCGAAAATTTCATTAGCAGTTATGAAACCCTACGCACAGAATCACTCGCCACCAGCAGAAACCAATTTCTTTATTCCACAGATCTCCAAAACATTAGATAGTTTCTATTGTCTGTATGGCAAAAGATGATTTTTGAACAGCTGATTTTGCCTTGTCCACCTCATACAAAAACAAATATTGCAGTCACAAGCATAATTCTAGAATATAAATAGGAAGTTAATTTTTCAGTTCTGAACTGAAGGATTTGTCCCTTACCTATCTTTTCATTATCCTCGTCATTGATAATAACTATACAGCGTGTTCTGCACCCAGATGTCAATACTTTAGGAGGTGGTACTTCACCTAAAAGGCAGCCAAAAAGTTTGAATAGACTTGAGTATGAGTATTGAAAAAATCGTTTACTTTATCTTTAAAAACATTTTATTACTCAGAAACAATCATAGCTGGAGCATTGTGGTATGCACCAAGATAAAAAGATAATCTTTTGTTTTCTAGAAAAAAATATTGTTCATATTTCACAATTTTTTCAGCCCACTATTAAAACTTTCGAAAATATAAAAGAACATTTAGTAAGCTTTAAAATGGTGTTTTATAATATAAATTTATCCCATGTTACTATTTAATAGGTACTTATGTCCCAAGTTTTCTTTGATTAAATTTAGTCGTCGACGCCACTATTGGTTTCATTTCAGACGTGCTCACACTTCTACTCCTTCTTCCTCCTCTCCCCACCTATCTCTTAAATTTGTTAAAACTCTCTTTTAGGGTAATTTATAATTTTAATTTTAATAGGGTAATCATTTCATAATTATTGTCTCCTGAGAAATTAATAATAATGTTTAAAATATAATCATACAAATTAATTATTATTATTATTATTTTTTTTTTTGTCTTTCTTAATAATTTATTTTCGGGGCCTCTAAAAATGTAGGGTGCCAATATAAAGGAAAAATCAGCTGGTAACATTAATATATTATTTTATTTTAAAAATTATGCTCAGGGCCATTATATTATGAAATTATCTAGAAACATACGACCACCCAATTCACTCCAAGGAATTCAAAAAATTAGGGTTGCCTACTTTCCCCTCTGCGCCAACTATGGAGTTGCCAGGTATAAACAGGTGAGTAAACGTAATTAATATACCCTCAACAGTTATTTAATCGATTTATATATCAAATGAAAGGTAATTTTATTCCCAATCCAACCGTATTAGGTTGCCTTAAATTCTAAATTTTAGATCTAAAATCTAGGCAACCATAGACTCAACCAACTTTTTGATAAGGCAACCTAATACGGTATGTGAGGTGTAAAATACAAAATACTACTTACATACAAGTGCGCAAATTAAAAAAAAAAAAAAAAATTGAGTTATAAGAAATTTATTTTTAGTTTTTATTTATATCTTTCGTTGAATTCTTTACAAATTATGGATTCCATATTTCCTTAAAAACTTTCCTCATACGTCACAACTCGGTGCTATTAACTTTGCGCTGGAAGATAAACTCCATTGTTAGAATATTATGTAATGCATCTATTTTTATTTAAGCATTTTCATAAAATCAACCAAATATAAATAAGGTAAAACATTTTTAGTATAAATGTAAAGAAGAATACAATATCAGCTTCAGCTTCGGAAATTTGTTATTAAAAGAATACAATTCTTCTTTTATTTAAATAGAACCATTTCCTTTTGCTTAGTACGAGCATACGGACTTATTATTGTATTACTGCACTTATATTTATTTTTAGAGCCATATTTTCAATATGTAATTGTAACCCCTCTGTAAAAACTAATTTATTTATTCATATATTCGTAGGTTTATAATTGATTTGCACAAAATATTATTGATTGTTTTTTTTTTTTTTGTTTTTTTTAGTGGGAGACGATAACTGCGATCTGGCTTTTAAATTTGCTCACTGTGTCTATAAAGCTGATCCAGAGGTAAGAGTTATTTTCTATACAAGTCTGTAATACAAATAAATACTAATGATATCAATTCTCTTTATACAATTAGCAATTTAAAACTATTATTAAATATAATAATAGTTTTTAATAACTTCAAGCTAAAAAGAACTTTTTATATACTACGTTTTTAAATTTTCTGTTGAATCGTATGTAATGTTGATAATATAATTTGTCAATACCAAAATATATGATATATATGTTATATAATATATAATGTTAGTGAAAAAATAATTTATTTACTTCACATAAATGACAACCATCTAGAGAGCTGATCTTAAACCTATAAAAGGACAAATCTTTGTGCAACGGATCTTTCCAACACCAAATCTTAAGTGTGCCATCGATATATTTGAAATAATATAAATAATATAATCGATAAATAATATAATCGATATTTCCTGTTTTGCTGTCATTCAATGTTTATCTATCACAAATTTGAGACCCGTCAAAATGAAGATTGCGTAAATATGGGACATGGCAAAACAAATAAAATAACTTGCGGATTTTTTTCCGAACTAACTTTCCATTCCGTTCAGCAAAATTTGCTGAAAACCAATTAAATTCTGCTGAAAGATGGCTAAAAGTATTTAAAATAATGCATTGTCATCGTGTTCTGAGCTATGCTAAAAGTTTCAAATGCCTAGCTATTCGGGAAGTTAGTTAGAAATCGATTGCCAGATTTGTACCGGACAAACAAACAAACAAGAAAGCAAGCTAATAAAAACGTAGTAAAATACATTCTATTATTATATTTCCACCATTCGAAAACACTGATGAAGCTCAGGTTCCCTGGGAGAAAGCTTTGTGAAATTAAATAAAAGAGAAATTAACAACGGACTTTTATTCCAAATAACTCCACTGTTTTAGTTCTACTCTCAAGTCCACCTAAGAAAACCTTCAATTATTATTATATTTCTTAAAATTTTATTTTCATATCTTCTTCGATTTCATAAATTAGCAATACCTAGAAATATAGCCTTTTTAACTTATTTAAAATTTTTCTCTAAATAATTCCGGAACAATTAAATCGTTTGAGTTGAAATTCGCACCAATTATACCTTTCTATATGATAAATAAGTCTCATATTAGAACTTATTACCTGCCCCCATTTTGAAATTATTTGGTAAGGAAAAGTTCCGAGATTCCCCGTGACCGATTTTTTTAATATCTCAAAGTATTAGCTTAAGCTCTGGTTCCTTAAATACAATATAATATGTACTGTTACATAACAATATAGCAATAAACGTATGTATGTTAGAAATAATATCAAAATCAAATACACGTTTTCGTTTATATTTTAAATGTTGTATGGTATTTTTAGTGCCCTTTTCGATAGGATTTAAATTAAAATAATATCACCTGCAAAGTTCATACAAATATAATACAATATTTATACACACTAGGCATCGCGTGGCTCTATCAGTGAAGCGAGCGTATTGAAATAAAATACTGAATATTGAAATTTGTTAATCATGATGAATGTCATAGTTGAAGATAAGTGGAAGAGGACAGTGTGGGGTAGAGTGGGGGTACTCGGTACAAAGCTTTACTTCCTAATCAAACCTACACACAACACCACTATAAGAATCTTAACCACCCGCAATAGCTTTTAAACTATTATTATAAATTTATCACTTCATTACTCAAATACTAGTGCTTTTATCAAGTTGAAATTTTACATACTTGTTTCAAATGTACTCAAGACGATGTACATAAAGTTTTATTAAAATCTTTACGTTAGAACGTAAGATATCGGTAAAAAGGTTGTTTTCTCTATTTTTAACGTTTAGGTCCGCTTCAATAGTTTTAGTGATTTTTATTAATTCATAGCAGTGTCATTGTTGGTTTTACTAAAAAATGTTATTTGTCTCATTGAATAGGTGATGATAGAATTTTTTCCCGTCTTGAAATTCCAATTTTAAATTTGAAGCTCACGTTTACGCGAGCATTACGCGCTAACTCTTGGACGGATCACGCTGGCCAACGAACTTAGCCTGAGTATTAGTAAAAGGAAGATGTATACCAAATTTCAACTAAATCGGTAAACTTTTACTCAAGTTATCGTCGGACACGTAAACATTACACACAGAAAGACAGACAGACAAATAGACAGACAGACAGACAAGATGCATATTTTGTTGAATGTAAGAAGCTCGCTTACCCTCGCTTCAATAAATTCCAATATTCACTGACTGGGTGACTTATCACGTCATAGTCATAGACATAGATATCTGGTTGCAAATGCCCTTTATACAGTTGATGTAGCGACATGACGACCCCTTATCATCCACTACATAAGTCCAAGCTCCCTTAGATTGTTGCTTCACGGATGTGATTATCATTATCATGGCGATTGACAATATCTCTGTAGCCAATTTACCTAACCTTGAAATTCGGAGGGTAGTTTCCTTGTATAATATGCAAAAAATACTTCAGTGTATTTGAAACCAAGTGTCTGCACTTACACATTAATTTTTAACTTCAGTCTAAATTTTCTTGGTATTCTTGGTATGATTTTTACTTCTAATTAGTTATTAAAGAAAGTGGTAAAGGATAAGGTCGTTAGAAGTAAAATCTTTACGCCTTAGAGCCATAATTGTAATTTAAAGACATTGGCTGTTACCTGAACCAATAGACCAATGATATTTATGAAAGGGACACATAACCAAGAAATCATTCTATTTCCAGGTTTTGGAGAACTCCATTTTTTCACATTCGTAAACTAGTGTACGTAATTTAAGCATGATTAATAATTTAATCCATTACTCTTTTAATATCAATTTATAAACAAATTCTTTTTAGTTTTTGGTACTTGGAGAAAAACTCTCGTCGTCCAAAAGCCCTTAAATAAAGGATAAGGTATACATCAAATTTCTAAGGATGATAAATATGACATGGAATTCCGTTTCACGGGATTTTATCTTCAGTCAGATGAAAATACTAAATCGGCTATTTTCATGGTTCGGACATAATCAAAGTGCCAATTGGTATAAACTTATCTCAATAAGATAAAAATATAAATGTACTAATGGTAATGTTATCAAATATAGAGAGAACAAGAGTATATTGAAACTTTTAATAAATAGTAAAATAGGACTCTTGAATAAGCTGTCTTCATTGAATTAAATAGAAGAAAATAAGAAAATTGTTTTTGGTCTTATAAATAAATGTTAGTACTTAAAAAAATTATCTAGGAACTATCATTATCGAATATTCACTCCTTGAAATTAAACTTATTGGTTTGTCTGTGTATCTTTGCTTTGCCAATTTAATTATTAATTATCACATAAACAAAAAAAAAATAAACTTGAACCTTTTTTGAGTCACCAACACCTTGTTTAAAAATAAATCTAGAATCAATGATCTAACATCTAACAAGTTTATTATTGCAATTCAGTTTATTTTTTTAACTTACTTATATTGAACTTATTAATTTCTGCAGAGGAGGATCCAGACCCAAATTTGGGAAGGGGAACATTTCCGTAAACTGACCATTCTGGAGTGGAGGGGGTGATAGCATTTTACATTACTTTAAATGTAGGTGTACCCACATTTGGAGGATTTGGGTTCTTCCAGTGCCCCTGTAGAGCCCCCCCCCCCCCTGTTTTACTGCCTCCAACTTCAAAATATATATTAATCGTTTCTTTTTTTGGGTTTCGTTGGTAAAACCAAAAAAAGAAACCCTTATAGTTTCGTTCATGTGTCTGTCTGTCTGTCTGTACGGTTCCAATAACCGTTGAATAAAAAGAGATAGACGCGTTTTGACGCGCACACAGGAATAATATAGCGAACTCAAAATTATCAGCTTATCAAATCCAAAATGGCGGATAACTCACGTCATGCGAATTTTTTTTTATAAATTTTGAGTGGGGTATCAAATGAAAGTTATTGAAGGGTAGATTACAAAAATATATTCCACTTGGGGAAAGTGTTCAATTTTCGGCGCCATTTTGTCAAAAAACATCGAAAGTTTGCGTGTCCCCCCCCTTAAAATCATATTCCCGCTCATACTAAACATATAGAAAAATATGCAAAATGTGTGGTATGGTGGGCCATAGAAAAAATAATATTAGCAATTATATCTGATTTACTAGGAATCCAAGATGGCGGATAATTCATGTCACACGAAAATAAATATTTTTTTTTAAATTTTTAGTGAGGTATCAAATGAAAGGTATTGAAGAGTAGATTACAAAAATATAAACACTTGTGGAAAGCGTTTAATTTTCTACGCCATTTTGTCAAAAAACATCAAATCCCCCCCCCCTTACTAATTTCATGGTTACAACAACAACGAACCCCTTTTTACGTGAGACTTCACGCATTACCAATTTTTTTTTTTTTTTTTTGTAAATAAAAAATAAATATGTATTTGGCAGTCAGGAACGAATAATAATTCAGGCAGAAACTAATGATTCGAAATTACTAAAATATATTTAAAAGTGGTAATAACTAATAACACATTATGACATGACCACCTCAGAAATAATGTTTAAAATTTAGGAACCAGTGGCATAACTAAGGAATCCGGCCCCCCACCCTTCTCCGCCCTTATGGTTACATTCTTGTGTCTGTCTGTCACTCTGTACGATTCCAATAACTTTTGAGTAAAAAGAGATAAAACTTAAAACTGTGCAGTATTAAAGTTCACTTTACCGGGCACACAGGAAAAATATAGCTCACTCAAAAGTATCAGCTGTTCAGATCCAAAATGGCGGATAGTTTATGCCACTCGTAATTTTTTTTTTTTTTTAATATTTTGAGTGTGGTATGGGGTATTTAATGAAAGGTATTGAAGAGTAGATTACAAAAATATATAATGCTTGTGAAAAGTGTTTAATTTTTTACGCAATATTGAAATTTTTATTTTTATTTTTAGATGTTTGTGGTTCCATGAAGAAATAAAAAATAAAATTAATCAAGTCCAGAGGATTAAATCAGTTTGTTATATATGCAGCCTCTTGCAGTACACCATCTGGAGGAGAATAAAAAGCTTCAAATTACATATATATATTAAAGACATAACTTGCTTCCTTATATTCTTATTTAAATTTTATTATGTTATTATTTGATTTTTTTAAATAATCGTATGCCTACTTTATAATATAAATATAGTATAAGTAACTATTAACTATGATGCAAAAAACATAGATCTAATATAAGTATAAATTATAATTATAAATAAGTTCATTTATAGATTATAATATTAATGTGATTATTGATTATAAATTATATATTTATTTTTTATCATCTATATTCTATATTAACAATTTTTTTACCCTTTGTGTCAAATCTTAAGAGTGACTTATATAAGTAAAGGATAAGGCCTTATAGAACTTCCGCCTTTGACTATTTGAGTCTGTTGCTTACCTCTTTCTTTGGTAGGGTAAATCTTAAGAGTAGTGGGAATGAATTAAAAATTTCTCCTTGTCCTAGTTGTCTTATATCATGGCTAATGGCTAAAAGTGATAGTTATAATGGGGTTTTTACTTTCTTTATAGAATATAGAGTTCAAAGAGGGAACATTTATTTAATTTCCCAATGATCTGTCTTATTACTATAATAAAAGATAAATTTTGTAAGATGTAAGGTGAACTGAAATTGATTGCAGTAACTTGGTTATCTTTAATGTTAACAACGCAGGATCAGAGGCAATAAATCCAGGGCCGATTTAACTATAAGGGCACGATGGGCATGTGCCCAGAGACGCAAGAGGTTTGGGGGTGCAACTAAAAGGTTAGGGGGGGGGGGGGGGGGTACGGCTAAACATTGCAAGGGCAAAATACATAAATGGGAATATGTTTAAAGCAAACCAAATATCCCTTATGCATTACATTAGCATAGGTATCAATTTATTGGTATTTCAATAATTATGTTTTTACTCCAATGTTAATAATTACGCTATTTTTTATTATATGAATGATATTTACCATAAAAGATTTAATAGCAATATTCGATTGTTATACTATACATAATACATATTATCTGAGTGCACACCGGTGAGCTAGGCCAAGTTCCAGTAAGCATGCAAGTGTATCTTTACTTGAAACAATTCCCCTGGTTTTTTCACCCTCATATCTCTGCTTCCTCTCACGATGGGCTTTTGAAATTTGCAACCTAGTTTAGGCCTAAGCAGCTTAGGACACTGTAAAAAATGTAGCCCTTTATATTAAGCCTTTACAACAGGGGAGAGTTTCAAAGTTTTCATTTTTGTAACTGATTCACTCATCACTCATCATCAAAATTATAAGCGACTATAACAGAATAGCTACAAACTTGAAATTTGGTTAATTTGTAGATATAGCTGTGTAACTGACAGGAAAAATCCAGAAAGTTGAAATTTAAAACTTTTGGACGCAACGTTAAAGATGTTATTATAAATTAACAGAAAGTGGTATCGAAAAACTGATTACACAAACAGCTACTGATTTTTATAGGTCTACAAGTTAGATTCTACGACTTTTTTCGAACCTCCATCAGTGAAACTGGTCAAGTGTTAAGCAATAAAAAGAAAAGATCAGTCTTGCTGATGAAAGTGGGAGTTAAGCGAGGTTATATTCTAAAATTGAGCAGACTTGGCCAAAAAGTAGATATCACTACTTTGATAGCCTGACTACTTTGATAGCCTGACTGCTTTGATAGCCTGACTACTTTGATAGCCTGACTACTTTGATAGCCTGACTACTTTGATAGCCTGACTGCTTTGATAGCCTGACTACTTGGATAGCCTGACTACTTTGATAGCCTGACTACTTTGATAGCCTGACTACTTAGGGAGAGGATCTGAAACTTTCCCTTTTTTTACGATTAGGTTTTTTTGTCGATAAGTATAAGTGTAATATAAATTTGTAATATTTGTAGTGTATAAGTAAATCAATTTATAAAGTATTAACAAATGTGTCAAATTTTGTGAAGGTTCAAGGCAGCGGCCGCTTTTCGACAAGCGAAGCGAGTAACGGGGCAGAGCCCCTTTTAGTTTATTGAAAAATATATTTATATTTTATATAAAATGCACCAATCATTTTAGGTGTTTTCATAGAGTCAATCATGATTCTAACATAAAAGTAGCACATAAATCGCATGTACGGATCCGCCTTAAGACAAGGCAAGATAATCAGGGGGGTGGGGGGGATGGGACATATTGTGAAGTGGTGCCCAGGGCGCAGTGAAAGTCTAAAACGGGCCTGAATAAATTCACAATTTAAAGTTTTCGCACTATCTAAAATTCTATATCCTTCTTCTATATTTTGCAAGATGATAATATAATTTTATAAACCAAATCAGTGCGTTGTGGCATTGAAGATAATGGGAGTTATGAGGAAAGGATGGGGATAAAGAAGTTTTAAATAAACCGTAAAGAAATATAAGCCAAATACGATTCTTCATGATATTTTGTTAGGTTAGAATTTTTAATATAAGTAAACTAAATCAGTCCGTCGAGGTAAAAAGTTTTGAGGAGAGGAAGGGAATAAATATAACACTAATAACTAATAACTAAACACAAATAATTTAATCATCAGGACTGTCCAGATATTGATTTTTATTACGGAAGATAGTATGACAATGATAGTCCAACCAGTAACCAGTCCTGATGCCTTATGTTCGTATGTTCGAAGTAAAACGACGTCTTTATTTTTCGTTGTTTGTGGGTCGATTAAGGGTAATAGATAAAGAAGTTCAACTAAGGTGAATCTTTAAATTTGGTTATATTTCGCCCCTCTCCGGGGCATATTCATGCCTAAAAACATCGAAAATATTTTTTATTACAATTTGTTCTTAAAAATCTAGAAACATAAACTTAACAAATAATATGTGTGAGGCTCTTACGCATTAGAAGTGAAACTTATATTATATTGTTATACTTAAACAGGAATATGCCCCGGAGTCCGGAGAGAGGTGAAATATAGCCAACTTTAAAGATTCACCTTAGTTGAACTTCTTTATCTTTATCTATCCCTAAAGCAACCTACCAACAACGAAGATTTGAAGAAGGGACCAAAAAACTACTCTAAAGATGTATTTATTTTATAGGGATAAAATATTTGAGAAAATATTAGATTATTATAAAACTTAATACTACTATGGAAGCGAATGTAACGGAAGCATCGCAATAATTCTGAAGAACGATTATTGCTTGTCTCCAAATTCAAATTGCGTTGCTGAGATCAGGAAATATTTTTGGTCTCTTGTCTGTCCGTCAACATGTTTGGTAACACTTATATTTTGAAATCTAATGATCCGATTTAGATGGTATAAGTAGAAATTAGCCTGCAGATAGTAGTATACATTATATTATGTTAATTCCATTCGTACATTGCTTCCTACAACGCCTAATTTTGTACACACCCTAAGCGCGAGGTAAAGGCAAGTAGAATAATAATGATAATAAATAAAATATAAACTAACTTCACATTTTTAGTAAAATTATTCTTTATTTTTTATTATTTTTTTATAACTGGCCGGGCGGAAGTAAGCCCCCCCCTCCCCTTTACCTTGAGGCCCGTTTGTGGCTGACCCCATGCACTAATGCACATGGTTATTTCCGGCTCTTAAGAAAGTTAAAATCTTAAAATTTGGGAAATTAAAGAATTTATTTGGGAAAGAGAAAGAAAGTTATTATGTACATATTTATTATTAGCGTTGGGAACCAATCGATTGAAAAAAGTCGACTAAACGGTTGTTTTAAAATATTCATTCATTCGGTTGTGGATATCTAGTTTTCATTCGAATGATATCAGTCTATAGTTTGGAGTTGTATTAGTTGTAATTCGGACGTGTATATGTGGACGTGTGTATAACGAGATAACGAGTGTCATGCGCCTTCTCACCCCTCCTCCGCTCTGAGCCCTTCACCGTCGTTCCTTTCCCCTACCCAAAACAAAAAAACATCCGAATGAAACATTCGAATGAAAAAGTCGACTGGATTCAGTCTCAGTCTATATTTTTTCATTCGAATGAAAACGATGTCGTAGCAGGCTGTAGTTTGGGACGAGATAACGAGTGTCAAGCGCCTTCTCACTCTCACCCCCCCCTCAGCTCTGAGGCCTTTACTGCCTCCACCGTACTTCTCCTATATAAAAAAAACCATTCGATTGAAAAATTCGACTTGCGAGTTCAGTCTCGGTTTATATCTTTATTCATATATCCTATACCCGCTATGAGACTGTTTTCAGTCGATTGAATTCAATCGACTGTTTTTTCCCGAATCGACTTATTCATTCGGTTGTTTTTTCTAGTCGGTTGTCCCAACGCTATTTATTATTCATTGCTAAGCATGAGGGAAATTCATTGACTAAACATGACAGGTTGTCTTGTGACAACACTGATTTAAAAGGTTCCATTATTGTTAGCATATAAGGTTATGATTTACAACAATAGTTTTAATTTAAAAATATATCTTTGAATTGATCTTAAATGGAGGCGTGTGGTTTATTATTTAAAGGCTTATTAAAAAACAATTATGTATCTTTAAGTTACCTACAGAGGCTAGGTTTGAAATCTTGGACAGGTGGAGTTAAATACCCTGGTTTCACGTATTTCCCAAGGTAATTATTTTACAAACTTACTACAATCATTATACTGAACAACAACTATCCTATATTTTGATTTATTGCCTAGAAAATATGTAGGCTAAAGTGAATTGTACGGTGCCATCGAATTTTGTACTTCGATTTGGACCTCTACCTGGTCTATATGCAGCAGGGTTGTTTATCTTCAGAAAATGAGAGGAGCACCGCGAAGCGGTGCGGTGTGGAGCGGAGAGGCGAAGCGGTGCGGTGTGGAGCGGAGAGGCGAAGTGGTGTGGGTTGAAAATTCTAGGGCAAAAAAAAAAAAAAAAAAAAAAAAAATCGATTCTGTAAATAGCACCGCACAATTTACTTTTTCCAAAATGTATTATATTTATATGAATGAAAGAGATACTCAGTATCAAGTAGCGTTGTTACTAAAAACTCTGATAGGGTACATTTTTGATTTATGGATTAATTAAAATCAAATAGCAAAGATAAATGGGCGTTCGACGACAAAGGTACTTGTCTCTTTACGAGTTATTTTTTTCATAATCCTTTTTGTTACATTTTTACGTCTAGTTGTTGTACATTTTGATATCAGTGTATTTAAAATTATTGAAGACATGCCATCTTAATTAATTTAATAAATGACTATAATTTAATTTTATGAAACGTTTAATAACTCAATTATGGTTATTGAATAATACTAATTGATAGTCCCTTTTAATTTCTAAAATTCTATTAAACCAAATTAGATCATGTTAAGTTTAAAAGTGAATGATCATATCTTGGTTCAATATGGAGGATCTGGCATCTTGATAATTATCAACACATTTACCTAATTAACTTGATGATATTGTATTCTATCATGAGAGCATTGGTAGGATTTGCGTACCTAAGTGATTAGAGTAGGTGCACAACTAAATGCCTAAAACCTAGGTCCAAAAACCTACAAATCTGTTAGGAGCTTCAATCCTAAGAGGTATGGCATTGATAGATACCAATTTTTTCCCCTCTATTTTCTTGAGTACATAAATCATGGTTTTGGACCTTAGAAGAATGTCATGTTAGAGTATTTTAAAATAAAATATAATAAACATACCACTTATTCTATACTAAAAGGTTTTGCGGATAGTTCCCAGTATCAATGTACCTATTTTAGTTTTGACTGCTGGGTTGATTTTTAAATCTTCTTAAATTTTAAGTTTTTCTTATTAACTAACCTGAAGTAAACAAGGCACTAAAATTAAATAGATAATCTAGAAACAACAGTTAATTAAATACTTTACCTGAGATTTTCTTTATCACACTTTCAGTAAGTTTAAAGATTTCCACTGGTTGATTTTCTTCCAAGTAGTTTTATTTTATAATCTTAATATTAAATCTGTTAATAATGCCTTAGTTTTTGTTGGAATAGTTATGTGAAATATATTTTCATTCATCATTCAAAGCTTGATTATAAAATATTCAGAACATAGATTTGACAAAAATTAAGATCGTGTCTACTTGAAGGCTTTTCTTTTGGCTTTTGAATCTTAGTCTATGCAAAATTGACATTGAGGCTAGCTTCTTTTAGGCACGATGTCCATCTTTATATTAGTAAATGCAACTTCTTTGATCTATTGAATGTTCTGAATTATTTATAGAGTTTAAAAAATCCATCAATGTGGTTTGCCAGTGTTTTCAACACCAGTAACATTCACATACCTTTAACTTGCATGAAGTTAATGCCTCTTCTTGAAAATCAGATCAGTATAAATTCTGAACCCCAGATTACTGAAGGCTTTCCTAAAGCTTGTTGCATATTAGACTGGCCTGAGTAAAACAAGGAAGTGAAAACAAACTGAAAGGCTGGGAGGGGAGTTCGTGACAACTTATTTTCTGGGCCGGTTTAGTGTGTAACAAGCATAAGAGGTCTGAAAACAATAAAGTATATTTGTGGGGTACTTTGAGTATTTTTTTAAAATGTTTTATTTATAATTAATGTTGGTTACAAAATTAATGTTCTATTGGTATATTTTTTTTATTTTTTAGGTTTCCTGATGAAAAAGATCCTCCTTATGAACCCACAAAATTGCTTATGTTGCAAAGGATAAAGCCATTTAAAGGGAATGATTATAGGCACAAAAGAATTTTGGTTGATTTAAAACTTGACGGACCGGTAAGGTTTTACATAATTTTTTAATTTATTATTCTTAAAATGAATCAATAGTTAGAGGGGGAAAAAAATCATTACTTAAACTAGCTAAAGTTTAAGAGTCGTGAGCCAGTTAACCTGCTTGCCCACAAGTAAGCTCTTATAAATTATATAGTCTTTTTTTTTAAGGCTAACTTGGTTTTTAGCTTGACCAAGGTAAAAACCAAGTTAGTATAAGTTTTGAAGGTAATCCAATCTACAAGCTCAATTTAATGTGATCAGTTTCCTTTTAGTAGAAATCAGGTCTAATATACTTTGTTACTATCTGTTTTATAATCTAATTTCTTTACTAATTTGTTGTCTGGATCTAAGAATCATTAGTTTAAACTAAACTTACTTAGCATTAAACTGATGAATCAAGAATGGGTATATTTCAAACAGTGGGTATAATATTTTTTTCTGTAGGATGCCTTGAGTCTAAAATTATTTTATTGTAGTTTATGATTAATTTTTTTTTATTAATTTATTTTTAGTTGAGCAATATTGCCATTGTGAAGAACACTCCAGATGTGGCTAGCAGATTATACAAAATTAAACATTTGATTAAAATTACTCCCATCAGAACACCAGATGGAATCCCTGATGAGGGTGATGTTAATGCTGGATATCTAAAAGAAGATGGGGAATTTGTCATAAGAAAAAATCTTCAAGCTGATGAATCTAGGCTCATTGCTACTGAGGAATTCCTTACTAGACCTAATAGATTAGATTCAGACACACTTATCAAACAGTCAAGGGATAAATGGCAAAATCCTTATCATTAGGTAGAATGCTATAAAATTAATGATTAAATTCAGTTTTATATCAAGCAAATCAGTCCACTCAAGATGACCAATAATGGTCTACGTTTTCTATTTTGATGTTATTTTCTCAACTCAGTCAAACTAATTTAGTTAATAATTGAATGTTGTTTATAGTAGTTCTTTTAACTTAATTATTAAATATATTAATTTTAATAAAATATGTATATATTATACACAATTAGTAATGTTTTTTACTTTGCTCCTGTTGAAATAAATAATTAAAACGTTTTAAATAAAAATGAATGACAATGAATAAGTAAGAATACATTTGGGGTTGATTTAATATTTTTAAAAACAGTCTTAATGCCTATAATAATGGAACTGGATATTACGTTGTTAGTCAGAGTGCTAAAATTTGCCTTAAGTTTAGTCTACACCGGGACTCAAAGAACATGGAGTAATCGACTGATTCAGCCCTGCAACAAAAACACGCATCATTGAGTCTCAGTGTGGACTGAGCTAAGATATTTAACAATTTTTTTTCTTTTGCTTTAATGACAATGGTGCAACAAGCTTTGATTTCATAAAATGTTTCATCATTGAAAATAACTGTTCTTGTTGTTTAGTGTTACAAAACAACAAGAAAGTTGGTTTTTAGGTTTCCATCTAGGAAACAAATCTCCGGTTTGCGTGCAATCGGTCTGGTTAAACAGTATTTCAGTTAAGAGAGGTTCTACTGTATGGTGTTAGGGGATGTTATTATTTGTAATTATTGATTTGAACCCTAAATGAAAGATAATGCAAAGGTATCATCAAAATCCAAGGACTAACTGCATTGATCTAAATGTTATATTTTGATGCTTCATTTACTGTACTGTTTGTAATATTGTAAACATTCTGCGGTCTTGTGGAAATTCCAACTGCACGATTTATGTGCCACAATTATTTACAGAAATGGTGTAGCATGTTGGTATTTTTTTATTCAGATGTAAAGTATAGTATTTTACTTTTAAAATGAATAAAAATTATATTTTTTATAGTATTAAACTTTTAATGTAAAGTTTATTTTATACCATAAATACTAAATTACTAAAATAGTGAATTCTCTAGAGAGGTCTAGTAAATACTTAATTAATTTCCATTTGTGGTAGTTTCTGTTTTGCTATTGTTATACTTGGAACAGAGGTGACCTATAATTAAGGTGAATTATAATTAAGATTTGTATTTACTGCCAACGTGTTTACAAGGTAAAATTACTCCTTTTTAGAGCTGTTATTTAATCCTGTATTTATTTATAGATTAATTGCTTTGTTAATCTTATTTATTTTTGTTATAATTTGTTGATGATTCCAATTTGTTGGAATTACCTATTTTAACCCGGGTAAGTTGCAGAGCATTACACGCCTCAAGTGACTTAACTAGTGGATCTGACATATAAATTGGCTCGTGTCGTATGTTTCTGCGTACGAAATAGCCCGTCTTAAGATCATTGGCTTAGCTAGTGGATTAGAGTTTAGAGGGGTCTTTGATGAGAAAAAAAAAAAAAAAAAAAAAATGTGTTAGCAGTTTGGTATAGAAGTAAGAATGGGGGACTACAGATCCCAACAATATTTGTCCCTGCTATGCCAAAGTGTTAGCCAAATTTAATTGAAATCAGTTTACTTGTTTAGGGTCTATGCTTCTCGAGACAGGTATTTATTACAGTAGAAGTATTTTGTATCAAAACTTTGTACTAGAGGAAAAAAAGAAGGTCACGTTTATTAATAGAAACATTTTAAATGAGGACATATTTATGACTACACCAACTTAACAAGTTGTTATTGATCCTCACAGAAACTGTTCATCCTATCCTACATATTCATGCTAATTGGAACAGTGGGATAAGACTCAAAATTAAATTCCAATGAAACCATGCATGTTGATATTTCAACAGTGACCCAATATTTTTTAATTCATCCGTACTATACAAATTAATATGAGCACACAATTCATATTACAGTAGAGTTTTGATAATCCAAGTCTAACAAGAGTTCTAGGTAAGGAGGGGGAGCGGGTTCCCTGAATTAAACATAATTAGGACAGGACAGAACAGTGCTAGAGTAAAGATGGTTCCTTATGATTTCATGGAATTCCATTCCTATCTGAGCAGCTGTGTCTACATTCAAATTCAGGGAAGTCTAATAATTTGTTTCTTCTTCTTCAGTTCTAAGTTAGATCTTTAACCAAAAGCATCACGTGACATTTTTATAATGAGTGAACGAAAACATACTGAATCTTCCGTATGCTGTGAAAGTAGATGCTTTGTTGGGTATGTATAGGTAATGGTGTGTCACTGAAAACAATTACACGTTAGGTGTGTAACAGTGAGTTTTGTAATTTGAAACAGAATGATGCAATTTTTTAAAAACCCTAATGAAAATAATTAAATATTAATGTAAGAATTATTTTTCAATAAAGAATTCACATTTTCCCTAAATTTTTAAATGGTAATCTGAGTTAGTGCCGGTCGCATCCAACTCGGATTAGTGAGACTCTTACTGTACTTCCTAAAGTAACAGAAGCTATGTGTTCGTTCTGAAGAACTATTTTTTGTCTTTGATTTCAAAAATTCCAAGACATTAATCCATTTCAAACATCAGGTGTCTGTCTGTCATTTAATTTTTGCGAACCGATATATTTTAAAAACTATTCGTCTGGTTTTATAGAAATGTGGATGGGAGGTCCTAATTACCCCATCATTGGTCCCATATAAGTTTAAACCTTATGCTCCATTGTTTCTTTTTCACATGTGCACAAATATACACTTAATTACACCTATATATTTAAAAATTTGAATGGTATGTTGAACGTAGCCCACAGGGGATCCCATGTAAAAATTTAATTAATTTCAAAATTTCAAAACTATTTTGACAGATTTAAAATAGAAGGAGGGAACAAATTTAATATATTAGATGATAATAGTTTAAACACGTTATAGAACGCAAGGAAGCTATGTGCCACCCTAATTGACAAACTATTTTTTTATTAATAACTTCATTTAGCGAACTTTAGTTTTTTGGCAAACAAAAAATGTTTATGCCCCGATCAACACTAGGGGTCAGCCTCTTCATACATCTACTCAATGTGATCATTAGTAGCGTTGGGAACCAATCGATTGAAAAAAGTCGACTAAACGGTTGTTTTAAAATATTCATTCATTCGGTTGTGGATATCTAGTTTTCATTCGAATGATATCAGTCTATAGTTTGAAGTTGTATTAGTTGTAATTCGGACGTGTATATGTGGACGTATGTATAACGAGATAACGAGTGTCATGCGCCTTCTCACCCCTCCTCCGCTCTGAGCCCTTCACCGTCGTTCCTTTCCCCTACCCAAAACAAAAAATCATCCGAATGAAACATTCGAATGAAAAAGTCGACTGGATTCAGTCTCAGTCTATATTTTTTCATTCGAATGAAAACGATGTCGTAGCAGGCTGTAGTTTGGGACGAGATAACGAGTGTCAAGCGCCTTCTCACTCTCACCCCCCCCTCAGCTCTGAGGCCTTTACTGCCTCCACCGTACTTCTCCTATATAAAAAAAAACCATTCGATTGAAAAATTCGACTTGCGAGTTCAGTCTCGGTTTATATCTTTATTCATATATCCTATACCCGCTATGAGACTGTTTTCAGTCGATTGAATTCAATCGACTGTTTTTTCTCGAATCGACTTATTCATTCGGTTGTTTTTTCTAGTCGGTTGTCCCAACGCTAATCATTAGCATGTCACATGAATCACCTTTCATCACTAGATATGTCAGTGTAAGGTAAAAGGTGAGTTAGGAATATCCTAACCATTTGGCTACGCCTAACCCCTATAAACCCTTTAAAAAATGAAAGATTCGTTTGTGTTAAATAACAATATGAGACTTTTAGGAGCTTAGCATTTTTGAAAAAAATAAAATAAATAACATGCTAATAAGTTTTCCATTAGATAAAAATTTATTAAAAAACTATAAATAATAAATAATCATTTCTGGTTTTGCAATATTAAACTGCAATTCAACATACAATGCAAATATTTAAACAATTAAATAAGCTTAAGATGGAAATTTATACTTTGTTATAGTACAGTTTGACAATTAAAATAACACAAAACATTTTTTAACTTTGACTTCAGAAGGCCAAGTTAAGACGGTCACTTATGAATATACTACTTTATTTTCTAGAAGGATGTTACTTATTAGAATTAATATGAAAGCCTCACAAGAACTCATGTAATTGCTAAAAAATATTAAAAAGAATGGCTTATTTATTTTTCCAATAAAAAAATAAGAAGTGCTTCCAACTTTTTTTAATACAAAAAACAGAAATAGGATAAGTTAAAAATCACCAAATTGATGTAGTATTTAAAATATTGTTTAATAACTTAACTTGCCAGAGGCATAGCCTCAGTTCGTTTAGCTATATATGTATCATGCATATAAAATACATTCTTTAATTTTAGTGTTCATATAAAATTTTGTTATGGGAGTTAGCTTTGTGACATAGGCGACCAATCAGTAAGTTTGTGATTAATTCCAATACTTTATTCTTAGCAAAATTTAAATTTTTAGAACTTTTAAAATAATTATTACAAATAAAAAAAGTCTGATTCTTATACTGTTAAGGTATGTAATAAAACTTAATATAAATTTTGAAGTTAGCACATGCTAATTATTGTCCAGGTCCAGATAAAGATTTATCCATAAACTTCTTCTTTGCAAAGCAAAGCCACCATTTACTTGGCTTACCATCTGTATCTGAATAAACTTTATCACAAATCCTTACACCGGTTTCTTGCCTCAGCTGTTGAAAATATTGCCTCATCTGATCAGCTTCCTGTGGTGACGATGGTTTAGCATAAACTGAATTCAATGGAAAACCGGCTTCACCTGGAATGTCAAATTTAGATATTGCTAATGTGTACATTTCTTTCAACCCTTCATTCTTGGCTGAACATTTCTGTAGCTTTTTCAGACACTCTGTAATATAAAGTATAATGTAAATAAGTACTCGGTCGGCTTCACTTTTGATTTCGTATGTTCTGAAGAAGACATTGGCTTTGAAATAGTAAAGTGCTTCGTCAATGACATCTTGTGGATTGTCAGTGTGAATGGCGGGACCTCTGTATTGAGTCCTTAGGGGCAACAAGGCCATGTTACCAAGAGATTGGCTATACTCAGTTAGGGCTGAATGATAGGCAGGCATTTTGTCTGAAACATAAAAGTTTTTATCCATCAAGAATACAAATATTACCTTTTGTTAGGGTATAAAATGTTTGATAGCAGCATTGGGGAAGGTCACCATTTGGATGGGTGACAGAAAAATGTGGGATCAATTGCCAGACCACGCCCCCTGGTTCAGTGTTCACCCAGCATCGCTATATAAAGGGGTAGCTGCTAATCTGAAGTGACAACTAACTGGTTGTGAATGCCAATTATAAGGTTTGATGGCAATTATGTAATGGAGGGACACGCTAAACCCTTGTAATCCATTAAACAAATACATAGTTGTATAAGCCCTTTGCCAGGCCTAGGCCATCTTAGGGCTGTTGAGCTACGGAGTTGGTTATTTTATTTTTTATAAAATATTTGAAATGTGTAACTGATTAGTTTGAAAAAGTGGGCACAGTGAATGTCTCTAGAGTTTTTGGCCACATGCTGGTTAATAATATAGAGAACTCATATGGTACCAATACCATGAACAATTTTTTCTTCCAATACTAGTATTGAAACAGGTATTAATTAATACCGGGTTTAGAGGTACTCATATGATAAATTAATAATTTTATGGTATTTCAGCAACCTTAAGCTAATTATGCAGCACTACAGCCTCTACCAGTAAAAGTGAATTGTATGGTGCTGTTAACGGAATCAAATTACATAATTAATTTTTTCGCCCTAGAATTTTCAATGGCCACTCCGCTCATTTTCTGAAGAAAAACAACCCTGCTGCATATAGACCAGGTAGAGGTCCAAATCGAAGTAAAAAAATCGATGGCACCGTGCAATTCACTTTAGCCCCTCTACCAAATAAAAAAATACTAAACTAAGATTAAACTGAAGAATATAGTGGTGTTTGGGGAAGGGTTTAGAAAAGTGGGCAGGTATCACTCAAATGTATTATTTTGACAGAGGGATATCTATTCTTCTATGTTCAAATGGTACAGATATAGACAATGTTCTGTTGTACAAATGTTCTGTTTGACAAAAGGATATAATCGCTCAAGTGCATAAATTAAGCGAAATTGTGCAGCTAAGAGATTATCGACCACACCGTCTACTTCAGTTTAGCCGGTCTTTCAACCAAATAATAATAACAAATATCAATACAGCAAACAATAAAGTGTAAGTAATAATAACATAGGGGACGATGAGCGTGTCGTCTGGTTCAACCATATTAGTAACAATGGTTATGTGGGTATATTTATATTATATACAAACAGTAAAATTCACACAGCTCTTAAATGGCCTGCCTACAGAATTCAGAAGTACACCCTTCATACGGCATTTCACCAAAACCACAAGTAAAGTTTTCAATTGTAACTACCGCACCTAGTACAATCATTCGCAAGATACATAACAAACTTACCTAGACTAGATGACTCACGATCCTTTTTATGATTTAAATTTGTATTCCTAAATATTAAAAATAAACTTAAAATGTTTGACGAATCAACAAATAAGTAATATTAAAACGATAAAGATTATGATTATATCTTTTAGACTCTTATCATTCACTTAAATTAATAGCTAAAATGAAGATAACGTAAGCAAAGCAGGGTGTCCAATAATGATTCATTTATGAAAAATTGAGAAATCCCTTACATGTGTATTTTTTTCTAAATAAAGATCTTGTACCTGTATCCCTTCCCAAGGCTACTTTTACCACCTCCACTGTGCAACAGTTGTATGTGCGGAGAAAATCATAGACGTGACGTGATCGAGACAATTCATTGGTCCACGGTATTCTGGTCTGTACTCTGTACTCTACAGTCCGCGGCAACCGGGTAACGATAACGTTGCTCATCCCAAGCCTTTTGGTACTTTGATCCGCCCTTTGCCTTCAGTTTCAGTTCAGTTGCTGTTGTTTTCTTCGAATGCGAATCGTTCTCCGAATTATTCTTCTATCTCTAACAATCACGGAATTGTTTGTAAGTAATTTAATCGTCCAATACTATAATTTAACAAACAATTTATCGCATTATATAAATGCATAATTAATTATTTCTTTACCCAGACATATTTAAGCTTTGTTTGTTTTGTTTACACTGAACTGTGTGTGAGTTAAAGCATGAGGTTTTGTTGTTAGCAGTTATTTCCATATAATGAAACTGTAAGAATACCTACATTTTATTTACTTAATTTTAAAAATTCTATAAATAATATACTTAAAACCGATCGATTTTTGACACTCTAATTTGAAATTATTATTATTGAACTTGTATATTATTTATCTGAACGTATGGTTACGATGACGGTCAATTAGAATGGGCGAAACCGGCGTTTATATTAAAACCGGACAAATATTGAATTATAAAAACTTGGTCGCAACATCTTATCTGATATTAATGCGTGATAGCTGTATAAAAATTAACTTTACATTTTATAATAATTATGGATAACGAGGATCTCTCAAAATAGTATAAATAGAAGTTGTGGATTTACTACTAGTAAATTAGGATTGTACGTGCCCCCACTTTGAGGTTAGGTGATAAAATCCCGCATATTAAATTTAAAACCTTAATTTTGTGTACCCTTGAATTTTCAAGCCGCTATGCACCGCTTCGCGGTGCTCCGCTCATTTCCTGAAGATAAACAATCCTCCTATATACAAACCAGGGAGAGGTCCACCTCGAAAAAAATTTCTGGGGCACGTACAATCCGAATTAGCCTACTACTCTATATAATATTATGTTAATCATACTTATTTTCTATGACATTGTAATTTATAGTTAGAATAGTATTAACCCTAGAATGCTAAATGTACGTAAAAATTACGTACAGTTTCAGATAATTGTGAATCACAGAGAAACTGTAAACCACACAATCTCCACTCTCTAGCAGTGCTTCGTCTAGACCTTCCCGTAGCAGTACATACTCACTTTACCTGATTTACCTGATGCGTTAGTGAGGATTGACAATTATTTTTCATTAAGTCACCACGTAAATATTACGTATAGTTGTCTTTAAAGGTGGAAATACACATGCTAGTAAAAAAGCATGCCAGTGGCGAGTTACTAGCACGCACCTGTTTCTTGCCTTCTCTTAGCTGGAATAAATTGTGAAATAATTGTATTTGATTTAATTAATTTTGATAGTTTTATTAATTGTGTTTCAATGTATATTTTGAATCTATCAGTGTGGAATGAAATTAATCAGATTGTTCAGTTACTTGCAAAGAACTGGTTTTTTTTTTAAACATTTTAAAAATAATAAAAAGACAATAGAATGGGGGGGGGGGGGGGGGATTATAAGAAGACGAAGATGTGGGTAAAAGATTGGGAAGCTAGAAGGGAATTTGGTAGGGTTGGGACATCGATGTTTACATCGACATCGAAAGAACAAACATTGATGTTAGCCAAAACATCGATGTTAGCCAAAACATCGATGTTTTCGATACATCAACATCGGTCCTCCAAGCTGAAGACAAAAAAAAAAAAAAAAAAAAAAAAAATTCACCACTTTCAAAAAAATCTCTCCTTTTCGTTGTCGTCCATTTTAGGCTATGATGGATCGCTAACATCGCTCTTTTCGATGTTGACTGATACATCGAAAGATCAACATCGATGTTAAACATCGATTTTTTAAAGTCTGATACATCGACATCGATGTCCCAACCCTAGAATTTGGTACATGGAGCGAGTTAGTTTCAATGTTTTTAGGAATCAATTGCGAATGCTTCCAGAGAAAGTTGATGAGTTGTTCTCAGATTCGCGGGTGCGAAAGGAAGGAACGCAACTGAAGTCTGAAGGGCTGAGGGAGACTTGTGCTAGCTACTAGCAACCTTCCGCTGGCAGGCCTGTTTACACACCCTGTTGTAGGCTTGACTTCAATACCTAAATTATTTCCCTTTTCCTGTTTTTTTTTTTTTTATTTATTTATTTATTTTTTTTTTCATATTATATGAAGGATGACAGTTCCTAAAGCGTAGATTAAGAATATATTTTTTTTACACACATTTGAGATTAAAATCAATCAAACTAAACCAAAGGTTATTTATCGACCTAATAATAAAACAGAGGAGTTTTTTGCATGTTTATAAATAGACGTATTTTATTCTTAGTAGTAGAATGAATGATGTAAAATATAGTCCTGATTCAATTCTAAGAAGGCTTCGGAAATGAAACTATTTAGGAATTTTATTTAACCCTTGGGTGTGCATGTTCTAATAAAGACATGAGAAGGCGTGCACCCCTGTTAGATATGGGTTTTATTATTATTTTTTTTTTTTTAAATTATAAGATATCGTTGTTTAGTTTCATAATTTGCAAGCACAAAACAAAATCAGTCAGTCTCCATAATAATTTTCATTTATGTATAATTTACTTTTTTATGATTTTTTTTTTATTGTTTATATTATTTAATACGGGTACCGTATTAATTTATTTTGAATCATATGTATAAATTTCACTAAAATTAGTGTGATAATAAAAGTTAAGTAAAAATGGCGGTAAGGTCAATACGGACACAGAATTAAAGTATAATCACGCACGATGTAAAACAGTTACTGCTTCTCCTGATAAAAGCAAGAAATGTAGCTAGGAAGATCCCCATCTTCCAATCGCTCCCATTTCTTTCTAAATTTGACAGTTTATTTTTTCTCAAATTTGGGCCTAACAGGACCGCACGTTCCCCAGGATTAATTGCTTGGCCTTCATGATTGTTGAAAACATAGCCACTGATACCTAGCATTAGCTCTGCACAGAGCGAAGGGTGATGGCTAGTAACTTATATGCACAATAGTGATTTTGTCTTGTGAGAGAAAAATAATAAAATAGTGTGTTGTGGGCTTGGCAAGTGTATTCTAAAGCTGTTCCACTGGGCTAGCAAACAGACTACGTTTGGATCCTTTTTTCCAAACCCAGAAATACTCCCAAACTACCCCTAACCTCCTACTTATTTATCTGGATTATGATTGAGAGAATATCTTGCCATTTTAATGTTTCTTTCTCCACTTCCCTAATTTCTCCCATTCCTAAGGTATGGAAGCGCTGCGTTCCATACCCTTCACACCTCCTTTAAAGAGGTAACCTGTGGGGGACAGATGTCATCCTCAACTGTTAATATTGCGAGATATCTTTTGAGGCAATGTCCAGTTAAAACCCTAACTAGATTTCTCAAGTTGATATGATATTAAACTAGGAAAAATCTAGTTTTGGAGATATTAATGAAAATAAATCAGATTTTGCTGAAAATCAAAAACGATGACTACTTAGACAATTTTTACATTCTATGTAATATTGTGATGGAATGAACATTCGATTTTGGATGGGTTTAAATTGGTCCAAAAAGTGGTTTTAATTAATGTCTGTGTGACAGACACGAGCCGGAAATTGTTGTCTGAAACAGATTTCTGTTAGCATTTAGTTTTTCTTTAGAATGACCACAATGCCTTGTTACCTTTGGTAAGTTCAAAAGCTTAACGTAAGAAGGAACAATTAAAAAATAAAGAAAGTAGTCTGATAAGTAGAGTTCGGATTTTGCATATTTGCATATCTTTTTTTTATTGACCCAATTGATTTTTCTTTACAAATTATGACGTTTGGAAGGCACTAGGCCACTTTAAATTCAAATTTAAAAATGCATATTTTGCATATTTCGGGCATTATTGCATATAATTGCATATTTCCGGCATAAGTGCATATTATTGCATATTTTCGCATAAATATTCTCCTTTTTGTGAGAAATTTCCACTAAAGTGCATATTTTAAATTATTTTTCTATTCAAACATATATTATCTAGGTACCAAAACCTTTTAAGGATTAGAAGACATTCACTGTCTAACGGTGCACGTAAACCCCCTGTCTTATATAAGCTTCTGCTAGGCCAGGGGGTTTACCAGTCCCTACTGGTTGGTACCCAAAGAGGGCTTATTTTCTTGTTTTTCGACTTAATCCCAGACAAAGCTACCGCTGACGATTCATAGAGTGCTGCCCTTATTATCGGATTAAAATGGCTTCGATACCCAAATGAATGCACAACACGTGCATTAGAGTCCTTCCTTCTAGGGCCTCCTTCTAGAGCCTTCTTCGAGGGCTTCGAAAAGTCGGCAAATTTGGCCATCCCAAAAGCAAAGAGTGCCCTTAACAACCGCCAAGTCAGTCAGAGATTGGCATTTATTAAAGCTCATTTCGGGGTCTTTCCAACATAATTGAAAAACTGGTGACTCCCGGTTTAGAGCTGACGACAGCTGTAGCTCTCCTCGAGGAACGTAAGGAAAGGAGTAAGGGTTGCCAGGTCCGATTGGGGAAAGACTTCGACAAAAAATTGACGCTGTTATCCACCGTAATCCGGGTTGGACCACTGTGGAGAATGTCACCTGAATCCTGGAAGGGGCGGTGTAGTGTAGAGACGAAATAGAAAATCTGACCCCAGCTGACGTCGCTGCCCTAAAATATGTTCCAGTAGTGTCGTGCGACGTTGAGAGAACGTTTTCACATTTCAAAATGGTTCTTTCCGACCGCAGACGAAATTTTAAGATTACAAATTTAGAGAAAGTCTTAGTTGTTCAGACAAATTTTCGTTATTTTTCGTAAATTTAAATAATTTATAAAAAATTAATTGTAAATTTTAATTACTTTAAAAATATAGTCAATAACTCTATTGTTGCTGGTTATTCTTGTGTATTTCCCAGCCTAATCTTCAAATACCAGCTTTTTGGGTATTTTAAACCCTCGAAATGCACCTTACATAGCACTATTCAATATATTATATAGCTGCCTATTGGACTTTATATATTAGGAATAAGTGCATATTTGAGTGCATATATTTGGGATAAGCACATATTTGAGAGCATATATTTGGGATAAGTGCATATTTGAGTGCATATTTTTGGGAAAAGTTGCATATTTTATGTGCATATTTTGCAATTTTCAAATGCATATATTAAGGTTTTTAAGTGCATATAGATCCGAACTCTACTGATAAGGCATGTTTACACGTTCTTTTATTTAATAAAACAAAAAATCTATTAATTCATTGTTTGATTTAACGAAAAACTAAAATTCGAAAAAATTAAATAAGTTCAGCATGTCGTGTCGGAAATTATATTCTTATTGTAAAATGTGCAAACATGCATAATGTGATTTATCTTCTTTTTTGTTAATTGTATATTTATTTAGGAAAACAACAAAATAAAAAAATAAAAATTGCTTCCAATGAAAAAATTACTTTTTTGGTGAGCCTAATCTTTTTCTTAATATTTGGAATAAAACAGAAAAATTTGACCTATTTTCTTAATATGCATAATAATAAAATAGGCATTCATAGCTCCCTCAGGACTCGCACTATCTTTCTCTTTATATATACTACGTTTATTAGAAAGTAATAAGGGAGATATGAGAATAAATTTTTTAAGTATACATTTTAATATTTAGAATAGAGATAGAGCTGTAGGAGAAAGAGTTAAACCAGAGTGAAAGAAACAAAACCTATGACTTAAGAATATTCTATGTAAGAAGTGAGTATACTTAGTTACAAGAGTAGACATAGTTAAAATTATCAACAAATAAATAAGTCTTATGGTAGATATTTTGTATCTGTTTCATACTCACTGAACATAAATTTATATGCGACAATGACCTGTTATTTAATTGGTCCGTAATGGCTTTCTGAATGAAGTTTGCTTTGCCAAAAAGGCATTCTTGTAGGGGGCTTTTCAATTTAGGAAATAGTAAACATTGCAGATGTGGGACTAGTAGGGGGTGAGAGGGGGGGGGGGGGGGCTGAAGTACCAATGCCTATTTGTGTCTAAAATTGCCTGACGTTAATGATAAAAAGAACCTTCCACATGCCCAAACTGGGCTGACACATTTATAGATTTTTTAACAGTTTTTGAAGTGATGGGGTAACTGATAAGGGGCCTCTAAAAGTCTACGCCAACACAAAACTTGGGCTTTTGATTAAACAATCTTCCCATACTCTCATGTCAACTTTTAAAAGCTTTCGTCTCAAGTTTTTTTATGCAGGATTGTTTTTTATTTTTGAATGTTTAAATAATGCTTTAATACAAAAGTAGGGTCTTATATTTTTCAAATTCTAACCTATTAAACTTTTCTGAGTTTTCCAACAGTTATAAATAAAGTAAATTAGTAGAGATAGAAGTAAAGTAGTAGAGTTACCAATTGACCACCAAATTATTTTTGTTTTAAGGTACCTTTGATTTTGAATCCTTCAGAGGCAGCTTGAAAAGTTGGCAGTGGTTATGCAGCCTGTTCTCAATTCATCTTTAGTTGGCTCACCTCATCAAGGCCTCTTGTATATTAACACAGTCTGTAGGTATAATTTTTATTAGAGCATTTTACTGAATGATCTTAATCTTAACTATTTTTTAAACTGATTATTGGACATAACAATAGTCAGTAATATTTTAAAATTCATTATAGAATTACCGTATACATTTTTTAATTATTGAAAGGAATAAGTTAAGGTGATATGTTAATCTATTATAGCATTATTAATTGAAGGGGTTTCTCTATTAATGTTGCATGAGAACGATTCCCAGTAATCTGATTTCTCAAAATGTTCCTAGTTATGGGTTCTATTAGTTGAATTATTTTGTTACTAAAATTTGAAGTCAGCAGTTCAATGTAGAAAAATACCATCTGCTGTAAACATGCCTGAAATTCCAATATCTTTCTGGTTTATTAATTGCAGTTGCAACGTTTTTAGAGGCATCCATTCAATTTATTGTTTAAATTGTATCATATTTGGCTTTGTTGTAGGACTTATATGCTCATTTGAAGAATAACAATGTTCTGAGGACATCAATTAATGGTTTTTTTTTATCTGTTATTAATGGTTCTTATGACTCAAAACATTCATCATCATACTTCATACGGATTCATCACATATCTCTAGATTAAATCAATTTTACAAATAAAAGCTTTTTTAATTAATAATTACTTTTCTAAGCATTTAATAATATTTAATTATGAATAGTCTATACGTGTTCATGTTCAATTAACCAATTTGTTCATTAAATTTTTGTTTTTATTTGGATGTACCTGGGGAGTTAGTAGTAAAATAAGTTTAGTGAATATAACATATTCAAAGAAGGAAGAGATGGAGAAATCCTCTCAAGGTAGTCAGTCTAAACTTATCCAGGCTATTCTAGAAGGAGATTATGATACATTTAAGAAAATATTATCTACCTTTAAAAATCATAAATATAACATTGATGGATCCTTACAAATTCCAAATTTAGTAATTTTGGCTTGTAAATCAAACAGAATTGACATCCTTAAGTATTTGTTAAGTAGAGAAGGTGTGGGTATTATTTGTAAAGTGAATGGGGCATTTTATAAACCAGAAGAAGAAGATTCCTCTCATAATATATTTTATTATTCCATCCGAAGTGGCGATGTTTCTACAATTGATTATCTCATCAGATACTGGCCAGATAAATATTTTGATTCTCATCCAGATGAGTTAGAAAATTTATTAAGTACCTCTTATCAAGACGTGTTAATTAATAATATTTGTCTGAGCCATGAAATGAAGTTTTATATTGAAAGCAAGCTTTTAGATCTGCGTTTTTTCCAGTCAAGCCCAGATACAGAGATTTACAATTACAAAAACATTAAAGGAAGAATTGCTCTCCTGATTGACAACATAACTAATTTACTGAACTTTTCAAATGTTGATGATAAATATCTGTACACTGCAGTCTTCGTAGCCAAGAATATCCATATTTTAAAAAGTATTCTGAAAGCAACATATAAAGTATTTCCTTGGGTAGAAATAGAATTCTGCTTAAATTTCTTTATCTCTTTACACTCAAAAGAAAAACAAGAAATACATTTATTCTTTAGACATATTTTAACAACTTCACGAATGCACTATCACTTAAAACACATTCTTAATAAGCTTGTAGAATTGAATCAAGCAATTAATTCAAGAAATTTGCAGGATATTTGTAAGTTGCCTGAAGAGAGTCGTGATAAAATTGTTGGTAAAATTATAAATAATTTTCCTCCGTTCAAAGACTTGTACAAAGACTATCAGCTAATTAGGGATGTCTATTCCTTGAGGCAAATCAAGGACGCCATTGAATTGGCCCTGGCCGTAGATCCTTCCTCTAGAGAAGGACACTTGGTAATATTTAGGACTCTGCAGATATTTGGGGAAAACTTAAAATATTGTTTAGAAGCACCAAAACTTTCTTTGATGACAGTGGATTTAATATTGTTGAGTTTACCTCTTTCCTTAAGAAATATTGTGGTAAAATTAAGAAATGCATCATCTCCTGCGGTTTTTCTAACAACAAGATTGGAAATTGAAAATAGATGTGAAGACTTCTCAAGCCTCCAAGAAGATCTACAAAACATCTCAGATGTTATATCCAACCTCCTTCTTAAAAGAAAAAAGGATACTTTATTGGAGATTTTTACTGAGATCTCTCAACTTACTGATACCACGTGTTTAAATGAAATGCTGTCAACTGTTGAAAACTTATTGAAGAAAGGCAGCAATAGTTTATTTCAGATACTGGGTCATAATAGAGCAAATAATCTTTTTATTGAACTACAAAGTAAAATGAAATTTATGAATAAGCTTAAACTAAAGTTGGATCAGATTAAAGGTGTACTTCAGCATTCTATTCATCAAAATAATAACAATAGTGAGGAAAGCTTTGTCAATTATTTGTCAGAATTTTTAAATTTGGCTATTGCCTATAAATTTAAGCAATGTAAAATAAATTTAAGCAGTGAAATATTTTTTAAGAAATTAAAAAGATGTTCAGATATTTTATTGAAAATTTCAAGTTTTAACTGGGATTCTACTAAACTTAGTTTTTTACGTAATAACATCATGGAGTTGTTGTTATACATGAAGTTTGGAATGCAAGAGAAAGATATTCCTAGGTTTAAGATTGTCTGTGAGTTGCTTTCTTGTATTGGAATGGATGATCATCAAAAAAATACTGTTCATGAGCTATTGGAAGAGATTACTGGCAGAAAATTATTCATATCAGTTAACAATTTTCATAATTCCCATTTTGAAATTAATTTCAATTTGATATCAGATGAATTAAAGGAGTTACTGCATAGGAATGGAATCAAGTCAAAATTAAATTATTCATTTAGTTTACATTTGTCCAATAAAAATTTGCTTGCATGTATTAATGTATTGCTGATTGATATCATGTCCTTATTACACTCTCAGGGAACACTTGTAAACAATCTCTTATCTTTGGATGATAGTCCTTTCATACTGACCGGACAAACATTGCATCAGTTATTGGCTCATTGCGACTATTTATTGGATGTATTAATGAATTATTCTGATCAAGCCTTCACAATATTCTTAAATGCTATTGCTTTTGTAAAAGAAACTTCTAATTTGTGTAGTAGGAATCACTTACTTTGGGAATCTTCATTTAAACCAAAATCTCGTTATGATAAAGATATCCGTACTATTACTAACAAGATCCTGTTGTTTATATCTCTCGAAGAAGGAGATTTAGCTTCTGTAAACATAGCTGTTAAGAATGGAGCAGATTATTTTGCAAGAGATTTCCACTTCTCCACTTGTTTACATTTCGCTGCCAAAGCTTCTAACAGTGTTGCAGCAGAATATATCCTCTCTCAAAATGTCAATGTGGATCTTAAGAATAATTTAAACCAATCTCCATTGCACGTAGCTGCTAAATTGGGGAGGACAGAGACTGTGTGTCTGTTATTGAAACAAGGGTTATACATCAATGTAGTTGATTGTGAGGGTAAAACACCCATGCATTTGGCTTCCTTAAATGGCCATCCAGAAACTGTTTCTATTCTAATTGATAATAAAGCTGATTTCAACCATGATGACAATTTTAGAAAGATACCTTTACATTATGCTATTGAGAATAATCATTTGGATGTAGCAAAGTTATTTTTGAAAGATAAACCATACCCTGAAACTGTTTTATCAAGAAGGCTTACCACATGTTTACACTTAGCTGCTGAAGAAGGCCTTTTGGATTTAGTGAAGCATCTTATCCATCAAGGTGCAAATGTAAATACTAAAGCAGCAGATGGATCTGTAGCATTACATTGTGCTGCAACCAATGGTTACCTTGATGTGGCTGAGTTTTTAATAATAAAAGGAACACATATAAATTCAAAATCATTTAGTGGTTTTACTCCTTTGCACAATGCTGCAGCAGCTGGTAATTATGATGTGGTAAATTTGTTACTTAAATATAAAGCTGATGTTAATTCTTTAACTCAAAACAATGCCACACCGTTGTTGTTTGCCTCAGAGTTGGGATGTAATGAAGTTGTCAGGTTATTATTGGAATGTGGCGGAGATGCTGAAATATGCTCTGTTCATAGATTGAACCCCCTTCTTTTTGCTACACTTCATAATATTAAGAAAGTTGTTGAGTCCCTAGTTTTGTATAAAGTGAATGTTAATGTTAAAGCTGATGACAATTATACTGCATTACACTTTGCTGCTAATAATGGGTCTAATGATGTTGCACTTATCCTTGTCAATAACAATGCATTAATAAATGCTAGAACAAAATCTGAAGGCCTTACACCTTTGCATATTGCTGCCTCTGCTGGAAAAAGTAATATAATTGAAACACTTATTGATTGCGGTGCTGATCCGAATGTTCAAGACAACAATGGAAATACTCCTCTTCATGTGGCTATAATGGGTAACCATGAGAGAGTAGTGACAGTGCTACTTGAGAAAAAAGCCAATGGTAGCATTTTGAACAATGAATTAATTAGTCCCTTATTTATTGCAGCTGGTGTTGGGGCTAAAGAATCTTTGATGTTACTTTTGGAAAATATATCTTGTGAATCCTTAAATACTTTTGAAAATATGTCACTGTTACATGTATCTTCTTCCTTCGGACATGAAGATGTTGTTGAAACATTGTTAAAACACGGAGCTAAAGTTAATGTCCTCGACGAAAATGGCCAATCTCCTTTATATTTAGCTGTAGAAGGTGGTAACAAAAATGTTATTGATGTACTAGTTGCTTATGGTGCTAATTTCGAATCTAATCAGCATAATCTAGAAATGATAGCATATTCTGTTATAAATAATCATAAAGACATCCTTGAGACATTGTTGTCAAAGGGCATTGACATTTCAGAAATAGGACCTGATGCACTTCTTGCAGCAATAATTTTGGGATATAAGGACATAGTAAACGTGTTATTAATTAATCAAGTGAATCCTAACGCTGATATTATTATTAATAATAGAAACCTTCAAATTGTCAATCTTATATGTTATGAAATGTATGATTTTTTAATGATTAACATAAGAAGAATATTTATTGGCAACAAAGAAGGTATGAAACCTCTTCATATGGCATGTGCTAAAGGCCGAAAAGAAATAGTAGAAATGTTGTTGGCCAAAGGAGCCAACATAAATTTTATCCTTCCAGATTCAGGGTCACCCCTCCATGTTGCTGCTTATTTTGGATATGGAGATGTTGTTCAAGTTCTTGTCAATAATGGAGCAGAAATACATTCTAGAGATAAGAACTACTTAACTCCATTTATATTAGCTGTATCCCAAGGTCACCTTTCAGTTGTAGAAGTTCTTTTAAAGCATATCAATATCAATTCCAGTTACAATGATGGTTGGACTCCATTACACTTTGCATCTCAAACAGGAAACTTAAGCATAATTTCTCTTTTAGTAGAAAATGGAGGGGATATTCGAGCTAAAAGCCATGACGGTTTAATTCCTGTTCATATCGCATCAAAATATGGTCACAAACATATTGTCGATTTCTTTTTAAGCCATGGAATGAATGTAGAAGAACATGATGCAGATGGTCGTACTTTATTACATTATGCAGCTAAAAATGGGCAGCTAAATGTTATTAAATATCTTGTGGGTAAGCAAGTTAATATCAATTCTGTGGATTTAAAAGGATCTACTCCTCTTCATCTTGCCTCTGCTTTTGGAAATAAATATAGTGTGGAGTGTTTATTGCAATCTGGAGCTATTTTTGATTCTGTTGACTTTAATTCAAATAAACCTGTCAACGTTACACGTTCTAAAGATATTTACAATTTATTGTTGTTTACAGAAAGACTTTTTAAAGCTGTAAAGCAAAATAATTGTTCTGAAGTTGTGAGTAACATTAAAGCTGGTGCATTTGTTAATGCTATGGATTCTGATTCTGCAACTGTTGTGCACTATGCAGCTTGGAAAGGCTATGATAAAATTATTGAAATATTGCTTGAAAACAAATGTTCTCCTAATATTCCTGGTAAGAGTGGTTATACTCCCATTCATTATGCAGCTAAATTTTCTCACTTTAAAGTGGTTTTATCTTTACTTATAAATGGAGCTGTGTTCAATGCAGAATCAGATTCTGGCAAAACTCCCCTCAATATGGCTACTGACAAAAGAATGATCACTTTACTTGGTTTGATTACCAAATGTTTTTTGCATGTAAAGAATGGTAACATCAATGTTATAAATAATTTAAAAACTATAAAAGATTTTAATATTATCAAAGCAGTGATGAAAACACGTGACAAAGATGGTAAAAATCTGATTGTTGCTGCTGTTAAACATAAATTTGTGGGATTAATTGAATTGGAGATAATATTTCTTGGCGATATCATTTCTAAAATGGCTACTACTAAGATACTATTTATGCAAGGAAGATTTGATAAAGCTTTTTCCTTGCTTAAAACAATATTAGAAGGCAAAAAAGACCTTTTGGGAGATTGTTACCCAATTATTTTAAAAGCTGAAATTATTGGTGCTGAACTTTTGCTCAAAAAAGAAAGATATGTTGAAGCTTTAGAGTTATGTGAAAAGCTCTATAAAAAAATAAAACAGTTTTTAGGTAATGATTATGAAGATGCATTGGTTATCGGACTTTTAATTTCAATTATTCTTTTCAATATGGGAAAACATAGAGAATCAATTGTTATAGTTGAGAAAGTAATTGAAAAACAAAAACAGTTGGGTGCGGACGAACCTGATATGATGGAAGCAAAACACTTTTTAGCTAGTACTTTGGTTGATATTAAAAAATACGAAGATTCATTAAAGATGAATTATGAACTTTTTAACCAAAGAAAAAAAACTGTAGGATTTTATGATGAAATGACACTTAAATTGTACAGCAACATAGCCTTAGCACTGTCTAAAATGGGTAAATATGAAGAAGCTTTAAATATTTATCAAAAAGTTTCTGATGCTTGGATTCAAGTTCTAGGTGCTTCTCACTCTCAAACCCTAAAGTCTTTGCACAACATGGCTTCAGTTTTATTAGACATCAGAAAGTTTGATGAAGGTTTGAAGATTCTTAATGAAGTATTGGAAAAACAAAAGGCAGTTGGCAATTCTGACCATGCTGTTTTTATGACCCTGGCAAATATTGCTGAAGTACATTTGGTTCAGAATAAAATTATTGATGCTCTTTCATTTTTTAAAGATGCCTATGCTTTGGGACTCAACATTTTAGGACCTCACCATGATCAAGTATCAAAAATCTTCTATAAAATAAAAGCTATCAAGGAATTTCTTAATTTTACAGTTAATGATAACATAGGTGACATTTTAAAGAACATCCAATTAAAATTGTTTGCAGCAGCCAGTGCTGGTGACGAAAATAGTGTGGCAAATTTTATTTCACAAGGTGTTTTTGTTAATGGGAGAGATGATGAGGGTAGAACTCCCTTACATTTTGGAGTCAACAGTGGCAGTGTAGAAGTTGTCACTCTCCTTCTAGATGGTGGGGCTGATGCAACTCTGACTTCTAATAAAGGAAATACACCTTTACACATTGCTGTTAGCAAAAGTTACAATTTATTAACTGAAATATTATTGAAAAACGTCAATGATTCCAGACTTAACTCTTTTATTAACTGTAAAACTAATGCAAGTGGGACGACAGCTCTTCATATTGCTGCTCAAAATGCTTTTATAGAGGGGATTACAAGTTTATTGGAACATAGTGCCATTTATAATATGACAAACAGAGAAGGTAAAACACCTCTTGATATTGCCAAGGATGATGAGGTTATAGCACTTTTCAGGCTTATTCACCAATTCTTTTCTACTGTGAAATCTGGTTATAAAAATATTGTTGAAAAATTAACTGGATTAGAAGCTGGGATTTTAAAATGTGTTGTCAATGCACGTAATGCTCAAGGTAAAACTTTAGCACAAGTTGCTATTGACAATAATCTTCCTGATTTAGCTGGAGAAATTTTAACTTTTATAAAATCAAATTAAAACAAAGTTTCTTTCCTTTTGACTTTAACCTTTGAATAATGTAAATTAATCAATCGATTAGTATTCATTAAACCTTTTTATATTACATTTATACAAAAGATGTTTGGGATGTTTGTCCTTATATTAACATTACCTGTAAAAACCAGAGGTCTTTTGAAACACCTGGTATAATTGATTGCCAAATCATTGAATATGAGAACTTGTGTAGACTGAAACTGAACGTTTTTGAAGAAAAAGAAAAAATATAACTTTGATTATTCAGGTAACCGCATTTCATCAAGTGTTATAGAAGAATTCACTGCTGCCTTATATTCTGGTCCAGAATATGGCAGCTTCTATATAGTCCTTTGATAAACTACCTGTTTATAAAAATTGCCTTATATTCATTGAACACAACATAATAGTGTTAAAATTTGTTGGGTGCTAGGTTAAACAGAACACTATTGTTGAAAGATGATTTTTTTTTTAAAAAGTTATAAAATAGATTAGGTGTTAGCAATTGAAATTACGGAGATTCTACTAAGATATCATGGATATAAATCTAAAGTAAACAAGGACAATATAAGATACTCAGTTGATTGATCAGAGTGTAGAAATAATAAATGTCACCAATCTTCGCTTAACAGCTGTCACGGAATGATTTAATTTTAGCTATCATAGTGTAGCTTACCACTGTCACCAGTGGACTGCCACAAACCAACCTCTTTTTTGTGAACTTCCTTCGTGTATTATTATTTTTTTATTTCTTATCATTTTTACATTATAGTAATTACTGTACTGTGTTGTATTTTGATATACATTTTTAGATTTATAGTATTTCGTTAGGTAAATGGTATTTTCTTAAGTCTGTAAGTGTTTGATCTCTGAAAGTACCCTACCCTACCCTAAGTACCCTATACACAAAATTGAAACTTATTTGTAACAACCCAATCACAGGAAAATGATAAGGATGCCCCAAAACATCATCTCTCAAGAACTTAAGGTTGAATTTTAAGGGGTTTACTTTTTTAACTGAAATACGTCATGTGGAGTGTTGAATGAAAGAGGAGGAGACTCCCTGTGTACAAATGCATATTTGGTTTCATTTTTGTAATTCATCTTTGAGCCAAGTGACCTTAAAAAATTGCATTTTCTATGTTTCGTGTTCCCTCTATTTTATTTTATTTTTTTTTTTTTTAATAAACAAAAAAATCTTAGTTATTATTTACACATGATTTCATGGAAGAATTCACTGCTGCCATATACTTGTCCAATAAAGTTTAATATATTTATAGAAACTACCTGTTTATCAAATTTTCCTTGTTCTTATTCATTAAACACACCACATTTAGTAACAAAAAATAGTGTTAAACTGTGTATGTGTGTATTTTTTTAGTTATTACTGTTATTGCTATCTCCTGGACATTATATCTCTAGTGGGTTTGGTAATTCTTTTAAATATAGAGCATTAGGACTTACTTTTATTTTACTACAACATTTCATGTTGATCTTACCTATTAATACAAATTTCTATCTTTAAATATCACATGCATCTTTTATTTTAAAATAACTTATATTAATGAATCCACCATATATTACACATATACATTTCCCTACTTATTTATTATAGACATGTACCCATTAGATCAGTTTTAATCGAGACATAGCATTTACTTAAACTTTTTTTATTTTAAATCAAATTATAATTTACTGGAAACAGACTGTGAAAAATACACTCCAGCGCCGGGATTATTAGCTAACCTCTTTTTGGAAATTTTTATTAACTAACCTCTTATTACAATATGGTGGTAATTTTATGTTTTACATAATTGGCTTTAACATGTATGTGCTAATTTTTAGCGAAGAGATTAGATGAGAAAAACATTTAGCTGATATTTAAGTAGTTTGTTTGAGATGAAAACTTACTTGGTTCACATTTATGATTATACCATTAATAGTATAACCCAGGGTAAAGTGATCATAGTATTAAATTTTGTGTATGAAGCTAAGCAGCATTAAATTAAACGCAATGGAATTGAACGCATTAAATTGCAATGGAAAATAGAACATATTCAATTATGGAGGGGGGTTAGTTTATTGTCCCTGTAACATTTGTGTATAAACTGGTCTGGTGGCCTGAAGGGTTAATGTGGGGTGTCGTTAAGTAAGAACTTTCTGTAGTAGTTAACCTCTATATCCAGTCAACTATGCTTCTGATATTGTCCTATGTTTATTCTTAACTGGGAGACTTCTAATGTAGGTTTTCTCTGTTATTACCTGATAATTATTTAATTGTTTTTTTTTTGTTCAAACCAACAATGCATTGGTTTACCTTTTTTTACTACAGAGGAGTAGGTGAGAAATGTTTAGAATAATAATTATTTCTTAATAATTTAAATCTCAAAGTTTAATTGAAAAAAATTGTCCAGTATTAACCATGAAAGGAATAATTCAGTCTATTTATTTAATAACTATGTTTTACTGGAATCAAATACATTTTTATGATTAAAAATTATTTTGATGTATTCAATTAAAAGAAAATAGTTAATTATTAGTTATTTACAATGTTTTTGTTGTTTAATTGATGTGTATTATTAGATATGCTAGTTAAATGTTTTTTTTTTTTGTACTTCTTTAAGTATTGTATTTTTTGTTTTACATATGTACTTTATAATATTATATCACATTCAATTATTTACATTATAATTTGATAACTTTTAGCCTACTGCTGTATCGAATTTATTTCCTAAGGGCAGGAATAAATTGTTATGTGATAATTATAAATAAAGAGTATGCATTTTATTTTCTTACATTTTATATTTTTGTATTAATATATCTATAAATTTTTATATAATATCTTTTATTATGTTGGGTTTTTTAAACATTATACTTGTTAAACACATTATTAGTTTTATTTTTTGTTGATTTTTTTTATGCTTCCTTTTCTTTTTAGAGTTTAAGGATAAAAAATGGTTTTAAAAAATGAATTTAAAAAAAAGAAGAAATACATGAACTATTGCATGTCTAAAAACTATATTTTAGTTATGGTTAGCCGATACTGAAGGAATTTGGTACACAAGAAATTATTAGAATTTGAGCACTTAAGGGAATGTTAGCTGAACAATAAAAAGTTCAAATTTTTCGTTAGGAAATAATAGTAGTTATCTAATACTTCTTACTTGACAGGTAGGATGAACCACTTATTTGAACCTAGCAATTAGGCCTTATAGTAGACCCATTTTACTAGCCCTGTGGTGGAGAGTTCCAGCTACTTCACACATCATACATTTGTACATTGTACCGTCAAAGCGGTGTGGTCATTAGTAAGCTATGTAAGCGTGCGTCAAAGTGTCCCTTTATTTATTTAGGAAATGTCTTTAATTCTTCAATTAATGATACAAACATTTCTTATGCCAAATCTGCTTCAACATACTTCAACATACATTGACGTTATAGATTCACTTTTTTTTTTACTAAAATTAATTTTAAATCATTTTAACTAGATGATTGCTTTGAGATTTTGGGATTATTATATTTGCAATGTTTAGGAATCAATAGAAACAGTTTAACTAAAACATACATTTTGAACTATTGCTGAGTAAAAATTTTAGTTAAATTAAACTTTCTGACATATCTTCATCAGTTTTTTTTTTTTTTATGAAATTTGAGCTTTATTACTTAGCTTTTTTGTATTTAGGGTGTAAATATGATCAATTTGTACTCGGGATTTGCCTGCAATGGAACTACTATTGCTAGTGAAATGCGAAAAAAGGTCGGAAGTGAAGTCAAGAAATACATTCAAAAGTTTTTTAAGTAGAATATTTTAGATTCATAAATTCTATAATATTCTGCTGAAGAGAAAGCACAGACAAAATTTATAACAATTTGTTAACTGTTCTACACCTGCATCTTGTTCTGTTTTGTTCAGTTTTGTCAATTATCACTTTTGGTTAAGACTGAGGGCAGACGATGTACCATAAAAATATTAAATTGGGTTCCAATGGAAAATATGAGGAATAGCGAAATGGTGAGGTGACATGGAAACGGGGGGCTATGGAAAGAAGTGAATAGAGAAGGCTGGGAAAAGTATATGAAGAGGAATAGCTGTAATGTGATATGAACTAAGTTATTGTACTTGTACTTTTATTTGATTAAATATAACAATACAAAACATTAACAAATAAATCATAAAATTACTTAATGATAGCAAACAACCATAACCCTACAATAAAGTTAAAATTAATGAAATTATCTTTATTTTGACTTACTTCCGGCAAAATGTTTTATCTCGTCCTCCCATCGTTTTTAATTACATTTTTTAACTAATCCTAATTTTAATTCATATACTTTTCCCATCCTTCTCCATTCACTTCTTTCCATAGCCTCCTGTTTCCATGTCATCACAACATGCCCTCATTTCCTGGTCACATCTTACGCTTGGTCTTCCTTTTTTTCTCTTATTTTCGATTGGAACCCAAGCTAAAATTTTTTTGGTACATCTTCCATCCTCAGTCTTAACCACAATTTAAATTCCCTCCCATTACCTACCCATTTCTACTTCCTGGAGAAATTGGTAGGGGTAATCCTCAATATTTGGCTGTTCCTGTATCCATTTATATGTGTTTCCTTCATACCAGTCATTAGCATACTTCTTTTCTATTCTTCTGACACAAAGCCTAATTTTTTCAGTATTCTTTTTTGTAAGTGTCCATATTTCACATCTGTATAATAAACACTGATTTTATTACAGCACTGCATAATTTTATTTTCATATCTATTGCAGTGTTGGATGTGAATAAGTTCTTAAATTTCTTATATGCCCGCCATCCTAGACCCATCAATCTTATTTAAATTTAGATGACAGGTCATAATTAGCCCTTATAATTAAAAAATTACTTATCCGATTTTGAATAAATTTGGATAGTTTGTTGTGGCCAACAGATTATCCCATTAATTTATTTCAACCTTCTTCCCTCAAGTTTAATAATATTTAATAAAAATAAATGAGATCCCCGCTGGAAATCAAACCAAGTACTAACATACACACTTATCAACGGTAATAGCAGGGTGTGGGGGTTATATTCTGACCATGCAAGAGGACGTGTAATAGATGATGGAGCAGTCCAACTCCTCACTCACATCACATCTATCTTAAATGCTGCCAATCGAGCAATACCTAGATCAACCCATGGTAGAGGCCACCTACTAGTTTCTTGGTGGAATAATGATTGCAAAATCATGCTCAAAGAGAGACATACAACTCTGAGGCAGTTCAAAGATAACTCTTCTCAAGAAAACCTTGGGAGGTATAGAATAAAACCTTAGAGGAGCTAAGTCTTTTCTTTAAATCAATTCACACCATCATCTGAAGCGTGGAAGAAAGTTTTGGAATTATCTGGGAAGAAAAGTATTACCAGTGCAATACCCATCCTTAGCATCAATAATAATCTAGTCTTTAACCCACATGTCGCTCACACTATGACATCGTATTTTGCTAAAATCAGCTTACACACAGGATTTCCAGAAAATAAAATTTTAATCTGAGGTAAAAAAAATATTTTTTTACTGTAACAACTCTAACCCCTTGTACAATAACAAATAATTTATTATTATTTATTAGCCTTTGGGATCTTAAAAGCTGTTTTTAACACACTGAATAGAACTACACCCGGCCCAGATCAAATTCAAAATATTATGCTGAAAAACTTCCCACATTATTTCGCCTCTACATCCTGAAACTGCAGTATATCATATAGACACCCAGACCTATCCCGATAGCTTGTGTGAAGCAATATTAATATCGATAGCAAAACCTGGAAAGAACACCACATTCCCAGAGTCACACAGGCCCATAGCATTGAAAAAGACACTGGGCAAATTGCTCAAAAAAGTAGTTATACAAGACTTATGTGGGAGCTAGAGTCAAGGAACCTGCTGTCAAGATACCAGAGTGGTTTCAGGCCATAGACAACCTCGTAAGATTAGAAAACTACACCAGGGACTATTCAGTGAGGGGTTATTCAGTGCAATAAAGAAATTGTTGGCATATTCTTTGATTGCGAGAGAGCCTATGATAAGATGAGGCAATACCTTATCCTCTCTAGCAGTTAATAAAACAGGGTTTGAGGATCACCTACCACAATATTTATTAAGAACTTTTTAGCAGAGTGGAGGTTTATATGTTATCCACTTTCTACATCTGAGAATTCGGTCTCTCAAAGTGCAGTTCTAAGTGGGACCCTTCTTTTTACTGGTGATTACTGATCTCAAAACAGTCACTCCACCTAGCTTAAAAACTTTTCTCTTCTTGGACGATGTAACTGTACTCTTTAAACCATAAACCAGCTCCATGACCGCTCCAGTTCTGCAGCAGTGTGTATAGCATGAGAAACTAATGGATTTACGAATTAGGATATGAGGCGTTAGTGGAGGTCATCATTAAAAGAAGAAAGAAAAAGTCACTCCACGTGAAATAAGTTTATTTTCAAAGCAGCTTTCAACCACTATAGGGTCATCATCAGTGCCGCAGAAGCGAAGAACGTTACTTATACATATAAAACATGGGAGAAAGGTGAGTCATGTTAAACCAGCGACTGGTACAAGACCCAGGTACGTCTTGTACCAGTCGCTGGTTTAACATGACTCACCTTTCTCCCATGTTTTATATGTATAAGTAACGTTCTTCGCTTCTGCGGCACTGATGATGACCCTATAGTGGTTAAAAGCTGCTTTGAAAATAAACTTATTTCACGTGGAGTGACTTTTTCTTTCTTCATTTAATGGATTTACCTTTTCACTAACAAAATTATGCTGTTTGATCTATTCAAGAAAAAGGAAAAAGGGTCAAATAACTCTTAGACTCTCTGGTCAAATCATACCAACAGTAGAGGAGGTTAAACTGGGCCTCAGGCTAGATTGAAAGCTAACTTTTAAGTCCCCCATTGGAATTTTATGGACAATGTGCTTACCAGACCTAAACTTTCTTTGCATGATTCGGGCATACAGTTGGGTAGCGGATACACACTACTGAGACTTTACCATCAACTAGGGCGACTTTACCATAGAGTTTAGGGCTTATAGTATACCCAGTACATAACTCAGCCCTTCACATAGTGATTGGTGAGTTCAGAACCAGAATCTTGGTAGAAAGTAACAAGCCAACACTCCTTTAGAAGAAAAATCATGCTGCTTCGGTTAAGTTTTAGGCTCCTGCAGACTCCAGAAAATCCTTCGTCTCAATCATTCCAAAATCCATTACCTTTTATAACCATAATACCTACTTTTTTACTTCATAGATAATTGTTCTCTTAATCTCTTATAAAAAAAATTAAAGAAATAAGTAATTTGCCTTGATTGAGGATTGACCTCAAACAAAAAATATTGAATAAATTGTACAGATAATTGGAAAAATTGGTTAATAAAATGGATGAGAAAGATAAATAGTCTGACAACTAGTGTGCTGCATAGCTTCCTTAGTATACAAAAATGTAGTTAAAAGTGTGATTGTTTGTACTTAGTTTGATTTCCAGCGGGGATCATATTTGATTTTATTTAATATTAAATGTGAGGGAAGAAGGTTGAATCAAATATGGGACCATCTGTAGGCCACTTTCGAGAAGCTATTCAAATTTATTCAAGATCGGAATAAGTATATTTTAATTACAAGGACTAATTATTACCTGTAATTTAAATTTTACTTGAATTTTATGTTTTTTTTTTTTTTTTTTTTTTTTTTTTTTTTTTTTTTTTTTTTTTTTTTTTTTTTTTTTTTAAGATATTGGTGTTAATAAATAAAAAGTTTCTAAGCTTTCCAGACATGCATGGCAGTCCTAAACATGTTAAGAAATAATATTTGTTTGTAAGTTAGATGAGGAACTAAGTATTTTTTGTTGTTGTAGTAGAGTAGCTATTAATTAGAGTAGTAGTAGAGTAGTTTCTTTGGAGATATATATATATAATATATATATTTTCTTTTTTTTTGGTAAAATTGCAGTTATCCAGCCATCTAGAAGAAGTGGTTAGATAAGTGGGGTGGCTCCACTCAAATGTATTATTTTGACAAAGGGATATCATCTCTCAAATATATAAATCATATAGATACATCTCAAAAGTACGAATCGTACAAAAATGTACAGTTTTCACAAAGAGATATAATCTCTTCAGTGTATAAATCAATCGAAATTGTGCCACCAAGCGATTCTTACTGTATGGATAGCTGCAGAATAGCCAATATTTTAATTTATATGTTAGATAACCCTAAAAATAGACCACACATTCTTTTTGTTCAAAGGTATCTTTGATGAAATGGAATCCTTCAGAGGAAGTTTAAAAAGTTTGCTGTTGTTATGCAGCCTCATCTCAATTCTTCTTTAAATTGACTGAACACATATCAAGCCTCTTGTAATAAGAGTAATGGGGTACGTAGGTATGATTTTTATTAGAGCATTTTACTGTATGATCTTAACTATTTATACTGACTATTGGATACAATAGTATGTCTGCATTCATTATAGAGTTGACAAATATATTTTTTAATTATTGAAAGGAATAAGTTAAGGAGATATGAGGAGCCTAGTATCAAAGACGGACATTCGACATTTTTTCCGAATTTCAGTTAATGATTGTTTCTTATAGATTTTTGGCTGCTGCATCAGATTCTGCTATCCATTTGCATCAAAAACGATCAGAAAAGGGGTAAAAATTCAATAATATTTGTAGTTTCGTTTCAAATACGGACAAGTTCAACACATGTTTTGCTTCAAAAGTGGACATAACCGAAACAGCCAATCAGGAGGCTGCATTTTACTAACTCGTTTCTATGATGCGCTGCAGGCTTTAGCATCTGAATACCTACTCCTACCATTTTGTCATACATGTTTAGAGAAATGATACCCGAGGGGAAATCAAGAAATCAATTTTAGCTTTAAATTTGGGGGCACTACCCCCTAAGAACTCTGAAAAAGTGAAAATAAAAATATTTCTCCAATATTATTATTCTAACCATTATTTTCAACGTAATTTTGCTTCAAAAACAGACAAAACCTTGTTTTTGTTTCAAAAGCGGACAACTCCACTTTTTAACTCCATTTAGCAGCTAAAATATTAAAGAAATTCACGTTTTCAGTACTTCTAACTAGTTTTGAGTCTATTAAGAATCTACAGAAAAAAAAATCATTTGCTTGTGGAAGATTTTCAAGAATCCAATAATCAGGGTAAAATCATTCTTCGTAATGGGCTCTATAATGTGATACCACTGATTAAATTACTTTGTATCTAAAATTTCAAATTTATAATTTAGTAAAAAAAACATGCCTTATTGAGTAAATATGCCTGATGTTTCAACATCTTTCTGGTTTATTGAATGCAGTTTCAACGATTTTAGAATTATCCATTCAATTTATTCTCTAAATTTTATTATGCTTGTCTTTGTTGTAGGACTTTTATGCTCATTTGAAGAAAAACAATGTTCTGAAGACATCAATTAATGGTTTTTTTATTTCTTGTTTATGGTTCTTACACTTAACAGTCATCACACATATCTCTAGATTAAATAGATTTTAAAAATAAGAGCTTTTTTAATTAATAATTTTCTAAACATTTAATAATATTTAATTATGAATAGTCTCTATACGTATTATTGTTCAATTAACCAATTTGTTCATTAAATTTTTGTTTTTATTGGGATGTACCTGGGGAATTAGTAGTAAAATAAGTTTAGTGAATATATCATATTCAAAGAAGGAAAAGATGGAGAAATCCTCTCAAGATAGTCAGTCTAAACTTATCCAGGCTATTCTAGAAGGCAATTATGATACGTTTAAGAAAATATTATCTACCTTTAAAAATCATAAATATAACATTGATGGATCCTTACAAATTCCAAATTTAGTAATTTTGGCTTGTAAATCGAACAGAATTGACATCCTTAAGTATTTGTTAAGTAGAGAAGGTGTGGGTATTATTTGTAAAGTGAATGGGGCATTTTATAAACCAGAAGAAGAAGAAGATTCCTCTCATAATATATTTTATTATTCGATCCGAAGTGGCGATGTTTCTACGATTGATTATCTCATCAGAAACTGGCCAGATAAATATTTTGATTCTCATCCAGATGAGTTAGAAAATTTGTTAAGTTTCTCTTATCAAGACGTGTTAATTAATAATATTTGTCTTAGCCATGAAATGAAGTTTTATATTGAAAGCAAGCTTTTAGATCTGCGTTTTTTCCAGTCAAGCCCAGATACAGAGATTTACAACTACAAAAACATTAAAGGAAGAATTGCTCTCCTGATTGACAACATAACTAATTTACTGAACTTTTCAAATGTTGATGAAAAATATTTGTATACTGCAGTCTTCGTAGCCAAGAATATCCATATTTTAAAAAGTATTCTGAAAGCAACATATAAAGTATTTCCTTGGGTAGAAATAGAATTCTGCTTAAATTTCTTCATCTCTTTACACTCGGAAAAACAAGAAATACATTTATTCTTTAGACATATTTTAACAACTTCACGAATGCACTATCACTTAAAAAACATTCTTAATAAGCTTGTAGAATTGAATCAAGCAATTAATTCAAGAAATTTGCAGGATATTTGTAAGTTGCCTGAAGAGAGTCGTGATGAAATTGTTGATAAAATTATAAATAATTATCCTCCGTTCAAAGACTTGTACAAAGACTATCAGCTAATTAGGGATGTCTATTCCTTGAGGCAAATCAAGGACGCCATTGAATTGGCCCTGGCCGTAGATCCGTCCTCTAGAGAAGGACACTTGGTAATATTTAGGACACTGCAGATATTTGGAGAAAACTTAAAATATAGTTTAGAAGCTCCAAAACTTTCTATGATGACAGTGGATTTAATATTGTTAAGTTTACCTCTTTCCTTAAGGAATATTGTGGTAAAATTTAGAAATGCATCATATCCAGCGGTTTTTCTAACTACAAGATTGGAAATTGAAAATAGATGTGAAGACTTTTCAAGCCACCAAGGAGATCTACAAAACATCTCAGATCTTATATCCAACCTTCTTCTTAAAAGGAAGAAGGATACTTTGTGGGAGATTTGTACTGAGATCTCTCAACTTACTGATACCACGTGTTTAAATGAAATGCTGTCCACTGTTGAAAACTTATTGAAGAGAGACAGCAATAGTTTATATCAGATACTGGATCATAATAGAGCAAATAATCTTTTTATTGAACTAGAAAGTAAACTTAAATTTAAGAATAAGTTTAAACCAAAGTTGAATCAGATTAAAGGTTGGCTTAAAAATAATATTCACAAAAATAATGACAATAGTGAGGAAAGCTTTGTTAATTATTTGTCAGAATTTTTAAATTTGGCTATTGCCTATAAATTTAAGCAATGTAAAATAAATTTAAGCAGTGAAATTTTTTTTAAGAAATTAAAAATATGTACTGACGAAATTTTATTGGTTATGTCCAGTTTCAATTTGGATTCTACTAAACTTAGTTTTTTACGTAATAACATCATGGATTTGTTGTTCTTCATGAAGTTTGAAACAGAAAAAAATATGATTGTTTTGAAGATTATCTGTGAATTGTTCTCTTTTATTGGATTGGATAATCATCAAAGAAATACTGTTCATGAGCTATTGGAAGATAGTACTGGCAGAAAATTGTTCATATCAATTAACAATTTTTATAATTCCCATTTTGAAACTAATTTCAATTTGATATCAGACGAATTAAAGGACTTACTGCATAGGAACGGAATCAAGTCAAAACTAAATTATTCATTTAGTTTAAATTTGTCCAATAAAAATTTGCTTGCTTGCATTAATTTACTGCTGATTGATATGATGTCCTTATTACACTCTCAGGGGACACTTGTAAATAATCTCTTATCTTTGGATGATAGTCCTTTCATACTGACCGGACAAACATTGCATCAGTTTCTGACTCAGTGTGACAATCTATTAGGTATATTAATGAGTAATTCTGATCAAACCTTCACAATATTCTTAAATGCTATTGCTTTTATAAAAAAAACTTCTAATTTGTGTAGTAGGAATCACTTACTTTGGGAATCATCTTTTAAGCCAAAATCTCGTTATGACAAAGATATCCATACTATTACTAACAAGATCCTGTTGTTTATATCTCTCGAAGAAGGAGATTTAGCTTCTGCAAACATAGCTGTTAAGAATGGAGCAGATTACTTTGCAAGAGATTTCCACTTCTCCACTTGTTTACATTTTGCTGCAAAAGCTTCTAACAGTGATGCAACAGAATATATCCTCTCTCAAAATGTCAATGTGGATCTTAAAAATAATTTAAACCAATCTCCATTGCACGTAGCTGCTAAATTGGGGAGGACAGAGACTGTGTGTCTGTTATTGAAACAAGGGTTATACATCAATGTAGTTGATTGTGAGGGTAAAACACCCATGCATTTGGCTTCCTTAAATGGCCATCCAGAAACTGTTTCTATTCTTATTGATAATAAAGCTGATTTGAACCGCGATGACATATTTGAAAAAATTCCTGTGCATTATGCCATTGAGAATAATCATTTGGATGTAACAATGTTATTGCTGAAAGGTAAACCATACCCTGATATTGATTTAAGAAGAAGGCTTTCCACATGTTTACACTTAGCTGCTGATGAAGGCCTTTTGGATTTAGTGAAGCATCTTATCTACCAAGGTGCAAATGTAAATGCTACAGCAGCTGATGGATCTGTAGCATTACATTATGCTGCTGCCAATGGTTACCTTGATGTTGCTGAGTTTTTAATATTAAAAGGAACAAATATAAATTCGAAATCATTAAGTGGTTTTACTCCTTTGCACAATGCTGCAGCAGCTGGTAATTATGATGTGGTAAATTTGTTACTGAAAAATAAAGCTAATGTTAATTCTTTAACTCAATGTAATGTAACACCTTTGTTGACTGCCTCAGAGGTGGGATGCAATGAAGTTGTTAAGTTATTATTAGAATGTGGTGGAGATGCTGAAATGTGCTCTGTACATAAATTGAACCCTCTTCTTGTTGCTACACTCAATAATGATACAAATGTTGTTGAGTCTCTAGTTCTGTATAAAGTGAATGTTAATTTTAAGGCTGATGACAATCAAACTGCATTGCATTTTGCTGCTAAAAATGGGTTTAATGATGTTGTACTTATCCTTGTCAATAACAATGCATTAATAAATGCTAGAACAATATCTGAAGGCCTTACACCTTTGCATATTGCTGCCTCTGCTGGGAAAAGTAATATAATTGAAACACTTATTGATTGCGGTGCTGATCCGAATGTACAAGACCATAATGGTAATACTCCTCTATATTTGGCTTTTAAAAATGACAACAAGGGTGTAGTGTCAGTGCTACTTAAGAAAAAGGCCAAGGTTAGCATTTTGAACCGTGAATTAATTAGTCCCTTATTTTCTGCAGTCGGTTTTGGGGCCAATGAATCCTTGGTTTTACTTTTGAAAAATATACCTTGTGAATCCCTAAATACTTTTGAAAAAACCTCATTGTTACATGCAGCTTCTTACTTTGGGCATGGAGATGTTGCTGAAACATTGTTGAAGCATGGAGCTAAAGTTAATGTCCGTGACAAGAATGGTGAGTCACCTTTACATTTAGCAGCAGCAGGTGGTCACAAAAATGTTATTGATGTGCTACTTGCTTATGGAGCTAGATTCGAATCTGGTGAGCATAATAAAGAATTTATTGTAAATTCTGTTATAAATAATCATAAAGATATCCTAGAGACATTGTTGTTAAAGGGCATTGACATTTCAGAAATAGGACCTGATGCACTTATTGCAGCAATTATTATTGGCTATAAGGACGTAGTAAAAGTTTTATTAAATAATCAAGTGAATCCTAACACTGGTATTTCTATTAATAATAGAGACCTTCAAAATGGCAACCTTATGTGTTCTGAAATGTTTGAATTTTTAATAATTAACATCAGAAGATCATTTCTTAACAACCAAGATGGTATGAAACCTCTTCATATGGCATGTGCTAAAGGTAGAAAAGAAATAGTTGAAATATTGTTGGCCAAAGGAGCCAACATAAATTTTAACCTTTCAGATTTAGGGTCTCCCCTCCACTTAGCTGCTTATTTTGGACATGCAGATGTTGTTGAAGTTCTTATCGATAACGGTGGGGAAATAAATTCTAGAGATATGAACAACTTAACTCCATTTATATTAGCTGTATCACAAGATCACCTTTCAGTTGTAGAAGTTCTTTTAAAGCATAAAGATATTAATATCAATTCCAGTTACAACGATGGTTGGACTTCATTACACTTTGCATCTCAAACAGGAAACTTAAGCATAATTTCTCTTTTAGTAGAAAATGGAGGGGATATTCGAGCTAAAAGCCACGAAGGTTCAACTCCTGTTCATATCGCATCAAAATATGGTCACAAACATATTGTCGATTTCTTTTTAAGCCATGGAATGAGTGTAGAAGAACATGATGCAGATGGTCGTACTTTATTACATTATGCAGCTAAAAATGGTCAGCTAAATGTTATTAAATATCTTGTGGGTAAGCAAGCTAATATCAATTCTGTGGATTTAAAAGGATCTAGTCCTCTTCATTTTGCCTCTGCTTTTGGCAATAAATATAGTGTGGAGTGTTTATTGCAATCTGGAGCTATTTTTGATTCTGTTGACTTTAATACAAATAAACCTGTCAAAGTTACACGTTCTAAAGATATTTACCATTTATTGTTGTTTACAGAAAGACTTTTTAAAGCTGTGAAGCAAAATAATTGCTCTGAAGTTGTTAGTAACATTAAAGCTGGTGCAGTTGTTAATGCTATGGATTCTGATTCTGCAACTGTTATGCACTATGCAGCTTGGAAAGGCTATGATAATATTATTGAAATATTGCTTGAAAACAAATGTTCTCCTAATATCCCTGGTAAGAGTGGTTATACTCCCATGCATTATGCTGCTAAATTTTCTCACTTTAAAGTGGTTTTATCTTTACTTATTAATGGAGCTGTGTTCAATGCCGAATCAGATTCTGGCAAAACTCCCCTTAATATGGCTACTGACAAAAGAATTACCGATTTACTTAGTTTGATTAGCAAATGTTTTTTACATGTAAAGAATGGAAACGTTAATGTTATAAATAATCTAAAAACAATAAAAGATTTGAATATTATTAAAGCAGTCGTGAAAGCCCATGATAAAGATGGTAAACATTTGATTGTTGCTGCTGTTAAACATAAATTTTTGAGATTAAATGAATTGGAGGGAATTTTTATAAGTGATGTCTTTTCTAAAATAGCTAAGACTAATATACTTTGTACGCAAGAAAGATATGATGAAGCTTTAGCTTTGTATAAAACAATATTAGAAGTCAAAAAGGACTTATTGGGTAATTGCAATCCAATTGTTTTAAAAATTGAAACGAGTGTTGCCGAAATTTTGAACAAAAAACAAAGATTTTTTGAAGCTCTAGAGTTGAGTGAAAAAATCTATAAACAAATGAAAGAGTTCTTAGGTAATGATGATAAAGGTACTTTGGAAATCAGACTTTTAATTTCAGTTATTCTTTGTAATATGGGAAAACATCGAGAATCAATTGTTATGCTTGAGGATGTTATTGATAAACAAGAACAATTTGGTGTGGATGACCCTGATGTGATGCGAGCAAAACATATTTTAGCAAGTGCTTTAGTTGCAATTGAAAAATATGAAGAATCAGTAAAGATTAATTATGAACTAATTAACCATAGTAAAAAAAAAATGTATGATGAGAAGACTCTTGAATTGTATAGCAACATAGCTTTATCACTTGCAAAAATGGATAAATATGAAGAAGCTTTGAATATTCATCAAAAAGTTTATGATGGGAGGGTTAAAGTTCTGGGTGCATTTCACTCTCAAACTCTTAGGTCTTTGCATAACAAGGCTGTAGCTTTATTGGCCATCAGAAAGTTTGATGAAGCTTTGAAAATGTTTAATGAGGTTCTGGAAAAACAAAAGGCAGGTGATTCATGCAATAGTATTTTTACGACTCTGACAAATATTGCTACAGTGCATGTAGCTCAGAGAAAAGTTGTCGTTGCTCTTTCTTTTTTTGAAGAAGCCTATGCTTTGGGAGTCAAACTTCTAGGACACCATCATACTGAAGTATCAAAAATCTTCTATAAAATAAAAGCTATCAAGGAATTTCTTAATTTTACAGTAAATGATAACATAGGTGACATTTTAAAGAACATCCAATTAAAATTGTTTGCAGCAGCCAGTGCTGGTGACGAAAATAGTGTGGCAAATTTTATTTCACAAGGTGTTTTTGTTAATGGGAGAGATGATGAGGGTAGAACTCCCTTACATTTTGGAGTCAACAGTGGCAGTGTAGAAGTTGTCACTCTCCTTCTAGATGGTGGGGCTGATGCAACTCTGACTTCTAACAAAGGAAATACACCTTTACACATTGCTGTTAGCAAACGTAACAATTTATTAATTGAAATATTATTGAAAAAAGTCAATGATTCCAGTCTTAGCTCTTTTATTAACTGTAAAACTAATGCAAGTGGGACGACAGCTCTTCATATCGCTGCTCAAAATGCATTTATAGAGGGGATTACAAGTTTATTGGAACATGGTGCCATTTATAATATGACTAACAGAGAAGGTAAAACCCCTCTTGATATTGCCAAGGATGATCAGGTTACAAAACTTTTCAGGATTATTCACCAATTCTTTTCTACTGTGAAATCTGGTAATAAAAATATTGTTGAAAAATTAACTGGATTAGAAGCTGGGATTTTAAAATGTGTTGTCAATGCACGTAATGCTCAAGGTAAAACTTTAGCACAAGTTGCTATTCACAATAACCTTCCTGATTTAGCTGGAGAAATTTTAAATTTAATAAAATCAAATTAAAATAAAGTTTCTTTACTTTTGACTTTAACCATTGGATAATGTAAATTAATCAATCGATTAGAATTCATTAAATCTTTTATAGTGGTTTATTAAATTTATCCAAAAGACATAATCTTCTAAACATTTTTAATCCAAGGGATTAACTTCCTGTTGATCCTTATATTAAAATAACATGTAAAATCCATAAAACTTTTAAGAACCTCCTAGTACTTTTTGATAGCTGAATCAATAATATAACATGTATAGAGGTCTGAAACTGAATGTTTTTGAGAATAGAATAATAAATAGGACTTTGATTATTATTAAGAGCTGTCTTCCATCAAGTGTTATTGGCACATGAAAGAATTCTCTGCTACCTGATTCTGGTCTAATAAAATTCAATATATTTTTACTCAATATTATGTTTAATAAAATGTTATTATTTGTATTCATTAAGTTCACCACATTTACTAAGGAAATATTGTTGGGTGCTCGATTAAACAGAACAAATTTGGATGAAAGATTATTTAATGAAAATGTTCTAAAATAGACTAGGTGTTAGTAATAGAAAATTCAGATCTTTTGAATTAATTAAAAATCTTAACACACAAGAATATCATGTACATTAAAAAACGAGAAAGGATAATATTAGAGACATAGTCGATTGATCAGAGTGAACCATTAATATATTTTGGCAATCCTCTCTTATTAACTGAGTTCTGGTCTAACACTTTTGTTGTATAAATTTTGAAACAGCCTTTTATAGATACATGGCAATCTACAACAACTACACTCGTAGCGTCTTGTGTAATTTTCCTATACACCATTATTATATTAATTTTATGATTTTATAATAATGTTTTATGTACTTTACTATATTCACCTCCTGCATCTATTTATGATGACTACGTATCTAAATTACAGTACAGAATACTATTTTAATGCGTTTATTTTCATATTATTCTATAGTAGTTTCATAGTTTAACTTTCCTCTACTATCAGTTAACTTTTTTCTGCACACACTTAAACAATTACTATTAACTTCTCTTTTGTATTACTATTTTTTATTTTTATTATTAATGTTATTTTTAAATTGCAGTAAATACTGTATAGCGTTGTTGTAATATGATTAAGTTTTTCTTAGTTTAGACTTTCTCTGGTATAATTTATGTTAATGTACATTGTACAACAATATGTTAGCATTCATGAATGAGCATTATCATCAAGCGATGTTGGTTTATATATATATATATATATATATATATATATATATATATATATATATATATATATATATATATATATATATATATATATATATATATATATATATATACAGAAAACAAACAAAACTCAGGTTTCGGTCACAAAAATCGTCTTTATGTTACAATCCCGACGATTTCTGTGACCGAAACCTGAGTTTTGTTTGTTTTCTGTTTATATTTACGGTCGAGAATTTATTCATATATATATATATATATATATATATATATATATATATATATATATATATATATATATATATATATATATATATATATATATAATTATAGTCCACTATAGTAATTGTTAAAGTTTTTTTCTCGGTTTAGTTTAGTTTCTATTTTTTTTTTTTTTTTAATTTTTTTTATTATTATTTTAGTATATATTGCTCAGTGTAGTATTTTGTAAATAATAAGTCATATTTTTATGTATTATAAGTCTAAATTGAACTGTCAATGTTGATTTTGTTTTATTTATTTTTAATTTATTATTATTTTATTTACATATACAGGGTGACTGGCGTTATATGTGAAAAAATGAAGTAGCTTGTTCTACGCCTCAAGGGCTACAAAAAACGCTGTATAAACCATGGGTCAAATATTAACCGTTCTCTCACAAGGTCAAATTTTATGATTTTTTTAAAGATCGCATTCCTTTTCTCATTAAAATATTTATTGCTCCAAAAGTATAAAAGCTAGAACAATATTTTTGGTTTCGTTGTAAAGCGGACACAATTTCCTACTAGAAAAGAAAAATTTCTTGCTCTCAAATTACATGACGAAAAATGTATACAAATTTTATTTTTAATAAAAAAAATTAAAAAATAGTTTTTTCTTTGTGGTTCCATAACTTGGAATTGAACCGAGCTTAAACTGTTCGGACTTCAGGAAAAACTTCCTTAATTACTAACTTTTCTATTTATATTAATATTATTACCTATTCATAAGATAGAATTTTTCGTAAGCTTCGCATAGAGTAAAAAAATAAACATGTTTTTTGTTGGTTTTGTTGACTTATAAGTGAGTATACTAAACCAATCTTACTTTTTTAAATATGTTTTTAATTATTTACTCACCTGTCTACAATAGCAACAATAAACACGTTTCTTTTTTTACTTTAAGCGAAGTTAACTAAAAAAATCCGCTTTATGAATGGGTAATAATATTAATATTGATCAAAATGTTAGTAATTAAGGAAGTTTTTCTTGAAGTCCGAATAGTTTGAGCTCGGTTCTTTACCAAGTTATGGAACCACACAAATATTGATTTTATATATTTTTTCTTAAAAATAAAATTACAATAAATTTTTTGTCATGTAATTTGAGGGCAAGAAAATTAAAATTACACTTTGCAGTTATGAAGTTTTGGCAGCTTTACAGCGAAACCAAAAATTTTGTTGTAGCTTTTATACTTTTGGAACAATTAATCCTTTTATGAGCAAAGGCATGCTATCTTAAAAAAGCATACAATTTGAAATTGTGGGAGAACGGTTAAGATTTGACCCAGTGGCGTAACTATGGGCCCGCATTGTGGGGGGGCCCCCAAATCCAGAAATAATTGGAATTACTATCCATATACCAACGTCGAGGGGGCCCAATCCTGAAAGCAAGAAGTTTTTTTTTTTTGCTCATCGATTTTCTTTGCGAGGGGCCCCCAAAAATTTCTTGCGGGGGGTCCCCCAGTGGTCTAGCTACGCCACTGATTTGATCCATGGTTTATATATAAACCATGGGTCAAATCTTAACCGTAATAGCGTAATTTTGTAGCCTCTGAGGCGTAGAACAACCTACTTCATTTTTTTCACATATATCGCCAGTAACCCTGTATATGATTTTTAATTTATTTAATTATTTGCTTGTAATTTTTAAATAACTTGGAGATTTGTAGGTTTTACTGTTGTTACCTGATTATTATATAACATTATTTGTCAAACGAACAATGCTTTGATTTATTTTTTTTGCTGCTGAGCAGGTGAACATAGTTTTTAAAACTTCGAAATAAGAATTATTTTCTATCTTATAGTTTACCAGTGAAAATAGTCCAGTATTAACCATGAAAGTTTATTAAATCCATTCTATTTACGTAACTAATATTTTTATAATAACTATATATTTTTATGAAAGTTGGCTGTATGTTGGCATATATATTTTTATTGTGATTAAAAATTATTTGGATGTACAATTCAAATGACAAATATTAGTAATTAGTTTATATACAATGTTTGTGTTAATTCACATAAAAAAAAAAAATCATTTACAATTTTTATGTATAATATATATATATATATATATATATATATATATATATATATATATGTATATAATGAAATTATGTATATATTATATATAATTTCATAGGGTATTTAATTTTTTGTTTCATTATGTACTTTTCTTCTTTCTATTTTAGTACATAATATAATATACTTTATCACGTTCAATCGTTTATATAATAATTTGACAAGTTTGAGCCCACACTTGTATCAGATTTTAAATACATTTTCATGTGATAATAAATTTATAGTATATATATTATTTTCTTGTATTAGATTTTTTTGTATTTTTTTATATTAAACTTGTTATATACATTATTACTTTCATTTTTGTTAATTTATTTTTATTTCCTTTTCTTTTTAGAGTTTTGTTTATAACAAACCAATTAATCATAAAATAAATAAATAGAAGTATGTGAACCATCTTAGGCTTATGTCAAAGTATTTTTAAGTAATAGTTACCCAATACTGCAGAAATCCTGTACACAACACAACACAGTCATGGAAGATTATTCTAATCTTAACCCTTAAGGGGACTGTTAGCTAAACAATAAAAAGTTAAGTAAGTAAACATTTTTGGACAGGAAATAAGTCCTTTATACCTTATTTATTGTAACAAAAATTTCGTTCAAAAAAATGTTTAACTGATGCCAAAGTCTGCTTTGATATATTTTTTTTTTTTTTTTTTTTTTTTTTTTTTTTTTTTTAAATCAAATTATAATTATTATTAACTACGGGAAACAGACAGTGAAAAATACACTCCTGTGCCGGGATTTGAACCACGGGCCTCTATATTTCCAGTATAGCGCTCTTCCATCTAAGCTACGCAGGAGAATGATTTTTCACTACCGTAATCGATAACTAGTCCCGAATCCAAGCTTTCAATATTCATATACATTTAGACAGTCAATATTTATGACATTAGAACTAAACCAGAATTAACGCTTATAATTATAAAGTACTCAATTAGTACCTGTACCTTGTACAATCAATTCGAAATTCAATTTTTTAAGTTTTTGGTAGTTTTCATACTACGGAAAGTTAAATTTTAATTTAAATCAAATTATAATTATTATTAACTACGGGAAACAGACAGTGAAAAATACACTCCTGTGCCGGGATTTGAACCACGGGCCTCTATATTTCCAGTATAGCGCTCTTCCATCTAAGCTACGCAGGAGAATGATTTTTCACTACCGTACGGACTAGTTATCGATTACGGTAGTGAAAAATCATTCTCCTGCGTAGCTTAGATGGAAGAGCGCTATACTGGAAATATAGAGGCCCGTGGTTCAAATCCCGGCACAGGAGTGTATTTTTCACTGTCTGTTTCCCGTAGTTAATAATAATTATAATTTGATTTAAATTAAAATTTAACTTTCCGTAGTATGAAAACTACCAAAAACTTAAAAAATTGTATTTTGTTTTTATATAAAAAAAAAAAACCACTAGTATTTTAAAGATGAAGAATTTAAATCTTAAGAAACCAAAATAATAATTTCAGTTCAGTTAAACTAAAACTTAAATTTCAAACTATTGCTTAGTAATTTTTTATTTATTTTTCAAAAAATATTCTGTTATCTCTTTATCAGTTTTCGTAAAAAAAAAATGTTGAGCGTTAATGTATAGCTTTTTGTATTTAGAGTGCAAATATGACAAATTCGTACTAGTGATTTTCATGCAATGTAACTACTATTAGTGAGTGAAATGCGAACTAAGATCATTAGTGAAGTTAAAAAATGTATTCAAAAGTATTTTACGTAGAATCTTTAAATTTGCTTAAAGAATCCAGTGTTCTATATTCTGCTGAAGAGGGAGCCCAACCGAAATCAAAAATAATTTTTCTTATCTAGTTAGAAAATGGTATTCTATTTAAATTAGAATCTATTTTTATCAAATACCAAGATCTGTTGACTAAATGTTTAGACTCAATTGCTTTTATAAGGTTAAAATAACAAAACAGCAATTGCCTCGATTGAGGAGCGACCTCAAACAAAAAATATTAGTTATATTGCTCAGAAAAATGTAAAATCGGTAAAGGAAGATAGTATGCCAATAGCTATGGCACATAGCTCCTCGAGCCTTATTATTAGAGGGATGGTCACGAGAGTATAAAATATCGTGTTTCGATTCTCAGTGAAGTAACATTTATTTTTATCTACTAGGTATTATGTGTAAGATGATTGAAATTAATATGGGATCATCTGTGGGCTTCTTTCGAAAATTATTTTTTTATGTAGTTATTTATTTTTGGATATATAGGTATTGAGCAAATCAGGCGCGGAGGGGGGGGGGGGGGGGAGCGATCGCCCCCCTTCAAGATCACCAAAAATGATCTATTTTCATAGGTACTGTAGTGCAGTAGACCATGTGCTATAACCACTATAATGACTTGGGATAGGCCATTGCCTTCTTTTTTTAGGGTTTCGTTGGTAAAACCAAAAAAAGAAACCCTTATAGTTTCGTTCATGTGTCTGTCTGTCACTCTGTACGGTTCCAATAACTTTTGAATAAAAAGAGATATAAACATGAAACTTATAGCGAACTAAAAATTATTAGCTGTTCAAATCCAAAATGGCGGTTAACTCACGTCATGCAAAAAATATTTTTTTAAAATTTTGAGTGGGGTATTAAATAAAAGGTATTGAAGAGTAGATTACAAAAATATATAACACTTGTGGAAAGCGTTTACTTTTCCACGCCATTTTATCAAAAAACATCAAAATTTTGCGTCCCCCCCCCCCTAAAACTATATTTCCACTGTTTCTAAAAATATGCAAAATGTAATACTTCGCGCAATTTTTTTTGAAGATTTTAAGGGGGCCGCGGTTATTAAAAAGTTAATTATGTACTGCTCTAGCTTACAACAATCAGGCCATAAATTTTATCTTTTATATTTTTAAAAAAATTTATATTCTTCTATTTATTTCAAACGTAATAATTCATTATCATTTAATAATTTTTATAATTATAACTATTATAATAAAACATTTTCCTTTTATATATGTATTCTAATTTAAATATGATTAACAACCTTATATAAATTTTGTTGATTCTTTTTTCCCTTGATGCCTTTTAATTTAATTCCTGATCTTCAAATCTTAATCTTAACTTAAGGCTTTAACATTTTTAGCCGGATAATTATTTAATTTTTATTTTATTTTTAATTGTGATATAGGTTCATGGTAATATTATCTTAACTTTCCCAATTTCATAATATTTCTTTAAATTAGTTAATTGCTTCGGAGCTACCGTAGTAAGTATTGTGGTCATTCTAAAAAACGAAATTCCTCAGATTTCATCTATTCATGGACAGAAACGTGTTTCAGACATCAGGGAAAATTTTTTGTTTCCTGTCTGGATGTCAACATTTTGCGAACCACAATTGTGACTGCGGCGATAATGTTTTGTTTTTGTTTATTATTGTTGCTAAGGTAAAAAGTTTTGTTGATTTTTTGATGTCAATTTAGAGTGTAAATATTCTCTTACGAAAGCAGTACGAAGATTATAGAAAGATAGTTTTTCACGTATTTTTTGTGTTTAAATTATTGTAGTTTGTGCTCCTTAAACGGTAAACTCTAAGCGACCCACCCCAGCGGTGACAACAATACCTTAAAACAGGGCCGCTGAGAGGATTTCCGAGCCCCTGGGCAAGTTAGCATCTGGGCCCCTTTGAGCAAATAACGGCGGGGTCCTCCCCCGGAAGTTTTTTTAAAATTTAATTGCAAAAAGATGAGTTTTAAGGATTTCTGAGGGAAATTTTGCCTTTACAGGAAAATATGTTTGGTGGGGACGAAATTCAAGTTTAACTAAGATGGGCTAAAAAAAACAAATAATTGAGTAGTTTTGTAGCTGGTAAGTATCATTAAAAACCTTCTTTTACACTTCGTAAAACATAATATAAAGTGTTTGGTAAAATAGAGAGATAAAGAGAAAACAAATCAAAATAGTTAAGTAAAATATTTAGAAAAAAGTATTAGTTGCATTACTAGTAAAAAATATTAATATCAGTATGTTAAAATAAATTGTCTGTCAGTTTCTCTCCTATAAATTAACATTGACCATATTGATAAGATAAAAAATCTCAAAAATCTGAGTAACTAAATGAAACACTAAAATTCAAACTTCCATACTCATGACGCATTAGGAATAATTTTAAGTTCATCACAATCAGTGATGAACTTAGCTTCTGAGCATCTTTAAACAAAAAAAATTAAGTGCAAAATGATGAACTTCTGAGGGAATGTTTATGTCCTTACAGGGAAATTTGTTTGGTGGGGACGAATTTCAAAAACCTACGTATTTTTGGTTAGGTTTTGTATTTGTGTCTGTTTAATTTCCGTTGCGTGAATCAACTGTGCCTCCCAAACTTAGCTAGGGCATTGGGGGCCCCTCGCTTAAAAATAAAAATGATGAGAAAAAAAACAAACAGTTGCGTTCAGAACTGGGTCCCCTTACAATAGTATACAAGTACAATACCAAGTTAGATTTTATAATGCTCTAAAGGGGCCTCTTCCAACATTGGTACAAAGATAGTAGTTTTATGTTTTTTGTTTTTTTTTATTTAGGGGCCCCTTGCCACCGGGGTCCTCCCGCAAATCGGGCCTATAGTTATTTTTTTTTTTTTTTTTTTTTTTTTTTTTTTCCAGCCGGGGGGAAATAAATCCCAGAGACATAGACCACCAGATGGATCCTTTGAACAAACCCGGGTTGTAGAAGGTTTCCCTCTATTAATTCATAGACCCTCTACTCCTTCAACATTCTGATGCCTTGGCAAAATGCCACTATCTTGTTGATGGATATTTTTCTCAACTTCCTGATTGGAACGGTTGCCTCACCGAAGATCAGCCATCTATGATTTAGCAGCCCGGGGCAGCGGCTAATTAGATGTAGGGGAGTTTCTTCGTCCTCCCCGCACAGGCTACAGATTGATTCGTCAGCCAATCCTAGTAGCTGTAGGTGCCTGTTTAATCGACAGTGACCCGTTAGGAACCCTGTCACAGTATGGCAAGATTTCTTATTTAGACTCAACATGCTTTTGGCGAGTCTTGAAGAGGGTCCACTTATAAATAATTTGGATTGTCTCATCCTGGGTGACTTATCCCAGGTTTCTTGAAATTCTCTGACCAAGGAGAGTTTCAGTGCTGTCTTAATGTTGCACCGAGAAATGCCCACACTGGGTTCAGGTGTCAAGGGAGTTGAGCCGGAACCTTGTCTTGCTAGATGATCTGCCATTTCATTTCCCTCGATTCCTTTATGACCCGGAACCCAAAGCACTTGTACCTTGTTTCTGCAAGAAATAGCCTCTAGTGCTTTTTTGCAGTCGAAGACTAATTTGGAAGTGCATTTGGGTGCAGCCAGCGCCTTTATCGCTGCCTGACTGTCGGAACAGATATATATCTGTTTATCTGGTTCATGTGTGTTGCTCATAATAGTCTGAGCGCATACAAGGATAGCATATATTTCTGCCTGAAACACTGTGGCATATTTTCCTAGACTTATGCTCTCCTCATAGCTTGGGTCTTTACAGTAGATCCCAGCTCCTGACAACTCCTCTATTCGTGATCCGTCCGTGTACCACACGTCTTCTCCCGTGATAGAAATGTTCGTCCTGTTTTCCTCCCAATCCTGCATCGAGGGGAAGTAAGAACTCCAAGAGTTCCTAAATTGCCATCTAGCAATGCAATAATCTTGAATCATTAATGCCATAGGACACCTGTCTATCAGAAGATCCCATGCCTTTTCATGGCCTCTGTGACTATTGTAGCCGCACCACAGGCCAATGCAGTGAAGCCGATATGAGGCCATCATGGCCTCGAATCGGATATATAGGTCTAGTGGGGGAAGTCCCACCAGTACCTCCAGAGCTAGGGTCGGTGCTGTTCTCATCGCTCCTAGTATTCCAAGACACACTGTCCTCTGAAGATGCTCTAGTTGCTTATTTGTAGTGGTCAGTAGTACTCTTGGCCACCAGACGACACAGGCATATGATAAAATTGGTCTGACCATGGCCGTGTAAATCCAGTGTATCACTTTAGGCTTAAGACCCCATGAGGGGCCTATAGCTCTTCTACACACCCAGAAAGCTGCCATTGCTTTGTTGAGTTTGCTTTCCAGGTGATTAGACCAGGTAAGTTTCTTGTCTAAAATAACTCCAAGATACTTACCTGAATCAGACAGCTCTAGACTCTTTCCTCCCAGATACAGTGCCCTAGCGCCGTCTAACCTTCTCTTCTTTGTAAAGGGAATCACAACAGTTGGGCCTATAGTTATAGTTATGCCACTAATCACAATATCCATCTTGCCTTTTTGGTTTTAATAAACCAGAGCCGCCACCCGGAGTCCTGGGGCTCCAGGGGGCCCGAACCTTAGCCTCACAAACTTAGCTAGGGCAATGGGGGTTCATCACCAAAAAAAATAGATGAAAAAAAATAAAAACTTTTGCGTTGCCTGGGACTCCAGGGGGCCCCTGGAGGGACTCCAGGGGGCCCCTGGCCCCCCGGGCCTGAGCCTCCGAAACTTAGCTAGGGCAATATCGCCAAAAAAAAAAAATTGATGAGAAAAAAAACAAAGAACTAAATGGGGTCCCCTTATAATAGTATAGAAGTATAATTTCAAGTTAAATGTTCTAACTAAAGGGCCCCAACCGACATTGGTACAGAGATAGTTGTTCATGTTTTATGTGGATTTGGGGGCCCCTTGGCTCCGGCGTCTGCCCGCAACTGAATGCTCCCCTTACAATAGTATAGAAGTATAATACCAAGTTAGATTTTATTATGCTCTAAAGGGGCCTCTTCCGACATTGGTACAAAGATAGTAGTTTTATGTTGTTTTTTTTTGCCCGCAATTCGGGCCTATAGTTATGGCACTAATCACAAATCCATCTTGCCTTTTTGGTTGTAATAAACCAGGGCCACCCCCCGAAGGCCTGGGGCTCCAGGGGGCCCGGGCATGAGCCTCCGAAACTTAGCTAGGGCAATATCGCCAAAAAACAATTGATGAGAAAAAAAACAAAGAACTAAATGGGGTCCCCTTATAATAGTATAGAAGTATAATTTCAAGTTAAATTTTATTATGTTCTAACTAAAGGGCCCCAACCGACATTGATCTAACAACAGATTTAAGCCACAAATCCCCTCTTTGTATGTTAATTGTTAATTTGTTACGAAACAAATGGGATTAGAACTCAAGATTTTAATACCATTTCAAATGTTCACGAAAACCTTTATAAAAGTAATAGCATAATGATGAACCTATCGAAAAACTTAGTAGTGGGTGCTTCTTCCAATTCTGGGACAATATATCTGTGGGTCTTGGGATAAAATTTGTATATATGGATGTTAGTAGGATGTGGGATTCATCGAGTCTTTAGAGATTATAGACGAATGGAGGGTCCAGTGACGTTGACTTCTTATTAGCTCACAAAAATCAATTTAAACTGTTTTCTCCTCTCCTACCTTTGAGTTAGACGTTTCGATCAAAAAGTATAGAACGTATATATATATATACGTTCTATAAAAGAACGTGAGACATCTAATCTCGACTCTTAATAAAAAAAATAAAAAATAATGCAGCAAACGTGAGTTTAAGATTATTTTGACATTATTTAAAGTTCTTATACACTGATAATTGAAGGTAAAGCCCCACGAACCAATTAACGACGAATAAACAAAACATTATTGCATATTGTAGCCCTGAAGAATATTTTCGTAATGTATTTATACAATATACAATATTCCTTTTCTTGATAGCATTAGCACTGACTTAGAAACCAGATTTATTCATAAAATATTTACTACGAAAAAGTAAATTATTTTTTATTTATAATAATTAAAGCAGAATAATTAGAAATATCTATAGATGTCTATGCATATCATATTTTATAATTTGTACAAAGCTTTTCTCATAAGGTAGAATACGATTTTTTCAGTGAGATTGAACTCGAGCTTTGGCAAAAAAAGGTTTGATGCCCCGACAAGAACAAAGTGTTGCAAGAATTGACCGATATTTTTAAGCAATGCGATCTTATGCTTTTCCCAAAGTAAACATATTGCTATTATATATATATTGGCATGCCGTCTGAACCGGCATGTCTGATGTCTGAAACGGATTTCTGTTCAGGAATTTTTGGATTTGGAGATATAGAAAGGAATCATCACAATGCTACCGTTACCTTCGATAAGCTTGGAAGCAAATATATCTTTAAATAATATATTGACTAATGTTTATATTTATAGGTCAGAGTAGTAGATCTTGAATTAGCGTTGAAAGTTTTTAAATTTTAGTTTTGTTTTTTTTATCACTGTACGTTTATACTATACAAAGCATTCTATAAACAAAATTTTCTTAACAGAAGAAAATGTATTCTCATTCATTGAATAATCACTAACCATTATGTATTTTTTACTCGTTTCATAAATGTTTAGTGTTGTTTACATTATAGGCTAGGTAGGAGACAGAATCCTAATCTTTGACCTCAGTCAGTGTTCAGATCTGTCTGGGTAACTTTAAGCACTATAGCGTTGTTTTCTTCTTGAATTACAATTATTTTAATTGTGATTTGTTTCGAAGTTTCGAGTAAAATTACTAACATTTTTCCTTCAAATTTCAAGATTTTATTTGGTAAACGAAATTGTTTATGTTACAAGTATATTTAACGGGAATTAAATAATTTGATGTTTACAAATCAAAATGCATAGTATTACCCTTTGCAATTATTAATAATAATTAAACCGAGGATCTCTATTACGCATAACAAGCCCCGACCAAGAACTGATGAAATAGCACTATGGAAAAACTGTCAAGTTAGCGTTTAAAATCGGAAGACCCGAGTATTGCTGTAGAGTAATATACAGCTGCTCTCCACGACTATTAATCAAAATAGTACTAGTGAATATCTAGATTTTTTGTGTGTCTATTTTATCAAAAACTGACTATACTTACACTTACATGACACAAAAACAACACTAGCGCACTCTTAAGACTGTCATGAGTTGATAGTCGGGGTTTATTTATAATAACAAGTATATGCTTTTCTTATTCTGTTTCAATTGAAGTATTAAGTTTAATTTTAATTTTTAATTTTAACGTTTAATTTAAGCGTTTTATTTTAACGTTTTATAGCGCGCTACTCCGTCGTGAACTTTCTGTTAATATGCAGAACTAATGTAACTTTAAAAAGGAAATTAATTAAAACAAAATAATTAATATAATTTTTTTAAATTGTTTCTAAGGTAGTTAAATTTAGAAGTTGAAATTTGATCAGGTAAAAAATTTAAAAACCAGAGGAGCTTGTTTAAGCCATTCTTTTACATTTAGGTAGAATTTTTATGGTTTGAAAATTCGCTCATTATTGAATTTACACACAGTTTTTTAAATGTCTGTCGCCTGGGCAGACGCGTACAGCCGAAACTGTTAACTATTTTCGATTAAATTTACCCCGAAGGAAAATATTGGGGACACGGAACAGAACCTCTGAAAAATATAAAGGAAAATATATGAGAAGGAGGTAGAAACAATGTTATTATAACATTAAATTAGCCATTTACTTACCAATTTAATCATGCGTAAGTAATTTTCCCGGGAAAAATATAGTTTTTGAGAAAATTGTTAACAATTAAATTTTATTTAATTTCAATAAGATATTTTATTACCATATTTAAGATATGGTGGTTCGCAAAAATTTTGATAGATTTTTGTAATTGATCGTTTTTGTTTTTTTATCAGGCACTGAGGTTTACCACTAGTGTTTGAAAGACAGCTTAGTACAATAATATGACTTTAGTGTGGAGAGATGTAGAGATGATATCTTTCAAGATAAAGTTATATTTTTGAATAGATTTAGTGACTATTCAGCTAAGTAGATAAATTCAATCTCAGCATTTAAGCTATAACTATTTTTTCCTACCAACCAATATATATATATATATATATATATATATATATATATATATATATATATATATATATATATATATATATATAATATATATATTTATATAATATGCTGGACTGTGGATAAAGAACAGTTTTATCTTTGTCAATAATTACATTTTATGAAAAATACATTTGTCATACTATTCTATAATATGATTATATTAACAGTTGAACTACTGTTAATATTTATGTAACTTAATTTTCTTAAAATATTTTTAAGGTCTTCAACTAAATTCATTGCTTATCTAAAAATGGTAATCAGAAATAATGTTCTGTCAATGAAAAAACTTGCCGCATCGCTTCCTCTCTCTTTTCAAAGAGGACTCAGTTTAATTTCTGATATCCCAGGACCTCAGTATTTTCCAATTATCGGAACATCTTGGAAATACTTCCCTATTATAGGTATGTATCCCAACTATAATTTATTAATTATTTATATTTTTAAACTTATTACCATGACTAATTATAATTATTTATTATAATTAGTTATTATTATTAAATTATTATCATAATTTAAAAACGAATTTTATTACTATTACGATATTTTGTTGATAATTTAATTTATAAAGCTATCTAATAGGCTTGGATCTCATTCATGCTACTTAAAAGTAAGTATTTATTCACATAACACTTTATAAAATTCTGTGTTACGAGTTAAGAGCAATTTTTACTCACTTACGTAGTAGGTAGACGGTAGACATATGTAAAGAGAAAGTATTCTGATCGAGCAAAATTAAATTTTGAGGTTTTGATGGATTTTCACGTTTTGATAGGAGTAATAACCATATTTAAAATTGTAGGTGAATATGATGTAACTCATCTTGATGATGTCGGAAGAAAGAAATTGGAAATTTATGGCGATGTGGTATTAGAACATGTAGCAGGTGTAAAAGCTGTCAACGTGTTCAACCCTGCAGATATCCAGGCTGTCTACCATGCTGAGGGAAAACAGCCAAAGCGAAGGAGTCATTTAGCTTTAGACAATTATCGCAAAGAAAGGCCGAATTTTTACAATTCTGGAGGACTATTCCCTTCGTAAGAAATATTCATTTTATATTTTATTACATATTCATAGAGAAACAGAGTGAGACAACAGTTGGATCGTCTGTAAAACTTAAATATTTTTTGAAGTGAAACTTCTTTGGCGGCGGTAGAGTGAATTTTTTCATAAAGTGAAATCGTAACGAAGTTTACGATTCGAGACTGGTCCAAGTGTAACATTTTTACAGATTAATTGTATTATATCTATTTAAAGACCAGTAAATCAAAACAAACATTTATTTTTATTGGAATAAATGTGGTTGCCTTAGCGTAGCAATATTTTTTTTTTTTCAGTTAAATTTCCCATAACCATTTCTTAATCCTGAAATAATAAATTCGTCAAAAAATGAAGGAGAGCAATGCATTCTAAAACTTAAGTTTCACTTCCAATGCGTGAGAGCCTCACACATATTTTTTTAAATATTTACTTTCCCCGGCCCTTTTAGCCTTTTAATGAATGCTTAGAGCATGTGGGTGTGGCTGCAAAATAGGCGCCAAACTTATTCACTTGTTATGATAACAATTTAGTAGTTCTAGCTAACACGCCTAACGCTTTACAGTTTATGATTAACTGATTAGAAAGGTACTACGCCAATTGGAATCTTCTTATAAATCTGCTGACATCTATACTATTATCGTAATTTTTAAAAAATGGGGTAACAAAGGGGTTGACGAAAAATGGTTTCATAAATAGAAGTTGTTCACGGCTACAAATATTTAAGGGTGATCTTACTTTTCCCTAAAAAAATGAAAACATGTTTGTTTATTTTTTTTTAACTATTTGAAGTAGTGTTTTACTTTTAGAGTAGAGATTTATCATAAGAAGTAAATCTGTCGACTCTCTCTTCCTTTTTTTCTTCTTTTTTTCTCAGTTCTATACACATATGGAGATGTAATATAGCTGATCACAGAGCTAAGAGCTGATCGCTGAGATGTCATATTAGCTGATCAATTAAAATGAAAGGAATATTAGTATTGTTTTTGACTATAAAAGTTAATTGAGCTGAGCAAAGCGAAGCTCTTATACTACACTTTGCATTTTTTCTGATGCATACTCCTCCTGAACGGCTGAGCCGATCCACACAAAATTTGGCTCGGTCATAGTGACTAACCACAGGAAAGTATAAATCTGAAATTGTCCAAATCGGTACACAGGGGTACGGGGTACGGAGTACAAAAGTTTTCTCCTGAACTGCTGCGCCAATCCGCACAAAATTCGGCACGGTCATAGTGACCAACCACAGGAAGGTATAAATCTGAAATGGTCCAAATTGGTACACGGGGGTACGGGGTACAAAAGTTAAAATAGTATATGCCCTTCAAGATGCATGTCGTTGGAAAGCTCTTTAAGAGTACAGTTATTGTTGTTATGTTAACTTTTGTCATATATTCATTTATGAGGGGTCACTATTGGTAAAATAGAATAAATAAATAAATAAATAAATATGGTTAAAATGCACGCTCAGCTCAATATTGCAAGCATTGCACACCTAGTAATATGTGAACGTAGTGCAAAGTTAAATTATTTATTAATCACCTTATTTCTCTTTGAGATTTATTTACGTTCTGGTAAAAAAGCCGAGGGTAAATGTCTAATATAAAACAAAAACAGTGTAATACTATTTTTGTTTAGACCAGCACTAGCAGACGGCCATTTCGGTCAAGCTAAAAATATTTGATCTATGTATCACTGTCAAAAATTGTATTTTATTTATAATAAACATTTTACTACTACTAACCTTAATATATTAAACAAATGTTTATAGAGTGAGATAATAGAACAAAATATTGGAGCATGAGAGATTAGGCAGTCGAAACTTTAAAGCTGCTGTACTACTATACATGGGTGTAACTGCTACTTTAGTGTATATTTGTTTATCTACGATTGATACGAAATATAAACATTATATCTCTGTTTAGATGCGTAGAAAGTGGTTATTTACGTACTTGTATTCATTGCGCATGCGAGTCTCATAGTTCTGAACAATTCCTCTTCTTTACCACGCTAGCGCGGTAAAGAAGAGGAATTCTTCAGCTTTACGCACAATTAGCGAGTTTGTTTACATTTAACAAAACTAATTTGCTATTCTTTTATTAAAGTAACTGTTTATATCGAGTTTTTAGTGAAAAACAATGAATGAATCAAGTGGCTTTGACGAAAATGTAGAGAATAATACTCCTCCAGAAATAATTAATTCAGCAAAAAATACAACTCAAGATTAATGCCATCTTTATCAAGAGAAGAGATACGAACTTACATACAGCAAGTTTATTTTTTTCTGTATTAATTATTTATATCTAATAATCGTAGATAAAGTACGGTACGCAACTCGTGCGAAAACTGCATTTTGCATTGCTCGTGTGGTTTTACCACCCTCGCTGTCGCTCGGGTGCAAACTCCACACTCGCATGCAAAATGCTACTTTCCGCACTCGACGCGTAATGTACTATTACAACATACTTGACTGAAGAACGCTATTACAATTATAGTATGATTATAAACATCATTATTATTATTATACCCATTCTTTTTTTAGGAACGGACCAGAATGGTGGAGACTGAGGCAAGCATTTCAACAACCAGTTAGTCCACTGCAAGAAACCAGACTGTTCCTTCCCGTTGCTGACAGAATAACTAGCAAATTCATCTGCAATGTTATAGGCTCAGGAACTAATGTCAATGATTTTCTTCCAATTATCTCCCATCTTAGTCTACAATGTATAGTTAACTTTTAATTTATTTTAAATTTTATCTATTGTTAACGTTATATTTTCCAACAAAAATTGAGTTAAAGTTACATAATTTAGGTATAGTAATAAAGATTACTTTTGTGTCGAGATTAAGATATTTTATTTATTTAATCTAATTTATGAAAAAAATAAATTAATGAATTTAAGTGATTAAAATCGTAATATCAATAACTTTACAAAAATTGTCAGGATTCGAAGGCTGGAGGCCAATAACAACTATATTAAATATTTCATCGAAAATATTCATAAAAAAAATGAAATTTGAGACAGCCGGTGCGAGATTTAAATGTTGAATGATTTTATAAATGTCTATAATATATACCTATTAACCTAATACAAACTGTCTTATTCCATTCATTGCCGCATTCTGTAAAAATTATAAGCTGCTGATAACTATGCTTATTTTATAGTGACCTGGGCAGCATTATTCGGTGAAGATTCGGTTGTTTCCATATCGGACGAAGAAGCTAAAAAGTTGGTCCATGCTGCAGAGGCTTGCAATGAATCCATCTTAACTACCGACAGTACCCAGTTTATATGGAAATATTACAAGACTTCTCTCTACCGGCATTTTGAAACAAATATGGAATTTATTGAAAGGTAACTTTTAAATATTTACTTCAATATTGAAATGAATGTTTTATTTCAATGTAAAATCTTTAGAAACATTGTTATAATATTTAATATTAATAGTTAACTTTGGATTTTTAAATTATATAATTGCAGTTTATATTCTTGTCAGTATTTGATTTGTTTATCTACGATTGATTCGAAATATAAACATTACCTCTCTGTTTTAGATGCTTAGAAAGTGACCCTTTTCGTAGTTGTATTCATTGCGCATGCGCAAATGAATACAACTACTTTTTTTTCTTCTTTAAAAAAATTATTTACTTTACCTTAACGCACGATTAGCCAGTTTGTTTATATTTAACAAAACTAATTTACTATTTGTTTAATTTAAGTAACTGTTTATATCGAGTTTTTAGTGATAAACAATAAGTTATTTAAGTAATTATGACGAAAATGAGGAGAATAAATAATGGTCCTCCCGAAATAATTAATTCGGCACAAAATACAACTAATGAATTAATGTCATCTTTATCAAAAGAGAAATACGAACTTACATATAGGAAGTTTATTTTTTTTTCTGTACTTATATTAAAATCCAACAACCGTAGATAAGGTACGGTAAGAAACTCGTGCGAAAACTGCATTTTGCTTTGCTCGTGTGGTTTAACTACCCTCGCTGTCGCTCGGGTTCAAACTCCACACTCGCATGCAAAATGCTACTTTCCGCACTAGACGCGTAACGTATTATTACTTTAACCATATCATATTATTCATTGCGTTATAATAATATCGAACGAGCTGATAAATGAACAAATGATTTAATATGAACGAATGATTTATATTAAAAGTAAGCATTTTTTATACACTGTTGTTTGGAGCCATTAGGTCTACATCTGAGTTGATTTCGAGTCTTTTGATGCAGTTTAGAAATCTCAGGCATTAACTAAATTCAAGTAATGCCTGACTGTTTACTGCTGATAAGTTGCTACACCTCTACGCGAAAGATTAAGTTTTACTGCGGTAAAAGTAAAGTGTAGGGGAAGGAGGCGGGGAGATTTCGAAATAGCAGAAAACTTTGAAACACAAATTTAGTGATTATTTAGGTTAGATTCATTATTCTGCCCTTCATACTTGTTAATATTGTATTTTTAAATTTATAGTCTGGCATTAAGAAGTATAAAGGAATTTAAGACCGCCAACAGCCTTAATAATGAAAGCAATATAGTGGCCAAATTTTTAGAGTTACCTGGAGTTGACGAAAAAGACCTTCTTGGTATGGTTGTGGATCTTCTCTTGGGAGGTGTTGATACGGTGAAAGGATTTAATAATAATAATTTAAAAATGTAGCACGATTTAAAATCATTTTCTTTTAAGCTCCTAAATTTAATATTTAGTTTATACTTAATTATCTCTTTTGTTTGTGTTTACAGACAAGTTACACGAGTTGCTTCTTGCTACACCTACTTAGTCAGCATCCTAGATGCCAGGAAAAATTACACCGAGAATCAGTCACCCTTCTTCCCACTCTTTCTGATCCAATTACATCCTCCCATTTGTCTAAAGCATCTTACACGAGGGCCGTTCTCAAAGAAACCTTTAGACTGCATCCCATATCTGTAGGTACCTCAAGATTTTTAGAACAAGATGTCAACCTGCCAAGCGGTTACTCTCTTCCAAAAGGAGTAAGTAAACATATTTTGAAATTACATTGAAACATAGATATTATAATTAATTATTTTTTCATCTATTTCAGATTTTATTGTTTTGTATTATCATACGATTATAATAATTTATAACTATACTTATAATTAACAGTATATTAATATGTGTAAATTATTAACAGCAATAACACATTATTATTGATAATCTTATGTATTTTTTTTCTTTTTATATAAAACTCATTTACGTAGTTATAATAAACTACTTTACGGAATATACGCATCTCCCCCGATGGTCACTAACCAAAGGGTTTCAACGTTTTTATTGTAACTACAGCTTAATTAACTTCCATTAATTAATCATTAAATTTAGTTTTACTACAATCAACAGGTTACAAATAAGACAATACAGGTCGTTCCTTATTAAAAATACTGCACATATATTTGCACCAAACTAACTTAATCTGCAGAGTAATAAGGTGATCAACATTTTAACTAGGGTGGTAACTTTCTTTGGTCACACTTATGAGGCATTACTGACTAATGTATATTACTCGTATATTTATGATTTTTACTCAAAGGCAATTTCTGAATCTGCATTAGTCCTTAAAATAAATTCGAATGTTACTTACCAAACCTTGTTAGTATAAAATAGAGCAACAATTATAAGGAAAATCTACTATATTGCGATTCTTGTTTCAGACTCTGGTGATGACGCAGAACATGATAGCATGTAGAAGAGAACAGAATTTCAAAAGGGCTGAAGAATTTTTGCCGGAAAGATGGCTTCTGAATGAGAGTTTACATGAAGGGAGACCTCATCCTTATCTTCTGCTTCCTTTCGGACACGGTCCTAGAGCATGCATAGCTAGAAGAAGAGCTGAACAAAACCTCCTTCTTTTCCTTATCAGGGTACATTCTGTCTTTATAATTGCCATTAAACCATTATTGATTAAAAAATCAAATCTATATTATTATCCAAGCTATCTTAATATATGTATTAAGATGGAAAATTATTTGTTGCAGATGTCTAGAAATTATTTCGTGGAATGGACTGGTCATGGAGAATTAGGAATTATCACTCCTCTGATCAACAAGCCCGATAGACCAGTCTCTTTAAGATTTACCATATGGTCCTAAAGCATTTTAAGATGGTCTATCATTCTAGAAAGAAAAATATATCTCTTCAAGTTTCACTTTAAGTAACTTCTAAGTATAACGTTTTTAGGAATTAAAGAATTTCGCTAAAAAGGAATGAATAAAGCATCTTATTCCACAACGCCTTTAACAATAAGATATTGCGCAACACAATATTGTACAAGGTTTTTAAATAATCTTCAAAATTTAAAATAAAAAAATCCATAAATATTTGTTTAATACACTTTTACATTTTGTTTTATATAATTTGAATTAAGCTAATTACTATGTACAATTAATAAATTAAAAATTCATTGTTTATTCTAAAATGTTAATAAAACAGAAATTGATTCCTTTCTATCAAATAATTAATAATTCATTAATTAATTCTTTAATTAAATCGTATATGATGTATAAACACAGTTAATTCTTTTATATGTATTTACTCTTTATTTATTTCCCTGATAATTATAGTAAGACAAAAAATTAACTTTTTAATAAGTAATTTCTAAATAAATAAATAATTTATTTAGTAGCTTTTTTTAATTAATATTTATTAAAATTTCTATACTAATGTCCCTAAGAATAAGTATTACATAACAATTTGTACGTGTTTATATCTACAAAACAATATAACTAGCTTAAGATATATTTCACAACTATCTAACATTATAAATTACAATGAAAGAACAACATTTACAGAAGTAATGTTTTTTTATTAAAAAATTCAAATCGAGAATAACTATGTATTATTAATACATAGTTACAAACACGGTATTATTAATACCGTGTTTTTTCTAATGTTTTATGAATGCCGTGTTTGGCGAATTATTGCATAGACGAGTAAATATTTAATGTGTGGCATAAGTAGTATGCTCTATAAAATTCTGTTCAAATTCTCCTGGAAACATAAATATTCGCATCTGATGGATAACACGGCATATTGCCCACTTTTAAAATATATTATATTGTTGTGACTAATTGAGAGAAATCAGTAGGTATAATTTGTTATTAGACTTTTGAGGTCTTAAATTCTTGGATTATGGGATTCTCTAGGCTCTAAGGTACACTGTTTTTAATAATATAAATGACACATCTAGTATAATTTGAACTAAATATATTAGGAAAAATCGCTCTACTGATAATAATTAATTTTAAATTTTTTATGTTGAAAAAAAAAAAAAAAAAAAAAAAAAATGTATTATAACTTTATAAAGAATACTTCCTAAACCATATAAATTATTATCCTTTGGTTTAAATAGACTAGAGTTTAAGATTGATAATACATATTTTGAGTTTATCGTCTTTGGTTTGTGATTTTTAAAACAAATTTTATTAAAACGTGTTAAGTTGATAAGGATTTTAATTCATGGACTGCAGTTGAGAAATCGATTAAGCACATAATATGAAAGCCAGGGATTTTTTTTACATATTGGTAGTTATTTCAGATACCAATAATTAAATTTGTTTTGAGTGAACAAATAGAGTGATGTCGAGTAGGTAATGCATATGTCGTATTTAACACGTTAATATAGATGTTTTGTATTTTTTGAGTAAAATATAACTACATATAGGCAAATCTATAATAATCTTATACCCTTCTAATAAAATTGTTCCAATTATTATTGAGGTGTTATCCTTAAGCCCTTCGCACTCGATCAATATTAATGTCAATAATATTATTGAAAATACTATTGTCAATATGCAATCCAATAACAAATTTTCATCAATATTGTTTTTTTTTATATCAATTTCAACTCCGCACACGGTCAATAGTAATGACCAGGCCCGCCAAGAGGGGGGGGGGGGGGGGGGGGGCCCGGGGCCCATCTCTGGCCAAAAAAAAAAAAATGTGTGTAAATAGATTTAAAGTATGAAAAAACACTCAAAAGAAGGTGATATGGTTAATAAAGGCAAGCACTCATATTTGGGATTGACGTGGGGGGGGGGGGGGGGGGGGGGTATTGTTGAGATCGAAAGGGGCCCTCACAAGATATTTGCCTAGGGGCCCGGAATTCGTTTGGTCGGGCCTGGTATTGACAATACTTTTGTATATTGAGAATACTTTTGTATATTGACAATACTACTGATCGTGTGCGGTCCGCTATAGAAGAATAACAGTACACCTCGGTAACAGTTGGCGGCTTTCACACTGCGCGCGAGACCGAGCGAGGCCGATTCCGGCCTCGCTGGTAGATAATCGGCCGATCGGGTCGGTCTCGCGCGCTGAGTGAATACAAAAACGCTCGGCCCGGCCTCGCTTGGTCTCGCGCGCAGTGTGAAAGCCACTTTAAAGGCGAGGGTGTGGAAAGACAATGCAGTTTCCGGCAATTTCATACGATTGTTGAATGCTTCTTTTGATTCTTCAATTTCTTCATATGGATCATCATACTCACAGATTTTTCATGCAAACCTTATCAAAGATTCAATTTCATATTTCTTAGAAGCAGCAAATACTATAACAAATTGTGATGAGACGTGGAGACTATATCTCGTTGGTAGCGAGGAAGACCTGGGTGGTGAAGACTTACTTGGTTTGGGTTACAACCAGTTGCAGCCATCTGATCCTGCACCCCTGAGTACCCCATACCTTCAACATAAATAAATATATCATTCACATTCTCATTTAAAAGCAACTACTTTTCACAAACTTCAAACTCGCCTACGCTTGCCCTATCAAAGCTTATAACCAAAAAATGATATATTTTTGTAATCAGCTCAACGTACCCTTTCATATGATACCCCACACGGTCACCAACATTTTTTTTTAACCCTTAAGTTTTTTACCCTTATTTATTTGGAAAATATTTTTAAAAAGTGTGGGCAGGTCCAACTAAACACATAAATGCCAAATTTCAAAAATGCCGTGAGAGGAGGCGACAGACGGACGGATGACAGACACACGCAGGAAAAAATAAGGGTCCTTGGTTTAACCCACGTACCCTAAAAATGTACGCTTGCCTATTAATCGAGAAGCTATTGAATTAGTTATTTCCTTAACTGCATAACTTATTATTGCTACAAGTCATTAAAATTAAGGATTACCTGGGGGAAAGAAATGCTGTGAAGGTGTCGTCTGAATATTATTTACAGGGGAATACTGGACTAGTTGCTGCTTCCATTCTGTATTAGCTGCCACTCCTTTAGAAAAATAAATATAGTTTAAACAGGTTATTAAGAATTAATTGGTGATCAATCTATGACTAGATTTGTGGTTCACAGCTAGCGGATACTTATTTGCGGAGGGCTATATAGATAACAATATATTCTTCGGAGAACCGCCGAGACAGAGGACGGAGTCGTTGTTTCCCTCCCCTCGAGTTTCGGTCGGTCAGGTTATAAACAAAGCCAATTATAACATCGTTTTTTCAACTTGAATTTAGTTCTCTTGCTTAAAAAAACGTATATAATAAGATTATAGATTAGGACTTTTATTATTATATAAATAAGAAATAGGTATATAATCAAAATAATGAAGGAACAGATATAATAAGCACAGATATAAAAAAAAACACGGACATAATACACAGATGAAGATAAAACACTGATAAAAAACGTATATTAAACACAGATGCAATACAGATTATAATAAAAATAATGTAGGAACAAATTCAGATACACAATATAATATAATAAACAATTGTAATATAAAAACATAAAGGAAATAAGAAGAGGACGATGTGAAGGTTTCATACAGGTTTTTAAGCGGCACCGCAAAAAATATGGTTTGGAACCAACTTTCTGCGGTGCCGCAAAAGAGTTGCCATAGATGAATCCCTCCGGGCCTCTGCAAATACGGATCTGCTAGCTATGAACCCACCTTAAGCCGGCGCTGATAATTACACTTGCGGTTGAAAGTCTGTTTAATCTTAATTTGGATAAGAGGATTTTTATTTTCTACATCAACCAGAAACACTGTATTTACTACTGGTCAATTAGTAGATTTAAATAATTCATAATTTCATCATTCTTCATTTTAATTAGATAATATATATTTACTTATATGTGCATTAGCTCTTAATCTTTTTTATGTTTATAGCTTTTCTAGTATTTAGGCTAGAGTCATACTGAAAGTTCAAAGCTTTTTGCCCTTTGCTATTTTTGACAAATTATTACCTCCCAACATCGGCTACTGGCCCAACTGAATGACGTCTGAGTCTTGGCCCAAGTTACTATAATATCTTTCTCTCTGCTATTATAAAATTTCGACCGTGTGTCGGAAACCCGAACCAGAACCACTTCGTACTACAGCTCTCCACCAAACCCTATTGCTTCTAAGCTTATCGAAGGTAACGGAAGCAATGTGATCGTCATGAAGAATTAAAATATCTCTTTGCCTTAATAACTATTGAGACAAAGGGATATTTAGTCTAAAGAACTTTAGGACGAAGGAACATCACTCTTCTGTATGTAAAGATGATAATATCACTTAGTCTAAATAACTTTTAAGGCAAGGTAATGTTTAACATTAAAGTTATTTTGAGTTTGTAACCACCGAAAATTGCGCCCCCGGCAGGGGCCTTCCTCACCACTACCCAGCTACGGCCCTGCCACCAATATTAAAACAACTTCCTTACATAGTTTTGAGATCTTATATATTCTGACCAAACATCGATGGACAAAAGTGAACAGTTAATATACCTATTATACAAGTATAACTAAGCAACATTTTTACTTGGAAACAATTTATGTAAAAAGTAGAATAGAAGGCTTATCTACTCTACCTGCTGGTGTTGGTGCAAGGGGTTGCTCAGGAGGTGGTGCTCTTTGAGCTAACAAACTTCTTTCATTTCTTCTAAACTTAGCACGTCTATTCTGGAACCAAACCTGTCTCAAAAAAAAAAATCCTTTAGTATAACGTTAAACCTAATATTTAAATAAGATTAGCTAGATTGTAAAGCTTCAATGTTATTGTAATGTTTAAAATTTATAGTACATTTAATACTACTCGTGAAGGTGCAAAAAACGATCCAAACAATTACAGACCGACATCATTACTATTCAGCATACCAAACGTATTAGAAAAAATTATTAAGAAACAAGTAGTAGCAATTTTGTAAGAAAAAAATATCATTCGTGATAACAATTTGGGTTCAGAAAGGGACTGACTCAATAAGTTGTATCTGAAGGAACAGGAAGTTATCTATGCAAATAGCTCCATAAAAGATACAAACCAGTAGGATTATCCTTAGACCTTTCTAAAGCTTTTGATTCAGTCTCCTATTCCATCCTCATTAATAATTTTAAAAATATTGGGATAAGTCACGCCTTGTTCAACTGGTTTTCAAGTTATCTTAATTATCCCCCTTATGGTAAAATTGAACTCTACATCTCTATGTTACTTTATATCCCAAGGAACAGTTTTATTATGACTAAAATATTACATGAAGGTCATCCAGAAGTGGGAGCTATAACAGAATAGGCTTAGATTTTACTAAGGTGGCCTTCGGTAAACCGAGATTTAGAAGAGACCGTTAGATTTAGAAAATACATAATGAATCCTCAAAATGCCGAGAATGTTAAATATTGAGGAAACCGGAAGGAACCTTGGGCCCGGATACACATAGCCTTTGCAGGACCATTTTGAGGGAGTTACTGGTTAGACTTCGTCGACGCTTTTTTTAATTGGGTGGAAATGCATTCTATGAAGTCAATAACAGCGACCAAGACTATAAATGAGTTGAGGGATAGTTTTGCAAGATTTAGCATACCCAAAGCGTTGGTAAGTGACAACGGTTCACATCTATCAACAAGCAATGCATTTTGAGATTTCTGTAAGAAAAATTTTGTTAAGCATATCATCACAACATCGTATCACCCACGATCAAACTGACAGGTAGAGAGGTTCGTAAAATGTTTTAAGGACAGAATGAAAGCATGTGGACAGGATGAGAGAAAAGCAGGTGAATATAGGTTACAGGAAGTATTGCTCTCTTACAGGAATACTCCAAATCGTACAACTGGAAGATCACCAGAAGAATTGATGTTTGGTTGACTAGATATGCCAAGGCCAGACGTATTTGGTAATATTGATGCAGCACAGTGCCATTAGAAAGTCGACCATGACCGGGAGAGGAGAAGAGGAAAAGACTGAAAGAAGTGTGAGAAGGTATGGTTTCCTGGGCAAAACAACCGATACTGGCAAGAGGAGGAATTTCAAGAAAAGACAGGTTACTCTTTGTATATAGTGAGCGAGAGAAAAATATCTCAGAAGCATTTTGAACAGCTTAGGATGAGAATGCAAGGGGAAGACTAAAAACTAATAAAATCAAGAGGGGAGATATGTAGGATATTATGTATAGAATTCCATCAGATTAACAAGTGTCATTGAGATGATTGACACCAATTGTAAATATATAATATGTACATTCTTTGGGTATCCGGCATTACCTCATCAGGCTGCTTGTTTATTTTGTCCTTCAAATCTTTGCACCATGCTCTTGCAATCGCTAGAAATCTATTGCTTTCCCTATTCTTCCTTCAACCATTCAAAAAAAATAATATAAAAATATCAATCGTCCAAAATTCTCAAAGTTAGTGTTACGATAGCTTAAATCGAGTTAATTGACGTAAGTTGATTGGTCAACAGCTCGTTGAAGACAAGTTTGGTTTAAGAAAAGTTTAGTATCACCTGCACCCTTGCTTCTGAGAGGCAGACTCTTCTAGCTAGCTGCTCTCTGAGGAAAGCATCAGGGTAGTGCGTTCTCTCGAACACTCTTTCCAGTGCAGCCAACTGCCCACTGCTGAATGTGGTTCTGTTTCTTCTTGGTTTACTTCTTCCTGACCTAGTTTTGCCATCGTCCCCTTCTCCACAGCTTTCATCCTCTGCAAAATTATACATCTTTATGAAAGAAATAAAACAATACTAGTTTTATGTTGTTCACATGTAATGAGATGTCCAGTTCTATAATATAAACGTAGTATTTAATCGTTGCATTATGACATATCAGTTAGATGCATCTGATAAAATATTTAATTTGAGTTAGATTAGCATTAGAGATTACCCACTTTATAACGTATCAAGATATAACGATACACACGATCCAGCACGCTTGACCAAATAGACTGTTCAGTTTACCTGAAAGCCTGCTAGCTCAGAGTTTGTATGACCTGAGCTGAACTGTCGTGACTTTTTAGGTGGCTGGAATGATCGAGAAAATTGATATTTTGAGACAAATCATTTTTAAACTTACTAGGCTACTATAAGGTGGAGGGAAGAGAGTAGATGTTTTTTGATCGGGATACAAAGTTAATTACCGTCAGTAATCATCAAAATTTTAACTGAAGGAAGAAACATTTCTGAATTAAAAACTGCCTAAATGAATTAACATACAATATTGGTTGGGAGGATACCTACTTCCTAGAATGGTAGATGCATAGTGTAAGGGACGGAGCGGCTAATTCCTAGAAACAAATATTTAATATCAAATAAAATAATATACATATATTAGAAGTTACTCTTTCTGGCAACTGGTAGGCCCAAGGTACGATGCCATGTTTGTGTGGTCACTCAATTCCTGTACAGGAGGCAGTAAACTTTTTCTTTGCAGTGCGTAAATTGTGGCGTAAGTTTCGGGTTTCTCTCGGTTGCCCATGTTACACACCTCATTTGTTTCAATAATAGGTTTGTTTCAACCACACTTCAAACTAGTTTGAAACTGTCCGACGCATGCGCATTAGGAAAGAAGGGCGTTCCAACGAAGCCCAAACTCAAACTCTGACTGACTCTGACTGTGAGTCGGCTGTTCCAACCACGCTCTGATTGAATCACGGATTGTTTTGGAACCAGTCAGAGCAGTCAGCGATCGGCGGCAGGGACTAGTAGTTTGAGTTTGAGTTTGGGTGAACAGAAACGTAACCTTCCGCTTCATTGTTTTTGTTTTGATTTCGCTCGCCTATTATTCTCCTTTCTTGCGATTCAACTCTTCTTTTTAAAATATCATTGAACGAATGCGATGATGCATTTTTGTGCATATAATGACATTTTCTAGATATTTCTGAAAAAAATAAAAATTGGACCTATTTTCCAAGATGGACTTTTAATACTTATTCCATTTTCAAACAAATATCGAAAGAATCCGATTTATTTCCGCAATATTTCTTTCGTTAACTGAACTAAGATTAATATTTGTTTTTTTTTAAAACAAAAGAGAATTTAGGATTATATCAATAAATATACGTGTGTGCTGTGTGTACCTATTGACGCATTCATATCTTTAATATTAATAAGTTATTTTTGATAGCACAGGAACGCGAAATCACACAAACGACAACTCACCAAGTTGTTCTGATAACAGTGCTAACCCTACCACATCAAACAGTTTGGTTCGTGTTCATTTATAACTAGAATTCCCTGTTAATATGCAATCAAAACTAGTTTTGAGTAAAATGGACATGTTTAAAATTATTTGTGTCATTCTAATGTGTATTACATATTTGTTTTATTTTTCATGTTTAATCATAAATAATTAGGGTAATGAAAAGAAAATGGACAAAAAACGTTTCTTGTAACAAATTCTTCAGTTTTTTTTTAAGACGCCATAAATAGGCTATTGGTCATGCCTTGTTCGCATTCGCCTCCCTATACATTACGTGATAAGCCAAACTTATCCATGCTGTGGGGGTTGAATTTGTTATTGCTTTGTTTCAAATTCGCTATTTCTCTTAGTATTCCTCTGTTTCAGGTTATCTGGGACAAGCCATGTAACAACTTCTTCGTTATTTTTGGTCTACGGGAGGTCTTTCAGCAGCAAATTTATTAATTTGTTTGCTACGGAATTTTCAATAAATTATAGGTCTGTTCACAGGGAAAACAAATGACCATGACAGGCGAAGATGAACCGTGACAAGCAGGTATTATAAAATTACTACATCTAGCTTAAAACTACACTAATGGCCTCGCCATCCGCCATCCTGAGCATCTAATCAGCAAAGACCAGGAAGCCCCTTAACAGGGAAGGAAATGACTTAATGGAGTTAACGAGTAAACTTGATGAAGTCTTTATTTGTCAATATTTCAAATGGAATACCAGCAGCTATTTCCAACTTCAAAGTAGTCAAAACGCATATTTACAAATCAAGACTGGAATTTACTAAAAACCACTTTAGTTAACTCCAAATTATTGTAATTATAATTAAAATTATACTTGGTCAAATGATCCCAGTTAACCATTTTCAAACCGAATGATTGGTAGCGGTAGCATCAGTGGCGTATCCAGCGGCTAGGTCTGGAGGGGGCACATTCTAAGTCAGTTTAGATTGGGGGGGGGGGGGGGGGGAACAAGAAAAGGGAAGTACTTATTCAACAAAGTTGCTGGCACCCCCCCCCCCCCCCCCCCCCCCCAAAAAAAAAAAACTCCGCACCCAAGTAACAATAACTGTTTTAGAACGGGCACGTGCCCCCCCCCCCTGGATACGCCACTGGGTAGCATGAAACATTTCTTGCAAATCCTGGGTTGGATACGCCACTGGGTAGCATGAAACATTTCTTGCAAATCCTTTCATTTTCTCTGTTATTCATTATTAAACACGAAAAAAAGAAATACATAATGCAAGTTGGGATAAGCTCAAAATGATTTTAACTGCAAATATCAGTAAAATTGATATTAACAGGGAATTCTACTTTCTAGTTATATCGGACTAAAGCGGACTTAAGCGCTTTGCCATAACTAATATGAATAGAAAATTCTAGATTTAACTGATTTCGTGTTGTGCCGGTAACAGATTTGGATTCTGTCTAAATCTTAGTTTTTTCAGTTTTAAATAATATTTATTATTATTTTTAATAGAGGGATGCTAGGATATGGTTTAGTAAGAAGACCCAATTATAATTTATTATGTTTCTCGGTGATGTGTTTTACATATTTCCTTGTACCTCTAAACTTATTTTTTATATTTCTCTAAAATTCGTTTTTTATTTTGTTCACTGTCCCAACCACTTATTTTCCCACGGCTAATCACGCGGAATTAGTAATAAAAAGCAAAAGTGTTATAGAACTAAAATAAAAATAAAAACAAACTAAGAAATATTTTCAAACGTAGCAAGACAAAAAGTGGGATAGGACTAGTTTTATTTATCAGTATTGTGTTATAGTTATAAAGTTAGGGTTTAAGAGTGACACTAACTCATGGCTTGAAGCCACCTGTCTAGTTTCTCACAGGGCCACTAGTGACTGGGAGTGACATCTCCCAAGTGTATTCCAAGCGTTCAGGCCTCAGTGTCAGCTAGCACCGTGACAAACCCACTATGACGCTAATTTCTTATATTAGAATTCTCATTCCTCCTTCTCCCCTTGACAAAAACATCAGCTCTTTATAAATCTTAAGACACTTTCTACACACACTTTAACTTGAGTGGCTATAATGATCACACTATAACACATAAATCTTACCCAGTAGTTCATTTAATAAAAAAAAAATTGCTTGTTTTATTACAACTATAAACTAAATTTTAAAGTTTTTTTTTCTTTTTAACTTCATTTTACGCTAGATATCTTTTTGGAATAATTCAAACTCTATTCAATAGTGCTTTGGAGTATAAAATGAGATAGATTAGATAAGATTATTATACAAGTAATTTATAAAATATAAATAAATATTCTTTACTATAAAAAAATGATTATTTTCTCATCTAAATCAAATATTAATTATTACATTATCATAATTAGTACTAATTAACTAATTATATATTACAGTAATAATTATTCATTATAATTTTAATAGTTTTTAATTGAAAATAATTTTTTTTTTTTCCAAAATCTCGAGCTCTAATTGGCTCCATCCACACCGTTTTTTTTTTCGATTTTCCCGCGCTGCGCTGTCAGAATAAGTCAGTATAACGGCGTGAGCATAACTACCAATTTAATTCACGAAAGAAGAAAGTAATATTAGACAGAGGTTCAAAATCTAAATTTTGTTTAATAAAAGTCAGGATTGCTTATGCGATCTGAATGTCATAGGTGGTCCCCATTTTCATATAAATAGGGCATTTGCTGTCTCCACCGCACTTCAGATGCAACCTGCCATATCAATATCTCAAGACATATCTCATGTTGGAGATTTTCATTTTGTTTTTACTGGTCTCGTATTACTTTGCTTTGTAAGTTTCATCGCACACCATTTAACCCAATTTTGATCCACTTCCCGTCTTTCAATCTTCCCCAAATTTTGCACATGGAAACAATATGGTGAGGAAACAGGAAAAAAAAAAAAAAAATGTTGAAAATAAGTCGTTTTTTAAAATGGAATTTTTATATTAACAACTGGTATGTAACACTACATAATTAGCAAGATGGATAATATTTTTTGATCTAAAACAATTACACAGTTTCAAATGTTTCCAAAAAAAAAAATGTTTACTAAGTTTTTATTAGCTTGCTTTCTTGTTTGTTTGTTTGTTTGTTTGTCCGGTACAAATCTGGCAATCGATTTCTAACTAACTTCCCGAATAGCTAGACATTTGAAACTTTTAGCATAGCTCAGAACACGATGACAATGCATTATTGGAACGAAGTTCCTTATGGCACGTTCTGAAGCCCGGGAGTGAATCCGAAAAAAACGACCAAAATCACAAAATCACCGTCACGCTAAAAGCGTCACGAAATCTACGGATGACGATAACTCGTGTAAACCAATTAGAAATTAAGATTAATTAGAAATTAATAACCGATTAAGATTTTAACCCTTTATTATTGTAATATATTAAAAATAAAACGTAATTGTGTTAATGTATCATATTATTTGAGTTATCTGTCAATTAAATGTAGCGTCTGAATATAAACGCCGGGCTAATGAAATATCCTCATTCTGGACACGTCACCAAGAAGTAAAAAATAAGTAAATCAATCTATTACTTAAAAGCAGATAACACTATAGTAACGAATCAATTTATTTATTGCATTTTACTAGTCCGATTAGTGAATAGATGAATCAAATATAATAAATCCACACCATTTATTACATACATATAATAGTAAATAGTATGGCATTCATTTTAATTATAATAAATCAAATTTTTTAACTTTTCATGGTGTGGCATCGAGTTATTCTCACTAAGTAAAAGTTTTAATGTGTCGATGTCGATGGTAGTTTATAAACATAAATCTATCAAATTAAAAAATAGTCTGCCTTATTAGTGTGGCACATAGCTTCCTCGCGCCCTTATTTGTATATTTTAACGATTTGCATTTAAATCCTATTATTGGCAAATTTATTTATTTTTCCCTCCATTTTTTAAATCTGTCAAAATTGTTTTGATTGTTTACATGAATTAAAGTATCTATTTAGCAAAATTTAAAAATTTGGAGTTATCTCCTGGTTACTTTCGACAAACCATACAATTTTAATTATACAATAAGATGAGTTCTTTTGAAGATTTAGGTGAAAATAAATATATGTTTGTGTGCGTGTGGAAAAGAATAAAATGAGCGCAGAAGGTTTAAACTCATATGGGACCAAAAATGGGCTAATTATGACATCAAATCTAAATTTCATTAAAACCGGACAAGTAGTTTTTAAGATATGGTGGCAGAAATTGAGCATTGAGCGACAGACTAACAGACTAATAGACAGACCCCGGAACCAAAAATGTTCCCTGATGCCTGAAACGGGTCTCTTTCTTACATTTGTATAAAATCGGGGACATAAAAAATGTTGGTTCTTCAATACGATCACATAGCTTCTGTTATCTTCGGTAAGTTTGGTAGCAAGACATTAGTTCACAATTCGTACTGAAGCAAAATAATCCAGCTACTAGGAGTAGAATAGGACAACCAAAACTTGATATAATATGAAACCCACAAGTTTAGATATTATTAAAAACTTATAAGAAGAACGTGGGAAATTTTTGACTATACCTAACAGTTGATAGGGTAATAAGTTTCATTTAGTGTCAAATAGAAAAGTTATACCTTTATGTAGTGTTTATCGAGAAGAACATAAAAGTAACCTCGTTCCATCATATCCCTTTTCAACACCTGCCATACTCAGCGACTTGCCTTTTAAGTTTACATCCTATAGATTTACAGTTTTGTAAACATCCTGGCTTTTTAAGAATCAAGCAAGTCAAAAGTGATCAGTTATAATATGACCTTATACAAGATTTTTTATTTTGGAGAGTGCAGGTCTGATTTTGATGAAATTGTGATGGTATGTCATAGACTACAAATCATCTACTTTATTCTTTCATTGCTCCCTATCGCACATGAAATCAACATTCTTTTTTTAGCAACATTCATTTTGAAATCTATCTCAATATGAGATCTCTCTAATACGAGAGAAAGCTATGTGACACATATTTTGGCAAACTTTTTTTTATTTTATTATTGCTATTCAGTTTACCGAAGGTAATAGAAGAACGATATTATTTTTTATGTCTCCGAATGTAGAAATTTCTAGACAGAGAACCGTTTCAGAAATTAGGGGTCATTTTTGGTCTCGTGTTGGTCTATTAGTCTCTCGTTCAACATTTTGTAAACCACAAAAATTTAGTAACTAATCGTCTCATTTTTTATGAAATTTAGATGTTAGCTAAGAGATTTTCAAACTTCTGCTCCAATTGGTTTATCATCTGAACTTAATTTTTTTCTAATTAACACATATCTTGAAAAGTACTCATACATTTTTGAAGAAATTAAGATAAAAAAAAGTACAAAAAGAGAAAAGTAGTAAAAAGATAAAAGTAGTAAAAAGAGAAAAGTACTCATACGATTTTGAAGATATTAAGATGAAAAAAAGTAAAAAAAGAGAAAAGTAGTTAAAAGATGAAAAGTAGTACAAAGAGAAAAGTACTCATACGTTTTTGAAGAAATTTAGACAAAAAAAGAAAAGTACAAAAAGAGAAAAGTACTCATACGTTTTTGAAGAAATTAAGATAGTTTTTAAAAGTTATCTACAAATGGTTCCATGCCAGTTTTAACTGGCTGCGCTCATTCAATATTAAATATATTAAGTGTGACCTCACTGGGAATTGAAACAGTTCCAAATAATCACACTTATAATTCCCATGTGACCATTCGTCCTAAAATATAGGATGTGAGACGTGAGGATGCTAAGTAAGTATCCACACTAATTGGAAGATTTTTTTTTGTATTTAATATCTTAATCTTTTGGGTGATAATATTTTAGTTTTAAAAAGAGCAAATTTTTTATTTATTTTTAATTAATTTGCATTATAATATAAATGAGGTTCTCAGTTGAAAACTCATCACTGCACCATTGCAGTAAATTCTAAACACTATCTTGCTCTTTTTGTTTTTATTCAGATTAATTTTTATTTTAAACTTGTTTGTTTGAACGTGCGAGGTGATATATAGCGGCTTTCGTTTGTAATTTTAATAATCACTTTACTGAGGACCAAACGTTAATTTTAATTCACTTTTAATCTCTGTAAATCGCCAGAACTAAGTATTATGTTTAAATATCCCCTTCTGTCTCTCATCTATTATAAAAATAGATGAGAGCAAAGTGTATTTGTCAACGGCTAATGTAATAAAATTACATCGAGTGGAACAAATCACCTCGTTTTCTCTTACAAAAAAATAAATTATTAAATTATTTTAACACCATGTAGATTTTATCAAGAAAATTTACAATATGCTTAATTATAAAACGAGGTAATTACATTAAGATCTAATAATACATTTTAAATTAATTAGTTTCTACATTATATAAACACCAACGTTAATTATACCGATGAAGGTTTAAAATTAAATACAACAAAGATTAATTCAACTCATAAAAATACAGCTTTTTTATAGGATGGACAATAAAAAAACAGTGCAAGCCTCTAGATTTTAAAATGGAGAGAAAGGGAGTTAGTTTTGGAGAAAACATTTGGAAAAACATAATATTGATATGAATAAATAGGAAGAATGTTAAGTAAAGTAATAAATACAACGCTATTAATATTGCACAATTCGCCGCCAGCAGTTTTGGTAACAATTCATATTTTGGAGGAAGACTGGCATGAATTATACGTATTCAATTTGTATCCAAAGAGAGCCTTCGTACTGACATAAAGAACTAGACAAACTCAAACGTATTTAGAAGACTACAGGGTCCACAGGCTACTAAATTGAGTACAGTATCGTTATTTAATATTGTAGTAGGGAACTTAGGAATTCGTGATAGCTACGGTTTAAAGTTGAAATAATAATCAAATTGGAAGACACATGCCACATGCTTATTGTGTATTTCCACCTAAATATACATCATTACTTTAAGTATAAAACTATTTCTAATCTATATTTATAAAATTAAATTCTCAAAAAGTCTGCTGTCTGCCTCAGGTCTTAAGGGTATAAAATAAAAACTAATTTATATATTTTTTTAAAATATTTTTATGCGATATTTCAGCCCCACTTGGGCCATTATCAAGCTATAACAATAATTTATTTACAATTATCAACATTTTTACAAATTTTAAACAATATAACCAAATCAAACAAAGACACAATTTGTACAATAAAAAAATGTAGTAACTAACCTTAATAATCTGATCCAATAAACTCTTACTAAATAATATTACAAATATAATATAACTTACTTATTAATATAATTCTTCGTATAAATAATATAAATGAAATAATCTTAGGAATAGTAATTGTAACATTACAAATAAAAGTAAATAAGAACTTAAATTAGAGTAATTAGATAATTAGTCATGCATAATTGCATTACATAACTTAGTATCCACTAGATAACATTTCATGACCTTATCACTCTTATCAGTGTGATTAGATAACTCATAGCAAATTGACAATTTTCTCTTCGAGAAAAGTTTTTTCTATGTTTTGTAACTTTTATAATAAGACAATGGATAGATTATTGACAAAGGTGTGTAAGTTACCATAAAGTAATAATGTAATTGTTTTTTAAAATATATTACCTTTGTAATTTTGTCAAATTCGACTTCAATCATTGTTATGTTGCTTGTAGGGAGTACCTGTGATGTTTAGATTTTAAGATTATTCCAAAATTTAGTAGGAGTTTTTTGGATGGTCTAAAGATTATTAAGGTTAGTTACTATACATTTTTAGGGTTTCGTTGGTAAAACTAAAAAAAGAAACCCTTATAGTTTCGTTCATGTGTCTGTCTGTCTGTCACTCTGTACGGTTCCAATAACTTTTGAATAAAAAGAGATAGAAACGTGAAACTTTCCAATATTAAAGATCGTTTTGACGCGCACACAGGAAAAGTATAGCGAACTCAAAATTATCAGCTGTTCAAATCCAAAATGGCGGATAACTTAAGTCATGCGAAAAAAATATTTTTTTTTAAATTTTAAGTGGGGTATCAAATGAAAGGAATTAAAGAGTAGATCACAAATATATATATCACTTAGGGAAAGTGTTCAATTTTCGGCGCCATTTTGTCAAAAAACATCGCAATTTAGCTTGTCCCCCCCTAAAACTATATTTCCGCTCTTACTAAAAATATAGAAAAATATGCAAAATGTGCAGTCTGATGGACCAAAGAAAAAATAAGAATAGCAACTTGGTCCAAGATGGCGGCTAATTGCTATCACGGGGAAAAAAATATTTTTTCAAAATTTTGAGTGGGGTATCAAGTGAAAGGTATTGAAGAGTAGATTACAAAAATATATAACACTTGTGGAAAGCGTTTAATTTTCTGCGCCATTTTGTCAAAAACATCCAAATCCCCCCCCCCCCTCAACTACTAATTTCATGTTTACAACACCAACGAAACCCTTTTTACGTGAGACTTCACGCACTACCAATTTATTTACTGTACGAATTGTGTATTTGTTTGATTTGGTTATATTGTTTTAAATTTGTCAAAATGTTGATAATTGTAAATAAATTATTGTTTTAGCTTGATAATAGCCCAAGTGGGGCTGAAATATCGCATAAAAATAAAAAAACTTAGTTTTTATTTTATACCCTTAAGACCTGAGACAGACTTTTTGAGAATATATATTTATAGAAGGGTAATTCACTACTTCATAAAATTAAAGTTTTGTCTAGTAAGCATTGGTCAAAATTGAACATTTTTTGGATACTTTTTCATTTCATACATTCCGAAAACCGAATCCGGCCTTAACGTTTTTCTTGTATGTATGTATGCATTTATGTGTGCATGTGTATATGTGTGTCTGTTGCCACCAGTCCGACTTCAGGCGCAAAACTGGCTTAACGAAATTGATTTTTTCAGAGGTGAGTGTAAACATGTTTTGCGCATGTTGTAGGCTTGATTTCATCGACAAATATTGAGTAGAACCAAAGTTATGAACAATTTTATAAAAACAAAAATAATAACCTAAAAAAATAGGTTGACCCTCCCATCATAATCAAAAATAATAAACCTAATAATATAATATACCAAAACCTAAATAATATTATACTTGAACCGAGAATGTGAAAAAGAAAACTAGTTTAGTCGCTAGATACCAATCTTTGGCACAGAAGAACAACACATCTAATCTATGTTTCACTATTAAAGAAAGTTTTGGAAAAGGATTAGCAGTTACACCACGTCGAAATGAGATTTTTTCAACAATTATTGTTATAAATTGTCTACAATTACTATTAGACCATATAGAAATACCTAATTAATCAATAAGTCACTGAAAAAAGTCTAAAGCTGCGTCCACACCGGACGCGCATCGTGTTTGTAAACAGGGATGCGCGTCCGGTGTGGACTGCACCGCGCGCACGAACGAAGTGTTCACAAAAAAAGTGAATTTTTTACTAACTCACATATGATAATAAATAAGCCGGCGCTTATACCGCGTTGTGATGGAACCCTTTTACAAAGTTAAATGAAAGTGCAATATAGTTTTAGTTCTTGATGATGTAGTGTATAAGAAAATAATGAAGAATAACTGGGAACAAGGACAAACGTTTGCGAACACTTGTTTGTCTAGAATGCGCGTCCGGTGTGGACATCGTGTTTGCGGTTGTTTGCAAACCCTGTTTGCGAATGAGCGTTTGGTGTGTACGAGGCTTAATACCAGTTTCTGAGAAGAGAGAAAATACAACATTGGCGTAACTAGGATAAAACTCTAGGGGGGGGGGGGGGGGGGGGGGCTAAGCCCTCCGGGGGGTCAGGGGCCCTCCCCCAGAAAAGTTTGAAATTTTAATACCCTAGAATTAAATTCTAGAGGTTTTTTTTTGCTTAATAAAAAGAACACGCAAAAATGTTTTTGCTTCACTTTTGTATTCTTTCCAAGGGCTCTCCAATGATATACCACACCCCGTACCAAATATCTCTGGTTTTCTGATCGGTGAAAAAAAAAAAAAAAATCCTGATGTCGCCCTTAAGCGGGAGTGCTGTTAAAAAAAAGTTCTCGTTACCAGCGATGCGATGGACCTATACGGGATCTACAAAAGCCTTGAAAATTAATTTTAATTTTTCAATAATTTCAAAAGTTTATCGTAAAAACGTGTTAAAAAAAAAACGCCTTTTTTGACCGTAGACAATTTCCAAGCATATAGAATTTTTTCCTAAAAATACACTATAACCTTAACAATTTTCATAAAACTGCATGTCTCCACGACAAACACACCCATCAGTACAAAAATTCAAAAAACACACTATTTCCCCCTTTAGGGCCGATTTTCACCATTAAGGAGTGGTTTAGCGGGGTGTGGTAACTGCCCTTACCCAATGTTTGGTCAATCGATTTTTAAGGTTCCTAACCGATTTTGACATTACCAATTCGAAATTTTTTCCGAAATTTCCCACGCTTGGGAAAGGGGTGGAGAGCATCAGTTGATTGACTTTAGTTGTTTTCGGTTCGGCGGGCGAATGTGCTCCAGAGCTTACTAGTTTTTCGTTTTCGTTGAACGTTATTCAAACCAAAACAATAATCTATCAATACTTGGGCTCAGGTTTTGGTGTTCTTGTTTGCCAGATTATTCAATAGTTTTTTGAAAGTAGATAATATTTATTTTAATGCATTTCGTTTTCTTTTTAGTACAGTACAAATGTCCGTAAAAAACCAACTTGGATTTTTTTTCTTTTCTAATTTTCTAGGGGGGGCTAATGTTCATCTAGGGTGGGCTTAGCCCACCCTAGCACCCCCCTAGTTACGCCAATGAAATACAATTAATAAGGGAGAAATGAAAAAGTGTGATTCTTGATCGGTTGGAAATATTTGTATGGTAAATTTTAATTAACTATTGAATAATACCAAAATGTAACCACAAAAACCCGAAACAACTAACAAATGGAAAAGTGATTATGTAAATTGAAATTTGAGAACGTGTTCTAAAGGACAGATTTTTCTTTTTCTGCACCATAACTTCTAAATTATTATCCCATAACCACATTACTTTTCCCTTTTTAAAATTTAAGGAATAATTGAGCTCGCCTACTTCACTCCAACGTACTACTTCACTCCTCATCTTTTCCAGACTTTACTCCCCGACGGCTAAAGAGGCTAACCTCATTAAGAATTACCTAAAAGAAAGAAATTGCGGGATTACACTAGCCTATTAGGGGAGACTGGGGTCGGTTGAAACATTTTTTACAAAATCGCTTCCCGCAAAAACATTTTACCCTCAATGTATTTGACAGTGGGCTTTAATTGAACTTCAGTTATCAGACTAGAAATGGATGAGGTTATAGTAAGATTATCTGCATTACAAAAATATTTGTAGGCATTTTAATAGTTCAGGAAATAATGTTTCAACCGACCCCATACCAGGGGCGGTTGTAACAGTTATTGGGGTTAGTTGTATCACTAACAGAATAAAGATAATTATGTTAGAAATATTTATTTATCGAGTCAAAATCACAGAACATGAAGCAAAATAATTGAATAATTGCGGTCATACGCAGAATAATAGGTGTTTAAAATAAATGAAACAATAATAAATATTCCAAATGTAATTTGTATCATATATTTTGTAGTTCAAGGTTAATTAACATTAAAACTAATAAAATTTGACGAAAGTAAAAGAAAAAGATTTAATTTAAATTATTTAAATGAAGCTTAAAGTGTATTTGAAAATTTCATACTTTATAGCCAGCTGGTAACTTAATTGTAAACATTGCAACCGTACCCAGAACATGTTTTAAAAAAGTTGTCATAACCTCCGAAATAAACAATTTAGATAAAAAAGAATTACACGTGTTGAACTTCCATAACCAAAGTTCTTACGTTAAAAACTATCATAACTACAACTATTTTAGTTTTGGATAAAAAAGCAAAAGAGTAACAACAAAAATACTTACTTTTGGACGCAAAACACAATAACCCCTCTTAGAAACTTATGATAAAATCGAAACGACACCAAACTCAAAAGTTCAGATTCCGCCACGGAAGCCGCGTCCCTTTTCCTTGGTTGTTCCCAAATATCGCAAATTTTTCCACCCATTAATTGGGTTGTTTCAACTGTACCCTGTTACAACCGTCTCCGGTCTCCCCTACTGATGACCCTCATGGGAAGTATGTTCTGGTTATTTCTTAGTAACCAAGTTAAGTGTACAGGCTTCTTGAAACATATAAATCAGTGATAATAAGACATTTTTATAGCAATATTCTATTCGCTGATTTTATTGACGTTGCTTTGTTAAATGTTTGATGAATAGAATGAATATGAACCAGGAGTTGGTCGAAACATAGCCGGATGATAAATGATAACAGTCTAGTTGTTTTGAAATTTTTAAACCCTTGTAAGACCCACACTAAAAGAAACATTGATTGATGGTTTCTATTCGTTTTAAATAGTTGCCAAAAACTTTCTTTTAAGGCTTTTATTAAGTTATTGCAGTAAATGTATTATATTAAGTGATCGCACATGAGTATCGCACGTTTTTAAGAATGAAATAATTTAATTATCCCCATCTATGCATCTACTGTCCCCGCATAAATTAAATAAATTGATTAGCCGGATCTCCTTCAGAAGGCAGACAAACTTATGTTATTTAGACAAAAGAATATAGGACATTAAAATGATACAGACAAAGGACATTTACACTTCTATTTAAAGTAGAGTGAAGTTCCTTTACCCCTAAGTCCATTGGATTAAGGATAATCTCTCCTGTGTTTATATAAGCGATTATATTTTTAAGTGTAATTAACTGTTAAGACAAAGGGATATTGTGACTTCCACAAGACTTCCAGAAAAGTGATGCTCCTTTGTCCGAAAATTATTAAGACAAAGGAATGTTGTCTCTTTTGCATATAGAAATGTCCATGAAAATAGTGGGGTCGCCCTTCTGAAAGAGATCCAATTAGCCTAATAATATTTCAATAATATATAGCCTAACAACATTCATTACACATGTATATTAAAAAAAGTGTGATCAAGATAGAATTTAGTGAACAAGTTAATTTTCGGTGGCCTTCAAGAATATTTGATCGGCTAAGTTAGTTTGCGGGACATAGCTTGGCAATATAGGCATTTGGAAGAAACAAACTGGTGGAGAGCGGCCATGTCCCACCCAATTTGGTGGACAACTTAATTTTCATAATCCTGAGTACAAAATTAGTTAGAAAACCAAAATACAAGTTGATGTTAGTTTGTTACTTGATTGCCCAACTGCCCCAGTTTTATTTGGAGAAATATTTTAATAACCAATAAATCAAGTGATAAATGATATCTCTATATTTAGTCCAGGAGATAGCGTGCAAAAAAGTGCCAGACTAACATAGCAAGCTAGAATTTTGTGTAAAAGTTGATTTTTGGTGCCCTTCAAGAATATGTGTTCGGCAAAGTTCGTCTGCGGGAAATAGCTTGGCGTTAAGATGTTAAAAATACTGGTGGAGAGCTGCTATGTTCTGCCCAATTTGAAGGACAACGTCATTATTATGATCATGAGTACAAAATTAGTTAGTAAATCATAATACAAGTTAATGTTCTATTGTCACTTGATAGGTGACCACTTTGATTTGGAGAAATATTTTAATATCCAACCAATCAAGTGATAAATGATATCTCTATATTGGAGCTAATACTATTATTATTATAATTATGCTTACCAAAAAAAAAAAAAAAAATTAATTGTGTTAATTAAGATGTTTTCCTCATATTTTTTCCCGTTAAGAGAAATAATAATTTTGTGTTAAAGTTTTCAATCCATAATTTTTATTATATTATGAGTAGAGAGATTGGTAGAAAGTTACACAACAATATTGTCACCACATTATTGTACTTTCTACCAACCTCTCTAGTCATAATTATGAAGTGGTATCACAAAATCTCAGTCAAAACAACAAATGGATTGTGGTGAATATATTGCGTTAAGAACAAAATGTTTTTTTGAAAACTGACACTCGGATTTTAAACATTATTTAGCATCCTAAATAAACATCATAATACGTCATATTGTAGTAATAGTAAACATAGATAACAAATAATATTTGATGGATACCTTGTTGATGGCTGTCAAGTTGAAGAAGCGAAGACACTGAGAATCGTCTTGTGTTCTCCGTCGAACAAGAAATATTAGCTTGATGATGAGAATGGTAACATTGGTATGATATCATAATTCAATTTCCCTTATCACCTGATGATTTTGTCACATTGATACTAACGGTCATTCATCGCGTAATCGTTTCGATCTCTTCGCGTTAACTTATTCAGATCGCACTAAAATAGAGATAATGAGGGACTAAACTAAGAGCGTCTTAAGAAGATGCTACTAGTATAGACACAAACTGAGTCAGGGAAGTGGCTCAGCTGCCTACCCTCTTCCACGGAATCCCCACTCTTTAGGAGGCGGAGGATGTACCCATTTATCTTTAATGGCGTCTTGAATCTCCCTCCTACGAAATATTCCGCCCAATGTATTTAATACATTATGTATTCTATGATTCCTTTTTCTTAGAAGAGTGCAGGCCTTACTTTACAAGCTAAGGGGCCATTTTGAGCTCTTTATACTGAAAAGAAAAATACGAATCCCTGATGAACCAAATACTTTACAACTCAGTTTCTCATATTAGTTTCAGTTGTCCAACAAAAGAAGAAAATATCCTACCCATTCTAACTGAATTTTAATACAAATAACAAGGCATATGTAAGAAATTAAATACTGAAGAGAAAATTTTTCACAAAGAAACTTAGACTGTGATTTTCATTATTAGACATTTAATAAAAGCCATAATTATCTATATTCTGATTACTGAATCATAAAAATTAAAATGTATAAATGCCGGTACTCTTTTAGTTTGGTACCTCCCAATAGGGGGGTACCAAACTAAAATAGGCACCATGTGTCAGCACTTTAGTTTGGTACCCCCCGTTTATTTTTATTTAAATACATGATGAAATGGTATTTTATATAATTAAAAAAATAACAATCTTAATAGGGGAATGTTCAAAAGCAGTGGGGCTTTTGTGTGGGGTTGAGAAAGGGGAAAGAAGGAGAAGAAAAAGATAGGGGGGTACCAAACTAAAAGAGGCGCCTCTATACGCCTCTTTTAGTTTGATACCCCCCTAACAAAAAGGAACAATCAAGAAGGGGGGTACCAAACTAAAAGAGGCGTATATGGTCGCCTCTTTTAGTTTGGTACCCCCCTAAGAAAAATGAATTATCTAGTAGGATTATTTAATTAAATTAATTTAGGGCAGGAATTAAAATATAAAAGTGAGAAACACCTCTCTAATGTCATAGACAAATGGAGTATTATGTATAATTTCTTGGGGATTTTTTTTTTTTTTTTTTTTTAATTGAATGACCTGTTATATGTCAAAATAGGCATTGACATTAAATTTTATTTCGTTGACAGAAAAAATATTAGATTTGTCCTTAGCGAAATTATAATAAGTTGAGTTTTAGAGGAATTGAGAGGTCTAAATTTCTGAAGTGCAATTCTGTTTAATGGACAATTTGATGAGAGGGAGTTTTTCCAATGGATGCAAGGCAAGGTACTTAAAATGTGAATTGTAATTTTTGTGAAAGTTTGTTTGAGGTATTTTATTTCTTAAAATTTGAACATATTAAAATGAATGAAAATAACCTAGTATCGCTCACTCAAACCTCCGGTAAATATATCGTAACTGCCCAACTTTGACTAAATAACTATTAAGAAAAAGGAATGTTTAGTCTAATGTACATTGGGACAAAGGAATATAACACTTTTGTATATAAGAGTGTGATATTCCTTTGTCCCAATGTACATTAGACTAAATATCCCATTATCGTTGTAGTTATTTAGACAAAGTGAAGTCTTTTCTTTCCCATTTCGGGGAAAGAAAAGATGATCAGAAACAATGTTTTATAAAAGTATGTAAAATCCACTCATTATATATTATTAATTACTGACCCATTTCATTGGAAATTTAAGATGACCTGGATGTTTAAATTTGTTGGACATAGTACTAACTGTCCAATTAGGCAAGTCAGTACTATTTCCCACTCATTTACCCACCCAGGTCTTCTGAAATTTGCAATGAAGTAGGGGGATACCAAACTAAAAGAATGCCTAAATGCCGTAATACGTTAGGTTTAAGGTTTAAAACCTCACATCAGGAAGGACCCAAGTCCGACCAACTTGATTTGAGTTTCCAGTTTCCTCAAATCAACAAAGAAAATACGTGGTTGGTACCATGAAACTCGACTGCAGTCGCATCAAAAACAAAACGACAAATTCTTAATTAGTGCGATAAATTAATTAACGCAAACGCTGAGATTAATGCTTTCATATTTAAATTCTGTCAAAACATTGGATGAGGTTGGGGTACCCATTAAATAAAAAGTGTGTATTCGGGGTTGTCCGAAAGTAAATTTGATTAAAAGAAAAAGTGGGGCCCTTTTAATATTTTTAGTTATAATCTTAGAAAGAAAGCCATACTAAATCAATCGTAATTGTCGTTTGGTTAAGTTGTAGGTTGCAATGATGGTTATTCTTGTTACATTTGTTATTTGTAGCTCTCACTTAGTTGTTAGTGTTAGTTTTTAAATAAACATTTTTTTGGACAATTAAATTAATCTAGTTATTATGCTTGCGCAGTCGAATGGCAAAGAATTGTTGAAAGAAGATAAAGGAGAAAAACTAGAACAATAAAAATCAAAATGAAGGACCGGGAGGTAAGATTTCTACAAATTTTAAATGATCAACATTTGACACAGAAAACTTCAATTGGAAATTATTTTATCTGAAGAATGCAAAGTTGTTTAAAATTATGCAGTATCCCCCGAGATAAGTGCGGGCTTTGCTGCTATTAACCAGTTTAAATGGAAATATATTACCAACAAAATGTAATTTGTGTGAACACGCCCTCAATCGGAGTTAAAAAAGTTCGAAGAATTAGTGAATCTTTTTTAATCCTGCGACGAATAGATTTCCACAAAGTTTGAATTTCCAAAAAATCGGTCCGAGAAAACTCAAACTTTCTCGTTTAAGAGTTCATAATTACTTAGCCTAATGTTTTTCATTTGTTAGTTTTCGCATAGGTACATTTAATTATTATTGAACATTGTAACAAAATTTGTCATAAAAATAACTTCTCCTCGGCAGGAAATCGAACCCGGCCTCTCTCCTTCCTTGTTTAAAGCAATTTCCTCAGGAACTTAATTTTTCCTAGAAAAATGGCTTACATCGTTAGATTCGTAACTTAAATCAACTACATTTTTAAAATTATTTAGTAAAAATAGTGATTTTTAATCACGATAGATAACAGACGATAGACATTTTTTTTAAATCACTTTTTTAGACACAGGAGACCTCAAAACGTGTAAATCCATCAATGTCTCAAAATCGAATTATCGCACCAAACACAATACTTTGAGAACTAAACTAAAAGTATACAAAGAAAGGAGGAATTAGGTTTGCAATTTAATTTGTAGAACTTATGTAGTTATTATACTAACATTGACTATAGTTCTTATCAATTGAACATTTCAACTTTTATCTAATCTACCGGTATTTCATATTTGGTTAGATGTAACTCTTGTTTGTAAGATTTACTGATGTTCTATCCCTAAACCCGTAAATTTTACCGAAGTTCCAGCTCTCACACTTGATAATTATGACCGCCATTTCAATGATTTTTATAAAAGGATACAGCTATGAAGTTCACATGCTTTCTCCTAAGCATGTATCCTACCTACACTGAACGTCTAATAAAATTATAACCTAAAATTATGGAAAAAATATGGTTTCGGTAAAAAATACCGATGTTCCGAAACTTGGGGTGCAAATCATGTTCCGGGAAGAGGGTTAAATTAATTATCTCATAAATTCTTATTTATTATCAATTATCATCCGTATAATAAGTATGGAATACTTTTTAATTTTTAATTTATTTAACTTATAAGATGAGAAAATGAATTTAAACCCTTACTTCTGCCCAAGAATAATTGTAAAGACAACTACAAGAATTTGTATTTCTTCACAAATTTTTAGATATAAATAAAGATAAATAAAGAATAAGAGAGTTTGGGAAATAAAGGCTTAAATCTAATCTAAATTGAATAGGAATTAAATGGCTCACTGTGCGATTATTTGACCTGTCTTTGAAGTATCTTTAACTAGACCACTGAACGTTTATTGTTAGTAATGTAATAGTCTTAATGTATAGTCTTATGTAATGGCTTCATGGTAGCTATACATGTTAAGGTCGAGACACACATGTCCGCACCGTATAACGGCCGTGTGTCGGTGACGGTGAAAGGAGACCACACAATGTCCGCACCGTGCCCGCACCGCATAGTCAGGGTGCCCATAGGCAAAAAAGTCAATTATACACACTCTTTTCAAACCTTTTTGTATGGCTTGTTTAGGCCAAGTCTGACACCTTTTTCCTCTGTGACTTTTTTTGGTTTTGGGGCGTTTTTCATTATTTGGGCCCTATAACTTTGACGCCTCAGACTGGAAAATCGAAAAAAGTTCTGCGTCAGACAATATTAAAAGGTGTCAGACTTGGCCTAAACAAGCCATACAAAAAGGTTTGGAAAGAGTATGTATAATTGACTTTTTTGCCTATGGGCACCCTGACTAGTATGAGGGCCGTATGTCGGCCGACATTTATTACTTTGCAAATTATATATAGTTATAGTAGTACACATATTATGGAGATTAATTAACTAAAATAATTGATCACTGAAGGCCACACTCAAGCTATTCCATTTGCGGTTACCAAAATTGTTTTAAAAAATCGGTCCGAGACAACTCAGACAAACTTTCTCATGTACAAGTTCATAATTACTTAGCCCAATATTTCCCATTTTTTAGTCTTCGTATGTACATTTAATTATTATTGAACATTTCATCAAAATTTATCATAAAAATAAATTCTTCTGGGCGGGGAATCGAACCCGGGCTCTCTCCATCCGCGTTTTAAGCTATTTTCTCAGGAACTAGATTTTTCCCGGGAAAACGGCTTATATCGTTAGATTTGTATTTAAATAGACTACATTTTAGTATTTTTTTAATCAAAATCGTTCAGAACGTCAGTTTAGAAATGTTTTTGATAAATAATTTTTAGAGGTTTTGGGGAGTAGCGCCCCCAAATTTTTGATTCCGCCTCGGGGTATGTTTTTTCTGAATACATTTCGTAAAAATCGGCCCAGTAGTTTATGTTCCAGGCGTGTGCACAGACGACAGACTTTTTTTTTTTTTTTTTAAAAAAACAACATTTTTTTGGAGACGTGTAAGACCTCAAAACGTGTAAATCCATCCAAATTTCAAAATAGAATTTGTAATCCATTTAAATAACAATTTAACCATAGACGTCGTTTCCCTAGGAAAAACCAAGTAAACGAGGTATTGATAAAGAACATTTTCCTTGGAGAGCCTAAACTACTGGGCTGATTTTGATGAATTTTTACTTTGTTGAGGAAAATCAAACCCTGAGACGAAACTATTTATATATCTTGGGCACTTTTAATTTTGGGTGCTACCATCCAAAAATTCTGAGAATAAATTTAAATAAAATTAAAATATTCCCAAAAATGGTTCTGACGATTTTGATTAAAAAATTCTAAAATATAGACCATTTAAATACGAATCTTACCACATAAGTTGTTTTCCCGGAAAGAAATCTTGTATTCTAATATTGATGAAATTAATTTGATTTAGCTGAAAATCTAATGTGATATTATGTTTAGCGTTTAGCAATGAATATATTAAATTAGATGTTAATGGGACAAATTCAGTAACACTGCTGTGAACGTGAAAAAAGTTGTGACCGAATTTTTTCTTATTAAATATTTATCACATTGGATTACGAGGACATAATTATGCCAATTTAATACTCCGTAATAATTTTTAACTGATAAAATAAATAATTTTGTATTTACCTACTTATGTCTTACTACTTATATGTTAATACAAAATATTATTTGATAGCAACATATTTGTATGTTTTGAATTATTTATTAGTAAGGCAAATATTAAAATTATTAATGGTATAATTTGTTTAATACCTGTTTAAAAATTATAAACCAATCCATAAATGGAAACCCTACCTACGCATATTATCCAAAAGATATCTTTTTTAATATTATGGGTGATATTGATTTTATACTTACTCTAATAGTGCGAGTTGAGTCACCTTAAACATCGGGTAGCGTGGCCGAGCGGTCTAAGGCGCTGGTTTAAGGCACCAGTCTCCTCGGAGGCGTGGGTTCGAATCCCACCGCTGCCATCTAATTTTTTCCACTGTGTAATATGATAAAAGCTGTAGCATCGGATGTTTATGAGAAGAAATAGTAAAAAATCGGGTACTTCCTCACTTTAGTGGCCATTAAAGTGGCCTCTCCAGCTGCGAAGCAGCAGGAGGAAGCAGCAATGGACGTAGTCAATACTTGGATGGGTGACCGTTCTGAACTAACTGATTTATTATCATTCTTAAAAAAAACCCTTATTTTTAATACCTATATTTTATTTAATTATTTGAAGTTTGGCGGTATTTTGACAGATGTAAACAAACTTTGACGTCATCAAAATTATTGCACTAATAAATAATTATATTCGCTTATAACTTTTAAACTAATTAATGGAATTTCATCGGTTTTTTTATATTTTTTCCTTAATTTTTTCCGGTTCTAACGATATGCTATAAGTCAAAAACCTATTTATACTTTCAGTATAATTATAATTAACCGTCAAAGTTTAAAAATTCAAAAATTTATAACTTCAAAATGGCGGCCAAAATCAAAATGAAAATTAGTGGGCTTGTTTGACATACAGAGAGGTACATTCGAGCTAAATTTCAACTCGATCAGGACCATTTTCGATTTATTACGATTTTTTAAAATTTTTGCTGACTCAGCAAGCTGGGTTCAAGATGGCGGAAAAAGTTGATTTTCCGGGCGGCACAACTACAGGTTAGGACAGATGTTTCTGCCAAGTTTCAACTCTCTAGGTTAAATACCTTGGGCGCTACGATGATAACACACATACACACATACACACATACACACACACATACATACGTCATGCTTGAAAACCACTCAGGAGGTCTTAAAAACACCTAAAACGGATAATTCCGTTGAAATCTCGAAAAAAAATGTTTGGTGAAAACAATACTTTTCCTACTATTAGTAGTGAGGAAAAGTAAAAATTGATCATGGAATCTTGAGCTTATTTTCCTATATGCGACTCAAGCGATAGTGGACCAGCTACCATTGCTGAGAACTCCTCTTCAAGCCAAAACCACGATGAGACTATGAGACTATATCGCCTTAATATCTTACCAATATTAAACTCACCTGTTTAATTGTCAGTATGGATCCCGGTTGTTTACGAATAGCCCTAAAATCTTATTTTTCGAAAAAAATGATTCTATTTTCTCATAACATCAAATCCATTCCTCGAGTTCTTTTATCTTAAAAAGAAATATTGCTCGTATGGATAGATTAGAAAGGGGGATTCAAGATTAGCTATATTCTGTTCTGAAGAAACATTGTATTTTCTAAGCTTAATAATATCCTGCCTATTACTCATTTTGGTAAAATTGTTTAGAAATTTTACTTGTCTATTACAATATTTTGATGAAATATAAATATTTTGTTGACTTAGTTACATTGAAAAGTTTTGTAGTAATGTCTTATATTATCTGTCCTTGTCCTTTTGCGGTTAAATAATAAAAAATATTTAGGATTTTGAAAGTTAATTTATACACACACATAATTATGCAGTGTATCCCTGATCGACGCATGAATAGATGAAAAGTACTAATTTTTTTATAATTGAATTTGTTTCTTCTGGAGTTTAGCCCTGCTTGAATGGAAACTAATTTATGTAATAATTTTATTTTCTATAAATCAAGTATGTCTTGGAAATTTACAAAAAAATATTGTTATGTTAGTGTGGGAATAAATGCAATCGTGAATTGTTTGTATTGTTCTTATTTCTCATAATTATTATCTAAATGTCGTAACAGACGAATGATATTAAACTATTTTGTACTTGTATAATTTATCAATTTTGTAAGGACTTTTCCAAACGAAATTTTTCAATATCTTTAACAATTCATAAATAATAAATAATTCAATATATCAAAGTAAGTGAAAGGTTTTTAAAATTTTATATTCTTACTAAGTTTTTCTTTCTGAACTTCTTTTTAAAATAAGAGTTCGTCGTATCTCCTAGAGAAAAAAACTTTACTAGTGAAAAATAGTATATTATGTTACTAGGCTGTGAAGTGAGTTTTTTCTTTACCGCGGCAATTACATTTACTGTCGAGCGAAGCGAGACAGTAAATATTGCCAAGGTAAAGAAAAAACACTTCACAGTCGCGTAGCATATGCTATTTTTTCCGAGGTAGCAGACAATGAAAAAACATTAAATATTAATCACTTATCAATATATAATAATAAGAAATATTAGTACATACTTAAGACTTAAAAAAAGAAACCTTAAAAAGAGGTTACACTATAAGAAAAGATAAATAAAACGCATTGACATCTAGCGGATTTTAATCGTACTAGAAGCATTTCTACAAAGACTGCAGCAGTACTAACGGAAGTTTTGACAACTACCCGCCGGACATAAAAAATCTTTTAGTTCCTAGGACGTAAAAGATTTTTTCTTTACAGCTAGGAGTAATGAAAAGATTTTTTAAGTCCACGTAATGAAAAAATGGATTTTAGCTATGTCTTTTAGGCTCTAAAGTTACTATTTCACAGCCTACCACGGAAAAAATATATTTTTTTTTTTGTGAATTTCCACGACATTCTTGACTTTTTCGAAACTAAAATTATATGACAAATTAGTTTTTATTCAAGCAGGGCTGAACCCCAGAAGATAAAATATCAATCAACAAATTTTAGTCTTTTTTTACCTATTTATGCTTCGAATACGGGGACACACACTATATATATATATATATATATATATATATATATATATTATATATACACACACACACACATATATATATATATATATATATATATATATATATATATATATATATATATATATATATATATATATATATATATATATATATAAATTTATTATTTCTTGTTAAGAATTAACAAGCAATAAAAAAAATCCCTAAAAGATGGTAGAGAACTCTACACTGTGAGAATACATCTAGGATGTCTTACCGTTTCCTTTTCAGTTTAAAATTAATGAGGTCAGAAATGTTTCAAGACGTGCCGACCAGACGAGATGCTGCGGCCAGAAGGACGGAGAAACAGACAGCGTGTCCCACTAATGAGCCATCATCCTTCCCCGGTACAAACAACTTGATACAAATTGACCTAGACAAACCGTGAAACTTCTTTGATTTTTTTGACTTACTTCATTATTTTTTTTCGACGGAATGTGTTGGCCACCTTTATAGCAAGCAGTTAGTATTGGTGCTGTCTTTCTTTTGATCCTTGAACACTGCATATCAAAATTAATTTCATATCATATTTTTTTAAAAAAACATGAATTTGATTTGCAACCTTTTTGTCGTGCTTTTTTGACGTAATTACGTATTATATATGACTGATACTAAAAGTTACTCCAATTTTTTTTTTTTTTTTAAAACATGTCTGCAATAGGTTTGTAACTTTGGATTTTAAAAGTTATTATTTTCTAAAAATCTGTTTTAATGAAAGGGTCTACTCTGTTATCCCCCCCTCCCCACTCCTACCGGGCGCTTTTTAGCATATACAGGGTTGCACTTTTCAACTTTTTTGGGGTATTCATATTTCCCACAACTGTCAAATGCGCAAAAAGCTAAAAAAAACGACGTTTAAGGTTGATCACCTTATTATTTATTGATACATAATATATAAATACTTTTTTGAACTTATTGATTATACTCGTATTGTCATCTCAAGATATTATGTTCCTTGCCTCTTCTGATTCTTACCTGAAAGAAAATTTACTTATCCACATTTTTGTAGAAACAATGTGTTTTTTCCTGACTAATGTGATTCTAGTTCTGGTAAAAATGATAATAACAAATAGTATAGAAAAGGCAGGAAAAATTATTTTCCTTTAAAAACGTCTCTACTTTTTTTATTTTTTTTAATGAAATGTGATGTTTCTCAACCAGTACACTACGGGGCCTAACGGCGTAGAATGTGTTTTTTGTTAAACATTTGGAATATATAATGAGATAAGTCGAAAAACAAGCACCGATTTTGTAATACTGAACAAGAAACTGGGTTAAGATTTTTTTACCAAGTTAATTTCACTGTCCCACGTACATATAATCAAGCGGAATTCCGTAAATAGGCCTTACATATAAAACGTTTTTTTCGTTTTCTATTAATAAATAATAGTATAATTATTATAATTATATAAATGAGGCAACTATATTCGTGAATAGAAAACTGAGAAAATATATTATTAGATTATTTCATACAACAAACTATAAAACATTTTAGAACAAGTAACTGTCATTGTCATGTCAGTGTTGTCCAGGTTGGTGAAGTGTTCTTTCCAACACTCCCCCTCACGAGCCAAGTGGATTAAGTCCAAGGTTGCTCCTGAACTTGAGTAGTTTGGGAGCAGGCAAAGGCTTCGTAAAAATATCTGCATCCATTTCATCTGTTTGTCTGTACATTAGCTTGACGTCACCTTGACTCACAGCGTCTCTGATGAAATGTTGCTTTATGGCAATATGTTTTGACTTAGAGCTTATTATTTGATTTTGGGATAAGCTCTGAGCCGCTAGATTATCATTATAAATGATTACCGACTTTTGATTGATTCCCATGCTAGATAACAATCTTTTTAAATGAATTGCTTCCTTAGATGCTTCCGTTAAAGCCATATACTCTGCTTCTGCAGTTGATAAGGCGACAGTTTTCTGTTTTCGCGATTCCCAACTCACAGCAGCACCAGCATAAACGAAGCAACATCCGGTGTACGATTTTCGGTCTACAGTGCAAGCTGCCCAGTTTGCATCTGCTAAACCAATTAATTCTGATCCGGTTTTTCTAAATTTGATGGACATATTTTTTGTTCCTTGAAGATACCTTAATATTCTTTTTAAAGCATTGACATGCTCTTTGCCGTAGCATGTGTTAAATTGGCTTAAGTAATTAACGGCATGTGTTATATCCGGTCTTGATGCTAAGGATAAATACATTAGTGATCCAATCAGATTTTGGTAAGGAAAACTAACGTCTTTGGGATCTTCTTTATTTAATTTTAACGAAAGTTCCATAGGTGTACTGACTGGCTTGCATTCTTGCATATTAAATTTCTTCAGAAGCTCATTAGTATATTTTAACTGCGATATGGAGATTTCCCCCTCTTTCTGATGAAATTCAATTCCAAGACAGTACTCAAGTTCTCCCAAGTCACGCATTTCAAAATTCTGGATAAGATCTTTCTTGATATTATCAAGATCTTCCTTCTTGGAATAGGCTATCAAGATATAATCCACATAAACGGCTATGATGATTCTAGCTCCCCCTTTCGGTGATACGTATATACAGGGATCAGCATCAGAAGTTTTGAATCCGAGTTCTTTTAATTTCGAGTCTAATTTTTTGTACCATTGTCTTCCTGATTGCTTAAGACCATAAACTGCCTTTTTCAGTTGACAAACGGTTTCTGTACGTCCTTTCCTCAGGTCTGTTAGCATTTGTTTTGCTTTTTCATAAATGGTTGAATCATCTTTACCACTCTCTTCCATTATTATGTCACATAGAAATTTTTCTAGGTATTTAGGTTTTTGCATGTATACCTCTTCTTCTATGTCGCCATTGAGGAATGCTGTGGCTACATCAAGTTGACTAATTTTTAGATTTTTCTCTACAGCAACTCCCAGTAAAAGTCTGATTGAACTTAACTTGGTTACCGGAGCATAAGTTTCTGTGTAGTCGACTCCTGGTTGTTGTGAAAACCCTTGCGCTACAATTCGAGCTTTTCTTCTTTCTAACTCGCCGCTTGGTTTATATTTATTGGTTAAAACGGTTTTTGAACCCACAACGTTTATTCCAGGTTTTCTTTTTACTAAATCCCATGTTTCATTTTTAATATGGGCTTTTAATTCTTTTCGTATAGCTTCTTCCCATTCATATGAATTTTCTCCTTTTAAAACTTCATCAATTTCAAAATTTGTTATGAATGCTTCTTCAACATATCTGGACATATCATAGTCTTTAGTCCACACAGGTTCTTTTCTTTCTCTTGAACTTTTTCTTATTTCAATATTTACATCAGGTTGTTCGTCAATTATTTCATCATTTATTTGTTCTATTATTTCAGATTCTTCAATATTATTATTTACAGGATATTTATTTTCTTTGTTATTTTTCTTATTTTTTATAGGTACTTTTATATATTCACTATTTACATTTTTCTCGCCGTTGGTGTCTTCAACTATTAAATCATTGTATGAAAAAATTCCTTCTTCTTTATACATTTTAGGTAAAATTTTGACATCCCTAGTAGTTAAAACATCTTTTAATTTTGGCATCCAAATTCTGTAAGCTTTTGATTTTTCTGAATAACCTACAAATATTCCTTCATCCGATTTTGCTTCAAATTTTCCTCTTCCATGTCTTTTATTCAATACGTAAGCTTTCGAGCCAAAAACATGTAGATGTCTTACCGAAGGTATATGACCGACCCATTTTGTAAATGGAGTTTCATTACTAATGGTCTTTGAAGGCGTTCTGTTGCATAGGTAGTTTACTGTATTGATAGCTTCTGCCCAGAAACTTTGAGGTAGTTTAGCATCAATGAGTAAGCACCTAGCTTTTTCAACAAGCGTTCTATTTTTCCTCTCGGCCATGCCGTTCTGTTGAGGTGTGTACGGCGCAGACAATCTTCTAACAATTCCTTCATTCTTCAGATATGCTTCGAATTCTTTATTGCAATATTCTGATCGTTCATTGTCAGTTTGAAGATATTTTATTTTCCTTCCTGTAAAATTTTCCATTTCATTTTTATAGTATTTAAAATGTTCAAAAACTTCATTTTTATTTTTTAAAAAATATACACGGCAATACCTTGTGTGCTCATCAATGAATGTCACAAAGTATCTTGATCCCCCGAATGACTGAACTCGAAATGGACCAGCAACGTCGCTATGCACTATTTCCAGCTTGTCAGTCGTTCTTGGACCTTCTCTTTTTGGAAATGGTAGTCTTGACATTTTACCTTGTATGCAGGCTTCACAGTCTTCAAGAATATCCTTAGAGTTGAATTTTAATCCATCTAGTATTTTATTTCTAAGGCTTAATTTTAGATCTTGTTCGTTCATATGACCCAACTTTTTATGCCAGATAGTAATGCTGTCTGACACATAAATGTTTTTGGATTCAGTTTGTGGTTTATTATTTACATTTAATTTATGTTCTGTACAATTAACATAGTATAACCCATTTTGCTTTTTTGCTTGAAGAATTATCTTTCCTTTATTGTCCATAACTGTGGCGTTATTCTTCTTAAATAATACTGTATATCCATTCTCAGTTATTCTTGCTACTGAGAGTAAGTTAGTAGTTAAAGTTGGTACATACAATGTGTCACGTAAATCTATGTTGTTATTTTTATTTAATTTTAATTCTGCTAAACCAGTTCCATCGATGGTTGCGCTGTGATGATCAGCCGCTAACTTCAATGTGCCCATTTTACCCTCTTTCATGTGTTGAAAATTGTTTTTATCTAAACACATGTGAGATGTGCATCCACTGTCCAAGCACCATATTGATCTATTAGACATGTTTGGACTCGGATTACCAGACGAAAGACACTGAGCTTCTATTTTAAATGATCGTCTATTTTCATTTTCGGTTTGTTTCTTTCCAAATTTTGGTTTAGTTTTATATTGGTTAGGCCACTGGTTAGGTTTATACTTATTATTATAATACTGGTTTTTAAATTCTTTACCTTTTTTCTTTCCGTAATATGCTTCAGTAGATCCTTCTCGAGAACTTGTTGAAGGTTCGTCTTTACACCTTGCTTGATTTTCTTCAATAATTTTGATTTTTAAATCTTCTGGAGCAGGTAAAGTATCATGACTTTCTATGGCTATTCTAAAGTTTTCGAAATTTGACGGTAGGCTGTATAGCATCATTATACTCAGTAACTCATCATTAATATTTATGTCCATGTCTTTTAATTTATCCACTACGTCCATAAAGTTATTGAGATGATCACGCACGTCATCACTTTCTTTCATTTTATTCAAAACTAACTTCTTTAGTAACGTAGCTTTTCTTGCAGGACCTTTACTCTGGTATATGTTTTTCAATGTATCCCAGACTTCTTTCGATGTTCCACAGTTTTTAACTTGTTTTAGTTCGGAAGGTGATATGATCAGCATTAAATCCGATCTTGCATTTAAATCACTTTCTTCCCAAGTTTGTATGTCTTCCTTTTTCTCAGGGATTTTCTTAGTTCCAGAAACGTAACCCCACAAACCATTTTTTATTAATATGGCTTGTGCCTGAACTTTCCAAGTGTCGTAGTTATGCTTCTTTAGTGGTTCTATTCTATAGTTAACTGAACTCATGTTGCAGCTTACCTCGTAATCTTCTCTCTTCTTTATTTTTTAATTAATTTATTTTATTTTATTTTTTTTTTTTTGTTTACTTTTTATAATATTGACATTTTCAAGATATGTCAAATATTTTCGAGAGATACTTACGAAAATATTTTATAAAATTGTTGAACGAATTAGCTGAGTACCGACCGATTTACTCGAACTATACGCACAATTGTCACTGGGTACCATAACCTATTATAATTATATAAATGAGGCAACTATATTCGTGAATAGAAAACTGAGAAAATATATTATTAGATTATTTCATACAACAAACTATAAAACATTTTAGAACAAGTAACTGTCATTGTCATGTCAGTGTTGTCCAGGTTGGTGAAGTGTTCTTTCCAACAATAATCCCATTAATAGTGTCGGGCAGTAAAATAAATAAATAAATTTAATGATTTCTTTCTAAAACAAATTGTACACATTTTCTTAAAATCTAAAAAAATATAATTAATCACCTACTGCTATGCATTTTTTCTTAATTATGAGAAAGGGAATAAGTTATATGCTGTCTGAGGTTATTAAATAACCAACTTAAACCTAACTAATTTTTAAAAAAATTAAAAATTATTAGTTGATTTAATAATTAATTAAATATTATTAATTAGGTAAACCCAAATAAATCTTCTTTTTTTTTTTAGAAATAATTTTATTTTTAAAGTTTTTTCAGAAATAATTTTATTTTAATTTTTTTTATTTGAATAATTTTTTTTGCAGGGTAGCGCCCCTTAATTAGGAGTTAAAATTCATTTCTCAATTCCGTCTCGGCGTATGATTTTTCTGAACATGTATACCAAATTACGTCATAATTGTCCCAGTAGTTTAGGCACCACGCGTCCGCACAGAGGATAAACAGAAAAACGACAGCTATTTTTTTAAAAACCACTTTCTTGAACTAAAATCGTTGTAAATCCATCAAAATCTCAAAAAGAACTTTCACGCCATCACAATACTTTCTCTTTATATGAGAAAGTAAAAATATTTGTTTTATTGTAAAAAATCAATAGTGATTGTTATAAAAAAAGTTAATGTATTTAAAAAAGCAAAACTTTTTTTATCTTATATTTAATAACTGAAGTTCTGCTCAATATTTTCAATTGAAACAAAGCCTCCAATATTTACCACAGACATGCTAGCTAGCGCATAATACTGCATAAAAAGTAAGAGCTTGTTTGACCTATAATGTCGGTCCTGCGCAGTGCTTTAACGTACACACATACATGTAGACAAAAATAAAGTTAAGGCCGGTTTTGGTTTTCGTAATGTATCCAGTGGCGATCCTAGGGGGGGGCAGGGGGGGCTATAGCCCCCCCTGGGAGAAAATTAGCCCCCCTGGAAGAAAATTAGCCCCCGAAAGAAAATTAGCCCACGAAAGAATATTAGCCCACCTTTAAATTTTTTTTTTTAGGAAATATTTTTTTATTTTTATTATTATTTTTTTTTTTTTATTATTATTATTTTTTTTTTTCCGAAGTAGTATCCTAAGTACTGATTAGCCTCCGAGCCGATGTCGAGGACAGGCTATGAATAAACGAGGCAGAAATGTTTCCTTTGCTGCCTTGTTGCTGTTTCATACAATATTTTATCTACAGGCGGCAGAAAAATGAAACTCCTAAAATATTATCTTTATTAATATAACATAGTTAATACTATGCGTCATATTAATAAGATAACAAAAGTATTAACTAAAATTAATGTGGATAAAAAAATCAAATATGAAGCTTGGGAATAATAACAATTGTGAATAACAAACTGAAGCTATAACAACAAAATACAAAACACACGTTCATAACATACATAACTACTGAATGAATAATGCACGCAATATAAAATATTTATTTATATTTTTACTAACAAATTACTAAAAGTATTAAAGATATATTCTTCTGCTAAAAGAAAAGAAGTAACTAGGATAACTCAAGAAAAGTAGCTAGTCTAATCTAGAATGACTTCAACAATAATATGGATGTTGGATGTTTACATGAAGCTGCAGTGTGGCCAGTGACTCCACTATTTTGTTTTAATTAAAGATCTACTATTTATTGAAATTATTCAACAGAATTAACAAATTTAAACAAATTATTTAAATATTAAATGTTTTAATATTTTAAAAATTAAAACGTTTATATATTAAATTTTACTTATTCAACTATAATACAATGTTATAAGATAGAGATTGATACGGCGCAAAAGTGGGTCGCGATGTATCTGCGGCGAAACAAACCTTGCGGTGGTCCTGAAAAGGACCGTTTAGGGATTCTTCAGGATGCAGGGGGAGTTCCCTGTGACTTACCTCGCTAATGCCGCTAGGCCAGCGCAGTAAGCCGCCAGACAAACTCTCCTTCCACTGCCAACAGATCCCAAGCGCTAAATTCTCCAAGGACAGCGCAAGGTCGGTTTCCCTTCCAAGCGCTAGAAATTCCTTAGAGACAGCGCAAGGGAGCCATTCACAGCGGAAAGGACTGCACCCGAAGAGTAGAGAGATGGGAAGGTGAAGACAACAAACAAGCAGAGTTGAGAGTGAAGATTCAAGTGAGGCCGAGGTCCCAGGATGGAGTGGGAGCCTGAAGAGAGAGATGGAGAAGAGTAAATTGACTGTGGCTGATTGGCTTCACTGCTGTTTGACTGTTTGCCAGAGGGGCCGGAGCCGCACTCTGGCTCTCGGAGCTTCTGAGGTTGTTTTGGCTTGGGGAGCATGCGGTGTGTCTTAGCTTCGATTTTGCGCTCCTTATATAGGAACGTGGGAAAAAGCTTGAACCTGATTGGTTCGGATCTCTCTCTTTGGACAACCAATCACATACCTAGGATTTGAATAACCTGGTTGACTTTGCGCCAATTGAGAGAGCAGGGCGAACTCACGGTATCAATTCCCCCCTACTTTTGACGCAAAGTCGAACAGACTACACTCCTCACACCTCCCTGAAAACAAGTTTATTAACATTCTGATAAAATACAAAAGAGAAAAGATGGAGAGTTACAATATTATTCATGGAAAATGCTCATTTACAGTGATGAGACTTAAAATAAGAAAAAGAGAACAAATTTTATATTATTTTACAGGCGAGAGGATCAATAAGCTGGGTGATGATTAACGTTACTGTACTGAGTCCGGCGGCGTCGGAGAAGATCACATGCTGTCCAAGGAACCACACATGCTGCTCAGCGGTCACGTGCTGTTTGGGGACCACAGGCTGCTGCGACGGCAGGCAGGCTGTTGCGACGGCGGAACAGGCTGCAGCGTCGGCAGGCAGCTGTTGCCACGTGAGGTCAGGCTTAGGCGGCGGACGCGGCTGCTGTTCGGTGGCAGGACAGGCTGCTGCGACGGCTGGCGGCGGCTGTTGCATCGCAGGACAGGCTGCTGGGTCGGCAGGCAGGCGGCTGTGGCGAGGGAGACAGGCAGGCGGCTGTTGCGACGGCGGAACAGGCTGCAGCGTCGGCAGGCAGCTGTTGCCACGTGAGGTCAGGCTTAGGCGGCGGACGCGGCTGTACGGTGGCAGGACAGGCTGCTGCGCCGGCTGGCAGGCGGCTGTTGCATCGCAGGACAGGCTGCTGTAGCGAGAGGGGAAAAGTGGTGACGCGAGAGCAGGCAGTGGCGGAAAAGTGGGCAGTAACGGCAGAGCGAGCAGTGGTGACAGAGCAGGCAGTGGCGTCATGGCAGATGCTGGCGGCGGTACAGCAGGTTAAAGAGAGAACGCTGGCTGTGATGGGCTGCTAGAGTGATCGTGACAAAGAAGGAGATCGGTGCTGTGGTAGAAGGAAACGTAGATATTAGGCATGAAGAGGATGAAATCTTGGAGAAAGGTTAAAAGTGGAAACGAAGTTGGGCGCCACTGGCTTTTATTGAAAAGCCAGAAAAAGAAGTTGTGAAGAAGATGACTAGCTTGAGAGTAGATGGTGGGTTGTGCCGAAGGCCTAGATCACAGTCGTAGGCCCCACGTTGGGCGCCAAATGATACGGCGCGAAAGTGGGTCGCGATGTATCTGCGGCGAAACAAACCTTGCGGTGGTCCTGAAAAGGACCGTTTAGGGATTCTTCAGGATGCAGGGGGAGTTCCCTGTGACTTACCTCGCTAATGCCGCTAGGCCAGCGCAGTAAGCCGCCAGACAAACTCTCCTTCCACTGCCAACAGATCCCAAGCGCTAAATTCTCCAAGGACAGCGCAAGGTCGGTTTCCCTTCCAAGCGCTAGAAATTCCTTAGAGACAGCGCAAGGGAGCCATTCACAGCGGAAAGGACTGCACCCGAAGAGTAGAGAGATGGGAAGGTGAAGACAACAAACAAGCAGAGTTGAGAGTGAAGATTCAAGTGAGGCCGAGGTCCCAGGATGGAGTGGGAGCCTGAAGAGAGAGATGGAGAAGAGTAAATTGACTGTGGCTGATTGGCTTCACTGCTGTTTGACTGTTTGCCAGAGGGGCCGGAGCCGCACTCTGGCTCTCGGAGCTTCTGAGGTTGTTTTGGCTTGGGGAGCATGCGGTGTGTCTTAGCTTCGATTTTGCGCTCCTTATATAGGAACGTGGGAAAAAGCTTGAACCTGATTGGTTCGGATCTCTCTCTTTGGACAACCAATCACATACCTGGGATTTGAATAACCTGGTTGACTTTGCGCCAATTGAGAGAGCAGGGCGAACTCACGGTATCAAGATGATACTATAAACTATTATTGCCAACATTATAACAATAAAATTTTTGCTGCCTAGGCATCAACATTTTTCCTCATTTTACCGCCCAGGCAGTAAAGTTCACATTTCTCTGCCCAAAATCAGTTCAATAATGCCTCATTTTGCTGCCACAAGTAGGTAAAATAATTTAATGATGATTTTGCAGTTTTAAGTTTATATTTTCACGGGCGTCGTAGCGTGGGGACGGGGAGGACACGTCCTCCCCAATATTTGATATGTGATTAAATTATCTAATTGAAATATTTAAACCGTTTTTACTTATCCACCCATATTTTGTCATTAATACGTGATTTATCAATTGTGTGTCATTCTGGTAATCCATGTTGCTGTGAACAGTGAACAACTAGTTTAGAATCTGAAGATGGCTATTAAGTAGCCAAAACCTGTTACCAGTTATTACAAATATTTTGTGTGAAGACTTAGTGCTAGTGTTTCTTCCCCCTCCGCATATTTGTCAAAATTGGTAAACTCAGAAATTTATATTTTTTAAAGTTTTTAGTAGGTATCAAATAAAAGCTGCTGAATCTTAAGTTACAAATATATATTTGCTTTTTTAAATTTTGCATTGCTTATTGGTTAAATAAATCAAAATATACCCAAAGATATGGTTGGGCGATGAAAATTTCCGAAAAAATGTAATTTATCTTGTTGTTATTACCGATAAAAAACATTGTGACCCCCCGGGGGATTGAACCAGGGATCCTTGAGGTCAGAGAAAAAATATATTACGGTAAAAATTAATTATATAACGGGTATGCTTATCATCTACAAAACCCTAAAAAGTACTTGGACGCAAGTACTTCCCCGTGATATTTTAACTTAATTTTTTATTTATTTTAGGGAAAATTATGGAAGGTTATGGTTAGTTTAGGTTAAGGTTAGAATTTTTTGACCTTCTGTCATTGCCACATTAAACGTGACACTTTGCGTATATAAAAAAATAAAAAAATAAAAAAATAAAATATAATTCTGATTTTATCGAGATGCAGAACCGCAATCGTTTTTGTACAGAGATACTGTAAAAAAGACAAATTCTGTAAAAAGGAACATTTTAAAAAAATTAAGTAAATCGGGCAGTACGAAATTGGTGGGCCAAATAGGGCAGTTGCAGTTTTACCTATGATGTCCGAAAAAACGCTGTTTTGAGAGGTCATATTTTATAAATTTTCCTTCCAATAATGCACTGCTGTCGACGTCCATGTTAATTTTAACATTTTTGTTATCTATAAATATTATATTGTTTCTGACAATTTATACATTTTTAAAACCTATACAGTTTTTAAACCAATCCTTTTGTTATCCTCATGTTAAAATTATTATTATTTAAAGACAAATACTTTTTTTTCTGTGATGATATGGTAAGTATCATAGGAGACTGTTTAAATAAGCCTCCAACTATACTTACAATAGAACTTTCCAGTCCCAGTTCAATGGCAATTATAACATTCTTGAATGAATTTAATTTTTTAGCCTCACGAAAAAATTGCATAGAATTGCCTCTGGGAAGGACTGCAACAACATATAACATATACAAATGAGTTCTTCCTGGTATATTAAAATGTATACTAAACCCGCAAAACATGGGGCCTTTAGCCCCCCCAGAACTTTCAACCCAGGATCGCCACTGAATGTATCGAACACTTTTACAGAAAATTGTTGTTCAGTCACCTTAGCTGCATTTATTTGAATTGGAGTTAAAAAGAAAAACATTATTAGTATAATTTAAAAATAATTTGTAAATAGAATAATACAAGGAGCTGTAAATAAAAAAAAGAAAGAACTAATTACGCTCTAAAAACTTGAAAGAATACTTAATGGCTAAACACAATTCTTTCTCTAGATACAAAAAGAACGAGGCATTCGTTTGAATAATACACGGACCATTAATTTAAAAGTAAAGAGTCAAAGTGCAATTTAACCTCAAAAAATAACCATTTAACATAAATTAAAATGAAATAATAAAGATTTGTTTTCGTTTATTTCTTTTTCTCTTTATCTCTTTGTTTGATTAATTTACGCTATTATTACTCTGTATAAATTTACATTAGAGTGAATATAGATATATGTTTATATTCCGAGTCAATACTAATAAATAATTAGCTTAGAATGTAAATTACATTCGAGTGTAGTGTTGAAATGAGGTGTATCTCTCCGTTTAGACGTTTAGTTTCGGTTAGTTGGCAGCACTGACTGAAAGTTTCGCTGTCCCCATCTCACGCGCCATTTACAAATGGATCCATTTGTTTTAGCGCTCGAGGGACTCCCACGACGAGGAAATACAAACAGCCTTTGGAAGTTTAATTTTTTTTTGGAAAGCCCTCCCTTTTTCTCTGTGTTTTCTTGTTTATAATTTACAAGTGGCAGATGTTAAGTGTACTCTTGTGTCTGTTGCCAGTTAATTAACTTGAAGTTTTTTTTTTTGTTCCTTAATTACATTGTAATAAATCAGCTGAAGAATTCGCTCTGATACTGAGTTTAACTCATTCTAAATCTCAGTTCCCTTTAAATAACTGGGTTTATAATTATAACAGGTAATTGATTGTTTCGCTCCAAAACATTAGTTGGCTTGGCTTTATGAATCTTTAAAGGGTATTTATAAAGTCACAAGTATGAACAGGTGAATATTTGTCGATGACCTCATCTAATGTTTATCAATATTAAGATTTTAAAAGTTTAATTTGTTATAATTATCTTCTTTAATATTTAATTTTCATTATTAGGGTTGTCTTAAAGAGAATAAGAAATAAATAAAAATAAATTTGAGTTGTTTAGCCAATTCGGTTCATTTCGTCTCAAAAAAGAAAAGAGTTCTACAAAGTGTAACAGAAATTATAGTAGTCAAAAGGCGAATCTCAGCACTAGAAATACAGCAGTTGTAATTTTGAGCTTTGAAATCTATATTTCCGTAATAACTTTTTCCGAATAAACATTTTACGGCCATGTTTTTAGCAAGATGTAATGTTATTGAAAGATTTGAAAATAGACCATTCTTTATTTATCTTTTAGATCATAGTATACCCATAAACAATGATTTAGGGGGGTGACACACTTCGCCACCCAGGTAGCGCCACCTGGGTGGCGCTACCCGGTCGTCTATGAGAATAGACGGAACCTGTCACACGAGGTGGCGCCACCTGCCGGGTGGCACTATACGGTCGACCGTCCGACGGTCTAGCCGCCACCCACAGGTGGCGCCACCCGGTCAACCCATTGTTTTCAATTGAGCCTGTCACACGTCGCCACCCAAGTCACGCCACTCAGCCCCTACTCCTTCAACAAATCTAGGGCTGACTGCATCCCTCATATAAGTGGGTGGCGCAAGTCAGGTGGCGGGAGCAAGTGGCATCAACCTGGTGGGCGCCACCCAGGTGGCGAAGTGTGTCACTACCCTTAGAGTTGCATGAGGTTTTAGAAAGATCAGTGGCGTATCCTGCGGCTGGGTCTGGGGGGGTCACATTCTAAGTCAGTATATATTGGGAGGGGGGGGGGGGGGGGGGTATTCGTAGTAATGACAAGAAAGGGAACTACTAATTCAACAAAAGTATACGACTAATAAACCAAAACAATCTCTGCGCCCAAGTAACAACAACTGTGTAGAAAATGTTATGCTGATGCTTAATGCAGTAAAATATCCTACTGTAAGCCATGGGCGAAGTCTGCAGTTAATTATGGGGGGGGGGGGGGTCCGGGGGCCCTCACCCGGAAAATTTTGAAAATATGACTTCTCAAAACAGCGCTTTTATGCATTTCTGAGGTGAAATTGAATATGAGGTGAATGTTAAAAAATATGTATTAGAAAAAAATACGGCGGTATTCTTTCTTTTTATACTCTATTGGGTTCTGGGGGGGGGGGGGGGGGGCACGTGCCCCCTGTGGCCCCCCTGGATATGCCACTGAGGAAGATGAACAAGTGGCACTTATTGTATTATTGATACTGACAAATGATTGCTTGTTTCAGTACTTAACTGTTTTGTATCTCTAGATTTCTTACACCTGAACCCATGACCAGAGTCTGTATCCAGTTCTTTTATAGAGGTTCGTATTTTTTAATAATTATGGAAAAATATTGTACTAAGCTTGAAGATAGCCTGATCATTTCGACGAGTTAGATTTTCTCTTCCAATTTTTGTAAGAAGACTTCACATTAGATGCATGGACCTAGTAGAAAGCGAGGAAGGCCGTAATAACTCAACAAAAGAGTGAATATGAAAGTGCTTATTTTGGTACCAAGTGGATTTAAGAATATACTGTGGACCAAGGACCAAGGACGTTTTCCTAAAGAGAAATAGTTTTACTGAAGTGGCTTGACTAACTAGTTACGCCAAGAGACGCATTGAGCATAGAAATTATGTTAGCATGTGGAATCTGACAGTAAAATGTTGGTTTATTGCAGAATGCACGAAAGACGAACAATAGGTTTTTACAAGACAACTGATGTTAGGGTCTAATGACTCTTTATTCTGGTACTCTTATACAAAAGGGGCCCCCTTTTTGTATAGGAAATATACAGGAGAGTTTAGTTTTAGTTTAACTACCTATTAAGACAAAGGGATATTCAGTCGAATATGCTTAGGGACAAAGGAATATCACACTTTTATATAAAAAAAGTGTTTATTCGGGTGTCTGATAGTATATTAGATTAAAAAAAAGTGGGGGGCCCTTTTCTATAAAAGTGCCATTCTATATGCAAGAGGCTTGTTTAAAAGTTTACGAACATTAGAAGTGTTAAACAATTTGGTATTCTGGTGAAATACACGTCTCGAAGGGTCAAGTCGGACGCTTCGCTTCCACTACTGGAAGCTTCATCAGGGTTGTGGATTAGAAGTGTTACAGCAATTTCCCAGAAATACATATTTAAACGTTTTTACCTTTTTATTCACTTTCTAGTATATTAAATGACATTTTATGGAATTATGTCACTCATTCTACACAATGGAAGTTTATAGAATATTCCATAAAATAATAAAAACAAGTCACACTAACTTTTTGCCTACGCAATCAGTGAAAGTGTCCACCTGCATGATGATTTGTCTGCTACTTTGGTTCGTTAAAACAGAGTTTCAGTTCGTAACTACAAAATTTCTAAAAATAGACGTTCATTTATATCCGCATGTAGAGAATATCATTGCCCCTCCACCTGCTCTAGAGCCTTACCAATCAAGCAAGCCAAACCATTACATACGATAAATTCATGAACTTGCTAATAACAAAGCTAGCGATAACTTCTTACACACATTATAGCTTCAGCACATGCATGCTCAAGTACAGACCATAATATTAGTAAGTGACACCTGAATAAGTTAAAAATACACATTCAATTAAAAAATAAAGTCAGTAAAAAGAAGCAGTCATAAATGGCCTTTGGCCGTCATTAGTATGGTCATTAGAATCAGTCATAGTATGGTCCGATATCCGATATCCCAATCTTGCTAGTGCTAAGCTAAATGTGGGGCATAAAAAAGAAAGAGAGCATCAATAAAGAATAAAATAAATGAAAATGTTTAGGAATAAAAATAAAAATTATTCTTTGCAGCTTAAAATGTTAGACATGATAAACGGGGGTTTAAAGGAATGTTTGCAATGTTTTGCCCCCTTCTTATCTTGATCTTAAGTTGAATAGATTATTAATTTAATGTAAATCAGTGGTTTAATTTTAAAATTATTTGGTTATAATTTATCTTATTTGGACTGCTTAAAATAGTTTTCTTCTAGTTCACTTGAGAATGAACCTAGGAGTTAAAAAAAATTTTTTTTTCTTTATTCCTTTTCGATTTTATACCATATAAATTAGAACGATAAAGCCAGATAGATCTAGTTATTAAATTATTATTAGAAATTATTAAAGTATTGATTCCGAGTCTACCAAGGTAGTGGAAGCATTGCGTTCACTTCAGGAAATATTTTCTCTCCAAAATCAAAATTTCCACTCTCATTTTAAGTTTTAGACCTTCCTGACTAAATTTAGTTGTTTCTGTCAGTCTGTCAGTCCGAGTGTCCACGAATCCTTGCCACACGCATACCTTACGCAATTTTGATCCGATTTTGATGAATTTTTCAAAGATTACTTGGGTTAAGACGCTAGATGGTTCCCAATAAATTTGATCGCAGATCAATGGTAGCCTCTGCGTATAAGTGCAAACTTAAAATCCTCCAAACGTCCGTTTGACGTGACTTAAGGAGAGTTGAGGACTGAACGTGTGCCGAATATGACACCATATGAGTTTCATCGCGATCGTGTCACTACACAGTCCAACGAACGGATTATGCTCAGAATTGGTGGATAGTTAGGGACCCACAGATTATGTACGAGGAAGCTACAAGCCACACCCACATGGCAGACGTTTTTTCTATTTTAGTATATTAAAATATAATGTTTTTGTATCTAAATGCCTGCAGCTTAATATGCAGGTACTTTAATTTACATAATATACAATAAATTTACGTATTATTCCTATTCATATACTCGTATTATTTTCTTTTTGATCTTATTTTTTTTTGTTCAATCGACCAATAAAATAGTGAGGTTTTCACCGAAAGGTTATCCTGGTAGCCATATCGGAAACTTATTATGGCCGAAATAAAGAGCACAATTCTACACGAGTTCATTGAGCACCGCATCACTTGTAGTAATGTTAAAGATTCACAAAACTGTGATTAAGGTAAGTTATAATTTTTTTAGGGTAAAGTAGGTAAATAAACGGTTAAAATTAATTATTTTAATCAAACACCATCATCCTCATTGTAATTTTAAATTTTTCGTGTTTATTGGTCTATTACCTTAATTTTAAATTTAGTCTAGAAGTAGCGTTGTAAGCCGTTCCAATGTCAGGTTTTTATTCTATTGTAAGCAGGTTGCAGCAATACGTTAAACGTTGATCAAAAGTCCTTAGTTAGAAATTTAAGCTTAAAACCTCTAGTAACTGATACTTGTGTTATTCACTCACCCTAAATTGTAACATAAAAGCTTTAACGTAAGAACATCTAGTAACTACTACTTGGGTTATTCCCTTACCCCAAATTGTAGCATTAAAACTCTAACGTAAAACCCCTAGCAACTACTACTTAGGTTATTCACTTACCCTAAATTATATAACATTAAAACTCTAATGTAAAACCTGTAGCAACTACTACTTGGATTATTACCCAACTTACCCTAAATTGTAATATTAAAACTCTAATGTAAAACCTCAAGCAACTACTACTTGGATTATTACCAAACTTACCCTAAATTGTAATATTAAAACTCTAATGTAAAACCTCTAGCAACTACTACTTGGATTATTACCCAACTTACCCTAAATTGTAACATTAAAACTCTAATGTAAAACCTCTAGCAACTACTACTTATGTACATTTGAAATAAATCTAGATCAGTTCAAGGTAAAGGCTCGGCTCTTATTCCTAAATGATTCACGAAGCTGACACTAGGCCTTGACTTGCGTACAGTAAAATATTTGTTTCGATACTGATTTTGGTTAATATTAAATTCAATCAAGCTAATAATAAAATCGAATCAATAATATAGACATTGATTTTTTCTGAGTACCTAAACTTTAAAAAAATATAGAGATCAAAGCACTCACTATCTCTCACCATTTGAACCAAAATAATTATATTTTATTTAAATTTAATCAATTATTGGCCACATTGCTGATAATAAAGAATTGTTCCACTTATATATTCACATATTTATACCATTAACTAATCTCATTTCAGACGTATGCTATTTTATTCTTTACTAGCTGGGTACCCGTGCTTCGCTACGGAGTGTTATTATAATTAGATAAGTTTATAAACAACCATAATGAAACATATAAATTATTTTACTATGCATGAATATCTAGATTCTATCTCTCCCACCTATTTCTATACCCCCTCCTCTCCTCATTGATAAGCTAATTACAAATATCCTAAATTCGCCCCCCCCCCCTAAATTAAAATATGACTAAACTGTACATAAAAACTATTACTATACTCTTAAAGAGCTTTTGCATCATGAAGGGTATTCATTACATTGACCCCGTATTCATTACTTGTACAATACCTCTGTGTACCAAACTTAAATTTCGAAAATTCATGTAGGCTGTAATTTTCCCCTTGCTTTGAAGGACAAGTGGGCAAATTTTTATTGACATCGAACTAAAACTGTAGATTTGTATAAAGAACATACTCACACATACGTTGATTTTTATATATATAGCTATAAATTTCCATTTTACCCCCTCCTAAATAAAATTGTACATAACAACAATTACTTTTCTCTTAAAGTGCTTTTCAACGATATGCATCATATGAAGGGAATCCATTACTTTGACACTTTTACACCGTACCCCTTTGTACCAAAATTTATATTACGAAAATTCATGTAGACAGTGACCTCCCCCTTGCTTTGAAGGGAAAGTGAGTAAATATTCATCAAATTGGGATAAAACTTTAGATTTGTATAAAAGACATACCCTCATACAGACACTCTTCTTTTTATATAAGATATAGCTATATTTTTCCATTTTACCCCCTCCTAAATGAAATCATAACAACAATGAATGTAATCTTAAAGAGCTTTTCAACGATATCCATCATAAAGGGTATTCAGTCCTTTGATCCCGTATTCATTATTGTACCCTGTTACCCGTGTACCAAAATTTAAATTTCGAAAATTCATGTAGACACTGATTTTTTCTTCCTTTGAAGGTCAAGTGTGCATATTTTGATCGAGATCGGACTAAAGCTATGGATTTGTATAAAGAACATACACACATACGTTGACTTTTAGATATATTTTTCCATTTACCCCCTAAATGCACGTAAAAACAATTATTGTACTCTTAAAGAGCTTTTCAACACTATGCATCATGAAGAGATTTCAACTTTGACATTTGTACCCCGTACCCCTGTGCACCAAAACTTAAATTTCGAACATTGATGTAGACAGAGATCTTCCCCTTGCTTTGAAGGTCAAGTGAGCAAATTTTCATCGAGATCGAATTAAAAATGTTGATTTGTATAAAGAATATAAACACACTCACACATACGTTGACTTTTATAGATATAGATATACATTTCCATTTTACCCCCCTCCTAAATAAAAATATGACAAAAACGTACTTAACAACAATTACTGTACTCTTAAAAAGCTTTTCAACAATATGCATCATGAAGGGTATCCATTACTTTGACATTTGTACCCCTTACCTCTGTGTACCAAAATTTTAATTTCGGAAAATGATGTAGGCAGTGACCTTCACCTTGTTTGGAAGAAAAAGAGTATAAATATTCATCAAATTGGGATAAAACTGTAGATTTGTATAAAAGACATTCTCTTATATAGATACTCTTCTTTCTATATATAGATATAGTTATATTTTCCATTTTACCCCCCTCCTAAATGAAAATATGACAAAACTATACATAACAACAATTACTGTACCCTTAAAGAGCTTTTCAACGATATGCATCACGAAGGGTATTCATTATTTTGATCCCGTATTCATTACTTGTACCCCGTACCCCTGTGTACCAAAATTGAAATTTCGAAAATTCATGTAGACCTTGATTTTCCCCTTGCTTTGAATGTCAAGTGAGCAAATTTTCATCGAAATCGGACTAAAACTGTAGATTTGTATAAAGAACAAATAAGATATAGCTATATTTTTCTATTTTACCCCCCTCCTAAATGAAAATATGACAAAAGTGTACATAACAACAATTACTGTACCCTTAAAGAGCTTTTCAACGATATGCATCATGAAGGGTATTCATTACTTTGACCCCGTATTTATTACTTGTACCCCGTACCCCTGTGTACCAAAATTGAAATTTCGAAAATTCATGTAGACCTTGATTGTTTCCTTACTTTGAAGGTCAAGTGTGCAAATTTTCATCGAGATCGGACTAAAACTGTAGATTTGTATAAAGAACAAACACACACACACACACACACACACACACACACATACGTTGACTTTTATAGATATAGATAGATTTTCCTTTTTTAAGTTTAAATCTTTAAATATTTTATAAGATAAATTAAATTAAGTTTAAGAAATGAAACCTATATAATTAGCCTAGTGCAGTGATGGTTAATATACGGACACGTGAGTCAAAAAGTAACCACATATTTTGGAGATACGCCAGCGTTTATCATACACTAAAGATATAAGTTACCAAAGATAAGTATATAAAATCCCGAAGAATATAAATGGTTAAACAAATCAAAGGAAAATAAGTGTCCCACTTCCCACAAAGGAACATCAAAACCAATTTAATAGAAATTTTCAAGATAAATCATAAACTTTATTCTTTTTAAAATGGTTCTTCCAGAATGATTTTGATTTTACCGCCATTGCTTTCCTAGTAGGAAATACTGTATTTAAGGCAGGAAGAGCTATTTTTTCATTTTAGTCTTCCCCTTTTTTTTAAAAAAAAAAAGTTAATTGGTTCTAAAATTCTTGACAAGCAGTTTCACTAATTGTCTGACAGATTTCCTAGGCTCAAAGAGTATTAGAGACCTCCTACAAGACTGCATATAACTTGTCATCCCCATATCTTCTCAGGCTTGCTCCCGACAGCTACCTCTTCAAGGGTTTCGAACTACTACACCTAGACGCCATGCTTAAGACTAACAAACCATTAATCATTGCGTCTCTACAAACTCCTAAACACCCCATGATATTAAGATAATTACAAAACTGTTTTCAGTTAAAACTCACTCACGCACTTTTTACACGCTAACTAATTACAGAGGCTAGTTTATTGTCCTGAAACAAATGTACCTTATGATTTATTTGAGTCATAATATTTTGACTTTAAAATATATATTATGGATTTGTTGTTTGAACCCCTAACTTTTTTACTCCATTTCCCACGGAAATAATATTTAAAAAAATAGATTTATAAAGGTATATTGGATTAAGGTATATGGGAACAAATATTAAAGCTTTAACACATTTTTGTCTATACCGCGTAAATAATCATCGAAATACTAGTATATACAAAACCTTATAAAATATTAAATTAATAATAAATATTATTAATCTGAGTGGTACACCCTTCTTAGTTTAATGAGAGAGAAAGAGAGTAAAGATGGTTGTTGAGGTGTAAAAAATGAAAACTCTATTTCATAGTGAGAGACGTTTCGACCCTTGAAGTAAGGTCATCTTCAGTCGTTTATTATTATAATTCTAAAATTAAAACATTAATAATTAATTCAAACAACAATTCCTTTTTATAATATAATTAAAAATCTTATTTTAAATTATACTATTTTACCTTAAATTAAAACAATTCCTTGATAACTGTCAGTTGACTCTCTCTCAAAAGCTTAGAATTTACAAAAACGTTAGAATACTAAGAAACGGTTATAAGTATGTATTTAAGTTTATATATTGCGGTTTTAGGAAGGATATTTATGGTTAGTACTAGAGAAAGTAATTTTCACCAGCAGAAACAAAATTGGAACCTTTCTTTTTTTTCGTAAATTAGTGTCTGATGTTATTTAATACTGTTTTTAACAATCTAGAAAGCTCCACCCTCTTTCGAGAGGATTTTTTTACTGACTTCACTCTAAGAATAAAAAAAAAAAAAAATTCTGTTTGTCTTCCAAGTCTAAACGAAAAAGACATGTTATAAAGGAATGGAAGTCAGGAATGCTGTATTTGTGTCAATTATATGAAATTGGATAAACACAAGACCACCAGTGGTTTTTCGTAGAGGTTGAAAACACATTTCGGGTGGAACCCTAGCACGCCCTCTACAAAAATTCATGACAGAAATCAAAGTAAAAAGTTTTTGTCTCCTTCCTTTGCCAGAATTTCAGTTGAGGGTGACAAGAGTACAGAAGACGGTGGGGGGGGGGGGGGGGGGAGGGCAGGAAGATGTGATTCTAACAGCTGCATCGCTCCTAGAAACTGAGACGGACCCTACTCTTCCTAACAGAGAAGAATATTAAAGGAACAGAAAACTTTTATGTCACCACCCATTAGTAGCGCCACTCTTTCACCAAATACTCACGTATATTTATATTGCCTATATATTTTAAGCTGTCAAATCTACTCCACCCACTCTTTATTTTTTCCCCCTTTTCCTCTACGTATATCTCTACACACAAGACACAAATTAGAAATAGGCGCTAGTTTCAAACTGGGAAAAACCTGTTCCAAAAGTAAACAGAAATAAATCACAGACGTTACTTCCTCACCGCACCGTTTAAATGTGCTTTAAATCAACATCAAACGTTTCAAATTGAACTCTAAATCATCCTAGTCAGCTGATATCGTTTCATAGAAATCATAGGAGTCCGACTAAATATGAATACGACACACGAATGTATAGAATTGTATAGTAACTTTAACATGCCACGATATACAATCCTAATTAGATTATACTCACTATGACGTTTAAATTATATTAATGTGCTCTTTCACTCTAGAAATAATAATTTTTAAATTATATACATGAAATAATTACCATTAATGTTTTTAAAAAAACATGTAAATCCATCAAAATCGAATTTTTCGTGTGTACTACCTATAGAGAGAAAGCTCCGGTATCTTATATAAATTATGAGGTTTAAACAGCTGATCTCCATCAGCTGACTTCATGGGCACGCTAACCTCATGTCATGCATTACATACATTCTTGTACAAGCAAAATAGATTATTGTTATATGAGAATGTAAAAGGGACATTTATATGTGTTCCTAGGTATAAATTATTATATAGTTGCAGATCATTTTTTTTTTATCTCCTCACCATGTAAAAAATCATTATTAACGCGAGTGAAGCTTAGATTCATGGCCCATACTTTTTCAGTATATCTGTCTATTATAGATATTAATTACGATCACTTATAATAAGTGACCGTAATTAATTGTCTGAAGTTCTAATAAGTGATAATAATTGTCTTAAAGTTATAACCACGTGTAAAACGAAGGAAATTAAGAAGTAATTTGTTACCCATGTAAGGATTTATCCGTGATCTATGCAAGATCTCTTTAGGCCTTAGGCTATCCATCCGCATTCGTAAAAATTTGTGAGCTACATATTATACATTTTTAACCTCATAAAAATCTATAATTATCTACTTAAAGAAAAACATATTGTAAATTCAAATATTTACGGGCAATGCTTATAACCATGAAAAAAGAAACTATTTTTTTCGGATTACTAATGAAAACAAAAGCACTGCATTCGCAATATAAACGTACCCCACATGATGTCAAACAATAATTTGTTCTTATATGCGTTCAAAATAAAAATAACGCTGTAGACATTATTGTCTGTCATACAAAAAGAAGTGTTTTTGTGCTAATAATAACGATATATGTCTCTTCGATAAGCTTTTAAATTGCCTTCAAATTAATAAATAACATTTAAATTTTCGGAAAATAAGATATAATATTGTCAATTAGAGCATTCAAAAATACATTAGACACACACTTATTATCAATTGAAACACAACATATAATTATGGATAATTTATAGGTAGAGGTATAGTTCAAAAACCAAACAATATCTTCATAAAAAATAATTGAATTATAAAAAAAGACCGGTTTAAGCTGTTCTTATGAAGCTTCTTTCAGTTAATCTGATGGTTTTTAAGTCTATGTGCTATCATACATTGAAGAAAAATGCAGTCGAGAATTTGAATGAATATAAATAATTGAACCTGATAATAATTGTAAAAGAATATAAATCAAATAGAAATGTCAAAAATAACAACTTTGGTTATGAGTACATAGATTAACGTTGTTTGCTTAATAACATTATTGAAAAATAACGTTAATTGATTATATTTTAATGCAATAGCGAGAATAGAGGCCGATTTTGAGTTTTAAACTGGGCGAAGCTTATAGTATTGTAAACGACACCTTTGATGATTTAAATCTATAATCCCTAATTATTGTTTCTGGCTACCTAGGAAGTTACAGCTTTTAATTCATTTTTATTTATTATTATACTACGATATTTTGTCACTATACGTCTTCCGATAGATTTGTTTCATATTATTATTATACTTCTGCATGAACAACTAAAATAATGAAATAAAAATAAAGGGTTAAGAAGAAATTGAAGGGACCGCATATAGATTTGTTGTTTTATAATACTACACGTATATATCCAACAAGGCATATGAGGAAATTGTGCCGACAAATAATGTATAAGGGGATAAGTCCGTTTATAGTGTATTAATTAGTTATCACCTTTATTATTTAATGAATAAAGACTTCATTAGTTTTTTCTAAGAAAGAAATTAAAAATTATTTAATAAAATTATTTTAGTTATTAGTTTTTAAAATTATCTCTGCTAGATCGGGATGGCTGAAATGATGAAATCTTAAGTCGCCATCTCTTTGAATTGCTCAGAGTGAGGTGCACTGGACATAATGTTTTCTTTATGCTTTGGTCCGATGTCGGTGAAAAACTAAAGCATATAACGAATCATATAAAGGAGTCTAATAGTCTATATCAAATATCTAAAGAGTAAGTATTGTGTTGAAGTTAATGAAGGGACATGCCTTGTCGATGTGAAGATGTGTATCAGCTGACTTGCCTTGGAGTACACAGACCAGCATGCCTGTCACTTGACCACATCACGAGAAGTCACCGTCCAAAACTCAACCGCTGATAATATCCACGACGAGAGGGATCTAGGGAGCTTTGTAAGGGTATGAACTGAGTTTGCCCCCAGTAGGAGATACTGAATCATTTCATTGGACTGGGAGGTCGTCTTGTTCAGCTAGTACCACATGTGGTTCTCACAATTCTAGCTCATAGCTCCTTACATGGCGTATGGCGCCATAAACTTACCTATAATGTCTCATAAACGTGCCCAATTAAAAATGCTTATTTAATGTCCATTAATTACATTTACTTTTACAAATAAACTAATAAACTACTTACTTAAACTACTTATCAGTATCAGTAGTTAATAAAGATAAATTATGATCTCCTAAAATTTTACTTCCTTATGATATTAGTAGAAGGGCGAATTAAACAAAAAAGAAAACAAATTTTCGTGCATTCACAATATATTCTCTATATACATACTAAGAATTGAATATGTATATGATTTTCAACATCTCAGTGTAGTGTCATTTAGAAAGAAATCATCTGGCTACATTTAGCCTATTTTATTTTATCATCTATACTCATTAACCTTCAGTAATTTGTGATAGTTCAAACGTAGACCAAAATAATGTCTTCGTCTTCACCCTACCTCATTCAAGGTAATCTTATAATTTGGTATATATTTTTATAACTCTGAGCAAATCTATATACGAAGCCTTATTATATAAATACTTTGCCAAATAGAGTGGCACATAGCTCCCTCGCGTCGTATTTTATATACTTCAATGATTATTATGCTTTTACAGCCCTATTGTCAAATTTATTTAATTTCCCCCCCAAATTTACTAGTAGTTCTGTTAACAGTAGACCTCGCTCGTTAAAATAACAAATCGAATTTTGAGCTTAGGTTAAAAAAAATTTCAAAAATTTAACCGAAAAAAAATTAATTTCAACAAAAATACCTGAAACATGAAAAAGTACAAAAATAAAATAATTTATTTTTGTAATAATTTTGTATTTTAAATCATGTAACAAGTTATTTAAAGAACATTAATTTGTAATTAAGTTTTTTCGATGTTTTTAGGCATGAATATGCCCCGGAGTGGGGCGAAATATAGCCAAGTTTAAGAACAATTTCACCTTAGTTGAAATACTTATTTACCACCCTTGATCGACCCACATAAAAAACGAAGATTAGAAGAAGGGACAAACCTATTTACTAAACAATTTAAGGTTCTTCTTTCGCGCAAACTTTACTTCTATAAAGTAGTAAGTACCATATGAGTTTCAGCCCGATCCTATGAAAAGAAAAAACGGTACAGTAAAACAAATAAAAAGCAGAATATTTTTGCGTATTTCGACAAACCGGTACCAAAAGTACCCTTTTAAGTACATAAATATCTTTTTTCAGTACAAGCGCATTATAAGGCCTTATAGTAGGCCTACTAAATGCCTACATAAAGATACCTTTACGAAGCACATTTAAATTAAAAATTTAATCTCCACAGTACCCAGACTTTAAGTACCTTTTGTACCAAAAGTACTAAAGGTACTTAAATTAAATGTACATCTTGGGTTGTACAATATTATACTGTATTAGGTTCTAAAAGGACAATCTTGTCACAGAATAATCGTAGGAGCAAAGTGGTCAACAGTGGACTCACCTCGCACTTTTTGAGAGCCCGAAAAATTATTTATCGTTCAAAAGGGTCTAAAACGGGACTTTCTTCGATAAACATTAGTATTTTTTTTAAGTACGTTTTAAAGGCTTTCCAACGATATCAAACACGGCCGGCCAGCTACCATTTTTACCTTTTCTTAAACAGAGGTACACAACTTTGTACCCCTCATGTACCCGGCATGTTAATAAATTTAATGTTTTCCTTTCATGTATACTTTACTACTATAAAGTACTAAATGCCATATGAGTTTTAGCCCGATCCTATGAAATTCAAAAACAGTACAGTACAAAGACTAAAAAGTAGCGTTTTTCGACCGATTTTTCCAAGCCGGTACAATTAGTACAAAAATAAGTAGAAATAAAAATAAATTTCAATAAAATGGGTACAAAGGCAATAAAACCCACACACTTTTGAGTAAAAAGCAGCTATTTTATTTTTTTTTATTTTTACAGTGCGCCCTACAACTACCGTGGTATTAAAAGTACCTCTGTACCCGAACCCGCAAAGGTACAGGTACGAAAAGGGTACAGTGCGTTCAAGTATTATTTGGCGCAACTTTTGACCGAAGGAAATTTTCGAGCTGATAAATCCCTCGACGCTATTTGCTCCAGAGTGGGGTAACCTACCCCCTACACGGTATCCTAAAAGTACTAAAGTACCAACCTAGTACATTTTTTCGAACATATTTTTGCACACATTTGGTACATTTTAAATGGCCTTTCCAACGATACCTCTTTCAAATCGGTACAACGTCCCCTTCTGGTTGCGGCTACCCAAGGAGGACGTCCTTCACATAGACGTAGCTCCCGAAGTAGGAATAAAAAATATAATAACAAACCGGATTTTTAAAGAGGACAATATGACCTAAAGTCCGGTACCCTTTTGAACCCTGTCCGATTAAAATTGCGAACGGTACAGAAGGTCAAATTCGAAATTTCGGAAAACACGATTTTTGTGTGAATTTCGCCGAGGTACTCGACTTCCCCCCCTTGAAGGTACTAAAGAAAGGGGGTTGCACTTACCCTTTGAAAAATACATTTTTAGAGCATACGAATCAGAGTAGGAGAGTACTTTTTTTTCTCTGTACGTACCTCCAAAGTACCATCTTATACCTCTGAATTTAAAGTACCATATCTCAAAAAGTAAAAGTACCATCGAGTATAAAAGCAAAACGCCAGGAGCAGAATTTTATAGGCTTTTAAGGCTGAAAAGCCCAATAGCCTCGTATAAATGCCCTAGGAGGAGATACGTGAACCATGTAGAAAAACGTTTGAAAAAAAGTGGTAAAAAGTGTTTTTTCACTTTAAAGGGCCTGAAACGTGAAAATGTTTCAAATGCCTTTGTATTACTTTTGTACTCTTCCCAAGGGCTTTCCAACTATATACGACACCCCGTACCAAATATCTACGGTTTTCTGATCGGCGAAAAACAAATTTCCCGATGTCGCCTCTAAGCGGGGGTGCACGTAAAAAAAAAGTTCTCGTTACCGGCTATGGACCTCTGCGGGATCTACAAAAGCCTTGAAAAAAAATTTAAAATTTTCAATTATTTCAAAAGTTATACCTAAAAACGTGTTAAAAATGTGCCCTTTTTGACCGTAGACGATTTCCCATTGAAAATACACCCATTTCCCGGAAAATTTTCCGACAGAAAGAATTTTTTCCTTACAATACACTATAACCTTAACAATTTCCAGAAAACTGCATGTCTCTACGACAAATACACCCATTAGTACAAAAATAAAAAAAAACAGCCAATTTCGCCCTTTAAGGCCAATTTTCACCCTTAAGGAGTGGTTTAAAACTGCCCATACCCAATGTTTGGTCAAGCGATCAGATGAGTAATTCTGATGATGAATTTATGTTTGTGCACATGTGGAAGATAAACAAATGAGCGCAGAAGGTTAAACTTAATGATGAGCGCAGAAGGTTAAACTTAATGAGACCAACAATAAACTTATGACCTAACATACAAATTTCATTAAAAACGAACGTGTAGTTTTAAGATATGTTGGTTCGCAAAAATTGAGCGACAGACAGACATGGAACCAAAAATGTTCCATGACGTCTGAAACGGATTTCTGTCTTGGAATTTATGAAACCGGAGACATATTTATAAAGATCACATAGTTCCAGATACCTTCGGTAAGCTCGGAATCCAAATTTAAAAAAAAAAATCTGAAATAAAATTTTAATATTACATATTCACTTGAGTTAGATGGATAGCTTACTGTCTTTATATCATTAACATTTAGAGGTGGTACTCACAGATCAGCGGATCTGTGAGTAATTGCAACAAATTAAGTAGCACCAAGTTTATTTAGGTTGTCAATTCGAATGTAAGGTTCCCATATATCCACTTATTCTTAGTTCCTTATCTCTAGTTCTGGTGCATATAACAGTGGCGTACACAGGGGGGGGGGCCAAGGGGCCCTAGCCCCCCCCGGAATGATTTCATACCTAAGACCCGCCATACACTTAAAACCAAAAAAACACAGTAATGTCAGATGCATTCGAATTGGCTGTAAATATTTTCCAATGAAAGAAATTAATTAAGTATTATCTTATGGTGTGTATACACTTAATCACCCCAAATAAGCTCGGCCCGGACTTGCCGATAGAATTAAATTCATTCAACACTATACCGGCCCGACTGTCGGCTGGGCCCGGATTTTGCCGATGAAATTAAATTTATTAAACACTATACCGGCCCGACTGTCGGCTGGAACTGAATTTGCCGATGGAATTGAATTTATTAAACACTATACCGGCCCGATTGTCGGCTGTGCCCGGATTTTGCCGACGGAATTGAATTTATTAAACACTATACCGGCCCGACTGTCGGCTGGGCCCGGATTTTGGCCGATGGAATTAAATTTATTAAACATTATAACGGCCCGACTGTCGGCTGGAACTGGATTTTGCCGATGGAATTGAATTCATTAACCACTATACCGGCCCGACTGTCGGCTAGGCCTGGATTTTGGCCGATGGAATTAAATTTATTAAACATTATAACGGCCCGACTGTCGGCTGGGCCCGGATTTTGTCGATGGAATTGAATTTATTAAACACTATACCGGCCCGACTGTCGGCTGGGCCCGGATTTTGCCGATGAAATTAAATTTATTAAACACTATACCGGCCCGACTGTCGGCTGGAACTGAATTTGCCGATGGAATTGAATTTATTAAACACTATACCGGCCCGACTGCCGGCTGGGCCCGGATTTTGGCCGATGGAATTAAATTTATTAAACATTATAACGGCCCGGCTGGGCCCGGATTTTTGTCGATGAAACTAAAACTATTAAACACTATAGCGGCCCGATTTTGGCTGGACCGAGATTTTCGCTGATGGAATTAGATTCATTGAATTAAATTAGGATGCACGAAATAAATCGGCTCATTTGCCGACTAGGCCTTGATCTTTGCCAGTGGAAATAAAAACATTAAACTTGATCGACCCGATTTCGGCTTGTCCCGATTTTTCGCCAATTGAATTCAATGATTTTTTTGTGATTTTAGTCCAGTTCAATAGCATAGGTTGCATTATAGGACAGCTTCAATTCATTACGAATCCTAATGCAATGAATTGAATTTGGATTCGTAAAAATAGACTGCTCCGATTGACAGCTAGGCCCGGATTTTTTGCTATAGAATTAAGTGCATTGAATTGATTAGGATGAGTACAATGAATCGGCCTGATTGCTAGTTGGCCCGATTTTGTCGATGGAAATTATGCGTCAAAATAAATTGGGATGCGTTCAATAATAGACCCGATTGCCGGCTCGGCCTAGGTGTTAAGCACATTAAATTAAATGAGGCCCGAGTCAACTCGGACTTTTGCCGATGGAATTAAATTAATTGAATTAAAATATGCACACTAGACTGGCTTAAACGGGAAAATGATGGTTGTTGATATCAGTAGCAAATTTTTGTTTTGGACCAGGATTGTGTGTAGAACGCTACGTGGGTCCTCTTGTCTATGCGGCATTCCTCTTGCTGACTCAGGTCGGACTAGTGTTCGTCGACATGTAGTGGGAAAACAGAGGCAATATAAATAAATCGGTTTATCATTTTGTGAAAAAACTGATTCATATTACATAGTAATATTAAATTTAAATCTAAAAACTCAAAAAGCGTTCAATAAATTATAAAAAATTTGTAATTACCCAGCGAATGAGCGAATGATTCTTTTGTTTTGCAATAGGTATTTAATTTTCTTAGAGAAGAATTCTCTTCTAGATAAAAATTTGAAATTCGTATGTACTCCAAATCCACGTTTGCTTTTGCAGTATGGATCACTTTTGCTTCCGAGCTTACCAAAGGAAATGGAAGATTTGTGACAGTTCTGAAGAACGAAAAATTTTTATGTCTCCGATTTCAAAAATTCCAAGACAGAAATCAGTTCAACATCAGGGTACAGTTTGGGTCCCGTGTCCGCCTGTCCTTCAATTTTTGCGAACCAACATATCTTAAAAGCTATTCGTCCAATTTTATTGAAATTTTGATGGTAGGTCATAATTAGCCAGGTTATAACATTGCTGATCCCGTATAAGTTTCAATCTTCTGCACCTATTTATTTCTCTTCCACATTCGCACAGACATACATTTATTTACACCTATATCTTCAAAAGTACTCATCTGATTTTTATGAAATTTTAATGGTTTGTTTAAAGTAGCCCGCAGATAACCCAAGAATAATTTCAACCGTCTGCCCTCTTAAAATATTGCTATATTGATACTTTATTCATGTTAAATTTACTCAATTTTCCCTCCTTTTTTAAATTAGTCAAAATTGGTTTGATTTTTACATGATTTAAAGTATCAATTTACCAAAAATTAAACAGCGCAGAGAGTTAAAATTAATCTGTGAGCTTCTATCAGATAAGTTTTATAAAATCAGATGAATATTTTTGAAGATAAGGTGTAAATAAATGTATGTGTGTGCACATGTGGAAGAGAAATGGTGGCAGGTGGAGAAATGTGGTGGAGGGAAATGGGACCAGAAGATTGGACCTTATATAGGACCAACAATGGACTTTTTATATGCTAATTAACTGCCATCCGAATTTCATTAAAATCGAAAGAGTAGTTTTTAAGAATTGTTCGCCATGATTGAGCGAGAGACAGACAAACAGCCAGAAACGGGATCAAAAATGTCTGATAACTGGAACAGATTTCTGTCTTGGAATTATTGGAATCGGAGACATAATCGTTCTTTAGAACGATCACATCACATAGTGAGGTGTTACCTCATAGGATTTTAATTTAATTAAATATGAGGTTAGAAATTGAAATTAGAGTGTTGAAAAGGGGGAGAAATTACAATTACAATAAATTATGGGGTATGCTAAACCCGCATATAAGTTAAATTAGGTTGGGCCCCCCCGAAAAAATTTTCTGTGTACGCTACTGGCATATAATATCCATTTATTCATTATAGGCTTGCTTAAAGGCTTCAAACATAGCTCTTGCGTAGATTCTATTTCTTTACCTTAATCTACATTCAAAATATAAACTTATCTTTTATTGTAAATCTATTATTATTGATAGTTACATTTTCTCAAAAAAATATTGTACGTTAGAGCTATAAAATTATTTATAGAAAACAAATAGTTAATTATTTAGTTGACAGAGTTAAAAAAAAACAACTTAATGTTTTCATTAGGAAGAAGGGTAGAAATGATGGATTAGTCAATTAATAAAGATTGGAATCACATAGTGAGTGGAGAGGAGATGCGACCGGAATATCGGACAATTTACTTGGGTAATTGAATCGACCGGATATAAATAACACGTAGGTGCCTTTAGCTTGGAGTATTACAGGCCCCTGTGACATCCCCTTAGAGCACCGTTTTGATTAACTTCCAACTAATTTGTAAAGATTGTTATACACACTTTATACACATTTTTGTCTTATAAACAGACCGTATATAATTCTAAATCCATTTTGACTTTTAGTTTATTAATAACAAATCAAATTATTGGTTCGATTAATTATTCTTCAAATAAAAAATGATATTACGGTTATTTTGAATTAATAACTTTTTAATTGCATTTATGTTAAATTAATATTATTTTTGTTGTAATTATGTTTAATAAAAAAAATATTTTTATTTAAATTATGCTGAATAGCTATACTATAAAAAGTATATTTAAATAGTTATGTTTAAATTATACAACTGCTAGTTAGATTACCGTGCGTCGTTAATGATTGTGTTATTTTAAAAATATTTTTATATTATAAGTTTGTAAACAGCTGTAAAAAAATAAAATAATAATAATAACTTGCTAAACAAGAATATCGAGTTCCCCTCTGAATATCTAGATCTAGATATCAGATCCCCTAGGTATCTAGATCCCCTTTTATTAATTGGAGCTTGCTTCCTAAAAACAAGCCTTTCCAAATTATTAACATTCTTCAGTTTCAGAAGATCGATCTGGTCTGATTGCCCCTTCGTTTTGACTTTGGGGATCGAATTTTAGAAAATTCATTCTTTGCTGTCACCAATATCACTATAGAAATTAACATACCAAATGATTTTACTAATGGTAATATGTACTAGAGACGAACCTCCATCTTGTAATTTTTGTAGACAACAGTTAACCGACACACTCCGAACTCCGACCACAACGCTCAGCACAAACCCTAAAAGACGGCCAAACTTTTAAAAACCTTTTACCCTATCTCCGTAGACTGTAAACTGCAACTGAAATAAAAATTATAAAAATCCTGTACATCAAGAAGCAACCCTGAAGAATGAACTTGGGTGTAAATGTTCTTTATCTCCAGTAGGGAGAAAAAGTTATGATTTTGAATTAGTTTAGAGGGACTAAAACAGGTCTTTTCATCCCTAACTCAAAAAGTAGGGAGAAAAAGTAAAAGTAGGGCGAAAAAGTAAAGATTGCATCTTAATTATTTTATAAATAGTAGAAAATGAATGGCTAATGTCAGCGATCATAGTCCTTAAGCGGAAAGATTTCCAACTCCCCTCTTTATCTACCTGTGTTAGACTACTAGCGCTTCACGGGAATTTGGCGGTTAATATTGTAACTAAATCTTTTACACCATTCAAAATATTTTGAGTTTCTTAATTCACAGAAATAAATTTATAAATTAATTTCTCAGTTTACTAGATTCGAACCCGGAAACTTTCGAATTCGGAGCAATCGCGCATCTCATACAGCCACCGAGGCTGGTTTTTTTTTATTTCGTTTATTTACAAATGTCTGACAACCAGTATTTGTTTGTATTTTAGAATTCAAGGAATGTCAAAAGATCATAAGTAGTTTACAATTTTAACCGCCATCTGCCCGACCAGCGCTAGTGGCCTTACACCTCTAGAATACTGGAGTTGGATACCCCTGGCTAATGTAATGAAGTTGTTGAAATCAGGTTGGCGGCACTGCGCTTTTTGACCATGTTTATCATTTATCATTGTTTATCACCTGCATCTAAATAACCTTCTTTTTGAAGGTTATTTAATAACCTTCCTTTTGTTTAATTCCAATTCTTATTTGTTTTTAATAGGTTTGTTCCAACCACCAGTTCCGAATCAGTTTCGGATTAGTCCGTGATTGACGTAATGCGCATGCGCGATCATTGACTGTTGGGAATTGATTTGTGATTTCGTTTTTGTTGGAACGGTCCTTTCTTGAACCAAACTGTTTGCTGTGGTAGGTTTTAGCACTGTTATCAGAACAACTTTTTGAGTTGATCGTTTATGTGATTTTGCGTTCCTGTGCTATCAAAAATACCTGAACTTATTAATATTAAAGATATGGATGATGGATGAGTCAATAGTTGATGAAGATAAGTGCCAGTCGCTTAAATCAGGGCCTAATTTAAGCCGCCTTGGGGCTCGCACAACAAGGGGGGGCCACACCACAAAAGTTTCATTTTCTAATGCTAATTAAGCTCGAAAGTTGGAAGTAAAACCTACATACTCATAGAGGATATGACGAAAATACATGCACACATTTTAGAAATGTTTATTTACTACATGAATTCACGATTTCATTTAGATTTACGCAATTCACAATTTTCGGGCTTACTGAGGTGAGCCAGTTTTAGTAGAATCACGGCACACTCGTATTTTTATTGATATAATCCTAAATTCCCTTTTGTTAAAAAAACAAAACAAATATTAATCTTAGTCCAGTTGACGAAAGAAATATTGCGGAAATAAATCGGATTCTTTCGATATTTGATTGAAAATGGAATAAGTATCATCTTGGTCCATCTTATCAATAATAATAAGTATTATCAAGTCCATCTTGGAAAATAGGTCCAATTTTCATTTTTTTCAGAAACATCTAGAAAATGCCATTATATGCACAAAAATTCATCGTCGCATTCGTACAAAAACATTTTAAAACGAAGAGTTGATTCGCAAGAAAGGAGAATAATAGGCGAGCGAAATCAAAACAAAAACAATGAAGCGGAGCGGAAGGTTACGTTTCTGTTCACCCAAACTCAGTCCCAAACTACTAGTCCCTGCCGCCGCCGCCGATCGCTGACTGCTCTGACTGTTTCCAAACTAATCCGTGATTTAATCAGAGCGTGGTTGGAACAGCCGATTAACAGTCAGAGTCAGCCAGAGTTTGAGTTTTGGCTCGTTAGAACGCTTTTTTCCAAATGCGCATGCGTCGCACAGTTCCAAACCAGTTTGAAGAGTGGTTGGAACAAACCTAATATTAGGCGTTTCAACGAGCCTAAACTCAAACTCTGACTGTTAATCGGCTGTTCCAACCACGCTCTGATTAAATCACGGATTAGTTTGGAACCAGTCAGAGTAGTCAGCGATCGGCGGCAGGGACTAGAAGTTTGGGATTGAGTTTGGATGAAAAGAAACGTAACCTTCCGCTCCGCTTCATTGTTTTTGTTTTGATTCTCCTTTCTTGCGAATCAACTCTTCTTTTTAAAATGTTTTTGTACGAATGCGACGATGAATTTTTGTGCATATAATGGCTTTTTCTAGATATTTCTGAAAAAAATAAAAAATTGGTCCTATTTTCCAAGATGGACTTTTGATACTTATTCCAGTTTCAAACAAATATCGAAAGAATCGATTTATTTCCGCAATATTTATTTCGTTAACTGGGCTAAGATTATATTTGTTTTTTAAAACAAAAGAGCATTTAGGATTATATCAATAAAAATTAAGAGTGTGCCGTGAGTCTACTAAAACTGGCTCACCTCAGTAAGCCCGAAAATTGTGAATTGCGTAAATCGAAATGAAATCGTGAATTCATGTATTAAATAAACATTTCTAAAATGTGTGCATGTATTTTCGTCATATCCTCTATGAGTATGTAGGTTTTACTTCCAACTTTCGAGCTTAATTAGCATTAGAAAATGAAACTTTTGTGGTGTGGCCCCCCCCCCCCCCCTTGTTTGTGCGAGCCCCTAGGTGGCCTAAATCAGGCCCTGATTTAAGCGACTGGCACTTATCTTCATCAACTATTGACTCATCCATCATCCATATCTTTAATATTAATAAGTTCAGGTATTTTTGATGGAACGCAAAATCACATAAACGATCAACTCAAAAAGTTGTTCTGATAACAGTGCTAAAACCTACCACAGCAAACAATTTGGTTCGAGAAAGGAGCGTTCCAACAAAAACGAAATCACAAATCAATTCCCAACGGTCAATGATCGCGCATGCGCTTTACGTCAATCACGGACTAATCCGAAACTGGTGGTTGGAACAAACCTATATTGAATCTCTTATATCTGGTATTAAAAGTGCTAGTAATTATTGTTATTTATTAAAATAATAAATAAAAACTGTGCATGTGCAATGGACGAAAATGTGTATTTTCTTCCTACTGGAGATAAAATATTGTATGTACCTCGTGAGTAAAGTGCCAATATTCCCCTCGCGATAATTATCTCCCTCGGCTGCGCCTCGGGAGCTAATTAGAGTTATTCCCTCGGCTGCGCCTCGGGAATTAAAGAGTCTAATTCCCTCGGCTTCGCCTCGGGATTTAGGGACCATGGTTCCTTCGGCTTCGCCTCAAGAACCAACTTTTTCGCTCAGGGAATAATGGCTTACTTTAATCCCTAGGTTCATAAATATCTGTTGTTGTCCAACACTCAACAAAACATAATAATTATAATGCCTATAAATTGATACTAAAGCTTCCTACCTAAGGAGTTCTAATAAACCACACTGTCACTAAAATTTATAATCTTGAGTCCAATAAGAGCCTACGTTTCACTCTAAATATACAGGATTATATCAAGTATAAATAAATAAATAAATAAATAATGTGTTTGGACAAACAAATAATATACTCGGATCTGAAAGCACATCTTAAACTTTTTAAGTACTTAGCCTGATTTGTGTTAAATTAAATTCTATGTTACTTAAATGCTATACATATTACAACCAAATAAGTTAAATGACAAATAATTTTTAAGTTTTAGGTACTGTTGTGTTCATACTACGGAAAGATTAAATTTTACTTTAAATCAAATTTAATCTCCGTAGCATGAATACTACCTAAAACTTTGTACTACATTGTACTAGGTACAGGTACTAATTGAGTACTTTATAATTGTAAGCGTTAATTCACGGTCTAGTTCTATTGCCGTGAATATTTGGCTTGCTAGACTTGTAGAAAAGATTGAAAGCTTGGATTCGGGGAATTTGTATCGGTAACGACATAGAAAAATCATTCTCCCGTATAGCTCAGTTGGTAAGAGCGCCTGTAACGGATTAATTGGAGGCCTGTGGTTCAAGTCCCGGTGCGGGGGGTTTATTTTTCTCTGTATGTCTCCCGTAGTTAATGATAATTATAATTTGATTTAATGACAAATAATTTAAAATACTATAGTATAAGTGTTTATTTTATTTCGTTATTTGTAAAATTAAAATAAACAATTTTTTAAAATAAATCTGGGAAAATGCATAGGCATTTATAAACTATGACAGAATTTAACTGGTTTCATTATTATTATTATGGTCTGTAACTTTGTACATATTCTTGTGGTTGATATCTAGCTTGCATGCAGGCCACTACTATAGGTGTGGAGATATAGTCAAGTCAACTAACTTCCCAGGTGACTAATCCTACTGTGAGGTGCTGTATCCGTCCATTTTTCTTTTCCCATTTTTTTGTTGTCCTGAGGGTCTCTATGACATATTATATTCATTTCAATTACTATTTCATCTTGCCATTTTCTAGGTTGCCTTCGTCTCTTTGTTTTCATATCCTGGAGTCCATTCTGTTAGTCTTCGCGACCATCCGTCATCGTTTTCTCATCACATGTCCTGCCCATCTCCATTTTAAGCCTTTCATGTAGGTTAGAAGATCTTAAAGTTTGGTGCTTTTTTCCTAATGTCCTCGCTTCTGATTTTGTTTCCTAGCTTATCGAAGGTAACGGAAGAATTGTATTCACTTTTGAGGACGAAAAAGTTTTAAGCCATTTTTCCTGAAGCCCACTTGTTCTACCGTAACGTACTATGGTGCCTCTATTTATTTAAAAATAAATATCCAGGGTGACTGGCGATATATGTGAAAAAATGAAGTAGGTTGTTCTACGTCTTATGGGCTACAAAAAACGCTATATAAACCATGGGTCAAATCTTAACTTATTCCCGCCAGGTCAAATCTTATGATTTTTTTAAGATCACATACCTTTGCTCATAAAAACACTTATTACTCCAAAAGTATAAAAGCTAGAACAAAATAGTTGGTTTCGTTGTTAAGCTGACACAATTTCCTACAAGTAAAGTATCATATTATTTTTTTTCCCTCGAATTTCATGACAAAATATTTATACAAATATTATTTTTAAGAAAAAATATAAAAAATCAATTTCTTTGTGGTTTCATAACTTTGAATAGAACCGAGCTTAAACTGTTCGGACTTTAGGAAAAACTTCCTTATTTACTAACGTTTCGATCAATAATAATATTATTACCCATTCATAGGGCACAAGTTTTTGTAAACTTCGCTTAAAGTAAAAAAAGAAACGTGTTTATTGTTGACTCACAGGTCAGTAAATAATTAAAAAAAAGGAAGACTGGTTTAGTATACTCACCTATATGTCAACAAAAACCACAATAAACATGTTTCTTTTTTTACTTTCAGCGAATTTTACTAAAAATTCCACCTAATGAATGGGTAATGATGTTAATATTAATAGAAAATTTTGGAAATAAGGAAGTTTTTCCTGAAGTCCGAACAGTTTAAGCTCGGTTCTATTCAAAGTTATGGAACCACAAAGAAATTGACTTTTTATTTTTGTCTTAAAAATAAAATTTGTATAAATATTTTGTCATGTAATTTGAAGGCAAAAACATTAAAATTATACTTAACTTGTAGGAAATTTTGTCAGCTTTACAATGAAACCAAAGATTTTGTTTTAGCTTTTATACTTTTAGAGCAATAAGTGTTTTTATAAGCAAAGGCATGCGATCTTAAATAAATCATAAAATTGGAACTTGTGGGAGAACGGTTAATATTAATACTTTATTTTTTCACATATATCGCCAGTCACCCTGTATATGGTGCCTATTATTAAAATTGAAGTAAATATATTTTCAATTGATAAACACAAGGATGTAGGCCTATATTTTTCGATGTTTTTCTTGTCTCCTTTTATGAAGAGTACGACAATTTTACATGTTCTCCACTGGTTCGGTATTTGGTTCTGTATAGTAATTAGTGTGAAGATATTAGCAAGTTTCTTAATTAATAATTCTTCTCTTTTTTGATTATTTTGTTTCCAATTTCATCTGGACCAGGAGCTTTATTGCTTTTTAACCTTTTCACCACGTATCCGACTTCATCAGTTATTATTTCTGGAATTTCTACTATAATTTCTGATGTAGATCTAAATTTAAATTGTAACTGCACATATGTGCAATATGTTTCCTTATATATACAACTCTAGGTAATATTTACTAACTGCACCAACTATTCCATTTTGATCTGGGTTAACCATTTCTCCTCATTTCAATGATGGTAGCCAATGTTTATAGCCAGCTATTTTTTTTTTTTTTTTTTTTTTTTTTTTTTTACTTCTTTTATTGATTTGTTTATGGTGAGTATTTATTTTACTTTCTCTTCCTTAACTCTATAGGGGCTAAGATAAGAAGCAATAAAATCGGTGTATGCGGAAGTAGATATTATATTTACAAATATTAGGTACGATCTTTTCACATCACAAAACTTAAGAAATTAGTTCACTTTTTATTTATATTTAATACTTGACTCCACTGACATCTAGACAGAGTGAGTAAATAAAAAAACAACAAAAAATAAATAAATGTCAAAATAATTAAAATATATACAAAGATCAAAATTAAGCTCCTACAACTCTTTGTAGTTCTAAATCAGTTTTCTTCCTAATTAATTTGTTTAATTCTGTAAACTCTATTCCTTCTCTTGAGGTTTTGAAACCGACTTTAACGTCCCTTGACCGTTTCTGTAAAAAGTTGATTATATCTTCGGAAAACTTTACTCAGACAACTTCTCTTTTTGAGTTTATCTTTATTTCCTTCCTGCATTTTTATAAGGCTATCCACGAAAATGCCTTGTTTTCTTCACTTTTTTAATATTGAGAGTTAATTTTATCATTCTATGGTCTGAGTTAAAATTCAGTTCTTTAACAACTTTAACTCTTTCTATTCCCTTGAGTGAGTTGACAAGAATGTAGTATATTTGTTATATTTTTCATTTCTAGGGGAAATCCTGGTCTACTTTTTAAATAATTTTTTCTCATAAAAGGAGTTACCAATTTTCAGTCTTGATGCATGTGAAAAATCTATAATCCTTTCTCCTCCTTTATATGGATTACCTTCTCCAAATTTTCCCATGACTTCCTCTTCTCCTGATATTTTTAGACCTACTTTTCCGTTTTAATTTCCTAGGTTCTAGTACAACTAGAGTGTTATTTTTCCTTTCAATTGAGCTAACTGTCTCGGTAAGTAGTTAGTAAAAATAATCTTTGTCCTGCACTGATACCTCTGCAGTAGAGTCATACTATATTTGACCTATAGTATTAGTTTTTTTATTTATTTTTTTATAACTGTTTTTATCTGTAAAATATAGAAAGTTTAGCTATTCTTGCATTGATTTATTTAAACTCGATAATATTATTTTTCCATTAGTTATTTACTATAAAACTTACCGCTTGTTGCCCATTATCCGGCATTAGAGTGCATAAATATGTTCATCATTAATTAATTCTAAATTACTAAATCTTATTTGATTATGTACTTCTTTTTGAGATTTGATTCCTGTGTTTTAGATTCTTAATACCTAATATGCTATTCTATAGGGCCAAGGGTTCAAACCCAATCTTTAATGACCGTTGTCAAACAAGAAGAAAAGGGAATTCCTGCTGCCTAGGCCCTTCTAATTACTTTGAAATATTAATAGCTATAATTTTTTTTTTTTTTTTTTTTTTTTTTTTTAGTTTTTTAGTTTTTTAGTTTTGTTCCTTTCTCCTAACGAATGTCATTATAATAATTTGACGTAAAATCAATAGGTTGAAATATGGCTGTACAGATTGATCAAAAGTTATTATATATATTACTATTATTACTATCTCCAATTTTTATAATTATACATAATTTTGTTTTGATTTGGAAAGTAATGTTGAATGAAACATTATAAAGGTAATAATACATTATTTAACATTCATTGTCTGTTATAAAATTATAGATAATGATAGTGATTGAAATAGTTCAAAAAACTATTCTTGGTAAAAACACAAATTTATTAGAATTAACAACAGTATCTTGTAAATTTACGAAAAAGCAAGTAAATATTAGATATTTCGCAGAAAGGTACGTACATAAAGTAATAATTTAAAAGCAATGTAAGGCTTAAAAGCAATTAAAAGGCAAATGAGTAAATAATAATATTAATTTAAAAATTGAACATTTATAATTAGTTTTGATATTTTATGAATTGTATATTTTTAAATATTTATTAACGATCCATTCTGTTTAAAATTAAAGGTAATTTAATTAGAAGGTACGTATTTGAGGTACTAAAATGTATTGCCTAAAATATTTACTTACTATTTACTTTGCGAAATGAGAAAACGATGAAGCTACGTATCTCTCCAAACCGACTACGAATTGTCACCTAAAATCTGTAATGAAAATAACGCTGTTTAAATTATTTTATAAACTTATTTTATTATTAAAAGCCTGCCTTTTTTCACGATCAGTTCAGATGAACGATTTTGTTTACTTATTAGTAGGGCTCGGATTGATATGATCGATAAAATCTCCAGATATGCTCGAAAAAAACTATATGTTTTATGCTAGCTAGATATGCTCGAAAAACCCATTATATGCTCGATAGATATGCTCGAAAAAACCCATTATATGCTGCTAAATATGCAGAATATGTTCGAAAAACACCGTTTAAAACTATAGAAAGGACAGTGAAACGAAAAAAATCTACTACTTATTATATGCGAGCATTATTTTCAAATGTACGATACACTGCTATATCCACAAGTTTCAAGTATAAGTATGAGAAGTTTTATGTTGAAGTTACAGTTTAAAAGTTTATTTACAAAATGATCAGTATTAGGCGAGTCAAAGAAGTAGATTGGTGTACAACAAGATGTTTTCAATATTTTCACTTTTAAATTATTTTCACTTTTTCTTAAATCGGCCAATAAAATTTTTCGGAGTCAATAAACAGGAGAGGTAAATAATTAACTGATGCTGCATCTTGTGCGGAGTAGTTTGGAAAATCGTTTGACGTTGTAGACTCGCCACGCAGCATCCTCTCCAAGTCCAAAGCTGCTCTCCAACAGGGATTTTTAGCCAGCTTGAACTCCAACTTTTTTTTTACAGTTTCCCCAGTCTTTCCAGGCCACGAGTTGGCTTTTTCGATGATTTCCTTTAATGTAGCGACCACTTCAACTAACTCCATTCCTCACGATTCCAACCTTAGGATGACCTCAGGAATGACGCTCACGTAGGCGTTTATGAAAGTCAAGCATGGCATCAAGTCCTTCATTTCAAAAGCAGCCTAAGCTTTCGCGGTGGTCAGGACCCAAATTGGGGGGGGGGGGGATTTGAATAAAAACAATCTATTTAGACAATAACCACAAGAATATGCACTTATATGCTATTCTGGAAACAGAGGTTATAATGCATTTATATACTCGATAAATTCTGTTGGTCCCAGAGAGGTGAAAATATCACCAAAAGGCTTCTTTCAATGTGTACTATTCAGGAAAAGAATATGCAAATATGCTCAAATCCTAGCCCTACTTATTAGTCTTATTTTTAGATCAGTGTTGTCGTTTCTGTATTCGTTGATCTGTTAAAGTTCTTGATCTTTGGGCATAGTGGGATGCGTTAGAATAACACATGAGCAGGTTAGAAAACTGAGAACCAGTCTATTTACTCAAAGAAATACTAAGAACCGATATGAACAATATTGTTTGAAATTTCGTGGTGATGGCGTTCAGTTTCCATTTATCTTTGTTTTTATTCTTACACAATGGATAAACTGAGTGTTCTACTAAAACTGAGACTGAACGAGGCAATTGAACTGAATGACTAAAATGACCAAGTAGTAAAGCTAATCAGATGTTCAATCCAATAACACCTTTACTAAATGGCACAGAAACTAATATTTACTTAAATTAATCACTATTATAGTTATATTTTGATCTTTGTTTTGTTTTTTTATATATTTTTGAGGACGGGACTTCGTAACCAGCAATTTGAATATAACATTAAATTGAATATGAATATGGGTTGGCTGATAAAATTGTTAATATTTTGGTATCTAGAAGTCATGATCTCGAGTTCAGTACCATTAAATTTCCCATATCAGTTTTTCGTAGCAAAGCATACTAAACATTTTACGGCTGTCTTATGCAACGATTCTGGTAATTATTTTTCATTATCAATCTATTTCTACTCTTATCTTTTTAGTGATAGCAGTACTTTATTATTTGTAATATGTATTACTAAAATATAGATAGGAAAGCTAAACACCGTGGACTATGACAACAATAGAATAGAGTAGGAAACTTGGCTCTAACATAGATGACTATTTAAGCAAGTAGGGTAGTAGTCAAACAAGACTTTGAGCGTAGGGCGTAGGAGTACTTTGCCTAGGGATTCTAAAAAGTGAGACATTGTACTCGAGAAGTACAAATGTTTTTGTGTTCATATCCAACAAGATCATATCCAGTAGGCAAGAAGTTTATCATATCATTCTCGTATCAAATCTACTGGATTTGAAAATACATTCAACAATTACCTACTATCCCTTTCTAAAAAATCTGGCATTTGCGGGGTGTTAAAGGTAAAAATATTCCTTACGTTTGCATTTATTTTGACGTATTAAGGTGGCTGTGGCTACACACGCTCAAGCATACTTGTCAAGCATGCTTGCTCAATCGTGATTGTGCAAGCATGCAAAAATTGACATCGCCTCCACACGGTACAAGCATGCTTTCACAAGTGTCAGTTGTGTTTACAAAATGTCGAGTACGGATGACAAAGATGACGAAGAAGCATTAGTTTTGGCTGCTTTTGTTCTTGTATGCAAAAGAAAAAGAAAGAAAGAAGATCTATAAGTCCATATTGCTGTAGCAACATATCGCAGCATCCCTTTTGCCCTTATCGCAATAATCTGTCGATTTTACACGCCATAGACATGGATTATTTTCGTATACGCGAATAAAGTCTTCCAATAAAATTTTCGCTTCACTACAAAATTTCTTTTCGTTCATAGTGATGATAAGAATAAAATATGATCAGATTTAAAAACCGTACACAACATAAAGAACTCAACTCCAAACTGACAGGTTAGCACAAGCTTGCATGACCTTGATACACACGTTCAATCCATCACGTGCAAGCAGAGCTTGTACAACCATGTATCATGAAATTTCAATCAAGCCTCAATCCACTTATAAAATCATAATGCTTGCACTAAACTATCATACAGACGTTCAAGCATACTTGCACAACCACGATTGTGCAAGCATACTTGAGTGTGTGTAGCCACTTTTAGATAATTTTTGAAGAGTAGATTAAAAATTATCAAGACAAACAATATAACTAACTTAAAGTATAGCTTAAATTGTATTTAATTAATTTAATATTATTTGAATTAATAGTTCTATTTTGATCATTTAAATTACTTTTAAAACTATGAGTAGTTTAACCCGCAATACTTTAATGAATTCTGGTTCAAGTGTGATAACTTAAATAGAGTAAAACGCTATTTGCAGTTAGTCCAGATTAAATATTGCAGACAGTGGATTAATACTGATTAGTTAATAAAAGGTAAAGAGGTTCAAGTCTCTAGTATCCGTAACTTGTAGTGGGGGCGACAACTTCAATTTACGAGACACTTTGGAGTAGGTATGGATAAAGTTACGATCTCCATTCTCCTGTTTTTTATAGTCCCTACAAAATTAAACTAGGTGTGCAATGCTTGCAATATTGAGATGAGCGTGCATTTTAATCATATTTACCAATTTGAGTACCAATTTGGACCATTTCAGATATATACCTTCCTGTGGTTGGACACTATGACCGTGACCGTGCCGAATTTTGAGCGGCTCGGCTCAGCCGTTCAGGTACTTCTTTAGACTGGTACCCCCCCCCCCCCTCCTATTTATTTCTTAAATACAAATGACTGATTAAATAACTATTAAGACAAAGGGATGTTTAGCCCAATTAATTTTGGGACAAAGGAATATCACACTTCTGTTTTTATAAGGGGAGTAACAATCTAAAGAAGTGCCAACATAACAACAATAACTGTACTCTTAAAGAGCTTTCCAACGACATGCATCTTGAAGGGCATAATATTATTTTAACTTTTGTACCCCCGAGTACCAATTTGGACCATTTCAGATATATACCTTCTTGTGGTTGGACACTATGACCGTGACCGTGCCGAATTTTGAGCGGCTCGGCTCAGCCGTTCAGGAGAAAACTTTTGTACTTCGTACCCCGTACCCCTGTGTACCAATTTGGACCATTTCAGATTTATACCTTCCTGTGGTTGGTTACTATGACCGTGCCGAATTTTGAGCGGCTCGGCTCAGCCGTTCAGGAGAAAACTTTTGTACTTCGTACCCCGTACCCCTGTGTACCAATTTGGACCATTTCAGATTTATACCTTCCTGTGGTTGGTTACTATGACCACGCCGAATTTTGTGCAGATCGGCTCAGCCGTTCAGGAGAAAACTTTTGTACTCCGTACCCCTGTGTACTGCTTTGGACAATTTCAGATTTATAAATTCCTGTGGTTGGTTACTATGGCCGTGCCGAATTTTGTGCGGATCGGCTGAGCCGTTCAGGAGGAAACTTTTGTACTCCGTACTCCGTACCCCTGTGTACCGATTTGGACAATTTCAGATTTATACCTTCCTGTGGTTAGTCACTATGACCGTGCCAAAATTTGTGGAGATCGGTTTAGCCGTTCAGGAAGAGTATGCATCAGAAAAAATGCAAAGTGTAGTATAAGAGCTTCGCTTCGATCAGCTCAAAAAAATTACATTAACTTGATTATCATGCACTATAGTGATTCCACAAACAACTTAACAAAATAAACCATAACATTGTTAACTTAATTGTGACATCATTGTTAATCTTGCCCAAAAGATAACATTGTTAACTTAATAATAACTGTGACATCGTTGATAATCTTGCCCAAAAGGTAACATTGTTAACTTAATAATAATTGTGACATCATTGTTAATCTTGCCCAAAAGGTAACATTGTTAACTTAATAATAATTGTGACATCGTTGTTAATCTTGCCCAAAAGATAACATTGTTAACTTAATAATAACTGTGACATCGTTGATAATCTTGCCCAAAAGGTAACATTGTTAACTTAATAATAATTGTGACATCATTGTTAATCTTGCCCAAAAGATAACATTGTTAACTTAATAATAACTGTGACATCGTTGTTAATCTTGCCCAAAAGGTAACATTGTTAACTTAATAATAATTGTGACATCATTGTTAATCTTGCCCAAAAGGTATCATTGTTAACTTAATAATAATTGTGACATCGTTGTTAATCTTGCCCAAAAGATAACATTGTTAACTTAATAATAACTGTGACATCGTTGATAATCTTGCCCAAAAGGTAACATTGTTAACTTAATAATAATTGTGACATCATTGTTAATCTTGCCCAAAAGATAACATTGTTAACTTAATAATAACTGTGACATCGTTGATAATCTTGCCCAAAAGGTAACATTGTTAACTTAATAATAATTGTGACATCATTGTTAATCTTGCCCAAAAGATAACATTGTTAACTTAATAATAACTGTGACATCGTTGTTAATCTTGCCCAAAAGGTAACAATGTTAACTTAATAATAATTGTGACATCATTGTTAATCTTGCCCAAAAGGTGCCATACCAGTACTAATACTAAGTAATAATAGAACATATGAATAGAAGTTAAGCAGGCCCTACACTATCAAAACGCTTGATCAAAATCTGACTGATAAGTGCTTCAAGCAGCCTTGGGGCGCATCAAGCATACCATCAATCTTTTCAACACTCATTTCTAGCGGAGTTTTCGACTAGTGAACTGCTCCTCCTGGATTGTAGTGAATCAGTATTGTGTAGATACCATGGTTTCGAATCAGGATTTAGGTCTTGACAGTTGTTGCTCTCAAGCGGAAAAAAAGATCCAGAGGAAACGAAGTTGGTCGAAGGAGTGGAACTTTCCACAACTCCGGACAATCACGATATAAATCAATTAGGAGGCTAAACATTCTCGATCTGCATTATTATCTATGATGTCCGAACCTTCGGAAGCGAGCGGACGGTCCACCATCTCTGGTGTCGAGCAGATGGTGACTGATGGAATGCTAGATCAAAATTGCTCTAGACTCTAGACTATCAAGCGCTCCATCCAGCCACTTGAGTCATTCAAACTTTCCACCAACAGTGACAAATTCTATCAACTGTGACTCAAGCGTCAAACAGGTTCCTAGACTAGCTAGACACCATCGCTTAACGCGCTGTTTTGATCAAGCGGATTGATAGTATAGGGCCTGCTTTACAAATATCTTTCTAAGTTCATAAAATGTATTTATTATTATTATTTTTTTTTTTTAGACGCAGATAATTTTGTTGCCTTGAGTCCACAGTACCATGTAATGGTAAAAGTTCATACAACAGAATATTTGAATAAAACAGAATTTTATTTACCTGTGGTAACACGTGCAGGAGTTTTTCTGGATATCACCTGCCAACAAGGAGCTAACCTCCTTACCAACAAAGTATAAATACTCTTTTATCCAAAAAAAAAAAAAAAAAAAAAAAAAAAAAAAAAAAAAAAAAAATTAGTATTAACGTGATATGTATAATTATATATGTTACTAGTGAACAGAGTCATCTTCCTTATCTTGTTTAGTTATTTTAATATCACCAAATAAATTCTTTACAAAACTGATGTATCCTATAGATTTGTAGTTTCTTTTAGAACTTTTAACAAGAAACTTATTAATAAGAAACACTGCTTAATTCATCCGACCAAAACGATCTTAGCAGGTATATCCAAGATGGCAATGAGGCCTGCCTAGTTAACGCATCCTAATTCCATTCAATCGGATTAATTCCAACCCTCAAAAAATTCGGGCAATCGCGCTGGTCTATTGTTAATTGAACAATAAGTGAAGCTGAATGCTTCCTACCAAAAAGATCTTAGAAGGTATATGATCATAAAATTATTCTAAATTTATATTATGTAAAGTCTCGATTTTTATTTTTTTTGAAGAATTACATTCCTCGAACATATGAAGAGAGAATACTGAATACCACAATAACATGGCTACTGTGGAGTGAATCAGTGGAAGACGCTTTGACTCTTGCTAGAAAATCTAATCTTGGTCCTGATAGTGACGTCACACTTGCTACACCTGAGCCAACCATTTACAGGCTATATAAGTTTCATCCGTCTTTAACCGATGTCTTCATGGTTCCAAATGGTTTCTGGACTTATGACGATTTTCATCTGGAATATTTCAATTATCACGACATTAACTTTCAAGGTTCACATATTAATTGTACAGCTGTGGTGAGTATATTTAGCTATAGTCATCTATAAAAATGAATAATTATGTTTTAAGATAATTATTAATATTTAGCAATGTAATGATAGATTATTTTAAAACCTTAAAGAGTAAGTGTGCTGTTTTCGAAGATCATCATCTTTTCGCACAAAAATCTTGTTCTTCGAACAAGATTGTTCTGCTAAGAAATCTTTTTTTTCAGGTATTTTGGAGAGTAGCGTCACTAAATTTAGAGTTCTCAATTCATTACTCGATTTCGCCTCAGAGTATGACTTTTCTGAACCTGAATGCTTACACGTTCAGTTAGTTGCTTACCCTTTATATACCACCAACATGGATTTTTATTGCTTCAATTTTATATTTGTTAATACCTGCTGTTACAGTTAACAAGATTGAATGTGACTCATGAAGAGATACCAGGTAGACTTCTAGACGTATTTTATCAACCTGAGCTCGATGATGCTTCAAGAATTTCTATCGCTTTAATTCAGGATGCTGCAGAGAGATATAATATTACGTCAGTTTACTATTTACTTCTATTTTATTCCATTAAAAGAAATAAACAACCTATAGATTCGGGAAAAGCAGCATGCTTGCAGATTGGAGATTAGCACACCAAACATTATAAGATATTGATTTCTTCAAGGGAGGATTTTAATGCAGACCAGTGCTAAGAAATATTACGTATTAGTTGTCTAAACTGAACGTATCTGTTGACATAGAAAACCAATAAACAAATTCCTTTAAGCATCAATAAATGCAACACATTATAGTTACCTTCATCCAATCTTATATCTGTAGGCTGCTCCTATTGGAACTCCTGCACTCTTATACCAATCAGCCGATTTCTTTTAAATTATCAAGAAGAAAATAAATATTGAAGAGAATGATAAGTAGGTTGTCAAATAACTTCTAGCCTAAGTTGTACAGGCTTCATAATAGAGAGGGCCTCTGCACCCTTCGCTCTTGATTATTTCAATTTTTAGTTATTATTAATAATGTATTTATTATCATTGACAGTATGCGTTACACAGCGATTACTCGTGGCTGGGGATACTTAATGCCTAACGGCAGCTTCACAGGAATGTTTGGACATCTGCAGCGCGGTGAGGTTGAGTTGGCTGTAGTTGTCTCAGAACAAAATGCGGAAAGGCAAATAATAGCTTCATATCTACCTCCTATAAGAAAATGGAGGTACGAGATATTATATTTGTTAATTATGCAAAAAAAAACCCGTGTTGAATTCTAATTGCAATGAACTGCTAGTCAAAGAATCTGATGGGGTTTCAATGTTGACTGAAAAGCACAACAAAACTGTGAGCTGATTAAATCTTCCTACAAAATAAGCGTTTAAAAATACTTCAATTTATGACATGATTCTCTCATAAAGGCTAATACGGTTACCCGTCGGTTTACTGGGTACCCACACCCACCTTCAGGTTAAATTTGGGTTCAATCACCCTGTTAAATAAAAAAACTTTAAATAATAATAAATAAAAAATCAAACCAAAAAACTGTTATACAGCGATCTTAGATCTCACATACATGCTTATGAATCGTTGGTACAATTCATTTTGCAGGACATATCCAGCTTCTATGCTTGTACTGAAATTGATATAGTTTGTTAGTAAAACTGTAAAAGATTAAATTATAGACGGCTTGTTCGCAATTGTTAGAATAATTTTATATATAAGATTAAAAGCTATATTTAATTTTTAAAAGTATATTAAGAAAAAATTTAAAGTGTTTATTTCTTTTTTTTTTAGAATATGCTACTTATTTCTACAGCCAGACAGATTAGGAGGATCTTTAGCTCTTGCGCTGCCATTCCATGTTAATGTATGGGCATGTTTAGCTTTCAGCATCCTGCTCTTCTCCATCTTGTTCGTACTTAGCAGTAATTTCTTGATTCCACCAGAAACCAGATACAATTACGATCCAAACTCTTATTACACTCATGAAGAAACATATACATCGTCTTCTGCACTTCTTTTAATGGTTGGGTTATTAGCTCAGCAAGGTATTCTATTTATTTATCGTTAATTTTAGTGACAGCTTTAGAATCGTATTTTGCATATCGCATAAAGAAATAGTCTGCCAATTAGTGTGGCTTATAGCATCCTCACATCCTATCTCGTAATTGATTGATGCTTTGCTTTTACAATGTATTGTTGTCTTATTTATTTAATTGTTTCCCCCTTTTTAAAAATCTATCAAAATTCTTTGCTTCATTTACACTAATAAAAGTATCAATGTACAGTATTTATTATTTTACCTCCAGCGGGGAGAAAAAGTGAACTTTCCTCCCTAGTTTACAGGGAGGGAAGTTACTCATTGCACCCGGTCGGGTTAAACAGGGAGTAATAAAAAAAGGGAATCTTGAATTCTCATGATTCCCTCCAGTGTTGCCCTAGATAAAGCACATAAGTAAATAAGGTTGGTGCTAATACACATTTCATTTACTAAATTTTGTTTAATGTCGAAATCTGTAATGTCATCTTCACACATGTCATGTAACCTCCACAACGGCTGCCATAGTGATCCATCAGTAAAAGAAACAAACAGGTTAAAAGTGGAAGCATAATTTCTAAATGTAGATTAACTAATCCATATTTAAATACATCAGTTGTCAACACCATTCAATATACGACTCAGCTTCCAGCTGATTCTCCCATTTCATTTTAGCATTAAAATTCAAATAATTATTATCTGTAATTTAATTTTAATGTGATTAAACTTATTTAGAGAATTGTTAATATTACATATATCTAACTATATTTTTTTAAAAATAAATATAAACCTATATATTTTTTGTTGAATAACATAATTTAAAATTAAAATTTTTCCATATTTTTTTCTCCCTTCTGGAGGTAAAATCTTGTACGTACCTTGGGATTAAAAAACACTTGCACCCTCGCGATAATTAACTCCCTCGGCTTCGCCTTAGGAACCATCTTCAATTCTCAGGGTGCAATCACTTGCTTTCCTCCCTTGGTGCGTAAATAACTATTTAATTTCATCCGCACAGGTATTTGAAATCTTGAAATTAATCTGGGACTATCTGCGGTCGCTTTTTCAGACTTTTTTGTGTGCTGTTTTTTAGGTAAAGGCTAAGATGAGATTTTATCAACTGCAACTGTTCTCCTATGTTTCAAATTGAACCATCAAATTCATAATGACCATAATATTCCATTTATCCATTTACTTACAACTACCCGCTTCAATCGAAAATTTCCATAAATAATTGCTTTATAATTAAAAAAAAATCGTGTAATCCACTCGAAGAAATAGAAATAAAAATCTCTATCGGTCGTTAAATGCAACGTTATACAATTCGCCCCACTCGTAAAAACCCCCTGGTTCCAACATTTCCCTAAGTAAGTGAGTGGATGTGGATGTATTTTTTTATTTTTTTAAAAATTCGACTTTACTTAAACAGTGCCAGGTTGAAAGTAGTTAAATTGTAAAAAGGTGTGGTCAAGTATATTTTTTACCCCTAAATATCACCTACCGGATGATTCTTCTGCTTGGTTACTTCATTGTATATATTTCCATTCAATGTACAAAATTTCATATTATCTATAAGGTAAATTCGTAATGTAAAAATATAGTCATTGTGGTACTTACTTACCTTTTTTCAGGTATCGAAGAAGATTCACAGAATGGATCTCTCCGCTTTTTAAGCATCGCTGCTATAGAATTCTTTTTCCTCGTGGTTGCTTACTATAACGCTGGGATTTTACACGGTTTGCTGTCTCCATCCCCTAATGCTATACAGAACTTAGATCAGCTCATCGAAAGTTCATTTTCTCTGGGGTATTGGGACAGTCCATATGTCAAACATAGAATTGTAATTATCCATATAATATAAGTTATGATATAGATATATAATATAAGCATAAACTTTAAGTCTATTATTTCTCAAAAAAATTTTAACTTTGAATATAGTTATTTATGTAACTAGGCAGCAAAATGGAATTTTAGTGACGAGTGAAGAAGTTAGCCTCTGAGCCGTAGGTGAGCTACGAAAATTAACTGCCGAGGCAGGCAATATACACGGGGTAGAAAAGTTCCCTTTTCTGCCTTGTTGCATACAATATTATATCTACTCATGCTATTTAGATAAAAGAATGGAAGCTGGCAAAGAGTTAGTTTGAGATGAATCGGCAACAAACTTAAACCAAAACAAGTCGTGCTCCAGTGTTGCCACTTTTTATTCGAGATTAATTATTCAAAGACCTACAAATCAAATCCTTTTTCAGTTTATCATTTTTAAACTTTTTAAAAAATAATTTTATTAATACATTAATAATATAACCTGCTTTGTAATAAAACTAAATTAAAATATCTCAAATAAAAATTAAACTAAACACAAAGAAAAACAGGTGGTATGACAAGCACTGGTAAACACTGTACTTTCACTCTGCCTAGGCCTAGGCAGGGAAATATTTCCCTGACTGTTTTAACTACTTTCCTGCCTGTTAATATTTTAATGACAAATCAGCGAAATAAATTACTTTCCTGCCTAAAAACAGTTAAGTAGTGCTTAATTTAGCTGCCGTGAGTAGATAACATTTTTTTTTCTTCTATCTTTACTTTCTAATTTAGCCCACATTCTAATTCTTTTAGTAATGCCAAATTCATTAATTAATATTTGGTGCTAACATAACTAGTATAAAATAATATATATACCTATATTTTACACCCTTAGGTGTTTTTTAATAAGATTTTAATAATTTTTAATAAGATTTTAATAAGATTTTAATAATTTTAATAAGCTTATCAATTAAAACAAAGGCCGATTTAAATCAAAATTAAATATATATGTTTTCATTAGATATATTTAATGAAAACCACATTTTACCTACCATAACGATGAGTGCCAAACCAGATAATTTATTATATTTTAAATATTTTATTGTGCGATTATGTAGTCAGGAAACCAGTCGGAGTTGGCTAGAAAACTTTTTGCAAAATCAAAAAACTTACAACATGGAGGTTATTATGAACTTGACCTTGTTGCTGGAGTCGAACATATCAAGGAAGGAGGTTTTGCATATTTAGCAGGAGAAGGAACTCTATACGTTGAGATTTTAAAACAATTCTCAAATAGGGAGATTTGTTCTTTGTCAGTATTGACCAACCCTGACTGGGAGTATTTTGCATCTTCTATGACAAAGAGATTCAGTCCACTCACCGATTTCTTCAGAAATGGGTGAGAAATAATTTAATCTCTATTTAAATTCATTACATTAAATTTAATTTTTTTAATATAGTATAATACATGAAGTTATAAATTTCTGCTAGTATAGTCTTTGAGATTGAGGGGGATCGGGGGTGCTTGTCATTGTCATTGATAGTGACATTAGAAGAGTCTAACACATAGCTTCCTCTCGTCTTATATTTTTAAAAATTGGTCCATCAATTTTTTTATTTTGTGATTTTTTCTAACCAAGTGGGAAAGAAAGTGTGAGATACGAGCAGGGGAGAATATTGAGAGCTATAGGGGGCAATTCTCGAAAGTTAAGGGGGGGGGGGGGGGTCACATTCCGTACTTACGCCCATGTATACAATTTTGAAAATTATTAATTAAAACATTGTGAGTTGATAAATAGTTCTTAAAAGTTTGATCCTTTGATAATTTTGGATTGATTGCTTTTTGGTTCATACAGGTGAGTAAAATTAACAATTGGTTAATTAAAAAAAAGTTATATTTTACCCCTTAAGGGCTTCATCAGGCCTGAAGTCCTAGCTTGCGTTAAAATGTTACATATTTAATTTAACAATTTTTAAATGTAATAAATATAAATAATTAAAATGATTCTCAGATCAGCTGTCTCACTTTGAAACTTTTTTAATTTTACTCACTTGTATGATCCAAAAAAACAATTAATCTAAAATCTAAAACATGTCTAAAAACAAAACAAATTATAATGTCAAAACATCTTGGTTTTTTCAGTCCACCACTTTTTGACATCGTAGTTCAAAACTACTTGGTGGCATAACATTGAGATAATGAAATCGAGTAGGCCTATTTATAAATATTGATTTATAACCTTTTTCAAATCAATAAGACAAAGGCTCGCGCTGTACTTTGACTTAAAAAAAGATTAAATACGAGTAGAAGAAACCAAAAAATCATTTCATACACGTAGAAGTTTTGAGAAGTGTTAAGTTTTGAAAATCTTTATTTAAAACAGAAAAAAATTATTTTTTAGCTATTTATGTTGAATTGTTGTTGCAAATCTTTCCCTTTTAAGTTACATTCCATAAAGAAGGGTTAAGGGGTGAATTTTTTTTTAATATTTCAATTATCTAAAGATTTTCAATTTGTGGTATTTTGGATACTAATTCAGAAAATTTTTGCATATCATTTCTTAATGTAATATTTCACCTCTCTTGGCAAGATCCTTTGTTCATCAGAGAATCGTCCTTTTATAATAATATAAATAAATAAATAAATTTATTTCATTTTCCCCACTTTTTTAAATCTGTCAAAATGGTTTGGATTTTTTATATGAATTAAATGATCAAAGTAGCAACATTTACAGAGCGCAGACGGTTAAAATTAATCTAGTGCTGTCTGCGGACTACTTTCGACAAACCATCCAAACTTCATAATATTCAGATGAGTACTTACGAAGATATAGGTATAAATAAATGTATGTTTTTGCGCATGTGGAAGAGAAACAAAAAGGTGCAGAAGGGTGAAACTTATAATGAATCAGCAATACGCTAATTGTGACCTACCATCCAAATTTCATTAAAATCGGACGTGTAGTTTTTAAGATATGTTGGACCGTCAGACAGACACGGATCCAAAAATTTTCCCTGATGACTGAAACTAATTTTTGTCTTGAAATTTTTGAAATCGGAAACACAACAAATTTTCGTTCTACAGAGCGATTACATTGCTTCCGTTACCTTCGGTAAGCTTGGAAGCAAAATAATCTTCTTTTTTTGAGGCCTGAAGACGCCTCAAATGGAGATTAAATAATTGCATTGAAAAATGAGATGTTATAGCTTTATTAATCGGTACTAATGAGCACAGATTGAAAATCTATAACTAATTAAAATATAGAGAAGGTATTCTACTACTGAATCTGATTTATAAATCTTTGAGTTAATCAATAATGTAAAAAGTAAAATTGGACACATTTGTCTAATTTCACAATTATATATATTTTACTGTTTAATGGATATTTCTTCAAACATCCTTTTTACTAAAGGTTTTTAGTTATTATGTGATCTAGCATGTGGGTTTGTGAAATCTTGTTTTAATTTGTTAAGAATCAAGGGTATGCAGTATTTAATCATAATGGTACTTGTTAATAAGGAGCCCTCTCTAAAAGTTAGAGGTTGTTAGAGATGGTTATAGGTGGTTTTTAGGTGGTTAGGGATCACTTCTAACCACCTCTAACCAACTCTAACCACCTCTAATCTTTTAGAGAGGGCTCCTAATTAACAAGTACCAAATTAATTGAGTGTACTAACTACTATGTTCACTTTTAATTAACTCTTAAAGTTTATAAGTGAAATCATAGTGATAATATGTTTGATTCAGGTTAACTGTGGCGAAAGAACGTGGATTAGTAGATCGAGAAGATCGTCGATGGTGGGCGAGGAAACCTAAATGTTTACCGCAAACATTCCTTGTACCAGTTTCCATGGAGTCTCTTTCACTAGCTTACTTCGTTATTTTTATGGGTCTAACATTTTCTTCGGTAATATTATTGTTCGAGATTTTTCATTTTAAGAAATACGGTGGTTTAGTTTAATTTAGCAGAGAAGCTTTTATAATTTAGCATTATTTATATTTACTTACACTTAAGAGATACAAAAGAAAAACTTAATATGCACCAATTACAATACATAGTCAATTTCAATTTTATAATTGACAAAACTATAATTTTATATGTAATAAATAGTGTTATCAACTGCCAAGTATCATGTTTTTATTACACACAATTCAATAGTTATTTCTTTTATGTAAAGTTATAACATTTGATGTAGTTTAATTTAAAATATTGACTTGTATACTAAATAATAAAACAATACACTAATAAATATCTTGTGTTTTATTATATTACGATGAGATTACATTATTGTATTATGTTGAGTAAAAGTACCATGATGTTAATTGAATATGGTATCATTATGTTTATGAAAATGTTTTGTCCAGCTGATTTCTTTTTAGGGTTTCGTAGATACTTTTCGGAACCCTTATCCCGAGGGTAATGTGTCCGTCTGTCCGTTGCTCTTTGGAAAAATATACAGAAGTTAAAAATTATATAAGCGCATGCGTAATTCGAAAAAATATTGTAAATTCAACTTTTTTTTAATTTTTGAGTAGGGTGTCAAATGAAAGCTGCTGAGTAGTAGGTTAAATATATATATATGGTTTCTTAAATGTTGTATTCTTTATTGGTTTTATAAGTCAATATATACCCAAAAAATACAAATTTCCAGAAAAAATGTTATTTACCTTGTCGTTATTATCGATAAAAATCATTGTGACCCCCCGGGGGATCGAACCAGGGACCCCTGAGGTCGAAAAAAAAATTACAATTATATAACGGGTATGCTTAATCGTCTATGAAACCCTAAAAAGTACTTGGACGCAAGTAAAAAACTTCCTCATATACATAATGGTAATAAATATGTATCCCATATAAACTAATTTATTATTAAACACTTTAATAATATTGGTAGCCAGTGTGGCTGTGAGGATTAAATTACTTACCATCAAGGAATCAAGGCGGCACGAGGTTGTGGGTTCGATCCCTCGCCGTGATGCACTGATGATGTGAAAGTGGCTGGAGCTCTCTACCAATGTAAAACCAGGAATTGGCAGACGAGAATTACAGTCCCATTTGAAACTACGTTTGATGTATAAACAAAATTTAATATCAAACATTACTAACTATTTAAATAGTGTATGCTCCCGTTGTAAGTTTTCAAATTTGTAAAGTGAACAGGTGATCAATTTATTATATGTACATACATATACACAGTAAAATGATAAAAAACTTACCCCTTTCCTTCCAACGCTAATTGCTGACACATTACAACCTACTGTGGACATCTGACAGATACCCGAATAGATGGCGAGAGGTGACAATAATTCCGATACTAAAACCAGGCACAGACTCGACACTGACTGAATCCTACATACCAATAGCCATGACGAACACACTTGGAAAACTTCTCGAAAAAATCGTTAATTCAAGACTAATTTACATACCGGAAGCTAACAAATTACTTTCCCCTTAACAAAACGGCTTTCGGCAAAACAGATCGACGACAGACAACCTTATCGCACAGAAAACTTAAGTAAGAGACAGGTTCATTCAAGACAAATCAACTATAGGGGCATTTTTGACCTTGAAAAAGCCTACGACAGGACCTGGAAACATTCTATTACATCAGTTGCATCGCATGGGCTTTAGAGGGCATTTACTGCACTAAATAAACAACTTCCTATCAAGAAGGATGTTTAATGTTAATGGGAAGTTTTAAATAAACCCTCTCAAGTATATACGAACAGGAAAACAAGGAGTGTCCTAAGGAGCCGTACTAACCTGGACTTTGTTCCTACTTGCAGTTAATGACGTCCGGAAGGTAATACCACCATTCGTAGAGTTACTTCTATTTGTAGATGATATTATGACTCTTCTCTTTAGGCCAGCAGGACTGGACTTACTTTTTCAGCAAATAAGACCAAGTGCATTTGTGTTTTCCAAAAAGAGACTCAACCATGTAGTTCGTCTTAAACTCCCTACACACTGGCCGATACGACTGCCCGACACCACTGTTGGCCCCGACCGTTCATGTCGGGGCCTTGCCTACTCACACCCCTACCAAACTAGCCGACTCGACTACCAGTTCAGTTTAGCAGCAGTGCTCGTGGGGCGTGGTTCTAGAATGGCTCCATTCTGTCTAAACTCCAAAAAAATTGGTGTGGTCCTAAGTGCAGTGATACTGTAGATAATATATTATGTAAAAAGAAGAGAATTGTATGGTGTAAGAAGTGGTTGCAGAAGAGGAATTATCTCACCCATATGAGACTTGTAAAGGAGTTGGAGGCAAAGGGGTACCGTAATTTAATGAGGATGGATAAAGATTGTTTTGTGGAACTATTTAGTGTGGTCTGAGTCACATCAAACTGATCCAACGGAAATGAAGCTGAGGTGAAAAGGTGAAAGTCGGACCTACCAACAACGCTACACAGACTCCGACCCAACAAGAAAGTGGTAGGGGGTCGGTAGTTGGATGGTCCAGCCGATCCGACCGCTCTACCGTCGGCCACGACAGAATTCAAGCACCAAAAGCTCCTACACACGGGCCAACTGTCGAGTCCGACGGTCGTAGCCCCGACCGTCGGGCAGTCGTGTCGGCAGTGTGTAGGGGGTTTAACTATTTCCAGCCAAGAAATTCCAGTGATAGAAATAACTCAAATATCTCGGTCTTCATTTCGACAAAAATTAACTTGGCGGCCACACATAGAGGAAGTTTGCGCTAAATGTTTAAAGACCTAAATCTGCTCCGTATGCTGCAAAATCTGAAGTGGGGAGCCGACAGAGCAACATTGTTACACCTTTATAGAGCCATTATAAGAAGTAAAATAGATTACGGAAGCGTACTTTGCAGCTCGGCAAAACATCGAGATTTGAGGCGCTTAGACTCTGTACATAACACAGCCCTACATCTCGTCCTAGGTGCCTTCAAGACCAGCCCAGTCAACAGTAGTTTGGTTGAGGCAAATTAGCCTCCTCTTACCCTGAGGCGCGACGTTTTACTTCTACACTACGGACTTAAAATTAAACCCTTCCCGGACAAAACTTGCTTTAAATTATTTCAGGATCCAAAATTTAAAAATATATATATACAATAACCCACCTTTCTATGACCACCAGGTCACAAATTCGAAGCTCATGTAGATGAATTAAACTTTTCTCCTGAATATGGCAAAATTATCAAATACAGTGTCCCTCCCATTGTACCTTGGAGCAGAAAACGTCCTCTCACACGATACTTGACAAGACAAAGAAAAGGCCAAGAATGACCACCGGACGAACTCACTCCGCTACCCTGACGGCTCCAAGACCCTCGAAAGGACCGGCTATATTAGAACAAGGAATGTTCTCCTGCTCGAAATGGAGTTCGGCCCTCACAATAGAGCTGAAGGCCATCCTACATTCTCTGAATTCAGCCATAAACTAAGGGCTAGACGCTGCCACAATTTATACAGACTCAAAATCAGCTATAGTGGCTTTAGATAAAATGTACAATCAAAATTTGACAATTTTCAAAATTAGAAATTTGATAGCAAGGACAAAATTGAAGGTACGATATTGTTGGGTGCCTAGCCATGTACGAATATCCGGAGATTGCCGACTTACTAGCAAGACAAGTAATAACTGACGGACTGAGTCCTGAGACAGAGGTTATACCTAGAGACTTTGACTGTTACATCAGGACAAAAATCAAAGAGAAATGGCAACAGATTTGGACAGACACCACCACGGGCGTCGTCGCCGGGGGGGACAGGGGGGACGCGTCCCCCCCAATGTTTGAGATGGAATAAAGAATTTAACCTAAAATAAGTTTAAAATATCTAACCTGTTTTTTAAAAAAAATCAAAAAAGTATAAAATATCTAACCCGTTTTTTAAAAAGTTTAAAATATCTACGAAGACCTAGTGTCCCCCCCCCCCCTTTCAAAATGATGACGAACATGTTATTTATTGTTTGCGGTAAATCTGCATAATATGCCCCACTTATTTCTAAACATCCGTTTAATTTGGCATTTTCAAATTGTTTCTTTTTGCTGTATACAAAACAACCTGAAATGTAGGTACTTGCCAGCAAGCTACTAAAAGGGTTTCTTTGATCATAAAAAATCATGTTTCCCTACATGATTTACTAAAATATGAATAAAAAGTTACACTTAAGAGGAACAAGTTCTGTATATTATCCTTTAGCATCTTAGGTATGCACTTATTTGGTAATTTCGTGGGTACAATGGTCGCCACACACGATATATATTTGTAATCTACATGTCCAATACCTTTACCCCACTCAGGGTCGGACTGGGTATACGGGAGTTTTCCCGGTGGGCCGGTCTGGTTAAGATTGTTTTCCTTGGGCCGTTTCCTTGGCCAACTCAAGGCTTGAGGGCTGGTCTGATGGTGAAACTCCCAGGCCGAAATTTCTTCCCAGTCCGACCCTGACCCCACTCAAAAATGACAAAAAATAAATATTTTGGGTCACCACAGTTATGGCCGCCTACAATTTCCAAAATTTTACATTTTTATATTAACTCCCGGAAATATCTTCGGATCATAGAGAAGTATATTTTTATGTATGTTTTCCTCATTTTTAAGGTCTTTCCTTATGGGGAATAGGGAACCCATTTATGGGGGATTTGGTGTAACAAGGAACAGTTTTTAAAAAAAAAAAAAACTAAGTAAATCAGACAGTACGAAATAGGCCAAATAATGCAGATTAATGTCAAAAGAGAAAACTTTACTAAAGAATGTAAATGTTTCCCTTAAAATTCACAACATTTTCCTAGGGCCCCCAGACTCCCCCCAACTTCGTCTGAGAGCTGCTATAGCTCGACCATCCCTCAAAATCCAATGTCCTGTTTTGGACTAAACTCTATATCATGGCCACCCTAAGAAAACATGTTTTTTTTTCATAAACTATTGATTAATTGACATAGTTTATTATAGATTTTAAGTGATATTGCATAATTGCTATTTAATCTACAATGATATAGGAGCACAACTTTTATTATAGTACATTTACTACTGTCAAGTTACTATTTCAGTTTGCTATTTTTATAAAAATACTTGTGTTCATAGTTTTGTCTACGAACTACACCGTAGGTTTACTTTATTTTATGACAAAGTTAAAATCAAATTTCACATAAGAGATGCATAAAAACGCTGTTTTGAGGGGTCATATTTTCAAAATTTTCCGGGGGAGGACCCCCGGACCCCCCTCCCGGAATGTGTCCCCCCCAATATTGTACTGCTGACGACGCCCATGGACACCACTAACAATAAACTACGAACTACGACGCATAAAACCATGCTAGGTGACTGGACCTCCTCATTTAGGAAAAACAGACAGAAAGAGCAGGTACTTTGCAGGCTGAGAATAGGACATACTCGACTTACTCTCAGTTATTTGTTTACCAGAGATAGGGAAAGACCAAGATGTAGACTATGTGACGATACTTTGACTGTAGCTCATCTACTGACTGATTGCTAACAACTTGACCAACATAGAATTACCCACTACTTATCAGATAACTTAGCAGATATTTTAGCAAACAACTTGACTCACTTAACTAAACTCATGCATTACTTACAGGACGCTAATTACTACAGTATTGATATTATTTATACATATTGTTTAACCACTGTTTAATTTAAACTTTTCATAGGCACATATAACCATGTTGTTCGGAGCCTAAAATAAATCAAACTAAATATATATATAAATATATATATATATATATATATATATATATATATATATATATATATATATATATATATATATATATATTTTATATATAAATTTATATATATATATATATATATTTAAAATTATAAATAATCATGTGTTCATGTTCAGCAATATTCTCTATAATAAACTGTATATTAAATACCCACATAAGCATGATTAAAAACATCAGGTCTCGAGTTGTTCCCGTTTTCTCTCTTTTCTTATTTTTCTTGTATATGTTCTTATTACCGGTTTTTTTTTTTGTTTTTTTTTTAATAAAATTCCTGAAGAAGAAACAAATGATATAATAAACTTAATAATTATACATTGTTGCAATTAAAAAAATATATACTTGCAATTAAATAAAAAAGAACATTTCTAATTATAAATAACAAATTGAAAAAAATGAGAGGTTGTTGGATTGAAAATAAATAATATGCTCCACGATTTACCATTTCCTTTATTCTATACAATTAAAATAACTATGACCAATCAATATATATATTTAGATTAAAGGAAACATTATGATAGTAAGTAGAAATTGTGCCCGGTACTCGGGTACTCTTTGAAAAATAATAATTATTCTTTAAGAATTAATTCTTAAGGGCTGAGAATCTTATATTAACTATTTTTCTATAAATTGAATTGGGAAAGTAATAAGCAAATGTATCAATCATACTGCTACAGCTAGACGTCGAGACCAATCAGAATAACTGCTAAAGAACACAAAGACCAAAGATCATAAATATATAATATTAAGGAAATATATGAAATGTCATCATTCGAAACTACCTAATAAACAATTCAATTTCAAAAAGTTTTGATGGCACGTCATAATTAGCCCACTTTTGGCCCCATATTACCAAATGCTTTCAATTTCGCATGCGCAAAAACTATATTTTTATAGTTACTTTTTCCTAAGTATACATATCGAAAGGTTTTTCAAAATCACTCTACAGATAGTCCCATATTACTTTAAAATCTCTGTATATATTGAATATAAGAAAAATAAATGTACCTATATTTATAAAACATCCACTCTCAGAAATATTTGAAAATTGGGGGTTCTACGGATGAGATAAAGCTTGGGATAGCTAAAAATAATTTTTGGAGTTTTGAACATGTACAATGTACACATACATTTTTATAATTTTTGAGGGTTTGGCATGACCTGTGTTTTCGATTCAGAAGTGCTTAATAACTAATGCTTTTCTAGTAGGTATAGACCACGGCATTAAGTCATTATCAGGGGTTGGAACCCGACCTAAAAAAAAGAACTTCCTGCTGCCTTGGCCCTTCTAATTACAATGAAATATTGATAGCTTTTTTTTTTTTTTTTTTTTTTTTTATTTTTTTTTTTATTTTTTTTTTTTATTTTTTTTTTACTGTTGTTCTTTTCTGTTAACGAATGTCATTATACTAATTTGACGTAAAATCAATAGGATAAAATATGACTGTAGAGATTGATCAAAAGTTAATATATATTATTATGTCAGATTTTTACAATTATACCTAATTTTGTTTTGATTAGGAAATTACACTTGAATGAAACATTATAAAGGTAATAATAAATTATTTACCATTAATGTTTGGTTTTAAAATGATAGATAATGATGGTGATTTGCAATAATTTAAAAAAAAAAAAAAAAAAAATACTAATAAAACACAAATTTATTAGATTGTCCGCAGTATCTATCAAAATTTTGGAAAAGTAAGTAAGCATTATATAATAAAAAGGTACGTATACATAAAGTAATATTTACTTAATTTGGGTTATGATAAATTAATACTTGTATATAAGTAGTAGTTTGTATAATAGTTTTATAATAAGTAGGTATTATATATTAGTAATTACATATATTGTTGCAAATATGTATTTAGGAGTTATTCTCATTTAAATTGAAAATAATTTGGTGTAATGGTGTTTATAAACCTTTTCTACTTAAAGATTATTGTCCAGGGACTAACATCAAGCTAGAATTTTGTGTATAAGTAAATGTTTTGGTGCCTTTTAAGAATATGAAGGTCGGCTAAGTTCGTCTGATGGACATAGCTTGGCAACAGGCATTTGAAAAAAAACAAACCGGCGGAGAGAGGCCATGTCCTTCCCTTTTTGGTGGACAATGTGACTTTCATGATCCTAAGTACGAAATTAGTTAGTAGACAAAAAGTCAAGTTGATGATAGTTCATCACTTTATAGGTTAGTTAGTCAAATATTACTCCAAATCAAAGAGGCCTCCTATTAATTGACAGACTACGATCAACTTGATTTTTGGTCCACTAACTAATTTAGTACTCAGGATCATGAAAATCACATTATCCACTAAAAAGGGCAGGGCATCTCCGCCGGTTTGATTTTTCCAAATGCCTATTGCCAAGCTATGTCCCGCTGACGAACTTAGCCGACCAAATATTCTTAAAAGGCACCAAAACATTTACTTATACACAAAATTCTAGCTTGATGTTAGTCAGACACTTTTTTGCACGCTATCTCCTGGACAATTAGTACTCTGATTCATTTTTATTATTTCTTGACCCTTATCTTACTTTTTACTTTGCAAAATGAGAAACCAGCAGAGCTGTCCAACCGTATATGTATATGTAAAGAAGTTGCACTTTGGTGGAAAAAGGTGTGCATATTATCCTTTAGTATAATAGGTATGCACCCTGGATTATACTATCCGCCAAAAGTTTAGTCTGACTGGAGAGCATCCGTGTAGGCCAAACAGACTAATATATTTTTGGTGAGCAGAATGTCCGATATTATCGCCAGATTGCTTTCACACAGTTGCGGTTGAAACTGCACTGTATTTCTACTTTTGTACAGGAGTGCTACAAAATGTTACTGAGAGATGTTATTATTGCTATTATTATAAAACGATAAGGAGAAAAATAATGACGAAGAAAAGAATACGTGAATATTGGGTGAATCCTATTCACGCAGTGATCGATTGTTGCTAGCAAAGTTTTGCGTTTCCATCCTAAACAAACATATCATTGTGAAGTCTGATTGCTTACTTATCCGGCCCGCTATATGGACCATCTTATCCAGACCCGTTGTATCTTTTCGACCTCTTCAATTAAAGACTCAATGAATGTGTTAGTAATTAACGATATTGCCAACCTGGTATTTTAATATATATATATCTGCCTATGATACCCGTTTAAATACCTGCAAACAACCCTAACAAAAATCCAATCAAAAACTTCCGTTTAGAAAAATAAAAAAATATAAATATATACTCCAAAATTGTCCATTATACCCTTCCCCAAATTTGATTAAAAAGCTCCAATCCCTTACAAAATATCAAAATTATAAAAAGGTACAAAATAACCCCTCTCAAAATAACATTATGGCTCCGGTAAACACAAATATTTTTTTTTGTTACTTATGCCAATAACGAATTTGTTTAAAAAATAAAAAAAAAAAAAAAAAAAAAAAAAAAATATATATATATATATATATATATATATATATATATATATATATCAACTAAAAGGATTGGAGACCCCTGGTTTAGTCTATAGTGCGCCCTTTGTCTCTTATGTTAATAATTTGGTTTTTAATGTAATGATTTACTTTTTAGGTCAGATCTTTGTTATACAGAGTTTAAAGATGGGTTGGCTGATAAAATTGTTAATATTGTGGTCTCTAGATGTCTTGATCACGTCCTCAAGTTCGGTACCATTAAATTTCCCTTATCAGTTCTTCATTGCAAAGCACACTAAACATTTTACTGCTATCTTATGCAGTGATTCTGGTAATTAATTTTCTTTATAAATCTATTTATACTATTATTCTCCAAGTTATAACAGTATTTAAATCATTTTCAATAAGTATACTGAAATGTAAATAAGATATTTGAACAATGAAGATCATTAAAGCAAGTAAATAGAATAAGAATGTTAACTCGAATATAGATGACTATGTAGTAAGAGGTGTAGTTCAATAACCAAACAACGCCTTAACACAGAATGATTGTATTTAATAAATTGACCGATTGTACTCGTATATATTTAATCAATTATTGTTCAGTTATGTAAGGATACGTTATTTGGTTATTATTGAACTACAACTCTTTTATGGTAAGTCAATATCACACATTAGATTAAAATGCAGTCTAGAAGCTATGTAAATATGTTGAAAAAAAAAAAAAAAAAAAAAAAAATAGTAGTCAAACAAGACTGCGCATCAGAGTACTGTAAGTGAGACCATATCCACTAGAAGTACAACTGTTTTCGTATTAATAAACTACAAGACCTTGGCTTGGTCATGAAATTTCTCACAATCATACTCATATAATCTGCAATGATTTAAAGATAAACTATAAATATTAACCTTCTATTCCTTTTACCTCGAAAAGGTTTATAAAATATTCTTAGGAGTAACATTTATTTATTTTTTATTGACACAACATATTCGAGTATGATTAAGAGAAAATTTAAAATGACCAATACGAATAATATACTGCACTGAAAATCTATCTTTAATTTAAATAAATAAATAGTTAATTCACATTAATTATGAGTAGCTTTGCTTGATTATAATTAATTTATAATTTTTTTATGAGTTGCACTGTTTGACCCGCAATACATTCTTGCAGTGTGGTAAACGTACACTAAATTATATAGAATATACAGTATACCGCATTTGCAGTTAGTCCAGATTAAATATTGCTTATTACCGGTGGTGAAAACTTGAATGGACAAGACACTTTGTAGAAATTTACGATTTTTCTTTACGATTCCTCTCTTTTGTTTTTCAATGTCCCACCTAAATTTTAAGAGCAAAAATTACATTACCACTGATTTTCTTGCACTCTAAAGCTTCCACAAGCAGCTTATTGTATTATATTAACAAACACCATTGTGAATATTGCACATAAGGTATCTTGCCGGTATCAATACTAAGTAAAAATAGTAAATATGGATTGAAGAAATAGACATATTTTTTCTACATTTATAAAATGTTTATTTTTGAAGTGAAACTTCTTTGGCGGCGGTAGAGTGAATTTTTTCATATAGTGAAATCGTGTAACGAAGTTTGCGATTCGAGACTCGTCCAAGTGTAACATTTCTACAGATTAATTGTATTATATCTATTTAAAGACCAGCAAATCAAAACAAACATTTATTTATTTTGGAATAAATGTGGTTGCCTTAGTGTAGCAATATATTTTTTCAATTAAATTTCCCATAACCATTTCTTAATCCTGAAATAATAAATTCGTCAAAAAATGAAAGAGAGCAATGCATTCTAGAACTTAAGTTTCACTTTTAATACGTGAGCCTCACACATATTTTTTTTTTTTTTTTTAGACGCAGATAGTTTTGTTGCTTTGAGTCCACAGTACGAGGTAATGGTTAAAGTTCAAACAACAGAGTATTTAAACTTAACAGAATTTTATTTACCTGTAGAAACTCGTGCAGGAGTTCTTCTTGACATCACCTGCCAACAAGGAGCTAACCTTCTTACCAACAAAGTATGAATACCCTTCTATCCAATAATTAAAATATATATATATATATATATATATATATATATATATATATATATATATATATATATACACTGCACTTTTTTATGACCATAAATAAATATGAAAAATATGAAGAAGACAAACATACGATAGAAATCGAAGGAATATCACTTTAACAAGTCACAAATAGAATTTTTCAAATAAAAATTTTAATTAATCATTTTTAATTTTATTTTTAAAAAAAGTATTTCAAATATGAGGTGAGAATGATCTCTTATTTGGTAAACTTCTTTTTGAGCAACTACCGACAAACCTAAACCTCAAAAAATTTCTTATCTCATCGATCCAAAAAAAAATTAGGATAATTTAGGTATTTCGATCTAAGCAACTTTACTTATTATCAGTCCAAGAAATTTTAATTAATATACGTGAAAAAAAGAAGTATTGTATAGATTTTTAGTTTACAAAACTTCCAACAGATGGCAGTAAGGTTTAAGTAGATACAAGAGACGACCCTTTTTAGTTATGTTAACCCTCGACAGATGTAGACTCTATTCCATATTTGGTAATGGGGTGGTATAAGGATTTATTATTAAGGATCTCTACGGAAATTCTTTGTAAAACAAGGCAGTGTTCTTATTAGCTAAAAATAAAATGATAAAAATCTATCCGATACAACTCGTTGTAAATTATCTCATGTACGAATAATTAATTAGTTTAGAGTTTCCATTTGTTAGTAGTTTCAAGTTTTCAGTATTACATTTAATTATAATTGAACATTTTATAAAAATTTACTTTGAGTTAGTTGCTATTTTCTCAGGAACTTGATTTTTCCCCCCGGGAAAACTACTTTTACGTTGGATTTATATTTAATGTCCATTTGTATAAAATGGACTACATTTCCGAATTTTATAATCAAAATGATGGGAACCGTTATGATTAAATCATTTGTTTTACTTTATCACGCTTTATTTCTCTTCGTTTTATTCCATCCGAGATATAATTTTTATTAAATATAGAAACACTAAGAAGTAGTCTAGTAAGTAAAGAAAAACATTATCGACATTATTGGCTTTTCATTCCATTCCTTTCAATACTACAGTAGTGTGAACGTCTTTCCCGATTCGACCCTCAATTCATTTGGATTTTCCTTGTCTTAAAGTAATGATCGGAAAATATAATGAAGAGAAGAACAACAAAGAAGAATTTAACATCACTTTCATTACTACACAATCACCTGTCGTATGCAACAAAAATGTTAATAATCAGAAATACTGCTGAATGCTGAATGCAACCAATCAAAAAAGATCTTATAGGCACTCAGCACCTAGGAAGGCAGGTAAATCTAGGAGAATTCCTAAACATTATCCTGGATTCAGTTCATGTTAAGAATTTTTTATTATTTTATCTACTTGCGGAAGCAAAATGAGGCATTATTGAACTGATTTCGGGCAGAGAAATGTGATTTTACTGCCTAGGCGGTAAAATGAGGACAAATGTTGCTGCCAAGGCAGAAACAATTTTATTGTTGGCAATATAACAGTTTATACTATTATCTCTATCTTATAACATTATATATTATAGTTAAATACGTATTATTTAATTAATATACGTTTTAATAATAAAATAATTTTAGCGAATTTCCAAGGGAAAAAAATCGCTAATGGAGCCACTGGCATGGCGGGAGTTGGAGGCGGGACTGTGGCCAAAACACGTTTCAAGGGTCTCTGATCACGAAAAAATAGGTTTTACAAAACTTTATATATATATATAAGCACGGTAGCTCTCAAACGAATTGACGTATCAAAATAAAACTTGCACCGAAAAATCAAGCTCGTTGAGATGAGGATCCCCTAAAAATTGGGATATTTATGACGTCATTAACCCCTGCTGATGAGTCAGCAAAGATTAAAAAAAATACAAAAAATCAAGTGAGGTATCGCTTCATATGTTTTTTAAGATCCTGAATCCAAAAAATGAGTTAAAATAGCGATTCTAATAATAATTTTATAATAATAATAATAGTAATAACAACAATGTCTTGCGGATTTCTTGTAAGCACGATAGCTCTCGAACAAATTGACGTATCAAAATAAAACTTGCACCGAAAAATCAAGCTCGTTGACATGAGGATCCCCTAACAAAATGGGATCTTTATGATGTCATTAACCCCTCCTGATGAGTCACTAAAGATTTAAAATAATCCTACCGCGGGTTTCCGCAAGCCAAGCGAATTTCCAGTGGAAATTTGTAGTTCAATGTTGTGCAGTTTAAACCTCTTTGAAACTACTACTATTATGTTTAATAGTACAAAATAGTCTAATTAAATGGCTACACTGCAGCTTCATGTAATCACCCAACATCCATATTATTATAAATATTATTATTGAAGTCATTCTAGATTAGACTAGCTACTTGTCTTGAATTATACTAGTCACTTCTTTTCTTCTAAGCAATAGAAGATATCTGTAATACTTTTAGTAATTTGTTAGTAAAAATATAAATAAATATTTTATATTGCGTGCATTATTCATTCAGAAGTTTTGTGTGTTATAAACGAGTGTTTTGTATTTTGTTGTTATATATTCAGTTTGCTATTCACTTATTGTTATTATTCCCAAGCATCTTATTTGATTTCTTTATGAACATTAATTTTAGTTAATACATATGATTTTATTTTATTAATATAACATAGTAATTAACTATGTTATATTAATAAAGGTGGTATTTTAGCAGTTTCATTTTTCTGCCACCCGTAGATAAAATATTGTATGCAACAAGGCAGCAAAGGAAACATTTCTGCCTCGTTTATTCATAGTCTGTCCTCGCCTTCGGCTCGGAGGCTAATCTAATCACTCGTCACTAAAATTCCATTTTGCTGCCTACTTACATAAATAACTATTATTTCAGAATTACATTCCTCAAAGATATGAAGAAAGAATACTGAATACCACAATAACATGGCTTCTGTGGAGTGGATCAGAGGAAGACGCTTTGAGTCTTGCTAGAAAATCTAATCTTGGTCCTGATAGTGACGTCACACTTGCTACACCTAAGCCAACCTTATACAGGATATATAAGTTGCATCCATATTCAACCGATGTCTTTATGGTTCCAAATGGTTTCTGGACTTATGACGATCTTCATCTGGAACATTTCAGCTATCACGACATTAACTTTCAAGGTTCTCATATCAATTGTACAGCTGTCGTGAGTATTTTTTAGCTTATTATCAGTAAAAAATATATATATATATATATATATTAAACAGCAACTTTATTATGATTTATTTTAAAACCTTATACAACGAGCGTGTTAACATTTACTAAGAAAAATCACATGTGATAATCAATATAAAAATTTCAGAAATTAAAACCTACAACATTTCATAAAAGCTGTTGAGGTTTAGTTCTAAGTTTCATATATCCTGCTGGTTTTATTTAACAAGACAGGCGCAAAGTTATAAAAGAAACAGAGTATTAGAAGAAGTTCATTTCAAATTGATAATTAGATTTATTAAAATTTATTTACTTGATTTAAGTGTTTACTGCGCTTTTATCCTGTTTTTTTTTTTAATTAATTAAAGAACAAAAATCAAGTTTTAATTGATAAAACTTAATAGCAATATAGCAAAAATAATCTATATGATATCTAACAATCTAACTACCTCAAACTGACTGATTGTCTCTCAGAACAAGCTCTGCTAGATATGCAATAAAATATAAATAAATTGTAATAACATTTGAAATTATATTTGCAAATGTAGTTACCAAGGCTAAATGAAAACAAAGACTCAATGCCTGGACGTCTTTTAGATCAATTTTATCATCCTGGTGTAGATGAATCTTCTAGGGCATCTATTTCTCTGATACACTCTGCAGCAGAAAGATATAACATAAGGTATGTTTTACAAATGTAAATAATATATGATATTTGGTAAATAATTTTCCATAAAAAAAAAGTACAAGACTTTTATTCGACCACCCTTGATTGTTTTTTCTATTGTTTTGTTAAATTAAGTATTGCACTTATTTTTTTTTAATCACTGCATACAATTGACTTTATACTCATATCAATGTTTTTTCAGCATAATTGTAATTGTTCAATTTTTATTTGATTAAAAGTCTTCGATATACGTCGATTGCTAGAACTTGGGGCGCCAGGTTTCCTAATGGCAGCTACGCTGGCATGTTAGGATATCTACAAGGAGATGACGTAGACGTTGCTGTGGTTGGTTCGGAAAACAACGGGGAAAGACTGAGTATAGCTTCATATCTTCCTCCTATAATAAAATGGAAGTATGTTATATTTTCCTAAAAAAAAATATAAATAAATAAACTTACAAATAGTACTTTTAGTTTTTAAATATTCAGGATATTAATTGATTAGAATTCATCTAGTGTAAGCGTATAATAAAGATCACCATGATTTAATTGCTCTTCATGTTTAATAACTTCCTTGCTAAAAAGAATAATATAGCAACAACCTCAATAAGATAAGCAATCTGATCTGATTAACTGGGAATCTAAAACGGTGGACAATTCGTGTCAATGGGGAAAAAAGTCTGCTTAGTCTGATAATTGTGGCACATAACTTTCTCGCGTCCAATTCCGTGTACTTTAATGATTTTATGCTTTTGAAAGGTTTCAATAAATAGGTATTTTTGTTAAATTTATTAATTCCTGATCGCACTGAAATTTGCACCAATTATACCTCTTTATATGACAAAAATGTCCAATGAATTTTGATGGCATATGTTAAAATATCGACTTTTGAACTTTCATTTCACATCAATTTCCCCGATTGAGCTGAAATTCATCCCAATTATACCTTTTTATAATGTAAACAATTCCTTCAAATTTCAGCTTAATATTTGCCGCCATTTTGAAATTATTTGGTAAGTAAAAGTTCTGAAATGCCCGCCTCTGATATTTTGTCTAATTAAGATTGACCAAATTGATGAGTGCTGATTCCTGTACCTTTTTTATTATACTTCAATACTATATCCTTAATGTATTCTAAATTTTGATTGACAGTAAAATTTTATTTCATCTTCAACAATCTTCTTGACTCACAAGCTCGCCAATACAAGTAAAGAAATTTCAAGATAATGAAGCTATTTCAGTTCGAGCAACTACACTAGGAATTTATACTACGAAAGAAATTCAATGAAACATTTACTTTTAGTTTTGCTGTTGCTAGAAATGTTGCTAAGAAAGCTCTCCTGTTCAGGTAACAGGAGAGCTATGATAACTGGGCTATTGGCATATACACCAAGTCTGTGCATATGCCAAGGGCCCAGTTTCTTTTTGAAAATCTTTATACTTCTTGTAAGCTGTTTCCCGTTTAGTGCATATTTGGCTTCTCTTATCTCATTTTATTTCCAGAATGGTTTCTAGTTTATATATAGAATCATTTTAATTAAATTGTGATCTTGAATTGAAGTTCATCTAAAGCAATAAATAATTAGAAAAATATTAAAATATATATAAATATTGTTCTATTTCCAGGATTAGCTATTCATTTCTGCAGCCGGATAGACTAGGTGGATCGTTCGCACTCTTGTGGCCAGTAAATGTCAATGTTTGGGTAGCTTTAGCCCTTACTCTTCCTTTTTTCTCTTGCTTGTTTGTCATCAGTAGTTATATGCTGACTCCGTTAGATTTTAGAGACAGATACGATCCTAATTCTTACTACACTCATGAAGAGACTTATTCACCGTCTTCAGCACTTTTACTTATGGTTGGATTATTAGCTCAGCAAGGTAATCACTCAATTTTTAATAATATAATGTTATACTAAAGTATAAAGAAAATGATCATCAGTTAAAAAATAATAATTAAATGTTATTTAATGACTGACGTTCGAGAAACGACGAAACGGAATGGAGATATATCTATATAATAGATAAAATCTAAATATTACTGACTGAATGGCTTATCACGTTATCGCTGGAACTACTGCACCTATGACTTTAGAAAGATAATACATAAAGGGAAACAGTAACTATTGCAATTTATATACAAGAAGTTACTTCATCTAGATTTAAATCAGACTCAGTTGATGTTAAATCAAATTTATTTTTGTAAAGGTTTGGGAACTAAAACATTAAAGGGCAAACAAACAAGTACACAAATTTGTAATTATTGGCTTATACAACTATTTATGCTGTGGATGACACTGGGGTAACATGATGTTCCATGTTAAAATAACAGCAAGTAATATTCTAGATATTTTACCTGGGAGGAACTGACATAGTGCGAAGTGGTGGCGTCACCAGACTCCAGACGACGGAAATGTTTCCTTCTTACATATTTGACTTAAGCCGCGTCTGCACTATCCAAGTTGACTTGGACCAAATCAGTTTTGACTTTATTTTGACGCTACTTGGATCGTATAAACAGGTTATCAAAGTCAACTTGGACATCCAAGTTGAATTAGATGTTATTTGATCTAACTAGACTTGGATGGCGTCAACCCTATGATTATGACAAGAAAGCTGTCAATAATGAGAAAAGTTATGATGGATTTGTTTATAAGAAGGGTAGTGACAGCTTTTATATCTTTTAAATTTTTCTTTTTATTCCTTTGCTTCTAAATGGTTTTTTTTGACAAGTTCCCCTACTTAGACCAAGTATACTTAGATCGTGTAAACACTGCATCAAAATTTCATTTCACTTTGACCAAGTAGATTTGATCAAAATTACTTGGTCCAAGTCTACTTGGATCGTGTAAACCCGCCTTTATCAACTTATGTTAACATGCAGAAACGTGACCACCCAAGGGAAAACCCAAATTTGGGGGTAATTTTTTGGGGTTAAAATTTAGGTTTTCCCTTGGAACAATAGTTTTTTGGACAAACCTTATAGAACCTGAATTGTTCATTGTTAGTTCCACATCCTATCACAGGGTGCAGTACCTCCCGGGGAAACACATGAATTAACCAAATTAATTTTTAGATTCAGGTTTGGCAAAAAAACTAATTAAACAAACTTAACTACACAAAATTAAACTAATACATTATGGTATACATGTTTCAGGTATCGATGAAGATTCTCAAAGAATTTCATTGCGTGTTCTAAGCTTTGCTGCAATCGAATTCTTTTTCCTTATGATTTCATACTATAGCGCTGGGATTTTGAACGGATTGCTATCGCCAGCACCGGACGCTATTCAGAACTTGGAAGAGCTCATTGATAGTTCATTTGCATTAGGATTCTGGAGAAGTCCGGATGTCAAGCAAAGGATTGTAAATATCAGTGAATTAATAATACTAATTACTTTCTTAATATTTTTATAATTTTTTTTATTGTTTATTTTTTGTAATAATATTATCAAACATTTTTTTCATGGTTAGCTGATAAAAAAAGAAGAATACTCTGAACTTACATATATTTTTTGTAAGTACAGCAAAAGACGAAAAATGTTTACCTCACAAAACCAACCGTCACGAAATCGACCGATGACGATAACTTGAGTAAATGATGACCGATATAGTTGAAATTTGGTACACATGTTCATAATACCAATGCCCAGATCGAGCTCGTTGGACAACGTTATCCACCCAAGCGTAAGCGCGCAACGCTCGCGTAAGCCTAAGCTTCAAATGTAAAATTGGAATTTTAGGACGGGAAATAATTCTAACTTCATCTATTCAATAAGACAAACAACTTTTTTAAATATATATAATATATTTTTTTTAGTAAAACCAACACCTATGAAGTGTTAGAAATCGCTAAATTTATTAAAGCGGGCCTATACGTTTAAAATAGAGAATACAACGTTTTTTTCCGATATCTTACGTTCTAACGAAACGATTTTAATAGAACTTTATACACATTGTCTAAAGTACAATTGAAACCTGATACAAGCAGAAGTTTTTGTGTAGTGAAGTGATATATTTTATAATATTTTAAATGAAGTAGAAGTAAGTGTTAGGGTACATCCCAGTTTCCGTCACTCTCTATACTACAACCATCTTCTTTAACTATCAACTCAACATGGTAAACTTTTTTCTCAATAATCGTTCACTTCAATGATAAAAAAAAAGCTTTTCATTTAATTCTGCCTTATCTCCGCTAAGTACAAATAGTTAGTTACTTTTAATTTTGACTCTTTTTTAACTCCGCCATGTGTAAGTAGTTAACATCGTATACTTAGCATTTAATGATTTTATAATTAATATTTAATGAAAAGCGCCAGAAACTTCGTTCCTAAAGAGTGTCCCGCGACACCACACGTATATTTTTTCCTTCTTAAATAAGGGTGCGTATTATACGCGAGTAAAAACAATTACCTATTGATTTTTCTAACTTGAATTTTTGCCTTTATAGTCAGGTAACGGAAAAAGAAAACATAATAGACTACTTGCTACAACACTACATGTAAGAAAATATGAACCAATTTATAATTATTATTTACTACGGGAAACAGACAGTGAAAAATACACTCCCCGCGCCGGGATTTGAACCACGGGTCTCCTGTATTTCCACTACAGATGCTCTGGCCAACTAAGCTAGGAGGATGATTTTTAACTGCCGTAATCGATAACTAGTCCCGAATCCAAGCTTTCAATATTCATATATACATTTAGACAGTCAATATTTATGACATTAGAACTAAACCAAGAATTAACGCTTATAACTATAAAGTACTTAATTAGTACCTGTACCTTGTACAATCAATTCGAAATTCAATTTTAAGTTTTTGGTAGTTTTCATACTACGGAAAGTTTAAATTTTAATTTAAATCAATTTATAATTATTATTTACTACGGGAAATGGTTCAAATTTGTGGTTCAAATGGGAGGGAATTCAAATCCCGGCGCGGGGAGTGTATTTTTCACTGTCTGTTTCCCGTAGTAAATAATAATTATAAATTTATTTAAATTAAAATTTAAACTTTCGGTAGTATGAAAACTACCAAAAACTTAAAATTGAAAATATGAACGTAAATGTCTCTCTTATCAAAGGAAATTACTCTTTATTTCTGATTTCGTATTTATTATTATAATTTTATTTTACATTTAAGTAATCAAATAAAGCCACCTAAATAATAATTATATATTTATTTTAACTATCTCCAGTATCATGCAGTGTATATTTACTTGAACCAATTCAGCCAGTTTTTCTCACCCTCATACCATCTCTGCTTGCTCTTACGATGGGCTTTTGAAATTTTAAAACATAGATAAGGCCTAATAGCTTAGGATACTGTAATAAATTTAGCCCTTAATATTAAACCTTTACAACCGGAGAGTTTCAAAGTTTGAATTCTTATTACTAACTCACTCACCCACTCATTCATCATCATAATTATAAGCGACTTCCAGAATAGCTAGAAACTTGAAATTTGGTACACTTGTAGCTATAGCCGTGTAACTGACAGAAAAACATAAAAAAATTGAAATTTTTACCCCCCTCATTTTTTGCATACCATTTGAAAGGCCTCAATATGTACTTTAAGGTTGTGACATTTGTTTATTTATTTATTTATTTTTAAATGGTACTTGTGCATTTTTACCGATTTGTATTGTGTACAAATGCTCCCGGTCGGGTATTGTATTGACAATTAATCTATGTCAGTTTTTCTTTGTGTGAGTAAAAACACCCCTTTTCCTCTCTTTTCTGTGCCTTTATTATTTTTCTGCATTTCAAATTTCTAATCTCTCCTGTGTGACGTAAAAATCAAAGACGAAGTCCTCGATGTTAAAGCTAGCAAAAATAAATTATATCCAAAAAAACAATCTAACCATGAATAATAAAAAGCCAAGATAAAAAGACCTTTATATATATGTACTACGTTTTTAAATTGTCTGTTGAATCATATGTAATGTTGATAATATGATTGTTATATATAATGTTAGTGAAAAAAAAAAATAGTTCCGAATTTATTTACTTCATATAAATAATAACCAACTAGACAGCTAGCTATCTTTGTACAACGGATCTCGCCTACATCGAATCTAAACCGTGCCATCGATGTGCCCCCGTGTAGGGGACGATAAGAGAAGAAAAATGAGTACTAGTAAAGAAGTACAGATGCAGAAAAATTAAACCGATACCTAGGACACAAGTGTAAACAATCCTGGTTGTCACACTTCAATTAATTTATTTCTTGTTTTTTTTTTCCTGTTTCGTTGTCATTCAATGTTTATCTCTTAAAAGTACAATTAGTTTTTACATAACAAAGAGGCCTGATATAATCATTCTTGAATATTCTAACAATTTTATTAGCCATACCAGGTACTAAAATAGAAACTCGGTCCGAGACAACCCAGACAAACTTTCTCATATATGAGTTCATAATTACGTAGACCAATATTTTCCTTTTATTATTTTTCGTATGTACAAATTATTATTAAATATTTCATCACAATTTATCATAAAAATAACTTCACCTTGGCTGGGAATCAAACCCGGGATCTCTCCGTCCGCGTTTTAAGCTATTTTCTCAGGAACTAGATTTTTCCCGGGAAAAAGGCTTATATCGTTAGATTCGTATTTAAATGGACTAAATTTTAGAATTTTTAAATAAAAATCGTCGGAACCGTTTTCGAGAAATAATTTTTTTTCACGTTTTTCAGAGTTTTTGGGGGGTAGCGCCCCCAAATTTGGAGCTAATATTCATTTTTCGATTTCGCCTCAGGGTATGATTTTTCTGAATATTTATGCCAAATTTCTTCAATATGGGCGCAGTAGTTTATGCTCCAGGCGTCTGCACTGACGACAGACAGACATTTTTTAAAAACCACTTTTTTGGACTGAATCCATCAAAATCGGATTTTCCCGCCATCACAATACTTTCTCTAAAAAAACGACGCGATATTTTTGCAATTTAGCGCACAGGGCTTCCTATCGCTCATGTCTCGCTATATGAGAAAGTAAAAATCATAAATTTGAAATCTGTCAAAATGAAGATCGTAAATATGGGTCATGTCAAAACAAATAATAACTAACTTTCCATCATTGCGGATTTTTTCCGAACTAACTTTCCATACAGCAAAATTTGCTGAAAACGAACTAAATTCTGCTGAAAGATTAAAAGTATTAAAATAATGCATTGTCATCTTGTTCTGAGCTATTCTATAAGTTTCAAATGTCTAGCTACTCGGGAAGTTAGTTAAAAATCGATTGCAAGATTTCTACTGGACACACAAACAAACAAACAAACATGCAAACAAGAAAGCAAGCTAATAAAAACGTAGTAAAAAAGGGCCAAGTTCCAGACCCTCTCCCAAAATAGTCAGCCTATTAAATTAGTGATACCAACTTTTTGGTCAAGTTTGCTTAACTTTACTTCACTCCTGCTTTCATGATCAAGACTGATCTTTTCTTTTTATTCCTTAAGACTTGGCCAGCATATATTTTCTTTGGAAATTCACTAAAAACTTTGATTTTAGCATTTTAAAATACCGTGGCCTGATTACCGAGAACTGTTTTTATTTGAATGTTGTCCTTAAAGTCCCGCCCGCCGTCTACGAATAATTGTTATCATATGTATTACAATACTCCTCTTAAAGATAGGAATGTTTTGAAGGAGAATGTTCTTTAAATTTTTATTAGAATTATAGGTTGGTACCGATGCTAGTTGCTAAATTATTTACTGCTACTTTTTCCAGTTTTTTATTCGAGTTGTTCATCTATCAGTTCTATGATTTGTTTTCCTTTGAAAAAAAATTGAAGCCTGTGTCAATGCCTACTAGCAAAAAAGCATAAAATTATACCCACAATTCGGGTGCGTTCCAAATGTCAGCCCTAAATTTAACCTGCTTATTGTATGTGAGAATTTAAGTATATTTATTATAATTTAAAGTGTTAATGTCTTAATATTTAGACAGGAAACCGGACAGAGCTAGCTGTTAAACTATTAAAAAAGTCAAGAAAAAATCTAGAAGAAGGTTATAATGAGCTCGAACTCGTGGAAGGCGTAAGACGAGTGAAGAAAGGCAATTTCGCATTTCTAGCAGGCGAAGGTATTCTGTACGCTGAGGTTATAAAACAATTCTCAAACAAAGAGGTCTGCTCCTTGTCCGTACTGACTTACCGTGACTGGGAATACTTTGCTTCTCCTATGGCTAAGAGGTTTAGCCCTTTCACCGATTTCCTCAGAAATGGGTAAGCAATTAATCCACACCTTTTGAAAATATATGTTTGTAATGATAATAATGTACTTCGTAAAATGCTTAATAAAGTTACTGGGTAAAATAAAATTTGACTTTAGCTCTCAGATGGTCTCATATTAAGTTCAATAATCTGCGCAAATTGCTTCCTATCACTCTTGCGCACATGGCTTCCTATCGCTTATGTAAACAAACCCATTGTTAAATATATTCGTATGTATTTTGATTCATCTCAGTGTACATTTTTTTTTACACTTGTGTACATTTATCTAAAGATAGAACGTAAGGAAATTATGTGCAACGCTCATTAGATCATTTTCTTATATTGAATTTTCTTTGATTTATAAATATAATGATGTATTTAATACAGGATGACTATGATAAGAGAACGAGGTGTTCATGACCGAGAAGGTCGGATATGGTTTACAAGGAAACCAAAGTGTTTACCTCAAACATTCCTCGTAGCTGTTTCAATGAAATCAGTTGCCCTAGCTTACTTCATCCTTATAACTGGAATAAGCTTCTCTTCAGTTCTATTAGTATTTGAGATTTTATATTACAAAAAGCTTAATATAAGAACTTAATTATTAATTTATAAATTGTTCATCTGTCTTGCATTTTTAATACTGATTACCTACTTATATTAATATTGAATCGATTGCTTATGTCTACTGAAAATTAGAAAATTAAATAAATTCTTTTTTTTTAGATTTTTTTTTCTCATTGTTGTAATTGTTAGTTATTATCTTCAAGTATAACAAAATAATATAATTTCCACTTTCACTGAAGTACTGAAGTAAAAGAGTTAAGCTATTAAAACGATTTCAAATTCAAAACCTAAACAAATGAATGGAGGAAGTTTTATTAGTTATACTACCATATTGCTTTTACAATATACAAATTTAGAATAAAATTGTTATTTCGTTAGAAAACCTATTATTCTAATATATTTTGTCACAAAATCTCTGTCCATTGACTTTTGTACTACATTATACCACTTGCTAAACAGCTGACAAAGTACCTTGTTAACCCTTAACTGGTGAGGTTGGGAGTCATATACCTATGCAATACTTTGTTGACAAATTATCATTAGAGGGTTAGGGTGGGCCAGTCCTCTTATTTACCTTATTGTCTGTTGGTTTGAAGATCTTAGGTTGCGCTAAACGTGAGTTTATTTTTATTTTTTTTTTTTGGCTATTTCCAGAAATTCAGGGTATTTCTAACCCAACCTCACCAGTTAAGCTACTCTGTATTTACTATACACAATTAATCTGTTTTTATATATTAACAATTAAATTTTTAATTTTTTTACTAGTATTATCATTAAATTTCATAAATATAATAATATTTTCTCAATATTTTAATAAAAATATTTAAATTAAACAATACACTAAATTTGTATCGTTCTTTTATTTTTTATTTTTATTTTTCTTTAGTTTTTATGTGCAAAAAATTGTTTTAGATAATAAATAAAAGTTACTTTTAATACTATATAGAGCTATTTGTTATTTATCTTAACTAGTAAATTTGCTGAGAGGGGGAAAAGTTCAGGGTCCAGGGTGTCTATGTCTATAACCCAACATCACCAGTTAAGTAACATAAAAAACACCATACCAGTTACGGGATTAATAACTTTATGATTAATATAGTAACAGATCGAAAATAGATTCAAAACATGGACCGAAGAAACGTTTTCTTAAAAATTAAAAAAAATTATACTTAGTTATCAAAAGAGTAAATCTAGAGCATTACAAAATTGCTATATTTAAAAAATACACGCAAAATATTGAAAGACAAATAGATTTAATTGAAGTGTAGTATAAATTTAATGAAATTTAGTATGGACACGTAGTGCAATCTAACGAAGGAAGATGGACAAAGAATGTACACCGTAGAGGAAGAGGAAGACCAACAGGTGGTGCTACGTGGAGGAGAGTATCATTAGAGAAACAGGATTGTCAACGCATGCAATATGTCTATGTTAAGGAATGGTTGCATAAATACTAATATCAATACATAAAAAACAATTATACATTCATGGCATACATCGTGAGATATAGATGTTTTGAATTGAAACTTGACCTACTGTATTTAATATAATTTAATTGTGGTACCTGAAGTTTTAGTATAAAAAATAAGATAGTATAATAAGTAAGATACTAAATTATTATCCCCCATTGTTAATTGCTATTACATAGGCAATTATTTATTATTTTTGTTTATTTGGACAAGTATTTATGTATTTAGTAATCTAAGTATATAAATCTGAATTACTAACTGAAACATAATTTTACGATTTCTTTTTGTTATGGCGGGAATTTTGTTTAGTATAAATAATTAATTTAATAATTCAAACAAAATAAATTAATAATAATGTTCAAAAAATAAAATATAATATATAGCCTTATCAAAAATGTTTTCTCCTCTCGTTTCCCTTCCTTATAATAAACGGAAGGTAAAAGCTAGGTTACCTCAAGTTACCATGTTGTCCCCTTTCGTATTTTTATTAAATTTATTTATTACTTATTTATTTATTTGTTATACTGTTCGTTTTGTTAAATTATTAATATAGATGTTCGAGAAAGTGTTGAGATATATATGTGCAAGTAAAATTGATAAAAAAGACGTGTAAAAATACGACAAATCCAATTTGAATGGAAGATTTTTTTGACAAGTTGATCTCACCTATGTAAAATTACAATCAGCTTTATCGGTATGTTAAAAAACTAATATGTATATAAACAGCTTGGTTTTCCGGTGAAATCCGCGTCACGAAGGGGAAGAAAAAACCAAGCTGTTTATTACGAGTCTACCCGCGGAAGCCTACGCACCAAGTTAATATGTATATACTCCAATCAGCTTTTTGAAATTATTGTTCTCGATTTGATTTGTTAATATGATGTTTCAGGCACGAATATATTAAGATAAACTTATTTTAAAGAACTTTTTTACCCTTACCGACCCACACCTCAACGAATAATAATAATAATAATAATAATAATAATAATAATAATAGGTTTATTTGCTTTTAAAGCAACAAGGCTTTTTACAAAAGAGGTTTCGCAATTTACAATATAATCTTAGAAATTAATTAATACACATGGACATGATACTCACTCTCATACATTACTTATAAATATACACACACTCTCATCCATGCATTCACTAAAAAAAAAAAATAATAAAACTCTAAACAGTAATAACAAATTTCTTTCAGTAAACAAGGCTCTCAAAATAAAAATGTTCATTGCTTTATTCATTCAACAAGAAGGATCTAGTTTTTAAGAAATTAATGAAAAAATAAAAAATAGTTTTTGCATCCTCTAGTGTTAAGTTGACCTCAACGAATAATCGTTAAGTTTAACAGTATCACACCTTTTTTTATTTTTTATTGACTATTTTCTGAGTAGTGTTACCATAATTTCCCTACAGCCCTACTATTATGGGAGCCAAATTATTTACTAGAACGTGGATGCAAGAGAAAACATAAACAACACTTTGAACTCCTCATTTCGCCCTTCATTTAACTGCCGTTTCTAATTCCTAAGTTGTTCGTTGTCCTCCAATAAAACATCAGAGCTTAAGATCCGACGATATTATGTCACTTTTCACCCAATTTAATACTTGAAGAAATCAGAACCTCGTGCGTGTTTCATCCGGTTAGAAAAGGTTGTAAAGCTTGTAAGTACTTTTAAGTTTATCGCTTGACTAGATCATAAAGATTTTTCACTTAGACCGATATAACCCTCTCTCTTTGATTTTTACCTTCGACATTTTTTTTTATCATTTTTATTGCTTGGGCGTAACGAATTTATTTCGAATGATTTTTTTTTTAAAACTCCTTTCTTTTTCCTTGCTTGTCCTAATTTATTGCTCTTTTTTTCTTTTTAAGCAATATAATTTTTTCTAAGGGAAGTTATACTCCTCTGTATTGTATTTCTCAGTTATTGCGGGCTGGTTGTCACTAAAGTTTCTGCAGTCACTATCAGAAAAAAGATGTATGACTCAATGGGTGTATTTTTCAACAGAGAAGGGTAGGAGGGCAGATTCTTCCCTATATGCAGAGGACGAGGTGTATAAGTTTTTTTCGCCGCTAAGTTTCAATGTAAGAAGGGGTTTAAAGAGTTTCTGGGTACTGTGGTAAGGATATTGTGAGTCTCTGGATGGAAGGGTAAGTTCCAAGCCATTGCGAAGGGGGGTGGGCTTCAAAAACCTCTTTGTTTCCCTTGGCCTCCCCATACAAAACTTCCTTCAGAGCTGTTTTTTTTTTTGGCGTAGCATATAAAAAAAAAAAAAAAATCTTCTACACTACTTGCATTCACAACACACATAGTGTCCTCTCCCTCTACATATTTCTATTTTTTTTTTAAGGATAAAATCATTATAATTCCATAAATTTTTGCTAAAGTACGTTTCTTGAATAGAAATAGGATTTTTTCTATTCCCCCTCCCCCATATTAAAAAATATTATGTATGTATTAAAAAAAATGGTTTCCCATAAGTTTAGGAAGTCTGCGTTAATCCATAAGTTTAGTGAGGAGCACCTTCCCTAAAAATGTAAAGTATAACCAGGTAAAAAAGAGGGATCTAGTTTTTATATTTATTAAATTATACTTTCGCCATTATCCAGAAACTAGCGAAACGGTATTAATTTAGAACAAAATGACTGTTATATCTTTTAAATATGGTAAGAAATACTTTGAAAAAATGTATATATAATATTATAAAATTAAAAAAAAGTAGAAAAAAGATTAGAAAATATATATATATATATATATATATATATATATATATATATATATATATATATAAATTTATATATATATTGTAATTTATTTTAAAAGTGATACTGATAATGAAAAAGGTTCAGTGAACTAAATAATGGTCTGAGGTAAAAGAATAATATGGAAGGTTAGACGTTAACTCTAAGAAAAATGCTGTTTTGCTCAAACTGACAAGATTAAATGGGACCAGGTGAAGAAAAATATTTTTTTCCGTGGTAGGCTGTGAAATAGTAACTTTAGAGCCTAAAAGACATAGCTAAAATCCATTTTTTCATTACTCCTAGCTGTAAAGAAAAAATCTTTTACGTCCTAGGAACTAAAAGATTTTTTATGTCCGGCGGGTAGTTGTCAAAACTTCCGTTAGTACCGCTGCAGTCTTTGTAGAAATGCTTCTAGTACGATTAAAATCCGCTAGATGTCAATGCGTTTTATTTATCTTTTCTTATAGTGTAACCTCTTTTTAAGGTTTCTTTTTTTAAGTCTTAAGTATGTACTAATATTTCTTATTATTATATATTGATTAGTGATTAATATTTAATGTTTTTTCATTGTCTGCTACCTCGGAAAAAATAGCATATGCTACGCGACTGTGAAGTGTTTTTTCTTTACCTTGGCAATATTTACTGTCTCGCTTCGCTCGACAGTAAATGTAATTGCCGCGGTAAAGAAAAAACTCACTTCACAGCCTAGTAACATAATATACTATTACATGCTTCATTACAAAATACATATTGATTTAGAACAGCTTTCATGCGACCTTACATAAGTTATTCTTATTTTTTAAAAATAACCTTAAATCGTATAATTCTATCAAAATTGCTATCGCAATACTTTCTCTCTAAATGAGGCGATATTTTTATATTTTCTTTTACAATGAGGAAGTAAAAAAAAAACTTTCATCAAATATTTTTTTTTGTATACATGTTTTTTTTTTTTAAATAGATATCTTTGTTTATTTTGCGTTTAACAATGGTTTGGAAGCCTATCCATGCTGGAAAGGATACATTTTTCTAAGTGTGAGAGTTAGGTAGTGGTTTGGAAACCCTTTCGTCCGTGTTTAACTGTGACACAAGCTCTTGTACTTCCCTTAAACCCTAAGCATTAAGGAAGAATACAACTGAGAATCACTATTGGAGAGAAAAAGAAAATATGTACCGGCATTTATTGGACCCTTTTTGTTCAAAATACGAAACGTTGAAGTCAGAGCTATTGAGGACGTAACGCATCCAAGTTTTGCATTTTTGCAGACCACAGGGTTTTTTTTTCTTTCAAAAACAAATAAAATCCCCTCGGTTTTTTTTAGTCTTCTGAAAACTTTTGGTTCGAATACATTTTCCTCTGTTTATATTGGCTTCTGTATAAGACTTTATGGTTTTTGCCACTCTTTCAGAGATGAAACTAAACCTTGGACCCTGACAAACAAACCCATCATTACAACCAGATTCCTCTTACCCCAAAGCAGTAAAACTTGGTCAAATCACCCTTCCTAACTTAAATACATTGCATCATTTTTATGGCCTTTAGTTGTGAAACTACAATATTCATTCTATTTTACGACTCTAGAGCTTGTTTACTATTATTTGTGATGGTTCAAACTCTTTCCGACATATAACGCTCTGTTCAGACTCTTACATTCAAGTTGAAAGTCATTTTTATATATCTCGGATGTCGGATCAAATAACGACTTTATGTAATTCTTTGCTAAATTATTAGAAAATGTAGTTTGGGGATTCATACTAATTGTACAACTACTATACTATTAATAGGATTATTCATGAGTCCATTTGAGCAATCAGATAAATATACCGTTAAATTTGGTACACCTACTAAAAGTACTGGAAGTATATGAAATAATTAATATAAAAATGCCATTTTTCAAAACTGGTCTTATTTTCAATTTTTTTTTTTTTTTTTTTTTCGTTTCTGTATTGTTCACCTTAGTTGTATCTATGTGCAAAATTTGGGGAAGATTGATTGAAGGTAAGTGGTTCAAAATTGGGGTAATAGGTGTGCGATGAAACTTGAAAACCAAATAAATTTGACGCCATTTTTTATTTTTATTTTTTATTTTTGGTTTCTGTATTCTTCACCTTAGTTGTATCTATGTGCAAAATTTGGGAAAGATTGAATGACGGGAAGTGGTTCAAAATTGGGGAAACGGAAATGTGCGATGAAACTTCAAAGCAAAGTAATATAAGACCAGTAAAAACATAAGAACTGCATTGCAAACAATTGGAACCAGTTTAAATTTTCCGTTGAATTGAGAACTATGTGGGATGAGGGCAGGTTAATAAGAAGAACGAAGTGTGCCAGCCGTCATATCCGATCTTGGCGAACCAGGATCCCTACCTGCAGAAGCACGTGGCAGTAATTCTTTCAGGATGTACCTCTTCAGCGGACTACCTGTTAAACCTCCTTCTCTTTAACATGCTCTAATTATCGTCCTCAAGTCTTTTCTAACTAAGGACCAGGGTACCTGCATCTCAAAAAAGCAGGTGGATTCTTTACCTGTTAGAAAACGGGAGACAAAATATACTTTATTCTTATAATATCGGAATTAGAGAAAGTTCGTTAAAAACAAAAACTGACTGCCAAAGATAATGTTTTTTTGTGAAAATAAAATATATATAATTTAATTCAACAATGCTATTAAAAAGAAGAATACTAATACAATTTATCACTCATATTAAGCATTGTGTAGATAAACCGTTCATTTTTATTTTGTGTTAAATATACTTATATAATACTCGGAGAATGTAAGAATAATATATGTATATTAGAAATTAGAAATGCCAAACTTGATAATGGATATAAAAAATAAATGATATTCAATCAAATACACTCAATATACATATCTTCTTGTGATCTGAACTTAATGTTTTTATTAGCCTTGATTACTTGATACTGGCTAAGAGTATTTTACTTTGGTTTAGCTATAGGGCATTTTTAAAAGTAAGAATTTTCTAGCTCCCAACCCCTAATTCCGTTCTACTGACACAAATAAAATAATCTGTAGAATTTCAGCTCAATCGGACATGTCCGTTGGTTCCCCCAAGGGCACTCTTTGGTATTGTAAAAGTTACCCGGACCCGGAACATATATTCTGACTCCACTTTTCCGGTTCTTAAATATTAAAATTGAACAAATTATGTCTACAAAGTTACTCTGTTCTTCAGGTGCCAAGGCACTTAATGTGTTTAGGTGTCCTAAAATTCCAAAGAAAAGCTTCAGAACACTGGAATTTTATCCGAACACTCGAATACTTACAAGGGAATTAAGCAAACTCTATAACACAGAAGAAAGTTTATTTTAGGACATCAATCCAGATTTTGTGGCAACTAGATATTTTTTCCTGTGCTCACTGACGTTGTATCGGATCCATTGGTGGTATTTTTTATTTTCTAATCAAACGTTCTGATAGTCTTGAGTAAGCTTCACGCTTCTTTCAGCTACGTCATTCACAACAGCCAAATGTTCCATTGTCTTGAGTCCATTTTGATAGCTCACATTGTTGTTCCATGTTTTCGGGCACTTTTTATGGAAATTAATGTTAATTTTGAACCTATGGAAAAACTTAATGAATCCACGAGTTATGAACTGATAATGGGATGGATACAAATCCTTGGTCGTCCTCATTTTGTAAAGTATACTGCTTCAGTAGCAAATCTTCCTTGTTGCTGTCTTCAAGATCAGTCATTTTGGCAGCCATTTATCTCCTCAACTTAACACAGACTGCGTTGTCAAAGATTGCTAACACTACTAATTCGGGTTACAAGTACCACAGGTGTTTGGATAATTTTATAGACGCAGCGCTACTGTCATCTGCATTTATTTCTCTGTATGTAACCAGCTTTTGCATGAAGTTGTAATTATGGTATGGAGCTTAAACAGCTGAAGGTGACCGGTTAGGACTCCAATGCAGCACTTAAAACCTTCTGTAGCAGCCATGAGTAGGTGTAGTGAGTATTTCATGGAACCTGTAAATCCATCAACATCTCAACATTGTATTTTCGCGCTACACACTCTCAGTGTGTAGCGCGAAAATACAATGTTGAGATGTTGATGGATTTACAGGTTTTGTGGTCCACTGAGTCAAAAGAAGTAGTTTTTAAAATATGATTCTGTAGTCTGGTGTACGTGTAGACGCGTGGATTCAACGAGTAAAATACGTAGCCGATTTCAATAAAATTTGGCATGCAGGTTTAAAAGAATCATATCCTGAGGTAAAATTGAGAAATTAAACTTAGTTTTAAATTTGAGGGGAGTTTCCCCCAAAAAACTTTGAAAAATCATGGAAAATATTATTTATCTAAAACATTTCCGACGATTTTGATTAAAAAACTCAAGCCCAATTTATTACAAATCCATCCATTTGGTTATTTTCCCGGTTAATATTTTAATATTTTGTAGTTCCTGAGAAAAGAGCTATAACTGCAAAGGGTTTGGAGGTCCAGGTTCAATTCTTCGCCTTAGAGAAGTTATTTTTATAGTTAATTTTGAGAAATGGTTCAATTACAATTAAATAAAAATTACGAAAACTCGAAGCAACTAATAAATGGAAACACTGTACCAAGTAATTATGTACTCCTGTATTAGAAAATGTTGTACGAGTGTGTATTCCCTAAAGGATTTAAGCAGTCCTTTTGACCTATATTTTAGCAATTCAAAACCTGATTTCATATTAAAAAAAAAAGGTTTCATAGATCAATATAACGATTGTTGTTTCCAAATTATAGTAAAGATGAAATGTGCATAATTAGTATAAAAAAAAGCGTTGCTTTGATATAAGAAGTGTAAATTATTGAACTAAATGAGAAGGCAAGCCTTTATTTTTAGGCCTAATTTCGATTTGTTTGAGTGTTAGGTGAAGTAAAAGCAACGCAGATATTAGATATTACTTGGGAGTACTTCCATTAGAGTTTGCATGCTGTTCTCACATTACACAAAAGTTTGAAGCTTTTATAATGCTCCATTTTGGATCAAGGTTTCCAGCTTAGCACAATATCTGGTCTATTTTATAAGCTTTAACTTGTCGTACAAATAACAGAGCACAATCTGGCCAGATTATGTACGTTAGGTCGTTAACCTAAACGCGATCTTAAATTTTAAAATAATAATTCGTTTAGTTTAGAAACTTTGTGGACACAGAAATTTTCTAGAGACATAAAATGACGTAAAATCAATAACTGTTTCTTTAGATAAACAGAATATATGAAAGCTATACCCTAAGAAATTCTTCTGACTCACATAAATAATACATTGAACTCGAGTTTCTCCTTATATTCTATATTATATTTTGGAAAATTTATTATTAATGATTTTGTTTTTTTGACAAATGTTATGGTAGGATAGAGATAGATTTATTGTACTAGTCATAAATTTCATAAACACTTGAAAAATCATTGCGTGTGTCTCGTTAAAATAAAATCTATTTCAAGAACTATTATTATCATTTTAATCTTGACATATTATATATTTTAATGTCTCTAATATATTTGATAAAGATATCGCATGTTTAGTCATCTCATCGTTACTCTTGTGATAATCACGCTTGCTTGCACTATCCATTTAACATTTTCATATATCAATTGAAACATGTAATAGTAGAACAATAATTTGAATGTTGCCATATGTTATTAGTGTTTATAATATATAGTTTTTAGGACAGTAAAATGAGTGTGTAAGTTATTAGTCCTTTAACTACTTTCACCATTAAAATTAAAATTAATTGGTTAAGGACTCAAATTTTTGATACCGCGACATGGATAGGTCTCAAACAAAAGGAACATTGAGTCGTTATAGGGAGGGAGTTTGGAGACATAATAAGGAACATCTATGATTTTTTGAGGATCCAGAATGGGGAAGTATATAATGACGAAAGTTGGAAGGCTTGGTGCTACCCCAAACTTTGTTTTGGGTTGATTTCAATTGAAATAAATACATATGTTAAAAGTCATATGAATAAAGAGTTGCTTTAAAACCTTCAAGTCTTTTATAACTCATAGTTTTTTTTCAAGACACATTAGGAATTATCAGGATTACTTAGTCTATTCTTTGAAGAACTTCTTGTTTGTATGAATAAACAAACTGAAATTACGATTTATGAATTAATACAAGCGCATACTATCACACGAAAAATGTAATATCTGATCGAGTAGATGGAGCACCTCACGCTGTAATTATAACACGTGCTACTCTAAATTTTAGGCTTATTCGCCCCAAGAAAACACCAGTAGTAATTAATATTTTTCGTTAAATTTGGAGTTAAGTAGGATGAGGGCTTGTTAATAAGAAGAATGAAGTGTGCCAGCCATCATATCCGCACTTGAACAAGGATAGCAAGCTGCAAAGACACGTGGCTGAAATTCTTCCTAGATATACCTCCTATGCAAATTCGTGTTGAAATGTTGAAACACTCTCATAGGGTAAGAAGTCGTGTTCGCTTTCCTGCCTGGGAGGAGTTATTTTTTAAGGTAAATTTTAACAAAAATTAAATTTAACAAAGAAAACTCGAAATTAATAATAAATGGAAAACACTGAACCAATAAATGTTGTATGTATGTAAGAAAGTTTAGTATGAGTTTATACGAGACAGATATTTTAATTTTAACAACAAATTTTTAAAATCACATTTATAAATACAGCGAGTTTTCATTTTTACAAAAAAAAAAATATATAAAATAAAATGAAACGACCGATTTTGTGGAACTTACTTACTCGCAACGCACATTTTTGCATCGCAAAAATCACCTTATAAAGGTTTGTAGATATAAGATAATTATTAGTATTATAAGCATACCAGATGCCATATAAGACAGGTGAACGCATTCAGAAGTCAATTGTATATTACTTAAATGTATACATTTCTAACAATTCCCACAAAATATCTGAGACGTATAATTACTTTCTAAGAATTCAACTCGAATATTAGATACCCTTTCTTAATCATAGTAATGAAAAGATAATTATATAATTAATTGCCCACTGACTAATGCATTATTATAAGGTGACACATATCACACTTTCCACCACCGTCTTCATTCTTTCATTAATAAACAATTGAAGTAATAAGGAATTGAAGCAGGTCCAAACTTTTAATTCTCAATGTTATCACTTTACTTTATACTCATGTGAGCATTCGTTCACAATTGAACGTGAGGAAGCTATGTGTAACACTTATTGCCAGACAATTTTAACTTCGAAGCTGAGAATTAGGTTTTTAAATTTGTTAGAGGTGGTTAATGATCTAAGATCATCTATAGTTTACCTTTTCGTCAGAGATTTTACTGTATTAAATTACATAGTTTTTGCCTTCTTGGGAACAACTATACATCTTTCAATAGTCCCTTGTCACCTTAACCAATAAACTATTTCCTCATACTCATACTAAATGATGTTTAAATTATAATTCTAGTTACCTCTTCACTTTTGATTATCAAAACTTTAAACTGAAACATCTAACAAATACTTTTACTAATGGTCGAAATAATTATGATTATGTTTTGTCTATGAAGTAACTTGTATTAATCTATATATCGATGGCTAAGAAGTGATTTCTTGCATTTTCAAAATGTCAGGTTTGCAGGAGGAACAAAAAACTATTTAAAAAAAAAAAAAATAGTTACTTTATAGTACAGTCAATCTGTCGTGATAAGAGGCTGTCTGCAAAAAAAATTCGAGGATGATTTTTTTGTTGGATCGTTTGGGACACATGAGAAAAGCTTAGCTCCAACTTTTCGGGAACATCCGGTTGCGCAAGTACGGGGTACGGGGTACAAAAGTCACAAAAAGTATATACCCTTCATGATGCATGTCGTTGGAAAGCTCTTTAAGAGTACATTAATTTTCGTTACATACACTTTTGTCATGTTTTCATATTTGAGGGGGGTAAATTGGAAGAAACAGGGGAAAAAAAGCTGCCGTGATAAAAGTCAAAATTCAAGGGAACTTCTTTTTCATGAATCGCTTGGGGTATATAAGAACTCCAATTTTGTGGAACCGCCCGGAAGGTGGATGTGGGAAACTCATCTTTTGTTCGCGTTTATCTCAAGTTTTTATTATTTTTCTGGCTCCAGTTCCGCTTTTTTGCCGGTTGATCGTCCGCTAATGAATTTCCTATGCTGATTCTGCTTCACTTCCTAAGGTACTTTTTTCATGTTCGCTAGTTGACATTGAAGGCAGTTCGTTTATCCTCAAGGAAATCTTCTTCAGCATCTGCGAGAGGTCCGTTGCTGCAATTTTAACGCCGCAGTGTTTGCAAGCAACTGAACCATGGGAAACCCGCCTTTCTGTAACCGCAAGCTGCACTACAATTATTTATTTTACAGCCACAGGCAATAAGTTTCATGAGTCTTTCCGGTGTGGGATCAAGCTCCGTTGTTACAGGTTTCAGTCCTCGGGCAGTTTTGTTCCAACCCCCCCCCCCCCCCCCTCAGTAGGGTCAATGTGATTTTCCATATTACTCCCATCTTATATGAAGATATGACAAAAGTGTATTTATCAAAAATTACTTTCAACTTTTGTACCCCGTAACCCGTACTTCCGCCGTCCGGATGTTCCCGAAAAGTTGGAGTTAAGCTTTTCTCATGTGCTCCAAGCGAGTCAGGAAAAAAAATATATATATATAGTCTCGCATCTTTGTGGCACAATTTACAGATTTACTGTTTATCCCCCCCCCCCTGTTTTTCCTTTTTACCCCTCTCAAAAATGAAAATATGACAAAAGTGTATAGAACAAAAATTACTGATTATTATTTACGGGAAACAGACAGTGAAAAATACACTCCCGCGCCCGGGAGTGTATTTTTCACTGTCTGTTTCCCGTAGTAAATAATAATTATAATTTGATTTAAATTAAAATTTAAACCTTCCGTAGTATGAAAACTTCCAAAAATTGAAAAATTACTTTACTTTTAAAGAGCTCTCCAACGACATGCATCATGAAGGGTATATACTTTTTGTGAATTTTGTACCCCGTACTTCCGCAATCGGATGTTCCCGAAAAGTTGAAGTTAAGCTTTTCTCATGTGTCCCAAACGAGCCTCGCAAAAAAGAAAATCATCCTCGATTTTTTTCCGCACAAATTTACAGATTGACTGTACTATTTAACTGACAAAGTTTTTTACGTGTTTTATAAATTTGTATAACATGTAACCCTTCTGAAACATTGGTATCTGTCAAATTATAACAATCCATAAAATAATGTAGTTACGAGGTCTCACTATGTCACTTCTTTAAATAAAGTATGAGGTGTCACAACTAACCTTCACCAAAATACATAAACCAGAAACACATACGAGGTGTCACTACTCCTGTCTATCGTAGTTACAAGCTATCACATAATAAATAGTTTGCGAAACTGATACGAGATGTCACGACTCCCCATTTTTTATGTGAAGGATTTTTTTTTCACTTACGAGATCTCGCATGTACTTGCAGACAAGCCTCCCAAGGCCAATATAATGAAAATCTCAAAATCACCGTTTTAGTAGTTACAAGGTATAACTTCTTAGCTATCGATATATATAACAACTAAGAGTGACAGTGACTGACTGACTGATTGACTGATCACTGATCACTAATTCTCCTACTTCCCATTGATACAAAGATTTGAAATTTGGTACATAGTTAGAGTGTACCATAAATAGAAAAATGCGGTCATTTTTATTTCGTTATATGACCACCATATTGAATTATAGCCACCATCTTGGATTTATTCACATTCTGTTATCTTAGCTTCAAGTGGCCCTAGAGATCTGAAATTTGGTACATAGACTAATGGTGGCTAAAGAAAAAAAATAAAGGTACTATCACTTCAACATGTCGCCGCTATCTTTGTTAATTTTTCAGGAGAGCAGTTTGAAGTTTTGTTGTTTGTACCTTGTGCTAGGCGAATTCATTTAGGAACAAAACTTCAAACGCATTCTAGTGGTGAACTAACAAACTAGGACATACACAACTTTTACCGTCAACAGTTTTATGTGTGAAAATTTCATTTCTGGTGCAATAATATTTTTAATTAAAACTATATTACTCTTTTAAGCAAAATGTATTATCTAAATAATTACTGCAAAGTAGATACATATAAAAATTAATGGTTCAATTAATTTATAATGAAAAACATATTATATAAATACATTAAAAGAAACAGCTGGTCATATATTTATTTTAGATAAAATGTTTAAAAATGTGCATAAAAAAAAAAATATATATATATACCTACTTGCACTAAAATACGAAATTATGTGACAATTAAGATATAATGTTAATTATAATGTTCTAATTATTTTTCACACACAGCGCCAACTTCTAGACGGATAAGGCACGCGAAGTATGCCGATCCGGCTAGTTCAACATATTTTTGACTTTTCCGTTAATTGTTTCGATCGAGAATGTTTTTGCTTCACCCAACTGAATAAAAACCTAAAGACTCTTGATCAGTTGTCTCCTTAAAAACCTATATTTCACAAATAAACGCAATAGAAGATGTGTAAAATGGCTAATCTTATATCCCTGAAATAAATAAGCTCGAACTTGTGCTGGTGCCGATATTGCATACTGATCAAGAAGAATCAATCACTTGAGGCATCTGCTACAATGATCTGTGTTAAAACTGAAAAGTCCAACAAAGGTTATTGAGAATGTTGAGACGTTGGTACAAGAAAGAACCCTTTAATCCTTATCTTTACTTTCAAACTTACCGATGGCAACTGAGGTAATGCAGACATTCTGAAGAACGAATTGTTTCAATTTCCTATTCAGAAATGAGGTTCAGACATGAGAAACCTTTGGGGTCTTGTGTTGGTCTACCATACCTTAAAAGCTACTCGTCCGATTATAGTACAAATTAGGAGGCACGTCAAAATTAGCCTGAAAAAGGTACTTTAATTCCAACCTTCTGCGTCATGAGAGTTATGTTCTACGCTATAATTGGCAAACACTTATAAACTGTAGCCCATATTACTCCCCGTCATTTCGCTATTCATTACTACATGGAGCATAGTTACCACTCTCCTAAAACCTTGGTCTAATCACCGAAATATCTTGTGAGTTCGAATCCCAGACAGGTGAGACATGTTTCACACCAAGTAGATGAGTAAAGTGGACGGATCCCCCGTTTTGTAATAAACCTAATGATGTGCTGATCAGGACTTAAAAAAGATCATATCAATCCTTATCCGACTTTCACTTCACAACTTATATACAGGCAAAGATCACGTTAGAACGCGACAAGACGAATCTTTTCCCAAAAATCAATCCCTTTTCCCATTCTAAATCCTGATAAGTCCTGGGCTAAGTCTGAAACTGAAAAGGTTGAAGTCTTTGCTCAATACTTTACAAACCTTTTCTCTCCACATACAGATAATATAATTGGTCACAACCATGTAAACCTTATAAACCAAGATCTCCTAGTTCCCCTCCAACCATTTCCACCTCCAAAATTCTTTAATCCGTCGAATATCTTTTACTGTATTAAACACCATCAACCACGAAAAGCTCCCGGTTATGACCTTATTACCTATAAAATCATTAAACACCTTCCTAAAAAAGGTATCCTTTTCCTTGTGTATGTCCTTAAAACAACTCACTTTCCTACCCATTAGAAATTCGACTCTATTATAATGAGTCTAATAGTCTATTATAACTATCCAAACCTCCTCACCTTCCATCATTCTATCGACCTATAAGCGGCGGGGAGCCTCCCCGAGGCAATGACATCGACATGTCGATGTCATTGCCTCCACCCTAGAGAAGAAAAAGTTTTGCTCAGCTTTCTTCCTGGACGAGGCGTAAGCCTTTGACCGAGTTTGGTACGCTGGGCTACTTTAGAAACTCAAGGGAACCTTCCCTTCATTTGGAACCTCACTCTGTAGTCCTTTCTCACTTATAGATCTTTTTGTGCAAGTTTAGGAACCTCTTCCTCAGCCTCAGCCATCTGCTCTGTAAGTGCTGGAGTACCTCAGGGCAGTATTCTTGGACTCCTCCTATATTCTATCTACACACATTACATCCACCAACACCTTTCCTCAGTCCTAGCCACCTTTGTAGATGACAAGACAGTCCTATCTCTCCACCATGACCCACAAATTTCATCCAATAAAACCCAAATTCACATTCTCCTTCTCAAACCTTGGTTAAGAAAATGAGGATCTGGATTAACGAGCAGAAAAGTGTATATATTACTTTTACTCTTTGACATAGCACATGTCCTCCAGTCATTCTTAACCAAGTTCTCCTTCCTCTATCTTGCACCGTCCATTAACTTGGCCTTCACCTTGATCGATGACTAATCTGGCAACATCACACAAAAACTAAACGTATACTGAGATCTCAAGTCGCTACAAGGTAGTAGGTCCAAAATTACTCTGAACAACACAGTTTTAAAACCACCTCGGTCTAGAGGTTTGGGGTAGCACTAAGCCTTCCAACTCCCGTCGACTTCAAACTCTTCAATCCAAAATCCTCCGGAAAATCACTAATGCTCCTTTTTATGTATCTAACCTTACCCTCCACAATGACCTTAATGCTCCTTTTGTCCGTGACCTATCTATATAACGATTCCAGAAATTCCAAAATCAGTCCTTATCCAACCACCCCAACCCCAATGCAATCCTTTAGTAGACCTCCTTTCTCCCATTCCCATTTCTTCCAGATTTGCTTAATTTGCGATATATATACTAATAATTAATTATCACATAACTTATCCCTATTTTTACTTTTCCTCACTACTAATAGTAGGAAAAGTATTGTTTTCACCAAAAATTTTTTTTTTCGAGATTTCAACGGAATTATCCGTTTTAGGTGTTTTTAAGACCTCCTGAGTGGTTTTCAGCATGACGTATGTATGTGTGTGTGTATGTGCTTTATCATCATAGTGCCCAAGGTATTTAACCTATAGAGTTGAAACTTAGCAGAAAAATCAGTCCTAATCTGTTGTGCCGCCCGGAAAATCAACTTTTTCCGCCATCTTCAACCCAGTTTGCTGAGTCAGCAAAACTTTAAAAAAATCGTAATAAATCGAAAATGGTCCTGATCGAGTTGAAATTTGGCTCGAATGTACCTCTTTGTATGACAAACAAGCCCACTACATTTCATTTTGATTTTGGCCGCCATTTTGAAGTTATAAATTTTTGAATTTTTAAACTTTGACGGTTAATAATACCGAAAGTATAAATAGGTTTTTGACATATAGCATATCGTTGGAACCGGAAAAAATTAAGGAACAAATATAAAAAAACACCGATGAAATTCAATTAATTAGTTTAAAAGTTATAAGCGAATATAATTATTTATTAGTGCAATAATTTTGATGACGTCAAAGTTTGTTTACATCTGTCAAAATACCGCCAAACTTCAAATAATTAAATAAAATATAGGTATTAAAAATAAGGTTTTTTTTAAGAATGATAATAAATCAGTTAGTTCAGAACGGTCACCCATCCAAGTACTGACCACGTCCAATGCTGCTTCGCAGCAGGAGAGGCCACTTTAGTGGCCTCTGAAGTAAGGAAAAGTTCCAAGGTACCCCGTACCAGATTTTTTTTTTTATTATTTTTATTATTATTGGCTTATTATATTAAATTTATTTATTTTTAGATTCTACATTTTTCATGCCAAAAGGATTTGTGAATGGACTATACCCTTTCCATGTTATTCACCACCCAAAAAACGACAATAATTTATCAATAACACTATTAAAATTGTAATTTATGTAGTTGTGTTAGTCAATAAAAAATGAAGAAGACAAAAAAATAAAACAGTCCTTATCCCAGAAAAAATCTCAGTTTGTGAGGATATAACGATACATTTTAACTATTGTTGGGTCTTGTTCCTTTTTCTCCCTAGTTGAGTTTATCTTTTATATTTAATTATTTCCGAGGTTGTACTTATTTTACCCAATATTTTTCCCTTAATTATTTCTATTTAGTATATATATATATATCCATGTAATCATCCCAATGAGACTTAGCCTCGGGTCTTCGCGGGACGTATACCAGCGCTCCAAGCGCGGCGGTCCGAGGTGGAAACATTAGCTTTATCCGGACCCCCGCTCCTACTCTCGAGGACTCTCTCACGCCCGCGGGGAGAGTCGAGTTCGCATACTGGTGCCGGCCCAGTCACATCGTCTCCACGAAGTTTTGGTAAGTTCTCATCTATTTCATATAATATCTTTTATACTTTATCTTTGTGCAACCTCTAAGCTCTATCTAAACATATTATATGATATTTTATTTCTCATTCTTACCCCTCAATTAGGAGAACTTACCCTCTAATTTATTTCTAGTTTATACCTCTAAATTTTTTAGTCAAATTTTCTAGAGTATCTCCTAGTCCATCTCCAATAAACCGGAGCTAAGATACTAATCATTAAATGGTCCTTTGTTGCCGTATTATTAATTTATTCAGTAAATCTAACCAGCGTCGGCTTTTTTTGTTAAAATTCTTTTTTGCGATGTTTTTAGCGATCTTTTTTTAGAGTCCACTTCGTACGAAATTATTTTTTAAACCTCTTATATTTGTGTTTTATTAGCAATTCTATGTTAATAATTCTTCTTTTGGCTAAATTTTATTTATATAAAGTTAATTTCAATAATTTCGTAAATTTCTATCGTCGTAAAATTTTACGTATTTGTTGCAAGTTTCTAGATAGTTTCAGTCAAAAACGTGGTAGGTCATAGGTTGAAACAGTTTATGCATAGTGATCTTTGGACGGCTATCTCTAACAATTGTATTAAGGTGTCTCTGACCTTTAATCTCTTTTCTTAAAGTTACTCTTTAAACCTCTTTCAATTCTTAGAAATTAATTTTTATACGCACTTTTTATTTGAACATTTTTATTTTCTTTTCAATTTCAATTTTTATTTTCATATTCTCTCTTTATTCATACTTAAATTAGTTGAATATTTTTTCTGGATTAATCTCATTTTTTTTGAATATTCCTTTATTCAATTTCTCTTTTTTTTAATATTCCCTTTATTCAATTTCTTTGTTCGTCGAATATTTTTTATCGATACTCATCAACTTTATTTTTTTTCCGTTTTAATTTTTTTTGGAATTTTTTTACGCCGATATGGCTAAATTCACTCAAAAAGAAAGTGAGAAAATCGAAATGAGCTTAACTTCAACAAGACAAATTATCAAAGAATTAACTTCTAAATTAGAAAATATTTACTTGGCCTCACAAGAGGCCTTGAAAGATAGTAAAAATGTACCCATATTTCTATCTCGTTTGACCAAAATAGATGGCTATTTCGAACAATATGAAAACGCACAATCCAGAATTAGAGATATTTGTGTCAAATTAGAAAAACTTAGCGAATATGAAGCGGACGTAAAAGCCGCATTTTTATTGGAAGATTTTTACTTTAGATCAATTGCCGTCGGGAAGGAATTAAATATAAGTATCAGCCAGAGCCCCGCAACTCCCCCCAATCAACCAAATACGAGTCAGTCGTTTTTTGGCCCATCTCAGGATTCTATAACGCCTAGGTTGCCAAAAATCCCTCTTCCTAAATTTAATGGTAAAAATCTTTCTGATTGGCCTAGTTTTTTCGAAAGTTTTACTTCGCTAGTTCACAAAAAAAATATTACGAACATAGATAAATTTCATTATTTAAGGGAATCTCTTGAAGGACCCGCTCTCAGTATAGTTCGAACAATTAAGTTTATCGGGGCCAATTATGATTTAGCCTGGACTGCGTTGTTGGACCGCTACGATAATAAACGTCTAGTAGCCAACGAATATCTTTCTAAAATTTTAAAATTTAAATTATCTGGCAATCAATCTATAGCTAATTTGCAATTATTTTTAGAAGAATTTTATGAAAGTTCAGCGGCGTTAACGCGCATGCAAATTCCGAATCTTAGCGATTTCATTCTTGTCAGTCTAGCTTTACGTTCTTTAGATTCGAAAACTAGAAATTTATTCGAAACTGAATTTCCTAATGAAGAATTTCCTTCTCTCGAAAAACTCATCGAATTTATTAAAAAGCAGCTTCGCATTTTAGAATTGTCTAGGTCTGACCAAGAAGAGTCCTCAAAATCTAACGTCAAATCGCCCATTCAGTCATCTAGAAATAAAGCATTTATGGCCATAAAAGATTATACCACTTCTCAAGTTTGTCCCCACTGTAAATCACCACACAAATTAAATCAATGTCCACAATTTTTAAAAATGTCCCCCAAAGATCGACATATTTTAGTCAAAAAATTAAAAAGATGTTTTAATTGCCTTGGTACCCATTTAATCACGAAATGTGCCTCGAAATATTCGTGTTCCACATGTGCACGGAAACACAATACTTTGTTACATTTTGATGCAATTCAGGGAAACCCCGAACAACCTGCATCCTCACAACCTAATAACCCAGCGATACTTTCTGCGTCCGCCGTGGTTACGAAGTTAAATAGTTTTTTAAATTCCGAAAATTCTAAATTTTATTGTCCCACCGTACTATTAGCTACAGCTTTAGTTTTGATGAGCGACTCGGCAGGCCGTTTTCATCCCGTACGAGTAGTTATTGACTCCGGGAGTCAGCTTTCATTCATTTCAGAATCTTGTGTACAAAAACTCAATTTGAGCAGGAAAAAATATCAAATTCCTATTGAAGGTTTAGGAGAATCTCGTGTCTCAGCGTCGAAAGGTATTGTTTCTTGTATAATTCGATCAAGATTGCCCTCTCAACCTGAACTTCGCGCAGACGTTGTAGTGCTACCCAAAATAGCTTCTAATCTACCTTCCTCTATTTTACCTGCTAACATAGTTTCTAAATTCAAAAATAAAATTTTAGCTGATCCGCAGTTTGCACAGCCTGGCCCGATTGAGTTTCTACTCGGCGCCGATCTCTGGCCTAATATTTTCCCTTCAGGAAATATGGAAATTTTACAGGGTGAACCTGCGGCTTGTTTATCAATTTTTGGGTGGTTAGTGATGGGAAAAATTCCGGATACCCCTTCTCAACCAAATATTTCTTTATTCACAGCCCATTCTTTAGATTCGGCACTTAAACATTTTTGGGAGGTCGAAGAACCTATCCCCTCTGATATGAGAGCTCTAGCTAGTCCAGAAGACCTGCAGTGTGAAGAACAATTTCTAAAAACTCATCGTCGAACTGAAAATGGACGCTACGTTGTACAACTTCCCTTTAAAATCGATAACCCGAATTTTGGAAATAGTTACAAGACCGCTTTCAGTAGATTTCAACGCTTAGAACATAGGTTATGTAAGAATGACGATTTAAAGGCACAATATTCCACCGCTATAAACGATTTTTTAGAATCGGGTTACATGGAACGAACGGATAGCGCCGGTAATTATCTTATACCTCACCACTGTGTTATTCGTGAACAAAGCGCCACCACTAAGGTGCGTATAGTGTTCGACGCCTCGGCTCGTACCCCCCCTCATCCTTCTTTAAACGATGTTCTTATGACCGGTCCTAAATTACAAAAAGACATTACTCAAATCATTACCTTATTTCGAACACACCCGGTCACGTTATGTGCCGATATTCAACAAATGTTTCTACAAATCCTTATTGACCCTTCTCATAGAAAATATTTACACATTCTTTGGCGCGAATCCCCTCCAGATAAACTCCAGGAATTTGAACTAAAAACTGTCACGTTTGGTTTAGCCCCTAGTCCGTACCTAGCAATGCGTTCTGTTCAACAACTTGTATATGACGAAGGTAAAAATTTTCCTTTAGCCGTTCCCGTGTTATTAAATGACATTCTTAGTGACGATATTGTTTCTGGATCGTCCTCGTTAGAGTCAGCTTTCGAATTGAAACGTCAGCTCACGGAATTACTCAAACTAGGGGGATTTCATTTACGTAAGTGGATTAGTAACAACCCTAAACTTTTAGAAGATATTCCTCTGTCGGATAGACTTCCTATGTCAATTACAGACGGCCAAACAGGGGCTTTGAAAGTGTTAGGTATTCAGTGGGACCCGGTCTCGGACAATTTCTCTTTTAAAATAGTAGTTCATAAAATTAAATTTACTAAACGAGGTCTTCTTTCACTAGTCGCTTCTTTGTTTGACCCTGTGGGTTGGTTAGCACCGACAATATTTTTTATGAAACATTTAATTCAAAAAATGTGGCTCACAAAATGTGATTGGGACGATGATCTCCCACCCTCAGAAATTCAAATTTGGCGCGATATTATCGAACAGTTGCCCTGTTTATCAGCTGTCCGTATACCGAGATTTATGTTATCAGTTAACACTTATCAATGCCAATTAATCGGGTATTGTGACGCGGGAATTGCCGGTTACGGCTGTGTTATATATCTTAGGTGTAACACTTTTAACAAAGTTAAGATCAGCCTAGTTAAAGCTAAGACTAAAGTTTCACCCCTTAAAGTGTTAACCATACCGCGTCTCGAATTATGTGCCGCTCTTTTATTAGCCGATACATTGAGCTCTCTTCAAACGCTCATAGATAAACTCCATATTGATAGCATAGTATTATTTTCAGATTCTACAATTGTTTTAAGTTGGCTTCGCACCCCACCTCATTTATTAAAAACCTTTGTCGCTCATAGAGTTGTTAAAATCACGGACGCCACACGTAACTGTCAGTGGCGACATATTCCTTCAGAATTAAACCCTGCTGATTGTTGTTCTAAAGGACTTTTCCCTAAAGACTTGATATCTTTCTCCCTCTGGTGGACAGGCCCTGAATTTTTAGTTAAACCTCTCGACGAGTGGCCCGTCGCCGATCAGGAATTACTTGATGAAAACAATCTCCCTGAAATAAAACTCAGTCACTCCTCTTTCTTAGCTTCATTGAATTCAACTTTTATTGAGTGGATTGAACAGTTTTCTTCTCTTTCTAAATTGCAGAGAGTGTTTTCATTTGTATTACGTTTTATTTTTAACTCTTCTAACAAAATTACCATTGACAAATACAATGTTTTAAAATTATATTTTTCGCACTCTATTGATATGAATACGGGAGCTTTACGACCTTTAGCCCTAAATTCGGCTTTACACATATTGATTATTTTAACTCAAAAGCATTATTTCTCTAAAGAGTTAGATTTATTACATAAGAAGCTTGAGTGTACTTCTAATGTGCAAAATTTATCTCCGTTTGTAGACACCCTAGGTATTTTAAGGGTGGGCGGCAGGTTAAAAAATTCGTTTTTACCTCCGGACGCAAAAAACCCGATATTACTCCCGAAGAACGCGCATATCACTAGGCTCATTATTAATCACTATCATTTATTGTATTTACACGCCGGACCTCGTTTTTTGCAATCTCTCCTCTCTCGTCGTTTTTGGATAGTTTCAGCTAGAAGTATCATCCGTAAGACAATCAGACAATGCTCTAAGTGTTTTCGTTTCTCTGCCAAACCGTTTCAACCCCTTATGGCCGATTTGCCTGAGTCCCGTGTACAACCTTCCAAGCCATTTTTTAAAGTAGGTTGCGACTTCGGTGGTCCTCTTATCATAAAAGAAAGCAAGCGCCGTAATAGCAAACTCTCCAAAGCTTACTTTTGTATTTTTGTTTGTTTAAGTACCCGCGCAGTTCACCTTGAGGCGGTTTCAGATTTATCCACAGACGCATTTCTCGCTTGTTTAGATAGATTTGTATCTAGACGCGGTGCCTGCGTCGAAATCATTAGCGATTGCGGTACCAACTTCGTTGGAGCAGCTCGTCATCTTAAAGAGTTGTATATTTTTCTCAAAAATTTAGAAGTACAAAATAGCTTAAACGATTCGCTTTCTAATAGGAATAATAATAATAATAATAATAATAATAATAACCATTTATTGTAAACATATCTTGAAATAGACATTACAAATATATACATAAGATATAATATAAAATGAACAAATATAAAAAGAATATATATATATATATTTTTTTTTTTTTTCTTTTTTTTACACATTACACATACATTTGACTTTTTTAAAATATTTTTTCTGATGCTTTTTTATTATTTATTTATTTTTATTTTATTTATTTATTTATATATATATTTCTTCTTTTTTTTTTTTTTTTTTTTTTTTTTTTTTTTTTTTTTTTTTTTTTTTTTTAGTTTACAAATCGGCATTTTGCCGTGGTAGTCGCCTTGTAAAGGCGCTGGGATTGGTTTTGAACCATCTGACCTATTTTTTTTTTTTTTTTTTTGCATGACCTACGTTTAATTAGTCTATAAGGTATTGCTGACAACCTGCTTCATCCTTCTCCACTCCATCCTATCCTGAGCTACTCGCTGCCAGGTTTCTCCTCCGCAAGATTTTCTCATCTCATCATCCCATCTGGAGCAGGGTCTTCCTACGGCTCTTTTCTTATCTCTCGGATACCATCCTATAATTTATTAATTGGAAATTTAATTGTCCGAGCGCCCCTCATTTTAATGGGATTAGTGAGGCCGGTGTTAAATCTACCAAATATCACCTTAAACGTATCATGGGTGAAAGACCATTTACTTTCGAGGAGCTTTCAACTATACTTTGCAAAGTGGAAGCTGTGTTAAATTCTCGTCCCCTCTGTCCGTTGTCTTCAGACCCCACTGAGTACGACTGTCTTACCCCTGGCCATTTTCTTGTAGGTGGACCACTAGTGTCGGTAATACAGCACAACGTTGAAGATACTCTTTCCAACCGTCTAAATAGGTGGCAACTTGTTCAACAAGTGACACAGCATTTTTGGAGACGGTGGTCGACCGAGTACCTGCATACTCTTCAGTCCCGCCCCAAGTGGACAACTAATAAAGCTAATGTTGCGTTGGGAGACCTAGTTTTAATATCAGATCCTAGAACCTCTCCTCTTCAATGGCCTACAGGACGGATAGAAGCATTGTACCCTGGGAAAGACGGCATAACCAGAGTGGCTTCAGTACGCACTAGAAGTGGTACCTACAAACGTCCACTTGTAAAACTTATACCCCTGCCCAAGCCAGCAGAGTCCTAATTTTTTTTTGGTTTTTAAATTCTTTTTCTTTGTTTTTCTTCTTTTTGACTTTAATTTGCTCCAGTGCCCTTTCTTTTAGGAAGATGGTTCTTCAATTTTGATTTTTTTTCTAGTACTTTCTTCATTTTTGTTTTGAGTCAACTCATTTGGAAGTGAGTTCACTTTTATAATTTCACTTCGAGGTTCTTCTGTTTCAATTTTGACAGATTTTCTTTTTTTTTGGAGTCGTTTGATTTCTTTTTCATAAAATTTAATTATAAATTTTGGTGGGCGGAAAATGTTGGGTCTTGTTCCTTTTTCTCCCTAGTTGAGTTTATCTTTTATATTTAATTATTTCCGAGGTTGTACTTATTTTACCCAATATTTTTCCCTTAATTATTTCTATTTAGTATATATATATATATCCATGTAATCATCCCAATGAGACTTAGCCTCGGGTCTTCGCGGGACGTATACCAGCGCTCCAAGCGCGGCGGTCCGAGGTGGAAACATTAGCTTTATCCGGACCCCCGCTCCTACTCTCGAGGACTCTCTCACGCCCGCGGGGAGAGTCGAGTTCGCATACTGGTGCCGGCCCAGTCACATCGTCTCCACGAAGTTTTGGTAAGTTCTCATCTATTTCATATAATATCTTTTATACTTTATCTTTGTGCAACCTCTAAGCTCTATCTAAACATATTATATGATATTTTATTTCTCATTCTTACCCCTCAATTAGGAGAACTTACCCTCTAATTTATTTCTAGTTTATACCTCTAAATTTTTTAGTCAAATTTTCTAGAGTATCTCCTAGTCCATCTCCAATAAACCGGAGCTAAGATACTAATCAACTATAGTAATTTACAATTATTAAAGTCGGGAAAAAATTGTACTGTAAAGGCGGAGACACACCTGAGCACTCGCCCCGAATGAGCATGCGTTTCCGTTCGGCTCGTCCTCTCCATATTCGGGGCGAACGCATGCTCATTCGGGGGCGAACGCATGCTCATTCGGGAGCGAATGCATGCTCATTCGGGGGCGAACGCATGCTCATTCGGGAGCGAATGCATGCTCATTCGGGGCGAATGCTCAAGTGTGTCACCACCTTAACGTTTAATAATATTTTCAAAAATGTTGATACAGTTTTCAACACAAATTAAATTTAACCTCGAAAAACCAATAAAATCAACAAATGGAAAAACGAGATAAGTGAAATATCTATAGGGGATAGTTTATTACGAGATTTTTGGTATCTGTTGTCTCCTGTCCTTGAATATATTATAAGCTTTTTTTTATTTCAGTTGTCTTGCTAGAAAATCCATCAGTTTGAGGATTAATCATATAAAGGTGGTGACACACTTGAGCATTCGCCCCGAATGAGCATGCATTCGCCCCCGTATGAGCATGCGTTCGCTCCCGAATGAGCATGCGTTCGCCCCGAATCGCTTAGATATAGAGAGGACGAGCCTAACGGAAACGCATGCTCATTCGGGGCGAATGCTCAGGTGTGTCTCCGCCTTAATATAAGGTAAAAATAACAGAATCTTTATTCAGACAAAAATATATTTTCTTTTAGACCATTTTTAGTTCTTTCATGATTCTTTCTCTCTTTTCAATCTTAAATTTAAAATTATAAGTAAACACACCCATCCAGATCTAATACAGATATTATTTATTTACATAGAAAGAACCGATACTATTTTTTAGTTATTTTAACTGTAAATATTGGAAAATGTTTTATTGAATAGACCAAACAGCTAAAACCTAGGGCAACAACTGAATACACATAATACAGGGTGCGGCAGGTGTGACGCATGGGTTTGAAGAGGGAATAAATCAAAAAGTTTAAAAGTTAGAGACTTATTTTTTTTTTTTATTCGACTACATACATAACCCCATTTTTAAAGTTATTTCTTGAATATGACATCAGAAAGATGGCGACCTTCAGCAGCAATACACTGATCACTGATATAGTCGATTTCTGAAGTTTTGTACTGCTTTTCGGCACATTTCAAGGGGTATGGCATTGACTTCCTCGGTAATTCTGGTCTTCAGATCTTTCAAGTTGCGTGGACGGTGTCTGAAAACCATTTCCTTTAAATAGCCCCACAGAAAAAAATCGCAGATGCTTAAATCTGGTGAGCGCGCTGGCCACCCAATGTCGCCCCTCAGAGACACCAGCCGAGCGGGGAACATTTGTCTCAATTTCGTCATTGAAATTTGAGCTGTATGAGCTGTAGCTCCATCTTGCTGGAACCAGGGGTCCCGAATATTCGTCTCTTCAGCCAGTTCCAGTAATTGGGGCTCTAAAAAGTTTTCCAACATGAAAACATATCGATTAGCAGTCACAGTCACGGTTTGTCCGTTGTCTTAAAAAAAAATAGGGCCCAATGATCCCAAATTGGGAAATGGTACACCATACTGTCACTTTTGGAGAGTGAAGAGGTCACTCGTGAAGTTGTTTTGGGTTATTTGGAGCCCAGTAACGAACCCTGAAACCCCTTGAAATGTGCTGAAATGCAGTACAAAACTTCAGAAGACTATATCAGTGTATTGCTGCTGAAGGTCGCCATCTTTCTAATGTCATATTCAAGAAATAACTTTAAAAATGGGGTTATGTATGTAGTCGAATAAAAAAAAAAATAAGTCTCTAACTTTTAAACTTTTTGATTTATTCCCTCTTCAAACCCATGCGTCACACCTGCCGCACCCTGTATATAAGGTAACAAGCACCGTAAATCCACACTGTACTTTAACAATACTTCGAGGGTCTAGGAAAATAAAGTAGAAAAAATACCTCACCTTTTTCATTATTTAGACGAGGGGGGTTGATTATTGCCTTGTTTTTATTAGTTATTTCTATTTCGAAGCAATTTAATGTGTATATCACGCACTCTTACTATCCACACACTTTAAGGATTAAACATTTACCTAGGATATTTTTATTGCTATAAATATTAAAGGTAATTATAACTTTTTCTTCTCTAAGTATTTTCTAATATTTAAAAGATAAAGTTAATCTCAAAACAGATTTTTTCATTGACTATAGTAATTACTATTATCGTCTTGATTAAATAAGCAGATTTTAGATTAAGTAATTCTTTTATTCAAAGGGTTACAATTGAGAGTTCTATGACCTCATTTAGTGGTTGAATTTTCAGGTCTCTCATCCATTTCCATTGATTCCCATTTTTCTTTAGGTATTCCATTAAACTATTATCAGAATGTGAATAATTCACATCCTATCCCTAGTTCGGTAGCCTCCGGATCGAAGGCACTTAAAAACCCTTTCAATGTTGTTCTAACCTTGTTACGCTCTAAAAAGCATCGACTCGATTAAGGCTCGTTTCTGGAATACGTGAATAAGAAAAAAAAAATGATCTTCTGAACTAAATTGTATTAGATTTATATGCATTGGAGGAGACTGGTACATTATGGCGGAGGTCCAGGCCTCCTCATTTCCATGTTATGTACTGGGTGTATTGTAGGCCTTGAAGTAGAAGAGAATATAACAACCCTTGGGCTCCAAGTCTTGGCTGAAGTCCTAATAGTCTCTCTCATGTATTCTGACCGCTCTCGCTTAACACACTGCAAGCCTTTGTATGCTGTTGCTTACTGAGTAGTGTCAGTATTTTGAAATATTGAAATGGCTAAATGCTCCACCACCTCGAGTTCCACAAATATTACAACCACTCGAAACTATTGCTGTATTTAGCATCACTTTAGTGTCTCTTATATGTCCTGATGCAAATACAACGCCACATCTATTACTTTAGCTATCTAAACATCTGAACGTTTCCATACATATACATGTGCATACATTAAATTTGATTATACAGCTATATATAAGACTTGCTATCTGTCCTTATACGAGGATGCTTTCAAGTCTTGGTATTTTCATTTATAGAAATATACATGTTCTAGACATTAATGACGTCATTGTTTGCAAAAGTAATTTGTCACTCTTCATATTTGCTAAGGAAGAAAAAACACAAAATATTATTCTTAACTTAAACAGCATGGTAAGAAACAAAGTCAATCCAAAGCATTTAATTCTGAATTTTGGCAAGATATTGGATATCTGAAATTGGAATATCAAATCGTTAAGAAAGAAGAAGGAAGAACTCACAGCATACGGAGAACGAATGTATAATGTATTTGAACTCGCTCCTAAGCCGCCACTTTCAGTTTTAGAAAATATATTCTGATCTTCAGATCAATACTGAATCTATAGACATATTAACAAACCATAAATTCTTAAATTTTAAAGAACCATTAAAATAATAGACCTAATGACCTAACAGATATTTTTTCTAACGCTATCAGGAAAATTAAACAATATGGAACCAACAATAGCTTATCATAGATTGTACGCCAATACATTTTGGAAAGGTTGGAGTAAAAAACGTTAAAAGAGTTGTGATAAGGAAATAGACTAAAGAGAATGTGTTTTTTATATAAGTGTTGCTTACAAATATAATAAGTAAACTACTATATTGTAGTTGGACATTTAGTGAGCTCAGGTGGTCCAAGCGATTAATTGGGAAAAAGGAATTCCATCAGCTGGCTAGAACGAAATAATGGAAGGAAAATAAATAAAATATATGGACACAATTGTGTATTGTGTACGTGTGGCTGTTTGTATTGTGACGTATGGATATACGAAGATGGATTTTATTTATCAGATAAATAATTAATTAAATAAAATAGAGTTAATTAACAATATACTAATAAGAAATAAACACGAATAACTTCGAAAAATTATGTGTTGATTTAAAAATAATGAGATGCATTTCAAAGTTAGGTTTTCTGCATGTGCAAGAAGATTTAAGGTGAGCTAAAGGAATTATTATAGAGCCATCTGTAGGCTGTTTGACTATCCATTTACATGAAAATCAGAGGAGTAGTTTAAGATTAAGTGTTAAAGAAAATGCATGCTCAGAGGTATCAATGTTCGGTGAAGATTAAAGTTGATATGGGATATGGGACTATTTTTGACATCCAATACAAATTCATCGGACAAGTATAGTTTTCACATGAGTTTTCTCAAAAAAGTGTACGGACAAACCGACAAGCAGATAAGATGAAATGTTCCCTGACGTTAAAAAACACATTAAGGTTAATAATAATAATAATGGAATAATGGAATAATAATGGAATAAGGAAATAATAATGGGAACTCAATTTTCTAGTATAACTATACTAAGAAAAATGCATTTATAGTTATAATACCTCAGTACATTATACAGTAATACCTACTAAAAATAGGTCCGAGAAAACTCAGACAAACATTCTCAAATACGAGTTCATAATTACGTAACCCAGTGTTTTCCATAATTTATTAGTTTTCATGTTTTCATAGATTAGACATTTAATTATTCTTTAATATTTGTTCAAATTTTATCATAAAAACTACTTCTCCTCGGTGGGGAATCGAACCCGGCCTGTCTCCGTATCCACGTTTAAAGCTATTTTCTCAGGAACTAGATAATATATAGGGAAAACGAAATATATCGTTAGATTCGTAATTAAAAGGACTACATTTTAGAATTTTTTAATCAAAATTGTCAGAACCGTTTTCAAGAAATAATTTTTTTTTCACGTTTTTTCAGAGATTTTGGGGGTAGTGCCCCCAAATTTGGAGCTAAAATTCATTTCTCCATTTCGCCACGGAATATGATTTTTCCGAACATGTATGCCAAATTTCGTCAAAATCGGCCCAGTAGTTTAGGCTCCACGCGCCTCCTCAGACGCCAGACAAATGACAGACTGACGACGTACAGATATTTTTTAAAAACCACTTTTTTGGACTCAGTGGACCTCTAAACGTGTAAATTCATAAAATCTCAATACAGAAATTTTGTGCCATCACAATACTTTTTCTTTCTATGAGAAAGTAAACATGCACGCTCCCGCTTCTTCACGCTGTATCTCGAAAACGGTTGATCGTACGAAAAAATGTATATAACCAAACTTGTTGGGAATACTGTTTTAAGTAAGTTTTGTTATAACTTCTTCAGACCTCAGACTAACCGAAAGCGAGATTTTCGCAAAAAACTGATTTTCCTGACCTTTGACCTTCGACATCTCGAGACGCACAAGGGTGAGCATATGAGACTTTTTGGTGCTTCATTAGAACATCGTAACGAAGGTCTGTGCAAAAATTCAGCTTGCTTTCTCTCATTCCGCAGAGGAAGTCTTATTTCCCTGGACTAAAAATTCAGTTTTGATGGACACATGGCGCAAAGATGAATTGGTACAAGACGAAACTAAATATATATTTGTGCTCAGGGCCCTCCTCTATCATTTAATATCCCACATGAGGCATTTCCGTTAAAAAAATGTTTTCATTAAACTTCAACCCCTGGTTTTTGAGGGATTTTTTGGAGCAACCTTATATTTTCTTTTGTTTGGATTATCACACATAACTAAATGTTTTAAATTTTTATGTTGGGTACATTCGGAGATCAGATGAGTTACAGACAGACAAGAGCGGGAATGTATAATTAAAAACAAGTTTCTCATTTCAAGCATACTCGTATATCGTTTTTAGGCATTTGCAGATACTTCTCAAAACCCTTATGCCTAGGGTGATGCGTCCGTTTGTCCGTCGCTCTTTGGTTCATAGGGCCCGAACCGTTTAAGCTAAAAGGCTGAAATTTGAAACACTTGTGCAACTTTTGGACCCAATGACAGGAAAATATACAAAAGTTTAAATAAAATTTAAATATGCGTATGCGCAATTCGCAAAAATTTGGTAAAGCACTATATTAACGGCTGGTCCTAAAATTTCGAAATAAATCATGCTAATACCTTATTGTGGGGTCGATGAAAATTCCGAGAAAGCATTATTAATTTTTTAAAATTGGCAATTTTGTGCTCGATAATGTGAAGTGCGCCCAAAATTATACCTAATGGTCAAGCGATGAAAATTTCCTAAAAAATGTATTTTATCTTGCGTTATTACCGATAAAACATTGTGACCCCCCGGGGGATCGAACCAGGGACTCTTGAGGTCTAAGAAAAAAATCACAATTATATCACGGGTATGCTTAATCATCTATGAAACCCTATATTCCCTATGTTTTTTTTCCTCTTTTTTATGGTGTAATAAAGTTGCGCGGTGATCACAGAATCAGCCAGACATATCTATACATCGAAGTTGAAAACTATGTTTCACAAATAAGGCTCTTATTTTAATGACAAATAGTAATATATAGAAGTTCAGTGGTGCACTGACGTAGATGTGTTGTTTTGAAAGATATTTTTATAGGGCTTGTTTTCAAGTAGAAGGTTTTCTCTTTAAATGATCTATCTACTTAGAAGTATATTTGTCTCTGTCCACGTCTGGATTAGGGATCTCAAGAGAAAGAGCAAAAGCCAAGGATTTCAAAACAAAGGAAGCACGTAGAAAAGAAGGAACGAAAGAAAAAGAAAAATAAAACCATTGTATTTTTCCTATAAAAAGAGCTTTTCCAACCAATTTTCCGGAGGGCTATTTATTACTTCATTTGTTCTTTTCAGACTTCCTTCCTTCCGTGACCTTACATTAAAATGAAGAACAAGAAAAATATTTATGATTTTTTTTGTAATCTCAAGTAGAATAATTAAAAAACTTATATATATATATATATATATATATATATATATATATATATATATATATATATATATATATATATATATATATATATATACAAAAGTGAAACATTACTTTAATGCATAGCTCTTTTAAAAAAAGAAGAATGGTATCAAATATTATATATATATATATATATATATATATATATATATATATAATATATATATATATATATATATATATATATATATATATATATATATATATATATATATATATATATATATATATATATATATATATATATATATATATATATATATATATATATATATATATATGTTACGGATAAAGCAAGGATGAAAGATAAACCTAGGTTTAACCGGTTAATGTGGGGATTAGCAAGGCTTGATGGCTAAAGCCCGCAGAGCTTCCAACGCTACCAGCTTTAACCGGCTAAAACTGGGTCTAACCAACCCTAGTCGGTTAAAGCTCGAACTTACGTTATATTTGCTTATAAAGCAATATATTATGAGGTAATACAATAAGTAAAGTAAACCCTGAATAAGAACATTAATTTATTAATAATAAAAAAATTAAAATTAAATTAATCAGAGGTATTTTTATTTTTATTTATTATTGCAAGATAAACTTGAATGACATTTAGAGTTACATAAAATATTTGCAGCTTTGCAAAGACATTTTTTGGTTCCGCATTTTGTTTTACAATGGCACTTTTTAAATCCTTGACCACCGGAAGTTGATTGTAGATTTGCAAGTTGCCGTAAGGACTTGTTCTCCTCTGAAACATCTCTAATGTTTACAAATTGAGATTCACATACAGCAAATTGATTTCTTGAAAACATTTCAGGAATAGTTCCTTTCTCATAACCTAACTTATACAATCCATTCTCATTACATTCAAGAACTGTTAAGTTAAGGAGAGAGTTAAGTTAAGGTAGTTTGCCAACAAAGTGGTTGAAAATTTAACGTCTATGTGGAAAGGGTTAAAAATAATACATGGGAAACCACGTCATAGCCAGAGCCAAGGTAGCCTCATCCAGGTCATGAGCATATTCTGAACATCTTGGTTTGCCCTTTCCAACGCTACCTGCAAATCTACAATCAACTTCCAGTGGTCAAGGATTTAAAAAGTGCCATTGTAAAACAAAATGCGGAACCAAAAAATGTCTTTGTAAAGCTGCAAATATTTTATGTAACTCTAAATGTCATTCAAGTTTATCTTGCAATGATAAATAAAAATAAAAATACCTCTGATTAATTTAATTTTAATTTTTTATTATTAATAAATTAATGTTCTTATTCAGGGTTTACTTTACTTATAGTATTACCTCATAATATATTGCTTTATAAGCAAATATAACGTAAGTTCGAGCTTTAACCGACTAGGGTTGGTTAGACCCAGTTTTCGCCGGTTAAAGCTGGTAGCGTTGGAAGCTCTGCGGGCTTTAGCCACCAAGCCTTGCTAATCCCCACATTAACCGGTTAAACCTAGGTTTATCTTTCATCCTTGCTTTATCCGTAACATATATATATATATATATATATATATATATATATATATATATATATATATATATATATATATATATATATATATATATATATATATATATATATATATATATATATAATATTTGATACCATTCTTCTTTTTTTAAAAGAGCTATGCATTAAAGTATCGTTTCACTTTTGTACTATAACCACAATTTATAATGTGTAACCAAGAAAAATAATGTGAGGGGTAGATAATTACTTTTTTTAACTTAAATTATAGCTAAATACCCTAATTCATAATTACATTTTTAATTCGTATATCTTTTTCTTATGCCAGCAAATACATTTTTCTTATTTTGATTGTTAAATTATAAATGTATATTTATTACACTGCATCAAAATATTAAGGAAATATGGTCTCCCTCATGTATTACTGATATACAATGCTAAACGTTTTACTTTCTTAAATAAAAATAAATATATTTTTTCTCTTTTTACTGGTCTTATATTACTTTGCTTTGTAAGTTTCATCGCACACCTATTACCCCAATTTTTAACCACTTCCCGTCTTTCAATCTTTCCCAAATTTTGCACATGGAAACAATTTAGGTGAAGAATACAGAAACCAAAAAAAAAAAAAAAAAAAAAAAAAAAAAAAAAAAAAAAAAAAAAATTGTTGAAAATAAGACCAGTTTTTAAAATTGGTATTTTTATATTATTACACAATCTTCTTACTATTTTGTATTACTAAAAAAAAATTATATTTTTTCCAACCTCTATTTATCGAAATTATCTAGAAAACCGGGGTTAAGTAGATACCTCTGTTTAGTATCCTCCCTGGAACAAAACCTTATTTTTTACAAATAATCTTCTACTGCCCATGAGATTGGTTATATAATGGTTCTACTGTGTTTAAAATAAGGCCTCAAGTAATTATTTTTAAAACACACTGTCATTAATTTTGTTAAAAAATATTATGATGATTGTAATTGTAATTTTTGACAAGAGCGCAATAATCGCTAAAAATTCAAAACGTTCTAAAAGTCTGAATTAAGTGATCGTTATTGTCAACAAAAAGGACAGAATAGATTGGCCGTAGCACGTTATGGTAATTCCAGGTGGCAACTTACTACTGTCACCATGGCCAATTATCTACTCAAACAACTGAATCATAATTCGTATGAACCGAAACATACGGAATTAAGTCTGACCCACCATGCAGATGCCTGACCGCACGAGCCATCATGTCACCTAATCAAACAGCACAATTACCATAATGTCACTCTGTAGAAACCACCCGAAGCTACAATAATACTGTCATTTTTCCACGCCTAATTACAACTCAGCTCGTGCCCTTCAGTGACACATGGGGGATGGGGACGCTAATAAAGGGTTGCACGGATGCTTCCCGTCAAGATGTTCCACATCCATACTGACCGGTAACCCCAATTGACCGTCAAGTAACAATTCTCGTCTTGAAATTACTGTAATTTTATATTTTACCGTTTCATCTCATATTTATTAAACTGGCAATTTAAAATTACTGTGATTAAACTGCTAAAATCTAATTTAAAATAACTACGGGCAATATTTTATAATAACAAAAGTTAAAGTTTTGATTTTTCTTGCTAATTCAATTTGTTCCAGGATTTTGTTGACAGTTGACATACCAAGCTTCCCTATATTAAAAAAATCTGTTCCTTTCCATCATTGTGTCAGAATATAATCTTTGATTGTAACGACCATTTTACGATTATTTTACTAATTATTAGTTAATGTCAACGAAATTCGGCATATCGCCTGCATGAACTCATTCTAAAAATTTCTTATAGATCATAGTAAATCATCTAGAAATATCATCCTATTTTACTTACTGATAACTAGTGATAACTGCTTGTTTGAATGCTTAATGGAATCTGGTATATGAAGCAGAAATCCATATTTCTATAAAACAGTTAATCTCTTTTAGTGGAGGAGAGAAGTACACTAGAGAGAATTAAAAATTAGGGGATGTGTGTAGACATATTAGTATACCTGACTAATTCAGATTTACCCAGTTAATGCTAGATCTGCTCTGGTAAAGTGGTTGTTTATTCTTTGTCTGATGAAAGTGATATAAGAAGTAAAACAAAATCTCAGTAGTAAGGGATCCAAATGTTTAATTCTAAATAGAAAATTAGAAGGATAAAGACTGATTTACTGTGCAGGCACTCATCCTGGTGACTGGAACCAGTCCTCAGCCAGTAGTACTGGACTTCGACTCAGCCCGGTTTAGTAGTACTGGGCTTCGACTGAAACTTATGTTTAGTGACATAACATTTTTATTAAGGATGATAAAAATATTCTTAAAGAAATAGCGGAAAAATTACTAAACCTCTTACTTTCTCGAGTGGCTCCAAATTACTAGTTATTAACATTATAAATACTGTTATGAAGCCTTAACACTATAAGCTTGGTAATTAAGGAATATTCTGTCAAAGAAGGAAGAGGATTCGAGAAGTTATAATTTGTATAAGGGTTCAACTGCTTTAGTGGTCACTCAAAAGGAACTTATTGCTAGGGCCAGGTGACTCAAGGAAGTATGCAAATCCACTTTAATGCTTTTCATTAAGGCATTTAAAAAGGGATATTATTCAGAAAAGAAAGGATAAAGATGGTTATAGGAAGCAGGTCTCTGAGGTCCTTTGCCCTGAGCGCTGTCAAGCGGTACCTACTAGAACTATTGTAATAATAGCGAGCTGTAGATTTCACGCTCGGTTTAACAGATAAACCCTTTGCCTCGTCATGTGTTGTACTGAATGCTAAGTGTGACGACATATGTTTCATCCACTCATAGTGTCCAACACTTAATTTCTCTACTCGTTCTCAATTGAAGTAAACAAAACATTCGTTAACCCCTTCTGACATCGGCTCCTGACTGCAGGTAAAACTACAAGTACCGTTTGTTTACAAAACATTCGAATGCGGGCTTTGCCAGTTTTATATTTTTTGCAATTAACTAAGAAGAACATTTCTTTCTCAGATTAAAAGAAATGTTCTTAAAAAAATAAGTACTCTAAAAGTTTAAAATAATAATTTTAGTTTCTTCTTTTTCATCTATTAATATCCTCATCATTTTTAATTCAAAGTAATTCAAACTAAAAACCCTTTTTTAATGTAGGTAAACAATTTGGTACCTGTTGTTTTGAACAAATTATAAGTTATTAGGGAACAAGAAACAAAATGTTAATTTTTAGAGATCATTTCAAACGATTTCATGTTTTCACCGGACTTCAATTTAGGATATTAAGAAAATAAGAACAATCTTAAAATATTGCCTAGGCCAAGGAAATAAATATTTTCATATTTACGCGTGTAAACAATACTGTTATGCATGTTGTAGGCTTGGTTTCATCGAAAAATATCGAGTAGGACTAAAGTTATTAACTATTTTATAAAAAATAAATAAAATCTAAGAATTTAGGTTGAATAAATATTATAAAGTGACATGACAAAATTACACAGCTCCAGGGTACTAAGTTGTATGATCTACTCCATAACATTTATTTTTATAAAAAAGAACTTAATGTAAACCATATGGAAAATATAAATTAAATAAGTCAGAAAATGTTTTTAAATTTAAACGTGCTGAGTGGTTTGAGAAAGAAAATGTTTGAGTTTCTGAGAGACGAAGACTAGAGAGGGAAGACAGACAAACATCATCATTTTCGTGTACTGGGTAAATTAGACCTAGTAGATTTTTTACATTAACCCTAGAACAACTCACACATTTTTTTTTTTACGTAAACTCCACACAGGGGTCAGTGAGATCCCAATTAATAAATGGGTTAAATTAATTAATTAAAGATTTTCTTTTTCAATTATTTATATATTTTTGTAAATATAATTTGTCATACTAAAAATACCATTTAATTTTGACCAAAACAAATAAGGATTTTAAAATTAAATAGTATACATATACATTTTCATCAAACGTTTTTTAGAAAAATTTGTACTTTAAAAAAAAATATATATAAAATTTTGTGTTCGTTAGATTGGGTTAATATTTTTTATTTATATTATATTAGGAGTTTTTTTACTAAAAATAGGAACAAAAATTATAATAAAAATGATATAAGTTAAGCATTTTTGGCCTTAAATCGTTACAGTAATCCACTAAACCTTCAACTTAAATGCAGTTATATACGTCTACTAATAGTAATAAACGTTTTATTTTGGAATTTTTGACAGACTTATACATTTTAGCAGCCCAAAAAAAAAATATAAAATAACTTTTTTAATACAATAAAAAAATAAGTCTGTTAACAGTGGTATATGAAACAATTACGTAAATGCCCCACAGGGGTCTATGGGACCCCAACTCTAGTTCTAATGGAAACAGAAACTAAGGACATAGATATTGTTATCAGTATAAACACAGAAAGGTTCAAAGGTAAATTAGAAGGGAGTCTAGGTTTAGAGAAATACAAATAAAACAAAAAAAACTTGATTTTAGTTTGTATGGGGTCTGTGGGACCCCAATAAGTTGTTCTAGGGTTGACATTAAATAGACTCCTAACTAAGATTCGGAGAGTATTTAATTGATAGTAATAGAATGATAATAAAAATAATAATAATAATAATAATAACCATTAGTACAGTAAATCTGTAAATTTGTGCGGCAAAAATTTGAGGCTGATTTTTTTTCGTGGATCACTTGGGACACATGAGAAAAGCTTAACTCCAACTTTTTGGGAACATCCGGACGGCGGAAATACAGGGTACAAAAGTAAAAAAAAGTATATACCCTTCATGATGCATGTCGTTGAAAAGCTCTTTAAGAGTACAGTAATTTTTATTATGTTCACTTTTGTCATATTTTAAGGGGGGGGGGGGGGGAACAGGAAAAAATGCTTCATAATTTAAAAAAAATTTAAATAATACTATTAGTAGAGTCAATCTGCCGTGATAAAAGGCTATCTGCGACAAAATTCGAGGAACCTTGTATTACATAAATCGATGATTCAATTTTTTTATTATTTTTTTGTCTCCACTTCCTCTTTTTAGGGTCCGTAGGCAAAACCAAGGACCCTTATATTTTCCTGCGTGTGTCTGTCCGTCCGTCCTGTCGCCTGCTCTCATGGCTACACCTTTCGTCCGATCACTTTGAAATTTGGCATGCATGTGTCTTGTACCTGCCCACATATTTTAAAAATATAGGGACTTAAAAAAAATTTTTTTTTTAAAAAAAAATTAGGGTAAAAAGACTTAAGGGTTAAAATTGTTTAATTTTTTTTCGACACCGTGAGGGGTATCATATGAAAGGGTACGTCGAGCTGTTTACAAAAATATATAATTCTCTGGTTATAACTTTGATTGGGCGAGCTTAGGCAAGTTTGAAGTGGTTGTGAAACGTGTCCCCCCACTCTATCTCGCTTATGTGAAGTGCAAAAAATCTTAAAAAATTCCTGAACATTTTTCGACTAAAAGTAAAGACACCACTTTTTGGAAATTTCTAAAAAAATATTATTTTATTTTTTATTGACAATATACTTTTTTTTGTAACTATGGACTTTTCGATGTATTTATATGGTTGTAGTCCGGTTCAGTGGCAAAAAAATTCTTTATCAGAAGTTTGTTTATGTGTTTTGAGAATAGCAGACACATAAGATAGTTCAAAGTAAGCTTTTTAGCATTTTTGAAAACACCATCAATAGGGTACTACTTAAACTATACAGGGTTTCCTACGGACCCTCGCTGTGTGCTGACTAGCACGCACTTGACCTGTTTATTTGCTAGTTGATCGCCCGCTGAGGAATTTCCTGCTGATTCTGCTTTTCTCACAAAGGTACTTTTGTCTTTTTCTCTGGTTGACGTTGAAGGCAAAAGTACGACTTGAGAGGGAAAGTCAAAGTCAGGATCCTCAAGGAAATCTGCAATTTTCTCCGCCGTAGTGTTTGCAATCAACTCAGCATGGGAGACTCGCCTTCCTGCACCTGCAAGCTGCACCCGAATTATTTATTTTGCAGTCGCAGGCGCAATGAGTTTCATGAGAATTTCCGGTACTCCGGTACCATTTGTACTAAATGTACACAAATGATTTCACAATTGTGTTTCTGCACTAAATAAAGCGCGTATACAAATTTTCATTCATATCGGATCAAAAATAGTAATATTTTTAATTTTTTACTAATATAAAACCATTTTCTCCTGTTTTTCCATATTACCCCCCTCATAAATGAAAATATGACAAAAGTGTATATATATTACAACAATTACTGTACTCGTAGAGAGCTTTTCAACGATATGCATCATGAAAGGAATATACTATTTTGACTTTTGTACCTCGTACTCCGTACTTCCGCCGTCCGGATATTCCAGAAAAGTTAGAGTTCAGCTTTTCTCATGTGTCCCAAGCGATCTACAAAAAAAATTTAGCTTCAAAATTTTTGCGCAGACAGCTTTTTATCACGACAGATTGACTGTACTACATTTATTTTGCTTAATCACAAGTTTATATTTTCTTTTTTTAATTTTTTAAGAAATATTTGCAAATTCAGCGCATAACTTGTGGCAACCACAGTTATGCGGTAATGGAATGAATGATCATAATATAGCCCTCATTCTATTTTAAGATAGTCTTTGAAAGCAAAACTATTTAGACATTTAATTTAATTGCTAGGCCTACATGATAATAGGAAATATGGGGGTGAAGGCTATTTTATTATTATAACACAGGCATTTTGTTTATCTTTTTGATTTACCACCTGTTAAATTATACCAATAATTTAAATTATGCCAATAATCTATATTACAGCTATCGCTCCTTATTTATCATGTGTATTGAAACAAGTACAATTATACTGTACAAGACAAATGATTCTAAATAATCAAATACTATCTTTATCTAAGTTCCAAAAAATACTTCACTTTATTTCTAAAAAAGTAATTATCTTGTTATTAACTTATCTAAAAGTTAATGAAACTTAAAACTATTAAAATTATTCTCGGTTTCTAAAGTTTTGATTTACAGTTATTAAATCAAGTGTCCATATTAATTTGGTCGAGATAAAACTAATAAATTTTAGATGTCGTTTTAATTAAAACTAAATCAATAAATATAAATGTTAATTAAAAAGTTAATCAATAAATTATTTATATTTAGCAGCCGATTGCGGATTTAACATATTGTACGAGTATGCCTGAACAGTAGTTTTCTAACAAACTCTACAGCAGTAATAGTGAATAAAGTAAAACATGATTCTTACTGTACATCGTCGTTTTATCACATTCAATGTTCATGTATAGTCAACGTCTTGGGTAACATTTTTGTCTCACCTTGTAGAGAACCCTCCCTAAATTATACGTGACGTCTTTTTAGCCACGGAGTTTAAACAGTTGAAACAAACCGCAGAGTACAATGCTAAATGGCCGTGAGGTGCTATAATTCAAAACCCATAAAGAAATGACCCTAAGGGCTATAAATATAGAAGCTATTATGAAGGTAAGTATAGCTATGTCTACGTCTATGGTTGAGTCTAGCCGGCTTGTTGGTACTGCAGTGAATAGCGAAGGGAGCCACCAGGTGTGGTCCACCGTGGTAAATTATTTATTTATTAATAGCCACCCTTCCAACTGTTGCAACCCAGACACACTGATGATGTCCGCACACTGTCCTAGCTATCTCTTCTCGCACCGCTGAACTGGATATTATGATATATGCAAACCGTTTCATACCCCTTCCATTTTAAGCTTTTTAGATTAATATCTTACCAAAAACAGTTGTTGCATCTATGTTTCGCGAATAGCCACAATTGCTAACCTTAATTGTATTTTATTATAAAAATAAAAAGGCTCTTAACAGCAAGATTAATGTTTTTAATTTAATAATGTCATCAAGGAATCGTATCTTAAATAAATCACAATAGCCTGTAATAATATAATTTTGCAAGAACTGTTGTTCTGATTTACTCTTCTAATTCTATTAAAATAGTAGCTAAGAATATATAATATCCGGTTTAATTATTTTTTTCGTCAATTCACATTATAGAAACTTTTTGTTTGCATAAAAACTTTGAACACGCATGTTCGCTTCCACAAGCAAACCGAATATTACTGATCCACTTAGATTATTCTGAAACACTAAATTTTTGACTTATCTAAAAAAAAACTACTCGTCTGATTTTAATGTAATTTTGATGGTATATTATAAATAGTCCACAGCTGGTTCCATATAAAGTTCAACCTTCTAAGCATAAGTTAAGATATGAAGCGTTAGTAGAGGTCATCATGAAGTGTTAAAATAAAAAAGTCTCTATGTAAAGAATACTTAATAAAGTTCAGAAGAGCTTTCAGCCACTATAGGGCCATCATCAGTGCCGAAAATTGAAAATTCTTAATTAAAACATTGGAAGATGGGAGTCAACAAGGAGAAGGATGGGCGTCAATTTCATCACCTCTAAGATTGATTTCTCATCAACATGCACTATACCTTTAAAAGTACTCATCCAATTTTGAAGATACATTTTACCAAATTACCGGTAAAGAAGATTTCAAAATAGAAATGACATGACTTCATAACGAGGTATTAATTTATTGCTTCCGAGCTTACCGAAGGTAACGGAAGCTACGAGTATGTGATCGTTCTGAAGAACGAAAAAGTTTTAGGTCTCCGATTTCAAAAATTCCAAGACAGAAATCCGTTTCAGACATCAGGGAACATTTTTGGTTCTGAGTCTGTCTGTCGGTCTGTCGTTCAATTTTTGCGAACCAACTTATCTTAAAAACTACACGTTCAATTTTAATAAAATTTGGGTGTTAGGTCATAATTAGCCCATTGTTGATCCCATATAAGTTTCAACCTTCTGCGCCTATTTATTTCTCTTCCACATGCGCCCAAACATACATTTATTTTTACCTATAGCTTCAAAAATACTTATCTGATTTGAATAAAACTTTTATAGTTTATCGAAAGTAACCCGCAGATAGCCCCAGATTAATTTGAACCGGCTCAATTTGACTGGGCTGCGCTCTTTAACTTTTGCTAAATTGATACTTTAATTCGTGTAAAAAATTAAAACAATTTTGACAGATTAAAAAAACGGGGGAAACAATTAAACCAATTAAATATTAATGGCTTGTAAAAGCATAAATTCAATAAAGTACGTGGATAGGATGCGAGGAAGCTATGTGCCACACCAATTGGCAGTTTATTTTAAATAATGACTGTACCTAATAAGAAAAGAAACTTTTTGCAGGTTTGAAGATATCCCAATTAATGGATGGAATATCGCACCTTTTTTATAAAAAAAGGTTTTTATTAATAACCCCTTGGGGAAGACCCAAGTAAAAAATATATTAATATATATCTTACGATTGCCATAATAGTCACAATACAAATTATAGCTAACTGAATTGGTTATAGATTTGTTGTTGTACATATCTTAAATATTTTTCTCCTAAGAATTAGACTTATTTAGTTCAGAAAGAGTGAAAAGTCAATATTTCAACCTTATTAATCTTCTTCCCACGCGATACAATACTAGGAGAGGCCCCTCTCATCTTCTCTGGGGCTGGCGCCTATGTTGATGTCCTTTTCCACAATCGATTTAGAAAGAGGATTCTCTCCGTCCGAATCAAAACAATAATAAATGATCTAGTGGATTTTAAGTTTCTTATTTTGTGATGATGTCTCTAGCTATGGGGTTGAATTACATGTTCAAAAAAAAAAATAAATAAATAAATAAAAATAAAAAAATAAAAAAAATAAATTCGTACCTCTTTATGTAACTTATATTTTCAACTGTCAGGTAAATAATTTAATACTTATGCTTTTCTGTTGACCAAGTCACTGTTTATAAACGTTATTATTTGTTTCAACTAATTATTCTCTCTCACCCTTTCTTTTTCCTTTTTTCGCAAAAATAAAAGTTGTTCACCTAGATCTATTTGCTTTTAGATTCAAACCATACCTTTTATATACTTGCGTAACATCCACTTAAATAAAAAGTACACAATTAGAATTCTGTTCTATTGCTTTTATCTCAGTGACATTCTATCCTTAATATATCCAATTTTTCATGTTAGTTAAGGATTCTGAGTTATACATAACCCAGGTAGTATATGTTGCATATGTATAATGTAGCCTCTAAGTATTTTTTTAAAAGGGTAAAAAACGTTTGGCAAACTTGCTGGCACGCACTTGGGAGCAATTGCTCCAGTTTAGTATTTGATGTGACTCAGTAAAGTTTAATGTTAGATATTTATCTGGGATAAGTTTAAACCTAGAAGGGTACACAGTTCTAACCCAGGTGAAATATAAGCCTCTTAAGATACTTAAACCCACTTTACCCTAGGTGAGCGGAGCTATAGCTTTAAATGTTAAAGCTACCTTTATCCTTCTCTTCTATCTTCCAAATACCTAGTTAAGTATTTCTGTCAGAAGCAGTGCTACATGGTCCAACTTAAATTAGTAGAATACTAGAGAACGAAATCCAACCCGAATAAAAGGAAACATAGATCGACAAGAACAACAAAAGTTTTTTTTTTAATCTGCTAAAATCTAGAAGAACAATAAAACTTTAAAAAGGAAAAGCAAAGTCATTTTATTAATTTTCTTTGTTCTCTCAAGGGGTTGACGGACATCTGTCTTGAGACCCCTCAGGGATTTATTTCGACTTCTAAGTAAAAATATCTTTGAACTTGGAATTCTTAACAATGTTCTGGCATTTTTTTTCCTATTTCAATATGCCCACGGCCAGACAGACAGAAAAGACAACGGACAGACAGAAAATTGTTTAAAAAAAAAAACACTTTTTTGGACTCAGAGGACCTCGAAACGTGGAAATCCATCAAAATCGAATTTTCACGCCATTACAATACTTTCATTATATGAGAAAGTAAAAACTGCGATTATTAAACACAACGCGAAATAATGTAATTAATTATGTTTTTAGTATAACTTTAAGGCAGAAAGTTATACTAAAAACGTGATCAGGGCCGCACTAGGTGGGAGACTATATTTAAAATTAAATGAATTAATTACTTATTTTGTAGTTTCTCTTATACGTAATGTGATATCGCGAAAATTAGATTTGGAAATTTTTATGGACTTACACGTTTTCACAATAAAATTCTAAAGGCGGGTTTACACGATCCAAGTAGACTTGGACCAAGTAATTTTGATCAAATCTACTTGGTCGAAGTGAAATGAAATTTTGATGCAGTGTTTACAAGATCCAAGTATACTTGGTCTAAGTAGAGGAACTTGTCAAAAAAACCATTTAGAAGCAAAGGAATAAAAAACCAAAATTTAAAAGAAATAAAAGCTGTCAATACCCTTCTTATAAACAAATCCGTCATAACTTGCCTCAATTTTTGACAGCTTTCTTGTCATAATCATATGGTTGACGCCAGCAATCATAGAATCCTTAAACGGAAAGATTTCCAACTCCCCTCTTTATCTACCTGTGTTAGACTACTAGAGCTCCACGGGAATTGGCGGTTAATATTGTAACTAAATCTTTTACACCATTCAAAAGATACAGAGCTTCTTAATTCAAAGAAATAAATTAATAAATTAATTTGTCAATTTACTAGATTCGGACCCGGGAACTTTCTCATTCTGAGCTATCGCGCATCTCATTCGGCCACCGAGGCTGTTTATTTTTTTGTATGGTTTATTTACAAATTAGTACAAATGTCAAAAGATCATAAGTAGTTTACAATTTTAACCACCATATTCTCGTGGAGCGCTAGTGCTCTTACACCTCTAGAATACTGGAGTTGGATACCCCTGGTTGACGCCATCCAAGTCTACTTAGATCAAATAACGTCTAACTCAACTTGGATGTCCAAGTTGACTTCGATAACCTGTTTACACGATCCAAGTAGCGTCAAAATAAAGTCAAAACTGATTTGGTCCAAGTCAACTTGGATCGTGTAGACGCGGCTTTTTATAAAAAAATTTTATAGAGTACATTTTAAGGATAAAAAACTTATTTAAACCAATTTTATTTAGATTCTGTGAAAACTGTTCTCTGTATTTCTTTTATAAATATTTGAGAATAAAAAGTTTGCCGATTCAGGCTTATAGACAAGATAAAATGGACCTCGTTAAGAGCCGTCTAAATGCATTGTAATCCTCAAATTGAAAAAATACTCTGCCAATAATTGTAGCACACAACTTCCTCGTGTTCTATTACTGTCAAATTTATTTAATTTTACCCCGTTTTTTAAAACTGAAAAAACTGTTTTAATTTATTACATTAATTATTTATATCTATCTATATAATTTAAAATGTTTTGCAGACAAACAAGTCCAGTGAGAAAGATATAGCAAATCTAAAGAAGGTGTAAGGAATGTTCTTCATTAGATTGTTCCACCCCCCCCCCTCCTTATAAAAAACCGAAGTGTTATATTCCTTTGTCCCAAAAATTACATTAAGTACCAATTTAGCTAAATTTTCAGACGGTTGAAATTAATCTAGGGCTATCATCCCAATTTCATTCAAATCAGATAATGGCTTTTGATGATATCAGGTGTAAATAAATGTATGTTTGTGAGCATGTGGAAGAGAAACAGGCGCAGAAGATTGAAACTTATATGGGACCAACAATGGGCTAATTATGACCATCCATCCAATAAAATGAACGAGTAGTTTTTTAAGGGTATGTTGGTTCGCATTAATTGAGCGACTGATAGACACGGAAACAAAAATGTCCTTGACGTCTGAAACTTCTGAAACTGATTTCTGACTGGGATTTTTTGAAATCGGAGACCTAAAATCTGGAACGGTCACATAGCTTCCGTTACCTTCGTTAAGTAAAAATCATTTATTATAATATATTTGTATTATAAGGAAATCTAAGCATACTTGTATTCTATTAGTACCGTTAATAAAATAAATAAATAATAATTTGTTTTTACCCATTAGTTTTGTTTTTCCCATAAGTTTGTTTAGTTTAGACACTGATTATATTATAATAAGCATGTTGTAACAAACGTTAAAGCATAACTTATCCAAGTACACGTTGACTTGGTGGATACGTACAGTGAGTAATACGGAATTAAGTGGACAGTTGGTCATAGATGGAATATATTGGACACGGTTTGGTTATCTAATGCATATTTATATATCCAAGCTCTACAAAACAAGGAAGTGGATAACGTAAAGTACACCTGGACAGTAGTACCTGACGTGACAGCATCAAGCCTTTACTTGCACCTTGTACTTTGCTACACCAAAAACAACTATAGCGTTAAACTTATTTTCAGTTGACTACAAACTTAAAGATAATTTGTTTTAACACAAAACCATATTTCATTAATATTCTTATGAGGAATTAGAAATTTAAAGATAGCTAATAAGTTAATAAATTATTTTTTTGCCGATAGATGTCTAATGTAGGAGGATTTAAATAACTCCAAAGTTATTTTATTCTGGCAGAGAGATTTTTACCTTGTCCCTGAACTGTAAACACATATGCGACTTCCATCGACAGAAATAATTTGTTAACTGTGTTTAAAGTTCTCTGGGACAAAATCTTCGACCACTTACAGTCACACTGGTAATAATATTTAGCACTCTTATGCTGGTGCATAATTTGATGTATTTATAAGTTATGGTATTTTTTCATATACTAGTTATTTTTTATCTTTTCTACTACAAAATTCACGTAAATAGTATTAATTAATTAAAGATAAAAATTCGAAATTTTTCTTCTTTATTTACTTGTTTCTTTTTTTTAATTTCTACTTTATTGCTTCCGAGCCTACCGAAGGTAACGGAAGCATTATGTTCACTTTTGAGAACGAAAAAGTTTTATGTCTCCGATTATAAAAATCCCAAGACAGAAATCCGTTTCAGACATCAGGGAACATTTTTGGTTCCGTGTCTGTCTGTCTGTCGGTCTGTGTGTCCGCGAATCATGAAACGTGCGACGATAACTTGAGTAAATGTCGACCGATTTTGATAAAATTTGGTAGACATGTTTATTAAACCAATGCCCAGGACGAGTTCGTTGGACAACGTTATTCGTTCAAGCGTTCACGCGCTACGCTCGCGTAAACATGCACGTCAAATTTAAAATTGGAATTATAGGTCGGGAAAAAAATCAGACTTCATCTATTTAATGAGACAAACATTTTTTACAAATACAATTTTTTAGTAAAACCAACAGCGGCACCGCTATGAAGTGTTAAAGATCGCCAAAAACTATTAATAGTTTTTACAAAATAAACAATAAAGTATTATAACGTTAATGTTAATATAACAATAAAGTACATGACAGGATGCGAGGAAGCTATGTGCCACTCTAATTGGCAGTCTATTTTGCTTCCGAGTTTACCGAAGGTAACGGAAGCATTGTGTTCACTTTTGAGAACGAAATACTTTTATGCCTCCGATTTTAAAAATTCCAAGACAGAAATCCGTTTCAGGCATCAGGGAACATTTTTGGTCTCGTGTCTGTCTGTCTGTCTGTCGGTCTGTGTGTCCGCGAATTATGAAACGTGCGACGATAACTTGAGTAAATGTCAACCGATTTTGATGAAATTTGGTAGACATGTTCATTTTACCAATGCCCAGGACGAGTTCGTTGGACAACGTTATCCGTCCAAGCGTTCACGAGCAACGCTCGAGTAAATGTGAACTTCAAATTTAAAATTGGAATTTTAGGTCGGGAAAAAAAATCTAACTTCATCTATTCAATGAGATAAACATTTTTTTCAAGTACAATTTTTCAGTAAAACCAACAGCGACACCGCTATGAAGTGTTAAAGATTGCTAAAACTATTAATAGTTTTTACACAATAAACATTATAACAATAAAGTACATGATAGGATGCGAGGAAGCTATGTGCCACACTAATTGGCAGTCTATTTTCCTTTATTTAGCATAACTAAGTAACGAGGTACATATTGCAAATCGGAAAGGAATCTACTGGATGTCTTTCACACATAATATTAGCAATACCTAAGCAATAAATTACAATAAAGGTTATACTCATGTAATTAATACTTAGCACCGCAATACATTGGCGAGTACAACTAAATAGTATGGAATGGCTTACAGTAACTGAGCAATTTGGAAAATGTATCCATCTATGTTATTAAAAAGGTTTTGTAGACAAACAAGTCCAGTGAGAAAGATATAGACAATCTGAAGAAGGTGTACGGAATGTTCTTTATTAGATTGTTTCTATCCTTAAAAAAAACCGAAGTGTAATATTCCTTTGTCCCAAAAATTACATTAGACTAAGCATACCATTGTCTTAATTGTTATTTAGATAAAGGAATGTATATATAATTGTATATCCATTTTTATTTAAAAAAAAAAAAACAACAACAACGTAGGGGAATAACAATCTAAAGAAGAACCAAAAGAGTTAAGAATATATCCCTTGGTTATTCGCATATGAGCAATTTGCCCACATGCGATTATTATAATTTTGAGTTTTTATTGCCAAATTAGATTATAGTTAGCGAATCGTATATGGAAAACGAAGGTAAAAAAAAAGACCATAATTTTTACTAATATTTCATACACACCGTATTATTTTATTCAAAAAATTATAATATCGCTATGACTTATAGGCCCTTTTATTTCGATTTAAACTAATTTTCTTTTTTTATAAAATTCTACGAAATATTTCATTATTAGTCCTTGATTATTATTTATTATTTTGTAAAGAGAATGAAGAGCGGTCATGTAAAACCGAATATTATTTTTGAGCATTAGTCTAGGGGTGTAGGGGGGGGGGGGGGGAGCATTGGTGTAGGGTTACTTTTTTTATTTATTAAATTAAACGGTAGTGTATAGTGTATATATTCCAAGAAAACTAATATTGTCTTTTATTTTATTCTTAAGCAATGAAATTTTCTACAAGTTAACTTCGAGATGGAGCTCTATCTGGAGGTTTGCCCTCGCCCTGTGGCACTGAAAGGGAAGGGGGCACGGCCTCCGAAGCAGTGAGATCAGTGAGCGGCAGCTTTGCGGAGTTGGGCGAGCGAAGTGAGCAGGTGGTAGAGACCCCTAGTTTATATTAATTAAATTTCATTAGACCATAATTACGTTTCGATTAGTTGTAATTTTAATTAATCCATCTTGTTTTAGTATTATTGGCTAATAGGTATGTGTTATGAAACAGAAGCATGCGACTTTAAATAAATATGATTTTTTTTTTATATTTAAGTTTTGACAAATAATTAAGTTTTAAATAATTTATATAATATATATTAGTGGTAATTTAATTAATTTGTAATATCGCGAAGTTTCATTATATAAAAGTTATTGTACTTTAAGCCTATATTATTTTTTTATGCAAATAACCAAAATAAGGAAAAGCAATCGTGATTTCTCCTCAAATGCAAAAACTAAATAAATAAAAATATAATACAATTTATTTTGCCCTCAAAGGAAATAAGGCCCTCAAAGGAAAATATATTAATAGTATATGATTATGTTACTAGGCTGTGAAGTGAGTTTTTTCTTCAAAGATAAATAAAACGCATTGACATCTAGCGGATTTTAATCGTACTAAGAGCATTTCTGCAAAGATTACAGCGCTAAAACGGAAGTTTTGATAACTACCAGCACGAAAGAAAAAAAAATTTCTGCCCTAGGACGTAAAATGTTTTTTTCTTTACAGCTAGAAGTCACGTAATGAAAAAATGTATTTTAGCTATGTTTTTTAGGTTCTAAAGTTACTATTTCACAGCCTACCACGGAAAAAAATAATTTTAGTTTGGTAATGGAAAAATGATGTTTGAGTTACACGTAGGTTTGCAGCCCAAAGATAGTGAGAGTTCTTCTAATTGAGTCGAGTACTGAAATAAAGAAGACATGAAGTACTGACAAGCTCTCTTCTCTCCCCTGTCAAGGTGTCAGGTACTGATGCACAATAGAACTTGTCTAAAAGACATTAAATAAAATAAAAGAACCGAACTGTTTCCTCTGGCCGATATCTAAGAATTTACTTCATGTCGAAGCTCTTTAGCTCTATTGAAAGCTGCCCTATCACAAGTCTGGCAACTACAAAAGAATCCCTAGGAGCAGCATTGAAAAACTTTCCTACACCAGATATACACTGTATCAGAGCTAAGACTAGAGGTAACTTCAGAACAAAAGGTCCGAACCATCTGCTCCTTTAAAGATACATGGACAACGGGGTGGAACCCCGACTAGTAATCCTGAATAGAGGTTACCGGAGCCCTGCACTCGAGTAACGAATCAATATTATAACTTTATTATTTAATAAAATATGACAGAGCTTGTCATATTTCGAGATGTTTCCCTCCTCATGTTTTGACCCCCCTCATGTGCCTCAGGCACATCACAGAACAGAAACCGCAGTTTCTCCTTTGTCAAAACTCTTTCTTTTCTTATTTTTTCCCTTTGCTTCTATATTTTGTAAAACCAGGAAGGTAACCATAAATTGTATAGATTACCAGTTTTATAATAAAATAACCCTTAGAAAAAACCAAGTATTTTATAACATATTGTTATTTAAATATGACAATTATAATAATGTTGAAAATGAAACATTATTTAAAAAAAAAAAAAAAAAAAACATTATACTTTTTTCGATAAATAAAATATTAAAATACCATTTATTGAAATTAAAATTTACATTATTTTATATACATACTTCATACTTAGTTTTAAACTGATTATATTAAATCAGCCGTGCGCTGTGGTTCTCATTGAAAGGGTAATTTGTGCAATGCGTATCATGCTCTAGCTTAATAAGATTAAGCTACCTAATGCACATTTACAATTTAACTTTACTCAAATTATATATAATCTCATATTTAAATTTATATTATTAATTATTACTATATTTTTAATAATTATCAGTGTATTTATTTATTACTCCTTAAATTTATATATTTTATTTTATGGTTCATTTTTTAAATTTATTTTCATATAAATCTTTTATTTTATTTATTCACATATTATTTATTTTGGTAACAATTCCTCGTTGAAGATTACACCCATCCTCTTCCACATCCTTCTATCCTCTGCCACTCTTTTCCTAGTTACTCCACCGCAAGTTGTTCTCATCTCCTGGTCCCATTTTCTAATTGGCCTTCCTACTTTTCTTTTCCCTTCCGAAGACCATCCTTCCTTGTCCATCTATCATCTCTTATCCTAACTATATACGAGTATATCCTGCTCATGTCCATTTCCTAGCTAGAACTGTCTAATATCTTCAATCCCTGTTTGTCTAACTATCCATCTATTACTCGTTCTCTCTCTTTTTGTTATCACTATCATTCTCCTTTCCATTCTTTTTTTTCTGCCACTCTTATTTTATTTAGTATTGCACTGTTCAGGACCCAAGTTTCACATTTGTAAGTGACTACAGGAAAACTGTTGACTTCCATAGCTTAACTTTTTTGTTTAAATCAATCTCTGACCTAAAAATCATTTTTTTTCTGTAGAATGCTTTCCAAGCCAGCGTAATACTTCTTCTAAGTTCTCTCAGGGTGTTGTCTATCTTTGCTTGCTATCTTCCTAAATATACGAATTCCACTTCCTCTTCTACTTATATTTCCCTTGTAACCACTTTTTCATCCCATATAATATATTTATTTTCATTAATTTTATTTCTTTTACAATTATTTCAAGTTCTATTTCCGCTACTTTCATTATTTCTTTTATTATTAGTAGTATTTCTTTTGTAGAGTTCCTTGTTATTGCCTTTGTCGTCAGCAAACTTTATTCCATTTAATCTCTCACCGTTGATTATAATTCCAAACCTATTCCAGTCGATTTTCCTAAAAACTCTATCTAGGATATCCGCAAAAAGTTTAGCAGAGGAAATTGAGAAAAAATATTTTCTCGATATATTTATTTTTTTCGACCAATTTAATCCACTAGTCCACAGTCCCCATGTCGTCCCCATGTTTCCAGTCCATTCCTGACAATCCACAAGTGCCTTAAGAGGCAAGTAGGCGCGAGACCTCTTAAATAACTGAAATATATTTTATTTTAATTTTAATTTCTTTATGCAATACATAAATGTATAATAAGTCTCATTAAGTAAGTGCTATCACTGGATAGTTTCTTACATCATGTCACTTCAAGTCACACATTCTGAGATCTCTATTGCTTATAACAATAATTTTGTAGTGTAGTTGCAGTATTCAAATAAAAATTTAAAAAAAGGATATATTTATAAATAACTCAACTCATCTATTCTCATGCACATGCATCGAATATGCTCATGTATTGTTTAATTGAACATACATTCAATTAAAAAATTACAAAAAAAAACAATTATTGATCAATGTAGATTCTAAGGGTATTTTAGATTTCTAAATCTGCTGCTTCTAGATGATTTTGGTATTGACTAATGAATCAATCTACTGCCACTCGTGGACGTTGTTAGCAGTACATTATTGGGAGGACACATTCGGGGTGGGTGCCCCCTCCCTATAAATTTTGATAATATGACCTTTCAAAACAGCGTTTTTATGGCACAAAAGTATGACGTTCCCTGGGGGAGGGATTGAAATTAATTATGGACAGTGACTTTCCTCTAGTATTGAAAGACCAGTGTGCAGAAATTCACCAACAAGCTCGGAATAAAACTGAAATTATATTAAATCATGGTTCCTTTTATATATATATATATAATTTAGATAGAAGGCCCTAATAAAACAAAACAAATACAAGAACCAAATCCCTGGTTTGATCCTCTGGGGGGGTCACAATGATTTTTATCTGTAATAACGACAAGGTAAATTAATTTTTTTTGGGAAATTTTCATCGTCCCATACTTAAGGTGTTTGCATGAATTATTACATATTTTAAATTAATTCTAGCCGTTATAGGGTGGTTGGGGAGGGAGAATTTAACTCATAAAATCAATGAAGATTGCAAAATTTAAAAATATTTATATATATTTCTAACCTACTCTTCAGCAGCTTTCATTTGATACCCCACTCAAAATTTTAAAAAAATAAAAATTTGGGCGCACTGCGCATGTGCACACACACATAATTTGTGTGACAGACACATCACTCTCTGCATAAGGGTTTCGAGAAGGATTTACGAAACCCTATAAATAAACACACCCTCAGACTCAATTCTTTATACATACTCGTATATTACATAGATTCATTTATCACTTGTTATAAGAATTTGTTTGGTTATAACAAAATGCTGCGTGTTCATGTTCCCATGATAAAAATTAACTTTAATTTTAATTTCACTATTATAATATTTTTTTAAAAAAAAATAAAACAATAACATGATTAAAATTGAAATATTTATTTCATAAAGAAGTTGAATTATATTGATTTATGTTTCCTACGTCTTCAGAATAATAAAGCAGATAAAATAGTAAATGAAAGAAATAAAGTAAAAATTGACACAAAAAAGTATACCTGGTGTGCAGGATGGTTTTCACCTAGAAACGAGATGTATTTGCCTTTGTGATTTATATGGATTAGAAGATTTATCGTGCGATATATTTTGTCGCACCTTTCAATGCATTCAGAAGTAAAAGAGAAGAAGGGGGGCAACTAGTTCTTCCGTAGACAGTTGTGACAAATAGACTTTCTATTTAATTTATTTATTACTATTATTTTTGTTTTTCAATAACTACTTCCGCAACTCTGTATTACGTATTATATATATATATATATATATATATATATATATATATATATATATATATATATATATATATATATATATATATATATATATATATATATATATATATATATATAAGGTAGTTAGATGCTTCTTTCTATAAATAATATATATTCGTTAGACCACGCAGTCAATAAATCTTTTCTTTTCTTTAGCATTATTGATTTCAATTCAAATAAACAGGTTACAAAATGGACATCTTTGAATGTGAATTATAAATTTGACTTTTTTTTGGAAAAAAAGCTTTTCTTTATCAGTGACCAAACATGAATTTGTTATTATGTACTTTCGAAGTTGTTTTTAGTGTGATTAATTTATCTATTTTTGTTAAAAGAAATATAAAAATTTACTACTTTAATCCTTCAGTTCAGTTGTTCTGTAATAATCTCAGTTGTTTATCGGTAAAATTAATAATAAATATAAATAATAATAATAATAATAATAATAATAATAATAACAGTTTATTGAATGCTTTTCATTAAATTATCAGCTGTATTAATAAATAATAAATAATTAGTCATTTCATATAATAATTAGTCGTTCAATATGACAATTAGTCGTTCAATATAATAATTAGTCATTCAATATAATATTTAGTCATTAAATTGAGCCTAGTGGCTAACTACTAACTTTGTGATAAAGAAAATTTATTGTAATTTTATTTTGCTTCCGACCTAACGGAAGCTTTGTTTTCGTTCTGAAGAACGGCATTTTTTTTTATATCCGATTACAATAATTCCTTGACAGAAATCCGTTACAAAAATCAAGGAACATTTTTGATTCCGTGTCTGTCTGCCAGTCTGCCGTTAAATTTTTCGCGAACTAACACATCTTAAAAACTACCCAATTTTATTAAAATTTAAATTTACTGTCCGATTTTGAAATTTTGAATTTATTTTATATTTTGATATTTTTTTTAACAATAATGAAATTTATATGGTAGGTCATAATTAGCCCATTGTTGGTCCCATTTCATTTTCAACCCTTTTCCAAATTCTTTTAAAGATTGGCATCGTTAGACCTATTATTCTTATTATTTTCCTTAATTGTAAATTAAAAAATATTTTAATGCTTAGTTTTGTAGTTGAAATAAATTGCTTCCCGTCTAAACCATGAGGAATAGGGCGTGGTCAGAATTAGAATGGGTGCTGACATCACAGAAATAGTTCCCTAAAATAGTCCCTTCATGAGATCTGTAAGGTATATGAGAGGGTCAGTAGTGTTAGGGTAAACAACTCATCCGTGTCCAAATGCTACAATCAAGAAGGGCAAATCTTACAACAAATTCTAACCTATGAGTATAAGTCCACGGTCCTATTTCGCACTCGTAAATACTACAAATAAAATAGGGTCTTTAAGTAAAACATGCAGATCCAGAATTGCAAAGCGTGTCAGACAATCCTACATTGAATTCATAGGGTAGATAAATTCGAATGTTTTCTTTTAAAATCCACAGCATTTGTTTGAAATAATTGTTTAAATCGTCTGCCAATTAGTGTGACACATAGCTTCCTCGAGTCCTATTTTGTATGCTTTAATAATGTTTATGTCATTACAACCAATTATTGTCAAATGTATTTAATTTCCTCCGCCCTGCGTTTTGTAAATCTGTCAAAATTGTTTTTACATGAATTCAACTATCAACTCAGCAAAAATTTAAAGAGCGCAGAGTATTGAAATTAATCTGGGGCAATTTCCGGGCTACTTTCGACAAACCATCCAAATTTCATAAATATCGAATGAGAACTTTTGGGGATATAGGTGCAAATAAATGTAAGTTCTGTGTACGTGTGGAAGAAAAACAAATGGACGCAGAAGGCTGAAACTTGGGACCAACTATATGGGCTAATTATGATCTACCATCTAAGTTTCATTAAAATCGGACGAGGTGTTTTTACGATATGTTGATTCGCAAAAATTGAGCGATATAGAGATAGAGTAGAGACTGACACGGAGCCAAAAATGTTCCCTGATGTCTGAAACGGATTTCTATCTCACAATTTATGGAATCGGAGGGGTTTTTTCGGAGACTAAATTTCCGTTCTTATAAGAACGACCACATAGCTTCCGTTAGTTTTGGTAAGCTCAGAAGCAAAATCGAAGTGAAGGGAAAGTACTAAAAGTACTTTCCGTTTTCTATATTTGATCTTATCATTGTTGAAATTTAATTTAATGTCAATATTAAAGTTTAGCATTCTAAGGTGACATTAAGAAATCTAACTTACAGGATTAGGTTCTTTACAAAGAATATTTTTACTCCCAATGGATAATCTAAAATTGTCATTAAAAGAAATTTGATAAACTTATAGTTTACACCTACAACATATCCAAAAATCAAAACTACCCGACCTTTTGCAAGCGAACACCCCTTTTTGACGACAGATTGACTGGACTATTTATCTTATGTTAATCAACACCGAAATACTTTAATCCACTCAATATTCATGGTCGATGTATCAGATAATCAATACTTAAGTTATTCTACGATTATAAGCGTCACTGTCGTTCTTTCTTGACAGACTTTCCTTTTTTTTAATCGCGAAGGAAAGCACGGCATGATTGATAATCATGTTCATTACCATCCACACAACCACTTTCCTGCACTCTTTCCTGTGAGACAATCCGCTCATTTCATCCTGCAGGCTTGTCGTGTGACTACAATCCCTTCGTTGCCCATCCACATGAAATAGCATAATCCTGTTTGTTTTTAAATTTTGTGAGGCCAAAAGGAAAGAACGCGTGTGGTTGGTCTCTTTCCTCTCACTTTCCAAGGGAATGTTGTCTCGTCGAGGGAAAGCGTGTCGTGTCATACAAACCTTTGGGATTTGTTGCCTAACTGGGATAATCTTGCAAGATTATAATCCTGCCGTTCTTTCCTCTTGAACCCCATACACTGACACTCTTTCTTGACGGAATCAGCTTTCCTTACGGAAAGAACGACAGTGGATCTCTACAGTTATCTCTATCCCATCCACATGAAACTTATCGGTTGACAAGAATGGAGAGGATGGCGCGACGGGATGATCTTGTAAGATTATAATCCTGCCGTTCTTTCCTCTTGAACCCCATACACTAACACTCTTTCTTGACGGAATCGGCTTTCCTTATGGAAAGAACGACAGTGGATGGGGCACTATTATAATCCTGCCGTTCTTTCCTCTTGAACCCCATACACTAACATTCTTTCTGGACGGAATCGGCTTTCCTTACGGAAAGAACGACAGTGGATAGGGCGCTATTGTTATGTTCCTAAAGTAATTCAATTAGGAATCTGAACTTTCAATTGTTAGTTCAATCTTAATATTTAATGAACTATTAGAAAGGGATTAGAAGATGAGTTTTTAATAATTGGAATTTGATGGCCTCCTTGATAGTTAATGGTAGTGCAAATCGATAAAGGCATTTATAAATAATTCTTTAAGTAATATGATAAGAAAATTAAACTGAAAATCAATTAACACAATAACTTACCAGTGAGAACTACTTCTTATAAATCATTCTCACGTTTAATTTCCATATTAAATACTTATAAGTTTTATTGCATCACAGTAATTGAGGTGGATTAGAAGGTTTAGTAAGGGTTTCGTCTGGCTGTTATTGACTAAACATTTGAAGAAATTTTTCTTATGGTCAAGTTAACAATAAGTAAATATACTGTTCAAACACTCAATCTACGAAAAATCTATACAGCAACTTATAAGACTTCTCTGCAGTACTTCTTGCAGCATATTTATATAGATTCATTTTTGCAATGTTTCCCAATATTGTTTTTTTTTTAATTAATTTATTTTTTTTATTATTAATACTAAAATTATGAGGGACGTTAAATGTTACTTTAACTAACATAGTTTCCAGGGGCAACTATAAGGGCTCTTTGTAATATTAGACACAAATACAAATATTGCCTTCTTTTTACTACGTTTTTATTAGCTTGCTTTCTTGTTTGTTTGTTTGTTTGTCTAGTTTAAATCTTGCAATCGACTTTTAACTAACATCCCGAGTATAGCTAGAAAAATTAATAGAAATTGATACTTTTAGAATAGCTCAGAACACGATGACAATGCATTATTTTAATACTTTTAGTCATCTTTCAGCAGAATTTAATTATTATTTTAATTATTTTTCACATTTTGCTGTGTGGAAAGTTAGTTCGGAAAAAATCCACTTTTTGAAGGTATATTCTCTCAGAACCTCATATTTTAAAAGCTTTACATTACTTTCCGAGTTTATCAAGAAAAAGTATTGTGATTGCGTGAAAACTCGATTTTGATGGATAAACGTTTTTAGCCTTGAGTTTTAGCAACCTCAGTACAACAAAATTGTATTTAAAAAATGTGTTCATCAAATGTTGAATGAACGATGAAACGATGAAATTTTGTATATACATATTCACAAAAATTCGATGCTGATTCGCCGGTTGAACAAATTTCAAGAAATAATTCTCGACCATAGAAGGAATTATGACCTTAAATGAACTCATATACAAAGCGAAACAGTATGAGTTCCCTCTCCTCACACTGTTTATAGACTTTGAGAAAGCCTTTGATTCGATTTACCAACACGCAATCATAGAATGTCTGGTAGAAAATAACGTCAATGAAAAAATTGAAAAAAATGGCCCCCTGTCACTGGGGGCCCCCCCGCAATGCGGGCCCGCGCGGGCCCATAGTTACGCCACTGCACAAATCTTCAGATATATTTATAAAAACTCAACTATAACTGTGAAACAGGGAAGGAGCACAAGGTCTGTAAAAATTGAGAGGGCTAAGACAAGGGGACGTTCTGTCTGCAAAAATATTTTTTATAGTATCTAGCCAAAGTATTCAGAAATCTCAACTGGAATAAAGGAATTAGAATAAATGGAAGAATGCTAAGTGCTATTAAGTTTGCAGATGACATTGCTCTTATATCTCAAAGCTTTGGTGGAATTACCCAGATGATGCAGGAACTGCAAAGAGAAGGTAGGAAATTTGGTCTCCGTATAAACATGGCAAAATCAAAACTCATGCAGATCAACTGTGAGAAGGAAAGAACCATAAAAATAGGAGAGGAACACATAGAAAACGTGGAAGAATTTATATATCTTGGTCGATTAATAAGGAAGGATGGAGGCTAAAAACAAGGAAATACAAAGAAGAATAAGTCTTGCCTGGCGAGCCTACGATAAATATAGGAACATTTTCAGAGCAGACATAGATATTACACAAAAGGTAAAACTGTGGAATAGTGTTGTTCTCCCTGTCCTAACATATGGATCAGAATCATGGACTATAACCGTCAATATATGCAATAAAATAAGAAGAGCAGTTAGGTCAATGCAGAGGAGTATGCTAAAGGTAACAAAGAGGGAAAGAAAAACCAAGAAATGGATTAAAAATGAAACAAGGGTGGAAGACATTATGGAGATTATTGAATTAAGAAAATGGAAGTGGACGGGACATATGGCCAGAACAATGGATGGGAGATGGTCAAAAGCTATACTGGAGTGGTGGCCTATAGAACACAGCAGGAAGAATGGAAGACCAGCAGCAAGATGGGATCAGGAAATGAGAAAAGCGTGTGATGGAGTCTTATGGATGAGAGCTGCTCAAATGAGGCAGGAATGGAGACGAATGGCCCACAAAAACAAACGAACACAAAAACAAAAAAAAAAAAAAAAATAAATAAATAAATAAGAAAAATTAAAGCATCAAGAAATTCATATATAAGAAAAAAAGTAAATCAATTGAACTAGAAAAAAAGTATATGTTAAATTAAAGCTAACTCAAAGCCTATCAGGTGGTCCACGGCCTAGGCCGATTTGCCTTTAAGGCAATAAATGAAATTATTATTATTATTATTTATTCACAAAAATTATACCCTAAAAGGTCCGTAGCTGCTGTTCTAGGTAAAAAACTTATTTCACTATTAATTGTTATATTTATATCGATTTGGAATGAAAAACCTTTCTTCCACCATAGCTCAATTATGAAGAGTGATGGTCCGGAGAACTGCCGGTGTGTGCGGGAGTTAGTATTTTGTGGGATTATGTCTAAGATTTTTATTTGGTTTCTCTCTTCATCTGCAATATTATTTTGACTATACGGATCCTCTACACATATGGTTTGGTCGTTATTCTAAACAATTCTTAAAATAAAAATTTGATACAGTTTATTAAAATTAAATTTTAAAATTTAATTCTAAAATATTAAAATATTTTGTATAATTTACTCAAAATAACAACAGCTATAACTATATTCAGTAAATATAAATGAATCTGTATTTTGAATGGCGTGATAACGTTAAAACATTTCTACCACTTCTTAACACCTTCTAATTTTTCTGATGCCGAAAAAAAAATATTTAAGTATAAGAAACCGATAAAAATGTTTAGACTAAAAAGACATGTAATATACTTTCCACACTGATTATGGTTAAAAAGACACTATGAAGTTTTTAAGAGGATTTGTAAATGTCAAAAATACAGAGAGAGAAGTCTCGGTTGTATCAGTGAGTATGCTGTTTTACGTGACTTAAGATTCTGTATTGTGCTGTGAGGTCTGGGTTTCACAGAAGGCTGTGCGTGACCACTGATCCGCACTGAGAAGTGAATGGGCGGCCTCAATTCTTCTTGTTCTATTCAACCTCGCCTCACTGCATATTGGAATCCCCAGCTCACGTTTCCACTCCATACACGTGACTGCTTCCAAATTCAAACTTCTACTAATGTAGTAGAAGAAAAAAATATATGGAAAGAAATATATTGAATTTCAAGCAAGATAAGGAAAAATTAATTAATAGAAACAAGCTAAATTATAATACCAAAAAAACCGACAGAGGACATTGTTTTTTCCTGATATTTTCTTTCAATAGACAGTCATTTTACCTTGAGGTAAAGCACTAAAAACTTCATAAACATATTTTGGCTTCAGAGCTTACTGAAAATAACTAAAGCATTGTGATCATTTTGAAAAACGACATTTTATTATCTCTCCAAATTCAAAACTTCAAAGGCAGAAATTCTATCCGACATCAGAGAACATTTTTGGCGAAAACTGCTCGTCTGATTTTAATGATATTTAGATGGTAGGCCACAATTAGCTCACTGTTGGTCCCATAATAATTTTTAGCCTTCTGCTCCTATTCCTTTCTTTCTACAACAAGCAAATGAACTATTATTTTTATTAACACCTATATCTTTAAAAGTGTTCATTAGGGTTGGCCGAAAAAAAAATGAATTTGAAAAAGTCCTACCTCGTAAAACTTGTGTATGCATTAGAAACTATCATACGTAAAATGTTGGCCCAATAGAATGACACCTAGGTGGTGCACTATCGCTTCAAAGCTTTAAAAATCATCTTTTAAACATTGTTTGATATTATAATTTTTTTTAAATATTTTAGTTATGTTTATCACTTATTAGCATCTATTTGTTCTTTGCTGACATATTATTTGATTGCAGGAAGAAAAAAATTAAAACAAGTTAAGTAATTATAGATTGAGATAAGTCGTTACATACATATGTGTATCATTGAGTTATTCCAAAGTTTTACGAAGTAGTACTTTTTCAAATTCAAAATTTTTTTTCGCCCCCCCCCCCCTTAGTGTTCATGCTATTTTTAAGAAATTTGGATGGTTTGTCGAAAATAGCTCACATAACGTCCCACATTAATTATTATCTTCTGCTCAAATTTTATACTGCTAAATTAATCCTTTTATTTATGTAAAAAAAAATCTCAAAATTGTGACAGATTTAAAGAAAATTAAATAATTTACTAGACAATTATGGGTCCAAAACGTCATTAAAGTACGTGTGACGAAACTATTATGTGCCGCACGGATTGACAGACTATTTTTTTTCTATCTATTGACATCGTCCATTAGAGGAATCCAATGATATGATAGCCAATTCATTAAGCGTAAGCCAGTAAGGTAGAGTACACTCAATGTTTCTGCGTGGACCATTTAAAAAAATGTTTTTACAGGGAACGTTAAAAGTGTAGGTTAACAGATCTTTAATTTGTTAAATATTTTTATAATGCTTATTAATTTGCTTATTTAGGGACTGACATTGTTCACTTTTTAGACAAAAAATGAAGCATTTGCTGAGCAGCTCAATAAACTTTGAGAATTTATAAATATTACAGAAAAAAGCAAGGATGGATGTTTTAAAATGATGCATATTAGTTAGGATGATGTATATATAATTATAATATAATTTTATTAAAACTAAAAAATATATAATTTTTTTATTAAAGCAGTGCACTCATACGACGTTACCAAACTTTCAAATCGAGAGGAATAATTAAAATAAACTGTTCTCCGCTAATGATGGAAAATGGAGCAGCTAAATTCAATTAGGACAGAGTCATTAGCCATTCCACTCAAACACCGTCAAACTTCTTCGAAATTTACTTTCTCTTTGGAATACTATTATTTGAATTTAATTAAACTAACTACTCTCAATTATTAACAGAAGTTCAATCAGTCTGAAACATTTGTCTTGTTTATATTTTGTCCTTTCTTATATACTAGTGTATTCAAAGAGTAAGTATTAGTATGACTGTGGAAATATTCGATTTTAATGTATTGTTTTATGGAGTTGAACGTTTATGGATTTACGTTAGCACGATTAACATGTCTATCTGATTAACTCGTGGAGCCTGAATTTACAACACAGATTTGACACATGTTCAAAAAAAATACGTGTGGTGTCGCGGGACACCCGGTAGGAACGAAGTTCCTTACATTTTTCATTAAATATAAATTTTAAAATCACACTGCTAAGTGCGTATACATTGATAACTACTTATACATGGCGGAGTTAGAAAAGAGACAAAATTAAAAGTAACGAACTGTTTGTAACTGGCAGAGTTAAGGCAAAATTAAAAGAAAATAATTATTTGTCTAATTAAAGCAATCGTCGTTGCCTGGGCATTGGCGTTGCCTGGGTAAAATGAACATGTGTACCAAATTTCATCTAACTCGGTGAGCTTTTACTCAAGTTATCGTCATCTGTAGATTTCGTGACGGATTTTGCATGACGGTGATTTTGGTCGTTTTTTTTCGGATTCACTCCCGGGCTTCAGAACTTCGTGAACCAACATAAGGAACTTCGTTCCAAAAATCATCGAAGAAAAATCAAGAAGTTAATTTTATCTCTAAAATCAGTTCAGAGTTTATGGCACTGCCAGAATCAAGACACATAAGATACTGAAAAGTTCTGAAGTAATTTAGTAGTATCTTATTAATTGTATTATTTTTTTTAAATTGTGTGTTTTTAAAAAATATTCGGGTCAGCACCTCAAAATTTACTAGTAAAATTCATTTTCGGTAGAACCCATGGGTATAATATTTCTGAATTTCATCTTAATTGGTTCACTAGCTTAGACTTTACGAGGAGCCTTTACTGACAGATATTCTCTAAAATTTACATTTATTTACTTTGGAGACCTTAAATCTGGTAATTTAATCCAAATTTCAAGTTCTCTCATTAAGTGCAGAACTTATTTCTTCGTTCTTTCTACATAATTCTATTTTTGCATTACTTTTACATTTTAGTGTATAAAAAGGTAGCAGGATCTTTCAGTTCATTGACGTGACAACGCACCCTTTTGGTAAACTATTATTCAATAACAACAGTAAGTCCTACTCAAAGCTACAATTATAGGTCTTTCAGTGCCCTTCTTTTATAAACTACCCTGAAGTATTTTATAGAAAGTACATTAACCTTTGACCTTGGATCCTTATCCGAGGACGGGACCCTGCAATTATATTGTCACTGAGTGAATTGCTTTCAGTGTAAAAAAATGTATTGCCTCTATACTCAGCTTATTCGCGACAAGAATAGACAGGCCTGGGAGAAAGAATCCAATATACTCTTACACATTTGGACTTAAAATCATTTGTTTCAGGCATCTCCTTTTTTCTAATTTATACAGGATTTTCTCGGACATTCAAAGATGATAATAGATCTTTATAATAGACATTGTCTTTTTATCCTTTGTAATAATCTTACTTGATGAATATCAATTATTTTATGAAAGAAATGCAGCTCTCTCAGAAATTCAATCTATTAGATTAACTACAGTTGTTACCTTGTAAAAGAAATTCTATAATAGCCTATGAATTGAATATACTGTAAGGTAAAGATTATATATATATATGTATATATATATATATATATATATATATATATATATATATATATATATATATATATATATATATATATATATATATATATATATATATACATATACATATATATATATATATATATATATATATATATATATATATATATATATATATATATATATATATATATAATGATATGTAGGTTAACCTTATAAGAAATAGCATAAGATTGGTTTAAAATTTTGTAGCTTTGATCTTCTTTCTTCTTCAATTCGCGGTAATGAAGAATTCAATTTTCAAAGAATTTAGTTAATGTAGTTTAATAGTATTGCTTTGTGAAAAGGTTCTTTATCAATATAGGTTTATCGACTTTATATAAAAAATAAAAAAAAAAGTGGAATATAAGTTAACATTTTCAGTATTAAAGTACTCTAGTTTTGGCATAATTTTTTTTTTAATATACCGCATGGTGTTGTACCAAAACCTTGGACCATTAATTTTTACAAATCTTCGATTTTACATGTTAACTCTACTTTTTAATTTCAGTATTGTGAAGGCACCAAATTTCGGTTAAGACGAACAGGTTTTGAGATCATTAACACGTTTTGAAATTTTGTTTGTATTACGGATACAGATTTGTGTGACACATAACTTCCTCACTTCCTATATATTGGTCGAATGGTCTCATGAGATTTGGATCTATTTGATTTCTAGTAGGTCACATTTATTTGTATGCAATATCAAATTGTGACTAAGGTTGAAATTAATATTATGCCTTCAATGGACAACATTCGACAAACCATCCGAATGTCTTCAAAATCAAGACTAGGTTCTTTTAAAGATATAAAAAAAATTGTACACATGCGGAAGAGAAATCACTGTGTGCAGAAGGATAAAATTTATGTGGGACCAATTTTGGACTTATTTTGACATACTCCTCCGAATTCCATCAAGATTAAATGAGTAGTTTATAGGATACAATCGTTTACAAGAATGTTGAACTACGGACTCGTGACCGAAAATCCCTGATCTCTTAAACGGATTTCGATCTAGGACTTTGTGAATTCGAAGGCAAAACAATTTCGTTCTTCAGAATAATTACAATGCTTCCATTGCCTTCGGTAAGATTTGAAGCAAAATGGAATATTTTGTTTACTGTGAAATCATATTTTATTATTTCAAAATATAACATTTATATTTTATACTTAAATTCATATAGAACATTTTATAAAATAAAGTATTTACTTTGTATACTTGTTCTGTGGGAAATAATTAGTCGCCAAAAATTTGGAACTACTTAATTTACAACATCTACTTACATATTAATATTTGTGGGAATTATTAGCTTTCCTTGGTTACAAAAAATGGTTATTAGAAACGAAAGAGAACTAGTTTGTGTATGGCAGTGTTTAGTAATTCCGAGAAAGTTCACACGGCGCGGCATGGAATGTCCCTTTTTCAAGTTTTTAGGTTCCCAATTACCAAAGGATTAGGGTCTACTCTTAATCCTTGGTTGCCCTTTAGTCCCTGATTCTGTCCGAACCTCGATATTATACCCAAGAACATTTTCCTTTACTTTTTTTCCTTCTCGTTAAATTTATAAAAAGTAAACCAGATTTTAGCGTGGTAAACATAGTCATTAAACGACTAAAGATGAAAATTGAAATGTCAATAATAATTAACATAATAAAGCCCCAAAACAAGTCTTAGCACATTTTTTTTAAAAAAAAGGTTTTTAAAGTTTTTTTTTTTTAAGCCTGCAGGCTTCAAGTTGATTTAGAAATCATATATTTATTCCAATTATTTATTTTTAATTTTTAATTTAAAATGAAGTTGAATGTTCAAACCGAAAGATGGTGAATATCTAACTAATGAGTTACCTCGGTAACATTATCATCAAACGAAAACACAGTGTATCTTAAATTATTACGAACCCGTATGTGATTTTAATTGCCAATTTCATTACTTAATTAGTAATTTTAAACATATTAGAGTGTAAACATTTTGCAAAAGAGCGTAAAACATTAATTACAAATTGATTTAACTACCTAAATGATATTTGGAGACTTTTTTATTTGAGATTTTGATTGATTTGCTTGATTGACATCCCATTTCGCACGTAAATAAACATTCGTTTAACTCTTTTGCTTCCGAGCTTAATGAAGAATGCAACGGAGGCATTGTGATCGTTCTAAAGAACAACGTTTTTTGTCTCTCAATTCAAAAATTCCAAAACAGAACTCCGTTTCAGACATCTGGGAACATTTTTGGTCTCGTGTCTGACTGCCGGTCTATTAACCAACAATTTTTAAAAATCAACAAATCTTAAAAAGGTCATAATTAGCCCAACTTTAAGTTGTAACATACAACTTTTAATGTATACATAACTTCGAAATTTTAGTCTGCTTCCATTGGTTTCTCTTCCATAAAATTTTTTCTCATTGTTAATATATTATGAATCAATATGATTTTTTAAATTTGGGAGGTTTCTCGAACGTATTTCACCAGATGGACTCACATCAATTTTAATGATCTACCCTCATTAACTATAAAAAAATTAATATTTTGAATTATGTAAAAAACAAATCAATTTTGACAGAAAAATAATACGGGAAAAATATACGGGGGAAAGAGGATTTCTGAATTTTTTGTCCCTAATTTTTACACAACACTTATTAGGTATTGTCCACATTTCAAAAAAAAATGTCTAGTATTTACTTAAGTTACAATTATGTATTTAAAAAAATATTAAAGATAGACAACGTAGACAATTTAAAAAGAGACATACAAATGTAATAAGTAAGTGTTACATGGAGTAATACAAAAAAAAATGCCTGGTCAAGTTTGCTAAATCAGGCAAAATAATATAAGAACTTAAATATAAACAATGAATACATAATCCAAATTAAAATAATAACTATGACAACAACTGACTAAGTATAGAATTAAACACTTATTGTTTTTATTTTTAAAATTGTGTACACATAAACTGTGCATACACAATTTAATTTCTTAGGTTGATAGTCTAGATGTAGGAATGTTAGTGTTAGTCCATGTATTTATTCAGGACTCTTAAAGGAAACCTTATTCAATTATGGATCTTATTTTGTTATTCCACCTGCTGCACACTGACCTATTTTTCGCCAACTTATCGTGACGGAAAATGTAAATGTATTTTAAATATGATAAACGTTGTATGCTTGATATAAGGTCCTTTTGTTATTGTTTATCTTCCATTTATTTATTCAACTACTTATTTGTATCATTATTTTATTTAATGTAAGATATAATATATATATATATATATATATATATATATATATATATATATATATATATATATATATATATATATATATATATATATATATATATAAAATAATGATGCCATTACATAATTAATGTAATATTTATGTATAATCTAAAAGTTTTATGCAATCTTAGCTTAAGTTTATTTAAAACTCATTATTAGTTTAAATAATAGATTTTGTATTGTGGTTTGAAATATTAAATAAACTAATAACATTTTGCCCTAATTACATGTGGATTTCCACGCTCATATAATTTTGAATTTTTGGTTATGTTTCCATCTAAAAGTATAAGTTGTTGTAGAAGGTGTGATACATGTTCGTATAACTTAAGCAAATGGCTTGGATATTTAGGCAACTAAGTACATTTTTATTGCGCGCTATTAAATTTTAAAACGGATTTTTGAAGTTAATTTTTATACGTCCAACTTTAAGTTATCGTCCTTCGGAGAGCAGGGGTGAATATTAAAATCACTTTTGACGTCTTATTTGCTAACTTTTCTTTTAACTGTATGCCCCTGCAAGAAGTTCCATTAGAGCCCCAAATGGGATGACTATTAACGATTTCATTGCTATTTAGTCCAATTTATTACACCTTTACAGAAATACTTTTATAAGTGACAATAATTTACAAATTATTGTTTATTAAAGATTTTAGGTTGTAGTACCACCAGTATTTGCTTTCTAACGCGATCAGAATATATTCCATATGTTTAACATTACATTTAATTAAAAAAAAAAAAAATAATAATAATAATAAATCTGTAATTTATAACTAAAACGCTAAAATTCGATTCTATTTTGATAAGAACTGCAAAACACAAGAAGAAAACAAAAAATTCAATCAGAACTATCTATTCATATATAAACAACCAGACCTTGGTAGTTTATCAGTGTTATCTCCCCGTCTTTTTTTTTGGAGGGGGGGATTTATCTCTATAAAATAAATGTAATGTCAGTTTACATCAGTTCCTTCTCCTTCAGAGAATTCTATCGTAGTTAAGACTAGATAAAAATGTATAAGAAAATATGTTGTGCCTTGTATCTTGTAACTTTCGTTGTATGTGTCCTTACACTTAAAACGATACCGTGTCGTCCGGGGGATTGTATCAAGCAAGAAGTTGGCTTCCCGGAGAATAGAGGTGCTGTTTTAACAGAAACGGAAGCCAAGTTAGCACTGCAAATAGCCACATTAATGAACAAATTTGCTGATCGGTTTCTTGATAATAATGAACATAAAATTCCAGATAGGTTACCAGACACTACAAAAATACCTGAAATTGCAAAGAGGCCTGAGATAGATGGGAAGAATAAAACTACGAATGTAAGTAGAAATAGAAACCAAAGAGGTCAACAAAGTTTAAGTTACAGCGGAAGACAAGCAACTAGCAGAAGTGTAAAATAGTGAAGTTTTATTTCAATACTTTAATTATTTATAATAAAATAAAAGCTTTAAAAAAGTTGTAAAGAAAATAGGAAAATGAAATAACTGAGGTGGCGCAAGGGAGCTAAACAAAGAAAATATAATTAGTTTATTTGTTTTAACACTGGTGTTAGACCACAATATTGTTAGACCTAAAATCAAAAGAGAGTTCGTGGCTCAGTTCAGAAACAATCAGTGGTAGGTACAAGATGAACTCTGGTCTCGTGGTCTTGCAATGGAGCTGGAAGCTGTGATTTTGGAAAAAAAATCAGAGGTAAGGGTGAGGGATTATGTTAATTGTCTCACAGTGGAAAGATGTAACGTAGAAACAAATCAGTGGAAAGAGATGATATCAGATAATCTTCAGTGGTGCACGAAGCTGTAATTTCAAATGAAGAAGTTGTTGTTTCTTTCTTTACTATTAAAAATATTTTAAACATATAAAATTGTAAAACTACAATGTAATATTTTAATTTAAAAGGCTAAAATAAATGTATAACACAGATAACAATGAATCATAATCTGTTATATAACTTCTGTAAATATCTTTGGTCACATTAAATAAATATACGTATATACTTTTTGAAAGAAATGTTCTTATTTTAACAATTTATTATTATTTATTCTATTAATTTATAATCTACTTAATAAGCAATGTAATAAATCACGTAATACCAATGAAATATTTTAACAGTTATTATTGATAATTGGGAAAACGCATCACTGCTTTCAACAACAACAATTTTCTAATAAAGAATAATTGTTTCTGGTGTTAAATATCAATAAATCAACACTTGATAATGGGTCCAGTTTTCAAAAATGTATACAGTAAAGCAAATTAAAAGTTTATCAGATTTGAAAAATCTTAATATTATTGACGTATGATAAACTGCTAACAGCTTGCCACCTTCTAAATTTCTATAGATAGAGAACAAAAAGTGGAGATATTACGCTTTTTTTTATCAACAACAAATATCACTGAATCAAAATCTGTTTAGAAAACGAATTGTCCCAACAAAGTACAAAATACAAACCGATTTTGATAATACTGCTAACTGTAATTAATTTATTATTCGTTTTTCTGCATACATGAGAGAATCTAGTATTGTTATGTAATACCGCACGTTTGAAATGTTGCAACTGCTGTGCAATTTTTTTTTCTTTTAAATCAAATTATAATTATCAATAACTACGGGAGACATACAGAGAAAAATAGACCCCCACACCGGGACTCGAACCACGGGTCCTCCTATTACTCCGTTACAGGTGCTCTTACCAACTGAGCTATACGGGAGAATGATTTTTCTCTGTCGTTACCAATACAAATTCCCCGAATCCAAGCTTACAATCATTTCTACAAATCTATTAAGCCATATATTCACGGCAATAGAACTAGATCGAGAATTAACTCTTATAATTATAAAGTACTCAATTAGTACCTCTACCTGGTACAATCTTTTAGAAATTCAAAGTTTTTGGTAGTATTCGTACTACGGAAAGATTAAATTTTACTTTAAATCAAATTATAATTATATCAATAACTACGGGAGACATACAAGAAAAATCATTCTCCCGTATAGCTCAGTTGGTAAGAGCACCTGTAACGGATTAATAGGAGGACCCGTGGTTCGAGTCCCGGTGCGGGGGTCTATTTTTCTCTGTATGTCTCCCGTAGTTATTGATAATTATAATTTAATTTAAAGTAAAATTTAATCTTCTTAGGTGTGGGTCGTGTAGGGTAATTAACTTTTTTATAAAAACAACTACATTGTTTTCAAAACTTGGGTATATTTCGACCATGACCAGGTCATCTTCATGCCTTATAAGTCGGTTAAATTTTAAAAAGTTTTTTCCACCATTTTATGGTATCGTCGTTATTTAATTAACTTTTTAACTCCCAGATCATCTCATAACTTAAACAACAAGCCTTCCCTTGTTAACGGACCTGTAGACTGGAACAAGTTTCAGACCTTACTAGAAGACAAACTTAATCTAAAAACTTTACTAAAAACCCCACAACAGATAGATGACGCAGTTAAAACTTTCACCACTTACATACAACAGACTATCAGAGATGCTACTGGACCAAGACCTCAAAACATCCGTAAACGAACTGACCTACCCCAACAAATAAAATTTTTGATTACAGACAAACGTCGAGCTAGAGCTAGATGGCACAGAACACGTTATCCTACTGACAAACAAACATACAACAGACTATGTAGGCAACTGACATCAGTACTGAAACAATACAAAACTGACAAATTCAGAGACTACACTGAATCACTAACAACGAAAGACAAATCCTTGTGGACAGCTACCAAACAAATTTTATCCTATCGTTCCATATCCTCTCCCCTTCGTAACCCTGATGGTTCCTGGTCTAAGACCGATAAAGAAAAATCCACATGCTTTGCTCGACACTTATCCATGGTTTTCATTCCTCACCCTGATATCCTAGATCCTATTCATACTCAGACTATTGCAGACGACCTTAACATACCCCTCCAAATGAATCCACCTCCACCTGCATTTCATCCTTCAGATATCCTATACACCATTAGATCCCTACCCAACAACAAAGCCCCTGGACAAGATCTAATTACCTCTAACATTTTAAAACAACTTCCTAAAAAAGCCATTTTATTCCTGACCTACATTTATAACTCCGTTCTTAGGACTACTTACTTCCCCACCCAATGGAAAAAATCCCTTATAATAATGATCCCTAAACCTTCAAAACCTCACCATTTACCTTCTTCCTATAGACCCATTAGCCTTCTTCCAGTAATGAGTAAAATCCTGGAAAAGCTTATTCTTCGCAAAATTTACCCTATCTTAGAATCCAAAAATATCCTTCCAGACCACCAGTTTGGGTTTCGAGCAGAACATTCTACTATCCAGCAGTGCCACCGTATTGTAGACGCCATCTCCTCCGCTCTTGAGAAGAAGCAGTTTGTCTCCGCGGCTTTCCTCGACGAAAGTCAGGCTTTCGATCGGGTTTGGCATCGGGGGCTCCTGTGGAAGCTCAAGAAAATCCTTCCATCTACCTATTACCTTATCATTCGTTCCTATCTCGAAAACAGGAGTTTCGCTGTTAGTGTTGGCTCCTGTTTTTCCGATTCCTACCCTATCCTTGCAGGTGTCCCTCAAGGAAGTATTTTAGGCCCTTTCCTTTACTCTATCTACACAGCTGATGTCCCTCAACATCCTTCAACATCCTTAGCTTCATATGCTGACGATAAAGCTATTTTATCTACTCACTCAGATCCCATCCTCGCCTCTGATTCCCTACAAGAACATCTGCAATCCGTTGAGAACTGGTCTAGGAAGTGGAGGATTAAGTTCAATCGGGAGAAAAGTGTTCACGTGACATTCACTCTACGAAGACCCACATGTCCCCCAGTCTTTCTGTACCAGCTCCAACTTCCTATTTCTAACCAAGTACGGTACCTAGGACTAAATTTAGATAGAAGACTGACTTGGAACTTACATACACGACTGAAACGTACGGACATGAAGAGACGTTACAAATCGCTACTCAGACTTCTAGGCAACAATTCTAATCTATCACTAACGAACAAACTGACGGTATATAATTATTTAATAAAACCTATCTGGACCTACGGACTAGAACTGTGGGGATCGACCAAGCCATCAAATTCTTACAAAATCCAATCTCTCCAATCCATTATCCTGCGTAAGATTGCCAATGCTCCCTCCTATGTAGCCAACCGAATTATCCACAATGATCTAAAAGTTCCCTTTGTCCAAATCCTCGCATCCCTCCGATATAAATCCTTTCATTCCAAACTGACAAACCATCCCAATCCTCTTGTCAAGAACCTATCCTCCCACCATATTCCTGGCAATCCTAGACGTCGTCTCAAGAGGAAATGGCCCCGAGACTTACTTAATATGTAATAACATGTAACAATGTAAATCACGTGATAGGAGTACCTTCAGTGGATGGCCTCTCCTTATCAGTGACTCTGTGTGATAGTTGTTTTCATTATGACAAAAGTCACTTATTATAATTAATATTTGTAGTTGTGGCTAAATAAATAATTAAAAAAAAAAAAAAAAGATCATCTCATAACTTAAACAATTAACACCTACACATAACAATAAACAATTTTAACAATAAAAACTTATTAAAAATATAAATATAAAATCGGGACTAGAGAATTAAAATCGTGGTAACTGTGGAACCCACAGTTACCACGATTTTAATTCTCTAGTCCCGATTTTATATTTATATTTTTAATAAGTTTTTATTGTTAAAATTGTTTATTGTTATGTGTAGGTGTTAATTGTTTAAGTTATGAGATGATCTGGGAGTTAAAAAGTGAATTAAATAACGACGATACCATAAAATGGTGGAAAAAACTTTTTAAAATTTAACCGACTTATAAGGCATGAAGATGACCTGGTCATGGTCGAAATATAGCCAAGTTTTGAAAACAATGTAGTTGTTTTTATAAAAAAGTTAATTACCCTACACGACCCACACCTAAGAAGATATATACTAAGAAAAATAGGGACACAGGAAACCAAGAAACAAATAAAATTTAATCTTTCCGTGGTATGAATACTGCCAAAAACTTAAAAAATTTTGATTTTTTTCTGTTAAATTTTAACAATATGGCTTTTCTAGTTGTAGTTAAGTAGTAAATGGTAAATGGCTATATGGCGATGCTTGTATTAATTTTAAAAATGTTTTTTAGGGCAATATATATAAAATATCTATTTGGATGCAAGATGTACGGGAGTGAAGTCTTATAAGTTGGTCTATAGCTGTTAAGTGAGTCAGCTCGAGGGAAGTTAAATAATTAATCAGTTTATTATCAGTATGTTGGAACAGTATGTTTACCAAGCTAACTTTGCCTTGAGGTGAATCCAGTCAAATGTTTGCTGTGTAACACAGCCAGACTAAACCCTTACTAAACTTTTCAAATCTAATTACATACTAATCTTCCTGTCTGTTCCTCTACTTTTTAATTACTTTATTGAAATAAAACTATTTAATATGTAAATATAACGTGCGGATGATTCACGTTAAGTAGATATCACAGGAAATTGTTTCTTAATAGTGTGATAAAATAATTATTATAGTAATGTCATTATAGATTATCCTGATTCAACAACATTATCCTAAATAACATTGAAGGAAACCTTCATTAACTAGCAAGGAACGTAATAAAATTCATTAAAATATATAGAACATTATTATTTTCTTAAAATTAAAAGAGAAAATTATTTATTTTCTTCGTTAATTTTATACTTAAGACAATTTACCTCTATATACCTTCATTCTGAAATGTAGATTACGATCACTAATCACTTGGTGGGTAAAAAAAGTCTTAAGGCAGATGCAGTTTCAATTTACCTATTATAATTTAAAACTTAAAACTTATCATGTATTATAATTTAATAACTATCTTAGTCACTTAGTGAATGTTCAAGTCTTAAATATGAGTCATTTCATTTTGCTTTCATTAGTTTATATTCGTCCACATATAGAATCAAGTCAATTGTTAAATATTAAATTAGTCGAAACACTCATAAAATTTTCTGATAATATTTTAATGTTTTTGTATTCTCGTCTACATTGTCCTACTATATTGTAATATACCTGCTATAATAGTTTATATTGTAATCTACCATACTATATTTTAATTTGGATTAATTTAAAGCACCTGTGGCGGTTTTGGTGAAAACGTTTTGGAGTAGCACAGTAGCACTAATTATTATTTTCCTTAAAAAGAGATATATATTTTTTATAGTGTATTGACAATGTTTACACAGAGATGTGATATTATTGCAAAATTATTAATACTTTATACATTACACAAACAAACACAACGTCATATACTATACAGTACTAATTGACGTTGAAATGAGCGATTGTTAAAAAATGTCCTCTCTTGAGGCGGGGCTAACACCATTTCATTTTGCAAATAACTTATTTCTAGTGGCTTTGCGAACTTTATCTTAAGAAATTGGTGAAGTTAAAATATCAACTATTCATTGCTTTAAATTCTCTAAATCATTAGATTAAATTCAATTTCAGAAATTCAATTTCTGCAAGAATCTAATCATTTCTATAGCAGAATCTAGGGAATCGGTTGGAACTATTCATGAAATTTTCATAAATTGCAGAATAAATTTTGTTAAGTATCAAGTTTATTATTACTGGATTTTTACTATGATAACCAAGTAATGGCTAAACTTGAGCAAGGAATTATTAATCTGATATGTCTGTTTAAAATATGATTGTCAGTATTTCTATTTGTATTCAGGTTTTGCCTTTAAAGGCAAACAGAAGATATGGTTATTATAATTGGCTCTATTAAGTGTGAATTTGAAGGAATTCGTGTAAGACATCATTTATTTCCATTATACATGGGATCAAGAATTTTCATAAAATGTCATGTTTAAGGTATCCCCACATATATCTGTTAATGTCCAGTTCTTTCACCACAGATGTTTCATCATGTCCAGTTGTTTGGGAAACTTCTAATTTTTACGTCATGTTCATGTCGACACCTTGAGCCCTCTTAATGCTAAATATTATCAAACCTTTTTAAATATATTTGATGAAATTATTATTGGAAACTTGTTTAAGAAGTAAAGTACTAGTTCTAATCTGATTTGGCCCGGTTTTTAAAGTGATATTAGTGTAGTACAATTGAAAATATTCTTGTTATGTAATATATATTATTTTAATATTAACTTAAACCGGTTCTTTGTTTGTCGAACAAGTGAGGTTTTTGAGTAACGTCAAAATGTCATATTATAATGTGTACTTTTTAAATATTTAATTCTTAACCTGCTTGTAAGGGTCTTTTTTACTGCTGTTACACTTTTAAAAAAAGATTATGCGGTATTTCTTTATTTTTTTATGATCTCAAACAAAGGAGCTGTATAACTAGGAAATGAAGTTGATATGTTTGTGACAGACTGACATATCTTTGAAGGAAGGGTACGAATGTAAAGTATCCCCATGCTCTTGATTTTTTCTCTCTTCTTAGGGTATTTGAAGGGTACGTCGTAACTAACAAGATCTTATGTGAATTTTTAATTTGTAGAGGGTCCATAAGGTAAGTTAGTTTGCCGAGGTCCAGGTGTGATATCCGTGAGAGAGATGCGGAAGGAACGACCCTAATGTCAGTCAAGTCTCGACGAAGTTGAAGTTAGACGATATCAAGTACTCGAAGAGATATGGTGGGGCGCAAAGCAGCGCTGCTTGGTGGAGGGGAGGCGGCCTTGGCAGGGGCCCGAGTCAATCAGTCGGCCCTTATGACCAGTGCCTGTTTGTACCTCGTACCGTTTGGGTTCTAGAGTTTTTGTTACGTAGTTTATTGTGTGCGGTTCATGTATCCGCGTGGTGCGTATATTTGCAAGGATTTTTTGACCGCCCCCATCAATTGTCTCGTAAGTACAAATAAATATCTAATTACTTATGTTATATATGAATCAAGCACATTTAAATCATATCTTTGTCTTATATCTATAAATCTTAATCAATAATCCTGTTGTGTTCGGATTTCTCTCCTTATCTCATTTTGCTTCGATAATACTTTTAAAAAATGTAACTAAACAAAAAGACTAACTACTTTAAAATAAATAATGATAAAACTATGTTTAATGATATTAAATTTGTAGATAAATGAACGGAGTCAAATAAATATTATTTAATAAATTCGATTTATCACCTGTGTATTTTTGCCCACATTAGGCTATATGTGTAACAATAGAAGTGGACCTATTAAGTTCCTTTAGGTACTCCTTTTATATTACAACACTCTAATTTCATGAATGTTTTTAATAATTTATATTATTTATGTGCAAACAATAACAGTACGTTATCACTTGAATAAAATACATCTTCTTATCAGTTATCATCTTAGGCATATTTCAAAACAAATACATTTTAACTACCGCTGATATTAATTGTATTACTTCTCTTTTGCTTTAACTTTTAATTTAACTTGCTCTACCAATAAACTTAAAACATTTTTCAGTTTTATTTATAAATTGTTTGATTTGTCGGGTCATTTCTAAAGCCTGTTAGACACAATTTACATTATTTTAACCCTGTATGTTAAAAATAATAAATAAAAAATATTCGTTTTAGGAAACTAGTCCTTAGGTCAACTAAAATCTAATAACCCTACTAGCTTAGGAATTACTCTCACTGATTTAGTAAGGGGACTCCTAGATTTTTCTACCTGCTGCTTTTAGTTTCTAGAGCCGGTTTTTCTTCAGATTCCTAAATCACACCTATAATTTTAAACAGTCCATTATTTTTTTATTTTTCTGAGACAGCAATTAGGAATATCTTTTACTTTCATGGTTTTTAAGGATAACCACAAAAACATAAACTTTCCTAAACACGTAAACGGCTTTTGTAAACATTTTAACCAATAAATGTTTTAAAAAAACTCATAACATTTCCCTTTTATTGACTAATATGATTGCCATGTTCTATTTATTTTTAGTATATCCTAGGTTATACCATTATTTATAATAGATAAGAAAACCATAAATGTCATTAATTAATGTTTAAACTAAGTATTATTATATCAATGAGAGCAAGATTTTATTAAAAGTTGTTTGCTTAAATAAAACTTTTATATCACATATGAGAGAATAAATCCCCCTCCCCTCTAAAAAGACAGGATATTGGTCACTGTACACTGTACACATCTAAATGATGTAGTCAGCACTGTGAAAAACTAAATTTATGTGTAGAAGAGTAGAAGAAGTTATTTTGCTTCGTATAGACGTAGTTGCATTTCATCCAATTTTCCTGGAGAGAACTCGACTAAAACTCATTAGAAACACATTAATAAAAAATAAACTCGTGTTTGTACTTTGTACTGTATTCCGACCTTGTTACATTTTATTTATCAGGATTTCCAGCCACCTGTAACCTGGTAACCTTAATTTCTCAAAATTTTGCAGTTACGTCTTAGTCCGTTGTTCGTTAAGGAGCGATTTGATACTGTTGTTAGTATAACTATCATTCGTTCTTATATTTTATAATATATTTAATTATAATTTGTAATTTACTATTTTAAATATTGTTTTTACCTTTTATGAAAATCTTACATTAAATCATTACAGTGTTTTTCAAGTCATTTTCATTTATTTGATAATGTTTTAAAACTTAAAAACATTTTTAATATAACAGAATTAAAATTGAAAAAAAGGTCAATAACCACCTTCTTGAATAATAGAATAGAGCTTTTGAATTGACCGTTGAAAATAAATTTAACTTTCCTACCTTTTTTATATTTTAGAGATAAGTAATTTACAAGTCAAAATTTAGTTCCATTAACACTCCCGATTTAATAAAATAAGAACTAATTTCATTTGATAAAGTGTTATAATGACACCTATTAACTAGTTAAAAAAAAAAAAAAAAAAAATACTTTAGTCTTAAAAATATTACATTTAATAACCTTTTCTTTCAAACGTAATTAATAAAGATTAAAAATACCGTGTAAAAATGATTAACAAAACAAGGGATCATCCAATTTTACAAAAAACAACTTTCTGCTTTGTTTTAATTAATTCTACTTTGGGTTCATACAAAGGTTTAGCTAACTGTACCTACTCGTAATCAAATGCTTTCTTCGTCACGGTTATGATTTCTAACGAAAGGCTAAGTTTCATAAAAATTAAGATTGCTATTGAATTAAACAAGCAATTATTTTTTGTCTGCAGAATTAAGGTTTTGGTAAAAGTGTGTATAAATTAAACTTAATTTTTTAGTTTGGTTGAAATCAGCTGATTAGGAATAGGGTGTGTAGCGGGAGGAAGTTGTACTAACGGTCGAACAACTTGAATTCTTGTAAATTGCTTTTTATAATAGATCATTCTTTTTATTTATTAAACTAGTAAACTTAACTTCATATATTACATTCTTTTTTGTATTTTGTTTACTTGATGTATATTTAATGTTTTTGTATGGCTTATTGTTCCGTCGTGAAACTTTTTTGTTTTATTATTAAAGTGAATTTGTAAAAAAAAAACAAAAAAAAACTTTATGCTTAAAGTTGGGGAATAAAATTGATTGCTGTCTTCTCCACTGCCCCAATGCCTATCTATAATACATAATAGTGTATTATGTATTTTCCTATCGAGGAATAATTCATGTAATATATATGTATATGAGTGTGTGTACTGTGTACTATGACGATGTACCTTATGTATAAATTATAATATATATATATATATATATATATATATATATATATATATATATATATATATATATATATATATATATATATATATATATATATATATATAATGTTTATCTAATATATACACAAATATTTTTTTTTAATTTGATAATGTAAAGGCTTGTTTCTTCCTAAAATCTAGTAAACTCTTTGTTATTATAAGAGAGAGTAGTTTAACTAACTTATATTTTATTTAAAAAAAAAAAAAAAGTGAATTAGCAACACTCTTAATTGTTAGTTTTATTTCGAATATTTATATATATTAAAATATAAGGAAGTTTGTTGTTTAACATATTAGTATAACATTAAAATTGAATTCTTTTATTTTTCAGTTAGTTAACTTGAAAAATTGTATTTTTATCTCGAAAAAATCCGTTAAGTTTAAAACTGATTATTTTAAAAAAATTATTAATGGATGGAGAGTTTGGAATGTATAGATATATATTGGTAGGTATTTCAGCCTTTAATAATCGACGACGACGTTAGCATTAATTTAAATTTTAATGTAAGAATATTTCAGGTTGTTCCTCAAGGACGTGTTTTGGGCCCTTTAGTCTTTTTAATTTACATTTTTTGTATTTTTATCTTGAAAAAATTGTCGTATAAACTTTGGCACATGCTTTTCTTTGCTGATAATAAACTGCGTGATACATGTGGTCTTTCTTTTTAAAATATATTGATTATAAGGTTGGTTCTAACAATTCTTTTGAATGAGATTTTATATCATTTAGATCTGATTGAGCTTAATAAAATGCGATTTGTTATGATTAAGTAAACTTGCCTTATTTAAGCATATTACTGAGCCATACTATAGAAGCCGGATCATAGCCTTCACTAATACACTATCATAAACCGTTTAGTGAACCTACGTTGAGACTTGGAAAATCAGGTTATTTTTCTCTAAATCTATTTCCATTATAATAATGTATTGAATAATTCAATAATATATATTAAAAAATACTCAAATAATAAATTTATACTTTAGAAGATGAGCGTTTGCCTTAAAAATAAACTTGGTGACAGCAGTAAATAATCTGTCGGATGTGATACTCGAAGCCGTATAAATGTTTTATGTAAGTGCTTTTCTTTTTTTTTCCTTTCAAATCGTTACAGATTTACTAATAACATTGTTAATATGTTCACTACAAAAGTTTTACGAACTAATTCTAAGAATAAAAAAAATCGAAATTGATTGATCTAACGATCTATTTAGTATCGTCCAAAAAAATCAAAGGAATTAAATTCTTAAAAAGATATTATGCAATTCGTTAATTATTTAATCAATAAATATATGTAGTCATATTATCAAGCACGCTTATTGCATAACTAATTTTTATTTTCGTTTTTTAATTTTTACTTGAAAAAGTATTGGTTTCACCCTAAAATCTGAAACCGAGATTTCAACGGAATTATCCGTTTTGGTTTTTTTAAGGCGATTTGAGTGTTTTTTTTTTTTAGCTGGATATCTTTCTGCCTGTCTGTGTGTCTGACTGTGTCATGCACGACTCCCACAGTTTTTAAGCTACAAATTTGAAACTTGGAACAAAAATCATTCGTTACATGTAATTGTGCTGCCAAAAAATCATAAATTTGTGGCATTATTAACCCATTTTACTGATTCAACAATTTCAAAAATTCGTAGATAATCAAAAAACTTTCCAATTACGCTGAAATTAGCACCAATTATACCTCATTCTGAGACAAACATTTTCACTGTATTTCGTTTTGATATCTGCCACCACTTTAAAAACGTATGACGTATGAACTTTTGAAAATTTTCCACTAAATAATTTCGGAACTATTTGGCCGATTGAGCTGAGATTCCAATTATACCTTCCAAAAGGATATATAATTCTTCCATATTTCTAATATTTATCTGCCGTCAAATTGAACTTACTTAGTAAGAAGAAAAAGTTTTAAGTCGCCCGCGTCCGATTTTTTTTATAAAGAACGATTATTGCATAATAATTAATTTACTATATTATTTTGTATAATATCGTATATATTTAACTTTTTATATCAATTAGTTATAAAGTCGACAAATTGGAATGGAGTGTTGACTAAAACTGTCAGAAGAACTTAAATTTGTTGTATATTTTTTTAAATAGTTACGTCTTATTAAGTTATAAGTCAAACCGGGGTAAATGATGGTAAGAGAGGGAAAATAGCTGGTGATGTTAGTGCGGAGGACATGTCTTGCAGGTAGTGAGGCTGTAAAGTTTAATTTGTTCAAAGGGTGCAGGTAAACCTTGAGACTCAATTAATCAAAGGAAGGCCGGCGAGGGTGGCAGTGACCTTGGGTCTACAAGAACATGGATCCCTTTTAGGAATCCTGAGGCCTGGTCCGGAGGTCCGGTGTATCCTAGCAACCACCCTCGACTTCTCCCAAACCAGTTCTCTCACCGGATTCACACCAAATCCGGCACAAAGCTCGAGTCCCCTTCTTCGACTCGACCAGAAAACAGCCACTTAACATTAAAATTCACACTGAGGCTCTTTGCACCTGTATCTTGACAAACCCGCACCGAGAAAATCACCCCTCCTTTCTTGCATTATGCTTAAAATAATGCCCGGTATTTCTTTACCCCATTCACCCTCTTTGTCGATCTAAAGCTGTTTTTCCATTTCTCTGTATCTGGTGAGAAACCAGAATTTCTCCTAGAAGGGTTTATTCTGTTATTGTATTGTCCTTCAATACAATAACAATTTCGAGCGAAATTCCTCGGAAATTTGTAACATCCGAGGTTTTTATCCGTAGAAAAAGAAGGGAGAAGAGAAAATCCCCTCAAACACCATTGTATTCAGACGGTGTTTTTTAGACGTGGCGTGTAAATAGGTGCGATGCGGTGTTTTTTTCAAAGAATCGCTTAGACGCAGAACTCTGTTGCACCCCATCGGATCGGGAGGGGAGGTAGAGCCGTTCCATGTATTAAAACTTACCTTTCGGAAATTCTAATGTTGTATGTTGCGCCTCCATCTCGTTTTTTTTTAAATGGCCGAAAAATAGAGCGTAGATCTTTACAAACGAGTTACAACACAAAACTGTCAAGATGTAGTTACATTATAGTACTGTACCGCAAGTTCCCCCTCCTAGTTTTGCTTACGGTAGGTACACGCTATTTGACTTTAACGACTTACTATGTCACGCTATTTACGTCGTACTTTTTTTTTATAAATTATATAACATTTTACTACCTGATGCTACCTGTTCGATCATTTCTTCTTTTGTCATACGTTCCAACCAAACCTTTATGATTTATAGATTAAGGGAACGTGTTAAAAAAATAAATATATAAAATTATGTATGTGTGTAATATGAAGAAAATGAATGATCTAGCTGGTAGCATCGGGTTGTAATAACGAAACCATAAAAAACTTAACAATAAAAATTGTATTGTATATCCAAAGGATCCCCTAAGGATATGATAGATTCTAAATAGTCTCCCGTTTAGTGTGGCACATAGCTTCCTTGCTTCCTATTTCGTATATTTTAATGATTTTATATTGTTGTCAAATTTATCCTCAACAAAAAGGGCCAAATATGTTCTCTCTTCAGAAAGTTTGGAAGCAAAATTCAGTTAATTAATTAAAAATAACAATAAATGTCATTTTTATTTTACTAAATTTTGTTGTAATAATTACATTTTTACTCTTTTAAAATATATTTATTTTTAAGCAACATAAACAAGTTTAATTAATAATATATTTAATTAATTAATTAATTAAATAATAAATTTAATATTGATATATTATTATTAAATAAATTATATATATTTTTGATATTACTAAGTTTTCTTTTTTTCTATTTTAAATTAATACATTTTAATGCGATATGTCTTTGTAAAGTAAATATATAATATCCAGTTATATATTTAAAGCTCATAAAAAAAAACCTGTACTGTTATGCTGATTTCAAACTGAAAATTTTTAACAAAATTTTATTTATGTGCAAGAGGTTAAAGTTTGTTATCAATACTGCTCTTTATAATGCAATTATTTTGAACCAGTTTAATGTTGATTTTAGAATTAGTTCTAGTTGGGAGAATGTGCGTGACTTCATCCTATATTTATCCTACAGGATAGTCCTCACATCTAGGATTTTATCTAAGTTTATCTTTATTCTTCCTAAACCAAGTTGTTATAAACTCCTTTTTTTTAGTGGAGCCCAATTAAAAACAAAATAAAATAACAAAAAATGTAAAAGATAACTACAAAAACACGGACTCATAAATTCCATCTGCCGGTAGTGGAAGGTGAAATAGTTAAAATCTAACGCTACTTTTATAGCTAAATAGAAAATATTCGGGTTTTATTTCAAACCTTTTTTAAAAAAGATTTCATTTAATTTATGCACTGGAATAGAATTCTAAATGTTAAAAATAATAAGTAAAACTAAAATTTAGTTGTATTATTAGTTCTAACGACTGCTGTTTTTCAGAGAGATTTAAAATTATGGGTTATCACATATTATGATTCCTTACATATGAATTTATTGATGTCAAGTCTGATTATATTTTGTAAAACCTATACCTCAGATCTGATTATAATAAACATACTTTCACGAATGCTTTATTAATAGCACTTTGAAATCTATTTAGTAGGGCAAGAACAATGATTGTGCTGTCTGATGGACAATGACCTTAGGATATCATTGCTCATTGTGAACCGATCCTTCTGCACGAGCAGCTTGTTTATCTGCTTGTATGACGAAGTCTACTGCAGGATGCAGCCGCCTACCCTCAGGCTAGCTGACCATTCTTTGTTGACTTCGCATCAGAGGATAGTTCTATGGTCAAAGGATTCATCTACTACCTAAAAAGAGCTATGTAGTAGAGAAAAGTAATCCCCCTCTTTGACATGACAAATAGTACAAAGCCTTGTATTCCAAACCATGTAAACCGGTCAATGTATCATTCATTTTAATGTACATCGATTAACCCTTTTCTCCACTCAGAACACGATTTAATAATATTTAAACAAATTAAACGATATACGTATGAACAATATACAAAACTATTCTGCGTCTGTCAAATGATACGATAGTTAAAAAGTTTTTAAACCAAAATTCAGCTTTAAAAAGACTAAATAATTTTAAAAACTGAATGTATAATAGTTATTTATGCACCTAGGGAGTAAGCCATTACTCCCTGGGCGAAAAAGTTGGTTCTTGTGGCGAAGCTGAAGGAACCATCTTCCCTAAATCCCGAGGCGAAGCCGAGGGAGATAATTATCGCGAGGGGAATAATGGCACTTTACTCACGAGGTACATACAATATTTTATCTCCGGTAGGGAGAAAATACTCATTTTCATCCATTGCACAGTTATTATAAATTATTTTAATAAATAACAATAATTGTTAGTACTTTTAACAGCAGATATAAGAGATTCAATATTAAAAACAAATAAGAATTGCAATTAAAATCAAATAGAAGGTTATTTAGATGCAGGTTATAAACAAGGTGGAAAAAGCAGTGTCGCCAACCTGATTTCAACAATTTCATTACATTAGCCATTCATTTTCTACTATTTATAAAATAATTAAGTTGGCAATCCTTACTTTTTCGCCCTACTTTTACTTTTTCTTCCTACTTTTTGAGTTCAGGGAAGAAAAGACTTATTTTAGTCCCTCTAAACTAATCCAAAATCATAACTTTTTCTCCCTACTGGAGATAGAAAGTTTAGTTTCACCGTGGGACTATGGCAGTTCGTATTTGTTGATATGATCTTAAATATAATATAGTTTGTGGATTATTTATAGTGATTGTCAGGATATAAAAGGATTCCTTCTAACTATAAAGTATTTTTTAAAAGCAATAAATATCTTTCTTATAAATAGTTTAACCCTTTTGAAATAAAAAAGAGAAGAAAATATATATGTATATAATCAGAAATCGTAATTTAATAGTCAATAAAATAAAAAGAATAGCTAATTCGGTAAAACCGCAGAGGGTTGCTGGGAGAACAACTAAATCTGACAATAAAGGCGTTAATTCAACAATAAAATTAGAATACCCCAGACCTCAATGAAAACACAAATTAATCGTTGGAAGGGGTTTCGACTGCCAAAAGCTTTCAATGCAAGAGCTTTCTATTGAATTTCAGATGCATAGGGTCCCTGGATGGGATTCTCCAATCTGAATTAGCAGATAATACTCAGCCACAGACCCTAAACCCAATTGCAATTCTTGTCATTCCATTTGATAATTTATGATACACGATAAATAGAGGCATCGATACGATTTACATTTTTATCTTTTTTTACTATATACCCCTCATTTCACTTTATTGATATTTTATTATTTGATATTATATCTATAGACTTTGCCTTTTATGTAAATTAATTTCATAGTTGTAGTTTGTTGAAAAGGAAGTTGTATAATAAAGCGCTTTGATTGGTAATTGACGTTAGCCAATTTGTCCACTTAAGTAAATTTCAATTAGGAAGATCCTGGTAAAACTCATTTACATACTTATGTAGTTTCAAGTTCTTTAATAATTATTTTTTCTTCACTTAAAGTTAACTTGTATTTCAATAAAGTTAAATAGTTTCGACTTTTTATGTTAATTTAGCCTTCGTATTTAATTTTTCATGTGGCAAATAGTAGAAACATTAAGTTTTCTTCTTGTCTTTTATATTATGTGCATTTATCCTTTAATTAAAATAGTTCCTTAGCCTACTTCTTTTCTAGAAATTTTATTTAGAAGAGATGAAGATCAGGATAGGAATCTTATACTTATATCAGTTTAGCCTGTTTGTAAGAAGGTTGCCTTATACATTAGCATATTTTGGTTGGTAAGGGGCGGTTGTTTGGCTGTACCACATATACACAGAGCCTTGGAAGCCGTTGGTTGGTGTGGGGCGGGCTGGTTTTTTTATATTTTTTTTTGGTAGGTAGGGAGTTAAAAGGTTTTCTTGCCTAAGGTCTTGATGCTGAAGGAAGGAGAGCGCCCTATACTCTATTGTAAGTCGTGTAGGGCACGGGTCCCCTGCCAGCACTCTGGGCAGATGCCTCTATTCTTACAACGGGACCCTACCTTTAAGGTACCTTAAAGGCACCTCGGAAAGTCCCTTACCAAACAGCGGACCTCATCCAAAAAAAAAATTATATTACTTCACTTTCGTTTTTTAAAAACAGGCGGTGTTTGTAAGTTTGTGGCTCGAGGGGATAATATCCCGGACCAGAAGTTGCTCGTTTCTCATTGAATTTTGGCAACAGACACGAGATTAACAAAAGGATCATGTACTGTTACATCAATTGACCCTATTTAGAATGACGTCATCACAACTCTTGTACTTATTAAAATAAAATATCTCACGAGTTGAAGAGTTGGTCCCAAAAGTATTTCATTATAAAATAAAAAAAATCCTTAAAACCACTTCGTGCACTACTGCGATTTCCGAATTACAATACCGTATTCAATACAAAAATAACCATTGCTTGTATTTATGTAATTGATAATATTGAAATAAATTCGTATGTTATAAAAATGTACATTTTATTTGATAAAAATTTCTTCTGTTCAGATGTTTTCGATTGGAATAAATAGACCGTATATTTTTGTTCTTCCCCCGTTTACTTTTGTTATTGATTGTTTGTCAATGCAATCGTATCATCTGGCTGGATTGAGAAAAACTATAGCATTAGTCCAGTTGTCCGGTTGTAAAAATTGTTTTATGTTGTTTATTCAGAGTTGGCTTGAGTTCAGATGGAGATTGAATTATACAGAGTTTCGAGGAGGGGAAGGATAAAGTGCTAGACATGGTCCAGTTTGTCCATCGGAAATCTAATGGAGCATAATATCCTAGATACTTGTGCCTTGGCCACCCTCTCAGTAGTACAAACCTTTGACCGGCCCTCGTATTTAGTCCGGCAGTTCGACCAGGCCACAAAACAAAGTACTTCAAGCTCTGTGTCTAATCGGCCGTGTGTATATCGACTCCCCTTCTTTACCGTCGAGTTGAAAAAAAATAGCGGCAAGTCATAAATCTGACAAAACGTTTATAGAGACCGGTTTCAAGCTAGAGAATCGAGCAGACATTATCTCCACTACATATTCATATACAGGGTTACATACTCCTGAACAGAAGTCACGGATAAACGTTTAACACCACACTACATTATGTACAATTACCTCTTGCTACATTTCATTATAACATTTTATTATGCGTCTATTGTAACTCGGTCCATAAAACTGTTCGATTTACAAAAGATCTTGATATAGTGACGACAACCTAGCTGACCATTGACCATTATATGAATAAAGGGTTCATATTCGCAAATCGGCACGTGCCCATGCCTCGTTGTTCTCAACCACTTCTGGTTCTCTGTACCAGAGTATACTTGGTACCTACAGAACAACTAAGCTTTGATTAATCCTTTACACACTTACTTGCTCACATCTCGTGGATTTAGATCAACTATATATTTTATAAAAGCCCTTTATAATTTTTTTCAGCGAGACTAGAGCACAATTGGATTTAAAAAAACGCAAAACGGGAGTGGTTTTAACAGCTATAAGTTTCACATTTCACTTATAAAGTTACAGTTAACTAAGATTTTTAATTCAAAAAATGTTGAAAAGTTGTAACTGCATGATTATTATTTTTTTACACTTATAGGTATATATATATCTAATATTGTATAACATACTATTTTAAAACCCACTTAAGAAAGTAAACAATATATTTCTGTTTTGCATCCGAGCTTACCGATGGTAACAGAAGCTATTTGATCGTTCTACGGGACGAAAAATTTTTATGTCTCATCCGAAACCAAAAACTCCAAGAGGAAAATCTTTTTTTTTTTATAATAGTAAAAAATAATTATTAAAACAACTGTCTCTCGTAAATATGTACAATTCCAAAACAAACAAGAAAACTTTTAATATAATACTAACAAACTATATTTATTCAGCTATTGTTAGAATAAGCAAATTAATAATAATAATTATATTGAACGCAAAATGATTTCATCTGTTATAAATCATTTAATTAAAAATTAAATTAAATGAAAGCAAATAACAATTAAAAGTTTTACTGGCTCATTTATAATACTATTTTTGATTATTTTATTAAAACACGATCAAATATAAATTTAGGAGTTAAATTAATTGCTATTATTTTTATTAAAATAATTATTCGATTTTCATTTATCTGATATGATATGTATACAACTTATAAATACGTTTTTTTCTATTAATTTGAACCCTCTTTACAATTGTTGATTGTTAATATTTATCGAAAGAAAATAGAGATAGAAATTAGTTAATTGTTCATTTCATTTTGTTATTAGTTTAATTTAAATGAGTGTCAATTTAGTAATTATTTATTTTTCTGGGTGTTTGGCAGATTAAGTCTTATACACCCTACTTTAAGTAATCGCGAAGCCTTGATTAATAAAACTTAAAGTGAACACAGCTCTCTTTCGATATTTATTGATGTATTAATTTTAACTCGAAATAAAAAAAATCAACATGAAGAAGAACTGTATAACGAATTTTGGATAGTTTTTAAAACTATAAAAAGTTTATTCATTTTTAAACACATGATTATATAACTAGTACGTGCTCCATATTAATAACACTTATACGACTTTTTCATCCTTCATCACTTTCACATTTCACCCTCTCCAACTTATTGTTCGTGAGTTCAAAACGTCAATCCAACACAAAAAGATGTCAAAGTCCGAGAGCAGTTCTCTATTGTGCCCAACTATCATGTGTGACAACTCACTCGAAAATAACGTACTTAGTGGCTAAACGCACCCCTCTCGGAGAAAAACGCGTCCGTCTGTCTGTCTGTAGTCTGCATCAAGTAGCTTTCCACTCCCAGTTATAATTGCTCTATCAAACGTGCATAATCCATTAAAAGCTGGACCCTCTTAAAAATTTGTAACAAAAGATCTAGGGGAGGGATGAGAGACATTTCTTTTTTTTTGTATCGTCGTCCAATTGTACTAAACCCCCTTAACTCTTCAGTGGTTTTTACTTTCGCCACTGTTACTATTTCCATTTGTTTGTTCTCTGTACTTTTTTCCCTCTTAGTAACAATTGATATTCAATATAGGTGTTAGAATATTATAAAACTATAGATTTAGGGTCATTTCCACGGTTTTTGAAACTTACCCTAGAAATTCGAGGTTCAATGTTAAAACTTGAACAAAAAGGAGAAATTGGCTCGAACAAAAAGAGAAATTATTGACGAAGGGTGGAAAACTTTTCGATAACTCCCGTCACAATTTCCGATTTGTTTTACCCGTATAAAGGGAGAATTTTTCAATTCAGTTTTACATAAATAATACCTTTCTACATGACTGGATTTATTCAGGATTTAATGCTATGAAAACAGAACCGATGCCAATTCACTAAATCTCCCTTCATATCTCTTGATTATTCAAACATAATATTTTTTTAAATAAATTTTGAATAATTTCACGTGTTTCACTTCAATTAAATAAAATATTTTTTGATTGTCCAATTTGTTTCGTTCATATTATTCAGACAAGTGTAAATCCTAGTAAAAAATAATAAGGTACATTATTGACTCGTCAGTTTCGTGCTCACCCAACTTGAGTTTTTATTAAAACTAATTTACTTTAATTGTCTTCTCTGAAAATGGCTGAACAAAAAAAAAAAAAAGATAAGAAAAGAGTTGACTTTTTTGCTCCCTGTGCATAATTTAAGGTTTAATAAAATTAGTCTAAGGATGAAAGAATCTATAGAAGAATTATATTGCGTTAATTTTTTCACGAATTTATTCATGCATTGTACGTGCGTAAAATTCGCATTAATCATTACAACAATGCTCAACTATTTTACTTATCTATTCACTAGAAATTAACTATTTATAATTGAACAGTTATAGAAAAAAAAATAGAAAAAGGGTCTATTAGAAAATGTATAAAAGAAATTAGCCTGTAGCAAAATATCGAGGTAAGCAAGGAGTTCCTGTGTGAATTTTAATTGAATCGTTGCCAAAGTAAATACAGTCTACAAGGAAATCTAGTACAATAAGTTTAAAGTTCTTTCATGTGTACATAGTTGCTTAGTTAGAAGTACAATGGCTTTTGGTTTAGACTAGCTTTCTCTATTATTCCCATTTTGGCAGCAAGTAAATATATTAGCAGTTAGCAAAGTGAACACTCTCCGTGGAATATTAAATCCTTTGCGAATATCAGGAAAACTCATATAAGCCTGTATAATATGTATGTATATAATTGTTTTTTGTTTTTTTTTTGTAACTAAACAAGTTTTTTATGAGAAACCAAAACTAAATATCTAATTATGTATAAAATACTATCTTTCTAACTTATATATCTAATAAACAATTTTTTTATTTTTTTAAATTTTAACTTCGTATTAAATCTTCAAACATACAAATTAATAATAATATATTATAGAAGTTATCAATATATATATATATATATATATATATATATATATATATATATATATATATATATATATATATATATATATATATCTTTATAAGAAATACATTATGTTGCATTATTTGAAGCATGCTCAAAAGTTAAATGTTCTTATAGCTTCAGATGATTGTCTCAGTGTATTTTAGTTTTCTTTTGTTGTCTTTTCTGAATTAGACATTTGTTTTTCTCAGTCAGAGTCTTCAATTTTTCTCAGTCAGAGTCTTCAGTCAGAGTTTGAAGGATGTTGTTTGCTACAGTGCTTGAAAATGTAACATGAAAATACTGGTCTTTATTTAAGCTTAAGCTACTCTTAACGCTGCTTAGCAGAGCAAACATTTCTCTCTTTGTGCATACCAACGTCTGTTTGGTATAAATGTTGCTTTTGAAAGGACTTAGAAGGGCACGTGTTTACCTGAACAGTGGCGTGACCCTGTATGATTGATGTATTTGGCGTGTCGCCCTTGGATACACCCCACACCCTTTTTGCGGTCTTGTTGTCGCGTGGGCGTGACATACGAGATATAACACGCATTGGACATTATATACAGAAACACGTACGGTCTGGTAGACTCATTCAGGAAAACCGCGTTTTTAGAGACATCGGACAATACTTCGGTCGGTCTTTTCGTCTGTACCCCCTCAACCGTCCGAACCATTGTCTCCTCGTGGAGGTTTTTCGCCCGCGCTCTTCACGGCTAAGGTTCTCCCCTCTCCACTCGGAATACGACGCTTGAAACTTCACAAACAAGTACATAATTGAAAGAAATCAAGAGGTGCTCTCGACTAGAAGCATTCACCTACACAGTGACAAGGAGTCACGACACACACGGCTATAATATACCAAGTCGATGGTACTTGACGGCCCGGGCCTCCCTCGCACACCTGGCCCATATAAAGCCCTCCAAGTCTCAAACACCACCGACTATAAGCTCCCCTTGTTCTGTTTCATTATAATCTCGTATACCCAAACCGACCTAGTAATATTGTATAGAGTTTTTAATTAGTTTTTAATAAATAACCGGAACTCCCTCTACAAATCCGCTACCATTTCAATTCGTTAACCCATCGAGGAAATCAGAATTATTATCGTTTTTTTTTCTCCTACTCGAGTTTTGATTATAACTGTAATACACAATAATATTCAAAACCTCAATAATACTCTTCTCTTGCTCCAACATGGCTCATAAGGGCCTAAATACATATTTAATTCAAAATAAAAACTCTTTTGAACGTTTTCAGTCATAATTATTCATACGTTCATGCAGGCTAATACATGTTTGTTTAC